>JAEDXJ010000001.1:1377119-2754238 GCA_023014345.1 Galerina sulciceps
GGTGCTTATAAACGGTATGATTCAATCTTAATCTATCGTGGAGGTAACCACATGCGCCGAATACCCCGTCAGCCATAGTACATGAAGAAATGGTAATGATCGACATAATGTTATATTATTGGTACAGAAAGGTCGGAAGATGTAGATGTAGATAATCAAGCTCAAAAGTGTCCAAAATCAGTCAAGACTGCCTCAATCCTGCGATACGAGAATATCAGACTCGTAGTTGTAGTAGCCTCCGTCAAGTACGCAGTCTCCAGTTCTGTTGAGTGAATAACCGGGCATGCACTTGTGTACGAGGCATTTCCCAGAGATGCACGCAACGTCGGAGACCCCATCGAGGGCAGTGCAATCGACGCCATCATTGTCAGTGTAACTGAGGAAGGACGGAACCATGCAGCCACCACCTACGTCAAGAGCATAAGTAGGTGTTTCCTGTAAATTCTAGATAGTCGATGCGAAAAATGCTTACAGCTCTCAAGGTCATTCAGTGTATTGACGCACTCAAAAGAATCTGCTCCTCGCCCAGGAATGGAACAGGCGGTCAAACCTTTCGGGCATTTCAGCCCGCGCGATCCGGCGAGCTCTCTCTTGGAATAATGAGAGCTTGGGCAACCCTTGTACAAACCGCACTGGCCGTTACAGACAGTGTACGGCTTTGGGCAAACACAGTCGGTGGGGTGGGATCCATAAGGATACGGAGAGTATCTAGTGCATTTTAGTCTCGGCATTGAGTTGGAATACATATAAGCAGAACGAGTAAACACACCCGTCCTTGCAGGTGAAGCCACAGGGGTTGCCAAACTGGCACTGAGGTGTCGAGTGTTGGGGATAACTGCATGTTCCATGGTTGCCGGATTTAATCTGTGCTGAGGCTCAGAGTATATCAACCGGGACAGGAGTCATATCTACCATGGTCGTTAAAGCACTCGTAACCGCATCACGTCCGCCTATCGAAATCGCAGAGAGGGTAAGAGAATTAGACGAAATATAATTCGGCAAGGACGACAAGCAAAGGCATTCGTCTGGAGCAATGTAAAAATTAGGATAAAATCTTTTCGATAAAGAAAATACACACTTATACTGCCAATGTTGCTGTATTTTCCAGGGTTGTAGAAACTAGGTATGCTCAGGACTCCGCGACATTCACCACAAATGTCGGTACCACCTCCAGCAGCCACGAAGACGAACGAAGAGACAAACACTGCGAGCTTGAACAAAAAAGCGCGCATCCTTAGGTGGAACTGGTGTTATGTCGACGGGGGCCTACTGTGGATGAGCTTCTGTCCATATATCGAGGCTTTATCTGTCCGGAGTCCAGGCCATGGAGATAGATATCATGCCTCGCTAATTCCGTGGTCATCAAATGAGGCGAAATGCGAGTACGAGAGGTGAAACGGCGAATGGTCGGCTACAGATCACCATTGACATCTGAGCAGGTGGAGAAGATTATATGAAGTCTCGGCGCGTCACCGAAAGACACTTTTCGGCCAAAGTTTCCAGTTGTAGTATGCAGTGATAACCCCAGCGGACAGGGGCTTGTTGGACCTCGAAGACCACACGCAGACGAATCGAATGTCCAAAATACGCAGCCCAAGGACTAAACCAATATGTTCATTATTAGTAACAAGTAATAGCTGGATGCAGAAGTATGAGGAACGGGACCACTGTGAGATTCTTAACCGCCAAAGGCGGAACAGTTATTGCGTTTATGGTCCTTTGGAGCCTTCATTATTCGGTAACTAGCCTAGTTTGACACCGCGATGAGAAAACGCGGGGGGATATAAGGTGGGAATGCAATATATAGTCTTGTCAGCGCACAAGAAATAGACCGATGTCCAGCACCTTCGCCTGCGGTAGTGACAGGCCTGAGCAGAGACAATCGGTGTTCGTACCGTTCGGCGGGGAAGACCAAGAATATCGTCATCTCATACGAGTTTTGGGCCTGAAGTGCCGGCGGGTCCTACTACGCACAAGATGTCGAGGATTGAAAGCGGTGATATGTAACTGGGGGCCGGCTTTCATCGGTTGTCAAGAGAGCTAAACACAGAAGACTATAAAATCCTTTTTGAGTCGGATATCTGGTCATTTAACCTGCTGGTCGAGGTTTGCGTCCGAGACATGAGGCCAGGAATTGAGTGATAAAGAGTGTGTTGGCAGGAAAACAAGAATGATGGTGACTGTGGAGAGGAAAAAGCACTCGACTTTTAAAACCCGCTTTAACATCTCGATCAAACTTATTCAAACAAATACTGGAGCACCCGCATGGCTTGCAAAATGTTGAATATGGGTAGATAATATTCTGTTGATCATAGGTTGGTGTTTTCTATATCTCAGCGTAGCCACTGTCCATCGGTCTGGCTATACGACTCTCAGAAGGCACTCGGTGTCATTCCACCATCGGCTACAATAATCTTTAAAGTTGGATTAAGCATTAGGACTAAAGTAAACTAAACCGGCCGGGAATTCACCCACCTTATTCGTCATATAAGCGTTGCTCACAAGCATCTCAACGACCAACGCAATCTCGGCGGGCTGGCCGAACCGTCCGACAGGGATTCTGCTCTGTTTTGGTTCGAAAAATGAATATCATCAGCAGCACAAATCGATATTTGGAACCAATTCGAAACTCACCTTCAAGTTTTCTCCAGGATTGGCAAACATTGCGGTTTCTGTGTACAAGACGTTGCGTCGTTCAGTTGTGGCTAGAAAATAGGAATTTCGTACCAATTATCAAGGCAGGGGCAACGGCATTGCAGGTCTAACCAGCTAAGAAATTGCAAATAACTGAGGAGTGACAATGACTTACTACACCATCCTTTGCGTGCCTCGTTGCCAACCAATGAATAAGTCCGTGCATAGCAGACTTGGAGGACGCATAATGAGGGCCGATGACACCTCCAGTTCCTAAAACGGGTAGAACTTGGTTAAAGGGTTCGCATGCTTCTCCAAGAACTTGTGCCTACCTGCAGCGACACTAGGAATTGGAGAAGATATGAATGTGAAGACTTCGCATACGCAGATGAACATTACCTGGAGCAGAATACAATCCGGCCAAACTTGTTCTCGACCATATTCGGAAGACACAACTGTGTCAGCTTTAAGAGCCGTGAGCATTTACAGAGAGTATATCAGACGTGAAAACGGCGAATACACACCAAATAACTCGACCCTGTGTTTACCTTCCAAGTATTCTCGAATTCCTCAACGCTCACATCTTGCATATTCCCGAATGGCCCAATGACACTGTTGGTCGTCCCGGAATTATTGAACAGGATGTCAGGGTGACCCATCTTCTGGACGACTTCAGAGTGGAGCTTCCGCACGTTGTCGTAGTCTCCCATATTGGCCTGGAAGGCGATAGCTTTGACTCCGGAGATCTTGGTGAGTTCGGCTACAAGTGCATCGGCCTTTTCCTTGGCAGAGTTGTAATGCACGGCAATAGAGCACCCTCTCTTAGCTAAAGTGAGAGCCGTGGCACTCCCAATGCCACCACTGCACAGAGGTTGTAATTCAAGAAGCAAATTTATGGTTCAAGCAACAAACTCACGAGCAACCAGTAATTAAAGCGAGCTTTTCTTTTAACGGTTCTGCGTGTAAGTCGGTCGACATCGTCGGTCGTGGTGGTAAATAAAAAGGTCAGTTGCAGCCATCGAATACGAGCCAAAGATGGTGTTGTCTTCCAGTTATCTTTGCGCGATATGTTAGTAAGTGTGACATATCGTGGAATTTGTGACATTGTGACATTTGAAGTCCAAATCGGATTCGATCGTTTGGGCGCCAACGCGTTCAAGGGAAATCGTATTCTAAACAGACATAGGGCTCGTTACACCACAAACAAGGCATTTCGAAATATCCTTGCCCTCTTCCATAATATTCTTACATCTCCGTCCAATGGCTTCGCCTTCCTCGACTGTAACTCTCACTGGCACTTTACCTCTGACATCGGATGAAGAGCAACACATCCCAACGCCAGAGAACGTATATGCAGTACAACGCTACCTTCTGAGACGTGTTCCCTCAGAATTGATGATTTTGATTGTCGAAGCCGCCCAGTACTGGCCAAAAGTCACTTGGCAGGCAGAGGCTCCTACAAGCTCCGGAGGTCATTGGGTAATTTCGCAGAGAAACGACCATCAATGTTATCTAGTTACACCTCCACTTTCCGAGTGGGCAGGTCTTAAAAGAGGGTCCTTTAAACCGAGGGAAATCCGATTCAAGATAATCAGTCATGACGAAGTGAGGACGTCAGGTATTGTCCAAGCGCACGACAGTGAGTGTCAACCTACCTTGCTCCGAAAAGTTTTCAATTTTTGAATTCAGCACAGTATATGGGATCTCGGACGTGGTTTGAAGCGACTATTGTTCGTGACTTCAAAAAGCAGGAAGGAGAGAAGGAAAACGATGATTTGAATGATGTCGATGCATTTCTCAAAAGATCTATCAAAAACAGAGAGCGAAGATCCATGAATGCCAGAAAGCCAGATCCAAAAATCGCCATAAACCGCAAAGTAACAAAAACATCACACCAAGTACGAGCTCAGCACCGAGCCGTCACCACTGTAAGAAATCCCGCAAATAACAGTGACGTGTGGCACATTCAAAGAAATATCCGAGCCTCACCCTTGGGTGCTGTTCATGAAGTTGCTTGGACCGCTCTGAACCCCAACGACAACATGGATGAAATGAAGCGCATGGACATGACTGGATCTGGGAGTGGAATTGGATTCATTCGGTTGCTGAGGCGCGAAGACAGGATTGCGGTCATCGCTAGATCGCCGGTAAGCTTTCACCGTCTACCTTCCCACTACCCAGTCCACCCATTACTCTTTAGGACCAAGCCTGGGAGAACCATGTCCGCTTTATCCAGGTCGAGATGTCTTACTCTGTTTGATGTAACCTTTACACTTTCTCCAATCTTCCCAGTTGACTCGCGAACCTTTCCCTAGTAATGGGGGTGATGAGAATGATGGTGTCCAGTGCTCTCGCAGAGTGAAGCAAGGTGACATTGAAATTGATTGTGGCTGGCACTGGCTGCAACTCGCTTCACACTTGTGATTTGCTGATCTCCTCGCCTCAAATTTCCACTGTGCAATAATGATACCTAACAACAGGTATTTACTCTTCTGTTGATGATTCTGTGTTCGTTTCTCATGCCATGTTTATGCTTAGATGCATCATTGCAGCTCCTCCATGTTAGCATTCACGACGTTGTACTCCGGCGTCCAGCACGACCTCAGGCTTCAGCGAGAACCTAATGTATGAACCACGAAAAGTTGCAAAAACCATATCAGTTGCGGTTTCTCCAAAGCACAAATATTGAAGAACGTTTAAGCAACGGTTCATTTTGGTTTCTAAGTAATTGGGACTCGGGTCCAATCAATGTTTATCAATCCTTTGAGGGAGGATCTCTCCGTTATAATATTGTGCATAACCGTGTGACATGTACTCTACTTTGTAGGATCTGTGACATTTCCAAATCGGATGAAATCATTTGAGCGCTCGCCGCCCGCCAACGTTGGTTTAACCGAAATCATATCCTCAACTGTTATAGGGCTCGTTACTCCACAATTCGAACAAGGCGTTTTGACAAATCGTTGCACTTTTCATTTCCAAGATATTTTTTTGTCTCCCAGCAATGGCCTCGGCTTCCACGACAATGACACTCACTGGCACAACACCTGTGCCAGATTACATCCCAACCCCAAAGGACGTATATGCAGTACAACGCGACCTTCTGAAACGTGTTCCGCCTGAATTAATGTTTCTGATCGTTGAAGCCGCCCAGTACTGGCCAAAAGTCACATATCGGGCAGCGACTCCTACGAGATTCGGTAGTAACAGTGGCCAATGGATAATTTCGCAGAGACACGGCCCTCAATGTTATCTGATTACACCTCCGCTTTCCCAGTGGACAGGTCTAAAAAATGGGACCTTTAAACCGAGGGAAATCCGATTCAAGATAGCCAGTCATGACCAAGGGTGGACGACAGATAATGTGCAGGGGTACAGCAGTGAGTTACTGATCCCAACTTTCAGTTGCTTCGAAAAGCTTCTCAATTTCTTGAATGCAGCACATTATATGGGATCCCGCACGTGGTTTGAAGCGACCATCATCCGTGACTTCAGACCGCATGAAGAGAAGGAAAGTCGTAACTTGAATGATAACGAAGCACGTCTCAGGAAAGCTATCAACACCAGAGAACCGAAAATCACAATAGACCACAACCTGGTCAAAAAATCGCAGATCGTACAACCCAAAGGTGGAATCGTCACCACAGTAAGAAACCCCGCAGACAACAGTGACGTATGGCATATTCAAAGAAATATCCGAGCTTCATTCTTTGATACTATTCATGAAGTTGTTTGGACCGCTGAGGACCCCATTGATGACATAGATGAAATGAAATACAGGGACACGACGGGAGCTGGGAGAGGAATTGGATTTGTTCGATCGCTTCAGCATAAAGACAGGATTGCAGTAATTGCTAGAGCGTTGGTGAGCCTACCCGTCTACTTCCCTTCCACCCTGCTCACCTGTTACTTTTCAGTACCAAGCCTGGGAGAACCATGTCCATTTTATCCAGGTCGAGATGACCTACTCTGTTTGATGTAATTTTTACCCTTTCTCTAACCTTTCCAGTTGCTTCACGAAACTTTTCCATAATCTGAGTAATGGGGAGATACGAATGATGCTATCCAGTGCTGTCGCAGAATGCAGTCAAGTGATAATGAATTCGACTGAATCCGATTTTTGGGAAGCTGTGGCCCTCACTTCTCCTCACCTTCCATTATGCCACGAAGATTGTCACGACAGGTATTTGCCCTTCCATTGACGATTCCTTGTACGTTTCTCATGCCGTACCCTTGCTTAGTTGCATCACTGCAACACCTTCACGACAATGTTCACGGTGTTGTACTTCTCCAGTCACCAGTCATTTTGCATTCGTTCGCGTCCAACACGACCTGCAGTGGTAACCCAAGTATTCTATCATCTATGTCTACAACCGCTAGTTCAAACAGCAACAACCTTTCAAGCCAGACAGGGTAGCAGACACGAAGACGGCGGAAGGGTCACCTCCGAAACCTCGAAAAGTTGCAGAGCTATGTCAGCTGCGACTCTTGCATTGTTTTCTGATGGGTGTTCAAGTGGCGTCCATCACAATTTATTGCGTAACGTATTTCCTCCATTTTTCAAGTCAACCACTATTTGCTAATCAGGGACTCCTTTTCTTTCCTTCAAAATCCACCCAATCTGTTCAAGTGCACTGTGATTCGCAGTAATTAAATGTGAAATCTCACAGTCAAGTCACTGTCACCTTCCGATTTCACAATAATCACAGTATACATCTTCTTCCCGGAAAACTTGTAGAATTGCAAACATCAAGAACAGCAATTCAAACCCCAGTCTGTCGCTCAGGGATGGTCTGTCCTCACAGGCCTTCTTTCCTATAAAGCACCTTGAATTTGTGAAGCAAAAACGATGGACTTGTTTTTTTATTAAAATCCCTCAACCTTTTATTCGCCGAGTTTTTTCAAGATGGCGCGCAAGCCTCGTGCCGAGCCTTTATCTTTTGGTTAGTGGGATTTCATCGTTCGTGATTTACCTTACTTATTGAGTTTCTTCAGGTGATGTTTCTTCCATGCAATATGTCGAAGCGCTGGGTAGCTCGCAACGACGGCCAACTGAGTGCCCTTTTTGTCAGGAGGACCTATCGAGTAAGTTATTGAAAATCCAAATGACAGCTACTTGGGTTTTGTATTGAACCTCAACTCCTGTCTGTCAGATATTCGTCTGGACGATGTTCGCGAGGGTTTTATCCGTTCCTCTCCCTCCCAAACCGAGGCTTTCCAAACTTACCTTCAGTCGAGGAATAACGAGTTCGAACAACTGAGAAAGGAATCAGTCGATGCAAAGGTCATTCTCGAGGCCGTCTCCCGGATTACACTTCTGTACAATGAAGAGGTGTCGGAACATCAGAAGACGAAAGATGTGCTTCGAACGAAAGACGCTGAGATCAGTCATTTGAAGGACCTGGCTGCAAGGTCGGTACCTTTTCTAATTCTCTGTGGGTTCTGGGCGTGTTCTTATAATAATCTGTTTTTGCTCAACAGACCTTCCGTTGCGACTCAAGGGGTAAGCACGACTCCTTGTTCTTATCCTTGGAAAAATTACTGACTCAGTGGCGATAATAGATGCTCTCTTCATTCTTCTCTGGATTGACAAATATACTTTGTGGCAGCAGTGTTCCTCCCGACGATCTTGTTGAAAATATGCAACCGTTGCCTATTGAAATTATAGCTAGCGCTCCAACTGCACCCCGTTCAGTCGGCGTTCAAACGCTTCCCTCTCCTTATGTGAGTATTCGTTTATCCATGCAATTGGAACCATCGTCGAAGGTTGATCATTCAGCCCCTCCCCACATCCTGTCGTCGCATTTGACTACAACCGACTCGAAGTTATCGCATCTCTCCAAGGCTCTGGCTGCTGATGCGACATTCATTAATTCTGCGGACGATGAGGAGGCCAATGACGAGCCCATGGACCCTGATGCAACCTTTGTCGTCGACTTCGAGGATAACAAGGAAGATTCCAAAGACCCTGGTACAACTTTCATCCATCTTGTGGATGATACAACGGATGAAGAGAAGAGCACCGACTCTAATAGAACAGGGACCACTTTCATGAGTGAAAGTGAGGACGAATCATTTTCTGGCGACTATACAAGACGAGGACGTGATAAAGCTTCGAGCTGGAGAGGATACGGAAGTGCTCCTCCAGATCTAAAGGTCCCGAGGTGTACCAATCCCAACGGTCATTTCATTCATGGAACAGGCACAAACCAGTATGAAACAAAGTATTCATGTAAATTTTGCAGTTTTCATGCTGCACGGAAGAGAAACTTGAGAAGAAAAGGTCGCAAAGGTTAAAGAACGATAAAGCCACTGTTCGTTCTCCGGTATGGTATCCATGTCAAATAAGTACCGATGTACCCGTAATGAAGAGCATTTTGAGTGTTTTGGGTAGGCACGAGTGGTTGAAAACCAGGAACCAGGATTCCAGGAATGAAGGCAAAAACTGTAACCTTTGAAAAACGTGGTCACGTGTCTAGAGTAATCGCCACTTTGCCACTCTGCCACTCTCGTAAGTTGCTTTGACAATGTAAGCTTGTTGTCTCTATCACTCACTCTCCCTGCTCTGCCTGTCATGAGAAATCAACTCTCGGAACATTGAACATTCGCCATTACCATGTCGAAATTTCTTCTGGATCCAAGCAAGATTGAAGAGCTATCCAATCTAAGAGAAAAGAGGTTGAAATATGAGACAGAACGAGCCGCTCTTAACCAAAAAATCACCGTAGTTGAACTCAAATACGCCTTCATCTCCAATTCGTGTGCCCCTCTACTGGCTTTACCAACAGAAGTTACGTGCATGATCTTCCAGTATGCCATGGCTCAGCATCCTATGGAGGATGGCTGGACGCGGAAGGTTCCATGGTCAGAGGTCATCATCTCTCATGTTTGTCATCAATGGAGGTCAATCTCTCTGGCCTACCCACGGCTGTGGGGGCGTTTCTGCCACCATGGTCGCAAATCGTCGCTGGGGCGGTTGGATACATATCTGCAGAGGTCAGTTCCTCATGCCCTCGATTTATGGTTCGATTTTAGGGCGAAGTCTACCGATGACTACTCTGCTCTATTGGCGAAGATCCTGCCGCATACGAGCCGCTGGAAATATGTTACTATTTTATCGCACAAAACACATTTCCTCACTGCCTTTGTTTCGAACATCCAATCGGTCTCCGCTCCAAACCTTGAGCATTTTGCTCTCTGCTCTGGCCAACCATATGAGTCAGAAGAGGAGTCTATTGACAGCCTCGAACCTACTATTTTCATGAAAGGCGCCCCAAAATTAAAGTCCGTCAGGTTTCATTGGTCCAGCATGCCATGTATACCTCCACTTTCCAACATTACATCCCTTCGTCTGGAAACCCAAATTCCGAGGCACACAGAACCCTACTTCTGGACGGCGTTTCTTCCGTTAACTCACTGGAGGAACTATCTTTGGCCGGGGATGTTTTTGAAACTCCTGAGACAGACATATACAGTGTCATCCTGATGGCAAAACTCATTCACCTTCGTTGTTTCGATTATGGTCTGTCGTACTGGTTACCTTATCTTCGAGCACCATCACTTGAAACACTCGTCATCAAAAACGACATGTTCAAGGGGGACTTTGGATTGTCTATGGAGCCATACTCTTTTCCGTCGTTAAGATCGGTTTCTTTCATCGATGTTGCAGCTACGCCGCAGGCTGCAGGTTATTTGGCAGGAATAACAGAGGCGGCCACAGAGCTCCTCTTTCTCAAGAGGATCTGACTCATGGCTTGTTTGGGGCATCTCACAGAAGTGAGGATTTTGAAGACCTGACCTATTGGGCAAAAGCGAAGATCCTAGCATGTAGCTCTGTCCGTGAAGGATGGGGCGATGTTGTTGTTATTGCAATTCGCGAATTCTCGAGCCAAGAACAACCTCATCGTCAGATTGTCCGAGGAGTGGGTGAAGATCTGGAGGTCCGAGTCGTATGCTGCACCTTATGCAGCCTAACATCTGCCTGTACCGTCGACATTTGAACGACAAGGACAAGCCACGATGGCCGCCCGGCGAATAACCTCTATCCATCTGCATGATCGTGAACTCTTTCACGATGCTCCTTTTGATATTTTCTGCACTATTCAAATTAGCTTCTGTTAGTATTACTTATGAATCATTAATTTTTTCCAAGGCTCCGACTTCACGGTGCATGGGCTGCTTTAGTATCTTTTCTTCGAACAATTTTCATAGTTGATTCAAAATACAATTATCAGATTTGCTGCAAATAAAAATATCCTTGAGCGGTATCATAGAAAGAATTTGAGAACAGGCAAGGTCACGCGGTGCCAGTGACAGAACTGTACTTCGTCTTCTTAAACTCAATCCACCTGTATCGACCGCGTCTCTCGTCTCCTTTCTCTCTTGTAGAAAGGGGTTTCCTTGTTGGAATATCTTCTGGGGATAATCAAGGTCAATAAAATGTCCAAATTACTCAAGTTCTCATCAGAGTCCGAGTCAGAACAAAATGTTCTTCAAGTTGACGAGAAAACCATCGGAGTCGAATCACGATCCGCTTCGGTACACAATTCGCGTGTACCTTTGCTGGTGCTATCCACCGAGGTTACATGCATGATCTTCCAGTATGCCATGGCACATCCTGTGGAGGACGACACTGGAGATGGGAGGCTTCCATGGGCCGAGGTCATCTTATCCCATGTTTGTTGTCAGTGGCGGTCAATTTCTCTGACCTATCCTCCATTATGGGGACGCTTCTGCTACGACGACCGTGGTTCTTCGGCGGAGCGGTTGGATGCATACCTGCAGAGATCAACTCTCCATGCCCTCGATTTATGGTTTGATTTTACGGGGAAGTGTGGAGGCGTCGAGTACTTTTCCGCCTTATTGGAGAGAATTATACCACACACAAGGCGCTGGAAATATGTTACTATTCTATCGGACACAAGAGACGCCGTCTCTGCCTTTGTTTCCGGTATCGAGAAAGTCTCCGCTCCCAACCTTGAGCATTTTACCCTCTGCTGCGGCCTACGGGAGCAACAAGAAAATTTTTTCGACAACCTCGAACCTACAATATTTACCAACGGTGCGCCGAAATTAGAATCTGCAAAATTTTATTGGACCACCGTTCCATGTATTCCTCCACTATCCAGTATCACCTCCCTTCGCCTGGAAACTCGAATGTCCTCAAAACCCTTCTTCTCCTGGGCGGCATTTCTCCAAGTTTTAATGCTTCCATCACTGAAGGAGTTGTCATTAGCCGGGGATGTTTTCTTAAGTTCTGAGGAAAGCATAACCAGTGTTATCTCGATGAAAAAACTCATTCATCTTCGTTGTTTTGATTACGGGATCTTGCAGTGGCTACCCTATCTTCGAGCGCCATTGCTTGAAACGCTCATTATAAAACACGACCGGATCTTTGAAGACTTTCCAACGTCTGTGGAACCATATACATTTCCGTCATTACGATCAGTTTCTGTCGTCAGTGTTGGCGCTACGGCACAGGGAGCAGGGCATTTTGCAAGAATGACAGGAGCGGCCACCGAGCTCCTCTTTTCTGACACCGATCTGTCTCGTAGCTTCCTCTCCGCCGTTCACGAAAGAGAGTTATGGGGAGATCAGACCTATTGGACGAGAGTTAACATCCTCACATGTGGCTCTTCCACCATGAGCGACCAAGCAATGTTATTAATATTGCAATTCGCAAAGGCTCGAGCCATGAATAACCTCAAATTAAGGTGGTCCCAGCGTTGGGATGTGCTCTCGAGACAGGCATATGCTGCAAATTATGCGACCCTCAAGTCCGCCTGTACCATTGAAACTCTGAGCCAAAAGGATCAATCATTGTACTCTCGTTGGCCGCCTGGAGAACATCATCCCAATCTGTATGACCATGAAGCCTTTCATGATGGCCCTCATGACCTTTTCTACACTTACATCTATTAGCATCAGTCATTTTGTGGACTATGAACATTTAGATAGCGGTTTTCCCCTGCTTAAGACGCCTGGTCAGACACGGACTGCATCAGCATTTTTTCTTGACTCATCCTAGCCGCTCGACTCGCGTCAAAACTCGAATAATGTCATCAATTTAGCCCAAACTTAAAGAAAATAATGGACCAGTGGCCAACGCTAACCATGCCACCATGGTAGAAAGTCTTCCACCGAATCGGTCCGAGCTATTAATAGCCGCTCAAATTTACTCCGCTTGACTCCGACCACCATAGTTGGCAGCACTGACCGGCACTTGGCAGGTCAGAGTAAAACAATCACACTGACACCGCCCCCGCACCATCGCATGCTAATACGCACTTCAAGACTGCTCAAGATCTACCAGGACATCGAGGCCGATTCATACCGGCGCTTAAATATAACGCGGAAGATGTTCGAAAATGACGGAGTAAAACTTTGCCACATTTCTAGCAAGGCAAGTTTCTTCCGTCATTTTGCTTATCGGAGGCGTTTGAATTTGAATATCGTGCATCAGGCTTCAAGATGCGTGCATATGAACAGTTGAACAGCCAAATTTCCACATTCAATGATCAATCCAACCCTCACGAATCACCATCACTCTGAATCATGATGTACCGAGACTCAGCATTTTGAAATTCGAACCTCTGGACACTTTCAATTTTTTTTTTGCTTGGAGGAACTATTTCCGCTGGGTCAATGCCCAATAGAAATGCTTTGAAGGGAGCATATGGAGTTCGGAGCGGCGCAACTCCCGCGTCCCGCCATGGCAAGCAGGAGCTGGGAAAACGCTATCGCCATGGACAAACAAACAAGATAGTTCCTGATCTCCTGCATATGCGATCGGCATGTTATCTTTGCCAGTCAACGTGAAAACTTAGAACAGTACATAAGCTCGGGTCGCTTCTTCTCCACAACGGTGCTGCATTTCCCATACCTTCATAGCTTGACGTTACCGTCCTTCTAAGGCGTACGTTCGGTCCAGCATTATGACCTCCTTTGTCGTACGACTGAACGATGCGGTGAGTGAATTTTGTTTAGTCTATTTCCTTTTTAAACGTTATCACCTTCTGATTGCTGCAATTTTCGTGTTCATGCTTTGCAGGTCGCTAGATCGTTTGTGGGGAGGTGGTTTAAGCTGGAAGGGTCTGGAGTAGCGAAGGAGCGTATTGGGTCACGTTTTACGGTTCGTCCTTTTGCTTAACATCGTTCTGCAGTTGCTCATCTGGTGAATGGGTCGATGTAGACCGAAATTCGAGCTGGATTAACAACATGGGTACGTTCATAACGTTTAACACAGGGAGTGAGGGGCTAAAGCAATATGCATTTCAACAGGCTGCCATGGCATACATCGTTCGTGGTTCAGCCTCAGCGATCTAACGACATCCTCATACTCCTACAGATCTCTGTAAACGCCGCCATTCTCTCTGATTCAGGAGGAACCTGCGTATGCCCGACCAACGACCTCTGTCTCAACGACGACGCATACTTACTTTGCGTGAATGAAGTCCGACGAGACCTTATCACGTCTACGGCCGCTATCTCGGCGCTCTCCAGTTTCCTCATGGGTCTTCTTGCAAATTTGCCTATCGGTTTGGCCCCTGGATTGGGGCTCAATGCCTACGTCAGTCTCATTTCGGAAACACCGGGCACCAGGATATGACCTATGGACTAATAAAACACTCTCCTCGTCTTTACAGTTCGCATACTCTGTGGTCGGTTTTCACGGCAGTGGCAGTATCACTTATCGCGAGGCCCTTGCGGCCGTTTTCCTGGAGGGGTAGGTGCTCAACCCTCGTGACACCTGTGTTCTAACAAACCTTGTTCTCCTTATCTCGTACAATATAGTTGGGTATTCCTTTTCCTGTCCCTTATCGGTCTTCGACAGTGGCTCGTGCGCATCATGCCCCAATCGCTCGTCCTCGCTGTCGGTGCAGGTATTGGCCTTTTTATCGCGTGAGTAAATTCTTCTGCACTAGCAGGCCGGACATGTCATTTACAACGTCTACCTAACTCCAGATTTATCGGTCTCTGTGAGTATCTGCGTTCATGCACCTTGTTCATTTATGGAACCGTTCGTCTATTTTAGCTGCCAATGGACTGGGAGTTATTGGAGGAGATACTGTCAACTTTGTTGGCCTAGGAGGGTGCTTGGCAGAGAGTAAGTCTCACGTCTATACTATTTTAGCTGGCCATTTAGTTCATCTTTCTGTAGACTTCCAGAGCGCAGACCTGCCGAATTACTGCGCTCGCGGCGTGTTGCGAAGCCCGACGATGTGGCTCGGCATCTTCACAGGAGGAATCTTCACCCTTTTGATGATGATGTACCGTGTGCGCGGTGCTATCCTCTTGGGTATCCTCCTCACTGCCATCATCTCGTGGCCGCGCCCAACGCCTGTCACGTACTTCCCGCATACCGAAGCTGGTGATGCACTGTTCGCTTTCTTCAAGAAAGTTGTCACTTTCCATAAGCTTGATCATGTGGGCAATGTGATTGATGTGAGTTTCCTTCTTTTTCGTTGAAGATATTCTTTGAGTTGATTTGTTTCTTTAGTATAACTACGGGTATGAACATAACCCCATCCTGTTTTTGAAAAGGCAATAATCGAAGTTTCAATCTAGCAATGGAAGGGTATGGTACGCTCTTATCACCTTCCTTTATGTCGATATCCTCGGTGAGTTTCATTGTCCGATATATCGCTTTCTCCATGGGCTGATGTCGGGTATGATTCAAGATACCACTGGGTAATTTCTACAACTCTCCTCGGATGTCGGACATTTGCTGACACTACCTTCAGTACTCTGTACTCGATGGCTAAATTTGCTGGCTTGCGTGACCCAGTCACATTCGACTTTGAAGGATCAACCATTGCTTACTGCGTCGATGCCTTCTGCATCAGCATGGGTTCTCTCATGGGCAGCAGCCCCGTGACGGCGTTCATCGAGAGCGCTACTGGAATCTCTGGTATGTGGTTCTACCTTTCTTTGCTTTGTCTTCGCTGATGATTTGCTCAGAGGGTGGCAAGACTGGTTTGACAGGCATGACGGTTGGGTTGATGTTCTTCATCTCCGTGTTCTTCGCACCCATCTTTGCGTCTATTCCATCGTGGGCTACGGGTGGTGCGCTGGTTATTGTAGGATCGCTGATGGTTCGCAAGTGAGTTGCTGCGTATTTATCAACATGTTCGTCGTTTCTCATTGAAGACCCCTTTATCGCCAGTGTCCTTGAAGTTAACTGGCATTATATTGGTGATGGTGTCCCAGCCTTCCTTACTCTTATCGTCATCCCTCTCACATACAAGTCTGTTTTCCCATTGCATAATCGTCTCAGTAATCTGACTTCAATTCGTTGTTAGTATCGCATACGGTGTCATTGCTGGTGTCCTCTCATACATGCTCCTCAATGGCATCCCCCTGGTGATTAAGAAGGTGTCGGGCGGACGCATCGTGCCACATGACTATGATCGTGCAGAAGAATGGGTTATTCCTCCTGGCGGTATTTTGCCACCATGGATGTACGTCGTCTTTTCAGTTTGACGGTCACTGATATTTATGACTAATCTTTCCCTATTTTAGTGCCAAAATCCGTGGGCGAAACACACCTGAGGATGAGGGTGAAGATGTCATGGAGAAACGCGACAGTGCTTCGGGGAGCAGTGTCAATGAAAAAGAGTCTCCAGTTGCTAAGCCCAGTGTGCCGATGGCTTAAACAAGTACCGCTTCTCCGCCTGTAATTTTTTTCAAGGTTCTTATGATGGTGACGACTCCAGGCTATTTTGCTTTGCTTATACCTCATTAGCTAGTATCCCCTACTGAACCGTTGTCTTTTCCGCACATGTCTAATACTATGCAGATGTCAATAAAACTCGAATTTGGCAAAGAATAAGCAATGAAAGTTGAATAAACTTGTTACTAGTGGTCGTACCACCGAAGGATGGCCTAGTCGCGTCGCGGTCTAGTCCAAAGGGCTGCCCGACTCAAGTCGCGACTCGGAAAAATCGGTCACGTGGGCGGGATTAATGAAGAATCTGGACATCACGCCACATTCGGAATTTTACACACTGAAAAAAAAAAGTGGTGTGTTCGCGTTCTGTTTCTGACTTCCACAGACAAACTCACGGCGAGCTTGGGTCGCCATAAAAGCCGTGGCATTGGGCAGCGGGTCTTTGTTTTTTAACGACGTACCACTACCATCCTCGACATGGTTCTCAACAGCACCATTCCAGACGCG
The DNA here is from genome assembly GCA_023014345.1 of Galerina sulciceps. Lineage (NCBI taxonomy): Eukaryota > Fungi > Basidiomycota > Agaricomycetes > Agaricales > Galerinaceae > Galerina > Galerina sulciceps. The sequence continues at coordinate 1,393,930 of JAEDXJ010000001.1, forward strand.
CTCACAGAGCTATACGCTGGCACCGACTTTTCGTCTCTCAATTGGTTTGAGCAGCAATGGGTTGCGTGGTATATATGGATTGGCAACCCCATTATTGCGACGGGGTTGGCAAGCTTTTTGCTGCATGAGGTATGTTTAATCTATGTTCATGACGCGACAGTCATACAGGTCATGACTGACTTGCCGTTTTCATCAACAGATTGTATATTTTGGACGCAGTATACCCTGGATTATCATCGACGCTATCCCATACTTCCGCCAATGGAAGTTGCAGCCTGCTAAAGTCCCAACACCAGCTGAGCAATGGGCTTGCACTAAGCAAGTCTTGTTCTCGCATTTTACTATTGAGCTACCTGCGGTACGTTTGTTTTGTTTGTTAGTGCTGTTCGCCTAGGCGAACTCGAGGGGTTTGAAGAGCGTCTCTGATTCTCTATCTTATTTTATAGATCTGGCTATTCCATCCCACCGCTGAAGGTCTAGGCATGCAGACTTATCAGGTTCCATTCCCGTCGATCAAAACCATGGCCCCTCAAATTTTCTTTTTCTTCTTTTTCGAGGATTTCTTCCACTTCGTCGGTTAGTATTTTTCACGCTACACCTCATTTTTAGCTCGTCCTGATATCTTCGCCGTCCTTCAGCCCACCAAGCGCTTCACACTGGAGTTCTATACAAGCACATCCACAAGATCCACCACAAGTACTCGGCGCCATTTGGTCTCGCTGCTGAATACGCCCACCCCGCTGAAGTGTTCATCCTGGGCACTGGCACGATTCTCGGGCCCTTGTTGTATTGCTACTTCACCCAGAACTTGCACATCCTCACCGTCTACATCTGGATCGTACTCAGGCTTTTCCAGGCTATCGACGCGCACAGTGGTTATGGTGAGTTCTTCGGCTCCACCGTGTGTTTTTGAACGCTTTGTTAATTATCTTTTCCATAACTAGATTTCCCATGGTCACTTCACAACATCCTGCCCTTCTGGTCCGGCGCAGAGCATCACGACTTCCACCATATGGCCTTCACGAACAACTTCTCCACCTCTTTCCGGTGGTGGGACAGGATTTTTGGCACTGATGACAAGTACCGGGAGTATCGTGCCCGCGTCGAAGCATCGAAGAAAGCCATGAAGAACGCGAGCAAGGAACAAAAACTCGCAATGGAGCAGAAGCTGATGGCCGAGGTTGAGGCGGAGGGCATTAGGGCGGAGGCTGCTGCCGAGGCGCGGGGTCTACTTGGTGGCAAGGCAAAGGTGCAATAGATGGCTGTTGGTCCTACTGAGTTATTGCAAGGCTATTTAGTATCGGGTAATATTTTTTTTATCTGCATTATATACACAACTCGCAGTGAAATACCGAATGATAATTGGATAATTCTCTCAACCCTCTGGGCATAGAAGCCTGCTTCTGGCTTGCTCTTAAAAATGACCTAATTTGGGTATATATCCTTTATTGGCACTAAGATGCACTCAACCTATCAAAAAAGCCGTCAATGCGTTGAAAGTATGAATATGTATTATCAGAGTTTGGGGTGCTATTTTACGTAGTAGTAGTTGGCCAACAAAGCGTTCGATATCGATGAAAACCCGAATGCGATGAGGGACACTTCACACAAGACTGAGAGGAGCCAGTTCAGGCATGATCTGAATCATCCCATCCATGTACCGCGCTCAAGTTCTTAGACTCCTCCTTAGAGCGGCGAATGAAAATGGTTTCCCCTAAGCACGAAGGACCATGTGAGTATGGTCAGTGTGGTGATACTAGAAGCACCGCCACGAGAGTTTCGGGAGCGATGCCATCTCCGCTGAGCCCACACGTTGATTTCAACGGTCAACTTTGTCCAAAGAAAGGCGGCCGCTTCCAATCCGTTCAATCCGCGTTCGGATCGTCCTGGAAATCTAGATGCATGCCCTCTTTTATAAGACCGTGTATGGTTTTGGCGTCGGCGCTTTCGAACCTCACCCTCTTGCTGGTTGTTAAAACAAGGGATTGTAACTGGGACGTGGCTGGTGCAGCCGGTTTATTACTTGGGCTGTCCACTATCGTCCCGTCGATAAACCTGCCCTTCGTGCTGCGCATTACGTGGCCCTCCTTTACCTGGATAGGTTTCTCTGGTTGTCGTGCTGTATTGTCCGGGTTATCTATCTGCCATCGATGGACAAGAAACTGTACAAATGCATGAGGGGTGAACCCTATGGCGCCTCGATACTCCAGTCTTTCCAGCATTGGAACTAAACACGCGGCGTGGGAGCTGTCCTCCTGGTCCATCTCAACGTCTCCACTGGCACTCGGTATGCTGACGTTCGTCCTCGGCATGGGATCCATCAAATCCAAAAGCCACTCAGTGATTTTACCACCAGACTCCGTCACAGGGTTGACGAGGATAAGTACCTTCAGCGAAGGCACTTCCCTCAAGAACTCTATCAATTCCTCTTCAGGTGGTGTAACGCCAACGAGATGCACCATCTGCAGCGCGCAGGACGACCGTCGAATCAGCGGGATAACCGAGTTCAGCATTGGCCCCTCGTCTGACAGCGAGAGGACAAGCTCCTTGAGATTGGGAAGAGTCATGGCTCTGAAAAGCGCGCTGAGTTCGTGGGAGGTGTCCATGATGAACTCCAATGACTCGAGGGACTCGTGCCGGACTGAACGCGCGACGAAGGGCTGCACACCACGGTAAAGCTGCTCGAATTGGCACATCCGGAGTTCTGTGCCTAGGCGGAGAGTGTCGAGGCATTCGTCGATACCGAAATATTCACCGTCAAGACGCCGCAGTTGCTGCCATGGCAAGTCGACATCGGCGACCGAGTAACCGACGAGCCTGACCTCCTGAAGCTGCGGTGCGAATTTAAATATGTCAACCCGCGCCATGGTTGGGCTGCCCTCTGAGAAGCGTAAAGTTGCGCTTGAGAGGCGGGGGAAGTGTTGTATTCGAGATAGCGAACGTCTCCATGTGCTGGGCAGGAAAAAGTCGATGGTATGCCACTGGTGTGAATGGGACGCGAGAGTGTCGATGATGGCTGAAGGGGTAACGTCTATTCCCCAACCGTCGTCATCATTCTCGTTGTCGGTGGTGTCGTCTTCGACAAGCTTGACCTTCAAACGGCGCTGAGCGGACTGCTTGAGCCATAATCCAAGAAGGGCTGCTTGTGCTCCTGCATGCTTGTTGTCCATGTGCACAATTACGGTGCTCCATAATTGCGAGGCGCCTCTAGAAACATGCCTCCACCTGCTGCAAATGCTGCCCAAAAAAAGCGGGGTAACTGCCCCCGCACCCACACTCAGGCCCAAGTTTACCCCACCAACAAGTCTCTCTCCATATGGAATATGGCTGTCGTCAATAAATCCGTCCCCGTTTGGAAGGCATAGAAATTCGAAAATTAATGTGAGTACTTCCGGTGGGAGACAAACTGCTGGGGAAAAGGAATTGCGCCTTCGTTTGAGGAATGCTCGTTGCAACACGAGCTTGACGATGCTGTCTTCCACGCGCAGGATTTCTCTGTCGATGCAAGATATCTGTTCGTCCTTGTTAAGACTGGTCGAGCTGGTTAAGAAGGTGCTGATGTCGGGCTCTGTATTGCGCCGAGGGAAACCTCGTCCAGAATTACGGGCTTGCATGTTGGAATCCCTCGCTCTGTCTTCACTGTCCATAAATCCGGCCTGTGGTTATCTGGTGAGAAACCAGGACATATATCAATCTCAAACAATAGAGGAAAGTGAAAGGCGGAAAGAGGACTTACTTGATGGACCAACAGTCTATAAGTACTACTCTCCGTGGTACTAGTGAAGTTCCAATTCCACGTCAATTTTAACCAGCAGGCTGAACGAGACTGGTGAATCGCCAGACGTCAGTTTGACAGAACAGAGTTGTCAACAAGTGGAAAACTCCTGCTTGGGTATAGTCGAGAAGGCGGCGGTAAAGCGTTGGAGAGATGACGCAAATTATAGGAAATTTGGTGATAACACAGATTGTGTTCTATTCTCGACAAATTCTTGCAGACTTCTCTGGTCTTGCCACGCCTGTTCTCGGAAAAGATCAAACAATCATGACATTCACTTTTGAATGTTGAGTATTTGTTGCTTGATAGACTGCAGTCGGGACGAAGGTAACCAACTCTGAAGCATGCGTCGTTAGCAAGGAATGAGACGGATGTGTTTTGAGGAGACTGACCGAGATGACCATCATATATCGTGGCCTAGGTAGCCGGCGGGTTGGCCCAAGACATTGTATAGACCGCAAATTTAGATTTTCCTACTGCAACCGCCACTGCATAAGATTGCCGGTTGATAGAGGCGAATACGAGCTAGCAATAGAAGGAGGAGAAGTACAAAATGAACCGGAATCAACATACGCCGGAAGAGCCCAAAAGGTACATGGCCAAACAGCTCTTTTGGCAGGAGCCCCAAGGCCATATTTCCTCATTCCTTCTGTCAGACCGCGAGAACTCCTCCGGAAATCTTACCTCCGGCGTCTCCTGAAGCGAAGGTCACTGGTCAGGTTCTGTCCAGTGTCTGATATCCCCAGCAAAATCGTCCAGTTTGCTTGTCAAGTGGTGGCGTCGAACTTCGCTGGTTCTCATGACCAGGCTATGGCTTCATATTTTGACACTACGTGAGACTTGCTATAGTGCGCTCAACAATCTGCACGCGCGAAGACCAGCCGAAGCAGCCACGACAGCGACAGAATACATGTTTTGCCATTCATTTTGGACGTAGATGGAGAAAAGAGTGGAGGCGCGTTTGCGACCAGGTTGAAGAAGATGACCGCAGCTGGGAGACTGTGTGGCGTTGGTGCAAATTAATCTTCCCACTCAAATCTATGGTCCTGGTTGTCTGGCCAGGTCCATGCTGGGTTTCAAGTGACACTCTCTACTAGGCAATAATCTTGTCCACCAACACGTTGAACCGAACGATGGCGCCTCCAAGAAAAATTTATTCAAGTGACCTCTTGGCCGTTGTATTTTTCTAACAGTCCCAACATCATGGGAGATTGAAACTGATATTACAGGTCAACCTTTGGAACCATATCTGTCAATACCTTGGGCCAGCATGGTTGACCCATTCGCAGCAAACCCATGGGTCCAGTAATAACGAACTATCCCCGAGTCTGTTCCAGAATTACATATTACTCTTCAACTCTCCTCAACAAAACCAAAGAGTCGTTCAATTGATAAGAACCCACAAGCCATTATCATGGGGCTTCCAGATCCGAGCTTGTCATCCGATGGCATGGGACGTGATTATCAGCACGATTTCATCAGATATATTTCTGTCTGCTGCCCACTTTCGCATCGCTGTCTGTCTCTTTACCCATGTTTTCTGGAGATTTAATGTGCGCCGGCGCCACTCCTCCTGGTCTGCTCCTACTTATGGTGTCTCAGTGCATCAGACTCTGCTCTACTCACTATGCCCTCCAACAGCTTTCTCATTACCATCCTGATATATTGATCTAAGCCTGGGCAAGATCTTCTAAAACATCTGTGTCGTCACTGCATTCCTTTATCAATTCGTGGAGGATCCTACGATATTTTTTGATCAAGGTGGTGGGAGGAATCGACGCTTCCTGCGTTAATAAGTCAACCTCACTATCAACTGACACATAGCTGTGACTGACTTACTTCCAGCCACTTCAACAGCTTCTGAAGACTGGCTATATGCACTGACAATTGGTCAGTCCGGTTTCCTGCCTCTAAGCTGATAAAATAGGTCGAGCGGCAATATGTCAAGACCGAATCTTGAAGTTTCCGATTTCTTTGTAACAGAGGTGAGTTTCCCAATTAAGTTCATAAAGGGTTGTGTGTACCTTCTATTAATTACGCTCTTTAAGATGCTCGCAAGCCAGGATAATAAAAACAGTTGGTTTTTGTCGCCCGAGAAACCCAGGAACGATTTAAAAATATCGCACCTTGAGTTAAATCGATTCAGTGCCTCTATCATTTGCCCCCGAGGAGAGCGAGTCCAATGCTCTATCCAGTGGGCCTTTGCATAGTCCCTTACCACTGCTAATAAATAAAGCTCTCTGTCATCACCCGGTGGCCGGAGAGGCGATCGCTCTATGGCGCGCAAGCACGCCTCAGACATTCGAGCATTTATCTGTTGCATATCGATGAAATTATCACCCGCTCACCGACGATCAAGCAGAAAATCGATAAACGACTTGGAATGGAATTTAATTGGAACTTCCTGATAATTGGAACGTCTCGACGATGACGATGGTGACCCGTCGTTTTCACTACTGACGGCCGACGGCTCGGAGACCTTAACTAGAGAGTGGATTGTTCGAAGAGCTTGATAGCATTTCCCAGTTGGGAGATCAAGGAGCTTTGTGGCAATATTCAAGAACTCCCTTCGTGGGCCCCATTCGAGACCGAGACTCCTACTTGAGCACAGCATTGCCATCACAGCCCCAAGGACTGTCAACGTGAGCTTCTTATCCATACATGTTGAAAGGATTTGGATGTACTGTTCCGTCGAGGATGGCTAATGGGTTGGGTGTAGGAACCCCGTCATCGGAATTTTGGAGATGATATCAAGCCGGTCAGTCGGTCGATGATTGGGGTCAACAACGAATTTCAGAATCGCCGCAGGGTATGAAAATTGGCCAGATACGTACTCCACGAGGTCCTCCAGAATTCTCTCCGCAAGCCATGGCTGAGGCACATTCCCCATCACCTGCCTGTGTGCTGGGTTATTCAGGATGCCCTTGAAGCCGTCAAGAAACACGGTCCGTATATCTTCATCGGCCTCCAAGGATTGTTCCAGCGATATCTGTTCTGTGTTATGTTATAAGAGTTCGCTGTTGAATGTGTCTCGAATCCAAGGCTCCGGTCGACTGGTGACGATGAAACGAATGTTTTTGGAGCTGCTCCTCAACGCGACGGAGCATAGGAGACGCAATATCTCACATTGCACGTTCTCTCCGTCGCATTCGTCAAGGGCGTCGATGACAACTACAATCGGTCGGTCTGGACTGTTGATCACCGTTAATGGATCAACAATCAACCTCTTGAACTGGACGCCAATAGACTTGTCGAGGATGGCACGGTCTGCTGCGACGATTTGATCGATCTGTACTGCAAAATCTGGAAGCAAGGTGGCCAGCTGATACGCGATCGTAAGGAAGAGATAACGGGAACTATGAGACATCAGGGTTCTTGGAGGGAAGAAAAATGTACCACCAAGCAGTCCATGGGGTGCCAAACGCTCGCAAATGGTTTGTGCAAGAACCGTTTTTCCAACGCCTACTGGACCATTTATCCACAGGATGCGACTGCTTCCAAGGGGTTTGCTAATCCAGGTGAATATGTCGGTGATCACTGTCTTCCGCGTTTCTAAGTGGCACCTTGGGGGAGGATATCGATGTTCTGAATCGTAAGTTGCTCTACGACTAATTCGATGGTACAATAACTGGAGGCCTAAATATCTCAACGTCGGCGACGAATATCCAAAAAAGAATATTAACCACGACCCACCGGGCATCCCATTTTGAGTCGTTATGATGAACGTACTCCCATTAACGAGGATGTTGCTGGAGTGGTTGAGCATGCCTTCCGCGACAACGACCTAGAGAGTTGGGTGGGAATTCAGTAGAACGCGAGCGCTTCGGCTTTTAAGCCTCAGCAGAAACCAGGCCGACTCCATACTCGTCATTTACTAATCGTCAGTAATGTCCGGTCGACCCCTGATTAACTGATCCTTAGGAAACATTTCCTAGACTTATCCACATTATTTAATTAATACGAGTCCTTCCTGTGTTTCCTACTGTTTAGATCTTGCTTCGAGTCCGGTTATTCCATTTGTGCTCCCAAATGCGATTCAAATGATCACAACACAGCTGCATCGGCCCTGGCAATTGTGCACGGAGTCCGAGATGGCATGCGAGAGTGCTTGCACGCATGTTACCTGGTGTTCAGTTACTAGTATCGTTCCGTTGCGCGTTTAGGGAATACTTCAGAGATGTGGCTCGCGATTGATAACTACATTTGCTATTCACGGCATTGAGACGCTTACACGGCTCCAAACCAACTCCAAACATAGACAGAAGGCCTTGAAGCCCTTTACCTCCCGTTTGTTATCTTCTCCTTACGTGGACACGCTTTAGGTCATAGAATCACGCTCACATATGAGCGGACGCGCTTTCCAATCATTTGTTGATCCTCTACTTCGCTACGCTAACCAAGGGCAGATCTGAGCACCTAAGGATAATTTTTACAGAGTAACGGCCCTACTGCTGCGCTGCGCTAGGTTTTTTTTTCTGGAGTTACTGGTAGTACAGTAAATATAGCAGCTAGCTGTGTTTCCGCCACCTGGCAACTGTTAGGCAACTGGGTTTGGAATCCAATAAACTCATGTAGAAATCACAACTCAACTGAGCCGATTACTCTTGCAATCTACTGATAATTAACCCATTTTTTTGGCACCGCGGGGACGCATAGGTCTGCCCTACTTTGATGAGTTCCTGTATAACACCTTTGTCGCATTTTTTGGGTCTTACTAGCCAGCCCACGTCATTCCCTTTAAGGAAATGCAGCTGGTAGCAGCATCGAAATTGACCCCTCGAATACCATGAACTTCAATTCAATCGCTTTCAGATTTGAAGCTTGAAGACAGAGTTAATACTGTTTTTTTCATTATCACAACGTGTCCGTAATTTTACGAGTTTGCAATTCTCACTCTATACCCATGCAATGTTACAAGTACGACCATCCTTCTTCCCGCCCATGTGATTCTCCTGCTTGGTCCTCCTGCGCGACATTCACCAGATTTGTGGCGTCAATATCCGGCTGTGCAGCTGTGCTCGTACCAGGGGCTTGGTCGGGGTTCTGGAACCAAACCTTACCTTTCGGCAAGATGATCGTGCGGAGAGTAGGGCAGGCGCGGTGCCATGCTTTAGCGACGTTTGCCTCGCTGTCCCCGAAATCAGAATCTGTGGTGCTGCTGGACGGGACAAGTGTGGTGGTGGCCAGCCCAGCCAGGGGCGCCACTGGAGATGTTGCCGCCATGAATGTTATGTACTGGTAAAGGTGGGTAAGATGGTGGGGTAACGAGTGATAAGGTTAAATATACCTTTAGACACTTGAAATTGGAAAGCAGAGGCCCATATTGCGCCAATAATTCCTATTCATCCCGTTAGTTAATAAGTAAAACGAAGACAAGAGAGAAACTAACATTGTTGTACTCTGCCATCAACATGACTAGGTGCAATGCTTCTAGCTGATCGAACCTCTTCGCAAGGGCTTCAAACAGGAATGCCGGTGCAGCTGGGTCGAAGCTGATGATGCTCAGCCTCTTTAACGGCGCGGACGACAGCAATAGTGCATCTAGTGCAGCGGTGCTCATCTCTGGGAATAATGGTATTGAGACTGTTTCGACGGGTCGGTCCTGAACGACGGCTTGGACGATGCAAGCGTCAGCATGGACGGCATTGAAGGACTTCAGCACTGGGAGTGCTTCTGGTGCAAGAATGAACATGTCCGATGACGGGACTGACATAGAGGGTGGTAAAGGATCTATGAAAGGCATTAAAAAGATAGCGTCAGATTGGTATCCCCTCAACGTGAGGTCGGTGATGTGACTTTGGGTCTCTAGAAACGCTGCTAATGGTCGACGGCAGCTTATCGTAGACGAAAACTGCTTGAGCCTAAAGGTGCATCCATCAAATATCCAAACTGGTGAGTGACTTTTTGGTAGTTCGATGACCAGAGTTAATAGCCTTGTTGTGAGGCGCAGGACTCTATGCAGGAGAGTATAGAAATTGGATACGGGCAGACACTGGCCAATATTGAGGCTGAGACTTCGCACAAGCTCTGGCAGCTCTGGGTTACCCAAAACAGTGCACAAGAATTTGACGATAGATGCCGGGCGGTTGAGGACGACAGTGTGGTAGAAACGTCGTGTGGAAAGGGCGGAGATGTATGAATTGACAACGAGTAAAGGCTTCAGAGAGTCGGGAGAGAGAAATAAGAAGATGGAATCCAAGATTTCCACTGGTAAGCGTGGACGGAGGGTAGGTTCTTGACGACGTCCGCTTATTGTATATAGTCTCGGTGGGACTACAAGCGACGGTGGTCTACCATTTTCGCAGATTTTCTTGAGAATAAGCTCTGCGGATGGCGAACTGAAAATATCGCTCGTCTTTTGCGCAAAATGGTGCAAAGTCTGGTAGAGGCTGTCCGTCATCGTTGGTTGTCGTTGTAAAAGCGGGTAAAGGCACCGATTGGGAGACGTCCTCATCATCTACGGCTAACGGCCCGTCTCGAGCACGTGCTGATGGGGAATCAGTTCTATTTTTGGACTTACCATGCTGTTCTCGCTGGCCCTGGGGCCATTATTTTTCAACCACTTGGCTTCTCTCAGCGATGACTACATGACTGCAAGCGACGACAGAAATCCAGATGCTACTCCAGATGGCTATATCTTCAAATGTTTATTGTTTGAGAACAATGCATCTCGGGCAAACTCTGTGTGCGAGTTACGCCTCATTTCACATTGTCCTGGGATCACCTGGGCGCGTGCCACTCGCGTCTGGCCTCGAGTCTACTACGCGTTTTGGTAAATCGATAAGGTCAAAGCGATGGCCCCAAACTTAGCTTATAAACTGTGCCATGACTCCAAGCTCTCTCTCTTCTGAACCACCACCTTGTTCACCCGTTTTCTACCTGTGCCACTCCCAAGTGTACAAGCAACTCCGCTCTTCACTAAATCCATGGCTACATTTATCGGAAGTATGGTACTTTCCAGCTTCTTGAACTCAAACCAGCCACCTCGTGCCACGGACGACAGTCCCAGAGGCATTTTTTCCATGATTCGCAGCCTTGTTTCCAGCCTCTCGAACTACCAGACTGCTTCGGTCCAGGAAAACGTTGATCAAGACCTAGCCGTCGTTCAACCCATCCATAGCACCATCTTGAACACAGAATCTGCTTCCGCAACAAAGTAAGTGACCCCACCACTGTCTTAGTCAAACTGAGAGGTGCTCATTGTTTCCGTCGCAGCCCAACATCCCAGAGAGTGTCGATAAGTTATGAGTGAGTGTTCATGCCCACTTTTGTTGCCTCCATGAGCGTGATGACTGACCAATACTAGGGTCGAACCTCTTTTACTCACCCTTCCCGAGGCCGCTCAAGCTCCCCTCCAGCCTGCTCCTGCAGTCAAGGCTGAGCCCAGCAGTCCTTCAATCAAACTCGAGCCTTTAGACGACGAACCTCGCGCAACCCTCAAACGCGAATTCGACTCTGACAACGAGCGTAACGGCGACTCTTCGGAAAGTGACACTCGGCCCCCAAAGAGAAGCCGCAGCGAAGAATTGCCTGACATCAGTACGTCCTACGCTTTCCAAGGCGAGCCTTGATGCTGACACTTTCACTCCACAGAACCTAAGGTCGAAGAGCTAGAAAGCTCGGCCGACAATCGTCGTAGACGGTCTTTAGGTTCGCCGAACAGGAGAATCGGTTGGTTATCTCAGCTATTTTTTTCTAAACTACACTCTAACCTCTATCGTTATGCAGGAGCGTCCAACTCTCGTCAAACCCACAGGCCCCGGAAGCCAATGTTGCCGTACAACCTCAAAGCCACCCGAGACTTGCAGCGCACCTACGCCTTCTTCGAGGTCGACTTAGGTCCTTGCGTTGCCTGGCTCCCTGACCATCCCGGCCCTCGCACAAGTTTCTCACTGAAAATTGAAGATAGGGATGATGACGACATCATGATGGCCGGCCCCGACATCGACTACGACAATGTCAATTGCAACTACTACGACGAGGACGAGGACATGAGCACGATATCCCCTGCCCTAGCATCTGGTCTTCCATTTCACATGTATCACGCTCGTGGCTTGGCCACCTTGAACGCCTTGCAGAAGAGATTCTCTGAAGATTTGGAAAACCTCAACAGGGACTTTGAGCTTGATCAAGACTCTGGCCCATTCCCGACGGCGGCGATGAGTTCTAGTGCCACTGACACTGCTACAGCTGCCAGGACCGTAGCTCCGCTTCCTGCTGCTGCCGAAGACGTCCCAGTTCTTTCTTGCCCTTCCAGCGAAGCTAAACCTAGTCTCGGTTCCCTCTGAGTCGGAGCCAGCACAAGCTAATGTGACTTAAACTCAGACTCCTCCCCCTGAGTATCGTGGATAATGGCCGAGTCCCATCTGAACAGTCACGCGGACTGGCAGCACGTCAACTTGAACTCACAGCTTGCCCAGTCTTTTTGGGCTGCATTCGCAGGCCAAGTTGTCAAGGAACATAACTGGCTTGCGAGCGATGATGGATCCCCGCGGCCGTAGCTTTGACGCAAACGATTTTCCAACCTTCGAGAGTGAAATGGCAATGATTTTGTATTATGTCTGGTTTCCTCCCGCTATCCTCCAACTCTTGTGGCGTGTATATGTTTCGGACTCGCAGTGCTTTCTTCCTCTTTGAAGTTCATCTCCTCTTCATCTCTCCTGACAGTCCACTTCATCTCTCCTGACAGTCCACTCCATCCCTCCTGACACTCCTCCCTCTCCCTCCTTCCCCCACTTCACATCCCCCCGACCCCCTTCTCTCCGGACACTTCTCATCTGGTTTGCTTCCATTTACAACTGTAATCTCAGCCCGCAGCCTTTTATCATTATTTTTAGTGTATTATTTTTGATCGCTCTGTACCTGCTTTCCTCTATTTCTTGTACATACTTTGTCCGTCAGTCGCCTGAAGCTCCTGTAATTTTTTTGTTGATGAATGGATACTACATCTTGATTCGGAACCTTTGTGTGCTTGACACTTTTTGTCTAAACAGCTTGAAGCAAAGATAAGCCGAGAAAAAGCAAAACGAACAGTCCACTTCAGGGTGTTAAGTAAATGGAAATGATTGTGCATCTAAACTCAATCCAATGGTTGAACTTCCAAAGGTGGATTCATCAAGCATCTTAAGTGTTCGAAAGTTTGGAACCAGAAAGATATTGTGATATTAATATGTAATAAAAATCGTAAACTCGTTGATACAATTTTGTCCCTTTCGAAGGGTTTGGTTTTAGTGGTAAGCACGACTTGAAAGTCATGAAACGGTCGTAAGGTAAAGCACGAATGCGAAGGGCTGGCGTTGGAGTTCGTAATGATACAATTGCTTGGATGCTGGTGGGAAGTCCGAAAAAGTGAATGCGAAGATGCGAAGTGCGAATGAAATGAAGGTGGTGAGTGGGGATGCGGTTTTAATGACGAAGGATTCCCCAGGCGGCGAGTCCGCCGCCAACTGCGAGGAGTGTAAGGATGACAAATGCCCATAGGCAGCGCTTTGCCCATTTGAGCTCGACTTCGCGCATGGTCGCGATAATTTGCTGGCGTTCTGCCTCTGTCTTCTCGGGCATCCAGGCAGGCGTGTCCTCGGATGTGGTTGGTGGTTCGCGCAGAGGCGAGAGTAGGATGAAAGCTCCGAAAAGCCAGAATGGTGGGAATACTGAAGAAAGAGCGAAGTTGGTCAGTATCTGTTCAATGCGCCACAGGAAAGTGAAAGACGTACAAAATCCGAATCGGAAAAGGTACATGGCGAGCGTCACTGGCTCGGGTGCATGGAGTGTGTACTCGGGCAGAGCAATATCTGCCTCTTCGGCGTATGGTGGTAGGATGTCGGCAATGCTTTGCCTCTGATCGTGCCGGCTCTCGTGTGTCCTGGACGAGGAGAGCGTGTATCCGAACTGTTCGTCCATTGGGTCCATCATGCGAGCTGCTGGCGGTGCAGTCCATGCTGTATGTGTCACGGCAGGTGATAACGCGCTAAGTGGTATGGTTGGTCGCTGAGCCTCGAGATCAAAGTTGAATGTGGAGGTGGAGGCGGAGGATGTCGCAGACATGGATGTGATTTCGACAATGAAATTTGAGTGGGAGACGAGATTGCAGTGGTGAGTGTGGTTGTAGTGGCGAAATATGTGAGGCGGCGATGGCGGTAACGGACATATTCGTGATTAGGCCACATTATATAGGTGAGCCACAAAAAGGAGCCCGAGAGCAATCCACGGGCAATCCACCAATTTCGCTTGGTCCGTTGCTATGGACAGATATGGGAAAAGCGTCGGGAGCAAATAGATGCAAATAATTGCCTCACGACTTCCGCGCGTCAAGTTAGCGCTCAGGGATGCCAAAAACCTCACCTTTTCAAGACTGGGGGTGTTATAAGAGAAGATTTAAGAATAATACTTATAACATATTTGATAAAAAACGGCTCAACATACGAGAATTGAGGCTGCTGTAAAAAATTAACTTATTTAGTAATATTTTAAACTTCTTTATATAGTTATTTTAATGCCTTTGATTACGTGTTTATTGCTTCCGACGTCAGTCAATCCACACGTTGTTCGCGATCATTTTTACCATAATTGCCAACAATTAGAAGCGCTCTTCCCCCACACTCACTCCAATCATCAATTAGCCGAACTGGATTGGTACTACTGGATCTTTCTGTAGAATTTAATTTGCAGCCAATCCCGTTTACAATTATTTTCCATTAAATGTACTAACAGTGATATCGGTCGATGTCGAGATTGAAGCTGAAGAGGTAAGACCTTCAAACATCCTCAAAGCCACCACTCCACAGATTCCGTCTTGGTTGGTCATCTTGAAAACTTCGCGTTCCACAAGTATGTAGGATAAGTTGACGCCTCCTTTAAGCAATGTCGCCTTCAAAACCAAGGGTTGGAGGAAGTCTCGTGGAAGGGGACCAGCGTAGTAAGCAACTTACAACGGCTCTCAAGGAACGGAAGGTACCGTCGGCGCCAGAAATGAAATGGGCTTCAGACGTCAAAGAAAAGGTGGCTTAAAAGCCCTAGGAGCTTTTGTTCGTCGACCAGGTCATTGGTGTCACGATTGAAATTGACATACACAACGGCGAGCCTGCACTGTAGATCGCGCCGCCTTTCGTGTTCCCTAGGTAAAGGACAACTGTCGACCAGAGCTCGAGCATGGACCACATGAATGTTATCCAGAGTCTACAGAGTCAGCCAAGTTTGATGGGGGGGAACCGCCAGCTCAATGATCGTCGTTTTTAAGTTGGTCAAGTAAGAGGCCCGGCGGATTGCCAAGTAAGTTCATGAGGCAGCGGCAAGCCTGGTCGAAGGGATGACGAGAAGCGAGGAAAGATTGAACTTTATATTGTCCCCGTCTCTAAACCAGCTGTTAGGAGACCTTTGTTATGGCGCTTACTATCTTGCAAGCAAGTGAGAGGTTGTAGAAAGAGGAGTCGGAGCAGAGTCAGCGGACAACATGATTTCATTGACTTGAATGACCGTGAGAACGATCAAGATCCACGATCTAAGCCACGTGCTAGGACAACGCGATTGATCGAATCTCCATTTCGGGGGTGAAACGCTTTTTTGAAGTGATCATTCCTCAGGAGCACCCAAGTACAAACTCAATACAGACCCTCCATAAACTGCATAGATTTCGAGGTTCCAAAGCGTTCTTTGGCACAACGAAACTGCTTTCACTAGTTCAAATGTCTATAGTTCATACCATGCTGCCGTTCTAATGAGGACTGTGGGTCTGACTCTCGAGGGGCCCGACCGTTGGCAGTGTAAGTATCCGCTGCCCGCAGGCGACTTGATCGAAAATGCGTACTCTTGGCACACCTTGGCGCCAGTGCGCGCGCAATCTCTGTCAATCAAGTTGCACTATACCCCTGCCCAGCCAGCATCGCCTAGCTCCCGGACCCTGACATCAATCGCATATTTAATACCAGTCCAATTTTTTTGGGCGAGAGCTAGTCCATCCTCTCCTCGAGTCAGCTACAATGAAGTTCACAATTTCGCTCTTTACCACCCTCCTGTCTTTACTTCCTGCCATGGTCTTCGGACAATTCGACGACGATCTACTGGCGTGCCGAAATTGCAAGGTCGACGTTGACGATTCCGATCCTCGAATCGTGTATTCGCCTGCCGCAAGTTGGACTCACCAGACGAACACACCGAAAGTCGAAGGGGACCAGATTTATTATATGGCTACGAATAGCTTCGCAAGGGCTGAAGGGGCTTCCGCGACTTTCAAATTCACTGGCGTGGTATGTCTTTGTTCTCATTACCATTCCATGGCCCTCTCATCAGTTCCTCTATTTAGGGCATCGAATACTGGGCTGTTCAGCCATCTTATGAAGTCAAAATCCTGATAGATGGAGAAACTCTGAGCTCGGGGACTGGTCAGAGCTCCTCGACAACCATCGTCGCCTCGCGAGCATTTAATACGTCAGGAGAGCACACGATCACTATAACGGCTTCCACTTACGGTACTGCAATTGACTCGAGTATCAGTCTCGACAGGTTCCGGTGAGTAGTAGCTATAAGCTTGAATTGGCTGTAATATTTAGTCTCATGGATCGTGTTTTAGAATTGACAACGGGACTGTACCCACATCAACATCGTCCGCCGGTGCTTCCTCGACTAGTGGCACCGCTTCCCCTTCCGCGACAAAGTCCTCTGCTTCTCGCCTTCATTCTACGGAGGCTGGAATGGTTATTGCAGGATTCTTGTCGGTTTTGTTCCTCTGTGCCCTATAACCTTCCACTCCTAGCACTTTAGTCAACATAGCTTAGGGTTACAGTAATGGATTGCAGTTTCTTGGCTGTTCAGAAAACCTTGGACAAAGTCCAGAGTAGACTAACCTAGAAAGTGGTTGCGATGAACATCCTCAAAATATTTTCCGTAAGTTGGCTTGTCATGAGACGGTATCAGAGGTTGTTTTTTTTTAACTCTCATAAAGCCAACAACGTTCAGTGGGCATCTGGAGGAAAGTGAGGCAGAGAAGAAAACGATCAAATTATAGTTAATCCTGTTTAAGATTGACATCAGGCATCGAACGATGAGGACACTTCATTCTTGAAGAAAATATTAATAATAAGAGCATTCAGCAACCGGAATAATTAAGCTATTAGAAAAATATACAAAATTGGAAACCGTGGTTGAAATAAGGGATAACAATAACAGGCAGGCGCAAAAGTGGAGGAGACAGAAAAGAGGAGCAAAAAAAAAATGACAGCCCACAGATCCAGCATCTAGGCCTAGTAGACTGGAGGAGCCGAGCTTGACCTCATGAGCCGAGCAGACCTGCGAGGCAAACGCTTCGGGCTCGGAGGCGAAGTTGACACTGAGCGATCCTGAATTGCAGCAACAGGGGAAGACGAACGGGATAGCCCTCGGTGCATGACTTCGGGAGTAGAAGGCGGCTTGCGGGAGCGCATCGACTCGGGAGCAGGCGTCGGCGTGCGTATCCTCTTGGTTGGGCGATGATCTTCGTCAGAGAGTTCGTCCTCGGAATCGTCTGATTCGTCGTGGCTGCGCTTTGAGGCTGTTTGGTCTTCAAAACTCACTTTCCAGTGCAGTTTCTCGTTGTCGGCTGCCACTGGAGGAGAGTAAGGATACGACCTAGGTGACTTTGGTTCCGCGCTATTACTCGAACGTTTGCTGGGCGGCGGCGCTCCGAATACGGCATTGATAATGGAGTCGATATCGGATATGGAATCGTCCGAGGACGCCAACGGCTGTCGAAGACCATCAATGGGCGGCAAGAACACGAATTCGATGGGTTCTTCTTTAATATCAGAGAAAGCGTACTCCGGTTCCAACTTTGGAGAAGTAAGAAAGCTGTGGTCATCGTTGGAAGAGTCCTCTCCGAAGTCGAGAGCGCGAGAAGGAAAGGGTAAATCCAGAGGTTCGAGCTTGATTGGAGGAGAAAGGACGCGTTCTACGACAGATAGAGAGTCTGTGGATGTGGTAGAGAGCGAGCTAGAAGGTCGAGGACGATCGACCAGAGTTGCGTCTCCTTGGGCAGTGGCGGAAGTGGTCGCCGTTGTAGAATTATCGAATTTGTCCTTGCTGGGTTTATCCAGGGAGATGGCAACATTCCCGGACGCACTGCGAAGGGGATGGAAACAATGAGCATTCCCCAAATCGGTGGGTTAAGCAGAATGAAAGGCTAACTTTGTGACGGTCGACTCGTCCTCCACTAACACAACCTTTTCGAGGAAACGCATGATGGTCGCATCGTGATCTCCCTCTTCCTCGATCAACGCGTCATTGAAGGTCGGAAGTTGGGAGGCCAGGTTGTAGATTCTCTTCATGAAAGCAGAAGCGGTGATCTTTTTCAAAGACACGACCTTTACTTCTTTGGCAAAGGATTCTGGAGAGGCCGAGCTGGGCATTTAAGATAACGCGCAGATGATGATTCGTAGAAGGGGCGGGATGTTAGTAGCTTTGGGAGTAGGCAAAGGCAAGATCCAAGTTGGGTGGCGTTCCACAGCAAAGCGCGGCACGAGTTATAAGGAAATCCGGACACCAGCGCTTTGATATTGGATTTTCGGGGATGCTGTTTTCGCATCTTATAAGGCAAGGGAAGACAAAGCGGAGTGGCACACCACGGAGCCTGAGTCATGATCACACTTCACAACGGCGACGCTTTCTTTCAGTTTCTAATGTTTCCAATGTGTAGCAGCGACGATTGGAAGGCAATAATGGGAGCCAGGAATACAAGAGGAGGGGCTGAGCAATTGAGGAGATGAGTGTGATGGTGAGGGGTAAGGGTGAAGCGGAGATTACCGAATGATCCCTAGTCAGTTCTTGACCAAAGTTTGCAAAAGTGCAATACTGTATATAAAGCCTCAACACACTTCATTAAGATTCTGTATACATGTAAGGAAAATAGTCAGAAACACGCAGAATTGTATTCATGCTGGAAGGCTACAAAGGTTAATTTACATCGTGGAGTCACTGTACATAAAATAAAATATAAAAAGATAAACGGTGTTCCTCTGGTACACCCTTTAATTCTGGCACGGAGGAGCTACAGCATTCACAAATGTTAGTACACCCATGTCAACCATCTTGATAAACTCTTGCAAAGATTCCTGGTCCATGTGCTCGTCGATCTTCAGATTGGCCGCGCTGGAATGCAGACCAGGGACAATTGTCACCTTCCGCAATATGGCCGTCTTCGTCGGCGTATTACTACAGCTCGAGTCGCTCTGGCGTATATGTGAGCGAATGACGAGGGGCTTGATAAAGTCTATTGACTCTGCCGACAGCCTGCCCTGGAATTCCAGGATCTTAAGGTGCGGAAGGTATTCTGGATAGTTAAGAGGATGGAGTTTGTCAAAGAAAAGTTCGGTTAAACCTCTTCTTGATATAGACGGCTCCGAAAGCGGTTTGAAGTTGCCAAAATGGCGGATGCGCAGCTCTGAGAGCGACGACAGGCGGGGAGATGAGAGGAAATCGATGAGGTCGAGTTCAGCGGCGACATAATACGCCAAGGTAAGTTGGGTGAGTGCGCATGCTGAGCGCTCGATGAAGGGTAAGAGGGTGCGGGCGAATGGTATTTTCCTTGGAACCCTGATATGCAAGCTCTTGAGAGAGGGAAATGAGATCTGGTCGAAGAGTTCGAATATCAACGCATCGGGCGCGCGAAATTCAGGGCCGAACTCGAGGCTAAGGCTCTGCAAATTCTCATGCACTTTCGGCGGGAGTGCATGGGTATGATGAATGCTGGCGATGCCCGCTAGAACGTGACAATTGTTCAGAGTGAGTTTCCGGAGGCTGGAGAATTGAACAAGGAGGTTTCGGAGGTTAATTTGGGATACGTGGTTGAATATGAGTTGTGTGATCTGTTTCGTGGGGTAGTTGGTAAATGTGACGGTGCGCATAGTCAAGGACGAGAGCGACAAGGTGCGGAGGGCATCTGCTTGGCTGAGGTTGAGAGCTAGCGCCTGCCCGCGCGACTCTGTTTCAACATGGTGTAAGGATGCGTATTGGAGAAGTGGGAAGGAAAGAGGCATCGGTGGGAATGAAACGTAGGGGCCGACAATGTAGTCCTCTTGCTCAGGATCCTCCGAAGGAAGCTCGATGAAACCATATCTGCGAGCTGGAAGGTGAAATTCAACGCGCCTCCATTGTTCGGCATGCCGAGCCAGTATCTGCAAAGCGAATCGAGCTTTCGGGATGAACCCCACCTCAGCGTCGGCGTCGTACGACCGCACACTCGAGCGCGGCTCCTCGACGTAGATGTCCAAAGGCCGTCCTTTCGCGCGCTCCAACCATTCAGCGAGTAACTCCGTCTGTGCCTCGATTCGTTTGAGGGAGATCCGCAGGACAATCGTCGCCCACAGCTCTGAGGAGACCCACGCGCATTCCCGACAGGCTCTGCAGATCTGGCCGAGCCACAGAGGGTAGAAACTGCGACGCCATCGTGCGGCTCCTCGAGTGGGTTGGCAGGCAAGGCTGAATATCTGAGCCAGGACATCTTCAGGAACGTCGAGGAGTCCCTTGGCCGTGGAATACGATGTGGTGCATGTTGGGCCCATTACTACCCTGGTACGACACTGAGCGTATCCTCCAGGGTGAGTGCCACTGAGGCTGAAGGCTGGAAAGGCGTGGGTGGGATGGGAGACAAAGGCATATACGGACCGGCAGGGCTATGCTGACAAGTTGAGATGAGGTCATAAAATTGCAGCTCTGCAGGTTCAGGTTCATACATGTGCATTGCGATATGATGTATTCATCTAGGTGTAATTAGAACAGTCCGTACGTAAATCAGCAGGATTGAGACGGGTATCGTGCAAGTGCAAAGTGAAACCAAACGGCTGTAAAGAATGGAGGAACGGCGGGATGGCGAAAAAGTAAGAACACGAAAGAAAGGTAAAAGAACGTGATATCAGATCTTCTTAACCCAGCCAACCCTCACCATCCTCTCACTACCGGTAGATGCATCAGCCAACCTCGATTGAGCTGGTCACCCAGGGTGCAGAACTCAGAGCGTCGAGCCCAAGTTCTTGTACAGGGTCGTCAATCTACGCGTCCTCTGGCGTTTCCATTCGCCGACGCGAAAGGGAAGGATCCAGCAACTGGGCTCCAGCCATCCTCCGGACCTCTTTCTTCACCTCTAATCAAGCTCGCGATCGAAGCCGTATGTCGATGTCCTGCTGGAGGTTTCACGCCCCCTCTATGAGGCCCTTTCTTCGCATGGGGCGGTACATCATGCACAGCCGGTGGGAAGCTCGTCGTACCCGGCACAGGCGAGCGATACGTGATATCCACCTCTTCGTCATCTGAGCTGGGCTCGCTGACAGTGTCGAACTCCCTCGCAGAGAGCATAAGCCCGCCGCGTCCCGAATAACCTCCATTTACGAGTCGTGGATCTTCAAGGTCGTAGAGGTCGTACTTGTTCCTTGAACGTCCGTTCACGCCTGAACCGCCGAGATTCAGGTTGGGCGGGTGGGCAAGCGCTGCAGAACCCCTCAAATCGTCCGGAAGGAAGAAATAGAAAAATGCAGTCGCAAGGCATCCACCTCCGACGACATCGATGAGGTAGTGATGGGACAGGTACATGGTTGCCCAGTAAAGGACACTGGCGTATGCCCAAATATACCGCGTTGCTTGTGGGAAGAAATGAGAGAGGAAAAGGGCTTCAAGAGTCGCGTTTCCTGCGTGGAGAGAGGGGAAGGCACCGAACACTAACGGGGAGTGTTCAAATCCCAAAGTGTATGTCTTGGAATGGAACAAAGCGTCGATGCGTGAAAGACCACCAGGAGAGCCTGGCATCTCGTAGTTGGCCGGTGTTAGACCGTAAATGAGTTCATACCACGGTGCGGAGCACGGGAAGATAAGTTGAATGAACACTCCAACAAGGTTCATATACCCAAATGTGCGTGCCCAAAGATGAAGAGTTGGTTTTGTGCGGAAAAGCCAAAGGAAGATGGCAACGACGAATGGGCAGGTGAAATGCACGACGCCGTAAGGCAGCCATGCTATAATGTCGAGAATGGGATGGGTGAAACGGGTGAGGATGTCGGAAATGTTGGCCCCATACAACACGGATTCAAGGGTGGGTAGCAGAGAGACAGAAATGGAGGGTCTCCAAGCTGAGGGCATAAAACGGTTGGAATACCACGAGAGGATCCAGGTGAACACGGGTGTGGCGGGCACGAAGAACTGGCTGGTGAATGGGACGAGGAGGGCGATTGTGTATAGAATAGGAATGGCCAACTTGGTTGGATACCCTGGTTCTTGCATTAGGGTTAACCAAAAGGTGGCATTGAGGATGTGGAATATGTAAACCGAGTCCCCCAGCGTGAATTGGTGGGCGCGCAGTCGCTTCAGTGTTACTGCGGGGTTCAGTGACTTGTCTAGCCTTGCCACGGCGGCGACAAAGGCTTGAAATATATCGGAAAACGTGCGCATAATGGACGCCATTGTAGAAGGATAGTTCGACGTCGCCTGGGACGTCTCACACACAGTCGTGCAAGTCGTGGTGGTCGGCAAGGAGCCGTGGGAAACTAGGAAAATATCTCTTGCCCTTTCAAGCCGCGCGTTTGTCATTCCGTTCGTATCATCATGCCGTATATCTCCTTGTTCTTCGTAACAAACCTATCCACCGAGCCGTGGACCCTGGATCATTGTCATCTCTCCGTGTCTGCTGATACATACTTAGTCCCAAAACAACTCTAACCAGCTATTTGGCTCAGACAGACGCGTCGACGCTGACTCTAGCACCCGCCATATTTTTAGGTCCTCTTTTAGGTGGCGGCGACACAGCAGAGACTGAGCACTGCCTGAGCTGCTTAATTTTATCCATTATTCTGACCGTGCTTTCTGGTCTTGGACCCAGAGCCAGCACGCCGGCTCTTGTTTCTCATGAATCGACCTTCTGGACGCTGTCAAACGACCTGCGTGTAACTAGTTTGCAGCCGCACCTCTCTTCTATCTGAATTCGCTGGACATTCTCTGTGACCATCTGTCAATAGCTCCAGGATTATTTCCTGCGTCCTAAATTTCTCCTTGTGAGTTTTGTGGAGCCGTAAATGTTAACATCAGAAACACGAAATGCGTTTTTCGCATCTCTGATGATCAATGATATGCTTTGTTGAGGAGGTTTAGACCAGTGCAAACGCGGCTGCGTCGCAGCACTCTGTCAAGCGCTCCTTTCAAACCCTTCTAGGCTATGGGTACTTCTGTAGCCATCCGTGTCCTCTGTACCTTTGTATCTTTGCCTATCTAATTTCTCGACTCTGGTTGAACCCCAGCATCCTGACCTGTGTTCTGAGAAATGTATACCTCTGCCGGCGTGAACGCTAAAACATTTAAGTAAGCCTGGACTGTATAAGACTGCTTCGAGCACGACAGTACCTGACTGTCCCAAGGTTATTTCCCAGAGGCCGGCGACTGGAAGCAGGAGGCGAAGGCCTGTGTAGTTCTTGCATATTTCACGGTGACCTCTTTTCTTGAGTCTCAGTATCTGGCCCCACTGTCCGAGTGTTGTCGTTATTATTCAGACCTCGCCGAACTAAGTATTCAAGCCTTCAAGACTCTTTGAGAGTTATCGAGTCGTTCGGTTGATCCGGAAAATCCGGATCAGCACGCGCTAGCTATAGCTCCCGCCAATGTTCATTGTGCCACTCCTTGAATCCCGAAAAGCTCCCAACCTCACAAATCTACCTTTATCTATAGGCTTGCCAACGACTTCGTAGAAAGGGACGTTAGCAACAGAAGTTCATCAAACGAAAGTCTGACCCCGCGAACGTTTTTCTCTTTCGCTTTGACTTGGTCAGTAACCACATTCCGATGCTCGCTTTTTCTCATTGTTTGATCTAGGATTCTGGCTTTGTTGCCTTTTGAAGCGATGGTCGACGCTTAGTCTCCAAGCTGATGTATAAAAGGCGTTGGGGAAATGAACTACCACGATTCACGAACGCAAAGCACTTCTACCTGGTACCATTCTGACTTGTCCCTACTCTCGCATTGACTTACGCTTAGTGCGGTCAGAAATACTGATCGTCGGACATGAAGGTCAGGCTCAAGAAAACGCCACCCGCTCAACGCCTTCCCTTCGACATTCTCTGGTATCTCTTCGGATATGTCGTTGCTGTGGATGGGGACGCTACGCCGTCAAACATCTCCCATGTCTGCAAGCTATGGCGTGAATCCGCATTGAAATCCCCTTTTCTGTGGACGAAGATCACCTTGCGGCTCTACTTGTACAATCAGACGCATGAAAGAGCAGCGGCTCGGTTCAACCGCTCGGCGAGTTTGCCGTTGGACCTCACTGTTCATTGCACGCGCAACCTTCACGAATCAGAGAAAAACGCCTTCGTTATCCCCCACGCACACCGTATCCGGAGCCTGGTCGTCCATTGCAAGGGAGGGATTCTTTCTGAGTGGATGTGGATGAACCTCAACGTTCACATGCCCAAGCTGGAAGCATTCACTACCATCATATCTCGCTGCCCAGCCCTTCATGCCGTCCGGAAGGTTACCTCCCTCGAGAATCTCAACAGTCTTGTGCCCTTTGTACCAAAAAATCGTCCTACGGCTTGGCTTGGGTGGGTTACAAAGGGTCTGACCACTCTCAAGCTTACCACCCTCGACTTTTATACCGAAATTTCGATGATCGAGATTTTCAGCATCCTCGACTACGCCGCTGGTACACTCCAGGAATTTGAATACGAAGGTTATTCTCCTACATATGTCCCCCACTTTCCTAATCCCCCGCCCATCGTCTTTCCACAATTACGCAAGCTCACAGTTTCCTTCGTCGATGATATCACTCGCTTTCTTTGGCTCTTTTACTACGCTCCTTTGTTGGACAGCCTGACTTTGCGCAATTTCAAGGCTTGTCCCCCACACGATATTGCTCGTGATATCAACTCGGATTTCGTGATAACTCACCCCCTGCCCGAAGTTCTCGAGATTATCGCTGACTGGAACACGATTACCCACCTCGAACTTTTCGCTATCGGCGAGTTGCCAAGGGACCAAATTTTGACCTATATTAGGTCTTTGGACAGGTTGGAATCGCTCGTTCTCTATGGCGTGGGTGGCCCTGAATGCTTTGCTGAAGAACTCGTCCGCGATCCAACAGAGAGTGGGCCGCTTCTTCCCAAGCTCAAACGTCTCTTGTGTACCGCATTTAACTCTGGAACGGATTTGACCTCACTTCTATTCTCTCGTCAAAACCATCAATTTTCTCGCTTGGATAAGCTGACTATCAATTCCAACATGTTCTCTACCTTGGTGGCAGAAGACTCTTTGGCCATTTTGCAGGACGCTGCGTTGGAGGTTACGGTAATTGAAGATCCGATCCTACAAGAATATGTCTCGCTTGATGCGCTGTTTGTTCTTACTAACGACCACCTTTTGCAACAAGCTGTGACCGACTCAGCTTAAATTTTGTACATACTCGCTAATCTAGGAGTCGACTGCTTGCTCCATAAACTGTAAATGCGAAAGTTTTTTTCAAATTTTTGTAGTCAAACATCTTTACTATATTTCCTTTAGCGCTTAGCGCTTACCTATTCCTCAATACTTCAATTCATTCGGTCCATCGGATCGTAAGCCTACTCAATAACGGTGGTCCGTGAGCGTGCAACTTCTGGCAGCTGACTAAAGATCTATCCAATCCATCGATTAGAATCTCTTTCAGCACCTTCCACGATCATGGAAGTCATCGGTCAGTTCAAAAACAAGGAAATCGCCAAGGTTATTGATCCCAGTGGGTGGTTATTTGTCTTCATGGATCCGTCACAGGTGTTCGGCAAACTGGCCCCTGACATTTGATTGGCGGTTTGACAGCTGTGGCTGCTTTCGCGCCGTTATTGAAAGCGAAGAAGAACTTCATTCGTGAGATACCCGTGAAGTCGTTCAAGTATGGACCTACAGATCGTCACCAGGTATCTTTGGTTGGTTGCAATGAGGAAAAATGCTAATATAACTTCCAGTTGGATATATATTACCCGTTAACAACCGCATCCGAAAAGACGCCCATTTTATTCTTCATATACGGAGGCGGCTTCAACACCGGAGAACGCAGTATATCTCCTAGAAGCTTTGGGCTGGTCTACGCCTGTCTAGCGGCGTTCTTTGCTCGCCGAGGGTACATCGTGGTTATCCCTGATTATCGTCTTGTCCCCCACGTTTTATTCCCTGGACCTGCTGAGGACATTCGCGACGCCATTCGGTGGGTTACTAACAATCCGGAAAACCTCGTCTCCGATGGGTCTCCATTCCCCGACTTGAATACCATCGTCCTAATGGGACACTCCGCTGGAGCGGCGCATGTAGCCACGTTGTTGTTCCACCCCACTGTCCTCATGGACAACGACGAGCTCCGCTCAAAGATCAAAGCTGTGGTTCTTGAATCCCCTCCTTACGACCTCTCCGCCATGACCGTGGACTGGGGGGAAACAGCAGCTATACACACGAAATACTGGGGTACCCTGGAAGGAGCTAAAGCTAATGACCCGCTTCACCTTTATCGCCGTCTTCCAAATACCGTCATCGAGTCCCTGCCTAAAATTCTAATGGTCGAAGCAGAAAGAGAGCCAGATTGGCTGGCAGACGCTGGGAACGCATTCCGCGAAGAGGTCAAGACGAGGACTGGAGAAAACTTAAAAAGGATTATCGCGAAAGGCCATAATCACGTCAGTATAAACTGGGCGCTTAGTAGTGGAGAAGGCGAGGAATGGGGGGAACAGGTGGCGAAGTGGTTGAGCGAGATTAACGCGTGAATCGGACACTGGAAATTGGAATAATGGACCTCTTATACCAAACGTAAATAATTCCCTTCTTCGACCAATGCTTTACACCGTACATAGTCGTCGGACAGTCTTCCATCATAGAGTATAGATTTTTGTAAAGATTCAGAAGTTCTAGACAACAGAACTCGCAACTAGTAGCCTCAGAGTCGTGAGGGCGATCAGTGCCAAAATACTATTTCAATAATCCAGTTTTCGAACATTCAGACGGATGCCTACATATATGTATGTGATAGATTTTCCACACATTAAATAATTCGCATAGATCCTTTCAGTGTTGCCAGCCATATACGCCGCTGTCCTTTTTCGGGAAATCCAAGAAGCTCGATTTTCTTAAGCGGCAATATTACTCGCAAAAGGTGGTTTGCATTATGGAAAGTAACCTTCTGACTGACAATAACTAATCCAACGACGTATAAAGTCTTTAGGAATGTCAAAGTATGCATTTTAACATGCTTCTTGGGAGTTGCCATTGACGATGTCCGCAAACTGTAGGACTATGGTGCCATCGGCGATGCGTGCACGATGATACTGCTGCCATCAAGTGCGATTCCTTTTTCTAACACCAAGGCCGTGATGGGCTTAAGTCTGCCCGTTTGACGTTTGACGCAAGGCAGGGATATGATCATGTCTTCGCCTCATGGAGAAACCGAATTGCGATCCTTGAATGAGATTGTAACTGAGGTACTAATATCTGCGTGGCAGTTTGCGTAACTTGTGACATGACGAATCGGACTTCCGTTTGCTTGCCTGCCCCGTAAAGGACTATCCATCCATCCATTAAAATCTCTTCCAGCATCTTTCATGATCATGGAAGTTATCAACTAGGACAGAAACATGGAAATCCACACGGTTATTGATCTCAATCGATGATTTGTCTTCGTGGATCCGTCCCAGGCGTCCAAAAATCGGCCTGTTGTGGCTGCTTTCGCACCGCCATGACTGGAAGCAAATAAAAAATTTCTTCGTGAGATAATCGTGAAATCTTGAGGTCGCCGTTTCGTCTTCCACATTAACATGAACTAAGCACTCAGTAGCGGAGAGGGTGAGAAATGGGGAAAATAGGTGACGGAGTGGTTGAGGGAGATCAACGGGTGAATCGAGCACTGGAAATTGGAACCATGGACTGCGTACACCAAACGTAAACAGTTGCTTCGACAAATTCCTTCGAGACGGACATTTTTGCATCATAAATAGATTATTGATGTCTTTGTAAAGGCGTCTAAGACAAGTTATGAGGAATTGTCCATTCGGATCTGAACAGTGTTACTAACTAGTTGGAATCATAGTCAACGATTGTCGTCCCTATCTTCTTTCCTAACGAAAATGACTTGTCGACGATGGCAGTCGCTATCGCTACATCCTGCAAGCCGATTCCAACAGATTTAAACATAGTGATAGGGCCATCGTAAATATTCTCCGAATCGCGGGGCTTGTCGACGTCCAATAGTTGCCTGAACAACTTCAATGCCAAGTTCCCGTTCTCGTCCTTTGGAATTAGCTGACCCAGTTCTGTCATTTGATTAGGGAATACGCCAGCGTCTATGAGCTCTCCAGCCTCATGCGAGCATGCCTCGCGAGAATCGACGAGTAGGATCGGAAAAGAGGGGGCAGGGTTTTCAACATCCGAATCTTTAAAGTCGCCTATCGCTCTGTGGACAAGGGATTTGTCGACTTCCCGCATCGAAGGCGTGTAGCTCCCTATCAAAATAATGTGGGCACCGTTTTTTACCCAGAGTGAGGGAAATAAAGGTGTAGTGGAGGACGTTGCGCAGATGATGATATCGGCCGACTTGACGGCCGATTGAATACTGCCCGATTGGCTCTCTTGGTCTGAGGCGAGAAGAGAAACTTGAACACGGGAAAACCGAGAGCTTAATTTTTCCCGAAGGGAAGTGGCACGACTATTGGCGGTACGATTAACGACGATGCACCGGGTGATGGATGAAAAGTGTCGAATGTGAAGATCTAGGTGGGACTCGATCTGCTGGCCAGCTCCGAAAGCGACCAATGTCTGAGGCTTGGAGGGGCCGACCAAACTTGTGGAGAGGAGCGAGCCTATTTACCACAAATATTTAGTTTATCAAGCGTGCTCGAGAGCAGAATAACCACCTACCAGCGCCGTTTCGCAGAGCAGTCAGTTTCCTGGCGTTTACAATGGCTTTCGCCACACCGGTTTCCTCGTCTAACACGAGAGTGGTCGCAGGGAGTCCACGAGAGTCATTCTGTCGCGGTACGCAGACTACTTTGACAGCTGTGTCACCTGGACGAGAAGCCTCAGAATCGTGAGAGGGAGGCACTGCCAAAACATGGGGACCAATTCGAGCTGGCATGAACAGCGCAGTGTGATGAGCGGTTGGGAAGCTGATCCGCGGAGGCATAACCACGGAGCCTTTCCTCGCTGAAGTATCTGACAAGCGAATGAACACTTGAGCCATCAGCAGCCGTAAGTCGTCGGGTGAAAGGGTGGAGGCAATGGTATCCACGTCAGACGCAGAGAGGACGAGAAGAGACATCCAGGCTTGTTTGTAAGCTTATTTGATGAGATGAGAGTGCACTAGGACTTTCCAGGTGTAGGTACTAAAGTGAAGAGGAGGGGACGATGATTTGATGCCCACGGTCCAATGGGCCGGTTTCTCCGATGCTTGACACCGAGCGCTGCTACCATTGTCGAGCAATCGGGGATATGTTCCAAGTCAATGGACAGTTGAATTCTTTCACTTGGTGCATACAATTGTTGAAGTCCTTGAAGTTGAATAGCCATGTCAATTCTAATATAAGGCCAGCTTCGAAACGAGACTCTCCAAAGTCGAGTTACACCGCCGCCCATTTCATTCAACTTCAAGTTGATCATGCCCGTGTCCTTTACTGTTGCGAAACACGACGCCAATCCTGTTCCTGCACCACGTAACCCGATTTCAAATGCTGATCAACTTTTGACGAATGGCTGGGGAATAAAAGCGCGGACTATCCGAAGCGCAGAACTGCTGCAGACATCACTGGTCGACGTCGACTTCTCTGCCGTACAAGTTGAGGAAAATGGTTTTGTAGACACTGTGAGGAGGGCCTACAATGGACACCACCATCTCGTCATCAGGTATGTCATAATTTATTTAAATTTCTTTTGCACTTACCTCAGGCAGACCAGACGATGTTTGGATCGCCATCTTAGGTCAATTTAATTTCTAGTGCGTGTTCAGTTTCGTCTTGCTTTTGGCCGCTATTTCACCTAGAAGTGGTTTCTCATTAGTGTGAATGCCCACATCGAGGAACTACGCCATCAATTCGTGGCCCACGAAGGAAAGAAGAAGCTCACCGTTTCCGCAATAGGAACACGATATACTGCGAACTTCAAAGATATTGCCAACCAGATGTCCAACCTCATTCAGGATAATGTTCGTCATTCATCAACAAATCCGTGTAACACATCTTAACATTTGGTGGTAGGTCGTGGACAAGCGTCTCAAGGACTGGATCTTGCCAGACTTCACCACGACTACGCAGAGCGACACGGTTGTGTGTTCGGTCCTTATGATGTCAACGCTCAAGGCGTATGTTGCTCGCACTGGCACATCTTTTCCTTGGCCACTGGCTAATGTTTTCTTGCCAGGTATTTCAAGTATGAGGTGCTGCTTCTCTGTGGGATACCTTCCGTTACTCTCGAAGGCGAAAAGGACGACTGGGAGAAACTGTTGGCTAAGCTGAATAAACTCAATGACTTCGGAGCTGAGCCAGCCGCATGGGCAACGCTCCTTCGTCCGATCCTCAGCCGATTCGTAAATGCCTTTAAAGGTGAACCAGATATCGACTTTTGGGGAAGAGTCTGCCACTTCCATTTTGGCGGTTCCGGACCCTCCTACCTTTCCGGGTGGATAACTGCGTTCTGCGTCTGGAATAGCCAGGGTAAATGGCAGGGCCCTGCGCTCGGGGTACCAGCAGAGGACGTGAGTTGGATAGAAAAGGAGTATGGTTTCAGGCAACTGGAGTTGGACGGTATTAAATATCCAATAATCGACGACAACTATGTTCCTGTGGCATTCTGCGAAGTCGACGTTGATTTGAATGACAATGGAGACATCGTTGAGTGCATGATGGTTTCTGGCCACTTGGCCAGCGTTGTGGAAGGGGATCGGAAGGACATAATACGACCACTGCCATCTTGGTTCATGTTCGTCAAAGAGGTGTGTGAGGACCCGAGGGAATTGAGACGACGAAAAAAGGATGAATGATGGAGGGCATACGAATCGAGCTCAACTCAACATAAGCAGGGTTATCGTGTACCGCCCATAAACATTCTGATTGAATTGAAATAACGGAGTAGTTAACCAGAATGCCTATGCGAGTTGAACCAGTAGAATTGATGATTTGGGCCTTCACCTGGGGTAGCTTTCGATTACAAGATGGGTCAGACTTATAAGTGAAAAGATACTTACAAGAATATCACAAATTAGACACGTCTTCTACTACTCAACCAAGCCAACATCCCTCATGATGGAGCTCTCCTTGAGCTTGACCTAGGCCAATCACAGATAGAGTGGCCAAAGGCACCACTGTCCAACGTTGTGCTTCTAATGAAAGAAGTAGATTCGATGTCAGTGGAATAGTTGATCCTGCTTGCAATGTTCTCAATCGTGAAGGGTCTCGTGGCCCACTTTCAACTTCGTCGCATTCCACGTCCAACACCAGATCACCTGAAACTGGACCAAGAAAGATGACTGAGACTGCTGGCACGAAGAATTTGACATCCAACTGAGTAAAACCATTCTGTAACATGGTCATGAACTTTCTCCTCGAATGCTGCTGGTCTTAGATATAACCCGCATCTGCCCGAAACTCTCAGTAGACTTAGAGACGGAGGCGTCTTGTACTCCTGTCAAGAAACAATCAGCAATGGAAAGATATTGCAATTAGTGAGCCTACCGAGGAAGAGCCTAATGGACAGAGGGACGCCCAGTCTTTGTAATTGAGCCTCGGTACCAATGCAGACGAAAGGTACCAGAAGCGAAGGAAAGATAGATATCAAAATAGCAGACACTTCCGAGACCAGATTATTAGGTTAGAACTTTTTGAACAGATGTACAAGACAACAATTATAGTCGTTATTTGATTCTGAATGGAACCGATTAGTCCGAAAAGGGCACAAAACCGTAGTCGAAGAAAGTGAGCAAGTGCGTAGTCTTGAAATGAGGAAGGGATAGGACTTGTGTGTCGATACTTGAATGATACATGTCATACTGCGTGTTCCGGTTCGCCGTCGGCATCAACGTCTCCATCTGCGTCCGCGTCATGAGTGCCTAGAGAATAAGCTCAGACATAATATTGAAAGATCGCGCGAATAGCCTCACCAACAAAGTCGTTTGGATCATTTTCTGGAAGAGAAGTTCAGAACTCCAAAACTCGACTAATGAAATTTGTTGTAGAAGCCCTACCTTTATTAGACTCCCCAAGGCTAGAGATATCAGCCTGAGCATTGCCATTGACTGCGGCAAGGACAGCGTCCTCTTCGACACCATCTTCGTCCCCGCCTTCGTTCGCTTTGTTTTGACCCTCTTCGTCATCTACGTCCTCGTCCGGATTGACGTCTTCGTCATGATGTACTGTCCTCTTTTTCAAGAGGACCCCGGCGAAGATGGGTTTACCCTTACTAGGTGGGGCAGCGGAACCCGTAATGCTCTTCCTAGGCCTGCCTCTACCACGTTTTGGCTTCGGTTCTTCTTCTTCAGCATCATCCTCATCCTCCTCCTCCTCCTCCTCCTCCTCCTCCTCTTCGTCTTCCTCGTCTTCATCCTCGTCTTCATCCTCTTCGGGGACGCTTTTTCTGGGCCGACCTCTGCCTCTCTTGACTGAAGTGGAAGTAGCCGCTCTCTTCCCACTATTGACGCTTTTCCTTGGCCGACCTCTTCCACGCTTTTGTTTCGACGCCGGGCTAGCCTGAGTAGTTGCTTGTCGGGTTTGGCGGGGTCTCGTTGGTGAGCTTTCTCCTTTGCTGGCTCCTGCACCGCTTTTTCTGGGCCGGCCACGTTTGCGGGGAGTCCTTGGCTCGGAAGCACTACCTGTGCCAGTATCATCTTGTACGAGCTTAGGGCGTTTTGTGCCTTTGTAACGAGTGTTATAGCTTGAACTATCGTCTTCGTATGAATCCTCATCTACGACCTTGCGTTTCGAAGGACTTTTGGGCTGAGCGGCCTTCCGTGGGGTTTGGGTTTTTTCCATTTTTGCAATCGCTAGTTCAACTGGGTGGATACAAAGTCAGTAAGACAAGCAAGTTGGCGAAGGTAATTGGAAACTAGGAACTCACGGCCTCGCCCATCGACATCGCGCAGAAAATCAATCATATCATCCTTGCGCCCCAGTCCTTGATAGGATGCCCCTTCAGTCGACACGAGCTGGTTGCAGACAAGACGAAGGCATTCTGATTTTAACAACTCCCATGGAAATTCGGTCTTGGCCATCGCGTAAATTTTGCCGGTAATTTTAGCTAGGTCCAACACCCAGGAGAGGGTATCGAAAAATAAGAACTAACGGCAGCGTTGAAGAGGGAATTGATGGAGAAAGAGAAAGCCGTGAGACAGATGCAAATGTGTCACTGTGACCGACGTTACCACTGTCGTCCCCGCTCGACATTGCACATTGCCTGTCCATTGTCCACCCGCTCGCCATGTATACATCCTCAGTCAACGAGTTAATTCTTCCGGATTCAATTGGACTAATTGACCTTCAATCTGCTCAGGGGACGCTACTACTTACAAGCAGCTAGAACTTCCTGCTATAAGTTGACTTGGACAATTGGCTCGTTTCTCATATGAGCACCTACACATCTGAAGTGGACCCAGTCATGGCCCTGTTAAAGAGAAACCCGTCTGTCATATGTGGCTGGATATATTTTCGGTACATGTTGCAGGTGCCATTCACGATGACTAGCGGACTCCTTATCGGCGTGTGGGGGCACAGCCCACACCTTTAGCTCGCCGAAACACAGCCCCGCTCTGGACAGTTTCTTTATATACGGGCCACCGCTGTCCTTATTCTTAATCATGCATCACCTTCAACACCTTACAAAGCCTTCGCTTTTCGACAACACCATATCTATTACAAACCATGAAAGTCCAGATTCATATCCCATTCTCCCTACAGAGTTGATTGCACTCATCCTTGAACACCTAAAACACAATTACTCGGCTTTATTTTCTCTTTCCCTCACAAATAGGTTTATGAATGAAGCCACCAAACCAGTACTCTATCGCTCCATCCACAGCTTTGTTGGCATAATAACAACACGGAGGAAGATCCCAGCGAATGGCAATCGTGCTCTGGCTTCAGTTGTAGGAAATATCAGCCTCGCTCGATATGTACTGGAGTATAGCCTCGAGAATACCATTGAAATGCAGTTTTCAAACTTCGTAACGCGTCGTCACCCTCATGCCGGCTTGCAAAAAATGGTTCACCCAAATCTTCGAACTGCCTTGCATGCAATGGTTAACTTGAAGCATCTATCCATCCACACGTATTCCCTCGACCAATGGAAGTTACTCGACTTCAGACCTTCCCCTCCCAATGGCATCCCCACAAACGAAGTATTTCAACTGGAAACATTCACCTGGACCGGTCACACACGCGATGCGTCTTCAAGTTCATATACTAACCTCTCATCTTTCCTCATGACACAGCGCAAACTTCGTCGCATTCATGCGCAGCTCAATGGTCAAATCAACGACTTTAGAATTGGCGGTATGATTCGCTCCCAACCTCAAACTCCGATTCCTCCAGAAGCCTGTCCAGACCTTGAGTGGATAATAGGCAATCGAGGAACGATCGAGGCACTTCTCCCAGGGCGAAAGGTTACGATCGTCGTGTGGAAGCCTTGTTGGAGTGACGCCAGGGGATCAATCGCCTTTCTAGCCAAAGAATTAAGTCGACTACGAGTTCTCTCGCTGCACGATTCTGGTTTCCTAGGTCCAACTCCCCCTGTGCTTGAAATGGCAAAGTACCTGTCGAATTTGAAATATTTAGAAGTTATAACACGGTATGTTTTACACGTCAGTTTTGTATTGCGTCACTAAATTATATTCCTCAAGGATTTTGACTCCCTCGAATGGGCGAAAATTCTTCCTGTCATTTGTGGGCTAGTTCTGAATGATGATCGGAATCGGAACCGTCCGTTTAACATGCCAAAGAGAAGGGACCATGCCGCCAATTTATTCGTGGAATGTCCGACATTGGAGTTTATAGCTGTTGAGCTTCTGGACTCGGTCAAGAATAACTTCGAGTGGTGGGACCGTTTCGACTCAGATATAGAACTAAGCAGGGATGGGGTAAGTGGTGCTGGATGGGAACCCAAGTATGTGAACTACTCATATTGTGAGAGGATTCTTTACCCTACAATTTCCTAAATATCGTGTCATAAATGGGACTTTTAAGTGGTTATTAGGGAATATGTGAGATACTTCTTACGACCAATATGCCCCACTACTAGTGCTATTAAGAGAACCATGAAATTTTTTTCGTATCAACCAACTGAAAAACCCCAGATGCAACTAACCTGTTGATATTGAGCAGATTATCTGGTGAAAGAAATACATCCGATAATTTTTTTCCATCCAAGTAATCAGTCTGGATCCAAACACTTTCAAGTTTTCGTATTCCATGACTGCTGCGGGGCACTCCCTCATTCGCCCTCAGGACCAAGGGTTCCATGACTTCTGCTAGATTCGTACCGTTGAGGAATGGGCCATCATAGGAGAAAATTTGGAGCAAGGGTAAAAATGACGGATGCCTCGTTTGGTATAAAGCTTCAAATAGTCTGTTGTCCAGACCGCTTGGGATGTGCAGACTAGTTGGGACACGGATGTCCACTTCTCGAAGATTTGGTAGCCTCGCGAGAAGTTCAATCAAATCTGGGTTGTCGTGGTAGTCTATACGGTAGCAGAGGTATAATTGGGTAAGTTTGCACTGTGATCGATGAAGAAAGGGATGAATGGTGTTCATGGCGAAGTCAGACGATGATTTGTAGTTGACTTTTATCTCCAAGGACTCCAACAAGGGTAGAGTAAGGGTCGAAGTAAGGTATCCAAGGGTTTCATCGTCGGAAAAGCATAAGTAAAGTCTGGCTAGTTGACTATGAACAAGAGCGGTGGCGGGTTCTTGTACTATCATTCTGACGTCTGTGAAACGTGCCTCCACGAGGTTTGGGAGTCGTGTTAGTTGCTGTACTGTCTCGAGCATTAAAAAATTCCATAACGTGAGTCGGTCAATTTGCTGTAGTGGAAGTAAGATAAAGGCGTTCGAATTAGAGAGGTTCATGCCATCTCCCAATATTAAGCAATGAAGTAGAGGAGCATCGGTCAGGTCCAGGGGACCATTGGCAATTTTATCAGTGCTTTCGGCCATTGCTCTAGAAACATAAAGGACGCGTAGATTCGGCGTGGAAAGCTTGATCGATGGATCTGCGTTGTTGAATAGCCCACACCAGGATGCTGGGAGATGAAAGTGGACCGTATGCCATTGCCGACTGTAGGACTTCAAGAGATTGATGATGTCGTGTGAAGGGGGGAAATCTTTGGGATACTTTGAAATATGAATATCGAGCGGAAAACCTTTTGCACGCAACAACCATTCTTGAAGCAAAGACACTTTGATCTTCTGCGGGCGATTATCTGATGGTCGGAGCTGAATGACCACCGTCGTCCAGAGCTCTGGTGTGGACCATGCGAACGCTCTCCATGACCTGCAAACTTTTCCAAAAGAAAGCGGATGAGGTTTTCTTTGCCATTGATGCCTCATAATGTTGTCCGGTTGAACCACTATGAACTGACTGGCTAGGAGAAAAATTTGTGTTGTGATTTCTGCCGGGAAGAAATTCACTGGATCGATGGGCCCGATGTCAATTCCGTTGTTCAATGATAAAGCTGGTAATGACCAGAGCTCTTCTTCGGCTTCAAGTTGCATGACTGGCAACAAGTGGAGTCCTTCAACGACTGACGTCCAATCTTTCACCAGGCGTTTGTGAAGAATAACAAGGAATCCGAATGCGAAAAAGCGAAGACCAGACACGATGGAAAATTGTCAAGAGGACCTATGTGCAAGTACTCAAGTCTCGTCACTTCGTATCTCTGGTCAGTCACAAGTCAATCAGTTCACATAGAGACCACTGACCGACCGATGTCAACGGCAGTGTACTGTCTGCCTTCCCAGTCCACGACATGATGTGGCGGGGGTTATCCCTTTACCAGTTTTCTCTTGACGCAACTCTCTCTCTGGTCCTGCCGACAATGACCCAATTGACGACGAAATCCCCTCTGCGTCTTCGAATGCAGCTTTCGAAACTCGCAACTGGGCCATGCTGGCGACTCTAGTTTTCCCTTGTGCAGGTGGAGAACATCGGCATGACTCGGAACAAGTGGTTTAGTGCTTTGAGACCTTCAGTGCCAAAATATTTGAGAGAGCCTATCCACCTGCGTGGCGAAAGGACTGATGTGTCGAACGAACTTCAACTTCAGGATTGGACTCCGAGATTTGATGAGTGATCGGATGCACTCGGCCCGGATTACCAGTCAATATCTTTTTGAAACCCGGGAGGTTGGTTTCTGTCTTACCATCATGCCAACTCCTGATTTGCCAGTGGAATTATGGCTGCAGATAATCTCATATCTTCCAAAAAGTAGTGCCAAATTGATTGGAGTGAGTCGCGTCCTGTTCGAACTCGCCCTGGACGATATCTACAAGGAGATTCATTTTACATCCAACGACGAACACATGGTGCAAAGATTTCGACAGCTCGAGTGTGTATTCTCTTTAGTGATTTTCATTCACCCTTGGCTTCATCTTCTTTACTCTCAAGAGACAAAAACCTTGCCAGGCGGGTCCGCCTTCTATGTGTCAACCCCGACGCGAAGTTTCTGGCCTTGTCCAACAAAGGTCTCAGCACTAGCCGCTTCAGACGGTCCCTCTTGCTGGTCATCGAACATGTCAGAAGTCGTGCATCTGCTTCTAAAGAGTCCTGGGTTGATCCAACCTTCGAAGTCCTAAAAACAGCCAAGAAGGCTGTGAAACACTGTCGCAACGCTGACGAAATCGAAATAACCGTAGGTGAACAGGATATCACACCTGCATTTGTGTCCTTCACGAACTCGTTATGGCGACGAGACTCCGTTGGTCCAAACATCAAGCAAGTGTCTTTATTGACAACTTTCGCTAATTTATCTCTCCTCCTCAACCCGCTAGTCGACCATGCTTCTACTTTAACGAATCTGTATATCTCATCTAGAAATACTCGCCTCTCCATTTGAGCATACCTCTGCTCGGTGGAACGAAGCAATGAAGGCTCTCGTTTCCTTCTTTACGGCTTTCAAAGATGCACTGACTTCAGTCAGTCTCAATTTCACGGTTTTTCAGGACCGCGGAAGACTTTTCGAAAAACTTCCCCACCTTCCAAATTTACGGGAGCTATGCTTTTTTGCGCCGATTACCCGCGAAACATTCCCTAGTACTGAAAGTCTTACAAGATTTTTTGCAAAGCATTCCTCTAATCTCGAAATCTTGACCATCACTTCAGATTCGCCTTGGAACTTAGTCAAACGGATGTGTAATGACTATCATGCATGGCTTGCAGACGATGAACCAATGGACCCAGAGAAATTCACCTCAATCGCACAACTCACTTTCCCCAAATTGCACACTTTTCACTATGGCTGTCAAAAGCCCCAGCTGCATTGCGAGCACCCCGTTGGCCATTTGATACCTTCCCGTGCTATGCCCAATCTTGTTAAACTCATCATGGACGAGGCCAGGTTAAGCCTCGAAGACTTATCTGATCTTGCAGACTCTTTTGCTCTTCGTGAGGGCGGGTGTGCCTTGGAAGAACTCTTGTTCCCCTGCTCCAGGCTTTCACGCCCTTATTTTGACCTGCTTGCCGAGAAACTCCCCAAACTGAAATCGTTGACTATCAGATATTTTCTGACTATTTCCCATGAGGAAGCATGCTCTCCAGTTTCGGGTTCACCACAGGGATCTGTAGTGTGTCAATTACACTTTGTATTTGCTTCGCCGAACAACTAACCTGCTGCATCTAGACAGATTTCCACAACGACATGCAAGAGCGGAAGTATCTCTCATGGGAACTCAGAAATCTTCGCCTTTTAAGCGGGCCTTGTGCTTATGGACATCCAAATATTCATGATATGGAAATCGTTGCCGCTTGTATCATGGCGCAGAGAGTGGTTTTGGACACAACAATCGCCTGTAGCCGCTCTTGTCAGGTTTCCCAGGGAGCTACCAGTGCCAGCATAAGCCCCCGAGCATTTGCTCCATGCTTGACCTTCCCCTTGGGACCCTACATTTAATTGGCAGAGGCTAACAGTCCTGCCGATTGCTAGGAAGGAGAAGGAAGTGTAATGCCGTCCGTATCATGCTAAACTGTCAACAAGATGGCGAATTCCTCAGTGACGATACCGATTGGTGAAGATGGGTCATTGGAAAAAAACATACTCCTCAGTGCCGGTCATCCGAAGATTACATAACAACTTTCTGACACGGTTTGGGGGGCGCGGTAAAAAACAGACTTCATATATCGTGATCTGAAGGGCACATCACATATATATATATCGAAGTCTGGCTAGGAGAGACTACCCTCCACCACCTTAAATAACGTCAACAGGGTTAATAAAGTCGCCATGCTCGATCCGTTTATGGACTTTTCAGTGCCTTGCAGTGAGACAATGGCTAATAAGCAAAATGTGCATAAATTAAGATAATTGTACTGTTGCATTACGATGAATACATATTGTAATTTTAACACTTGACCAATGGGACAAGGAACAGGAAGCTGTTACCAAAGTTTATACAGGAAGTAGATGCAAAATGAAAGTAAGGTTAGCACAACATGTGCTGAGGCAGGGAGATGGCAGATAAACATTGCAATGCAGACCATGGACTACCAACTGGCCATTGAAAACTGGGATTGTCGTTGCTGTGTGCTCAAGGGCTTTACTCTTGGTGAGCATGGACCTCAGTCTAGTGGTGAAGTATGTTGTCTCAGTATCAACATTATCAACAAAAAGAAAGACAGAAAATATACTCACTTCAAACCATTCTTTCTTCTCTTTATACCTCATCATGAGGTCGTCAATATCAGCCCCTGTGGCCGACTGGGTTTTCAGACAA
This sequence comes from Galerina sulciceps, assembly GCA_023014345.1. Lineage (NCBI taxonomy): Eukaryota > Fungi > Basidiomycota > Agaricomycetes > Agaricales > Galerinaceae > Galerina > Galerina sulciceps. The sequence continues at coordinate 1,433,614 of JAEDXJ010000001.1, forward strand.
TGATACCGACCAGCATACGTAGCATCGGCCGGTTTGTCGAGTTGCTGGTCAAGTACCTGTTCGAGGATGCGACCAACTAGGTCAGTAAACTGATAGCAGTTACTGCTGGCTAGGCGATAATATGGCATGGCCTCGTGGATGACGGTCAAGATGACAACAAAATTAGCTAGGCTGAGTGGTTTACTGAAGGCCATGGAGTTTACACAAATGCTGCCAGGAAGTTCTAGAGTGGCCTTCGTAGTGCATTCCGCAGTGTCTTCAGCGATATGTCGCTTTATCGAGTCAAAGGGGGGAGACTGGATTATGTTCCAGAATATCTCGTTACGAGTTTTCTGGGAGAGCTTTTTAAACCAGTGGGCAAGTCGTTCCCGATGAGGTACCTTGGCGGATGCTGATGGTTGCGCGGCTTGTTCAGGTTTTAGAAGCTTTCCCATAGCACGATCGAATCGCAGATAGACGACGCCGAGTAGACTGTCGTTGGCCACCATAATGATGAATTCGTGTTGGAGGGGGCTGTTGGTCTTCAAGTGGAAATAGTGGAGAAGTTCGATAGTGCGCCGTTGAGAGTTGGGTGACGACAGATAAATGAATACATTGTCGGACCAGGTCTGGATTGACTGTGGCTGAGGGGGATAAAGACACCTTGTTATGCTGTCGTCGAGAGCTGAGGCTGTTGCTTTGGACTTGGAGGTTGACATTTGTTACGACAGTGTAGGCGGAACGAAACAATGGTGAAGCTTCAAGGACGAGAGACAAATTATGTGGCGTTCTAAGCATTGAAACTGACTGACAGTTCAGCGGTGCAGCCTGGCCTAGCGGTGACATTAATACTGACAAAACGAATCAAGGACGAATCTGAACCAGGCGAGAAGGTAGCGGATGAGAAACGGAACTGGGCCATTGTTTGAAGAGGTACAGGTCCTCCAATTTTGGCGGGTCGAAGCTTTTCAATATTTTGAAGAGAAAGATGAACGCAGTTGATAGAAATGCTCCAGTGCCAATGATTCTAATGTCAAGAGGTGCCGGTCGAATGTTGTTCATATCAACCTAAACCGGCCAACAAGATGGCGAGTGCTCTGACGATGAAACCAAAGGTAAAGAGGGGCATTTGACAAAAACATACTTGCTCAGGGTCGGTCGACCCGTTGCAAGAGGTGAGAACGGAGTCCGAATCGTGGAAGCTTTGTACTTTATTTGTTTAGACCAATGAGGTTTCCACAACTTCGAAAACTCGAAAAATAAAAAATAATGTAATAGCAGGAGAGAATAAGTACCAACGTTGCCCACAGACGGAGACTTCAATGAAAGGTCGGCGTCCACTCGAAGTTACAGAATCGTAACTGTCCGATTTCCAAAAAACCTCAGATTTGGAAATTCCTAAAACGGTAGTAGTAGCCGCCAGGCGGGACGACGCCAACGACGTCGGTGAGGCTCGTCTCACGGCAATCTTGCGAAAAATTGAGTAGTTAAATAGAATCTTCAACAGCAGCTTTACATAGGAATTTCTGTAGTCAAGGACACCCGTTGTAACCTGCAGAGCAGGGCAAAACATATAGAAAGACACACAGCACACATTACTGCACACATTGGCGGGAATTGAGCGTTGGGTCTACATAGCTGAAAGGTGATGCTGGTGAATAGTATGTGAACAACACCGCATAGAAAGCTTCGCGAGTACAGAATTAACATCGATTTATGTGGACGTGTGCGGCCTCTAGGTCACTACGGCGCCGCCCGTCTTGATGACCATCCCCTCACACCAATATGGGCGTGCGACATGCAGCCGAAGAACACCAAGCCACATTGGTGGCAATGAGGCGAGAGACATCCCACCAGTGATGGAGCGATGAGAAAGGTTTCAGGGCGAGCAACCTCCTGTGTATGTGCGTCGAGCTAGAGGAGTCGCATCAGTGTTTAAGGCAGTTAAACCGCTGCTCGGAGAGAGGGAGGAGATGAGGATCGAACTGCATGCTGTGCGATTGCGCGTCGTTGAAGCGCAGAACTCTGGTGGAGGCGGGCAGGCTTGCTCGCTGTCCTCCCGTCCTCTGCTTGGATGATGTCTCCTTCGGCTCACAATTACTCCTTGCCGGCGCCGTTCAAAGTTCAACAGAATGTCGCCGTCGTTGTCCTGGTGAGGTGCGCGATTTGCTGACGGCGAGCACGATCATTCGCCGAAATGGCGAGCCAAACCTCCAGGGTCCTACTAAACTTAGAAGTTGTACGAAACGAACTCGTACAGTATATCAAAGTTCCTCGGAGTTTGACCATCATAGCCGGACGAAGGCAGAAAGCTGCACCATCTGTGCCAAGAACATTAGAACTACAAGTGCTCAAAATCACCACAAACTCACTCTGAATAGCGAAGGAATGTCATGCCCATGTCGTTCCATCCATATTCACCAGGATTAGTATTCCCGCCTTCAAAAGACGAGTAATGACCTGAAAATGTTTCGCATTGTGATACACCGAAATGCTGCTGTTTTTCTGGTCCGCTGTGATTTTCGCTTTCCTTAACGTAGCTGTCCCCGATGCAGAGCCAGCGCCGGACCCACCCAAACGTATCACAAAGGGCTCTATTAGATTGAGAGTCGACACTGTCAACCGGCCTTCGTACTCGAAGACCTCCAGGTTCTCGAGGAAAGATGGCAAGCAGAGACAGTTGAAAAACATCTGGCTCAGCCCCCATTGCGCACCTCGTTCTGGTACATTCACTTTGCCTACTCTGGCATTCCAATCGCAGATACGGAGCTTGGTAAGGGAGGAAGAGATGGGTTCGGACGAGAGGAGGCTGATGAGACCCTTCTCGTATTTGAATGCCATTTGACATTCGAGCGTGAGCTGGGTCAACGAACACCCCATCTGAAAGCATGGCGAGATGTATTCGAGTTGGGTGGTGTATTGAAATGGCTTGGAAATACAAAGAGAAAAGGTCTTCAAAGAGGGTAGACTAAGCTGCTGAAAAAAAGTCTCGGGCGAAGATTCGATCCCGAAGTCGACGTCCAGAATTTCCAAGCCTTGGTGGGTGGTTGGCTGTAGGTTGAAGCATTGACAATTGGACCATGTGAGTTCTCTCAGCGCCGGGAATTTGGAGAGAAAGTCGCTTAAATCGATTTGGATGGATGAAGACAGAAATAGGCGCGTAATTTGGTTTGTGGGGTAGAATGATAGATACTCCAGGTTGTTGAAAGTAAAGTTAGAGAGCGACAAAGTCTGAAGGAGAGGGGCCGCCTTCAGGTTCATCTCAAATTTCGCAAGCAGTTCATTTTCGCCATGCCGAATCGAGGCATGATGAAGTAGAGGAAGGGACAGACCAGGAATTGGAATGGTACGGAAGAAGAATTCGTATCGGAAGGGGTGGTATAGGTCGATGCGCCGCCATTGCTCCGAATGTCCAGTCAGGAGGGAGAGTAACACCCTAACATCAACGTGCCAAGTGGGGGTGGCCTTCTCGATGTAGACGTCCAGCGGCCTCCCCTTAGCGCGTTCCAACCACCCCCTTAGGATGTCGGTTTGGATGGCGAGATTACCGGCCGAGATTCGGACGATGACGGTCGTCCATATCTCTGAAGTCGCCCACGCGCACTCGCGCCAGGCTCTGCAGATCTTGCCTAGCCAGAGCGGGTAAAAGTCGCGCCTCCATCTTGGATTCGAAACGGGGTCAAGGTCCGGTTGACAAGCGTACTCGAATACTTGAGAGAGTACGTCGTCTGGAAGGGAGAGGACTCTGGATGTCGTCGGGATTGTTTCCTGGTCCAGGGCTTTGACCCTTGCAGCATTCTTGAGATCCAATTTCTTTCTTGGTCCTGTAGGTCTGATGCTGGGCCTGACTGGACGCCTTCGTGGACAGCAAACTCTACTACCGCCAGGCTGAATTGCATTTTCCATAATACCCTATTGAGAATATGAGCGCACTAGAGTGTGAGATAACGAAAGGGTAAATTCACCTCCATTTCCAATCTTTTCCTGTTCTTTAATACTTATTGAAGGTAGCGAGAGTGGGCATCCACGTCAGTCCTCGAGGTAGATATACAAAACCGAGGCCCCGTGCCGCGAATTGAACGAACAAACATTTGAAGCAATGATGGAGGCAGTTCAACAAAGAGAAAGGATCAGATATTTGAGGTCATGCTGTGCGCCGTCAAGCGATGAGTTCAAAATGCTGCAACTTGTACATTCATACCCTGATACTAGTAGCGTCGCCCGACACGTTTCTTCTGCGGTACGCATTTATCAAGGGACCTCAGTAGGGCGCATAGGGACTGAGCAACGCACAATTGATATGGGCAACATGGGCTCGGAGCTCGCTGCGCAAACGCGTCAACGGACAAATCAATGAACGCTCGTTACCAGCAGCCATAAAGCCAACCATAAAGTTCTAATTTCGAAAGCAACACTATGTATAATCACACAGCCAAAAAGCAACACAGTACTTAATATACAATGCCTAAGAAAAGACAAGCTAAACTACGATAATAGACGAGGGATGTGGTTGTCGTGATCGTGCGTGTAACAAAAAATATAAACCTGATGTATGTGTATATAGATAGGCCGGACTGGATACGGATGTGGTATCACCATCGGTATATGCAGGATGGCGTCAAACGAAATAGCGATAGAGATATCTATCCAAGTGACTACGGGTAAGGCGGGAAGGTCTATATCGAAAAGGAATTAAGCGGTGTCCTTTAGTCCTCCTGGCATGCTACCGGGACCGTGTAACCCTGCGAGGAACAGTTAGCAACGACGCCCAAGTGGTTAATCAAGCAGAGGGATGACACTCACGTTAGTCCTGATACCTCCACCCCAGGGTGTGCGGTCGCGAACTTTGGCATCCTGGCCAAGCCCACGAGCAGCGAATCCTTCCCACAGCGTGCAGAAGTTCTCTCCGCCAGTAAGAACCTGATCGGCCTGGATGATCGCATCGCGGGCGTCGAAGAACGAAGGTCGGCAGGTTTGGAGCTTCATGCCGTTGAGAACCAGCCTACAAAGTTTATCATCAGTTTCAACTCATCGCACAGCGCACGAAATGAAAAGAACGTACTGCACAATCAAAGAATTGCCGTGCTTGGGGACGAGAGTACCTTTCTTGTCGCCGCGGTAGAAGTGTCCGGCAGGGACGGATCCGTCGTCGAGTGGGGCAGGAGGGAAGAGCTCATCGGAGTAGCCATGCTTCTCGATAAGCTTCTGGGATACGACCCACAGCATCTGGGCCCAGACTTCACCAACGGCATGGACGCCCCAGTATCCGGGCTTGTCGAGGGTCTTGTAAGTCGAGGGGTTGACTTCCTCATCCTATAATAAAATGTCAACACGTGGTTCAACCACGTCGAAGAAAAGAAAGGACATACTAGTGAGTAGGGATAGTTTCTGATGCCCTGTTCGCGGTTGGAAGCCCAAGAGCCCATGGCGTAGTCAGAGTAGTTCTTGTTGCTGCGGATAGTGGTGGCAAGGAAATCACCCCATCCTTCTCCCATACCGCCGGCCTCGCCCCAGCCTAAGCACCCGGAGTTGGCGGGGCCACCAGTCAGACGCGTGCTGAGACCGTGGCTGAGCTCGTGGATGACAATGCCGGCTTCAAGGTCACCATCACGGTAAGGCAGGGCGGTGTTCCAGAGGTACATGCGCATGCGGCCGTTCTGACCATCAGGAGGGGTCATAAAGTTAGCATTGTTAAATCCTGAACCGTCCTGAGCGTTGGCGATGACGGCGTCGTTCTGGGCTCCGCCTCGGCCAAAGTTGTATTGCTGGAAGTTGCCTGAGACCTCATCAAATCCATAACTACGAAAGTATGTGTTAAAAGACGGTTCGGGAAGAGTTAATCCGGAAGCTTACCGATAGTAAAGATCGTGGACCAAGTTGGACGTATAGAAGAGCTGTGTGATAGTAGTGTTGATGTAACGCTGCGCTTCGTCCATTGCATCGGGCTTCTCAGTCTCCTTAGGATCGTATTCAAAGTCGAAAACTTTCTCCACACCACCATCTGGGCGATAGTTACTGATATAAGAGTTCTGGCCCTCCCAGTTCTCCTGAGCGAAAACCTGAAAGAGAAAATATTTAGAATATGGTGCAAGGAAGCAGTTCAAGCCAACATACGTTGTTACCCCAGGTGGTGGTGGTGTTCCGGTAGAAGTCCTTGGACGTTAACTTGACGCCCTTGAGGCTTGGATCATTGGCGTAAGGAATAGAATGCCAGCCGACAGGAGAGGCCAAAACGTCAAAGTTTTCCTTCTCGAGCGTACGATTACCCACAGCAGGATCGTTGACACCCCATTTGAAGACGTTGTAAGTTCCAACAACGACCTCAGGAGTCTTGGGAATGGGAGCATCGGACGCCCAGTCAACGACGGAAATGATCTGGTGCGGAGCCGAGGCAGAGACAGCAGCCTCATACCAGTTGTCCTGCATTTCGACCTCAAACTTCAAAAGCGGAGTTGACCAAAATATACGTTGCGATATGCAGGGTACAACTAACCTTCCATACGAGGTGCAAGTCAGTGCTGCCCTCCTTGTTGGGAACTTGAATATACGCCATCTTGGCCTTAACGGGGTTGACCGTGTCTGGAACGTTGTCAGCTTCGAATTCAATGGAATGTTCATCCTTTGAAGGAGCAAAGTGGTGTGTCGGAGTAAAAGTTATGGCATCTTTGTGTTGAGCAAATCGGTCGAGAATATCCTTCGCAACCTTCTGATTAGGGGTCGCGGTGGCCATAAACTTTAGGAGAGCTGGTCGGAAGTCAGCGATGTCATCCGAGTAATGATGTTCCTCGAGGTCAACAGGAGAGCAGTTGGTCTCCACCAGGTGCTGCAATTCATGAACGGCCTCATTTGAGCTTGAAGCCTGCCCCATGACGACTTGTTCAGAGTCAACGACATTAGCCCGTTGGATGCTCGTCAATGACTGGAAAAGCTGGTCACAGGCCTCCTGTCTGGGGTCGCGAATGGTGCTGATATCTGGCTTATCGAACAGAGCCGGTGTAACACCGTTGAAGAACTGAATAGGGATAGGTCACACGATACGTTATATGCCAACGGAAGGCTGACTTACAGAATTTCCGTATGACAGGACCATCCCGCCTTTGATGTTGATATTCATATCTCCGTCAGTCACCTCAAGACCGTTGACGAGTTGACGGACATAGACGTGGGTAACCCCAGTGTTCTTGTCGGTGTAAGAGTCAGGACGGATCTTGTACGACGAGCCAGTGGCCACTTGGTCCATAAGAACGTCGTTTACAAAGATACGGGCGACGTCAATGGGGTCCATGAAGGGGTCCGCTGGCGTGAAGCCGTTGGTTGTGATTTGGTAAGGACTTGACCGGAACACGGCATGAGGGTGCTCTGGGCCAAAACCAAGCGACTTGCGACGGTAGCCTATCCGGCCTTCGTCATGAGCTGAGGGTGCTACGTGACGGTGGCCATAGACATGGCCAGTGAGGCTTGCGACGACGAGCGACGCTGTGAGGAAGCAGCGCATTGTGGAGCTAAGTTATATGACAGAAATGGGACTAAGACCAGTCAAAGTCTGCTATCCCTGGGTATGAAGGCAAGAAAGGGAGGAAGAGCTGAGGAGATACGGATGGGGTGGGGTTTAAGAACAAGCCCCGGTTGTAAGAGCTTGCGTGGTGAAGGGAGAACGATAAGGCTCGCGTGCCGGGTCCGGATACGCTGGTGCTATGTGGTCATATTTGGTCACCGTGGCTTGCGGCAGAATGACTCAGGTCCTCTCTTTCGTCAACTTGAATCACCACATGCATAGCTATCCTTGCAATCTGCGTCCCGTACATAGCCGTACTCCTTTCCTTGGCTGCTCGCTATGAGTACAGAGCCGCAGAATCCTTATAAGTGAACTTCTGAGCAGGACTCGAAATATTCTTAGCCTGAGAACAACTTCTTGACAGATATCACCAACTTTGACAAACGGGTCCCCAAAGTGCCAGCACATCGAAGGATCACACAGTTCACGCCCCCAGAAGCCCAAGATTACTGATTACCTCATAGAAGTCGTCACAGTCTCAAATGGCGTCATGAATGCAACACGCTGTTAAGCGCCCAGCGCCTCATTTTCTGTTCGTGGACAAGAAGACATTGCCTAAATTACATATTGTACATACAACACCCGCTATAGCTGATAAAGAGTCCAGCACTTTAAACTCAGGATGTGACGATATCTTATCTTTACTAAACTTTGAGAGCTTGTAGCACCACAAAGAACCCCTTGGTGAACACGCGCCAAACGCATGCCCGATATCGGAAATCCGGAATCATCATAGCACCCCCAAACCTTCAGGAGCGTGGATTAAAAGCACGACCAAATTGTGCGAGGCCCCACGACTCCCATCGTCGGCCCCAACTTTTTTTTGGATGCAAGGTCCCAGGTCCCTGCAGAATGTCCGAGGAGAAGCACTGTTTTCGGACGACTCGTTGTGCGAATCTTCCGATAGGCGCTGATTGGAGTCAATCCCTCATAGCTTGGGGTAGAAAACACAGCGAAGAAAGCCAAGAGAAATGAACACGAGTTCTATTCCACTTATGCCGTCACCAACAATTTGGCCCTCCTGTATAGATCTAGACATGTGGAAGGTCGCTAGAAGTGGAGAAAAAAAAGATTACGATTGTACCTTCGACAGAAGAGAATAGCCGTTAAAATATTCTGGACACTTTCAAATCAGTGCACGGAAGAGGCGACTAAGCAGAGGACTAGAAGTGCCCTTTGATTGGCCAGTTTATTAGGGAAATGCAGAGGATGTCGGAAGTCGGTCCAAGAAGATGATTGGACGAAGTATGGCAAACAAAAAATGAATTGGAAGTGGTCTTAAAAAAACAGTTGACCGAGGTGAAATCCCAGCGACTCGGTGACTTTCAAGAACTGGTCCTTAGTGAGGGCAACATGGGTAGTCGTTGGACGATGGTGCAATTTACAGCCCTTGAAGCTATAAAGCACTATGTATGGGATCGGATAAAGTCCACGACATCGGACAGAGATTTTTCTTTGACTCCATCCGGCTCATTGTGCAGCTCGTGAAGGGCGTCCTAGTATCATCATGGTCAGGGGATCAAGTCAAGATGCGCGTCACGTACAGGATATAAAATTATTTTTTTATCTCTAGCAGGAAGCTTCTCATACAATTCCTGTGTACTTTTCGGAGAGGTAACCTGAGTAATGGCAATCAGACAATATGCAGATACCAAAAGGTTGGACCACGAACATTGTCACTCGTTCCATGTAGAAGCAAAACCTGCAAGAAGGCATGAGATTCAGACAAGACATGCAGGCTAAGGACATAAGTACAGGAATGCCCTCAGGCCAGTTAGCATAGGCTGTCTTCAGAATGATTTCTCCCTAATGATTTATGAGTGGCCGAATGATGAGATTATATTTTGAAACCTGCCTGATCTATCATGTCGCCAAGACTTTGAAGACTCCCTGGTTTTCCAATCAGCGGGTCAGATACATAAGATGCGTTTGTTTCTGGGTTTCGGGAAAGATCCTGAAAGCCAAAGTGGGCATCAAATAGGGAAGCGAAGCAATAAAACTCCAAAGCGCGGACCTTGGGGTTGTTTCTAAAAGGGAATGGAGTGTATGGCTTTACCTGAACGACTTTCCTGGCTATCCACATCGCAGGTGCTGGGACAGGATTGGTGAGGGTAATGCACGGGCTTCCTGCAATGACACCTTTTACACGCTTTACTGGGGTAATATCCGCTCGCGATTTGTCGCAGAGTAGCCCCAATACCTGGCCGCCTCCCTTAAAACAGTAACATAAAATTATAAGCCAAAAATGAAACGAAGAAATCCGCGAAGAATAACCATAGATGTTCCCATGAGAAAGAGCGGTAGCGCTGGAAAGTTAGCCGCTGCTTGCTCAATGGCCCATTCCAAGTCGTCCATCTGCAACGCCCATTTCGTTTTTCCGTACGCCGCGTCTTTGCTCTTGTGTTCGCTATCTCCCGCAGTCCGCCCGTATCCACGCAAGTCAAATACAAAAATCGCGACCTGGTGCTCCGTGGAAAGCTTGGTGTGCATCTCTGTGTAGCGCCCAGCATGCTCTGCAGCACCGTGGACAAATACGAGGACCGCAATCGGGTCGGTTGAAGAATATGTGCGAGTGTAGAAGTTCGTTTCGTGGGGACCGACGACCCACTTTTCTTCATATGCAGAAGCCGAGACTACAGCTTGAGGTGCTGACATTGCAGTGGTCATGGTGGTCGTGCTCGTGGGCGCTGAGGAACTTCTCCGGCAATGAAAGTGATCATGTTATTTTTATAAGTTTTTGACTCGGAGCTGATGGCGAGCAGAAGATATAATAGTCGCCGAGTTAGCAGCACCTTGTGCTTTTAAATAACTATGTATTTTTGTTCGGTGCATTATGGTAGATCAAATTCTGAAAATTTCCCAACACGACAGAAAGAAAGGTCCCTCATTGAAGCCATGAGCTCACCTTAGACTGACTGAATGAACTGCTTTACCGATCCGACCAATGAGAGACCTTTGAAGCAATGGTCATTTTTCGTTAAATATCGCTGCCTTATCGCAGAGTTAGCAAACACACAAGAACAAGAACTAGACAGTGGATTACCTACGACATGCGTAAAAGACAGGCTGTGATAATTGCAAGTATATGAGCACTTTTATGGACATATGGAACGGCGAAATTTCCGAATTTCACAACACATTCGCTCGCAGGTTTCAGTTCAAGTTCAAGGCATGACACTATCACACGTTCTGTGGTGAACAGCTACGCAGTGCGTCTCTTTGAAGCCTTGCTGAAACCCCTCCACACAGTTTCCGGGGCGTCCAGTCACGATCTTGACTTAGGTGCGATCCAAGCCTGATGTGGAGGAAAGAGGACTACCGTAACCCGAGGAGCATGTCGAACAATCGTCAACATTGTATCCCTTCATCGATACATGAATTAATGAAAGCTCATAGGCAGTTTGTGGCTCACCTTCCGCAAGCGCTGATGCAAAACGCTGAATTCGTCTGTCTCCAGATTATGTTCAACAACTTGAACAGCATCAAGTGTGTCTAAGTTATAGAGGCATCTCTGAGTGCTGACTTGTAGTTTGTATGGTGTGAGGTCACAAAGAGTCCCACTGATAATTAAATGCTTTACACCATCAAAGTGATGAATTGAAGCAACAACTTTATCAAGCGTGGTCTGACAGATAAGGAGACTTTTTGGTCAGGGAGACAATAGATGAAGCTACTTGCATACTTACTTGAATAAGAACTGGGAAGTGAAGTGTCAAGTATTGCAAAGAGCTAAAAGCAGCATGAAGAACGCTAATATGTTCCCGAGATAGGAGGGCGGTTCCAAAAATGATGCGAGCGCGCTTGATCTGCTTTTCGCGTGGTCCTATATCCATGTATCGCATTAGGGGAGAGTCCTGATGTGGGAAGTCTGGTGAACCATATGAAACGAGAGCGGATATATCAATGACAACGGAGTTCACAGTTTGTCTGTCAATGAGGTTTCGAATAACAGCCATCGACGGCTGGGGGCCCGACCATCCCACCGTTGTGAGAGATGGCAGGGTCTTAGCTGGAAAAGCATCCAGCCGCCTATTGGGCCGTCTCCAGAAAAAGAAACCCCAATCGATCGACAGGTGTCTTATACAGGGTTGAGTTTGCAAAAAAGACGCCAACGCCTGATCGACTTGGAAGGAGGAATGAAACTCCCGAAGCTTGAAGGTGCAGCCTGTAAGGAGCGTATCCACTGTGACCCTGCGGTCGTCCGCGTTTTCAAGGTAGATTCGAAGTGAGGTTAGATTCCGAAGCTTTTTTAAAACTGCTGCAAGCAGCGTGAGGCGGCTTTGGAGAACATGGCGCGAGGAAAACGCTTTGCGTGATCCAGTTTTCTTGATACATTCATAGATGTCTTTCTTGGAGAGAGGCTGAACGAGTGGGGCCGAATACATTTGCGTTGAGAGTGTAAACGATCTGACAAATGATGCTGTACGGTCATAGAAGTGAATCGACATAAGGAAGGCATTGAATTTTCTTGGAACGAGGTTTGGAATTGAGAAATAGAGAAAACGACGGGAGACGCGAGAAAACCGTCGGCTGACAAGGGAAAGGTTGAAAAGGTCACACCTGGAACAGAGGGTAAATACTTCCTCCAAAATTTCGTCTGGAAGAGGATTGATGTCAAGTAGTGCTGTCACTTGGTAAACCAACTTTGGCAGCGGCTTTGGAGCGACTGGAACTTTGTGTTTGGGAGTAGTGACAGCGCGACGCCGCCGCACTTGGTTTGCAACGAACATCAAGGATTACTTATCTAGGGAAATCAGAACAAAGTTACTGTCAGATTTCAAACTAGATGATATAGATGGAATGCACTTCTTGGTTTTCAACAAAAAACAAAGAAGAGTAAGCGATGAATGGGCGACTGAGCTCCAGATATAACTTCGTCCCCGTCAAAGGCTCGAACTGCTGGGTGGACTCTGTGAAAACTAAAGGTTAAACTTTTGGTGCGCTGATAGATAACGGTACCGAAGCTTTAAGTAGGAAAAGTGATTGACAGCCCAAGTCATCTCGTGAGACGACTAAGAATAAACGAAGCTGTATTTGTCTGACCGCCGTTGTGGTGGTCGACATTGAACCATCGAAACGTTACATAACGTCGCGGCGTCATCACGATTTTCTTATAATTCGCTGCAATTTAAATTTGCCAGTACATTATAACAGCTTGTGCTGCGGGTATGTATTAAGTACTAGAAACATAATCAAATCCTCGTAGACTCTGTAGGTTGAGTGGATAAGGAGCGAAAAACAAAAATCAAAGTCATTATGAGTCGTGGAGAAGTAAGGAAAGAGAGAGCTGCTGACATCTCAAATCCATGCAAATGAAATGTGTGGAAAGAATAAGCATTACCGCTAGTCCATTCAGTGCCCTTAGCAAGCACACCCGTCGCCCTGCTTTTGTTGTTCAGCTCCAACAACTTGAACACCGCCAGGCATGCCACCATTGCCTCCGCCAGTGTTTTGCCCCCTTCCTGCAGGACTTGAACTCTCCCAAAGTTCAGGCGTATCCAGAATTTTCTCCACCACCTCCTGGAACGTTTCTTTCACCCCTACAGCAGTCTTGGCAGAGGTTTCGATAAAGAGAGACGACATCCGAGTGGCAAACTTTTCTGCTTCAGCTGTTGATACTTGTCTTGAGAACTCCTTCAAAATTTTGGACCGACGAAAGAATAGAAGGCAAAACAACGTTAGATAAGAACTAGTTTGTAAAAATGAAAATAAGCACCTTATCCACCTTGTTACCGACCAAGATCTTCACCACAGAGCTAGAGACGTACGTTTCTAGCTCGCTGTACCACCGAGGTAGGGCCTCGAAAGATTCGCGATTGGCAACGTCATACACTATATTATCATGTCACTTAGGATGAATACAACTTCACGCAAAGGAGGAAGAAATGCCTAGGATGACGCCCTGTGCACCACGATAATAGGACGATGTGATAGTCCGGAAGCGCTCCTGTCCTGCTGTGTCCTGTTTTCTCGAGCGACAAACGTAAGTTACGTCGAGCTTCGTCCACACCTAGCAGAACGCACCCATATACTGAGTTTGACTTTCTTGCCCTTGACCTCCATCTTGTGCACCTATATTTTAAAGAAGGGTAGTAAGGAACCCATTTCCAACGAATAAAGCCTAGAAGACCGCAACCGAAAGCGTCTGCATTGGCTGCATCACCCACCCGAAAGTCAACACCGATCGTCGCACTACTCTCATCCTCTGGGAGCCATTGCTCGTCGGAGAACCGTAGTAACAGACTTGATTTGCCCACTGAGGAGTTGCCGATAAGCAGGAGCTTCACATTAATGGGTTGGTTGCCAGAGGGCCCCGCATTTGTGGTTGGAGCCATGGAGTTATTCTATTTGTCGTAAGCTAAGGATGGATGTGGTTCCCAGAGATTGCTGAAGATTGAAGGAGGATTTGAGGTGTAAACGCTTGAGCTTGAATCTAGACGGTGGTGGTACAAGTGGAAGTGTAGATGAAAGGTGGAACTTCGCACTTGCTTATGGCAGTTAGCCTCGTTTAGACAACGCGTCATTTGACTAGATTGCTACCGATGCCAAAAATATGGTGCACGCGTCAAAAAAAGAGGGGTATAGTTTTATATTGTTCATACAAAGTACATTCGTGTTTTTTGTTAGATAAATAGATGGTGTGAGTTCAAGAACACTACGCCTCACTTAAATTTGACTATAAACGACCACGACCAGGAGGTGGAGCTGCACTGATACCAGACTTGATTTACTGTGTCTCTCCGAAACCGATTTTCAATCCCGCCTCAAAGTCGGCGATGATATCGCTGATATCCTCGATACCTACAGAGACCCGGATGAGATCCGGCGTCACACCTGATGTGAGCTGCTCCTCTTCAGTCAGCTGCGAGTGGGTTGTAGACGCCGGGTGGATGACGAGGGTCTTCGCGTCACCTTATTTTCCGAAAGCAGGCAAGAATCAGGCCCAGTCTGAAAAGAAGACAATCAAAGACGGTTATACGTACCGACGTTGGCCAAGTTGCTGGCGAGCTTTAAGCTATCAACGACTTTGCTAGCAGTCTTTACATCCCCCTTGATACCAAACGAAACCATTCCTCCGAATGCATTAGGGCGAAGAAGCTTCTTTGCTAATTCATAAGACTCATGGGAAGGAAGACCAAGATATGATACCCAAGCGACCTTGGGGTGTTTCAAGAGGTAGCTATAATGAGTTAGTCCACGAAAAGTCAATCTTGAAACGGATAAAACATACCTAGCTAGCGCAAGAGCATTATCGCTGTGCCTCTGAGCACGCAAACTAAGTGTCTCGAGACCTTGAAGTAGGAGAAAGGCTCCAAATGGGTTGAGAGCCGGACCGAGATCTCGCAGACCTTCAGTTCGCACTTTAATCGCAAATGCAGCAGCGCCGAAGGTCTCGCTGAATTTAAGACCATGATAACCTTCGGCTGGTTCGGTGAAGCCGGGGAATTTGCCAGACTTTGTCCAGTCAAATTTACCTATGCCTGTATCAGGATCCACCATCACTTTGAGAGCAAGAGATAAGATCACCTGAGTCGATGACTACGCCGGCGATGGTCGTTCCATGGCCACCAATCCACTTTGTTGCGCTGTTGACTAAAAACCATAACTTTATTTTATGCCAGTTTGATTATGGATAGTGTGAGCGAACCGATTATATCTGCACCAAGCTCAATAGGCTTGATAAGGTAACCTAGGCATGCATTAATAAGATCCTCAGCGAGGACCGAGTGGCAACTGACCTCCCAATCCAAAGGTGTTATCGACGATAAGTGGAATACCGTGGTCGTGAGCGATCTAAGGAGAGGCAATTTTGGATTAGATGCAGCATACATGGCATCCAAATTAAGAATGAAAGTTACCTTGGCGAGAGCAGGTATATCGCTGAGCCGATATTTTGGGTTGGCGATACTTTCCACATAAAGGGCTTTGGTCTTGTCGTCAATGGCTGCAGCGAAAGCCTCGGGAGAAGCTTCGGTGACCCATTTGACACCAATTCCAAATTGTTTGAACGTCACTGGTAAAGGTGTCCCTAGCTGTCCGAGGATGGGTCCAAGATTTAAAACTCACCTTTGAATTGGTTGTATGTCTAGAGATAGTTCGTTAGTCAAAGATCGTTGCGTAATGAATGTCCTTTTGACTTACACCACCGTAAAGGTAAGAACTGTTGATGTAGAATCATTGTCACTTCAAAAGGTAGCGTAGGAGGGGACGCACGTAGAAACAATATTGTCCCCAGTGCCTGCAATAGCACTGATGGCTAGGAATTGTGCAGCCTGACCGGAGGCAGTAGCAACAGCCGCAATGCCCCCTTCAAGAGCCGCTATACGGTCTTCAAAAACGCTCTGAATGATAAGCATTAGGGAAGGTAGGTCAGCACAGAGGTCAGTTAAGACTTACGACTGTTGGGTTGCCAATGCGTGAATAGATGTGCCCTGGAGCTCTGTCAGAGTTGGTTTTAGGTTCTTAGCTTTAGTACTTCGATCAGTTCAAGTTGAGATGTACCTCAATCCAAAAAGATCGGCGCCGTGCTTCATTCAAGGTTAGAGAAATAAAGGTTCACCCATCATAGGTGAAGACTTACAGCAGAATCGTTAAACACAAAACTCGTCGATGCGTAGATGGGCACTGCACGCGCATTCGTCGTAGGGTCGGGTATTTGACCACCATGAAGCTGAATCGTATCGAATTCGGGTTTCCTGAAAGGAGAAAAATGTTATGTTTCAGTTTCTCGTCATTGCTTCGCTCGCCAAGGGGTCCTACTTGTGGAATGCCAGTGGTTGGGCCATTGGATGAAGTTGTGTGCGATAAGTCTGTTTTCTGGGACTGATATGGGTATTTCGGATCACTTTATATGTTGAACGAGGGAGTGCATGGGAACAATTGCGTGCTCAAGAGACATGATTATGATGGGTGAAGGCGTCGATCACGCAATCAAGTCGCTTTTGGTTCGATTTGGACGAGTGAATACTTCGCCCTTCTGTTGGTCGAGCTGTGAAATATCTCCCAGGACTTTTGAATGGAATTGGAAGAAGATGCTAAGGTCGAAGACGTAAGTATGTATCTTCCTCAGACTTCCTGATGACCATCATTTTCGTGGGCCCATTGACCGCGTCGATTTGTGTTGAAATCTTATCGGTAAAATCACGTGGTACGAATCTCCCCTGGCTGGTGCCCATGGCCATTCGTTCATTCCATGACCTCCATCTCTACATCATGATAAACGGGCGAACCTTTCCTTGGTTGTTACTTTGAGGTATGTCGAAACCTACGGATTACTTTTCGGCTCGCTTCTGCATTTACGCTGTCACTAATTCCCATATACATGTGCATCAAATCATGGGGTACCTGGATGTTTGGATGGGCAGTGACAGACTTTCAATGACCAAGAAACTACAGCTGATGGAAGCACATATATCTTGATGTTAAGGCGCAAATGTTATCAAAACTACAAAGAGATTACGCCGATTTACAACGTTTGAATATCCCAAGGTACCGGACCAGGCCAGTACGAGTCTCAGGAAAATTGCTGAAACAAGAAATCTTTGTTTGAACCCATTACCCCAGTGATTTCCACTCGATTTATAGAATTTCGGCACAGGTGTTAAGACTGCTACGAACACAGACAATGAAGAAACCCATGGCTAACTAAGATGGATAAATCGACCTAGCAATATCGCCACCTGTACCTTTGCTTTCATCTCTTCAGTTGGAACTTCGTAGATCTCGTGATTTTTTTTATCAGAGTTCCCATCTTCTCGTGTCGTGCGCTTGTTGATTTATTCTTCTTTCTCTCCGCCTTTTATGTCGATTGAGAAAAGGGGTTTTCAGAAATTAGAGTGGGTCCCATAATACTCCTGGCGCTGAAAATGCTTTGACTCTCCTGTTGCAGATAAATTTCACATATTGATACGATGTTCCGTATTGAGCCACATAAACAGGACAGGTTCATGTCTCCTGTTGAAGCCAGAAGTCAGTAATCGTCGTCCTTACCCTGGGCCTCTGGTGTTCAGAATCTCGGCTCCGGATTTTAGGGGATCATCGCAATTGTGACCAGTTGAAGGACATTCGGGTGGATGATGTTCGCTTGTAAGGCCACCAGGTCTGTAGGATAGACGGAAACATCTACAGCAGAACAGCTCCAAGGGTCAACGAGTAAAGGGAATTAATAATGCTGAACCTCTATGCTCTTATTTCCTTTATACGCCCACTGAAATGCCGTTTAATTGTAGACTCCACTTGTAAAGCCAATGAACACTGGACAGGTATTAATTAGTATTGAACACACTCCCTGTGACGGCTAATATGACATAGTCCATATGTCATGTCCCACCAAATACTGGCCATACACTTCTCAGGTTTGTCGCAAAGTGACATGAACCCCTCTCCACTCCCCGTACTGATTCCTGCAACGAGGACTCCCTCGATTGGCAGAGCATTTGCCAAGCTCGGAGTTGTTGTATAAAAGCAGCCAGTTTTCGTAGACTTACCCCTACAGGTATCCACCGAGTACCCTCACAATGGTCTCTCGATTTTTGACCGCACTTGCTCTCATAACTCTTGCAGCTGCTACTTACACCACCACGGTTACTGTGAGAGATTTTTTGTCCTACCTGTATCGCAGAAACACGCTCATGATGAACATATAGCCCTCTCCTTCACCGACCTCGGAACCCGCCAATCAGTGCAATTCTGGGCATCTGCAATGCTGTAACTCAGTGCAATCAGTAAGTCAAATTTGTGAAATGCACTCGCTTTCAAAGTTGACTTAAACTGCATTTCAGTCCAGCGATTCCGTTGTCGGACAGTTAATCGATAGCCTTGGTATTCTCATTGACGGCGGTGAAGCCCTTGTGTGAGTGGCCTTTAACTATGTGGATTAGTCTACTGATAAACTATACGAAATAGGGGCATTACGTGCACACCTATCGATATTCTAGGACTTTCACAAGGCGCTTGTCATAGTCAGCCTGTCTGTTGCCAAAACAATGACTTCGTAAGAAATTCCCTCCTTTGCGGAAATGAAATCAATTATCTGACGATGAATGTTCCTTTGACAGCACGGAATAGTTGCCATTGGATGCGTTCCCATAAGAGTTAACCTGTAGCCCAAGTTATGGGGCGTCGAGGTAGAAAGGGAGTCAAGCAGATATCGCCATCGTTGTTCTATTTGCTCAGGAATGTGCTTCGTTATCTTGTGGTTATCCAACCTTTGACTATCTATGAATTTCATCTACTATCAAGCACCATGTTCCTCCTATTGAGCAGGAAGTCGCACCGGACAATGCCTAGATATATCACTTTTACTTCACCTCTAATACGAGTAACAGGATATGACCGCTCCAGACCGGCGCTTAAATTCGATCAGTGGCGGTGTTCTGATGGCCCAGTTGGAAGTTGTTCAAAGGACACCCCCCCCCCAAAAAAAAAAAAAATCAGTTACACGATGACAGGTGACACCATCTGAAAGATTTTTTCATCGGTTCATAGTATGGTCCTGCACTTTCAATATCGGCGCCACGCCTCGGCATTGGGCCGTGGTTTGTGTATTGTTGCTTTTTTTGTACGGTCAATTTTGGAACGACTTAAAGTCCTGCACGCTAGCCACTGACAATCTTGTCGAATCAGAGAATGCAAACGAGGTTTTGAATCGCGTGTGGTGTTCTGACGAATATATCGACAGTGTGCAATTTAGAAAAAAATGTAAGTAAACTTTTTATTAGGTCGTCTTCGTAACGTCAAGAACCTCCAGTATTGGATGAGCGAGCACTCTTTTACTTTCGCGATACGTATTGGATTCCGATGTTGAAAGGTATAACTTACTATAAGTTTTTATGAACGACCACAATCTTTGCCGATGACCACCGTCAGAGGCAAGATGGACTCAGTCACAACGTGGTGAGTAAAATTAGCGTGGTATTTTCCCCAAAAAACACAACTGCAAGCGCATTTGCTTGGTTCATAGTTGAATGTACGATGGACTTTCCCGCGGAGGACACGAAGGATTTGGTGTGAGAAACTGTAAACAGGGCTTGTAGTAGGTCCGTTGATGGAAACATCAATGAATCTTGTGATGTCCTCCTTCTTTCACGTACTCTTTCTATGTATACCTTAAGGTTCTTCATTTTATCAGAACTTTTCGCTCTTTCTCACTTCTTGAACCAACTGGCTTACCGAAAGACGCGACGGAAATCCAACAACATAATATACGGGCGCCTAATTTTGTTTTTTTTTGCTAATTCACCTTATCGACTTTTTGCAAACTATAATTCCCTATCTAGGTGGTGTATGTGATCCTTAAACTTTAGGTCACGTATTGGCCATATGACCTACACGACGCCTGCAGCTTGCATTTGTAGTCAAACGGCCCTGGCGCCTCGATTTGATGAACGGCGTATGATTGAAGGACATTCAGGTAATTATTCTAGACTGACGACCTTTCTACTCACAAAACTTACTTGGCCTCGCCTCATTCCTTACCTTCTTTCTCCATCGGTGACAAAATATTCATCGATTAGCTGCTCCACTTGTAAAGCCAGTCGAACGGAGTGATCACTAGGCCTGCAGTAATCGACAATGACATCGGCAGACAAGTCGCCGCCTCTCAGGACTGTCGCAAAACGACATCGATTTGTCTTAACCCCCACGCCTCCTCTTTATGGCCAGCCTTTTTGGTAAGCCTCGTCTTCTTGCATAAAAGGATTCACCTTTCACTTGTTAGTTCACAAGGATACCCATACAAGCACTTTGCAATGCTCCCAAGAATTTCAATCCTCCCTGCATTTACCACTTTGGCCACTATTGTGGCCGCTACCACTACGCTCACCTTCCTTGTAAGTGACATTTTGTTTGTACTTGGCGTAAACGCCTGAGTTTACCATGTTACTTTAGCCGCCCCCAGTGTGCACGCCACCGCCGGTTCCTGCTTGTACGCGTCTCTGCTGCAACTCAGTGCAATCGGTAGGAATTTTAACACCCCTTACTCTTCATGTGGGCTCATTATATCCCAGGCAAACGGCGGTTCCGTCTCCCAAATTACGAGTATACTCGGGTTTGTGATTGAGGGCCAAACTCAAGTGTAAATTCTTGCATACTAACAAAACCACGCTTTTTACTAAAAGACAATTTATGGACAGTGGTCTTACTTGCAGTCCTTTACCTCAATTTTCGGCCAGTTGCAGTGGCCAGCCTGTCTGCTGCATATACAATGATTGGGTATGGACTTTCTTCCTATATCGAAAAGAGATAAGTCTGACTGTCATTTCCGTTTCACAGCAGGGGGTCATTGCTGTCGGCTGTACCCCCATAAATCCCTAATTCGAATGAGGCGATAGGCAAGTCAAATGGGCCGTCATACGAGTAGTTACTTAAGTTCATCGTTATCTACTCATCAACTCCAATTTAGTCTGATATGCCTGATTGCCAATAATTCGACGTGAATCATCATTGCAACGGTGAGCTTTCGGAGAGACCAGCCTCAGCCTTGCTACGGATGCAAAAATCACACCCCACGTATATATATAGGTACTACTACTACTTACTCAGGAACTACTCATTCTCAGCGCTTAATTTCTCGAGTCTCATAAGTAATGGCAGATTAAGTGAAACCCAGTGTTGTTAACAAAGATCATGATACTCTAGGCAATAGAGTAACTCTGGCGAGATTGTTTGATCGACCTGGAGCTATTATGCCGACTTCCTCATGCATTAAGAAATTGCTTGGGTACATTACTGCTCACCGCGCAATACTCGTAGCTCTGACCAGTCCTTACTAATAAGGCTCGACATATCACTTATCTAACAGCGAACTTGTGTGTTTCTATGTTCATTCGAATGCAGACTTCTCGAGGTTACTCATGACTGATGGGCAGTAATGTGGACGTCGCTTATGATGACACTTATGAGGAGGTAGGAAGTCAGAATGGTGTGTATTAATAGGCGCCTATTCGTGGGAATGCTTACGGGCTCGAACACTTCGATGCCTCCTGTTGAATTCCAGTGTCACTGTCTATCATTGTAGATGCTTACCCTTTTTACCTCACCCATGTGGCTCCGAAAGTTTTTTCCACTGCCTTGCCAAAACGTCTTCTGGAAATTTTCCAATGGTATTTTGAGCTTAAATTAATCACTCCTCTATTGGCGGACAACGACACCTTTTCATCTATTTGCACGGCCTAGGCTCTCGGCTTCTCAGGACTGACATAGACTGACATCAACCCCGCCGTGTTTCGTTTGTTAATGCGGGTTATCTCGAAGGCTTTCTTGTAGTGGTCCCGAATAATCAAAATCAGCTCCATATTGCCAAGCTCTTATGGTATAAGAGAGCATGCTTTTTCTGCGTTCATACCAAGAACCTCCTCCAGACTGAGCAGAACTGACAATGCTTTCTCGAGTCGCCATATTTTTCTTTTTCGCTATCCTTGCTGTTGCCACCGCAACTACCACAGTCACCGTTACTGTTAGACATTCTCTTTTAATATCTACATCACAAGCAGACTAATGGTGACATACCAGAGCTCGCCGTCGGCGACGTCGATACCTTCTGATCAATGCAACACTGGGGGCCTTCAGTGCTGCAACGCATTACAAGGAGTAAGTCGATTCTGATTAATACGAAGGCGCGCTCAACACAATCAAAAACCAGTCCAACGACACCGTCGTCGGGGCGCTACTTTCCCTTCTCGGAATCGTGATAGATGGTGCTGAGGCCTTAGTGTGAGTTGAACAGAAACCTACCCAAGTCTTTGGATTATCTATAGGAAACATCAGCGGGATTACATGCACCCCAATCACCATTTTTGGGATCGGGCAGGGTGAGTGCACTGCCCAGCCAGTCTGTTGCCAAAATACCAACTTCGTAAGGACCCAATGCCTTGAAAATCTGAAATACACTTACACGACTCGGTAGAGGGGTGTAATTGCTATTGGATGTGTCCCCATCAATATCAGTCTCTAAGCCGTCCTCAATTCCAGGTACTGCAGGATGCCAGAGACTAGTCGCCGTGAAATCATTTCCTCACTTTGTCGCCGCAAGTCATGTAAACCATATTAGCCTCGGAGAGTAATCAAAACTGTCATTGCATCAATCTTTCCCTGTCCACAGTACAGATCACGAGAATTGTTTTGGCCACCAGGAGGAGAGGGTCGCTTTCCAACGTGTGGCTTACAGCGTGCATAAAAAATTTCGAGTCACTTCCTCCGTGTGGGTAATACGGCACCGGAGCAAGCTTGAAAGTCTGAAAGCTGCATGATGCATTTCCGCAATTTTTTTTACCAAGTTACGATGCAGATAGACATTTTTGTTACACCAGGTCAAGCCATGCGCGCATGCTGGAGTAAAATAGGTGGCCTTGTCCGCAGGTCCTCGTGTTGACGAAAACTGAGTGTGAGAAATCGACCCCTGACCCCAACAACGCACGCGCCACCCGGGACCTGAAACTGAGTTTGAAAATTTCATTCACCCTTTGCCCGAACATCTGCACATTTTCTTGTCTTCGTGTTCATCCCCTCCTTGAACGACACTACCCCTTCAGTTTCCCTTTTCCCTAATACTTAATGTGAGTGCCCTTCTTTTTCAGCGTCGAAGTCGTCTATCTTCTTCATCGTCGCGTTCTCCAAAGGCGTTCACGAAGCCCCTTTGTTGTCGCGTTCCTTTCTCGTATCACTTTCATGGCATAGTAGCTGACTTTTTGCCTTGCAGCATGCGTGAGATCGTCCACTTGCAGACTGGCCAGGTATGTCGCGCAGTATGGATTATAAGCTTTTCGGAATGTTCATCCGACCTCTTCTTTTGCGATAGTGCGGTAACCAAATTGGTGAGTCTCGATTTCGGTCCTGCCACGTTGAACGTGTTTCCTCATCCTCCCCGAACTTTTTTCTAGGTGCTAAGTTCTGGGAAGTTGTCTCTGACGAGCACGGTATTGAGCGGGATGGTCTCTACAAGGGAAACCTGGACCTTCAACTCGAGCGCATCTCTGTGTACTACAATGAGGTCGGCGCCAACAAGTACGTTCCTCGTGCTGTCTTGGTCGATCTCGAGCCCGGTACCATGGACTCTGTCCGGTCGGGGCCCCTTGGTGGACTTTTCCGTCCCGACAATTTCGTCTTTGGTCAGAGTGGTGCTGGTAACAACTGGGCAAAAGGACGTGAGTCATCTATTTCTTAATACCCTTTTAAAAAGCTTTGGAGCCATGCAAAGTATTGGTACATCGTTAGACTCGCTTTTGACGCGTCTGTTGGGCCTCCATGTTGTCCTCTATTGATATCAATCCGATCGATAACTAACCACGTTTTTTTCATTGACGTGTATTAGATTATACCGAAGGAGCTGAGCTCGTTGATTCCGTTCTTGATGTCGTCCGTAAGGAAGCTGAGGGCACAGACTGCCTCCAAGGTGCGCTTCACATCGTTTGAAGAAAGGGTGGACCATCAACTAAGTTTATTAACACGTGACAGGTTTCCAAATCACCCATTCACTTGGTGGTGGTACTGGTGCTGGTATGGGTACCCTCCTAATCTCTAAGATTCGCGAGGAATATCCCGACCGAATGATGTGCACGTACTCTGTCGTACCCAGTCCTAAAGTTTCTGACACCGTTGTCGAGGTAAGAAGAATTTCCAAGGCACATTTTCTCTTACTTAGCCGTCGCGAATCATTTAGCCCTATAACGCAACACTGTCTGTCCACCAACTTGTTGAGAACTCTGACGAAACCTTCTGCATTGATAACGAGGCCCTCTACGATATCTGCTTCAGGACATTGAAGCTGTCCACACCCACATACGGCGATCTCAACCACCTTGTTTCTATCGTCATGTCCGGAACCACCACTTGCTTGCGATTCCCAGGTCAGCTCAACTCTGACCTTAGGAAGTTGGCTGTCAACATGGGCATGTATCACTGAGCTCACTTGTTTGATTCATAGCTGACTTAGCCTTTCGCATCTAGTTCCTTTCCCTCGTCTCCACTTCTTCATGACCGGTTTCGCTCCTCTGACCGCCCGCGGCAGCCAGCAATACCGTGCCGTCACCGTTCCCGAGCTAACTCAACAAATGTTCGATGCTAAGAACATGATGGCTGCCACTGACCCTCGCCATGGTCGTTACCTGACTGTAAGCTGAGCTCCCACTAGATCTAATCCTTATACTTAATGGACCGTTCTAGGTTGCCGCCGTTTTCCGTGGAAAGGTTTCCATGAAGGAGGTCGAGGAGCAGATGCAAAATGTGCAGAGCAAGAACTCTGCTTACTTCGTCGAGTGGATCCCCAACAATGTCATCACCGCTCAGTGTGACATTCCTCCTCGAGGCCTGAAAATGTCTGTCACCTTCTTGGGCAACTCAACCGCTATCCAGGAGCTCTTCAAGCGTGTCAGCGATCAATTCACTGCCATGTTCAAGAGGAAGGCTTTCTTGCATTGGTACACACAAGAGGGCATGGACGAGATGGAGTTCACAGAAGCCGAGTCTAATATGCAGGATTTGGTTGCTGAGTACCAACAATACCAGGATGCCACGTAAGTTCGCACCTTTGTCCGGCAACATCCTGTTCACTGATCTTTTATCCCAGTGTTGAGGAGGAAGTTGAATACGAGGAGGAGCCGGCAGAGGAAGAGCAGTAGATCCTCGTTTCATTTTACGATTTCTACATTTGTCATTGGTGCATCGTTTTCCGTCGCCCACCTTGTGGCTCTCATACCCTCCCTGTTCATGACCTTACTCTATCAGCACGTCTTTGATGAATTCCCAGTTTTTTTAACCCTCTTTACTTTCATTGTGGATGTCTGACTAAAATGAAATGACTTCAATGTCTTGATGTGTGAACTGATCTTCTACTTGAGTTTTTTTGGCAGACATGTGAAGCCGCTGTTTTCCGCTCGGAGGTCAGTCATGGGTCGGTCCAGTTGTGGTTGCGTCATTGCTCATGTCTCTTCAGAGGTGTCAAAATGTCGCCCGGCTGAATGTGAAGATCATTGCATCTACATTGGAAGGCAACACATACGTATGCTTTTTTCCTTTGAATGTTGAGCATAGTCGCATCCACTCTGGAGAATCACGCTGATTTAGAATGAGCAAACTTGATTATGTCCTGAAGCCCTCGGAATTGTCGGTTGCAACCGTTGGTTATTCCACCGCTGTTGTGGAGTGGGAGGCCTCCTGCACAAAAATCTTGTATACAAAGCATATTTAACGGGGTAAGGTGTTGTGCTCCGTGTCCGTATATTTGATTAATTATGCCATCATTTTTAGTCCGCATCGCTTCCTTACTATTTGCACCTGCCGCAAGCTCACCTGACCTTGGTTTTAAGAGTTTACAAGCGCGCGGCGACCTCTCAAAGTATGTCAGACTGTCTGCTCGCCGTAAATGTGCTGAAACACTAATGTACATTTTGACAGTTATGAGTCCATATTCCGTTATTCTCCAGACTTTGGACGTCAATCTTGCCGAGGTTTATTCGTCGTTATGGCCTGAAGCGCTCGATGTGTTGCGTATTGTGCACCTGTGCCGGCTGTTTGACCACACGCTGTTCCGTTTCTAGATCGGAAGCGAAAATGTCAGCTTTTTTGCGAGACAGGAATGCGGTTTTTCATCGCCTCGTTCCATATGCACCTCTGCCCTTTGAGGCGGATTATTGTTGTGGATGAGCAGATGTACAAAGCTCTGAAAATAATTTGAGGTATAAAGGTCGAGCAAAGGACCGGAATATTTTTTTCTTCAGTTAAACAGGACCCCTTTTGTTTGACTATTCTCCGCCTAATTTTGCTTTTTCAAAATGTTTGCTCGTCTGTATGCCTCTCTGGTCTATGTCGCCTTGACTTCGACCCTCTTCGCCGCTGCTAATTCGCCACCGTATACGTATGCACTGAATTTATCACCTGCCTTGGCTTCCTATTGACCAACATATTTTGGTGCTCTTTATAGGACCACTACGCCATGTGCTACCTCGACCATCGTCTACACGTCGACTCTGACCGCGACTGCGACTAAAACTGCGACCTACACCTCGACTGTCACTGTCGCAGGTGGAACGACCACCGTAACTGTCCCAGTCACTTACACTGACACCATAACCAAAACTGCGACCTCTACTGTAACCGTCCCAGTTACGACGACGGTTCCAGTCACCACCACTGTTACGTATACTACGACTCTTGTGGGCATATTTTTTACTCTTTTGCCTTGATGTAGATGCTAATATCGGTCCTTGTATAATTAGCCTGCCGTGACCACCACTGCTACAGTTACCTATACTCCTGTGAGTATTCCGAGCTTTTTCTTTGTGTAGACGCTGACGAGACTTTGTTGTTAGCCTCCTGTTACCGTCACTGCTACCACCACTACGACGGTTATTCAGACTCCTGTGAGCGTCCTGTGTTCTTTTATGTTGCCTGGCATATCTAACACAGGTAACTAGCCTCCGACTACCACCACTGCTACTGTTACAGTGACTCCTGTACGCTTGATTTTCTTCGTTTGCCAAGTTTCTTCTGACTTTAATAATGTTGTCTTAGCCCCCTGTTACTACGACCGCTGCACCTTCCAACCAGTGCAACACCGGAAGCCTGCAGTGCTGTGAGTTCAATTTTTCATTACATAGACGTCGAATTTAACTTACCCTATTTAATAATCAGGCAACTCTGTCCAACAAGTGAGTAACATAAATATTTCAACCTGCGACAAAACTCCCAGTCTGATTACCCTGATGTTATCAAGTCAAACTCGACCACTGTTAGCGGTCTCTTGGGTCTTCTCGGCATCGTCGCTGGTACCGTTACCGGTCTTGTGTAAGTTTTGCGGTTGTCTGCTCGCCGACTACTGCCTGACTCTAGGTGCTTTACAGCGGTGTTACTTGCTCTCCTATTACCATCATTGGCGCCGGTGGCTCGTCTTGCTCTGCTCAACCCGTTTGCTGCACCAACAACAGCTTCGTGAGTCTCTTCTCTCCAGTTCTTAGTAATTATGGCATACTAATAACTGTTCCATCACGTTAGAACGGTATTGTCGCCCTCGGCTGCTCGCCCATCAACCTCAACCTCTGAACAACTCTTGACCGTGAGTGTTTGGGCTGTGTGCTCTACTACCATGTCCCCCTCTTTGATTAGTTTGGTCGTTGGGAAAAAGTGTCTCTTGTATTCAAATTTGGGTCAATACGATGGATTATTTTTAACTATGCCGTCGTTGGAAACTTTCAAGTCTTTCTTGTCGTCTGCCTCCGGGTCGAACTGGAAAAATTGGTTGAGTATTATCCAAATCTAAGTCCAATACTCCGTTCCAGGGCCATACTTCAAGTTCTGGCATTAGAACCGAAGGTAGTCTGAATGTGTTGTGAACTAAAATGTACCCAAATTGGACATACTAGAGCACTAATGATCTTTGGAAAGATGAAGGATTCAAAGAAGCAAACCTATAATTATCCAGTGAACAAGTATGTAAGTGAACGCCACCGATGAGTTTGCCTCATATTGTATCATAAGTATCTTCATATTATGTAAGCACATACCTTGCTCGATCCTCACTTGATCCTCACAACTCTCAGTTTTTGAACGGTCTCACCGTCTCAACTCACTAGGTCCTTCGGAGCCAGTACTTCAGTACTGTTTAGCCGACACGGTCCCCCAACTCTGACGTCGAACAATGCGACTTCATCAACCTCATGGTCGACATCTGTGGGCCACCGCCATTTTTGGCAATTCTTCTTGTTCTAGTCGAAGCGCGGTCTACCACGAGACCGAGCTATAGCCACTGAACAAAGCGCGTCGCTATGATAAATACTCCGATGCCGCCCACCCAGAGCCCACTTTCTCACTTCTTAAGACCACATCTCTGTCTCAAAGCCAACGATGTCTAGCAATAACTCGGAAGCGTTGATCCAGACGCAAGACCCGGCTATTCTCCAGACACCTGGTACAGCACCAGATGAAGAGGGGGGAGTCTTGGAAGACCTTCTTTACGCGTGGCAAATAGTAACATTGAACGAGGATATCTTTGAAGCCGTCCTGGCTCGACGTGGACGGGCGGGCCATATTCTCCCACAAGTGGCTGCGTTGCGGTAAGTCCTCTCGCGCTGCTTTAGATCGAGAATCAAATGTAAACTGTATATATTAGCGATGCATACAGGAAGAAGATCCTGAGCAAGTTTTCAGCCCCCTCAGCTCCTCCCACATCTCTCCCCAGAGTCGCTCCTCAAAATCCATTCGCTACAAGGATGCAACCTAACGCCATGCCTAATTTTACGCCGTTCTTTGGTAGGGCGGGATTGCCGCACGCTCCTCCAAAACCATCTACCCCCCCTCCCCCCATTCGACGTCATCCAATGGTCAAGCAACTGCCTACTCTCAGAGAATCTTGGAGCGAGCAAATGTTTCGACGGCACGCATTCGACGACCATGCTCGTGTTTTCGCTGAACGCTGGGGAGATCGGCCAATGCTACTCGCCGAAGAAGGGACCACGGCCAAAGGTCTGACTTACATAGTGCTTCTGACCGATGCCCCGCCTGCTGGAGGAAGTGTCAATCCCAACCGTGATCATGGAATGGACAGACGTATTGCTGCAATGTATTCTCGCTCTCAAGCCCCAGTTTCTGGTGCTTCTCGGGCCTCTGCTGCTATGCCGGCTTCTCATATTTTCTCAGGAGGTGGCTCGCGCATCAACCCCAAACTCCTTGCCCAAGATTTTGAAATGAATCAATCTACCCTCTTTACAACAAGGGCCACACCCTCCCTCACGCCGTCCAAAGGCACCGCGAATTCTAGCAGTATGAGCTCCAGGAGCGGCGAGACGCCAATGACCCAGGTCAAAGGGACCAAACGCCGTCGTGATTCATTGGACGAGAACGAATCCCCTCGTTCTAAAGTGAAGAGGCGCAGTGCATCTCCGTCTGGTCTTTTCTCCTCCGATCGTCATCTCCACTCAGCTCAAATACCCCGCGCCGAAGTTCCCTCGACTAGTCGCGATACCAGTGCCCTCCAAGGCACCTCATCCACCAGCTCTTCTGATTCTCAGCCATCCTCATTTTGGGGTAATACGAACTCCAATGTTGACGAAGCCCAGTCAGCCAAGACCCGGGGAAAGAAGCGGGCTCGCAAGTCGGACGAGGAAGACGAATCTCCTCGTCCCCGCACAAGAAGTCGCACCGCACTGGCAGCCTCGGCCAGTGCTATTAGCTCTCCCAGTCGTCCTCGGACAAATTCAACCGCCTCTTCGGGACAGACCAGAGACTCTGGTTGCGCCTCGCCCTCTTCTGCTATCAGCCCAGCTCAACAGGGCCTGAGCACTTTCTCGAATACTCCTTCCGCCTCTGAAAACGCCACCTCGAATGGAACCTCGATGCTGTCTTCCAAAGCCAAAGGCAAGCAACCCGCCAGTGCTGAAGACGACCTCGCGACCCTCTTATCGCCCTACATTGACCGCTTTCAGCCACTGAGACCCCCGAGGAAAGACATGGCTCCTCGACCTCGTCCTTATGTACCCGTCAGATCTCCTCGTCCGATGGACTTCCTTAGGCGCAAAGGCGCTGCCCTGCCTGAAGATCTCACTTACAATATCGCTCCTTCTCCTTTGAGGAATGTATATTCTGACGTGGAGGAAGAAAAGATGGTTGAGCGGATGCTAGAGGATGAGGAACTTGAGGAGGAAGTGGTCAAGGAGGTTGTCGAGGAGAGGAAGCATAGCTTCGTTTCGACGGTCTTCAAGTTATTTAGCTCGTCATCTGCGCCGAAGCGCACTGGGTACTGATCGTTCGTGCTACGTCTCCCCACCTTTCTGCCACGTTGACTAATCAGCATTATAGAAAACGACGCCCATCATCAAATTTTCTTTTCGCGTCCCGCTCGTCTTGGTTCTTTTCTCTTCCTGGTTGTATCTCAGCCGTTTGGGTACAGATTGTAAGTTCTTATGTTGTTCCAAGTTTTTGGAATCGTTCTGACAATTTAAACAGAGCATAACGCCCAACAACAACGACGGCATCTTTCGAACTGGCAACTCCAACCTGCTGGGTACAGATGATTTGTACGTCTTAAATTTGCTTGCCTTATGACCCAATGCTGATGCTGTTTCTCAAAACAGTTACACGCCCACGAGAGCAGCTCAACTCCCTTCACAAGGGACGATTCCACATACCGACGACCCCTTCCTGGTTCTGCTGGGTACAGATGATATTACACGCCCGCGAACAATGTGATAGCGGTTCTGCTTTTTCGTTGTTCAAGCTAGAACAGGAATGGAGAGGGCAGCGATTGACCTTGGTACAGATGGTAAGCTGGACTCTTATGATTATCAAGTAATGAGACTGATATTTTTCCTTTGCGAAGATCCACCTACCGACAACCCCATCCTGGTTCTGCTGGGTACAGATGATATTACACGCCCGTGAACAGTGCGATAGCAGCCTTGTTATCCGTTGTTCAAGCTAGGACAGGAATGGATAGGGCGGCGATTGACCTGGGTACAGATAGTGAGCCGAACTCTTCTAATCGTCGAGGAACGGACCTGATTTTTTTTCTGTAATGAAGAATATTACGCCCGGATGGACCAGATTGCAGTGACGATGGTCTGCACATTTCTTCTTTCCTGATCTTGTTGATCTTATAGTCAGTCCTTCTTTGGGAGCCGTGGCTGCATTATGGTTGTTAACTTTCTTGTTTAAATCTAGGATCGATGCCAAGGACGCAAAAATTATTGGCAAAAGCAACAGCTCTCCTTTGAGAATCGCGAGCAGCCTCCTCCATCTTACGCCTGACTAACTACACAACATCGCACTCCATCCGAAATGCAATTCGGCAACCCCTTCAAAGTGCTGCTGTCGCGTTGACCGACACCCGACACCCGACACCGAAAATTCGGTCACCTTAACTCCTTTATTTGACCAAACCGAGCGCTTTGGTCATTCGAGACTTGCGCCAAGGCGCTTCCACCACGTACACCTGCACCGTGGTTGCGTCTTTACAAGACTTGCGGTTGCTATGATTTTGCTTGGTGAAGGCTGGCCACCTTCTCCTTGTGATCATGAAACTGCTTGCTTGCACAAACCGATTCGCCATCCGGTTGTTCTTTCCTCCTGCCTCTCTTGTCTTTCCTTCTGCCTCTCTCGTCTTTCCTCTTGCCTGTCCGTTCTCCGCTCTCCTCTTCTTGTACTTTTTCGTCTTTCCTCCCTTTTCTTTCTCTCTTGTTCTACTGACAGGTATATAACGGACGCTCCTCTCATATCTACCCTATGTACGTCGCTTTAATGATTGCTCTCAGTACATATATAATTTGCATCGGGATTGTAAAGAGTTTTTTTTTTCTTGGCACAAATTGTAATGTTTGTCCTCGCTACTACAAAATCAGTCCCCAAACGCTCCAAGAACCAAAGTCGAGTTAAGATCTGATTGTCCTGCGAATTGAACACATGATCTGCTATATCCGGGCTCTCTCTCCTCTCACCACGACGATCATCTCGTTGGCAATACGTCGTACACTGTTAGACTTCTTCAGGCAGAACTCTTGGATTGTTCCAATCAGCTCGGAGCACGTAAAAGTGTTCCACTTTGAGCCTGTGCGCCTTTAGGCGGCATTCTACTGCCTATGTAAAACTGTGACCACACTCTGGGTTCTTGTTGTTTTTCAGGAGATGAGGGCTCATGGGTCTAATCGTTGAATTCTCTGTGATTCTTGCCATGTTCTACGGCCAACACGCTCTTAGTCGTAAACCCAGGACTGAACAATCAGAGACTCGGAATTGAAGATACTCTACCACAGCCCTTTTGGAATTGACTGGTTCCACTGCTCATCGGTGACTCTTACCAGACTTGACAAGATTGGTGTTATTTTCTACCCTGTGGCAACGAGGTGAGGCACGGATCAATGGCACAGAAAGTGCAATGAGGTTAATTCAAAGATAGCATGGCCAGGATGGAACTTGAAAGCGATGTCGTCATATCTTGACGTCATCTTGACCTTTTCAGAAGGTAGTCCTGGGCACTATATAAGAACAGAGGATGGGAGCGTGTGGTGTCGTAGGTTTTTCGTTGAGAAATCATGGGGTACGTAAATTCTGCGAATTAATTAAGATGGAACTAATTTTTTCATCGCCAGTTGCATTTTCTCCTGTATTGGGGGTAAGCACTCGTCTTAGTAGATGTTCATTAAAATCTGACCCTCGTTGTCAGGCGTATTCGCGTGTATCGGAGACACCATAATGGCACTGGTCTCGATGATCGCTGGATGTCTGGAGTGTATTATTGGTTGTAAGCCGAAAGTCTGTTTTATAGATTGTGGACCTCTACTCATGTAGGATGCTTTTTCACAGCAATCGCCGGATTTATAGCAACAGTAGTGGATTGCCTTACCTGCGGATGTTGTAGGTGAGTGGATGGCGATGGAATTAATGAAGGAATAGAGAGACTCATAGTTGTTTCCAGGCGTTGAACAGGGCTCCAAGACAAATTTGTCGTTCTGGAGCCGTTAATAGTGTGAAAGAGCCACGATCTTATTGGACAGTCGGATAGAATATATACAAATGATACCCAGATACCACTTATTGGCGGACTTGTATAATCTTTTTTTTAATTGCCTGAGCTCCGGGACTGTCAGTCATCGTCCGAGGGGGATTCAAAGAATATGATCCCTTAAAGTGACTCTGTTCCTTTATGCTGCCTCTTGTCAGCTGCTAGCCTCCAGCTCGAGAGAGTTGTAGATGGTTTGGGGCCATACCTTGTTCCATCATCAGAAGTAAAGTTTGAACCCTCGAGAACCATAGACTCGACCAGTCGATCTAAGTAACAGCTAATCTCTGAAAATCGAATGACTTGTTAGAAGTTCGTTGGAGTCTGTTGATATTGATGCAATACCTCGTTCTCTTCAAAATAGCAATTGGGGTTCATTATCATCACCGCTCAAGATATTTTGTCGTTGCAAGATATATTTACATTCCGAACATAGGATTGTGTATTGAGCTTTAGGTCTGCATTTTGGTTGGGCTGCCTTAAAGCAAGTAAATCTCGGGAGGTTTGATAGAGGCTTGGGGCGGTTGACTGAGGGTTCGTGACAAAGATTGAATTTATGAAGCTGGAGACAACAATTCGAGGGTTTGGCGTTCCAGTATAGACGGTTAAATGGATTCCATGTGGTGATGGTTCAGGTACCCAGATATTCGTTTGTTCCCTTCATCAGTATTCCCTTGACTGATCGTTAACGAGAGAGAATTCTAGTCAGAACATTTGCTTCTTTCCGTGACGAGTGGAACAAGATGGATTTTGAACGTGTTCCTGTGGACTATGAACGTGCGCAGAATCCCTAGGCAAAATAGCAAGGCATTTTGAGGATACCGAAATTTACACTGTCCTATCATGGTCACCGAAAATGTCTACGGGGGCGAAGTTGAGGTGATCATATTCTGGAAGCCGGAGGAGCTGGTTTTGTTTTCATTCTGTTCGGAATCGTGCGCTGGTCATGTTGGCATCAGGAACGGGTGTCCTCGATCAGTTGTGATGATCGGAGCATACAAGGCCAAATAAGAATTTCGCGTAGATCTAATCTTGGAATTTTTTCCCTCTTCTTTCTCCTCCCACTCGCAGATTTGAGTTCACTCATCCGGGTGGAGAGGAAGACGTCTTTACGTATATTTTCCACGAAAAACACATCCACGAAATCTCATGCCTGCCTTAAATTCCATCGCTTCCACTGGCCCATCTCCAGTTCGCCCTGGATTTTCTCGCATCAACGGTACCTTCGCCCCAAACCTTCCCGCTTCCCCAGTCACTTCCGCGTCCCTACGCGAAGACGGTACTGAAATGACGGATGCGGTTCTTGAGCTTATGGATGGCACGGCATTTAGAGGCTTTAGTTTCGGTGCCGAAGGCAAGAGCGTAGCCGGAGAGTGTGTCTTCCAAACCGGCAAGTTACTAATAAACAGGCTTTGAACAAAAAATGCTGAAAGTTAAATGTTGTTAGGTATGGTTGGATATACTGAATCCTTGACGGATCCGTCTTACGAGGGCCAGATCCTCGTCTTTGACTACCCATTAATCGGGAATTATGGCGTCCCAGAACGACCCACAAAAGCAGACCTGGATACGATTCCCCTCGAATTCGAGTCGTCTCGCATCCACGTCTCTGCACTTATTATTGGCTATTACTCGGAGGATTTCAGCCACTTCCTTGCAAAATCTTCTCTCAGCACATGGCTGAAGGAGAACGGTGTTCCTGCCTTATTTGGCGTCGACACTCGCGCCCTCACGAAAAAGATCAGAGAAAAGGGATCCATGTTGGGAAAAATTCTGGCACGTTCCAACAGTCCACGAGTGGGCCGACCTCGCAACTTTGGAACCTCTCAACACACTCAGACTCTTTCCTCGGTCCCTTCCACTCCCTACCCTTGGCGTGAAGAGTTCATCGACATTCCTTTCTCCGACCCCCTAACCAAAAGAACTTGGTGGCTGAAGTCTCTATCTCCAAGCCAATTCTTCATAAGCTGACTGGCAAGCCACTTCTCCACCCCTCCGGACGTCCATTACGCGTCGTTGCTCTTGATGTTGGGATGAAATACAATCAGATTCGATGCTTTGCGGCCAGGGGTATCGAGGTCAAGGTTGTACCTTGGGATTATGACTTTTTGGCCGACCCAGAACCCTATGATGGGTTATTTATTTCTAACGGTCCTGGTGATCCTGCTGTCCTAAAAACTACTATCTCAAGACTAGCGAAGGCAATGGAGCAGAGCGACCGTCCCATTTTGGCATTTGTCTTGGTCATCAGCTTTTGGCCCTGGCTGCAGGCGGTACCACGTCCAAGATGAAGTATGGTAATCGTGGTCACAACATTCCTTGCACCGACGCGTTATCTGGACGGTGCTACATTACCAGTCAAAATCACGGTTACCAAGTCGACACAGAATCTCTACCTGCAGGTTGGAAAGAACTTTTCAAGAATGCAAACGATGGCAGTAACGAGGGTATTTATTGTGAAGACAAGCCATTCTTTTCGGTGCAATTTCACCCAGAATCCAATGCCGGTCCTCGCGACACTGAGTTCCTTTTCGACGTCTTCATCCAGAGGATTGAAGATTGTGCCACTACAGGGTCGATGTCCCCAATTGCCATGCCCGGCGGAAAGAAGGAGGACAATGACAAACGCGTACCTCGCGCGAACGTCTCAAAGGTCATCATCCTTGGCTCTGGAGGCCTATCAATTGGCCAGGCCGGCGAGTTCGACTATTCTGGTTCGCAGGCGATCAAGGCTTTGAAGGGAGAAGGAATATACACCATCATGATTAACCCCAACATCGCTACCATCGCCACTTCCAAAGGTCTTGCTGACAAGGTATACTTTCTCCCCGTCACAGCAGAGTTTGTGAGGAAGGTCATCAAGTACGAGAAACCGGACGGGATCTACGTCACCTTCGGAGGCCAGACCGCCCTCAGCGTCGGTATAGCCTTGAAGGACGAATTTGAAGACCTCGGCGTGCAGGTCCTCGGAACGCCCATTCAGACCATCATTACGACCGAGGATCGACAACTCTTCGCGTCTGCGATGGCAGAAATCGGCGAAAAGTGCGCTGAGAGCCAGAGCGCGACCAATTCGGACGCAGCTGTTGCTGCTGCCGTTGCAATTGGATTTCCGGTTATCGTACGTGCAGCGTATGCGCTAGGAGGTCTGGGCTCTGGTTTTGCTCAGAATGAAGCACAACTGAGGGCGTTGTGTGCCAAAGCATTTGCGACCAGCCCTCAGGTTCTTGTGGAGAAGAGTATGAAAGGCTGGAAGGAGATTGAGTACGAGGTTGTGCGCGACTGCAGGGATAATTGTATCACCGTTTGTAACATGGAGGTTCGTACTACTTTCTCGTCTTGTGGTCGCCTGGCTAACGTAGATGCTTCTTGTCGATCTAGAACTTTGACCCTCTCGGGATTCACACTGGTGATTCCATTGTTGTTGCGCCTTCGCAAACGTTGTCGGATTCCGACTACAACATGCTGCGAACCACCGCCATCAATGTTATTCGACATCTTGGTGTCGTTGGAGAGTGCAATATCCAGTATGCTCTCAACCCAACTTCGCAGGAATATTGTATCATTGAGGTATTTTTTTTGTCATATTTCATAACTTTTTCCATCTGATTGACAACATCACGTACTTTAGGTGAACGCTCGTTTATCTCGTTCATCCGCCCTAGCTTCCAAGGCTACTGGATACCCTCTCGCTTTTATCGCTGCCAAACTCGGTCTTGGAATTCCCTTGAATGAAATCAAGAACTCGGTAACGAAGGTTACCAGTGCTTGCTTTGAGCCTAGTTTGGATTACGTCGTTGTGAAGATTCCTCGCTGGGATCTCAAAAAATTCAGTCGAGTCAGTAGACTGTTGAGCAGCAGCATGAAGAGTGTGGGAGAGGTTATGAGTATTGGGCGGACGTTTGAGGAGACTATCCAGAAGGCTATTCGGGCCATCGATGATCAGTTTTCTGGCTTTGCCAAGGTGTGTGTATGTTGTTATTGGTTGAACTTCGTCTGACTTTGATATAAACTTTTAGAATGACTTTGTCGAAGACATCGACGAGGAACTTGTCAACCCGACGGACAAGCGCATTTTTGCCATTTCTACAGCTTTCCATCGTGGATATAGCGTCGACAAGATCTGGCAAATGACCAATATCGACAAGTGGTTCTTGACCAAGCTTCAAAATATCTTCAACATGGAGAAACGGTTGTCGTAAGTTTTGTAGTGTCTGGTGAACGATGCTTCATATTCAAATACCTCGAAGGACATGCAATGTCTCTAACGTGCCCAACGACCTCGTACGCCATGCCAAACAATACGGTTTCTCAGATCGACAAATAGCAAATTGTATTGGGTCGACCGAGCTTGCTGTTCGCCGACTGCGACAAGAATTGGGCATCTCTCCTTTCGTTAAGCAGATCGACACCGTGGCTGCTGAATTCCCAGCGTTCACTAACTATCTGTACATGACCTACAACGCCATGGAGCACGACATCAATTTCACGGATCGCGGTGTGATCGTCCTTGGCTCTGGCGTATACCGCATTGGTTCCTCCGTTGAATTCGATTGGTGTGCCGTCCGTGCAATTAGGACCCTCCGAGACCAAGGGTTGCCTACGGTCATGGTCAACTATAACCCTGAAACCGTCA
This sequence comes from Galerina sulciceps, assembly GCA_023014345.1. Classification (NCBI taxonomy): domain Eukaryota; kingdom Fungi; phylum Basidiomycota; class Agaricomycetes; order Agaricales; family Galerinaceae; genus Galerina; species Galerina sulciceps. The sequence continues at coordinate 1,471,264 of JAEDXJ010000001.1, forward strand.
GCACGGATTACGACGAGGCTGATCGGCTGTACTTCGAGAACATCAGCTTGGAGACGATCCTTGATATTTACGATGTCGAGAGCTCGCGTGGCGTGATCCTTTCCATGGGAGGACAGACGCCAAACAACATTGCCTTGCCACTCTATCGTCAAAATGTTAAGATCTACGGTACCTCTCCAGAGATGATTGACACGGCCGAGAATCGTTACAAGTTCTCTCGCCTCCTCGACGAGATTGGTGTTGATCAACCGATGTGGAAAGAACTGACCAGCTTCGACGCCGCTTCCGAGTTCTGCGATAAAGTTGGATACCCTGTGCTCGTCAGGCCGTCCTATGTCCTTTCAGGTGCTGCAATGAACGTTGTTTCCACCAAAGATGATCTCGCAAATTATCTGACACAAGCTGCTGAGGTGTCGAGAGATCATCCGGTCGTTATCTCCAAGTATATTGAGCAGGCCAAGGAGATTGAGATGGATGCGGTGGCGAAGGACGGCAAGATGGTCATGCACTATATCTCTGAGCATGTGGAAAACGCCGGCGTGCATTCTGGCGACGCTACCCTCATACATCCTCCTCAAGATCTGGATCCTCAGACTGTTCGGCAAATCGAAGAGGCGACCGCCAAGATTGGTAACGCACTAAACGTCACTGGGCCTTTTAACATCCAGTTCATCGCTAAGAACAACGAAATCAAGGTCATCGAGTGCAATCTTCGCGCTGCTCGCTCTTTCCCATTCGTCTCGAAGGTCACTGGCGTTGATGCTATCGAGATGGCGACAAAGGTCATGCTCGATATCCCTGTCGAATCTTATCCTGACCTTGGTCTTCCTGTGGACTACGTCGGTGTCAAGGTTCCTCAGTTCAGCTTCAGTCGCTTGTCTGGTGCTGACCCTGTCCTGGGTGTGGAAATGGCCTCAACTGGTGAGGTGGCTTGCTTCGGCCATGACAGGTATGAGGCCTACCTCAAGGCCTTGATTTCTACTGGGATCGTCCTTCCGAAGAAGAACATCCTCTTCTCCGTCGGAAGCTACCGAGAGAAATTGGAGATTCTTCCTTCGGTGCAGAAGCTCAGTGCTGCAGGGTATAACATCTTTGCTACATCTGGCACGGCGGATTTCTTGACGGAGCATAATGTTCCCTGCAAGGTGCATGGTTACCCATTACCATTCAAATATAAGCATTGACCTTATTGTGTAGTATCTTGAAACCTTGGGCGAGGGTAGCCGACAAGAGCAAAAGTCAGAGTACTCGTTGACACAACACTTGGCGAACAACCTTATCGACATGTACATCAACCTTCCTTCCAAAAATCACTATCGACGTCCTGCCAGCTACACGAGCAAAGGTTATCATACTCGCCGAATGGCAGTCGACTTCGCGGTCCCTCTCATCACGAACATCAAGATTGCGAAGCTGCTGGCTGAGGCCCTGGTTCGAAACCATTCGCTCGACGTTTCTTCTCTTGACTCTAAGAGTTCGCATCGTACCCACACCTTCCCTGGGCTGATTAACATTGGTGCTTACGTGCCTGGCATTGCTGTCGCCGGTAGCGGCGACCTTGCAGCTGCCACCGAAGCATCTCTTAGTGCAGGCTTTACTACCGCACTCGTCCTCCCATTCGGTGCGAAGAATAACATAGTCGATAGGCAAACACTTGAACAAGCACGATCAAATATTGTTGGAGGCGCCCACTGCAACTACTCGTTCAGTATTACCGCCACAGCGTCCAACGTCGGGACTCTAGATGAAGAACTGATTGCGGAAGTCAAGTCACTCTTTGTCCCCTCCTCGACCTCACTATCCGTTGTTGCATCCCACTTTTCAACATGGCCTGCAGACAAAGTCATTGTCACAGATGCGAAGGGCCCTGACCTTGCTTCCATCCTCCTTTTGGCTAGCCTTCATGGCCGAAGTGTTCATATCACTGACGTCCGAACAACGGAGGACCTCCTCATCATCGCTTTGAGCAAGGCCAAGCATTTAAAAGTTACCTGCGACGTATCGGTGTTTTCTCTGTTCTTTTCCAAGGAAGATTATCCCAGCACAGACATCCTCCCATCTGCCTCCGTTCAAAAAGCTTTGTGGCAGAAACTAGATGTTATCGACGCATTTTCAGTTGGAGCCATGCCGTATCAGCTTGCGACTGCATTATGGCATTCCACTTCGTCTTGGACTGGTATTGGCGAGACCCTACCCCTTCTGTTAACAGCAGTCATGGATGGACGACTAACTCTGGACGACATTCGTATCCGTTTGCATGAGAATCCTGCTCAAATCTTCGGAATTGCTGATCAATTCCAAACCAGCGTTGAGGTCGTTGCAGGTCGCAAATCTCGATTCTTGCCCCATCCCAGCTCTTGGTCGCCCGTTCAACAAATTTCTGGGGCCATCCACAGGGTCGTCGTTCATGGTCAAACTGCGTTTTTGGATGGTTCATTGTCCTCTACGCATGCTGGTCGCGACATATCGGGTACTTCGTTCACTCATCCCTCCTCTGTCGGTACTGCTTCCAAAGAACAAGATGTTGCCCATGCTCATGTTCCGCTGGCAAACGCAGTTCTCTCTCATCCTGTAACATTCCACCCTCAACAAGGACCAGTGTCACAAATCTTGTCTCATATCCAGGTTCATCCAGCTTTCCATCGTCGACACATCCTTTCCGTCAAACAATTTTCTCAAAAGGACATGTACGATCTCTTTGCTATTGCCAACGAAATGCGTCTCCAGGTTGAGCGGAACGGGAGTTTGGATATCTTGAAGGGAAAAGTACTCTGCACGGTGTTCTATGAACCTTCAACTCGTACTAGTTCGTCCTTCGATGCAGCCATGAAACGCTGCGGTGGGCAGGTGGTGCAGGTAACTGCCGATACCTCCTCCGTCGTGAAAGGAGAGACTTTGCCTGATACCATTCGGACATTGGCTTGTTATGGGGACGCCATCGTGATCAGGCACCCAGACGTCGGCAGCGCCCAGGAGGCTGCCAAATATTCGCCCGTTCCTATCATCAATGCTGGCGATGGCATCGGCGAGCACCCTACCCAGGTATGGACTTTGATCGATGTCATTTATTTCTAGAATCATATTAACAACGTTTAAAGGCCCTCTTGGACATTTACACAATCCGTTCTGAGTTAGGAACAGTCAATGGAAGGACCATCACACTTCTTGGCGACCTCAAGAATGGGAGGACAGTCCACAGTCTCGTCACTTTGCTTTGCCTGTATTCCGTTCGCCTGAATTTCGTTGCTCCTCATACACTCGCTATGCCCTCTAATGTTGTTTCAGCTGCAAGAAAGGCTGGGATTTCTGTTACCATCTGTGAGTCGTTGGACGAAGTACTCGCGGACACCGACGTTTTGTATGTTACAAGAGTGCAGAAGGAAAGATTCGCAAACGAGGCCGATTGGCTTCAAGTCAAGGATGCCTATCGCGTGGATCACGCAGTCCTATCGCGGGCAAAGGAGGACATGATTGTCATGCACCCGCTGCCACGAGTCAATGGTTCGTCATATTTTCCTAACTCCATGTCGAGTTCTGACGTTCTTGATCTCAGAAATTGATCCTGAGGTCGATTATGACTCCCGTCGGGCTGTGTACTTCCGTCAAATGAGATATGGACTTTTTGTGAGTGCACCTGATGTCGTATACTGTGTTTTTCTGATTATTCTTGCAGGTTCGCATGGCCATTCTTGCATCCGTTATGGCTTAGGACACCTTAGCTTTGAGCCATTTACCACACCTTGCTTCTGTAGCATCCATTCTTTAACAATGAATTAAAAGTACACACCAATGAACTATCAATACATCATCATTACCATTGTCATCACTACTACATTCACAAGCCTTAGACTCATTAAGTTACATTAGAATCTGCATACTCAATGTATCTAACGTACTTGTAAACAAATTCATATTTAATGTAAAGGAAGCAATTTTCGAACGAGTCAAGCGTGTATGTTGTCAGACTTCAATCTTTTGTCAACTAAGAGTTTCTGTAGCTGTTTTCACAACTCCGGCAGATCAGTCCAATGTCTCCAGTGGTCAATTTCATCTGAAGCTCCTGGGAACGTTGCCCTTCTAAGGCATTCTTGTTCCATCGTCTCTGCTTTGAAAACTTCGTTCCAAACACACGATGCTTGTAGGATATCTTCCCAAACATTAGACTTCTGTGCATCAATCGGGTTCAGATAATCAGGGGAAAGGCCTCCAATCCAGATATCATATTTGACTGCGTCATAGTCTTTCGATGGCTCATGTCTGGTCACATGAAGATTGGGTCGTTTGGCGGCAAGTGCAAAGAACATGCGGATGACAGGCACAGCAGCGTCTCCAGAGTTCAAGAGATGAAGCTTGTATGGGTCCATATTGTTGAACTGGTAAGGCTCTGGGGTGTCTGTAAAACCTGGATCATTGTGGACCTGCCAAAGGAGAATTCCAAGGTTGTCCATGGCGATCCTTGTCCCAGCTTTGAGAAAGACGTTGACTCCATTGGCGTAAGACTTATTATCGGCGGAAAGCACTGCCGCCCCTCTTGTGACTAGAAGCAAAATGTTTTCGACGGGAAGGATCTCGTCCAACTTTATAAAATGATTGAAGTGCATATATGCATCTGGAAAGTCCTGCTTGAGTGATTCCAAAGCTGAAGCCGTCGAGATGTCTGCGCAGTTTTTGAACAGGTGCCCGTACAAGAAGGATGCAAAGTCAAAGAATCGTCGACCAGACCTTGGATGCCCAAGCTCATTTGGGGGGCCAACTGCCAGATCTCGAGCCAGAGTTAGCAATAACAATACAAGAAACTCTCCGCGATAGCCTTTATGTACTGGGAACTCTTCCAGAATAGTTTTGAACGCCGACAGTGGATCAAACCTGTTGCGAGCCATTACGGCGTATGCAGCTTCAGACAGTAGCGGCTCAGATGGCCCCAGTGTCGTCATCCTTTGGAAGTTTGCCTCAATGTTAAAACAAACTCGAAGATGCCCTTCTACTTGCTTCTTCTCTGCTTGGGAGATATAAGGCTTGAAATTGATTGGGAAACGATGAGACAAGCAGGCAAAGCTCTGATCCAGGTTCAGGCTTTTGTCCTGGGAGGACTTGAGGAGCTTCTGGATAGCAAACTCGACAATACCATCTTTAACGCTATCATCTCCAGCGTCATAAAGCGTCCCGAACCTTCAGGAGCACAGGTGTTAAATATCTAATGTCATAGAAATTTTGCTTACAGTGCACGACCCAGACGAGTTATATGCAGGTCTCGAGTAACAGTTTCTAGATTCCATCTTCCATTTAGAGAAACTGGATTGGCTGATGCTAATATGTCGAATCCGAGAGCCGTGTATGGTTTGATCGGTTTGAATATTTTCGGGAAAATTCGGGCTGAGGGATCGCTGACCAAGGGTGCTGTAACCTGACAGTCTTCGCCGGTAAATGTTGTCGACAGAAAAAGAGAAAAAACAGGAAAGCGATGTAGTTTTCGAAGGATTTGTTGTATGACAAACAATTTTGACCGTGCCTGCGGATTTGTGTTGTCATAGTTCATTAAAGTCTGAACTTCGTCGAAAACTAAAATGAGAAGTGGATAGCTGTGGCTCGCCTTTGGCGTCGGTTCTTTAACCCTGGACTTCAAGGATTGGATAAGGGCACTACATGCAGCCAAGGTCGGGGAACTCATATGTGTTTGGTCATACAATTGTGAATCACGAATTTCCGAAGACTAATGATATCTTGAGCTGCCAATTATATTTCAGGGAAAGTAAACATACATCGCACTCCAAGAGTTCCTCTGCCATTGTAACCACCGAATGATAAAACATGGTCCTGAAATCGTTGTGCTCGTGCATTGACTGGCCGGCTGTCATACAGGTTCGAAATTGAGAAGCGAGGTTTTCAATTGACAACTCGGAATCGAAGTTCGATAAAACTTCGTTGGTGTGACGGAATAAAGCTTCAAGGAAACAGGAAGCCCGCTGGCTTGTTTTTATTCTGTCACTCCTCATCAAGAAGTTCCGAACCTCATGGTCAGCGGCAGGATAACCTATAATAAAATTTTAGTTTGTCCCCTCCAAACTAAAGAGCAAACATAAGAGTGAAAATGAAATACCAATAGATCTTGCATCCCGCAGATTTATTGGTATGGAAAGATGCGATTTCCCTAATTCGTCTGCAGTTCTTGACTTTCCCATACCAGAAGATTGGATTACGAAACAATATGGCGCATTTGGTTCTAGAGAGCTAACCGAATTGTCGTGATTCTGGATGTACATCGAAAGCGCGTCCGCCGCTACGCCATTATACTGGCGTTCCCAAGATATCTCGGCAGCTAATGGGTCCAATCAACAGAGATATCTAGAGTTTCCATACGACTTGGTCACCTTTTGCTTGTTCAACAGGAGGCAAGGCTATGCGGAGTTTCGCTATGTGCATGTTCAAGTTCGTTCTGACGATCAGACAATATGGAATGCGCGTACGATGTTTAGTCAAACTTGCCCAATCTCCCTCTTCAATACCTCTCTGCAAGCCCTCCTTCCACTGTTCTAGCTCTTCTTTATTGAAACTTTTTAGAGTCTCTTCTGCTTTCAAAGAACTCAAAGGTCCAAGAAATTTATGTCGTAAACTCGTATATTCCAATTCGGACGTAAGGAGCACCAGAAAAAGCGGAACATTCTGCGGACAATCCATGGCTAACTTGCAAAGGCTGAGCAAGGCCTTCTGATGGGCATTCATTCCTTTGTTCACAACGGCCATTTCGCTTTCTGGAAGGTCCGTTTCAACGCGATTACTTGGGGAGTTGGTAAAAAATGGAGTAAGGCGCTTGGAACTGGAGGGAAGCATGGGCTGGTCGACATCCATTTGGTCCATCGTTGAGGTGAATCAAAAAGGATTGATGACGAAATGATAATTAAACAGGACACTGTGGCTGTGCTGAATAGGGACCTCCGCCAGCCGAAATAGGGCTTCTCATGATTTCAAAGCCTGCATTTATATTCGTGAAAATACATTCGTAAACGTGAGTAGGTTAAGCAAATGTAGGTCGAGGATCAGAAGTGTCCATGAGTTCCCAAAAAAAAAGTCCCAAATAAATGGTATAAAAGTTCTAAAATATGCGGGGGCGTCAAAGCATCATCATACAAGTACAATGGTCTCGAAGTCAAAGCAAAGGTGGGGTATAAGGTAGCAAGATGCGATCATGGAACAAACTCCGTCCTCGATGGTGAAGCCTGCGGCACAGGTGCCCAAGAGTGTTCCCACGGAAGCACACCCGCTGCAGCCTGATACGCAAGGTAGGACGACGACTGCGACGCCGCCGTCGCAGCCTTATCATGCCCCGGCTGCTCCTTGCTCCCTAATAACGACAGCATCGCGTCGTCCGGGCCCATCATGAAGCCAGCCCGCTCCGTCTCCTCGTCATCCGCGACGATCGCCCCCGTCCGCCTGTCCAAGCGGAACTTGAGCCCGTCGAGCTTCTTCTCCAAGGTGCGTTCGTCGTCGTACGGGAGGAGCAGCTCACCGAATCCAGAGCGCGATGTCAGGGCGACGGTCGCTGCGATGGTGCCGGGCGGTGTGGCGAGCAGGAGTTTCTTCCGTTGGTTCCGGTTGAGGACGCCGACGACCATGCCGATGATGCCTGTTAGGATCAGTGCGATGGAGAGCAGGTGGGCAGGTAGCGGGCTGTAACGGGATGATTGTCAGAGTTAGGAGCGGAACAATAAAGGAGTCATGTACTCCACTACAAGCCGAGGGACGAGGGACAGCACGTCGGCATTGAGAGTCGTGTTTTGATCGACGAAGTATACAGACTTTGCTATGGTGGACAGATGTCGCGTCTAGACAGATGGGATAGGTTTTCAGAGAAAATCCCAAGCGTACAAAACAAAGCAACTCACATATAACGTGCTCGTAAGATCCAGGAATCCATTAGGGAGATCAAATGTCGAGTCAGGTCCATTTGGTTTTTGTTGTGCCGCTCGGAGCACAGCGCCGGGAAGAATGGAGTTTGTTGCAACAGCACGAGCTTGGATAAATGGATTGGTACTGTTATCAAAAACAACGCTATTCAAACAACGCCTTAGTCTCAGGCAAGATGGGCGGTCAAGATTCAACGGCTTACCCATTGAATACCTGGGCAGTCGAAAGCCCACCGACCCCAGTAACATTATTGTCTTGGTTGAAAACGGCCACCTTCGTCACATTTATCAAGCTTCCATCGTTTAGGTTTGCAGTTGCTTTCACTGTAAACGCGTTTATGACCGGGTTGCAAAACACGGTCTTGACCTCCTGTGTTTGGTCCGAGGCACGAGTGTGGAAAAACCTTCAATGACAAGATTAGTCGTGTAGCAACTCGGGCATGACAGGCATATGCACGAACCAAAACATCACTGGCTGAAACTGCACATCCAACGATGATGCGTTACCCGGGCAGTTGACACTGTCGACTCCGTATTGCTGGGTCGCCACCTGGTAATATCAGAGGGTTAATGCGAGAATATTGATGTGATTGCCGGGACATACACTCGGGTCGAAAGTCAAGGAATGTACACAGCCATCAATCGACTTTGAGGACAAGACTAGGCTTGTATTTGTGCCTCCTCTGGGGGTGAGTGTGGGCTTTTCTGATGGATTCGAACAGTTGACGGTGGTCTGTATTCCAGCCGTGTTGACACTCAAGGTGCCATTTAGGAATGGGTGGGCGGGAAACTAAAGACCGAGTTAGTAACTCAAATGCGATGGCTAAGAATATACCATACGTCGGTCTCCGCAGTCGCCCAACCGCCTTGAACGAATGGTGGATCGGGCAGGTTGTAAAGAACGGATGCGTCGACGTATCCAGCTGCGGCTACGAAGACGCTCAAATCCGAAAAGTCTGGTCCTAGTCCTACACTCTTGAGGCTCGTCACAGTTGTGGCTGAGGATGATATAAGAAGCTAGGCTAAATATATAGTTAATGACAGCTTGAACTTACTGTCCGTTTGGGGTGCTTGTCGGATTTGGAAGACAGAGCCAGCTGTCGATGAGACGCTTTAGTTCGTGTGCGGAAGAGGACAGAAGTGAGATGCGTACAGAGCGGTTGAAATGCGTAAGTCAAGGTGGCGATGAGTGATGACCAGAATACAATTCGGTGTTTGTAGTTCATTGCGCGGAACAGTGTTAAAAACGGCCTGGATGAAGTGAAAGGCGTAAGTATTGACAGATATCTACCCTGAAGAATGATAATACCCTAATTCAACCTGTTGGTTGATCATGTTAAATAAGGTTCGATCCGAATGAATGTAAGTATGAACACGACGCACATAATCCAGTAGTAGACTCTCTTCCGCCCTGGCATTTCCTTTCTGTAGGACGATATATGGCTATGGAAGTGGAAAGATGAGAAAGTAGTCGCGTGAGCATGGTATAATTATACCTGGTACCATCTAACATTCCAATCCAGCTCTCTCCATGCAATTGCAACTGGGATTATAAGACTGTACAGGATTTTAGAAGGCGAAGATGATAGAAAGTACGGCAGACACTCACAGAGTCGGAATGAAGGACTTCAATAACAAAAGTTTAACTTGGCGGTTTAGAGAGAAATCAGAAGTACGCACCGCAAGAAATTGCCCCGATACATTCCCAAAAATATTAAACACGTTGCTTTGGGGAACTTTGAAGCCTGCCCATCCATTAGCGAACCAGCTAACAGCTTGTGGTATGCATGACCAACCATTGTTCACGTTGGATAAGAAGATACCAACTTCCAACGCCAACCCCAGAATCAGCATGATAAATGGTGTTGCTATCACCACTGGGAGGGTCAAGATGAGGGGCTCCTGCGATGAACGTAAGGCGCTTAATGGGCATCCGCAGAACGAACAGGGACCGACGTACGAAGCGTTTTGGCGGTTTGCCTTCTGAGCCTGGTGACGGGATCATGTGGGTTGATTGTCTGAACCTCGCTGAGCCGAGGGTGCTCCCGCTAAGGTGCTCGTCTGACAGAAAAGTCTCGTCCGACAGAGCCATCTTGCTCATCTTGCGGGACAGGGGCACGGACGAAGGGGGCGGAGAGGAGGTGGCCGTTATGGTTCAAGAATGAAGTGTCAGTTGAGAAGCAGAGCGGCTGCGTAGAGCCTGATGGAAAGAGGGTCTGTATGACATGCCTGATCGCTTACACGACCTGGCTTCCGTGGAAGACATCAACGTTGCAACCACAAGCTGTTCACAACTAACTTTAGTGCAGCACACAGCCACAACATTTTGCTCTGCTTTTGGTCTTATTTTTGGAGTTGCTCAATTGTTAATTGTTCGCGGCACGGAAGCCCACAGCCCAGTGGGTCAAAGCATGAATACAAGTGCGGAAGGCCCAAGAATGAGTGTACAAAATAAACCCTTGTTTCAAGATGATCGCCTCTCTATCGAAGGGATGACAGCCCTCAATGGGCGCTTTTGGTGAAGTTGGACGTTGAAGGAACCGAAATAGCCTCTGTATCGCGGTGATCCTAATCCGAGTCCGAGGACAAGCCATGATCAGATTCATCCCAGTTATAATGGTCTTCATTAACTGATGCCGGCTGTGCATTTCTGGGCTGAGCAATAACGTCATTCGGGTCTTGCTCATCATCTGAATCCACGACCAGCGGTGCAGGATTTGACGGCCCTGCGCCTGGTGTTGCGTGGGGATGCGGTGCGGCGCCCTGTCCTTGACCTCCACCTCCGGCTCGTAACTTTTGCTGTTCAAAGACTATCTTTCCTTGTTCGTCGATGGGAGGTCCAGAAACCATTGATTTCCAGACATCTATCATAAGGCTGTAATGACAACAAAGAGGAGTACGGTCGATAAAGAACTATGCTGGAAAAATAACTAAGGGCATACCCTGCTTCATTTCCGGCACACATGCCATCCACATTGGTGAGGCCGAGGTTCTGGGCAATATCGACGACGTCCTTGATCTGGTCATTGCCCGTCAGCTTTTGGTATAGTTGTTGTATGTCGAGGACGAAAACGGGAGGGTATCGGCGGCGCGCTTGTGCAGTGGGTGGAGACGGTGTACGCCTATTCCGATAATTTTGGCCACGGTTTGATTGCATGGGCGGCGATGCAAGGTATGAATTTTGGTATGTGCTCTTACGACCGTCCGTACGAGGAGACCTGGACCTGGATCGCTTCATGCCGTTTCGATCGAGATCAGGACTGCCGTACGGGAGCGTGTTGTACTCTGAGGATCTACCCCTTCCATTGGTATATTGGTTCGATGATCGTCTATTTGGACTTTGAGTGGGGCTTCGGCTCTGCGCCAAGACTCAGAGGTAGTACCTAGCATGGTAAAATTCGCAGACGCACCTCATAGCTTTCGGGCATTATTAGATCTTTCAGACCCAAACACCACGTTTCGGTAATCACTCCCATTTTTGTGAGGTAATTCTTGGTCAGTTCCCTGTTATAAACTAACAGGATCATTGGACTTTCGGTCTCTTGCTGGTAGTCCTTGAAGATATTTTGAATACGAACAGGCATAGCAGTAGCGGGCACTTTCTCCGAGTTTCCGTGGCTGAACGACTGGGTAGATAAAAGCGGTCAGCGACAGGAAGCATGTAAAGAGTATAATTGTACCTTTCTTGGTCTTGCGCCTCCCATTAAAGAATTACCCTGATGTATAATATGCTTCGCGGATGCATAATCCGCCTGCAATGAAGGAATGAGAGCTTCACAATACCCAACATCAAGCACGAAAGGGTCCCTCAGTCTTTCCGCGGAAGAACGGTGATCAACTCCCCTGGTATTAAAGACAAAAGCGCTAATACGAAGACGTGATGCCCATAGCGTGTTATCCATTCCAAATTTCAGTGCATCAATTGTGTTGTTCAGAATCCCGTAAATGACCCTGGAAGGCGCTTATTAACTTTGACACTGAGAAAGCTAGAATGAGTCATACCTCCCATGCTCAAAGGCGCCACGGTTGAGGTCGCTTCCTTCAGGAGAGTATCCCTTGTTTGCCTGACTGGTATCCTTGGCGATCTTATTTTTATTGGCTTTTGGCCGCAGCGAAGAGAGTTTATCGCTCAAGTCTTTGATTGTGTGGAAGTAAATTGGCGAGAGAGATTCAAAGTCCTGTGCGACAAAGGGTTTTGCATAGAAGCGACTAGGTTTTAATAAGGACCCGAACGCCTGTCTTTGTTCTTCTGTTAAGAGAAGGTGGGACGATCCATGTTCTTTGATGCCTATAGACAGTATAAATGTGAATTTACCATGGGCTATCTAGGGGGATTTACCCAGGATAACTTCGAGAGGACTATCGGCATCCCCTGTTTGTCGTAGAGGGGAAGAAGGGCCAACGAGTATGTTGCAGAGTTCTTTCTCATCGTAAGAGCTTGAATAACTACTATGGAAAACGGCGTTAAATACTGGTAGAATGGCCATGAAAAACCACTGACCATTCAACTTGTGGCTGGAATCCCCCAAACTGATAATACACGGTACGAGGCATCACGTATGGATGACTTCGAAGTTCAAGGTGGGCGCGTGGACAAACTTCAACGTGAACAAGGTGATTTGATTCCGTTCACGATCTTGAAGTTCCTCGGACCGACGATCCGTTCATCTGTTTGCTCTTGTTATGAGCCGGTGTCCTCGCCGAAGCGTTGAACGTTCTGCTCGACTCTTTCAACCTCCCAACGATGACGACCCCATATTCACCATACGGCCCTCCAACTACTATCCCTGGCCAAGTAACGTTTCCCGCCCAAGCTACGCCTACGCCGACCTCGACAACAGCAACGACGACGCATTTCACATCTGTGCTCTCTAGCGTCAATTTTAACGACGGCGGCCCCAGTCTACCCGGCACCCCGACTCCTGTTGGAGGACGCGGGCGAGGACGCGGTGCAGGAACAGGCGCGAAGAGGGGGAGGAAGCCACGCGGCGCGGCTGCCGTTGGCTCGGCGTCACCAAGACCCTTCTTGACGAACACGTTCGCCTCGACTGCTACTGGTGCGAGTGGCCCGACGAGCACCCCGGCGTCTTTCAATGCGTCTAGCCCGAGTGCCCAATACCCTAAGGTGCATTGGGCTATGCCCGCTGCGGCTTCAAGCTCAAATGCGGAGGCAGGGCCGTCTTCTTCCCCGATGGACGTCGGTGCGACAGGAGGTGGGCCTGCAGGTGCAGAGGGAAGCACATCGATGGGTGATGCTGCTGCTAGTCAACCCCAGGACGCGTCTTCGACAGGCCCGCCTGCTATGGTTATTGATCCTGCCTTGATGGGTGCCGCGGGAATGGTCACTGGGAGCATCAGCAACAGCCAGCGGGGGACTCCTGCACCAGACGCCGCTGCAAGCCTTATGTTACCCGGAAGAGGCCTCTCTCAGCCGCCACCTGCGGCAGGCAGAGCTGCAGTTGCAGTACTTGGCGCGGATGATGAAGCGGAGGGTGATGACGAGCTGTTGCCTGCTATGGCAGATGATGACTATTCTGCGCAACTTTCGTGGCAGAGTCAGTCGAAAGATAATTTGAAGTAGGCTGGTCTCGATGTTGTCATTATTGTGCGAACTGACTCGGCTGTCCGTCGTAGAGTGCTCATGGACAATCTAAGTCCTGCGCAATACGATCGCTTCGAGGCTTACAGGCGACATGCTTTGCCTAAGCAAGCTGTCAGAAAGGTTAGTCTCTCGTAATTCACTATTATTTTATTCATTTAGTCATCCTTTTATCATAGGTCATTCAACAAACACTCGGTCAACAAGTTTCGCAACCAGTAGCTCAAATTATCGCTGGATTCTCGAAAGTTTTTGTGGGAGAGATCGTCGAAAAAGGTGAGCTGGAGTTTCTTGGTCAAGTTGCTCTGTTTGAAGTTGGAACAATTCTGCCATAAATTTCCATAATACTGAATTGGCTGGGTCTTCATTCAAAGTCGTATGGATGGCTTTCCGGGGCTGGAGTCTGTATTCCAATATTTCTATTCGTTGCTCTGACTTTGAACGCGCTTTCTCCAATCTCAAAGTTTCAGTACTCATACTGATATATATTCACAGCTCGTGCTGTCCAGACTCGACGTGGCGAGACAGGCCCTCTATCTCCAGATCATCTACGGGAGGCATACAGAGCGTACCAAGAAGAAACCGGCAATGTTGGCTCAGCTCGGCCGCTGCGAGCGAAGAAGCTGTTCTTTCGATGACAGCACCCACTTCTTGCTCGGGCTCTGGTTCGCAATCAGAGTCTACTTGACAATCATTCTGCTATTCAGTCAGGTCTTTCTATCGTTCTGGCCAAAAGTATTTCAATACTTGTAATCACCCTATCCTACTGGGCTCAGCCAGATTCACTTTCCGTAACATGTACCATTGCCCAAGGCTTCTGCTTTTGCTCTCAAAGTTTCGGCACCCTCGTCATCCCGCCTCCTTTCCGGTCTCTCAAATCTGACTATGATGGGTTTCATAGAATCCACCATGAAGACCTCGACTTTTTCGAAGAAATGGCAGACCTTACCGTGCTGTAGTGTACTTCAATGGAAAAGGCCAAACATCGTGAACATTTGGGTAGGAGCGCTTGTCTAGGGTGGTTACGAGTATTGGAAAACAACTAGATCATTCTATGCCGAAATCGCCCCAACTACCATTGAATGTTGCACTTATAGATTTTTGATAATAAGTGTAGCGACAGGTTGATACATACATACCTTTTGGACCAAGAGAGCTTGGAAAGTTCCTCACTTGCCTGAGCATTTAATATTTAATATTTAAGTCTCAAAGTGATGCAGCTTGACGTCTATATTTCGAAGTATGGCTCGCCCGCCGCAGAGCGCCGTGGTATATATTTAGCGCCATCATCACAGAAAAAGACTTGATCGATCCTCAGTCTCCTATTTTTTCTCGACGTCGATATTCATCTGTCTTTCACATGTATTTACTTATACCTTGGGAACACTTTTCGAAAAGCAGAAATGGATAGCCTCTGATTCTGATAGTCTATTTATTTTCTGTTTTGGTTTGATGAAGGTTCTCATATGTTCACGTTCACGGGAATCAACGGACAATTTGAGAAGTCAACGTTTCAACATTGGAACAGTTTCTTTTTTCCCCACTTTATCCTTAGACAAAGACTTGTCGTTGGGTTGTCGCTCGCAACGACATGGACTCCCTCCTCGATATTCTGCAGAGGCTGCTCCAGCGCCTCCCAAGCCCTGGGGAAGCGCTCGAGGCGCTTCAACATGTGCCGCCAGTCGCAGCCGTTGCCGGGGGACTGCTCGCATGGGTCGTGCTTGTTAGGGCACTGCGCTGGCGGCGGTATAATGCCATCCACCGTGAATATGGGCCGAAATGGGACAACGGGAGGGGGACGATCACGCCTGAGGAGGCGCAGAAGATCACGTTGGTGTCGACGATGTACGACATGCCGTTGCTGCTGAATTATGCGGTGGCGTTTGCGCTGTTCAAGACGTATGCTGTGGTGAGTTGGAGCTATTTTGGGCGCTGTGGGTTGGAGCCCGTAAGGTGTGGAGGAGCTTTCATTGTACTGACTTGACTTTAATTCTGAATAGCCTTCTATCTCGAAGCTGCTCTGCGCGACCAAGGAGTTGAAGTCTAAGGATACAATTTCTAAGCGCTACGCCGACGTATGGATTTTTGTCTTATCCTCCAAGACCGATTATTGACCTTTTGCACCAAAACATAGACTGAACTCATGGTCGGTACGTTGCATGCTCACCGTTGGTTTCCTCTTTCGTCTTCGCTTACTCGACAAAACACGCATTAGCCACATTTTTCGGCTGCCCGATTTCGGGTTTCCTGGACCCCGAATTCCATCTGAACAACACTGGTCCGAATCAACAGCCTGCGGAAGACCCTAGGGCTATGATTGCGCTTGCTAGGACGAACTACCTCCATTCTAAGTATAACATTGTATGTTAACGCGTGTCGCCGTGTTAATCATCTTTGAAACTAATTGTCCACTTGTTAGTCTAATGGTGACTTCCTTTATACCCTTGCCCTTTTTGCATTGGAGCCAAATGTCAGTGTCTCCATTATTATTTCTTGACAGTAAGCTCATTGAAAAATAGGCCTGGGCCCGTCGTTATGGCTGGCGCAACCTCTCCCCTCTGGAATGTCACGCGTTCTATGTCTACTGGGCGGAAATTGGGAGAAGGATGGCCATTCAGGACATTCCTGAGAGCTTCGAGGCCCTCGTTGAATGGTCCAAGGTATGTTCCGTGTTCCTGTATCTCGATAACGGGCTTTCTTACGATATGGGTTTGCTTGCAGGAGTATGAGAGGCAAAATATGGTCCCTGCAGATTCGAACCATGAGTTGGCTGGTTATACCCTTGATGAGCTCCTCTGTGCCATGCCGGAGGCCTTCGGGCTAAAGTCATTTGGCGTAAGAGTGTCGGTCTGCTTGATGGACGATATCGTTAGGGAGGGCATGATGTATGTAATATATTCGCCTTCTCTTGAAAGCTTTCTGATTTTTTTTCTGGTCCCACTCTGAAGGTATCCAAAGCAGCCCTGGCTCCTTAAAGCTTCCGTCAGAGGCCTCTTGGCAGGCGTCGGTTTCTTCCAACGCTGGTTCATGCTCCCTCGTCGACAGAACTCGCCTTGGTACCCGGTGGATATCCGCCTTCCTGAGGAGGACCTGAATGGGGGCTGCCCTCGACTGTATCCTAACAAGTAAGGGAATTTAATCCAAATATGCCAAAGAAGAAGCATTGATATCATGATGGCATCACTTTTGCTACTATTCAACTTAGATGGGCCGCTCGTCCGTGGTACAGGCCGGAACCGACAAGCATCTTTGGGTATTACAAGGAGAAGCTGTTAGTTAAAGTTGGGTGGTATACTGAAATGCCAGGACCTCAGTATGTATTTTTTTTACCTCATATCTTTCGCCGCCTTAACTAATCTTCGTTCGAAATCTTAAGTTTGAGGAGCTCGGGGTATAGGATTGAAGAAATGGTGGGTCCTTTTTCAACTGACTTTTGTCAACCTTGTCTGACCATCCTTTCGGATAGGGCCCTCTTAAATTTGAGAGTGGTAGGCGTCATTTCCATTCTCCACGAGCTTCCCTTTCTGACTAATACATTCCTCCTTAGCCGGCCACGAAGAGGTCATGCGCGAAGCGGCTAGAATGCTAGGCTGCCCTGTTACTGGTCCGTGGTCCCTGGAAGGAAGGAAAGGCACTTGAACTTTGCTGTGTTCTACCCTGGAAATTTATCGTCATTTATTTGTGGGATGTATGCGACTCTAGGGGAGTTATCTGTACTATTGTAGGCTTTATGTCGACTAAGTTTTGGTGTTGTTGTGTTACACTACTAACTAAATATACCATGTTCATCATCCCTTTGCTATTTCACTTGATGTGATTGCGGATCAGAGATCTTCAGGTGCTCCGATGCTGACCATTGCTCTTAAATATAACCAGTGCAAGTACTGCGGATAGGTCATCTATTCGGTGTGTAGGACGTCTATAATACATGTCTGCTCGGACATAACCACTCGGGGTCAGGAGTCTTGAGGATGAATGCTCACATAACGGCGTTTTGTAGCCCGACGCGTTCCAAGACAACGTTGCTTACTAGGGCAGCTATCCTAGGTTGGCACCTCAGTTGCAGTAGTAACAGACAGGGAACTACAAGAAACTGAACTCACTCCTGACAGTTTCGTCGCGTTTATCTTGATGCTGCAGGTTATTTTGTAATTTTCAGCTCGTAAGCTCGTTAGCTCGGGTTCCGATGTGTGAGGTCCGTATTTTTGGCGTGGTCCTATTAGAGCTCAAATTGACATTGCCTTCGGAGGACCCACCAGCGCTCGTAGCCACAAATGGGAGGACAAAAGGAGCACAGCTTGGACCAGAGGAGATCACAATGAAGGGTAAATCTGGTTAATGAGGAAAAGTGCAGAAAAGCGACGCCCAGAAGCTGTAATCGTTCTTGAGCGGGTCGAGTTAGCGTATATTGAATTGTACTGTGTACAGCAGGAGGATGGCGGTGATGGCTATTTCGGACAGGGAATCGATGTATCATACATCACCGTTAGTGTTAGTCGCTGGTCTATTTTTAAAGCCAAGACCAACCGTTATCGTCTTGGCACAGCTTTGGAACTCCCACAGTCTGCACGCACGCATTTGTTTTATGCCTCCATCCCAACACTGCTTAATCCCTCTCTCTCTATAACGACTTTGTTGCCGGTCAGCAAGCACTCCGTGCCACTCACACATGGCCTCGCAGCAACAGCAGCATTTCGGCAGACCGCAAGGCGCACCCATGTTGGGTGTCGGCTACCCGCCACAGAACGACGCTATGTACGCTACATTGAATTCGACGACGACAATTGAAACAAAGGTCGCGGATGGGGAGGACGCACGACGGATATCGCGGACACCGAGTCCGACGCCTAGTGAGGCGAAGGAGTTGAGGACGGGAGCGATCGATTGGAAGACCTTGAGCTCACCAAAGTTTTGGATTCGGAGGGAGTGGTTGTGTGCGTTTTTAGTTGTGGCTTTGCTGTGGCGAATTTCTGACCTTTTTGCATTTGGATGTAGGGTACTATGTGATCCTCTTCGTAATTCTTACGATCACCGCACTGGTAACGATTTATCACAAGCAAATCGTGAACTGGTTGACGCCGGTCACTCAGTGGCTGCATGGGTGTGTTTGCTCATTTCTGCGCATCAGGGCACGTTGCTGACAGTAAACATCTACAAGATTGAAATTTGGTTGGCTCGTGCCCATTGGCATATTATTTGTGATATCCTTTCCTCCGGTGATGATCAGTTACTCTGCTCCGCAACCTCGTAATGCTTATTGATATTGCTGTAGCTATTTGGTCATGAAATCGTAGCTATATTATGTGGGTTGGTGTGGGGGCTGTGGATTGGCTTTGGAATTGTTGCGGCTGGGACCTTTTTGGGTGAAGTGGGCAATTTCTAGTGCGTTTACTAATCCTTTGCTCCAACTTCCATGCTAACTGCCAATGTTCGTCTGACAGTGCATTCAAGTACTGCTGTCGGTCGAGAGGAGAGAAAATGGAACGAACCAAGATCTCATACGCTTGCCTGGCGCGAGTTGTGCGAGAAGGAGGGTTTAAAATTGCCCTGATCGCTCGTCTAAGCGCTATTCCTGGACACTGTAAGTCCTAGGTCGTCACTTTACCACTGCTACTGCTGACATGCGTCAACCATTGCGCAGTCACGACTGCCGTCTTCTCGACTTGTGGTATGGGGATCATCGTGTTTTTATTGCCGCCATCCTTTCATTGCCAAGCAATTCATTACTGTCTACCTTGGCGTCATCCTAGCCCAATCTAATAGTGGTCTGTT
Source organism: Galerina sulciceps (assembly GCA_023014345.1). NCBI lineage: Eukaryota > Fungi > Basidiomycota > Agaricomycetes > Agaricales > Galerinaceae > Galerina > Galerina sulciceps. The sequence continues at coordinate 1,490,536 of JAEDXJ010000001.1, forward strand.
TTTTTTGCCACCATTCTCGTATCCAACTCAGTTTATTGTCTCTAGGCGTCGAGGACAAAAAAAGCAGAATTATTAGCGATGTCGTGTTGGCCATTACTTTTATCATAACCATAGTAGCGATGTGGTGGATCCTTCGCCAGATGAACGCGGTCAACCTAAAGTGATTTACGACAGGCGGAAAGCTCGGTACGTCTTGATTTTTAGCTGTACTCCGTCGTTTCCTTTCTGACCTCCATCTCTAGCCAAATGAAGATGTCGCGAGTTGGGATCTCTCCCTATACCAGCGCAGGACCATCTCGCTCAGATGTCTTTAACCCTAATGGTTCTGATTCCGATATTCCGCTTACGACAGCCCATCCTGATCAACCTCAATATCAACAATGGGACAAACACGGAACGCAGTAGGCTATGTTTCCGATCCGATCCTCCACACGCCAAAACCACGCATGCATAACGCTACCTTCTTACCCCCCGACTCAAGATACCCGCGCGACGAGGAAGAGGGTGGGGCCCGACCCTTCATTGGGCATGGACGAGAGGATAGCGCAGATGTCGTGGGCTGGGACACAGGTAATGAGGCTGCTACTCGCGAATTCCTTCCCAAGAACGAACCGTCACGGCCACTGCCTCTAGGCGCAGCTGCGGCTTCTGGGCTCCAAAATCCACATTCTCCGACTCAACCAAGGGTGTTTATCCCCGAAATGGGCCAGACGCCAACTCAGGCTAATTTCGTTAACGACTGGCGCGGCCCTTCTGCGGCTCACGCCACCTCAAGTCATGGACACCAGTCGTCTTATGAAGACCCTTACGGCGGATATGATATCTCCCATCGGCACGGACATGCTCAAGAGGCGACGGACGATACGTTCCGCACTGCCTTCAGCAGTTCACCCGACGATATTGGCGATTCGCATGCCCAACATATCCCCAACCCTCACGCAGCATCGAGCAGTCCGTACGTGGCGTACTCCGGACAGACACAGCCAGCTTCAAGTACGCAATCACCTGCGCTGCAGGGTTACAACCCGAATCTCCGTTGATTTTATGACTTGTCCTCGTTGGCCGGCTGCCTGCCCTGCCATTCTGGGCTTTTTAGGGAAGTACGAGTTGACGTCATTTTACTACTTGACCTGGACAGACATTATTTATTTCACCTTCTTCCGTATCTTAACTTCCTATCGTGTTACTCGAAGTCTTCCTCAGGCTGACGATACTGGATTGCAACAGTTCAGGCGACACCTAGCACACACTTTACGCGCGCGTTTGTCGCAAGACGCGTGCGGTACGTAGTTTCGGTTTCAACATCTTAATATGCTTGTAATCATGGCAGCCATGTGTACGAATAAAAATAGGGAACGGTGTTGGATCTGCGAGAGAATTGAGCTTTAGCAATATTGTCCCACGGTAGGGAGTGAACAGAGTTGGTGGCGAAAATCCTTTTGTCTATCACTGTGCTGCCACAGGAAAGGAGCCACCAAACCTTTGACAAGGTCCGCCTCTCTGCCTATGGAGTCCAAAGATGAAAGCGGGGAGCCCAAGGCCCTCGCCGACGCCGATTGGGCTCCTCTGGAGGACAGCAACCTGCCCCGCTTGTTCGATGTCGTATGCGCCAGCCTCACCGAGCTTGGCGCGCTTTCTATTGACGATTTTCTGAACGGCGCCACGGCTCCTACTGTCGATATCAATTTCCATCTGCAGCTCCCAGAGATGCCGTTACTGTCCCCAGAAAAGGACAAATCTGCCGATGCAGAAGGACTCCAAGGTGTCGAATGAAAGGTTATTAGGCATTGCGATCGCACTGGCATCGTCGACTCTGCGTCCTTGTCAAAGTGTCTTTGGCTCCTCAGAGGCTTTGAACTATGAGTACCTGGAAGCGGATCCGAACAGTGAGGCTTTTCTCTTTCGGCCACTTTTGAGCCTTTTGAACTTGAACCTGTCCTTGTCGAGCTCGACTCTGATATCCGCCTTTCCCCTCCAGACAGACAGTGCATCCTGACGATCACGCGTCCGAACGGTGCCACTCGATCGTACAAGTCTGACAGCGGGCCTTTGCGCAGAGGCGACGCGAAGGCGCAAGCGGCCCAGATCGCCATTGAGATGGGCGGGCTCGATTTTATTGTCTCTGGCGACTCTGACGCCATGAAGGCGAAGAAGGGGCTTTTGCTCAACCCGCTTGAGGTCGATGTTGAGAATATGGACACGGATGAGGCTGCAGCTGCCGCGGCGCCTGAGGCGATCGGACCTATGCCTAAATACTCTGAGGAAGAGCATGCTCTCAAGGAGATTGAGGACTGCTGTATTGAATGGCGGGCGGGTAAGGTTGTACCACATTGGGTGTCGTATAACGATGCCAAGAATAAAAAAAGTGAGTCTTTGAGTATGTGAGTACCCGAGTATCGCTCTTATATTGCTGTAGAACACGGGGTTGCCTTGAGAATCGCGTTGAATGCCCATGCCTTTCGGGTATACTCCGTTGATCCAACACACAGCACCATGAAGGCAGCGAAACTCGCCTGTGCCAATGTTGCTTTGCAAGAGGGCGTACTGGATTACATCAAGTATGGCAATGGTCAAACGGAACCCACCAGACTCGAGGATGACGGTTCTCAGGATATGATGAACATCACCATGGATCCACCGCCTCCTCCAGCGAAGGGGTTGACGTTGCAAGAGTATTATGAGAGCCTTCCTAGACCCTTCCCGGAGGATGTTGGGGATGTGCCTGCTTCCGAGATTAACGCACCCGCGTGGTTGAATATCACGCTGCAGTCGGCGAGAGGTGGACGGTTGGTCTCGAGCTTTACGGCAATTATCGATGCTGGACGGCACTGTCAGCAAAATTTTCTCTTCTACTTTCTTGTTCTTTTGTGCTGATACTCCTCCTTCAATTAGTGCATGGCTGTATCCTCCGCGTAGAGCGGCCGGAGGAGAAGAGGACATATCTTGTCGACCCCCAATTTCCAAAGCGTTCAGACGCCAAAGCAGGTGTTTGCCTCCTGGCCATGTCTCAAGGTCTCGGCGACTATATTCGCGGATTGAAGGAGGAAGCAGAGAACAAACTGCCAGCTGACAGGCGCAAGCTTGCTAACGAGAAACTCCTTCAAGTACTCGCTGCTGAATGTGGTAAAATTCATCCTGGAAACCGTCTCATCTTCATCTTCAAAAGCGACAGGGATGGTGAGTCACATCTTCCTTTAATGTTAAGTGTTTCTAATTGGTTTGGTTCTCAAGCCTTTGGGTGTACGATGAAAGCCAACATCTCTTCCAATTCAGCAGAGCCGGACGTTCGAGATACTCGACCAAAACTGAGTATCGTACAAAGGCTGATGCTAAGGCTGCTGTGGCTTGCCTTGCAGCAGAACAAGGTTTGATAGATATCCTACGGTTCCGAGGTGCCACCCCGCCTCCCGACTACATCCCTTTTTGGGAGGCCCAAATAAACGGCGACGGGGACAACTATATTCCCAAACGCAAAGACACGGAAAGAGAACTCGACGTCGACGGTCGAGATCGCAAGAAACGCAAGAAAGGTAACCTTGAAAACGGTGAAATCGCGACCTCCCGGCCTTTGATCAAGGTCCAACCACCGGATGAAATACCTCTGCCGCCGAAACCTGCGAGCCTGCCTCCGATTCCGTCAAGCTCTCCTACGAGCGCTCGCTGGAAGCCCCATGCAACTGCACCCAGAGGTCTTGCCCCCACCAACGCACATGCGCCTGCGCCGCGTTCGGTGGGTCAAGACCGATCTGGGAGCAGAAGCGGAGGCCCTCCTCCTCACCAGCCCTATAGCTATCCTGCAGTGAGCCCCTCGCCGCCAGTGCCGGCGTATGTTCATCCGCACACATACCCCTATGATGATCGGATGGGTTACAGACAAGGTCCTGCGTACCAACCTGCCCCATACCCTCCGTCTGATCCATATGGGCATGCGTATCCTCCGTACCCGCCGCCGCCACCGCCTGTGCAAGGCCACTACGCAAGTTCTGTATATCACTCTCCTACGCCGCCGCATCCGCCTCCACCACCGCCGCATCACTATCCAAGTCATTACGGTGCGCCGTCGCCGCCTTCGCCGGGTCCTGCCCATGCTCCGTACGGGCATTATCCTTATCCTAGCCAATACCCACATCCGCCGCCGCTTCACCAATACCCCCACGGGCCGTATCCTGTTGCATACGCCGCCCATCCGCCAGCGCTCTATTCTCCTCCTCCTGCTCCTCATCTGCCCCCGATGCCTCCTTCTCCGCCCTCATACCCCCCTAGATATCGCTCTCCGTATCCTTCTCTTTCTCCTCCTCCTCCTCGTCATACCCATCCACCACAGTCTCCTCCCCGTCATTCTCATCACTCTCATCATTCACATTCACACCATCCTTCTCATTATGTCTCGTCTTCTGAGTCTGGCTGGCAGATGAACAGTCATCATCGCCGTCATAACACAATCGATGATCCGTCTCGGTCGCGTAATGGCCAACATGATCGGTCGTACGATTATGATAGAGATAGGAACTCAAACAGAGACAGAGACAAGGATAGGGACAGAGAAAGAGACAGAGAAAGAGAAAGACCTAGGGAAAGAGACAGATACTTGGCTCGGCCGCCATCACCTCCACCGCCCGACGGACGGTACAAGTACGATCGCCCACCTCCCAGTATGTATCCTATTTTTTTCTTCTAGGAATACTCATTGGAGACATTATGTAGGTCCTACAAAACAGTCCGCCTATCAACCCAAGGAACCAGCCCCTGAGGTTGCTATTAAGCCAGTAAAAGAAGTTGCACCTGAGCCAGCTCATTCGCCGCCCCCGCCTGTACCTCTCAAAGTGACTGTTTCCCAATCAAGTATCTCGCAATCATCTTCCACTGGAAAGTCGAATCTTGATGCCCTTTACGGTGCGAACTCTACATTTTATTCTTAACTCACTAGAAAGAATGCTGAGAAATTTTTTTTGTTAAGAATTTTGCGAAAAGGAAGGGCTGCCAAAACCCTCGTTCTATCACGAAACAATCCAAAACAAGGAGGGCACCAAAAAATATATCGTTTGGGCCGAGAAGGATGCCCAACGATTGGAGCTGACGAATCATTTTGATAGCATTGCAGAAGGCCATGAGAAGCTTTCGAAGCGGGTTCTGCAGTGGGAACGCTCCAAGCTGGCTCGAAAGGGAGTATAGAGTATTTGTGTATGACATCTTGGGCTTTTTGGAGATTTGATTGTACATTTGCTTTGCTTGACATGTCCCATGTATCGCTTCCCCCATACAATGAGTATAAAGTATCTTGGAAAAAAGTTTGGTCTGTAAGCGTTCTTATCCGTAGAGGATATGATTCGAAGCATGGGACGGTCACGAGAAGAGCTCATGTGTCTTGTTCACTCATGACGGAGAGTATAAATATTTTGTAAGCATGAACCACGTCTATCCCGTCGTCCCACTGGCATATACCGTCTCTCCTACTCCAACTTGTAGTACTAGTGCAGCATGGATGCCGATTTGAAAGCGCACTACGAGAAACATGGATATGTCATCATTCCTGGTCTCATTGACTTGGACGACCGAAGCGAGTTAGAACAGGCCTGCGAACGAGTGATAGCTCGTACTCGAGAAGGATCCTGGCTCTATCGGCGTACAGTTGGGAAGCAATTTCCACCCTATGGCCAGGACAATCCTGATTCCTGGGGTGTTCAGCACCTCATGCACCCTGGCTTGGGTGAGCCTGCTTTTGCGAAGTGGTACACCTCACCGAAGCTTCTTGGGGTGAGTACGACGCTTCTTGGTTGCGAGGTTGAAGACCTACAAATGGGTAAGCCACAAAGTCAACTCGCAACATGGCCCTGATGCAGATTTTTGTGTGCTGCCAGAACTATTCAATCTTCTGATAAATCCAACATCGCACGATTTTGCTTTGCGGTGGCATCGGGATGATGTTCGAGAGAATGCTACCCCAGAAGAAGAGCTGAAAGCACTTAATACCTGGCATTTCGGTGTAAGTCGTGTTACCAGCACTTAGGCGCTTATTTCGCCGTTTCTTACTTAAATAAATATTCCAGGTCCAATGGAATACGTATGCTAAATTCAGCACAGGCATTGAAGGCATTTTCTAAAACCTCGCAGGGCATTATACCTTGACTCGTGTCTCTACGTCGTTCCTGGGTCCCAGACTGTTCCCAGAACCATGGAGCAGCGAAAATTATCTTCTGGACAAATACTCAAAAATCCATTGGATATGCCCGGTTCAATCAAGCTTGTCCTACAGCGTAAGTAGTCAGAATTTATAACCAACGATGTCGCATTCATGGATAAACGCCAAAGCTGGAGAGACGGTGTTTTATAACTCCAATATTCTCCACTGCGCAACTTATAGCTCCAAAGAGAAACGCGCTACGTTGCATGGCTGTATGGGTAATGCTAAAGGGGGGACATCTCGTGCCAGAAACATACTCCAACACGAGCTAGACTGGATGAAAGGTGAGGAGTTTAAAAACACACTCCCAAACTCCACTGCAAGTGCGATGCTTGAAAAACTCCGAGTCATGTATGACGAATCAGGAAATGGGGGGAGACTGACTTATTCGTTGGAAAATTAGTTTGATAATAACCACTGCGATTGGATAGTTAAGATGAACGACAGAATTCTGAATGAACAAGCCATATAAAATTTATGACCGTCCAGGCAGGTTTTGCGTTGGTCATGAGGAGCTTTCGTGATTTGCTCTCGACAGGTATTGTTAATTCATTTGTTACACTTCCCGGGATTCTCCTCCTACTTCAGTAATTTAGAAGGGTAAAAGTTCGATTCGAAAGCCGGAAATACAGAATTGGCGTCATACAAGAGTGCGGTCAGTAAGGTGGGTGGCAACGGAAAAACGCGACTCGCGTCCAGGAATAGGGGCTACAATTCTGTGGAGCGTCTCAGATTTCGGCCGTCAGGAATAATCTGCTTGCCTATGAGTCGGACACAATTTTGTACGATATCTCTGGACGTTTTTTGAAGTCGACGTCTAATAACACTTGAGCATTTATGTGATCTTGGTCAAGGGTCAGTGGTTCTGGTCATTAGACGCGCGATGTCACATCATGTGCTCCTGACTTCCAAAAATGACAATGTCCGCAGGCAGCGAGACACAATTTTTGAAATATAACCCTGACCACGTAACTCGATATGCCTCTTCACCACCTTGGAATTAACGTCCGCGACATAAATGAAGCTCGAGACTTCTATTTGGCTGCTCTTAAACCCCTTGGATACAGAGTTATGATGTCGTTGGCTGAAGGCGAGGTTCTCGGGTTGGGGAGTGGGTGCAACCCAGATTTCTGGCTTGCGGGTCCAAATAGAGAAGCCTCTGGGGCCGCCGAGAAAGTTTCTGTGACTCCTGAAAACAAGGAGCTCACAAACGAGGCAAGTCAAAAACAAAGGACGAAAACTGGACCTCTTCATCTCGCTTTCACTGCGAAGAACAGACAGCAAGTGAGAAATTTCTACGACGCAGCTATGTGAGAGTTCAGTATTTTTTCTCCTCGTCTTCCCTCTCTAATGTCTGACAATGCAGTGCCGCAGGTGGTAAATGCAATGGACCACCCGGAGTCCGTCCAGAGTATCTGGCCATTTATTATGGTGCATTCATTTTGGACCCAGAAGGAAGAAACATTGAAGCAGTTTGCATCAAACCTGCCTTCTTGGCAGAGGATTGGGGCGTGCTTGGCTGGACTGTTGCTGGCGTGACTGTATCTGTGGTCATCAGTGGTATTGCAAAATGGGCTGCCTGGTTTTAGGATTCTGCTTGCGAGTCATGGTCTTCTTGTGGACTTGATGCAACTTCTGGTTGTCGTCTATGTACTCTACTGTTACAAATGATATTTTTCTGACTTTTAGATACTTTAAATATCCTCATCAGAACTTCTCTTTAATCCTTTACTTTACTGTGCTGTACTCGAGCCCACAGTTTATGTTTTAGTGGTATTTTCCACACTGGACTCGACGCCTTTTTACAAGTTAGAGATCTGGCGATTCATTAGGAGAGCAGAGCACCAATCAAACCCTGAATATTGAATAGTGAAACCTAATGTATTCCACATTTTCTAGCAGCTCTCTGCTACTTCAACTGGTTTCAGAAATATGTCATGCACGACCCCTGTCTATTGCCCTTTTTGTTCATGTGCGGATCAGGTGACACTGTCGCGACCCGTCACAAGTGCAAAGTAGTTGTCACGCTCGTTCCTCTCTTTCAAACTCTCGCTACAATTTGGCTCTTTGGCTCCATTCCGCCGCTGCCTCTAATCGTTTTCTTCACTTTATAACCACCTTCTGACATTTGTCATGTCTCAAGAACCCGAGGACGTGAAGCCAAAACTCAATTTAAATATCTCGTATGACGGGGCTTGTACGTGCCTTCTCAGTTTCATCGTTCCAAACGCGTCATTAAACGTGGACGCTAATCATCTTCTCGTTTTCTAACAGCGGTTACCGTAAAAGTCAAATCAAACATGAAGTTTGGAAAGATCTTTGAGGCAGCAGAGGTGTGTTATTTGCGTGGAGACCGATGTCATATTCTTGAATTTCGTTTCCCAGAAACGATTCGGGAAAGATCCAGGTACGGCTAAGAGCCAATTTTCATCGTTCTACTCCCAATTTTCATGGGCGCGTTAACAGGAACTTTCAAATTTACCTATGACGGCACCCGTGTTAGTAAAGACGATACACCTGCGGGAGTGAGTTCAATTTGGCCCTTTCTCGGACAATACGAGAGCTTACAATGGATCAATAAAGCTTGGGATGGAAGATGGCGATCAGGTGGATGCATTCTTGGAACAAGTAAGTGCATCACCATTTCTCTAAGCAGATAACAGGCTAATGAAAGATTTTCAGTTGGGCGGTGGATTCCGAAGAACATAGCACAGTCTTTATGATGTGTATACACATTATCTCATTTATCTCTATCAATCAGCTCTCGTTTCTGGTCCTTCTCCCAAGATGTGCGAGGCTCACCATCCGTCACATCTTTAATCTTATCACGTGATAAATATCTCCTGTTTGTCATTGTGTCACAATCTCCTTTCTTCGGACCTTTTATTCATCGACTGCTTCGTTCCCGTCTTATTCCTTTCAAAACTTGCTCTTCAATTGCAGACATGACCTCTGACCCAAATGCCAAGATTCAAATAAAACTTACCTTCGAAAAGCAAAGTGTGGCCGCGTCTGCTGTGACTTTAGATCATGGGCACTGATTTGAGTTCCAGGTGTCACATTTAGCACAAGACGCGAAAAGCCACTTGTGAAGGTCTTCAACGCCTTTTCTGTACGTCCGTCTTGTCCTTTTATTGTTGATACTATTTTAATTGAAATCTTCTAGCAACGAATCAATGTTGATCAGAGTAAGTACCTTCAAATCAACTCATTCATCAAGTCATGGCTTCATACCTCAGCGGCCCTGCGATTCTACCTAAACGACATGCGAATACGCCAAGAGCAGACACCAGCTGAGGTGAGTTGTTAAAAAAACTCGCCTTTTTCCAAGATCTAATTTTGGGATAGCTTAATATGGAGGATGGAGATGAAATCGATGCAACATTGATGCAGGTCTGTCTTCGCCGTTAGCTCTTGCCAAAGAACAGGCTGACATGTGACTCAGCAAGGCGGCGGTCTCTCTTCCATCTTGGCCACTGGCTGGTAGATAGTCTTATGATCTGTAATTGAAAAGAATGAGGGATGGCTGAAAATATCTAATAAGGCGAGTGCTTTTCCACCTATGTGCTATTTGTTTCAGACCTCATTTGTTGAACAAAGGATTCTACACCATCGATTTTGTTTACCTCTTGCCGCCTTCCCAGTAGTCAGCGAAGCTATGTCCTTCCATGCACCCACCACTCTGGCCATATGGCTGATTTAGCTGAACAAAAGCCTTCGAGTAGCGTAGTGCCTCATTTATCACGACGTACGACGGCTCTCTTGGAATATATTCTCGTTCAGCCCTTGCTCCCTTCTGAATGGATACGACCTACACTGAAAGCTAGGTGACTCGAAGGGTATACTGGGTCACCAGTTATTCATCTCCACAGTGCGACTTCGGTTTGTCTCAGCCTTCTGCTGTCGCAGGATCGATCACTTGGGCCCTCAATACGTACGAGAATCCTGCCAAAAATCTTCCTTTGAATCTCCTTTTATTATTAGTGACGATAACCGGAAGTTCGCGCTTGGTTATTAAATGATTTCTCGGCCGATCGGGCATGGCGTGATTCGCGGATGGCAGGCTCGACACTCTTTCGCTTCCACCACCATGACCTCGAGTGCATCGACTCGGGACCAAATTGGTTCTGTGTCCACCCCATTCGCTGCGTCTAATGGCCATGCATCGTCAAGCCAAAGTCCGACAAGAAACGAGGCCGAAGACCAGGGAGCAGCGCCAGAAGAACGTACAAGAAGGCGAAATGTTATCGACGGTGTTCGTGAAATTGTTCAACAAAACACAGGCCTGTTGCTGGTCATCGTGTCACAGGCTTTCTTCTGTCTAATGGACGCGGCGGTGAAAAGGCTTCATAGGATCGACCCACCGGTGACGACGCTGCAGGTATGGTTTTCTGTCATGTCGTTTGATAATTCAGGCGTCAAACTAAGAATTTTTTTCCTTGTTCAGCTGATTATTGTTCGAATGGTCAATATACGCATATCTCGGCGCATCTTTCGGTTGACTCATTCAAGTTCTCTATTGGTCTAGGGCATTACTTTTATATGTTGCCTGGTATACATGTCTGTCCACTTGACTTCAGTGTAGATCACAACCTCTGATAATGCTCTTGAGACAGGCTCATAGCAGGCATTCCGAACCCCATCCTAGGTCCGAAAGGCGTTCGCTTGTTGCTCGTCTCCCGTGGTACTGGAGGGTAAGCACAGCACACAAACCGCCCTATATCCCTCAAAGGAATTATTATTCGAGGCTAATTAATTGCCGCTGTCATTCCGACTAGGTTTATTGCGCTCTTCGGGATATACTACTCCCTGAAATACCTTTCCCTTTCAGACGCCATCGTCTTGACATTTCTTTCCCCTACCAGTACCGCTATCGCCGGTTTCCTACTTCTCGGCGAAACGTTCACTATTCGGCAGGCGCTTGCAGGGAGTGAGTGAACTCTAGAACCTGGAAGCGTTGATGACACGCCCTGTCTCTGTTATAATTGACTCACTCTGTATAGTGTTTAGCCTCGCAGGCGTCATTCTGATTGCACGTCCTGCCGCGTTCTTTGGCGACAGTTCTCGCTTTCCTGAAGGCAGCTTGCCTGCCGACCAAGTTTCGCCTGCAGAACGATTGTTGGCGGTCGGGTATAGTTTGATCTGATTCGATGTTGTCGATTTCTTATGTTCGTCCGGTTAGGGTGGCTCTTATTGGCATTCTAGGTTCTACGATGGCCTGTAAGCGGTTTCTTGTCTTCTTTGCTTTGTGTTTAAACAACAGGACCGGAAATTAGTTGTTTCAATCCGGGCTATCGGAAAACGCGCCCATGCTATGCATGCCATGGTATTCTTTTCCATGGTATGCGTCGCCGTGTCTAGCGTCGGGTGCGCACACTTGCATTTTGTACTAACTTTCGGCTCATTGCAGTTTTTCTCTTGCCCAGTATGTTCGTAACCAATACAGCCATCGTCATTCCTAGAGAGCCGGACTGGCTTGCTCTGCTATTGATGATCGGGATATTTGGGTTTTTGGGACAGGTTTGCCATAATGATATGCTTCACATTATGAGAACGCTTATCCGAAAATTTATTCAAGTTGCTTTTGACCCTGGGTATACAGCGCGAGACTGCTGGGCGAGCGTCGATGGGAATCTACACACAGGTTTGTCTACAGATGACTGGGAAAATTGCTGACAATAGTTACTTTTCTAGGTCGTATTCGCAATCGTTCTGGAATTCATATTCTTCCACACAGTACCGCAGTTCTTATCCATAATTGGGATGTTCATGATAGTCATTTCGGCTTTCTATGTCGCTGTAAGTTTCTTCTTTGTAGGAGTTACTCTTGATTGCCAACTAATCTTTATTTCCTGCAGCTTACTAAAGGGAAAGGACAAACTACTGCGAATGCCAAGGGCAAGTTGGGTGTTCTGCCCCAGGTCTCTGCAGGAGGGGAAGATGGCATGGAAAGAGGGTTGCTCTCGCACTCGACACTTCAAAAATCGTACAACGGGAGTGGCGGGACCAACACCCAAGAGGAGTGATCATCATTGGATTGCTTCCATTTCCTGAAGACTTTCCGAGTAGATTGCTATTTTTTGGACTTCGTTACAGTAGAAAAATGAAGACAGTGTACGGTCGCTTGTCGGATGTTTGGCAGTCCGACTCAGTCTGGCCATCAATTTACATCAATCCACTCATATTGTTCCCGCAGGGTCGATCACTTGGGCTCAAAATACGATGAACTCTGGTCGTCTCTACGAGAATCCAACCAAAAGTCTTCCTATGAATCTCTCCGTTTATTATTAGTGACGATAACCGGAGGTTTGCGCTTGGTTATTAAATCAGATCGGGCATGGCGTGAGCGGCCGATTCGCGGATGGCAGGCCCGACACTCTTTCGCTTCCACCATCATGACCTCGAGTGCAGCGACTCGCGACCAAATTGGTTCTGTGTCCACCCAATTTGCTGCGTCTAGTGGCCATGCATCATCAAGTCAAAGTCCGACAAGACACGAGGCCGAAGACGATGCAGCAGAGCCAGAAGAACGCACAAGAAGGCGAAAGGCTATCGATGGTGTTCGTGAATTTGTGCAACAAAACACAGGCCTGTTGCTGGTTATCGCGTCCCAGGCTTTCTTCTGTCTGATGGACGCGGCGGTAAAAAAGCTCCATAGGATCAACCCACCGGTGACGACGCTGCAGGTATGGTTTTCTGTCATGTCTTTTGATTTTTCGGAGATCAATCTGAGAATATTTTTTTCCTTGCTCAGTTGATTATTGTTCGAATGGTCAGCATATGCACATCTCAATGCACCTTTTGGTTGACTAATTCGAGTTTTCTATTGGTATAGGGCATTACTTTTACATGTTGCCTGGTATACATGTCTGTCTAGTTGACTTCATGCTGTTTTCAAGAACACGACCACTGAAGGTGCTCTTGAAACAGGCTCATAGCAGGCATACCAAACCCCATCCTAGGACCAAAAGGCGTTCGTCTGTTGCTTGTCTCGCGTGGTACTGGAGGGTAAGCATATAAATCACCCTATAGCCCTCAAATGAAATCCTACCCTTGCCTAATTAATTGCGGCTGTCACGGTGTTCCCGACTAGATTCTTTGGGCTCTTCGGGATATACTTCTCCCTGAAGTACCTCTCCCTTTCAGACGCCATCGTCTTGACATTCCTTTCCCCTACGACCACTGCCATCGCTGGTTCCTTGCTTCTCGGCGAAGCGTTCACCATTCGGCAGGCCCTCGCGGGGAGTGAGTGAACTTTAGAACCTGGCTATTGCAATGGATTGACTTTATGTATGTAGTGTTTAGTCTCGCAGGCGTCATTCTGATCGCCCGTCCTGCCGCGATCTTTGGCGACACTTCTAGCTTTCCTGAAGGCAGCCTGCCTGCAGACCAAGTTTCGCCTGCAGAACGACTTTTGGCGGTTGGGTATAGTTGCATCTGATTCGATGTTGTCGACTTCTGATGTCCGTCCGTGTAGCGTGGCTCTCATCGGTGTTCTAGGTTCTACGACGGCCTGTGAGTGGTTTTTTGCCTTCTTTACACTGCGTTTTTGTAACTGGAAGGAAATTAGATACTTCAATCAGGGCTATCGGGAAGCGCGCCCATGCTATGCATGCCATGGTATTCTTTTCCATGGTATGCGTCGCCGTGTCCAGCGTCGGGTGTGTACACTTGCATTTTGTACTCACTTTCTTGCTCAATTTTCCTCTTTCTCAGCATGTTCGTAACAAATACAGCCATCGTCATTCCTCGACAACTGGACTGGCTTGCTCTGCTGTTGATGATCGGGATATTTGGGTTCCTGGGACAGGTTCGCCATGATCATATGCTATGCATTCGAAGAACACTTATCCAAAACTTCACTCAAGTTGCTTTTGACCTTGGGTCTACAGCGCGAGACCGCTGGGCGGGCGTCGATGGGAATCTACACCCAGGTTTGTGCACAATTGGGTCGAGATGACGGGGAACATTGCTGACAATAGTTGCTTCCCTAGGTCGTATTCGCAATCATTCTGGAATTCATATTCTTCCACACAGTACCTCAGATCTTGTCCATCATCGGGATGTTCATGATCATCATTTCGGCTTTCTATGTCGCTGTGGGTTTTTCTTTTGTAGTTACTCTTGATTAAAAACTAATCTTTTCCTCCTTCAGCTAACTAAAGGGAAAGGGCAATCCTCCTCTTCGAGCTACAAGGGCAAGTCGGCCGTTCTGCCCCAGGTCTCTCCAGGAGGGGAAGACGGCATGGAAAGAGGATTGCTCTCGCACTCGGCACTTCAAAAATCGTACAACGGTACCGGCGGGACTAACACTCAAGAGGAGTGATCATCTCTGGAATGCTTCCATTACTTGAACACTTGCCGAGTAGATTGCTGTTTTTTGGACTCAGTTAGAAAACTGAGAATGTATGTATAATACCCGCAGTACACACTCTCTTAGAAGGTCGCATTGTACTCTAAATGCATCCTCACGCTGCAGTAGCAATTCAGCGTGAGCAAGGCATCCATTAATAAAGAATACATTAATTACATACAAACGGCTCGAAAACATTACAATACTTATGACAAAAAGAATTACTAAATTGCATCCTACAAAAAACCAAGTGGTCAGCTCAAAAACCCTTTCATCTCCCGTTTTGGTGTGTCACAGGTATCGGATACGCCGGGAGTTCGCCAATGGGAGGATCGGGGTCTGCGAAACTGGCGTGTCCGAGGTAGGGCATGAGCTCGGGAGGTTGTATGAGCATGTTGGCCTCTGGGCTATATGTAAAAATGAACCATCAGAAAATGCCAAGTCGAATGCTAGGAAAGCCGTACCCAAGCACCTGGCCCAGCAGCTCGTCCAGCACGCCCTCCTTCGCCTCCTTCTCCTTCATCATCTCGTTCTTCGCTACGCGCAGCTGCTCCGTCAGCTCCTCGTGCTGCTGCATCGCATAGCGCTCCTTGGCCTTCATGAGCAGGTACATGACCTTCGCCGGCGTGCGGCCGAGCACGAGCCCCGTCGTCTCGTCGAGCTGTGCCTGCAGCCTCGGTGGTAGGACATCGGATGCGGAGGACAGGTACCCGTCCTCGTCGGGGTCCTCCTCGTCGCCTCCCCCTGCCGCCACTCCAGCCTGCACCTGCGCCTGCCCTTGCGCAAGCGCAAGCGCGACGTCGTCCGGGGATGGCGTGTGCTGGGGCTGCAGCTGCAGCTGCGACGCGCGGGGCTGACGACGCTGCCGCCCATTGGTGCTCGGGCCCGTCTTTCCCCGGGCAAAGTAGTCGTGGCTGGCCTCATCGACGACGCCCGCCTCTGAGGGCGTGTGCGGCTCAACTTTGAATGTGGTGAAGGCGCTCGCGTTTGGCGGGATGGCGGACAGGACGGAGGCGACGGCTGAGGGAACGGGCGTGGATGTTCCTTGCGTTTGGTCGTCTGCTGCACCGCGTTTCCGCTTTCGCGACCCGCCTCTGCCCGGGGCGGGCGGGGAGATGTTGTGTTGCAGACGCATGTGTTTGGCGAGGGCGTCTGAGCGGGTGAAGGATTTGTCGCACTCTACATGTCTGAAAGGTTAGATGTGAGTTCATAGGGAGATGTTTTGGAACTTGCCTGGTAGTGAACAAATGAACGGCTTTTCACCTGTATGTGAGCGTATGTGCGATATCAGGGCGAAGCGAGAGGTCTGTGGCAGCCCTCTCCGGACACATGATGTCCATTCGCACGTGTAATTGGATTTGTGGACGCCAATATGATCTGTAGAACCAGAGTAAAACCAGAGGTTCAGAATACAGCGACGAAAAAAGCGACACCAGAAAGAGCAAATAGGGCTGTGCGCCAAACAGACACGCGTGATGTCGATCCGTTCTTTGTACGTTATTCTGCCCCGTCCAGTGTTTCGCTTCAAACAGGAAACTCACCGTTATGTATGTGGTCGATCAGCGTTGGCAGATGCGTGAACACCTTTCCGCAATCCTCCCATTGACACGTAACACTATCGTCCGTCTCCAGCCCCTCCGCATTCAGGTGGACCTGCAAGGGTGACCCGGGACGCGACGCGGACACCGTATGCGAGCCTCCTGCGGCTCCATGCAGCTCGCTCATGTTCGACACATCCTCTGCCCCCGACGAGTCCGACGACGATGGCGACGGCGAGACCGCAACGGCGACGGGAGGTGGTGGTGCAGGATCTGGCTGAGTGTTTTTAGCACGGCGTGGTGTTCCTTTTGGCATTGCTAGAAGGGAGAAAAGGAATTGGAAAAAAGAAAGGAGGAAAAGAGAGGCGATGTGTGTGAAAAGGCTTGTGTCACGAAGCAAGAATGGGCTGCCATTGAAAGATCCAATCCTGCACCAAATCAAGCTGGCAAGTTCTATATTTGGCCATGTTGCCTAGTGCCTTACCTCCCCGATCCAATCTCGGTGCTACTACCACTCGTTATTATTTACGACTCTCGAATAAAACCTGCTTCACTGGGTCACCACGGCCTCAATCGTCCAAAGGCCACTGAATTTCTCCCAGTAACAACCTCCTGCTCCTTGCCTCCCATAGATCCCCCTTGACCACATCCAAGTCAACAAGCTCGCCTTCCATTACCTTGGACTTGATAAAGTCCAGGGATTTCGAGTCCACGTATACGGCTCTAAGTGGGCGACTTTGTTGCACACGAAGCGCCTGCACTTCTTGTATCTCCCTGTAACTGTTTTCGTTTACGCCTGTGAGTGCCAAGTCCAGGAGGTTTGGGAAGACGACGCAGTTGTCGGCGAAGACCAGACTGAGTGAAAGGTCACTCAACCTCGTTAATATGAGGCATTCGACCTGGGGAAAGCATGTCGATGCGTCTTTTACTACCTTGTACACCTTTATGCCAACAGCGCCTAGTGTCAGGACTCGTAGAACAGGAAAACGTTGGTGATTGGGAGCACTGAGGCTCATAATAGCCTCATGGACCAAGAAGTCCAGGTCGTGTGGGGAGATGGGAACGATGATCAGCTCCTTAAGCTTTGGTGCTACTAGGTTGAGGATAATCCTTGACATTCCACCAAAGATATAGAGGCTCTTCAGAGAAGGCAAATCGCATGATTCAAACGGGGTGGGGCTACTGATGAAGGGGTAACTGTAGATAGCTAGGTTGGTCAGTGATGGGCATGCCTGGAGCACCGCTTTGAAGTCTTGAAAAGTGAACATCAAAGGGACATGTGATAGATGCAGGCTGGTTAATAGCGCGAAATTATGGGTACGTGCATTCAACGATGCGAGGAGTGACTTGGCGCTTGCGCCCATCAACCGCAGATCCCGCAAGTTCGGCGCAGACGAGAAGAGGGACGGGACATCCCACTGAGAAAGGTCTGGGATGTGTCTATCAATTATGTCTACCTTCAGAGTGAGTTCCTCCAGGTAAGGCATATGAGTGTTGAAGATGATGCTGAGGAAGGAGAAAAGGGAGGTAGGATAGAACACAATCATATCTGCGATATGTAGAACGCGACAACGAGGAAAGAGTGGAAAGAGACGATCGAAGAGGTGTTTGTAGTCGTCTTCCAATATAGCTCTTATGGCTTCGGCGCCGTCGTCGACGAAAATTACTTCAAGGAGACACCCTTTTGATCGCTCAAGGTATGCTTCGATGACATCCATTCTCCGTGGACGGGTTATCGCAAGAGTCGACCACAAATGACGGTTTTCCAAAGCAGCAAGCCGCCATGACCTCGACACATGTGATGCTATGAGCGGCACCTTTGCTCGTGCAGCCGAGTCACTTGGATGGTCGAAAGAGTCGCGTAATATGTCAAAAATGAGAGTCCATAACTCTTCAGGTAGGCAGGCAATGGGGGAGTTGTCCTGCGGCGAGGGATTGACGCCCCGGTTGAATGGACAGGAAGACCTGGTTGTGGGGTCATCCTGTGAAGTTGGAGATTCTAAGACATTATCAGCTCGCGAATTTCAATGTAAAGGATGCAGATCGACTCAATATGACGCCGAGGGCGTACCTTCTACACGAATTTCAGTGAGAGGAGTAGAAGAGGATCGGGTCCAGGTGATCGATGGTCGATCATGATAATCGCTGAGCTTAAATGTTGCCCCAGGTATAAGTCGTCCATGAACGGGTTCTTCCTGCTTCGAGGCCCTGGTCGGATTTGACTCGAAATCAAACCATCGTAATGGATATTCTGTAGCGGTAAAGGAACGGAAATACATCATGGGCACACCTCCTTAGCTATGTAAGTACAGATCAGCATTTGTCTAAAGTCTCTAGATTTTAATTGTCAGTAAGTATCACTCTCACAACCTCTCTCCTTCCAAACGAATGTGCTGGCCGTCTTTTTCACGGTCCGTGGCTTTCTCGAGCTGCTGTTCGTCAGAAGAGTTAAGTAGACCTTCTTCCAGCTCTGCCTCTGCTGACAATCGTTGAAGGTGTATAGACTTAGACTTCGGTTTGGCAGGACCCTCCTTCTCCTTGGTCAGCTAGAAAAAATTGTGGGTTGTGTGTAATGTGAATATACGACACAGGAACTCACTGCGACATATAAAGCAGAGCTGACAATCAGAAGCGTTCCAATGACAGATAAAACAGTAGGAACGGCATGGAAAAATATTCTCTCAAGGATCGTGGCAAAGACGATTTGGGTATAGACGGCCATGGAGCCTCTTCCCGCAGTTTCACGCTGAAGGCCCATGGTAAGGAGCGTCTTATAAAGGCAAAAATTGTTAAGGCCTTGCTATTGTTAAAAGAAAGAGACATTACCTGCGCTACGAAACCAAAAATGCCAATCAAAAATAACAACAAAAGCCAGTCCCAACGTGTTGGTACGATCACTGGCGTTTTATTAGCAATCATGCTAGTGGGTATCCTGGTCAGCACTCTTCCGATAACCACTTTAAAGTGAGACCAACCCTATCGTGGAAATCATGACGCATAGCACGGAAAAAAATGTCATCGAATGTAGAGGATGAGCTCTCTTTCCGATAGCGCGAATTGAGGTATCTTAATTGAAAGTCAGGCCTATAGCTTCATTTCCTACAAATTCACTCACAGGCTCCAGTAGCCCCAAGGACGCCAACTAATGCCACTCTGCAAAGATCATCAAGCAATATTCTATGAAAATTGGTAGAGACTTACCCAACGGCAATTAATCGGTCTCTAGGGGTTCCTTTCTCTGCGCTGGACAGAGGTGTGGAAACTGCGTCGCTGATTCCGTCGGCAGACGGGACATGAGTGGGCGAACCAAAAATGGCTGCTGGTCGTGCGATAAGCACTACTCCAATGAGGCTCACGACTTGAAAAAAAGGAGAGTGGAACGATTTGAACACTCGAGAATAATAACGAAACCATGGCTGTCTTACTTCCGGCAAAAGCTTCCCGACGAGTAAAGTTCTCTCCAAGGAGGATAGACCCTGCCATCGCCGTGCACATAGGCGTGAGGAATGTCAGGACGGTGGCATCGGACAGGGAGAGGTATTGCAGGGAGTAGTAAACTCCGAATAACCCGAAGAATCTATTCGTTCAGAGACTGTTAGCCTGAGGGCAATTCAGCGGCGGCGATAATGGCTTGGACACACCCAACGCCGCCGCGTGTGACCAACAATAATCTGACGCCTTTGGGGCCAAGGAAAGGGTCGGGTATACCCATCGATAACCTGGTCGTCGTTGAGGAAGATGATAAAACACTAGGTCAAAAATTGCTCACATGTAGGCCATGCAACAGATATATGTTATCGACTGTAAAGTACTAACAAAGTCAGTTTACGAATTATTGAATACGGTCCAGACGTACCATCCGCACTGCTACCAGCTTGATATTTGAGTTCGTCAGAAAAATCCCGAACGCCTGAGGGCAATGCTTACTTCCAATGTGGGTACTGGTGGATCTATGCCATTTAAAATTTTCACCGCGACGTTCATGAAGGACAGAAAGGCTTGAGCAGCAGCAACCAGCAGCAGACCGGCATTGGTCCTGAAGAATTCCACTATTTTCTCCCGCACCAGACCTACCGTTGAAAGACGCTCAACGCTTTCATCTAGCTCAAATTCTTCCTCCAGTCCAACGGCATGTCCGAATCGTGGGGCCGCATTCGGGGTATCATAAGGGGAATTCGAAGGTCCAGCAATTGGGGTATGGGGTATAGCGAATTCAGCATATTCAGGCGTTAGAGCCGTATACACATTCCTCGAGGACATGGAAGTTTACACCAAGAACGTGAGGCGTCAGTAATGTGCTCATCCTTGAATTCTCGGAAGCCTTGCCGCTTCCACAGTTCTGATTGTTACATACAGCCAGTTGCCCAGTGGTGGAAAAAACATAACCCGCATCGGGGATATTCCGGACCGAAGCGGGGATTGTAGCGAAGCTTCAAATTTGAACTTCCGTCCCATAGCCGAAATCAACGTTCATCGTTCAACTTCGATGAACAGAAAACCGTCTGGCTCGTATGAATCTATTTTCCAACAAAAGTCAGACGAACGACTGGAGAGAGATAAAATTCAACAATATGTGAGGGTCGTAGGCGCAACTATTGGCGTCGCCCAACAAATACTCAGCCTCAACTTTCAAGCCTGACTCTGGTGCACGTTGCAACCATGCGAGTTAGTACGCAAGTGCCGGATGGTACGTGGACGTTACTGCAGTAAGTAGTGTTTCCTCTTCTCTTTGCCAAAAACACGCATTTGCGAGAAGCGATTGCTCTTTGTCATTGCAGGCCACCCAATTTCTTAGGGCCTTAGGGTCTATCGCTTTACAGCAAAGATCATGACACACCAAGACTTCTTTGCACACCGGCAGGGGCACGACTGGCCAAATCAATTACATGTTGTCAATCAAAAAAAAAAAAACTAATTTCAAGCTTTTGGCGGCCTTCCAACACGTCACGATCATTGACGCATCCCAACAACTTAAAAGTTTCGATTGGGTTTTTGAATTCCTCATAAACGTGTTGGTCAAGAAAATGATGAGTGTCCGTGTAAATGCGAATTTCAATTCAAATCCATGCAGAAAGGAATGAGCGAATCGATGTTTTTGTCCGTCGTACAAGTTAGTCTGTGACTTCGTTATATTCGTCTCTTTAAATTCAGAATGACTTTAATAGGGGGCCAAAGTGACGGCATTTACTTATTTTGAAGTCAAACGAGCGCCTCTGTGCTTGTTCGGTTCCGCCAAGTAGCCCGTGCTTCTAGCGTCTCAAGAATAACTCCGTCCGCTAACGATACACCCGAACCTGCATAAAATATTATTGCCCACACCCGAAACGGACGGTCAGAAAAGTTATAAAGACCAAGCTTGGTCGTCTCTCTTCGTCAGTCGAATCCCACTTTCGTCTTTACTCCAAAACACTCTACTCCACCTCAACCAACTACCCACTTTCTCTTACTAAAATGTTCTCCAAGATCGCTCTCCTTGTTGCTGCCTCCATGGCCGTCTTCGTCGCTGCTGCCCCCGCTCCTGGCGGTTCTTCAGGCGGTATCCAGAACTCTTGCAACACTGGCCCAATCCAATGCTGTCAGTTTTCGTTTCTTTACGGTCGTCGTCTATGACAGCCTGACCGTACTTTTTAGGCAACTCCATGATCGACTCCGACAGCAAGCAGGGTACTTTGTTGACCTCTCCTCGGTATCGCTTGGTTCCGTTACTGGCCAACTTGGCGTCACATGCTCCCCAATTACCGTCATTGCACTGGCAGTGGTGCTTCTTGGTATTTTCGTCTGCCTCTTTACAAGTTCTCCACTTTTTTTCGTTTCATAGCTCGTCATCCCGGTTTGCTGCACACAACAACAGCTTCAGTAAGTGATTAGCATGTTTAATATAAACCTTTTTGCATGTCATCATAGATGGACTCATTGCAATGGCTGCTCGCCCATCAACGTCAATCTTTGAAGACAGCAAGTGCGCTGTTAGGTGCAAGTCGGAAGGTGGAAGATGGAAGATGTCTCGTCCAGTTTGATCGTGGAGTTTGCAGTTAATCATAGTCACTCATTTCCTTGTCAATGCTCAATATATCATCGCCTAATATTTATTACAAGTTTGAGTGGCCTCGCAGGATTCTGGTAGGACTTTGGAATATTTTCTTAGCATTCAAATTAAGTGCCGTCGAAGTACCTGCGAAAGCTATAGGTTTTATACAGCCACATGTATAAAATTTTAGGTTTCTGTTCAGGTCGGTGGGTGGGAATTTAATGATGAACCAATTTAAGCGCCTAAGCGCCTATGATCTACAGATGACGTATGCTGGCAGTAACCGAACATTTTGGCTTCAATTACTGTAGCCATAATAGTCCTCATTGCTACAACCACTAACAAAGTAGGACAGAGTTTGTACCTTGCTCGCACCCCGTTATCGAATGCCGCCCGTGCCAGTGAACTTTGAAACGAAAGCGAAAGGGCGAGCTGACTGAAGATTACATTCAATGTCGTCATCCTTAAAGATGCACGGGGAATTAAATGGCGCCGCGACGTTGAGTGCATTACCAATCCTGGCGGTCGCCATCTTTGATCATGAACAGGGAGTGCATCCGTCATTTCTCCCATCCAATGCCGTCTTCGTGTAGGGACTGGACGCCGGGTTGGCGGGAAAAGTAAATAGACCGTCGCCGAAGGGGGAAATTTAATGCAGGCTGGACATGAAAGTAAGTGGCTCGACTGGTGAGTCGGAAAAGAAAATCTAAGATCCCACGAATCTCTTTTTTGACCGTGTGATGTCGGTCGAGATCGCTGGTCTTTCTGCAACCGTCGCGAACCACAACGTGTTTAAATCCAGTAAGTTCCGTCAGCCAACTTTCTGCAGTTCTCTGGCGATTAACTGTATGCAGGACGGGTGACATATGAGCCTGCCTCAAGAAGTTCAGCACGCCAACTCGCCGATCGAATGCTTACCAGAGGAATTACTACAACACATCCTGGATATGCTTCGTGATTCATTCGACGGAAGTGATGGTGACTCGCAAGCTGGAAAGCGAGTCGCCATAACAGCCTCACACGTATCAAGACTCTGGAGAATTATAGCATTGGAGAACCCTCTTTGGTGGTCCAACATCGTCATAACCTCTCCTTGGAGGACTGATGCCATCGAAACATACTTAGAGCGGTCTAAGCTATGTCTTCTTACTCTCTCCGTCGTCGCAGAGAATCCCTCTGAAGAAGAGAATGGCCCATTATACACCCCTGAAGACTGCCAGCACCTTCTCGAACTTCTCATCCCACACCTTGGTCGGTGTCGCACCATAGAATTTCGTGGAATATTTGATAAAATCGACACCGAAGTTGCAGTTTCCTTCTTCAAACGCATTCTTCACGCAGCGATGCCACATCTAGAACGAGCGACTTTTGCGGCAGATGAAATCTCCTTCGACGATTCGAATTGGGAACGCCAAGCCATTTTTGATCTTTCCCCTTGCTTGCGCGATCTGCGTTTGATAGGAGAGGCTACCCTTCATCCATTCTTTCTTCCACTTAATTCGACACCAGTATCGAGCTATTCCGAGCTGTCAAACTTGCACCTATCCAAAACTGTGGACAGAATTTCTTTCTCAAGACTTCAGGGTATTCTCGATGCATGCCCCTCACTGACCACCCTGGCGATCTACGATGATTTCTTAGAGGAATGGCCAGGTTTATCCAACTCAGGCTCATGCAATGTACCCTCACTAGAAAATCTATACATCCTGGGCAACATGAACACAGTGTCCGAACTTCTCCTCTTCCTTTTAGCCCCAAAGCTGAAGGACCTGACTATTGCTCCAGTGGTCATTTCTGATATGAGTTTATTACTCTCTGAATCCAATTCCAAACCTGGTTATCGTCATCGCTTTCCCGCATTGAGGTCGCTAATATTAGCCCCTGCTCATTCAGATGCATTCGACGCATTGGAGAGTGCTTCGATATGTTTCCCTCATATCACGACCTTGATCCTAGCAAATCTTTACCTTTCTCCCTTCATCAAGTTCTTCACCAGTAAATCCAGTGACAGTGGCATCATTTTCCCCAACCTCCTCAATCTAACACTAACGAACATTGATGGTCGCTTCATTGAGCCAATACATGACATGCAAATGTTTCGAAGGAAGCAACACCTCCCGCTAAATACTTTGTATGTTGACTCGGTGTCCTTGCGGAGGTTCAAGACTTCCAAGTTGAAGTTCAGTGACGGTAATCTGGATGAAGCTGAGAACAGCAGTAACCTTTCAGGTTGTATGGAAGGGAATTTTTGGGAGGATAGAAGAAGGACGCTGTTGTATAATGACATAAGAGATCTGTTCATCGGTTCCTCTGAGGTCGAAGCTGAGAGTCTATGAACTGCGTCGAGTCAACTCCTAGTCGATGGTCCATGTATAATATACAATATCCATATGATCACGAAGTGGTGTAGTCCTGAGTGAAGTTAACAATCTCATGCAG
The DNA here is from genome assembly GCA_023014345.1 of Galerina sulciceps. Taxonomy (NCBI): domain Eukaryota; kingdom Fungi; phylum Basidiomycota; class Agaricomycetes; order Agaricales; family Galerinaceae; genus Galerina; species Galerina sulciceps. The sequence goes on from JAEDXJ010000001.1 coordinate 1,515,075, forward strand.
GACGAAATAATTAATAGAACATGAACCGCTGTTACATTTGCGACATAATATTTATGACCCAGAAGGACTGGAACGGTATTCGTACTCCTGAGCGTCTTTCCGTCCTCGGTCTACGTCAACGCTCATGAGGGTAGGCACGGCGAGCCAAACCATGAAAACGAGGAAAAAGAATGCATAGCGAATGTTGCCAGTCACATCAGAGATGAGTCCAACCACCAAAGGGCCGATAAAGGAGCTGGACTAAACGAAATGAATTGATTAGACAACGAGAGTCAAAAAAAAATAACGAGAAGTACCTTGTCTGTTATCGAGAACAGCCCATACCATCTAGCTTCCTCCCCAGGAGGCAAAAGCTCTGCGTAGAAAGCACGCGCATATCCTTGGAATGCTCCATACACCACACCTAAAAGGCGAAGCTGTCAGTATCCAAACAAGATCAAGATCCGTAGAAGTAGTAGGCTACCAACCAAAGTAAATGGCTAGTGCGAACATCTCTCCTGGAGTCGTCAACCCACCAAACCTAGCTCGGCCTTGGACGATGAAACCCAAACAACCGTAAGCCGGTATCATAGAAGCCATGATCACCAATATGACTAAAACTTTTAGATTTGACCACCCGAATTTACGTTGCAGGATGGGCCACACGAGAGAACCTAGGATTCCTGATGTCGGGGTGAGGATGCCAATTAAGATGAGTGCTGAAGGCGACATGTGAAGTGTCGTTTTGCCGAACAGGATAGCTGTTGACGTTATTGTAGTAAATCCTGTAGGCATTTGATGTTAGGACTAGAACATGAGCAGTAAAGAATGATACGTACCGTCAGAAAGAAGAAACCAGGCAGCAAGGTATTTAAATGTATTCCGAAGCTTCTTGATCTCCCGCCACCGAAGCATATTCCCCAGTCGGACCCAAGCGGCCCAGATCTCCCGACTGAAATTCCAATCTTTGTCGTCCAGGTCTTCCGTGTCTAGTCCTCTATTCCTACGAGAACTAGAACTAGCAGAAGGCAGCCACAATGCCGCGGGAATGGTGAAGCCCGCCCACCAAATCCCACTCAACCCAATAGCGAGACGAAGAGCAAACGTTGATCCGCGAAGCATGGTAACTGGGACCAAAGCCACGATAAGAAGGCATATCCCTGCTCCGTATCCCAGCGCAATTCCAAGAGAGGATATCCGTGAGGTGGCACGCGAGAGCTCAGCTTGGTAGTCAGCTTCTAACCGATTCTTCTTGTTAACGTCGACTGGAGCAGAGCTGGCGAGCAGTGGGGCGTTTGGGTTCTCTGTGCTTGTATTTGGATCACTGTCGTCAGTGGTTGACTCGTCTTCAGATCCTAGGGCTTGCAGTTTTTCTAAAATGCTGGTGACTTCGGGAGCCTCCTTTGCGAGCGAGGGGATGTAGGAATTCATGGCTACCGTTGAAGCACCGAATCCAACGTTTGCGGACATGGCTAGAAAAGCGGAGAGGTACCAAACAGGAGAAGTAGAGGGCAACAATAGGAAGAGGGTAGCTGCTATTGATCCGAGGGCAGCAAAACTAAGGAGTAAAAGTTTTCGATGAGGAGCTTTCGGTGCGTTCGCTTAAGCGTCTGATTGTAAAGGTAGTTCGGGATAAAACTCACGATGATCTGCGATACCTCCCATTGAAATAACGGTGATGGCTTGTAAGGCAACAGAAATCGAGTAAATATATAAACTTGTTAGACCTGAGAGTGAGCGATTAACAGTATTTCATTAACCGATGCATACCTGAAACTAGCACTGTCTATCCATGCCCAACCGATCTTGACAACACATCTTGCGGCTTCAGCAGTCTCCGTGATGATGGTCGTCCCGTTTGAGGGTGACGGTGGAAGAGTCGAGCACGGTTCCGTCTTGTCGGGCAGCAAGTAGCCATTATCCCTCGCGAATTGTTCCAAGCATATTGGCAAGAAGAGGGTCAACGACACAATAACAAATACTTCACTAAATTCCTTCCAAAATTCAATAAGTCTGTCCTTGAATACTGCAGATTTCGCACCTAGCAAATGCATAACTGAGCCATCCACGAAGCTTCTTTTTGTAATGAGTAACGTCCGACAACATATCTGGGTAGCTCAAAGCAGAGAATATCGGAGCAACGATATCAGACCATGAAAGTGATGGATGTGTCGCGGAACGAGTGGCAGCGCTGTTGGGACTCGGAGTTACAGTAAGTTGAAGTTAGTAACGGCGAACTGTGCGGTCACGTGCTGTACACCCCTATTCGACTCTGCAGTGCTTGGTCTGGCAATGGCATAAAATAAACTCAGAGAGAGGCTACAAATTGGATACGCGTACTTGAAATTAGTCTATTTTAATATTAAGTAAATTTCTCTTCATTATTTTCTTGATGTTTCACAACGCTTGAAGTATTTCCTCATGAATGACGAAATCTTTCTGCTAAAAACCAACTGAAAGCGTATTCCTATAGGTGACTTCGTTACTTTAATATTGTGACTGTAGCAGACTGCTTACAACCTAAGCTCAGAAATTGAGTCGCTGATTTTATCTACGAGCTATTGGTCAAAAAATTTTGAATTACATACATATCTTCCAGGTCATGGGTTGATGAACAAATTCAATACCCTCTCTACCTTTTTGTAAAGAGTATAAAGAAACAGCTTTTGGTAAAAGCATTGTTGTGGAACTCCCTATTTTGATGAGAAAAATATACTTATATTCCGCCATTCACCATCCGTGAAAATCATATTTATTGCCTATGACGTTATTCGCTCAAGCGAGTGCGTAACAACAGATAGGATTATAAATCGGGAACAACCAGCGAGTCTACAATCAGAAAAGACGGTTGGAAAGTAGCTTGTAAAATATAGAATATGCTTAGTTCTCAATTTTTCTTTCAACCTGAAATTATGTGATGGGCTGAATGTATGCGGCAAACGCCGATCAGCAAATAGGCGCCCGTTACCTGTCGGCGCTTGTACGAAGCAACACGTATGGACCCATACGACTGACTTAAACGTTGGATATTTTATGTCGATAGTCCGGTCTCCTCCATCTCAACGTCGACTGGTGGATAATTGTATTGTCTGGATGACCGGAACAAGCACCTGGCATTCGGCCCGATGGAACGCCCCTGGCTCTGACTGCGCAATGGCGACGGAAGTCCGTGATATTCCTTTCGAATGTGCGCAAGTAGAAACTAGTGCTATAGAATCGGTAGTCAAGACCGTGATCGGACATCTGGCTTTATCAGTGTGCTGGGCAATAGAGCCTGGACCTAGTCTCGCACTGACAAAGTGCAGACTCGGATAACATGTATCCCACCCCGGAATTAATTCGTTGGGCTCACCAGGAAATTTCTACGTCAAAAAGAACCGTCGTGTGCACGGGCTTCCAGGTCAAAGATCTCTAAGAGTCTGGGCTTAGACTCGGACTCGAAGGTCCATGACACAGTTAGATGCCTTCGTTTCATCAGTACTTTTGTGGGCATTATTTCGTACTCTCAAGCCTTCAAACCTGCACCCTATATTATGGTCAACTCGAGAAACCTCCAAGCCTACAGGGATCTCGAGCTGGCTCGTTCTATCTCATCCAAATTTGCCAATGAGCTATGAACCTCATATCAAACCACCCACTTGTGGCTTCTCGGCTGTGGGGGCTCCCTCATACATGTCTCTCCGTCATTCGTTGACACCGCAATCAACACTTTGCCTATGCAGGTAAGAATATCCATTATCTATTCCATGATTTTGGTTCCAATTCCAGGAGTTTAAAGATCTGCTGAGCACTTGCCGAGTGCGTGAAACGATCATCTCGCGGAAAGAGTCAAACCTATACACAAAATCACGACACTCAGTGCAGTAAATTTGGGGACAAATAATTAGTGCAATCCAAATGCCCATAGGTAGCTAAATGTAGGAGGAGTTGACGGATCGACGAGCTTCTTTGGTCTTTGGCGTCACATGTGGCCGTAATTTGACCTTGATGGGGTGTAGGCAGCTGACTCCCTACTATTGCTTACCTGCAATCCTTACACGGCGACAAAGAATATTCCAATCAGCACTTGGCTGAACCTGTCAGTCAGTCTTTGACACTTAAGGAGACGGGGACAACAAAACGGGGAAATCATCGTTCTGTCCCGCTCGATATGTGCCTGAACCTTGCTGGTCCCCGTTTCTACAACCGAACTGATTTTGGATTTTTGAAAGCCACAGGGTATAGAGTTTGGGCACAACGAAAAAACGCTTCAAAAGCACGACATCTCACCGTTTCTTTTATGCAGTAAAGTTGAGAACGACATGTATTATCTCTTTCTGTCCTTTATTAACGTCTCCCTCTGTTCAACGAATTCACATAAATCAATAGCTAATAATATACGTTCCTCGTGTTGTTCAATCAAAGATCTTCATCAGTCAACCGACGGCAAGGTCTGCAGACGTTTCCGCGGAGAAAGCTTCGACCTGTTACCCCATTCATAATGAATGAAAGAGCCAATGCCAAAGCGGAGCGTGATAAACCATGTCATGGAATCTGCTAACCAAGACATGCCTGTCAAGGACCTATGGCTACGATCTCCGAAAAAGGGTAACAACACCGTTATGATATAGTACATATCGATGTATTGCTAATGTAATGGCACTTTGAATCTCGACAACCAAGCTCCGTCGCCCCAATTTCTGCAGGGTCAATATATATATCCAGTGAGCCTTCTCTCCGAGGGTCAATAATAGCAACGAGTGGACCGAGGTACCTCACATACAGGGCCCGCGTATGTAGACTCCGACAATTCTTAAAGTATCTAATTCGTCAACGCCTGATCACGCAGACAAACACAAACCCAAATCCAATGGACATATACAGGGCGGATTGCATCTTCGAATCTGTCATTATCCGATACGAATTTGGATTCCTTCTGGTCGGTCAAATTTCATCTGCTCTCGCAGAAGCGGATTTGCATGGGAGGCCCGGGTCAAAGGAGGGCACATCATGAAGTAATTGATTTATTGCCATACATAGACCGTAGAAACGGAGTCCTCTCGGGGACGGAGGTGAATTCCTTTCAGTGACTATTTGAGCTTCGGCAACCTGGGGTCCCGGAAGAACAATCCTCCCCTCGAAAAAAATCGAAAAAATAATATTAAGTGCGTGAAAGCAGAAAGCCTCCATTCCAACGGAGAATGGACTCGACAAACCGTCGCTCCGCTAGCCTCGATGGACGCCAAATAATGAAAGTCATGCCGTAACACGGCACCGTGTTTGCCCGATGTTTGACTTTGTTGTATGCGGGTCCACATGTCTACATCGGAGGATCGGAGGCATCGCGCCTTGCTTGCTCACTTTCGAGCCGCTTCGAGTCTTCGACCGTCGACAACACTCGGATGTTCGCCCTCAAAAGCGGGCTGTTCGTTACTCCTATCGTCTGTCACAGAACCGAAATCTATACCTGGTCAAACCTCTGGGGTTCTAGAAGGCTTTCAAAGCCGAATGAGAGAACAAGCTAAGCGTCAAAAATCCACGAACATTCTAGAATCTACGAGTCTCAAGTCACTTTGCCTCTTCGTCCAGGCCTATCATTTACCCCAGAGTAATGGAGATCGGAAAGAAAGGTAAGCATTTGATTCTTCATTGAATTCAGTTCACGCAGCATCTGAGAGTAGATGCGGGAAAAAAGGACACGGTGAGATAAATATGACTTCCGACGTTATAGGCTCGCAGTGATAAGCTATAGCTAACGCGTCGTCTCCGTGCCTTGACGTACTACCCCTGATGCGAAGTGGTATTAGCAATGGAACTTATTATGGAAGGAGGTATTTTTCAGCCTGGTTTGTTGTCTCGCGGCTCTTCTTCACCCTCCCTAATTACATATACCAGGACCATGGCTATCACCGGGTTCAAGTAGAGCCCCCTTTTGGTCGCTGACGTCCACGATATACTGGTAGGATGTAGACGCTCCGAGGTTTGGTAAAATCCAGTGGATCGAATTACGAGGTTGTAAACATGAAGTGCTCTCCAAGCCCCTAACATTTGTACGCCACACTTTTGATCGCTGATCAATCGATCACGGCTAAAGGCTAAATTGGTTTTGGCTGGAGGTCCTACATATACGATCCCGCGAAGTCCATGTAGACTACCTGATAATCTTAAAACCAACAGACCATTGCTTTACTCAATATCAACACGTGTGGACAGGTCTTCCGAAAATCCTTCTATGGCGTTCTCTGTCGGAATTGAAAGATTGTAACCAACTTAACCGCGGTACGCCCTCTATTATACTTACTAAGGAATGCTTGCCCCTGTGAATTCCACGATTTAATGAACTTGGTATGTACAGTTAACTGCCACCGTCAGGCTCGCCTAGGCGCGGTAAAAAAACCCTACTTCTGACGCCGACCCAGTTCTTCTAGGCAATCTACCAAAACAAGCCGAAACTCGCAACTCCGATGGACACCTACTCACAAGTCAAGAGACTTGGGCTCTCAAGCTAGTGCTATATCGCGCCAAGGTTATTTGTCCAACTCAAGAGACCGTCATTTAATCGCCAATGGTGCGTCACCCATTGGAATCGCACGATTGTCTTTCTCGTCCTCTAAATGTAGTCCCCCTTATCGTATGAAGTATCTGAATTGAACGTGGGCAGCCAGCTATTCAATTACTTTCGAAATATTCCTCCGAGACTTCTTATCACCCATTCATACATTCCACGACCATTAATACCATTGTCACCTCAAGTGCAACGTGAAATCATTTCCGCTCCATCACCCTCCTCAATCTCAAGACCTGCTTCTTAGCCTTTCCCTTGATATTTCGTCAATACGATCATAAACCTTCCCATGGTCGCTCATTTTAGTACCGTAATCTGATCCATATCGTCATCGATGTCGACGCTGATACTTATCGTGGGTGGTGCTTGTGTTCATGCACAGCCTACCCGTCGAATGGGAAAATAAGGTAGTTTTCCCGGTGTGTACGGAATAAGGGTCATTCTCCGTAACCTTCTTCCTTTCCTTACACTTCGAGCCCCTTCCGAGACCGACCTCGGTGGCTGAGGCAGGTTACATTACCCACGCGCGTCTATTGGTTTAGACCGCCAGTCATTCGAACCTACGAGTCATGGGAAGGGAGCCTGGCTTTTCTTTCAATCTCATGTAACTTCGCGGGTATGTTATTGGTATTCCGTGCAGCGTTAATTTACTCGGCAGACTGGCTTTTACGACGGTTTAGAAGACTCGAGCCTTCTCGCAGATCATCGACGCTAATGAACTCATCATGTCCCGTAAACCTACGTCGACTGGTCCCCTCACGTTTCGTGTGGCGTGCATGTGCCACCACTTCTGAATTGAGTGGCATAGCATAGCTTCCCCCTGCGTTCCGAGCTGCCGGCGGGAGGAAGCGGCTCATCTGAGACGACCCAAACCAGCTCAATTGCAATAATAGGTGGTCGAAGCCAAAGATATAGGACCTACAAGTCCTTTAAGTATCGACTGTGCATTCCTTGTTCTCCAAAGAGAGAAATCCTCCCCAGGTCCCCAAGATCATCACGCCAACCAAGATCACAATCAATTGCCATGATCCAGAATGGAAGCGAATCAAGGGCCAATAGTACGAGTACAAGGCCCAAGAAGGGGGAAGAGCTAGAAGACAGGTTCGTGCTTTTGACGCGGACGACATGGGAGAAAGCCTGGCTGATTGATAAGTTCTATTCTAAATATACGCCTTGGTGGGAGGACACGAGGCGGAGGGAGGCATGAGGCATCATGAAAGGCGTGTCTTTTTTGGGGCCAGAGTATCGACACTGGTAGGGGGAGCCTGGAAGAGGGAGAGTACGATGAAAAAAGGGCGGGTACTAGGTTTCTGACGGCGCCTTATAATTTAAGCGCGCGTCTACGCAATTATTTGTTCGAAAATTGAGGAACGATCACTTGCCTCACGGCAGGCCGCATAAACGGACATAGCTTTTGTGATGCTGAGAAGATCTGTTGTTAAAATTATATCGTACAGCTTATTCGGACTAAAACGAGCACTGAAGCGAGCTGGTTCCATTCCGAGGGGTGATATGATTCAAACCTGATCGAGGTGCATTTGCCTGTTGGACCCACAACTTAGGAAATTTCTTAGGTGAAAAAAAAACCTCTCTGGAACGCTTACCAGTTATTAATGAAGAGAGGTTGAATCAAGGAAGCTTTGTCCTGATTGAAAGTACGAGCTCGACGGGACTGGGGTCGGACAATTGATCAAGTGGTTTCCTGGAGAGTCGTGGGGATCACCGTCGGTGCATCAGACATCGGTATGCCTAGAATAAGTATACCCCCGAATGGCATGCTTTTGTACATTATTAGACTGCTTCAAGCATGATCATGGACACGCACGCCGTGGCTAGATTTACTGACGTAACTGCCCCATGGCGCTGCGCCTCAGCTTGGGTTCATGAAACAAGCCTTTTGTGAGGGAGGCATATGATGATGATGTCTATATTTCTAGCGTTCCGTGCAAGGAACACTACCACAAGCCCCAACATTTACGGCGAGCCAAGGGGTCAAAGATCTGTGGAGCCGCATGTCGTGGACTTGGAGCATCTCCAAGGCAGCGCAGCGCAGCCGTTCCCCATTCGCGCGCACCCCATCGAGGCAAATGGAAGACGCGTCTATCAGGACTGCCCTAGCGTTCGTCAGTTCGCAACAGTCTGAGCGGCGGGTGACCCCGAGAGTCCGAGCCTGTCGTAGGCTGAACCTTTACGCGCCGTATATGGTAGCGCATGGTCGTGATATGGATTTCCTGGCATGAGAGAATTTCAGTAAATATCTTGAGCCTAGACGCTTGGGTCGCGGTTTCGAACTTCGCAGACATAAATAGCGCGCGTCCCAGTCGCGCGTCTTGACCGTTGACACCGACTCCGACGGGCGGTGAGCGGTACCGAAATGCGCGAGTGGACCTGATCGTCGGGCTCACTGACAGGTGCTTCTGAACGCTGCACACAACTCAACTTGAAGATCCGGCTCGAATCTCATAGCATCGCACGCATGTTCAACGCCTTCATTAAATATCATAAATAAGCTGCAGGTTTGCCTCACACCTGGGCTTACCGAACTGATTTCCAGTCAGGCGACCCGAGGCAGGAATTAAAGTTTGAGCTTGTAATTAACGCACGTCTGTACACGTATAGCACTTAAGAAAGGCTATTGGAATAACAATAAAGCACCGTAGGTGCCATGTATTCGGCATGCCATAAGTTACCCAATTCATTAATGCTCGACGATTGGCAAGTGGAAATGTGCGCTGAGTGCGAAGAGCGATCCAGGCCGCAGACCGATGCTGAATTGTGTGGCGCAGGGGTACAGACTTACCATACTCAAACTAAAGGCCTTACGCCATGCCTGCTTATTATGACACTTGTAAGCAATTGAAGGACGGCGGGTTGTCAGCTAACGACAGCCGGTTATAACTGATCCATCCGCCTATCCATCCTTACTTCCGAGACATGGAGAGCTCTATCGAACATACTATTGCATTATACTTCGCAAAAACCAAGCAGACAAAAACAAAAAAAGGAAGACAAAAAAGTCGAGTATCGAAGAGAAGAACACTAGAGCTATAGCTATTACTATGGCGAAACTGACTTTTAACTAACTAACGAGACTCTATGCGAGGATGATGATTGTGATGATACAATGATGTGGGTTGTGGGTTGTCAGTCAGTTGTACTTAGTGCGATCATCGGTCACGGTGTGCGAGTGCGGGTGTGGGTAGGCAGGTGCGGGTAGGCAAGGCCAAGGCGGAGGCGCAGGGGCTGCATGACGAAGAAGGAAGGGAAAGGGGGAGGATGCGGATGACGGTATTATGATTACGATAGGGTGGTGGGTTGAGAGGCATGTGTGCGGATGCGTTCGGTGAAGATTATTGGGCAGGCCCGAACCCGAAGCAGCAGAAGGTGAAGCAGAACTAAAACCAAAACGAGAAAGGAAGATGGGAGGAGAAAGGTAAGGAAAGCGAAGAAAATAATACAGAGAGCGACGGAGATGGCACAAAGATAGAGGTAGATGAAATGGGAAAAGGGAGCAAGCATTAAACAAGAAAAGAAGAAAGCGAAAAAAACCAAAAACACGACTATGTAGATTACCTATTCGATATTCAATACGAAGATTTGAGATAAGATATGACGATGATATGGAAAGCGAGCAAGGTCGGTCGGCACACGACCTCGGTGTACAGGTACTTTTCTTTTCTTTGCTTTGACAGTCATAGAATAGCTTGAACGGGGGCGGCTTTCAAGCCGCCCGCGCTCCCGGACGAGCGAGCGATCACGAATTTTTGGTGCAGAATCGGTGCTCTATGAAAGGACGGATTAAATACGGCTCGACACATGAGCTCTAGGTGCTGTATTTCCCATGCGAGTCGCGGTGTGTTCGGTAATTTTGTTGGCTTTGCCTGGGCTTGCTTTTGCTTGAGAACGATGCGGTGCGGGAGACATAGAAGGAAAACCTGGGACGTCTAGCGTCTACTGTAGCGAAGTAACGAGTCGAGTCTAGTAGTAGCAGAGGAAAGGACCTGAAGAACGTGACTCAGCCAGACAATCCAACGAAAGTAGGAGGAGGAGGACACACCATCTAAACAAAACCTTAACTCTGCAAATGCTGGTGCTGCTGGTGCTGGTGCTGCTGATAAAGCGCCATATCCATATCCATGTCCATCTCGAGCTCCATGCCCATTTCCAGCCCCCCATTCACGTTGTGCATCATGTGCGCGTATCCGCCTTCCTCGCCCACCCCTCCGCCGACGCCGACGAAGGGAGCGGGCGGTGCGTCTGCGTGTTGTTGGGCTTGCTGTTGGGCTTGTTGGGCTTGTTGTTGGGCCTGTTGTGCCTGCTGGGCTTGCTGAGCCGCCTGTTGTTGAGCCTGAGCCGCCTGCTGCTGAGCGACATACTGCCGCTGCATCTGCACCTGCACCTGCTGGGCATACTGCGAGTACGCCGCCGCCGCCGCCATCTGCTGCTGCTGCTGTTGATGCTGTTGCTGCACCGAAGGGTACTGCTGCACGAGAATCTGCGGCTGAGGCTGGACCTGCTGCTGCTGCTGAGACTGGGGTTGCGCAGACTGAGGCCTCGACAGCGGACTCGGCGTCTGGTTCTGGTTCTGGCCGTGAGCAGGCGACTGCACCCTGCTCCCAGGCCCACCGACGGGGGATTGCGGCTGCGAATGCGAGAGGAACGTCGGCGAGCTCAAGCTCGAGTGCGGGCTGAGGCTGCTCCCGCTTCCTTGCCTCGAATGCGTCTGTGCATGCGCATGCGTGGCGTGGTGCATGTGCCCCCCTGACACGGGCACGACGAACGCCTGTGCTTGTACTGGCGCGGTGGTGGTGGGCGTTATTGGGGTCGTTTTGGCTTGGTGCTGTTGCTGCTGTTGGTGCTGCTGATACTGATGCATCGCCTGCTGATGCTGCTGGATCTGCGCTTGCATCTGCATCTGCATCTGCTGTTGCTGTTGTTGTTGCTGCATCTGCACAGAAGCCTGCACAGAAGAAGGCACAGCAGGCAACGGCAGAGGCTGCGGCGTCCCAACCCGACTGCTCGCCACGCTCCCCGCCACACTAACGCTCCCCGCGCGACTCACGGGAACACTCGCGCTCCCCCTCCCACCTGCTCCCGCACCCTGGCCCTGGCTTTGACTCAGCGTCCTCTGCACCCCAACCCCACCCTGCCCCCACCTCCCCCCTGCCCATGCCCACCCCACCCCCCGCCCCCCCCTCTTCCCCCCCCAAACACTCATGCTGCCCGCTCGCCAACAGCGCGAGCCCAAGCGCCCCGTGCTCCCCCGAATGCTGATAATGGTACCTCAGCCCGTTCATGTTCTTGTATCTCCTACTACACTCGCCGACCCCGCACGCGAAGGGCCGGAGACGCCGCTCGGCCTCGCGCTCGACCTCGCGCAGCTCGGCTTCGGGGATATGCGAGAGGTCGGAGTAGGTTAGGGAGAGGATGGTTGTTGGGGAGAGGGGTGTTGTGGGTGTTGAGGGGGAGGTTTGCGGGTGTGTGTTATTAGGGTTCGAAGACGTGGGTGTGCCTGCTGCTGCGCTTGAGGAGAACGACCCTGCAGGCGCACTGCCCAACGATGCGCTCCTCGTCAGCCCTGACTGTCCTTGCCCTTGCGCATTTGCGCCATTCACACCAGCACCCCCTTGCTGCCCCGCCTCCCGCTCCCTCCGCTTCCGCTCCAACAAGTCCTTAACATGCTCCAAATCCTTCGGCGGTGCAAAGTTGCAGCTCCCATGCGTCATATGATACTTCAGCCCGTTCGCCTGCTTGTAGCTCTTGTTGCAGTTCGGCTTGGGGCAGCGGAAGGGTTTCGAGAGCAGGAGGGAGTGGCCTGGCGGGTGATGCGCGCGAGCGGAGGATGAGGAGGCGGACGGGCCGGAGGAGGTGGACGGCGATGCTGCCGCAGACGACGGCCCCGCGGACGCAGGACCCGCAGCGGACGGCGGGCGCGCCGCGCTGTGCGGGTGCGGGTGCGCAGACGTCGGCGTGGGCGGGGCGGTAGCCGATATACCCAGATACGGCGTCGAGTGGGCCTTGGCGAGCCCCAGCGGACTCGGCACCTTCTGCTTCTGCTGCCTCCCATCCTTCCCACTCTCACTCTTCCCGCCGCTCCCGTTCCCATCCGGCACACTCGTGGTGCTCGCGAACAACAGCGCCGGGGGCACGCCCAGCTGATGGTGTGCTGATGCACGCCGATTCCAAGCCCGCCGTCGCCGGGGATCTGCTGCCACTGCGCGGGCCCGATGGCGCTCGCCTCGTCGACGGTGGCGCCGTTGAACTGCGCGCCGGGCATGCAGGAGCTGTAGTCCGATGCGAAGCGGGCGTAGGGGTTGAACGCCTCCTCGGGGTGGGTGAGGAGGTGCGATGCGGCTGGCGTGGCGCGGGGGAAGGCGGAGCCTGGGTTGACGTTTAGGTTGAGGTTGAGGTTGAGCGAGGGCCGCTGGGGGGGTTGGTGTTGGGCCTGCGACTGCTGCTGCTGCTGCTGCCCCTGTGGGTCTTGCACGGGGTACTGGAAGGTGGGCGAGTTCTGCCGCGTCGAGACGGCGCTGTGGGCGTTGCTATCGTACGCCGAGGAAAGAGGGGACGCGGGGGCGGATACGTAGGGGGAGGTGTAGCCGTGGTGGCTCGGCATGGGGATATGGCCCACGTGGGGCAGGTTGTGCGGAACAAAGGCATGCGGGGATGGGTAAGCGGACAGGGGCGTTGAGATCGGGGTGTCTGGTGGGGTGGGGGCGCAGCTGGATGGGGAGGATCTGGCGCTGGATTGGCGCGAGGAGGGCGGGGGTGGTGGAGCGTTGTCGAGGTCGATGTCGAGCTCCATGTCGTCTGGGTCGAAAGAGTATGGGTGCTGCTGATGCTGCTGGTGCTGTTGGTGGTGGTGCACCTGCGGCTGTTGTTGTTGCGGTTGAGAGGACGAGGGGATATCGTGGATGGTGGGGTTGAAGGGGATCTGGATGTGGGCCTGGGGCTGGGCAGAGGTGGGGTCGATGACGACGATGTGGACCTCTTCAAAGTGCTCTAGGAGCGCGTGGAGATCGTTGAGTTGGAGTCCACAGCAGGTGTAGTTCCGACACTGCGGGAAATTAGTAGGTGGATGAATAGCAGTCAAAAAGCACTCACGAGCTCGCCTTCGCGGTCAAAGACATTGAGGGCATTCATGATAGAGTCGCTCTCGATCGACGAGGGCGTCTTTCCGCTCCTGAACTCGTTGAGGCTGCATGAAACAAAGGTCAGAAAGGTGGGTTTCAGAGTCATAACAAAATCGTACTCTATGCTACTGAGCAACTGGGCAGTTGGAGAGCCAGCAGGAAACCTGTTGTTGTGGTGCATGCCCCAGGACCCACCGCGCCAGGAGATGGGGGAGCCGAGAAAGTGGCGGGTGAAGGAGGTGGGGTTGAAAGTGCCGTGCTCACTGCCGGTGTAGGAGCCAGCGCCGTGCATAACATAATCCGAGTGGTGCTGTTGCTGGTGGTGCTGCTGGGAGGAGGAGGAGGCGACGGGGAGGGCGATGGGCTGGGAGTGGGCGATCATGATGATGGGAAAGGGACGGTGCGCGACCCAACAACATTCTTTTATGTACACTGTCTGCCCTATTATCGGCCCGTGTGCAGGTCGCACAGCCACCGCTCCAGCTTTCTTGCGAACCGCCCCGACCCAACCTGTCTGCAGCTCACCATTCAAACAGGCACCCACGGACGCCTATCCCGTTCACCGTCACATCCCGTCTCATCCCACTGCGCACTCTTCACTCTCCCTCAGTCCCAGTCGTCGGTCACAGTCCCCAACGATGAAAGAAGGTCCACAGGTCCACGTGTACCTGGCGAACCAAGCCCGTTCGACCCTGAACGCCCTCCCGTCCGCTCGCTCCGATGCGATGCCCAATTGTTGAGTGTCTCATTTGCTACATGATCAATTGATCCAGCCCATCTATCGCCCCTCCCGAATCGGTCTGCAACACTCCCTCGCTCCCATCGGCATTGCACCCCTCAACCCTCAAACGCACCAATGCGATGCCCGCTCAATGTCGGGAGGTCCCAATCCCGCGGCTCTCCGGCTTCATCCTACCCGCCCATCCGCCTCGAGGCCTTCCTCGTCGCTCTCCGCGTTTCTGCCCAGTGAACGACCCCCCAATTCAACATCCAACAGACCAACAACCCTCCGACCACGCGCCTACCCCGTCCCCCCCGCGTGGCTCCTTGGCGTGAACTTCCATCAACAGTCCCCGTACGGTGCGCACGGCCTGCGCACGCGCTCCCACCCACGCGCAATCAACAATCATCATCAACTATATTTATACCCGTTAATTGATTCGGAGAAAGTCTTACGATTCTTCTATTTCCAGCCCGCCTCCCTCGCGAGAGGAGTGAGTCGCTTCGCTGCTCCTCCTTGTCTGTCTGCTTACTATCAACCAGCATGACTCAGAATCACCTGCGGTCCGCGGCCTTCGTCATCACGATCGCTGCATGCATGATCCTCGAACCCTCCGACGCCGGAACAAAACCACACCGCCGACTCGACGTCCGCGCGTATTCCGTGCCTTCCACCTTTCATTATCATTGTCAGCTCTCCAGCCCCCCACCCCACCACCCAAGGCTCAGCGTAAACCTATCAGCCTAGGCAACCTCCAAAGCCGGTGAACAACATAGAGTTTAATCTACGTCATCGGCACCTTCCTCCGACCGACACTTGCCTCCGGAGTCCCACTGCTATTAGTGTTGACAAGCTTACTGTACCCACTCCGACGCTCCCCACCGAGTCCACCCTCTATCTCTATCCACCTCGGCCGCGGGCTCATATCTCATATCTCTCATAATCAACCCAACCTGACCGAATCAATCCACCCACCGCGGTCCACACGTCAGCCTGCCGCCTGCCGCCTGCCTGCTCGCCAATCTCTGTCCACTGTCGATCGCCGAGGCAGCTCGCATACATACTCGGCGCATATATGCCAAACAACAAAACGGGACCGACAGACCACCGGTCTCCAGACAATCACCCGCGCAGGAGCTGGCACCCACAGGTGCCTACAACTGCTTTACCCCGCATATGATTTAATTTTGATTTGGTTTGATTTAGCCGATTTGAGCGATCCTCCAGGCTTCGATTAGAAAAACGATGACAAGCGACCACTGGCAGCCAACCCCTCGTTCGAGCTCGTTCTCGGTAGCGCCCAAGCGAATCTACAATTAATTCATTGTACCCCGCATGATTCAATTTATGTGGAGTCGTTGTCGTGGCGCTGCTAACAGGTGTCAAAGGCTGAGTCGAAATGACTGTAGCTATCGCACCTATCTTCACGACCTTGCGCTGCGTATACCCACTTACACTGGTCACAGGCTCAGGTCCCTGGGGAGAAAATCCGCATCCAGAGGTTTTCAATAAACAGTTGGCATTCTAGTATCCCCCGCGATGCCTCGACCAATTGAACGCATCGATATCATGCTCACAACACGGATATACAAATCGCCGCCTGCCGCTCTGCTCCGTCCCTTGCTTGTTCCGCTAAACAGGCTCTTTGCAACGAGTGCCAACAACTTTCTCTCCCATGAACGGTCCATCGATAAATGCACCCAATATCGTGCCAACCCGACGACGCGCTAGCGCTGCATCTAGGTACATATAGGATTGGATTGGGATTTCCGTTTGGTGGAAGAAAGAAAGACGACCGCCGATGTCTTCTTTCCACCTATCAAATTATTTCAATCCAAACAATGCGCTGCCATTATTTAAATAATTCAGTATAAGAACCCATCCTCACAAGGACCATGGCCCTCCCTGCATCCGATGGCGGATGTCGGACGTCCTGCACTGGCAGCGGCAGCACAGTGCGAACCCTGAGCTCAAGCCCAAGCTCACGGCTACAATCACTGATCCGCCGGAGAGCAGAGCCGATGCACATGCACAACAGATACTCAATACTAATTTCCGACTACATATCAACCTCGTCCTTGCCTGCTTGTGCTTGTGCTTGGATACTCTGGTAGCGTCTCGGCGGTTACGATTACAATCACAGCGCCGATTGCCGGGAGCGTCGACCGTACCCGTCGTCTACCTGCACCACCAGCACCAGGCGTCCAACTCGGATTTGAAATATATTAAGTCGCCGTTTTAGAACAGTGGTCGTTGGCGGCGGCGGTGCGCCGCTTGTGGACGACGCTACATATCTGAGCTGCACAGGCGTCAGACTTCCCTGCGAAGAGAAGAGAAGAAAGGGCACAGCGCTGGTCCTCCGAGTACCTGTGATCCCGGGATGTCGATTATCGAATACTCTGAAGCTTTAAACAGCTGCAGTGATTGTTATGGCGCCAACCAGAACCCTTCCTGGACAGGCCCCACCCACCACTGGCGCAGTCTTCCCATTCGATTCGATTCAACTCGACGCGATTCAATTCGAAAGCAACCGGTACCACCCCACGCCCGTGCTCCTGCTATCAAATTATTTCAATCCAAACAATACGCTGCCATTAATTCAGTATAAAAACCCATCCTCGCGAAGACCCTGCTCCCCCGCGCATCCGATGGCGGATGTCATACATCCTACACTGGCAGCGCAGTGTGAACTTTGAGCTCAAGTTCACACCTGCCACTTTCCTACAGCCCCGTCGCGCACGTCTGCTTGGCAGCGTCTTTGCGGTTACGATTACAATTACAACGCTGGAGGCTAGAAGCATCGACCGTACCGGCGTCTATCTGCATCGTTGGCGCAGATACTACAGTCCTCAGCTCGGGCTCGAGCGCTTCCTCGTCCTCGCCTCCGCTCTCGCTAAACACCGACGACTGGCAAGCGACTGCCAGCGCACGTACAGCTGTGTCCACGCTTCATCCCGAATACCCACAGGCGCCGCGCGAGTCGTCGCCGACGCCCCACTTACCACGCTAAGAGTAACTGCGCTGCACGCAGGCCTTGGAACTCCGTCCTTGGAAGATAAGGGAAGAGAGGGCAGCGCAGGTCATTTCCGATTATCTATGATCCTGGAATATTTCAGTTATTCGATATCTGCAGTAATCATCATGGCGCTAATACTAAAACCCTTTGTCCTACCACAAGCGCATTCGATTCAATCCGACTCGATTCAATTTGAATGCAACTGGTACCACCTCACGCTCATGCTGATGCTCACGCGGACGCCACCTGACATATAGCACCCTCGCGCGAGACCGTGGTACCGACCAACCACGAGCGCCGGCGTCCCAACTACATTCCGCCTGGCCCGTCCATACACACTTAATTAAATGTTCGGGTCGATCCTACGCGCCTACTCTACAGTTCATGTCAACTATGTCATAACGGCAGATCGCACACTTGCTAGAAGGTGGTTCTAAATTCTAATGTTACTGGGACTGGGACTGGGACTGACAAGTCCTGTCACCTTCAAAGAAGGGGCTGTGATCATTCATAATTCAGATCATGAGCGGCGGTGCTATTGATAGTGCTAGTGCTGCTGTACTTGGTGCGATTTACATACAGTTTTTCCGCCACTGCGGACCGATGCTGGCTACATAATAGGTGCTTGTGAACCGCCGTTGTGTTCGCTGACGCTTAAAGCCTAGCGCCGCCATTCCTGCTGGTGCCGGTACTCAGAATTTCAGGCGACCACGCGGATGGCGCGCTGCCTCGATAGGCGACGGTACGCGAATCCAGACTCCCCAGTCAATTCCCGACTCCACCGGAAATATGCGCCGTCGAAAGCTGGCCTGGGGAAGCAACGGTCGGGCTGTAACTCGTACCTGTGCGCCAGTAAATACTAGAGTGCAGAGAATGACAGGCTAATAAAATTGCTCAGTGAACGTGTGCATGATGCTGAACCCTTCAATGCTCGCAGCCGTATCTCTTCATCGTGCTCTACCCTTCGTCGCGTGTGCTATTATTTAACGCAACTCCTGTCGACCGTCAGCGTGTGCATGCCATGTGCACTGGGCTTGACAAAAGCCGTCAAATCCGAGTCTACGTAAACCTACGCCTTCACGGTTGGTCATGCCGAGGTCGTGTGTCCCCGTCATAAGCCAAAGACCCGAGGTGGAGAGGTGTGGTGTGGGCTTATGACACGTTGACAAAATCCAGCTCACCGGGACACGGACACCCTTCTCACATCCCGTCCTCGGGCAACAGGCTCGGGACGACAGATAGTAGTTAGTACCTGTTACAGTCAAACAGCTGCAAGGTACCCATCCTACGCCTACATGAGCCTACAATTATAGCACCACATTACGCAACACATGCCGTCCGATTAGAGTTCATCGTTGACACTGACGTTGACAAGACATGTCAATTCTAGCGCTGGGCCCCTTGATACGGTACAAATCGGGAATGAATTCGAAGTCGCACCCCAATTATACTCTAATGACCGGGTGAATTAAAATCCAGCGAACTTCTGCTCCGCCTCTGAATTTACTGACGTTTATATGTTAGGGAGGTAAATATGATGCAAGCCCGGGTCCAGTAAACTACTGGTTACTGGAGCTGAAGGTTCTCTACATATTTATTGATGGAGTGGTTACATTCGGGTGTTTATTCGTCCAGCTTCAGGCCCGAACCCACTAGATCTTCCATAGGCACTACACAATTACATCTTACAGCATTGATACAGACATATGCCTGCAGAACAGTCTGGAGCGCGAGCTAACCCGACTATGGACATTGATAATTGAGCACTCCGTGAAACCACGATATTTCCGGTCTTCTGCAAGCCTGTACGGCTCTCCTGCTTTCCGTCTGCTATCGCCTATAATATTAGGCTATACTATACAAAGTAGTATCACTCGTCTCCCCGTCCCGCAATCCGGATCGCCGCCCTGACTGACGAACTAGACAATGGCGTAGGTTCAGCTTCTAGGGCATGCGCATGTATGTAACTTGAAGTCACTCAACTCGTGCACCTGGTTTGACAACGAAATGTCCCCGTCTATTTACGTTACCGGCAGCGGATTGCGTTGAGGTTGGAGCATCAGGCATAATCGAGGACCTGTGGACGATCGTACTGCACGGGCTTAGACACAACGACGATTAGCGATGCCGTGTCTATTGGCACCAGAAGCTTCGAGCACTGGCAGTTCTCCGTCATGAGTCTGCAAAGCTATTATCAACCTCCGTCTCCGTCCCGATCTCCGCAGTCTGCGCCACGAGCCACAATCGCGTACCGTCCTTCAAGAAATATCTAGAACCATCCCAGCGAACGTGAGCACCATGACATACAGTAATATCAGCTCAAACATCCCGACTCATTGCCACTGGACGCAAACTGAACCGAACAGACGCCGTTCGAGGCCAGCCTTGGACTTGACCGTCTGGCTAGACCTCCATTTTAATTTTGGCCTCCTCTGAGTTGTCTCGCAACCACCGCGCTGCCGACGACGACGACTTGGCCCTACCCAATTCTGACGATTTTACTAACCCCATGACACACCATAGGCTAGAACCGAAATATCATTAACAACTCTTTAGGTCAACGTCAACTCTAGACCGATCTACACTACTTCCAGGACAATCTCAAGACAGACCGCCGCCTTAGGTTATCACAGGGACAAGTGCAGTGGTCTATTACGAAGTACCCTACTCCGTTGCTGTTCGTCTGACACTCGGACCGCTCCACCATCCTTGGCACTTTGCAATAATTGCCGTCATCCGTGCTTCAGGCGTCGGTTGATTCAATTCGTTCCAAGCTGGTTACATCGACTCGGAACCGTTTATTTGCTATCTTGCTGACTGGTCCGTCGGTCAGTGGACACGCTGGACGTCCATGCGGATGGAAATGCAAATCGAACTGAATCGGGAAAGTGGACCCACATGCTCCACACGGAAGCATTATCCGTCCAATGCAGAGCGTCGAGTGTGGATAGCACCGTCTGTGGACTCTTGGATGGCACGAGCATTTCTTCAGGACAATCAACGGATAAGGCTTATGTTTGCATTTTGCAGAGTTATTCTCGGCGCTTTAGCCAATGGGGAATGCACCTGGGCGGCTTGCTCTGGGACTACATTTTCACGGGCGCCTATTTCTCACAGATTAAGTTATCAGTAAAGTTGTGGAGAGGTTCTTGCATACCTAGTCTAAACATTAGAATTACATTAGAAGCCTTTCTGTTATTTTTCCGAGAAACTAGCTCCATTTGTAAGATGGACGCCGCAAGGATACACTGAAGCCTTTTCACATGTCCAAGACTGCTGGGAAAGCGAATGCAGTCAGACTGTATCCAAATCTAATCTGGCACCAATTGATGGCAGATATCGAAAAATAACAGCGCACAAGTACAGCTCCAAAATATGGCCAGGTCAGCACAGAACCATACTTTCCAGACCGATAACGTTCATAAGGTCCAGTATCATCATCAACAATAAGTATTGATCAAGCTACTCGTAAATAGACTCATTGATTTTCTAAATCATGTGAAGGTCTGATCAAAGCAAGTTATTGCATTTTGAACTAATTAATCGAGAGTATAGCTAAGCAAGCAAATGAGCGACGTTATGTTGAGGGGAACTCCGATGCCGATGGTGTTGAAGTGTCTAAGCGTTGACGTTGACGGGGGAGCAGCCAACTGCAACGAGGCCATCTAAAGCGTAGAATTAGCAAAGACCCTTTGACTTAGTTCAGTTATTGACTTACTGAAGCTGTTGTTGGTGCAGCAAACTGGGGACGAGGAGCTAAAGGGACGAAGTAAGCAGGATGTTCTACATAAGGGAGGAGACTACAAACCAAGAAGCTCCCTTGCCAGTGCCAATGAGCGTAATTGGGACGCAGTTGGCGCCAACCTGGCCAGTGACGGTACCGACGGCAATGCCAACAAGAGAGGTCAACCAAGTGCCCTCCTGGCTGTCAGAGTCAACGAGGGAGTTGCCTAGCAGCGACGGTAAGTATATAATCGTCCACGATTGTAAAAATTCAACTGACAGCACTGGACGGGGCCGGTGTTGCAAGAGTTGTGGATACCGCCCGAAGAACCGCCAGGAGCGGGGGCAGCAGCGACGAAGACGGCCATGGAGGCAGCGAAGAAGAGAGCGACCTTGGAGAACATTTTTAAGAGAGAGTGGGTAGGTAGTTGAGGTGATAGGGCTGTTTTGAGGTAAAGACGAAAGTGGGATTCGACTGAAGAAAGATGGTGACCAGGCTGGGTCTTTATAGCTTTTCCGACCACGGGTTCGACAATATTTTTTCTTCAGGTTCGTTGAAGAAGTTTGCGGTCGGAGATATTTTGAGAACCCAAGAGACGCTAGAAGCATGGGTGGCTTCGCGGATCCGAACAAGCCCAACAGTTGTAGGCGCTTGATTTGTACATTTAATTCCAAATTAAGCCGTGCTCGTCGCCTGGATTACTTTTTATTTGATGATCAAGCTCAAGACTCATAACGAATGGCAAAACGTGAAGTTGCTTCTTCGACAAGTAGATGACCTGCGTAAATTGGAAGAGAATACTAAGTACTTGGCATTTTCTTGAGCAGCATGTTTTTTGCTCGGAAGGGTCGAGATCCTCTTTAAGGTGTCAATATTCCATGGTTGTGACGTGCAGAAAACTACGCTAAAAGTTTGATATGACATGTCGCTCATGCCCCTGCGAGTGGCAAGCGGCAATGAAGGCTTATTATGTCACGATCATTGTTGCAAAGAAGCCCCATTGAAACTACGTGGTGTCGTTTGGGTCGTCGCTTGTGCGGGTACTTGACGCTGCCAGTGGAGTAACAAAACCAAGTTGACCTGTGCGATACTTCTCCTTGTTTCTTTTCGGTGCTTAGAGCCTTGCATGAAATAATTATCACTTCAAAGTTCAACCGAAATCCAGTCGACGACACATGGTACGAGTTGTGCTAAGGACAAAAAAACGGCAGGACAAAATGGGATCAAAGCAGAGCACTCTTTCCCTCGATTTACCGTGGAGCTGTGAATGGATATAGAACGTCAGTGAATAACAGGCCACTCCTTCGATCCTCCCAGAAATCCTCCACCATACAATCTAAAAGGAAAGATCCATCCTCTAAGAAACCTGAACCTCTACTGCCATCTAAAGCTTCAATCGCTACTATACACCCTTTCAGACGCCGCAAGGACACGGAGTCGATATAGAAAGTCCTCAACGGATATTGCTGCTTACTTCGAAACTCTTGAACGTCGAGTATTGCCTGGATGAAGTCCGCATTTATATCTGAAAGTGCTAGATCAAGGAGGTTTGGGAAAACGACGCTGCCGCCATCGTCTTTGCCGGTGAAGATATCAATAAAAGGATGAAGAAAAACATTTGCCAGGACCAAGCATTCGACTTGGGGAAAACACCTTGAGGCCCTGTAAATTGACTCGAATGAATGTAAATTAGCAGGGGCAAGCATCAACGTTTTTAAGGCGGGGAAGTGATGACTGGGATCAGTGTTGTGGTTGGACTCGAGAAATAACTCTAGATCAGGAATGACCACTGGAATGATCATCAGCTCCTTCAGTTTGGGGGCTGAGAGGAAAAGGAGGAGTTGGGACACCTCATTCATGTTGCTTAGAATGTAGAGATGTTCTAGAGAGGGTACATTGCATGAGACGGATAAACCTGGCCAATCCGTTAAGACATCGTCGTAAATTGCCAGGGTAGTCAGTAAAGGGCATGCGTTGAGGATGGCCAGGAACACCAAGTATCGAATTTGGCTCAAATTCCTGGATAAGTGCAAGCTTGATAATTCGCGGCCAAAAAATGACATTGGACTCCACCGGCGAAAGAATAAAGGGCAGATACCGGCTCCTATTAGTCGTAGATCGCGCAAATTGGGGGCGGAGTCGAAGATTGGTTTTGATTCCCATCTAAGAGAGTCGTAGGAAATTACATCAACCTCAAGAACAAGCTGTTCCAGTTGTGGTAACTCTGTATGGAGAAAGCGTTCGAAGAAGGAAGAGGCGATTTCAACGTCAGCTTGATTGAATACTCCCTTAATTTCCAGGCTGCGACAACGACAGAAATGTGGGAAGAGGGGATCGAGGAAGCTTCGGTAGTCGTTGGATGTGTATGAAAGAGTCTTGTCATTAGAAGTTGCGATGACGGTTAAAGCAAGGGGACAATGCTTCGATCGTTGTAGGTATGCATCGAGGACTTGTGTCTTCCATCGAGAGACTAACACGATAGTGGACCACCAAAGTGGGTTGTCTAACGCGAGAAATCTCCAGGATCTTGATACATGCGAGGCTATGATGGGCACTTGCATCCGGGCTTGTCGGCTATTATCCTTTTCGTTGTCGAAAGAATAGCGCACCGTATCCAGGATGAGTGTTAGTAGTTCTTCAGATAGTCGCATGATAGGCGACTGAACCCCTGGAGTTTCGAGACTCTGAATCTCTACACCATCCTCGTCGGTTGAGTCAGGGGTGGATTCCTTCATATTTGAGATAGACCTTCAGTTTCCGTTCGAAGCTTGAATATTGAATTTTGTTAGATGTCCTCGATTGAAGGATGTGGTAAAGATATATAGTGACATAGTTCAAACTCAGACCAAGAATGGACACGGGCATTTCAAAAACGCCACGAGTGTGGACGAGTCGTTGTCAGTTGATCCTAAATTCATTCCTGGCCCAAGCTCGCAATTCGGCGTGGATCGTAACTCAGTATGCTCTTTGCCTCGATTTTACCGTGGAAGTATAAACTGATCTGGGACATCAATAAACAACAGGTTCCTCCTTCGATTCTCCCAAAAATCCTCCACCATACAATCTGAAAGCAAGGATTTACCCGCCGTCACACCTGGACCTCTATTACTATCTGAAGCTTCTATCGCTGCCGTGTACCCATTCAGACGCCTCATCGACACGGAGTCAACATATAAACTCCTCAGGGGATATTGCTGCTTAATTCGAAATTCTCGAACGTCGAATATTGCCTGGATGAAGTCCTCACTGATATCTGAAAGTGCTAAGTCGAGGAGGTTCGGGAAAACAACACCACCGTCGTCGTCTTTGTCGGTGAAGATTTCAATAAAAGGATTGAGAAAAACATTTGCCAGGACCAAGCATTCGACTTGGGGGAAACACCCTGAGGCCATTCTAACTGATTCGAATGCAAGCGAATAACCGGGAGCGAGTATCAATAGCTTTAAAGCGGGAAAACGACGACTGGGATCAATGCCGTGGTTCGATTCGAGAAATAAGTCCAGATCAGGATTGACCACTGGAGTGATAATCAGTTCCCTCAGTCTGGGGGCTGAGAGGAAAAGGAGGAGTTCGGATACTTCAGTCATGTTGCTCAGGATGTAGAGATGTTCTAGAGAGGGTACATTGCATGAAACGGATAAACCTGGCCAATTTGTCAACACGTCGTCGTAGATTGCCAGGGTATTCAATATAGGGCATGCGTCGAGGATGCCCAGGAACGATGTGTAGGAAATCTGGTTCGAAGTCCTGCATATGTGCAAGCTCGATAATCCATGACCAGAAAATGACACCGAATTCCCCCGACGGAAGAACAACGGGCAGATACCGGCTCCTATAAGACGCACATCGTGCAAATTGGGGGCAGAGTCGAAGATTGGGTTTGATTCCCATCTAGGAGAGTAGTCGGCAATTGTATCCACCTCGAAAATGACCTGTTCCAGTTGTGGTATGGAAGAAGCGTTCGAAGAAGGAAGAGGCGATTTCAGTGTCAGCTAGACGGAAAACTCCCCTAATGTTAAGGCTGCGACAACGAAAGAAATGTGGGAAGAGGATATCGAGGAAGCCCTGGTAGTCGTCGGATGTATATGAAAGAGTCTTGTCGTTGGAAGTTGCGATGACGGTCAAAGCGAGGGGACACTGCTTCGATCGCTGCAGGTATGCTTCGAGGAATGGTGCCTTCCAGGGAGATACTATCATGATAGTGGACCACCAAAGTGGGTTGTCTATGGCGACAAATCTCCAGGATCTTGAAACATGCGAAATTGTGATAGGTACTCGCATTCGGGCTTGCCGGCTACTATAGCTTTCGTCGTCGAAAGAATGGCGCACCGTATCCAGGATAAGTGTTAATAGGTCTTCAGATAAGTGCATGATGGGTGAGTGAAGCGCTGGAGCTTTGGGATTCCGAATCTCTTCACCATCCTCGTCGGTAGAACCAGGAGTGGATTTCATCATACTAGGCCTTTCAACGTCCTATAGAAGTTTGAGTGCTAATTTCGTTAGATAAAAACTTACCTTTTGTCCTTGATTGAAAGGTTTTCTTCAGCAAAAGTCAATTTACCCAACGCATGTCGATGAGCTCGTCGTAAAGATAGTTCAAACTCAGACGTTGTGATCTTTACTCAGATGGCGAAGATCACAACAGGCTGCTAGCCGCTGCAAAGTGCGTCAACTTGAAAATACCTACGACTGTCGACGAGTTATTGGCCTTCAACTATATGTACCTCTTTTTTCGGTAAACAGTGCATCCTCTGACTGCATCATTGGGCCTGCTGGGGGTGGTCACGACAAGACTCGGCTGGACAGTTACCCGTTTTCAATTTTTAGGTCAATCAAGGATAAAGTTCTGGTCAAATTCCAGCCAGTTTGTTTTGCTAGTATGCAATGATCCCGTCACAAAAATGCCTATGCTTGAACAGCTTTTCCTTATTAGTTCCTTTGATCTCCTGAAGGTTGGTTGATTGGTTGGTTGGTCGGTTTATAACCAAAGGTAGGTGAAACGGGAACAGTCAGAAGAACGAACGCGAAAACAAGAACTAAGAGCTCACCTCACTCAATCGTATAATAAATACACTCTTTTAACTTTAGACACATTTAGAGTGGACAAAAGTGGACAAAAAAATGACGAAAGAAAAGCGAACACGAGCCCGGACCTCTTTAGATTTACGCACGAAACATGCGTCATTTCACATTGATTGTCTGAGAGGTCCATGGGTTTGGAAGAACTTGCAAGCAAGAGGGT
This sequence comes from Galerina sulciceps, assembly GCA_023014345.1. Lineage (NCBI taxonomy): Eukaryota > Fungi > Basidiomycota > Agaricomycetes > Agaricales > Galerinaceae > Galerina > Galerina sulciceps. The sequence goes on from JAEDXJ010000001.1 coordinate 1,541,434, forward strand.
CAGTATGCGCTAAAAATCACCGTAGAAAGAATTGTCGGAAAAGGTACCTTCATTGCAACGAGCGTCCCGACTACCGCCGCTCCAAATTGACAAAAAGAAATCATCCATTAGCACGGCTTGGGGTGGACCAACGAATATTTTAAATGTTCGCTTTGCCAGAGGCGGTACAAAGAATGGTCTATTGTTTGATGGGCCGTTTCCAATCCACCTTCGATACAGGTGGTTGGGCCATCGCAGCATGAAAGGTATAAGTATGAAGACGTTTTCCTCTGAACGGTGGGCTATAATCGTCATGCAGAACCCACAAGAACGCAGTGTCGACTCCAGCAAGCTATTCCCAGGCCACATGGATCTTCCTATCATCGATATCAATCTTATCGTTTACATGGAACATCAAGGTTATTGCGACGAGCGCAAAGACCTCTGCGAACCTCGCCATTTCAGGAAGCGACTCGTGCGCGATCCGCCACCCACAAATCACTTTGCCTTGTGGTTTGGTTTCGGTGGGGAGTTCGGGGTGAGCATCGATGTCATCCAGAGAGGCTTCGACGACTTGCCCAATCCGTATCTCAACGAAGAGCCACTCAAAGCGGGCTGCTTGGCCACTGTACGAGTGGCGTCCAAGTTCTATCCGGTCCCAGACAACATAGGCTGCGTCATGCGCGAGTTCAACGTCAAGGATGGGATGACGATTCGGGACGTCCTAGAGGTGATCCGTAAGGAAGAGTTGTACATGTACCAGTTCGCGGCTACGTTCAAGCAGCATTCGGGGTGCCGATATTGGATCTGGGCCTTCTCAGTTGCACTAGAAACAGAACGTCTAGCTGGGAAAGGGTTCGCTGAAGACATCAAGCATTTTCTCAACATCCACTATCGCCGCAGCGCAAAAATGGTCGCGGGGAGATATACACAGGGCGAGAGCTGGAGCCCCCAGTACCAGATAACTTGCGCGCAGATAATTCCTGGTACATTCTTGAAGCCAACGCCTGAGACGGCATTGAGGCCTAGACGACTCTCTCTCGTTGGGCCGACAACGTTAACGGACTCACAATAGTAGCACTTCAATAGTTTACAGTAGGACCTTCCTTTATGCTGCAATAGGTCCGATACTGGTGCTGACCGAAATGAGTCAAAATTTTGGTGTATGTCCGATACTGATGCTGACCGAAGTGCCAAAATTTCGCTCAATGTCCGATATTTTTAGCGTACCAAAATGCCTAGTCGCATATGATGTCCGATACTGTTATGCTTACTTTTATGGTCATTTATCGAAGATTTTGGGGAAAATTTTGTTGGTCAGACAGGGTGCGGACCAATACCGTGGTAGCGGAGTTGTCGGACCGAGCGGAGTGGCTTCGGTGCTGGTGGACGGAGCTCGGCAACCAAGTTCAACACCCTTATGCAGACTGATGTCCGATACTGCATGCTGACTTTCATAGGTCAAAAATGGTAGGTCAGATATTTATGCGGACAAAAATGGCAAAAAATCGACCGTACCGAAAGGCCAAAAAATGGCCATTTTGTATCGGACATCTGACAGCATAAAGGAGGGTCCTTTTACAGTGTGGTAGATTTCTTGAGAAAAAAATAACAGTGGCTGTGCAGAGCAAATGGAACACGTCGCCACGTCGCGTTTTTGGCAAAACAAAGTTCAGGCGCTGTCGTCTTTCTGTTCTTACCCCCATCATGGACCTCCTCCACACACAACTGAACAATATACAGCGACATTTGGCCTTCGTCGCTGTTGATACTATCAACTGGAAGCTTTATGTCCAGACTTTCTCATGGGCTGTCACCATTTTCGAGTCATATCTCTTGTAAGCACAAGCGCTCAAGTAATCTGCCTTCATTTCGTGGTTCTCACAGGCTTTCAAACCTACTCTTATCGTTGATAGGATCCGCCAGTATCCTCTGTACTCCAAAAAGGAGCCCCCAGCGGTGCTCGCAAAGCACTTCGATGCAGGAGTTTTCGAGAAATCACAAAATTACGGGAAGGACAAAGCCAAATTCGCTCTGTTCTCGGGCATCTTTAAGCAGCTGTTGGACTCGCTTATGTTGCAATATGGGTTCTATGCTTGGTCGTGGACTGTCGCAGGAAAGCTATTAACCAAAGTTGGGTACGGTTCGGAATATGAGGTATGGCCTTCAACTCGGAATGGGCGCCTGTACTCTAGCTTAACCGTTTTGCACAGATTCTTCAATCTATCGCCTTTGTGTTCATCCTCTTCGTCCTTTCATCCATCCCAACCCTCCCTCTCCAAGCATACGGCACCTTTGTGCTGGAAGAAAAACACGGGTTCAACAAGACGACACCCACGTTGTTCATTACCGACCTCCTGAAAGGATGGGGACTGGCCTTCGTTCTGGGCGCACCTTTCCTTGCTACCTTCCTTTACATTTTCCAATGGGCCGGGGATCGTTTCGTCCCATGGTTGATGGCTTTCATGTACGTCGCCACTTGAGTCCCACTTTGTAAGCTAACTAACAACATCACTTCGATATCAGGATTTCCTTCCAGCTTATCATGGTCGTTTTGTACCCAACCGTCATCCAGCCATTGTTCAACAAGCTCTCTCCGCTTTCTGAGGGTGACTTACGTAGCAGAATCGAGGCGTTAGCAAGCAAGCTCAAGTTCCCGCTGAAGCACTTGTACGAAATTGATGGCTCCAAGCGTAGCTCACATAGCAATGCTTACTTCTTCGGTCTGCCATGGGTCCGTTATTCAAAGTCATTTGTGAATCATTTGGATTTAAAGCTAATATACTATGTTAATTAGAGCAAACACATCGTCATTTTCGACACTCTCATCCAACAAAGCAAGCCCGAGGAAGTCGAAGCAGTTCTTGCCCACGAGCTTGGACACTGGTACTACTTGCATCCCACCAAGATGATGGCTATTTCCCAATTCCACATCTTCACCATCCTCGCATTGTTCCCCGCCTTCCTGCACGCGCCTCCTCTCCTCAGGGCCTTCGACTTCCCCAAGACCGTCGCAGCCCAGCCTCCGACCATGATCGCATTCCTTTTGTTCCAGATGATACTGACGCCCCTTGAGGCCGTCGTGAGCATCGGAATGAATGCGGTGTCGAGGCACTTTGAGTGGGAGGCCGATAGGTTTGCGGTTGAGCTGCAGGATCAGCTGAAAGATGAGAAGATGGCAGACATGGGCGACCGTTTGGCTAAGGCTCTTATTGCTCTGCACATCAAGAATCTGTCGACGGTTTGGGTGGACTGGCTGTGAGTGTTCTTCAATCCTTTAATTTGTCTGCTTCTCCTTGCACGGTTCACTGAATATTTTTGTTCAATAGATATTCGGCATATCACCACTCGCATCCTACTTTGACTGAGCGTCTGAAGGCCCTGGAGGGTTTCCAAGCGAAACGGCAGAAGAAGGCGCTGTAGACGTTGCAGAAAAGTGACCACGAACTCAATAGCCAACCCTACCCTACCCTAACCTACCCCCAAACCATCTACCCCATCGCGGCTTCGCGCCATAATACCGAAATTGACTCGTCTTGGGTTCTTGATCACGACAGATAGTATATATGTTGGTACCGCCTTATCAAGTACCACCATACCCGTACTTACTGGTATACCTTGCATCCATACCTATCCATCCATCTTGTATTCGTTTTGTCTCAGTTGAGGCTCTAGCTGTATTGGTAGGTGTATGTGTACAGTGTACGTTTTGTTACGGACCTGGCTGTCGAAAGTGCGGGTTCCCGGGTAATCCGATGTGTTAGCAAAACTTCCGCAATCTCTGGCCGCCGGTGTCTTCACTCTTTTCTCTGACTCATGACTTACTAATTATTTTTATTCAGCATCTGCAGCATGGTCCCACACAGTTATGCCCCATAGGAAGGTAAAGCTTTACTGGTCGGCAACATATAAATGAAGCATAATGGAGCCATGGCTTCTGTGACCCCTTCTCGGTTAGTTACTTTTACTATCTAGACAAACCAACTTGGCCCCCTCCGACACGATCTGACCTTTGAGCAATGACCATCATATTCTACGATATCCCGTCAACACTTCCGGAGAATGCTTGGTCCCCTAATACTTGGAAAGTGAGGTGAGTGAGGTCAGCTTTCTCCCGAACTCCATCTGGATTGATATCCTGCACAGGTATTGCCTCAACTACAAAGGCATTCCCTACCACACCGAATGGGTTGAATACCCCGACATCGAGTCCCTCTGCAAGAAACTCGGGATTCAGCCCACCGAGAAGAAAGACGATGGCAGCGACCTGTACACACTCCCCGCGATCCACGACCCTTCCACAGGCGTGTATCTCGCTGAGTCCTTCCTGATTGCGGAATACCTCGACAAGACCTACCCCGACACTCCACCTGTTTTGCCGGCTCATACCATAGGCCTGCAGGCGGCGTTTGTGGAAGCATTCTCCACCACACTCAGGGGGTTGGCAGGTTTTATCCTGCCTAACGTTTGCTCTGCACTTAACCCGACGAGCATGCAATACTTCCGGCGGACCAGGGAAAAGAATATCGGAAAGAAGCTGGAGGATTTGGTCCCGGTGGGCGAAGATGCTGTCAAGAAATGGGCCACGTTTAAAGAGAGCATGGAGAAAGTCGATTCTTGGTATGCGACGATGGACTCGAAATTGGATGGCGAATCGAGGAAGACGCGGTTCTTGATGGGGAATACCCTATCCTTTGCTGATATTGGCATTGCTGGATATTTGATCTGGTTCAGGATTGTCTGGGGAGAAAGTAGCGAAAGGTGGCAAGAAATGTCAACTTGGCATGGAGGACGGTGGAAGGGCCTCTTGGAGGAGTTGAAGAAATACGAAACGGTGGTATGACTAAATTCAAAATTGTCTTTCGATCTGTGTTTTTCATGGCTTTCTCCTCGATTGGGTCAGTGTAAACTGTATTTTCAGGACGTGAATTCGACCGTCAAATTCGATTGTAACACATTCCAGTAGGCTCGACACCAGCCGTTATGGATGAATCTGATTTGGGATCAGTAAGTATGGATCAATTAGCCGGGGATGACCGTCCCAATTCGTATGTACCCAAAAAATGATTTGTCATCCCGGCTATTGATCCCATAGAGACTGGAATCGAGTCTAACATTCCAGAAAAATGAAAAGAATTATCTTGACAGTTGAGGTTGTGTTGAAGGTCGGACATCTCGGCCCGTTGACCTCCAAATTTCAAAGGTCAAGGTCAACTAACTTGAACTCGACCACCGTCAACCCCGAACCCCTCATCGTCGGCCGCTCTGCAAACTCCCATTACAGCCCGAAATTTTGAGGTGGGCCTACTTGGCAGCTCATAGGACATCATGGATCCCCCGAAGGCCATTCAGGCCCACTCACGAGGATCATCTTTAGAACCAAATGCGAATGATCGTGGACTCGAACCGTCGCGACATAGCTCGCCAATTGCATGTTTATCCGAAGAACTCTTAACACTCATTCTACATACGGTCCGCGACTCTTTCGATCAAGACGACTGCTCAGCCAGAGCGAAAGTACCGTTCATAGCCTCGCAAGTATCAAGATTCTGGAGATTCTGCACGATAGGATACCCGTTCCTGTGGTCGACCATAGTGATAACCCTTCCATGGAAGAAAGATATTGTTGAAACATATCTGCAACGATCCAAACAGTGTGTCCTCGATATAAGCTTCGTGGACATGTACAAGGAAGAAAAATCATCTGGTGTTCTGTCTACCGTACCAACGTCCGAAGACTATCAACACCTTTTCTCTATTCTCCTACCCCACTTCCCTCGCTGTCGCTCTTTAGACACGAGGATGGCATTCGATAAGAATAACCCCAATATCCCATTCTCCATCCTCGAACAGCTCCTCAAAACAGATATGCCACATCTGGAGAAATTAATTCTAGCAGTAGACCCATATATCTACGACGACGAACTCTGCGAACAAGGGGTCCAGCCACTCTTCCCATCTTCCCAGCACCTTCGGGATCTGCGTGTGATTGGCATAGGCGTCAAACGATTCTCGTCACTAGCATTGCCTTTCGCTAATAGAGCAGCCTTAAAGACTCTCCACCTCTCGATGATCTCTGGCTACCATAACACCACCTTCTCTGAACTCAAAACTGTCCTTCAAGCATGTCCCTCGTTGACCAACCTAGCCATCTATGACGATCTCCTAAGCAGTTGGCCAGGTCTATCCGATTCCTGTGAGGTACCTTCGCTCGAAAGCATCTACATATTGGGAAACATGCTCACCGTGTCTGAACTGCTTCTCTACCTCGTTTCACCAAACCTGAAGGAACTCGTCATAGCCCCTTTTGTTCCAGCCGACTTGAATTTATTATTCGCCCAGTCTCTGGACGACCCTAACAGGACCCGCTTTTCATCATTAAAAGAACTCAAGGTCGCCCCTGCGAATTCCGATGCATTCGAAGCATTGCAAAAAGCATCGGCCTGTTTCCCCAATGTCGAATATCTTCTTCTAGTCAATCTTCATCACTTTGACTTTACAGATTTCTTCACTGACAAAAGCGATGGTGAGACTGACATGTACTTCCCAAATCTCCTAGACTTGGCGCTTACTGGCATGGACGAGACCTACTCCAAAAAAATACAAGACGTCAAAGCGTTTCGCGCGCGGCAGCACCGCCCACTCAGGACAATATACGTAGATTCCGACTCGCTCGGACAAATGAAGTCCAAGAATACAAGCATGGGCCAGCAACTTGACTTGGATGTAGTCGAGGGTAACTTTTGGGAAGTTTTGAGGAAGGAGCTGTTATATAGCGAGGTTGAGGATGCATTTGTTGGTCAACTCTGACATCATCATAGAATCTACATTTAGGAAAATATACCCCATTATAATACGATCTAGGTGACTATCTTTGCTTGTATTTTCTGCTGCCCACTAAAAAACACACTGGTCAGTCTTCACGAAGACTTTTCAGTTCTTCACGACATCACGTGTGGCAAAAACCAGGATAAATGAGTTGGCTTGATCAGTGACATCAACCTTCGAGTTTACGATCTATAATCTATCCTGTGAAGGGACTCTCCTCTAAATCTGATTTTTTGCCCGAGGTAGTTGCCTCTTTACATATAAAGATAGGAAAAGTCACTAACATGCAACTGAAGGAGATAGAGAATGAACCCATATTCTGATGGATCGACCACGTCCATGCCTACAGAGATTCTCGAGGCTTCTAATGCCAACCATACAGGACAATCAGAGCGAAATAGCTCACCAATTGCATCGTTATCTGCAGAGTTGCTGATACTCATTCTGGATATGGTACGCGACTCTTTCGACTCGGACGAACACAAACGTCGAAGAACGTTACCCATCATAGCCTCACACGTATCACGGTCATGGCGCCTTGTCGCGTTAGAGAACGCCCTTTGGTGGACGGACATCGAGATAATTTTTCCATGGAAAGAAGAAGTTCTCGAATCATACCTACAGAGATCTAAGCAATGTCTCCTCAACATTAATTTTGCCAACTGCCCATTAGAGGGCGAGGACCGCATATTACCCACATCCCACGATTACCAATGCATTCTCGATCTCCTCCTACCCTACTTTCCTCGATGTCGTGTCTTGACGATAAGAGATAGCTTGGACGACGGCCGGGATATCCCATTCCCATTTTTTGAACGGATACAAACTGTGGACTTTCCATGTCTGGAGAAATTCACACTCGAGGGTGACTCGAGTGACTACGAAAGGTTTTGTGCTCAGCGGGGGTTCATGGGCTTCATCCGTCCTACTCCGTGCTTGCGAGATATACGGTTGCTTGGAGTTGGGATTGAACAGTTCATTGTTCCGCCGTGTTCCTTACCAGTTCACCCTGCCCCTTTGACGAGCCTGCACCTCTCCAGAATCGAAGACTGCGACACAAGAACCCCCTTTTCAGAACTAAAACGGACGCTTGAGGCGTGTCCCATGTTGGATACGTTGGCAATTTATGGCAATGTCCTTGGCGAATGGTCCGGTCTGCACACCTCATGCGATGTTCCCTCTCTCAAAAACCTCTATATCCTGAGCAACATGCTCACCGTGTCCGAACTCCTCCTCTTCTTAATCTCACCTCAGTTGAAGGAATTGGTCATTGCGCCAATAGTCATTACTGATCTGGCTTTATTAGTTTCACAGTCAAGAACGAACCCCGGTCTCGTCCAGGAGCGGTTTCCCGTCCTGAAATCGCTAACATTGGCCATTGGCTATCAACAGGCGTTTGATGCGGTCATTAGTGCGTCAATATGTTTTCCGCTTGTCGAAAGAGTGACTCTTGCAAACATATATCCTGCTCCTTTTGCGCTGCACTTTAGCACATTTCCTGACCGTCCTATTTTCCCAAAGCTCTTGTATTTGGCGCTCACCGACGTGGACGAGACAATTATCCAGACCATTTATGATGTGCACGTATTTCGTGCCGGTCACAACCTGCCACTGAGGACAGTATACCTAGACTCGGCCTCATTCGAGAAAGCAAAAATATTTTTAGACTCGGATGGTACGCTGAGCATAGAGGAAGGTGAAGGTCGCTTGAATTTGCAGGTTAAGGAAGGCAATATGTGGGAGCTTCAGAGGAGGAAGCTATTGCACAGTGAGAATAAAGGTATTTTTGTTGGTGTATGATTGCAGTGACCCAAGTCATAATTCGTAATATTCCAATCTATGTACCATTAGTACATTTCTATACAGACTTTGTTTTCAAAAATTCATTGACGCAACCGACTGAGATTTGTTGCACTTTTCCAAAGACGGTCACTTGCCTGAGGACGTGAGGACGGGTCAGGTGTGGAGAAATATATCCAGGACTGCTGGCAGGACCAGGCCCGAGTCGATCCGCCTCGTACCAGTGGTATAGAATCATGCTGCACCATCTCTGAAATTCCCTTGCTCCAGCGGTTGTGTCTAAGTGAAAGCAAGAAACGCAAGACCCTGTTCCTAAATCTTTACTACACTTTCAGAAAGTATATCCCCAAACAATACTTGCCCACCGAATACTACTTCTGATCGTCCTTGGTAGCTCGCCTCTTCTCAGCCCATTCCTTTAGTCGTTGCCGACGAGCCTCTTTTGCAAGCTCTTCATCGCCTTTCTGGTCACTGCTAGTTGAAGGTTCAACAACCGCAGTCTCTAGCCTCTCTCTTGTCTGGCCATCCTCATCCTCGTCCCCAGCTCCACTGACATCGCTTCCATAGCCATCCAATACGCCCAGACCCACAGAACGCTGTTGCGCTGTTTCTTTTTCTTCCTTTTCTTTCTCCTTCTCTAGCCGTACCTTGGCCTTGGCTAATTTCCATGCTCGACTCCACCTGCCTCGGAGAAAGGCAAAGCGTCTGTCGCCTCCATGGTTGGCAAGGATGCGCATCTCTAATTGGGCAGCATTAGGCGAGGAAAGGAGATGAACGGCTGTTCGTTTCATGAGCTCATTCTGAGCATCGTCGGGCTAGAGAAGTCAAAAAGGAATTGTCTGCCGAGCTATAGTCATATATTGAATTACTTACTTCCTCGTCGCTGTTACCCCAGATATCTTCCTCCACAGGCGCTTCTTCCTCGCCATCTTCCTCCATTCGTGCTTTTAGCCGCTCTTCTCTGGATTGTTCAAGCAACCGACGACGTTTTTCCTTATGGAACTCGTCTACTTCGTCAGGGCGAAAGAAGAACGTGTCTTCTGCCTCTGAGGAAAGGTCTGACCAACCACTGGGAGAGCTGGGCCTTAATCCAGAGGTCGTTGTATCATACGTAGGAAGTGCTTCAAGAAGAAGGCGAGCATCGTATCTGTATGACGAAATATATCAGGGAATGAACTAGAGTAACGAGGAAGGGAAGAGGCATTGACTTCGCTGAAATGGTCAAAAGACGACGACCGTTCTATAACTCTCGACGAGAGATGATTTGATGAAAAGGGGCGCCGATGGGTATGTGTGGTAACACAAGGCCCAATCTTTCGAAAGTGGTAGCATGAAGGGCTGAAGACGTACCGGTCGACCCAAATCGAGGCTTTGCCGCTGCCAGTATTCGCCGTTAGTATCGTCTCTTCATCTTCGTAGTCCTGCGCAAATCCTCCCATACTGGCAGGCTGACCAGCACCCCACTGGATCAGTGCAGAGCCGATCTTAGGAACAATGCCTGTGGCCACCTCGTATTCGACACCGTTCTCGTCGACTGCCTGGGAAATCTGGTATTCCACAACCTCGAGGGATCGCGCTGCGAGTAAGGAATTCGGTCCGCGAATAATATCCGCTTCGTGTGCTTGGATGTAGAGAGCCTGGAGTGGGTCACGGTTGGACTCTTTGGCCAGTTCTGGCCCATGCGACGCTGAAGCATGCTCTTGGTCTAAATAGCTTTGATGGTGGCTTAAGAATTGCTCTTGCTGTTGAGAGGGCTCATGATCGTGGTGGCGACTTCGGTGAGGTGGACGATGTTTGCGTTTACGATGATTGGAGCTCATGACATTCCGAGTCTGAGATAAGGTGGGTCAGACACACACTCGTCGTGTGAGTCGAATGACTCGAGTCGTGTCGAATTCAAAGTCGTCACAAAGTTACTTTGTCGTTCATCAATGGAAAGTTCAGTGTGCGAGGGCCGACTCAGGGTTTTTTTTTTAAAGTTAAAGGGAAAAAGAACAAATGTCTGCAATATCGTAAAGTATTGTCGTGCCAGTAAAGAAAAAACCAAGTCTAGATGCATATGAAAAAAAAATAATGAAAGATAACAGGAATACTTATGTGTTGTCATTATAGGGACCAATGCGTACGTTCAATGAATCTAGCGACGAATGTGGCAATAAATGTCGTGCACAATAAGCACAATTGCCGTGCAGGCGATTCCAAGGATGCAAAAGCCGAGACAAGCAGCTTAAATCTGAGCGCCCAGATTGAAGCTGCTTGTCCCGGCTTCGAGCCGTAGGACCAGATATAAAAGGACGCCTCTCCTAGCATCGAGATACAAGCTAGGCTGTGAGGGTGATTCCGAGAAGCATATTTCTCAAGGCGGTTGAGTGTGAACATCGGGGAATGTGGAAGTCGGAAAAGACATGAATTTGGAGTTGTGGAAATAAGTAATGCAGATGATGGAGAAAAGGAGGGAAAGGGCTCTGGGTTCTGGCTGTTTGTTTCGAATGGAAATGATGGCGAAGCCTGTGGACAAGAATTTCGTATTTTTTTTGGCACAAAAGTGACGCCGGGTGCTTTTTTCATCTCGAGAGGGTTGTCAAGGTTTTGAATTTTTTTTGCAGGACTGCCATTTATTTTGTATCTTCTTTTGTTGACGCGTGACCAGTTAGTGTGTTTTTAAACGGAGAGGGCGTCGAAGGAATCAAAGGAGCCACTGCAGAGGAAGTCAGCCTTGATTTGTGAAATCAGGGATGGACATGTACGATGGACAGTGGATGGAGGAGAGAAATTGGGGAAAACCCACACCCGAAAGGAAGTAATTAAACCTCGACTATCGTGCTTGGGTCGTCCTTTCAGGATGGCGTCGGCATACAGTTAAGGACAGAAACCCAGAAAAACAACAGCAGAAAGGAGATAACAAAACCTCGACTTTCGTGCTTTGATCGTTCTTCCAAGCTTTGTCGACGTAAGGGAGCAAGGAAAGGAACTTCGCCCAAAAGGAGATAATTAAATCCCGACTTCCGTGCTTGAATCCTTTTTTCTATTCTTCTCCAGTCGTCCTGTTCCTCTGTCATAGCAGAGAGTCCAAGACGAAACGACCAGTTTCGTTCGAAGGCCTGTTACGCATAATAATTGGATTTGGGATTTTTTTTTTTTGATCGACGAGAAACCAACAAGAACTGGCTCTCGCCGTGGTATGAGGTTGATTTTGATTTTGATTTTGTCAGAGGATCCAGGGCGAGCGCGGGTGTCCGAGAAACCATAAACCGTGACGTTGACCATAGAAACATCGACGCTGAGCGAGGTCACAAAAACCATGAGGCTAGGACGTGAAAGGTCGATTAAAAGGACGAAGAGGTACCCCATGCACTTTGTAAGGCTGATGTTCGTTTTTGTTATCTTTTCTGCGACCGCTGCTTTGAGTCCGACGGCGGCGAGGAGCCTGGAGAGTGACGGGGACGCGGGCTGCAAGGGCGAAATAGGGGATTGCAGGAGAAGGAGGTGTATTTTCTGATTGAGGAGATATCTTTAAACCTCTCGGAACGAATGGCAACGCATGCGGTGTAAGAGACGATTTGAATGGCGTTATCGGCTGTGGGGGAAAAAATAAGCTATCAACAACAGCCTCGAAACAAAATAGGGAAGTTTTACAAACCGTTTTGGCGCCGAGGCCTGATTTAACTCTTATTGACATCACATCTACTCTAGACGATTCGGCTTCCGGTTTTCCCTTCAAGCAATCCAGCACGGCATGCAGCTCCGAAATGTGAGCATCGGAGCAGGATTCCCAAAACTCCGAGGACGACTGTGAATGGAGTACTTAGCTAGTTTATAAGACCATGAAAGTAGATCTATCATTACCATTTCTTTCTCGACACGCTTGAGAGGTACACGTTCTCCCTTCTCGAGAGAAGGAACGGTATATATATCTGACTTCCTGGTGTTATGATTTGGCATCTCCGACTCCTCCTTTGAGACCTCGATCGGCACTCGGTCGCGGTGCGTAGGGATAATGGCGCGAGTCTCGTCCGCAATGAACACGCTTTCGTGTCTCAGAAACGGAATAGAACTGTGATTGCCAGCGCAAATGTCGGCAACTGCGAAAACGCCCCCCTCGGCGGAGAAAAAGGATGCGAGCGAGGTTGACGTGGAAATGGGATCTTCGTCGAGCAGAGTTTTCTGGTAGTGGTCGTTGAGATCATGTGGAAAGTCCTTTGACTGGACCTGGACTGTAAGAAAGTAGAAAAATTGGGAATAAAATAACGACACACATCATGGCCTGATTCGTGCGAGCTGCAACATTCCGAGACTGAGGGAAACGCATTGTCTGACCCGAAAAAGTTCGTTGAAATTTCACGAACGTCCACTTCCTTCTGTTTTCCTTTTAGTGCAGCGGAAATGCGGGGTTGGTTGTCCTGGAACTTTAAGTCAGACAGAGATGCGCAAGAGAACAAACAAATTACACACCTCGCTCTCACTTTCTACATTCCCAATGGCATCCGCAGGAAATTCTTCGCGGGGCTAAGTTATTCTGTAAGAAATTTGACTACAGTCTTGACAAGAAGATCTGACCTGTATAAAACAGAAGAACTCGGTGACAGGCGCCAGCGGTGACCCCTCGTTTTTGATCTTGTCAATGGACACGGCGTCTTCAACAATGGTATTGTCACTGTCCTTGCCACCGCTGCTGATAGTATCGCTGCTTTCGTCGGCAGTGATTTCGCAGGTATCATTACCGATCTTGACGTCATGATTGTTGGAAGCCTTGATATTGGGTCCTTGAACAATCGCTTCGAGCTTTTCGCAGACAGCATAGATAGAGTAGAGAGCCAGTGTGATAGAAATGGAGAAGAAACCGAGAAAGAATATCAGGAAGACTCGCCCCAACTCGTTGTCGTTGCCCCCTTCATCAATATCGCCATTGACAATTCCTCCGTGAATGACCGCGCGGCCCTTTCCCACTCGGTCGGCTTCCTCGTCGATAGTATAGATGGAGCAGAAAGTCAGGGCCATAGAGACCGCGACCAAGGCCACAAAAAGGAACTGAAGAATTCGCCTCGAGAAGTACGCGCCCACATTGGAAGACTTTTGCAACTTATCTAGCACAACTAGGCAAGACGAGTAAACCTTTAAAAACGTCCTGGTAGCACAGGCGACGACGCAGTCCGGTAGCAAAACCTTGACCAACTTTGCAATGGAGTTGACGAGGTTGTTCCTCTGAGCATGATGCATACGGACCTCGACGGAGGCTGCCATGAACACAAGCTCCTTGATATTGCGGAGTACCTTCCCCGGCGTGGTCGTCCGTGTCCGAGTGGGGTTCTCGATGTCAAGAAACGCGACAGCTTTCTCGAGGAAGGAATGAAAATTTTCGAGGAGACGATCGTACGCAGCGTCAAACGTATCCTGGGCACGGTCTCCAAGCACAGGGAGGGTCCGTTCTATCGCCCCACGGACGCCATGGCGGCGAGTGAAGAAGACAGACGACACGCCCTCAACGGCTGCGCACAGGATGGCAGTTTCGAAACGCCCGTGGCGGTCGATGAGCTCAGAGATAGGCGTGCGGTTGGGCTTTGACGATGTGGGGTCGGTACACTCCTGGGTAATACGAGAGGCCTCATCCAGTCGCTCGGAAAGTAGGTACAGGGCGGGTTTGGCAATGTCGATGCCAGAAGCGATCCAGGACCTTAGGAGAGTGTTCGCAAAACTAAGAGGCATTCTCGGCGGTGCCGGAAACGATTGAGTTGGTGAGGTCCTTGCGGCTGGCTGTATTTGTGTAGTTGACCAGTGACCAGACAAAGGTGGCGGGGACTTGCACTGGGCATTTTATAGGCTTCATGGTGGCTGACTATTGGTTCAATAATTCCGGCATGAACTTTCATGTAGCAGGGTAGTCCAAGTTTAAATGTCTGCAATGCTAATGTGTTCTGATTGTCTAATTAGCACTTCGTCAACCATTTTTGGGAAAAATACTTCTACATTACCCTTTTGAAACGTCAGGAACAGAAATGGAACATCGCATAGGTGACCAGGTCCATCAGGAGTTACTAAACTGCAACGTTCAACTTTGGAGGTTGAATGGGCAAAGAACACCAGATCTTAAAATGACCGAGAAGGAAGGAGACCGATTGTAGTGGCAAATATGCCGACTGAACCATATTCTACAGTATATCATGGCTATCTTGACGCTATTGACCAAAGACCACTTTGAGCACCCTATGTCAATGTTTCATCTAATAAGAGATTCGCAACACATTGAAATATTGTATTTCGAGAAGCAATCACACCTTTACATCAAAATTTCTAATCTTCTTTATCGTATAGACCAGCTTCGCTTGGGGCATAAGACAGTGTTGCTTGGTCCTCAGATGGGCGCCAATATCCAAATGTATTGGCGGTGCGTGCCAACAAATTTGATACCAAACCACCCACAGCCAACCCAATCCGGACGAATGGGGCGGAAATGGGTAAAAGTAGGCCTGCAAAATCCTGACAGTGGGATGCGGTTGTGAGAAAGGAAGGTAAGAATAAGGCTACAAACGTACCTCTGGGTGGTAAAAATCTTCTTGTTCTGCAATATAATTAACCCGTTTTTCTTCCGCAGAGTTAGTCGACTGATCAACCTGCAAACGGCCAAGATTGGAGGGGCATAAACATTCCTAGACAAGGGATGGCCTACCGCGCTGGAGCAGGTTTGACGGGCAAAAAGAATAATTTAAACCACTGCACTGATTCCAGGTAAAGAATGTCCTGACTCGGGTCGAATACTGTCGGTAATATTCAACCATTCACGCGTCTATGCTTATCAGAGAAAGACGCACCAACGCTTTCCGTTCGGATGTCTATGTGAGGTGATATGACTCGATACCATCTTGTATCCCAATAAATAACCACAATCATCCGTAGAAATAAAAGACATACTGATAAATACCCAAAACAGCGTCCCTTGAATTAGGTCCTGGCTTGACCGAACACACAGGGTGTCTAAAACCAACGTCGGGGGTCATATATTGCTCTATAACTGATTTTTGAACGTCGGGAGAGTTAGTGGCAGCCATTTGGTAGACAACGGAGGTTATTTCTTTGGCTGGGTCTTCCATTTTGCTCGGAGACGATGAGTGTCAAGATTGAAGTCAGTCATCGCATGCGGTGAACGGAAGGTTGCAAATGACGTCGAGTTTGTTTGCAACAGCGTGAGAAATAAATATGGTATCACACTCGGACCGACACTTAGCAGTTGGTTAGCAGTGGTTGCGTTCAGAACTGGTTCAGCCAATTGACTACCAAATTCTGTTATGTCACTCGCGTTTCATCGCAGTATGGTTTCGAAATGTGGCGTTCAACGGTTTATTTGTGGATACAGAATGCATTTATACAACAAACAGCACCCAGGAAGCCCGATGACCTGCTTCCAACTCTTCTCCATCGATGGGACCACGCTTAGAGGGAGAGATTGACTGGGGAGCAACCAAGAGCAACGACTCCATCTGTAAAGTACTGGTCAGAACTGTGCATATCACAAGGACAACCCCTGGGCAAGGCAGAGAAAAGGAGTAAATACATACGGAAAGAGTTGTCGGTACAGCAAACCGGTTGGGCAGAGCTATAAATTCGGCAATTAGTCAGGTTTAACTAGATGTGAATTTTTGAGTAATACCAAGAGCTAGTTCCGGTACCAATGACCGTGATTGGGCTGCAGGTGGCACCAATGAGAGCGGTGACGTCCTGGACAACGACACCAACGAGAGCAAGGGCACTCGCGATGGCGGTGTCGGTGGAAGTGCCTGTGGTCTGGCAGCACTGAAGGTTATTGGTATTGCACTGACTAGCAGGAGATCCTGTGGCAGCAGCAAGGGTAGCGCCGATGGCGAAGGTAGCGAGAATTTTGAATTGCATGTTTGAGAGGATTGGCTTACTGAACTGAGGTTGTTCGAGTGAGGAATTGGAAAGTATTTCAGCTGGCTTTTATACATGTTCTAGCAAATGTTTGAACATATTTTTCGGTGCTGATTGCCGCACATCCCACTGAGCGTGTAATATTTGAGTAAGTGGCAGAACAAAAGATACCAGAAAATTGTATGCATTCCCATGTCGAAGTGGAGTAGAAGCATTTCGGTAGAGCGATAGTAAATCGTTGAAGGAGCGAGTAAGTCGGTGGTGGTAGTGGTGCACAGGCAAAAAGGTTGGCAGGTGTAAGATAGTGTGGTGAATCTTACGGTATGTTGGAAATCCACGACGTCATTCTTGGATCGCCAGAACGCATAAATTTGGCAGGTATTTGGTTATACGCGAGTTCTCAAGATACGAGGACAGCGTGGCAGGAAGGTCGTTGAACTCCGTGGGTCGAAGTCGCCTCAGATATACAAGCCATGTTCAGAAATATTGTGGTTAAACCGCATGCGTTTCTCGCAAACCGTGACACCCCACTTGGAACTTCAAGCTTGCTGCCAACCCGGAAAGCCTAGAGGGGTAGCTAAATAAGAAGATTGCGGAGACCTAGGTTACACGGTGATCTGCATACTGCAGTTGGAAGGTGGAGCAAAAGGCTCGGATTGACGGATGGATGAGTTTGCTTCCTGATTGCCTTTTCGGGCTTTGACTCTTGAGTTCACCAAACTCCGACTGAATGGAGCACCTCTTCCAACATCAGCCATCCAACGGATTCAAACTCGATATTGAACAGTTGATGATAACTTTGACTTCCAACCTTCCTATGACGAGTCGTGACCGGTCAACGACATTGATTTCGACGTTCTGAAAACTCTACAAATCGGCTCAAGATCCTATTACTGTACACCGTTTTTATGTGGAAGGTTAACGGTTGAAAATTTACGCGTTTTTGTTTCGAATTTCCGAACGACAAGATGTATTCCAAAAGCAACCTATTTATTATCGTCGTGAATACACCACCCATATACGTCGATCAATTACTCGGCTCTGAAATTCCTACCTATATGACTTCGACTTTTCGCCCTAGCCAATCTTCCTGTAGTCTTGCTTCTACCAACGCATGAGTCTCTTTGGCTTTTGTGATCGCGACTTCTACTAGTTTCATGATTTCATTGGCGTCAAGAGGTACTCCTCCCAATTTCTGTAAAACACATATTTCTTTTTGAGCGTTCAGAGCTATTGATACCAGTCCTGCGCTGAGACGTTGTTCTAGCTGTGAAGGATCTAAAACCGGGGGTGTCGTGACGTCTGGGAAGAAAGCAAATGTAAAGCAGAACGGCGAGTGGTGGATTGCGAGTGGGACCGGTGCACGTTCAGTGGGTAAATGCTAAACGTTTGGAGTGGGAATGGTTAATATGTTATTCCCAAACGAAAAAGGTGAAAGGAACATGCAGACCACTGTAACTTCGTCTCCGATGACCTCAACATCTGGTCTGCGAAAATGTTTCAGCGCAACGATACCAGCTAGGCATGCGCAATCGAGAAGGTTCCCTGCATCAGCCAAAAAGTGGAGAGTCAATCGGATATGCCAAACCTGTTCGGAATTTAAATTTATGAGAACAAATCATGCAGAAAATGATTCTCACTCTCTGGCCCGCCAAAATACAGAGAGACTCTTTATCAAGAGCGTCGCTTCTTCTCAAAACTTTGTCGAGCATACGCGTTATGGTGACCTCCTCGTCTGACGGCCTGAGTAATTTATATCTTCGTTCAAAAATGTCACGGTAAAACTCCAGGTGGTCACATACCTACCGACCTGGTTCGTAATCACTAGATGCCATGGGTGAGATCTCAGAGTGAATGGTGATGGACCCTTCGAACGGTCGTTCGGGTTGTGGTTTTACCATCTTGGCCTCTATTTGGGCCAGAACGCTATGAAACAAAATCGAACGATCTGGTCAGTAGAATTCGCGTTTACGAGGTTTTTCAGTGACATACCGCGTTTTTCCAAGAGCACACTCCACCCATCCAAGATCTGGACCGAAGGTCAGAATCGGAGTGCGCATTTGAAGTGGCAGGCGTCCATCTAGTCGCTGTGACTCTTTTAAAGCACGGAAAAGAAACTCTTTTTCGGGTATCGAGGGTGATGGAGGTCTCATGATGATTTGGGTGAGGAATTTGAACGGGAAGGAGCAAGAGCGGGGTGAAGTTGCTTTGAAGTTCACAAATTAGCATTGATTACATAACTAAGTCTTGGTTGATCTTCACCACAACTTTTCCTCTTCAAAATGGTTCGCCTTATCACACATAACCTACTGGCCTGCCATGCAAAGAACTGCAACACGAACAACTTTCCATTGGAATTCAAGGATGTTCAACTGGAGATCAGAGAGGCTGATTTTAACCCTGATTTTTTGAGAGGATTCATGCCCAAGATCGAGTGGAAAGCCTTGGTGGACACCGCCATACAGGTAAGGGCATCTTGCCTTCAACACATGCAGTGCTGAATGATAAATCTAAGCTTGGCGATACTTCACTACCTCTGGAACAACCGGAAATGCTCGATGACGAGTTTTTGAAGAACCTTCACCATGTTCTCCTCGAGGTAGATATTCATTGCTCTCTAGCCACCTTATGTTCATTTTTATGATAGATCCATGTAGAGGAGGGTTCGATGACCTGTCCAAACTGCAAACACGTTTACCCGATTTCAAATGGGATCCCAAACATGGTCTGCTCCCGCTTCTTCCTTGTCGGACCTCAGTTGAATTCGAATTTGCAGCTTTTGGCGGAGCACGAGATTGGTTAAAATCTTTGCCATTCACAAGCGATTGGATTTTTTGACGGATAAACTTGAATTTTGTGACAATAATACGCGATTGATCAACAGGGTTATCGAGACAAAGTATATATTTACATCCATATTCAAATGAAGAGGCTAATCGATATCTGCCAGATTGCATGTCCGTAACTATGAATACAAGTCCTTCACATGATATATTTCTTCCCTGTGTTTCTGTAGAGCATGTTTGACGCTTAAGCAGTGGCAGCAATGGTATCTTTCAATCCCTTCAAAGACGGAGAGAAGAAGTATTCTCCACCACGAGGAACGATGAATGTGGGCATCCCTAAAACTGTCTGCTCCGCGTTTGGGTCAAGTCCGGACATTGCACGAGTTCCTTGACCGATAAGTGGATCCAATCTAACGAAAGCTCGCTTTCAGCTTTTATTACTTTTACGAAGGCGAAAATTCAATACGAACCCAGGGTCCTCTGGCTGGCTTTCGAAAGGAGGGAATTTGTCGTTATTCGCCCAAGCTGCAATTTTCGATCAGCATTCAACCACACTGTGAGCTACATTCAAACAACTGACATTGCTGGAGGAACTGGAAGCCATTTGTGATGTTGCTCTGATAGCAGGTGAATAGCAAACCTCTGCTGTGCTGCGTCTTTCCTGAAGCGATTTCCTCTTTGGTCAATTCTGGTCCGAACTGAACACCTCTGCGCATGATGCGCCTGCCCTCGACTGGAATGGGAGGGATAGGTGAAGGAGGTACTTCAAGATCGTTCCTTGGGTTAGTCTTTCGGACATGGGCAGCGAATGGGCAGCGGAGCTGAGAGTTGATTTCGCCGGCAAAAGCAAAGTCGTTGTTTCTACAGGTAGAAGACCGTCAGCTTTGTCGGATCATTCTGAGGGCGTTTGGGCATCTACCTCGTGGGGTCAGCACCAAGAGCGGGGTCATCTTGGAAAGGTGTAATATCAATCGGAGCACCTGCGTAACGTTATCAGAATCACGAGTTATTGGGAAAGGAGTAGGTTACTTACCACTCTTCCAACGTCCAACCATTCTTGCTCCAAGCAGGTCACTGCCTTCTTCCGGAGTTAGCACTTTGCCGTTTCCGTCCTTGGCGATGGGATGCGCCTTCAAGAATTCGTTGAACTCTGGCACTTGTTGGAAGAGCCAACGGAAAACTAGGAAGCTGCCATCAGTGGCCCAAGGTGCCCTCGTGATAGGGTCTCCTGGATTACCAGGATGGCCTGTAAGAACCACTCCCGGGTCAACTGTTTTTGGGCCCGGATTGATGACTTTGTCGAACCCATTGACAACAGGGTTGGAGATGCCATCCAAAAAGCCAAAGCTATTGGAACGGGATGACTTAGTATGTTCGAAGGAGCTCAAATAGTGCCTTACTGTTCGTGTCCAGATTCGTCGCCTGGCCTAACGTCGCCTACAATGCTAATGACTTCTTTGATGGATGCCAATGGAGTCGGGACTCCGAAAAGCAGTTCGATCTCGAGTTTCTTCTTCTCGATCGAGAGGTGGGTGTCTCCGGAAATGAGGATCAACCCATGAATATCTTGGAGGAAATGACTATCCCAGTCAGGGTTTCCGTCGCTCTTCACGGGGTCCCCGAGGTTCGGTACTGCATCTTTCTGCTGACCGAGCTGGAAAGGGTCCTCTGCGCCATTTGGAGCCAGGGTACTATCATCAATTCCGAGCTAGATCAGGGTGAGTAACCTAGACACCTGGCTGTAAACTTGCACCGACCTCAACAAATCCTTTGTGGGAGAAGGCAACGTTCACGCCGACTATCGGAAGGAGGCCAGGAAGTTTCTTCTTCTTGTGGTCAGCAATATCATCGCGGTCCTTCAAGACTTCAGCGACGGTCTTCACAAGCGGGATGAATTTCTTGAGGTCCGATCTGAATTTTTTGACATTAACGATGTTGAAAAATACGTAGACTTGGGTCTTCTTTGGGAGACCGCTCCTGCAAAGGTCAAAATTACGACGGTCAGCGAGACATCGTTACAATCGAAGGAAGACTTACAGGATATCTCCCTGAATGTTGTTGAGATCAAGAGGAGGTGCAGGTGTGGAAGTCATGATGGGCTATCAACTGAGTCTTGAAAGTTCGCCTGTTCCCCACTTTTATACTAAACAGAGAGACCCCATCCCCCCTTCTCCAAGATGGCCCCAGGTCCATCTCCATTCTCCGCCGCTAACGTAACGCATATCGGCGTGGCTCTTCCTTTGGAGTTCGACCTTTGGAGGAGTCTAGTTCTATCCGCCGAAGTCGGGCGAATAAGAAGCTGTGAAGTGATATGATGATAACCTTTTTTCATTTCGCCTTTCGAAGCCGTTTCATATTTCCGTACCAGCGTTCAGCTAAATGTAATGCTACCGCTGCAACTGTGCACTTAGAAGAAGGCGGGACAACCAGCCTCGAGGCCTGGAATGCGGGGTAGGCGGCGTGGATATTAATAGTTTGATGCGTATCAAACGGGATCCCGAATAGGACTCGATCCACCCAATGGAGGTGAAAAATGAGAATTGTGGCGGAATTCTTTGCAGGCAAAATGCTCCATTTATGAAGGAGTCAGGACGAGCTGTGCTAAAGCTTTAATGTAATGCATCTTCTCAAGTCTACTAGGCTCACGTCATCACTACCAAGCCGGTCTCATTTATTATTGCGATTTAGCATTTTGTTCCATGTAAGACAGCTCCCCTCTCTGGTCGGTCAGAAAAGATTTCTACGGTGGAGGATGTCGGGCCCGCTGCGGATTTATGGGCAGCCGTTCCTGCTTCGTAAAACCAATACCGTGACGCCCTAAATTGCTTTCAAAAATGATTGAATTTCCCGTGCTGCACAGTGTGTCCATTCCTTGATGATAATCAGCTCGCCTCAGTGTAGGATTCCTTGCAGACCGGAAGAAGCAGCAAAGGCCGATCCTTCTCGTAAGACGTTATAAGCAAGATTTGCAAGTATTACTTACCCAAGACATCTCATTGGTTGAGGTAACAGCATAGCTAGATCCCATGAAGATGGCCTATGGGTTTATTGACTACAAGTAATTGGCAAATAGATGCCTAGGCATTGATAGGCGCTTATGGAAAGCGATTACATGTACAAACAACTGGCAAACAACCGCGGCTGCGGCATTTAGAAAGCAGCGACTTTTCCCGGTAGCCAACCGGTAGCACTACATTTTTTCTGCCAGTGTCTATCATGTAAGTCTACGAAGCGCATTTACCAATTTATCTGGACCGATATGTATTCCGAGATATCTTTGGATCATTTGTCTTAACTGTACGAAATCCAGCGTGGCTGGGCATCTTGCTCCGATTTTATTATAATACTGTAATATGATAATATCGGTGCGTTTCTAGACTATTGGATCCTCGAAACTGTCCCACCTGTTTTTTCGAACCTTCGGCTTTGTTCTTTTCACGACAGCCGAGTGACAGTGTACATTTTCGCGAATCGTGTTATCTATGAGCTTTGTAGAACTAACTGACGGGTGCGTTGTATACCTGCCCATTAGTAGTCTGTCGCTTGGTATGAGTTTGACAGCTGCACAAGATGTATCCAAATTCTAGGGGCGAGTGAAATATCTTCAAGTCGATGGCATGTAGCCCAAGATAAGGCTTGGCGTCACACGCAAAGCGATGGAGACCAGGTTTTGTTATTTTTGGATAGTGCAAGTTCTGGTAAGGTTCAAGCTCGGTGGCAAAAGAAGCTCGGTGGCAAAAGGAGCTCGGTGCAAAAGAAGCCTTATGAAGGCAAATTCGAGTACCACCTCAAAGTGGCCGCGATTTATCTTGGGACCACTCCGACGATGGCCGCTAACTGGACGGCAGTGCGATGCGATGAGCCGTATGACGGGGTACTCGAGAGTTGTACCCTTTGATACTGGGGTCAGATGTCTTCGTTGCGCCATATTCACAGATGCTTGCGGGCCGATGGGCAGCGCTTAATCGATTATGAGAAAGCTTTCGCGAAACCTCGAAAAGGCGCTTGACTACGGTCAAGAATTATTGTCCTTATATTCTGAATAATCATCATTGTTGAGGGTGCAGCCTGAAAGTGTTCAGGAATGCAGTCGCGATTTCGAACAAATAAACCTTCCTGACGATTTTCCCATTCTATAAAAGGATGATCTGACTTTGGCCCGGAAAGCCGCAT
The DNA here is from genome assembly GCA_023014345.1 of Galerina sulciceps. NCBI lineage: Eukaryota > Fungi > Basidiomycota > Agaricomycetes > Agaricales > Galerinaceae > Galerina > Galerina sulciceps. The sequence goes on from JAEDXJ010000001.1 coordinate 1,564,881, forward strand.
CAAGCTGCGAAAGCAAGGCTGGGAGTGGTAATAGCGAAACTGTTAAGAATGCCTCTCGCTCAGTGGATGTGGCGATGAAATTAGGTCCTGGACTCACCATCGATCCAGTTGTCCAGAGCAACGTGCGAACAGACTCCCGATTCTGGAAATGAAAGGTCATATTATCTCCTGTCGAAGATAAAATATAAAAATCGCACCAAGGATTAGATTAGATGTCATTCAAACGACACGTTGGGCATCGCCTCAGCCTCACCGCCAACGCGTGTTTAGTTGCAGTCATGCACAAGGCGTCGTGCGATGGATTGAGGGGACTGCGTTTCGTGAGCCCTAACAAGTGAAACGCTTCGGTAGTTTGTGTTGTTTGCGACGGAGATAAGCGATAATCAGTGAAGGATGGAGGACTCGCGGTTTCCATGCGGCTTGTCACGATTGACTGGTGCCCGCTGAGAACCTTGTTTTTTATTGAAGACAAGCTTGGGACAATACACATTTTCCCTCGCTGCCCTCACTCACTGCGTCGACTACCGATTCAATTCGATTAGTTCGAGCCGGCCGTTTGTCATAACGACCTCACTCCTACTCGTCATAAAGACCCACCTTGTCTCTGCTACCCCCCACCATGAACTCAACTCATCTTGAGCCGATGTCGTTGGCCCTTTTTTCCAAGCAACTTGCTCTGCCCGAAATCTCAGCGCAGCCACATTCGTCATCGGCATTTTTGTACCTCCTCCCGCCTTGTCTTGTATTGCTCGCCATCGACGTCGTCGCCCAGTACTCGAATCGTCAAACTTTGATCGCAAATGCCCGAAAATCGTTCGAATACGAGGAGGAGATCGACAGGCTGCGTAACAAAGTTCAGGAGGGCCACATGAAAATCACGGATATGGATAAGAGACTGGCGTTGGAGAAGATTAATTCCAAATACCTCTCTCGGACGCTGCTGAAGCAGAGGAACTTCACTCGGCACCGCCAACGCTTAGAAGCCCACAATGATGCGCTGCAGCGGCAGGAGGTTGCCGATACAGACTCTCCACCTCAGTACTCGCCCGAGGGTACCCCACCTCCAACTTCGAGAAGAGAAAAGGCCACTGGCGTAGGCGCGCCATTCATTTCTTTCTGCGAACGCCTCGTGTTCCAGAATAAAATCTGGAAGCAACAGAAGGAGATCAAGGCACTCAAAAGTGCCCTCTTATCTATGAGGACCGGCGGGTCGGAAAACGCATTTCAGGCATTCTGCGACAGGCTTATCCTATCAAACAAGATTTGGAAGCAGCAGAAGGAAATCGAGAGCTTGGTCTCGGAGGCGGAAAAGCTGAAGCGGTCACGGGTAGCTGCCGTTACGCGGGCAGCAAAGCAGATGGTTCAAGACGTCAGGAAGGAGAGGTTGACAGAGGAGTTTGTCCGTGACCTCATCACCGAGCTTGGAGAGTGCAGGCAGGAGATCGCCACCCTTCGTACGGAACACGAACGTGAGATTCAGGAGCTATCAAATCAGTATCGGAAGGACTGCCAGAGAATGTCCAAAGAAGTAGAGCTTCTGAGGTTGAGCCAGGACGCCAAGGCAGTGGAGCAGGAGCTCTCGAATGAGATGGAAGACGACCTCGTGGAACGCCTATCCCGGGCTGAAAGTCGAGCTATGCTGCTGGATGCACAAGTTCATCAACCGCACATGGGATACGCAAGCGAGGATACTGAAACGTTGTCTGAGGACGAACTGGAGGAAACGTCGAGCATGTCTACAGCGACTTGTGTCGGATCTGCCGGCGAACCATCTCCCAACGTCAAGTCTACGTTCAACGAGAGCCCAGATGGCAAGTTAGCCGCCCGTCGTGCACGATTCAAGGATGTGCAGGTCTCACCCTTAAAGGTTGTTCTTCGGCGCAACTCCTCAGCGACATTACGGACTACGCCTGGAGCGAAATCCCCTTCTGTTCCCTACGCAGGATTTTCTTTTAATCCCCTGTTCTTCAGCAGTCCAACGGCTGCGAGAAGCGAACATCCAATAGAGACAGTGTCTCAAGAGAGGAAGGCGGGCCATATCACTACGAAAACGGCAAAATCGAATGCTGAGCAACCGAAACGTGTTCAGTGGAGATTTTGATAATCGAGTCCCAGTATCTTTGTTCAGGGCCAGACTTTATTAACTCGACCTTGACGGTCACCTTACGAGTAGTACGCATCTAACGATTATTTAACGCTTCATGGCATATTATGGGGAACACGGAACACATACCTGTACATTACCATCGCTTTGTATGACATCATTTATGGAGATACAACTGTCATTGTTCACTCAAACATCCTCCTGCCGGGTGCGTCGTATGAGTGTTAATCAGTGAGGCAGCAAGTACGGAGCGCAGGACTCATAAGCCACCTGCACCTGGTACAGAGCCTGAATTCATCTGGAGCTGCTGCATAAAATTCGTAAGTCAAGCTAGATAGGTTGCTTTTGAAGAATGCGAAGGGATGCAGTTGGGAGACAAACAGTGACGCGCCACGATGACTGAACGCGAGTTACATATGTCCGTGAAGGGATCGTTTTTCCTTAGATTGAGAACCTCGACTGCAAAAAACAGGGTTTCGTCCGTGCTTCTGAGCTTTGAAACTTATTCAGATGAGCTTGCACTTGGCCATCAAGCGTCTCGTTAAGTCAACCCGATCAAGGCTTTTTGCACGAACACAAAGTTGATCCTGACACGTCAGTGAAGGATAAACGGTTAAATCAATAACCCACTGGTGTATTTATCTGCCAAACAGCAGCCTTGAAGCTACATCGTTTTGTTCGATTTGATTAGCAAGTTACACACAGATAAAGGTTGGATCCGCGGCCTTGTCGCAGCATGTCACTGAGGTCTAGTACTATTCTCAGTGCGACTTCATGTTTGCCATGATCTTGAAACTTCTAGATTGCATTTGGAAAGATTTGGAAGTCCCCATAAATGATAAGGCGAAGGTTACAGTCCATCAAAACCAGTGAGACTTATCTGAGACTGAACCTTGTGAGAGGGACAGCTTGGGTTAGAGGAAGATGTTCGGGTCTATCCCACTTATGTTCAATGGTGAGAGCTAAGCAGGCTGGGTGGAATGTCAAAACTTAAACGCGTCGAGACGCGTAGGCTAATGACATGTCTCGAGCCAAAGTGACGGTGATGATCGACAATCGGACTTCAAATCGGGGTGAGTTTTAGAGATTTGGACTCAGCGGCGATAACAAACCACCTTCAGCTGAAGACACAAGTACTAAACACTGAACTAGCGCCCGTCGTTGAAAATGTGGCCTTTCGGCAGCCTATTTCCCCTTCACTGCAGCTTTTTTTCTGCTTTATAACCTCGTTATGCCAGCCCCGGGTTTCGGTACTTGGGCCAGGTAGACAGAATATCTGTGGCCAGCTGCCACCTTATGTCAGTTATAAGTAGTGCAAGCGACTCATCAACTAAGCGAGGTTTGCAGCATGGGCAGGTCGCTCCGTAATAGTTCTTCTATGCCCATGAGTCTGGGAACTAGTACTCACCTGACCGTCAAGGTTGATTGAAACCTCAGAGCCTTGATCCAGTGCACATAGGTTTCTGTCCACTCCCTCACGCGTTCAGACCAAGTTCAGACCTCCTTGTCACCGAATGGTTAGTCCTTCGCGCCCAGTAATATCTGCGAAGAAGCGGACTACTGTCAAGTAAACAGCACTACCATCCATGGCCTTGGATCAGTCCTATATGCCATATCATAGTATATATTGGCGGAGCTACTTCACATTGCAGCACTTCACCGGTGCAAAATTGTCCGTCGGCATAGATTTAGCGGGTGTTCTGTAGCGTCGAAACGTCCTTTCCAGTCCACTGACTGTATACACCCGCCTCATGTCCACCAACAGTGCTTCTCGAATTCACTTGGGTTACATGCGCAGCATGCTTGTGAACCGATGGACTGGCTTCACAACTTCTTCGCCTGTTTATCAAGCCCCTGTTGACCTCTCGGTCTCGGATGGCCTCACCAATCGGCTTCGTTTTCATTTAGCTTCATTAAAGGTGAGAACAAGAACAAGGGAGGGTGGGAGTGCGCCTCTAGAGTTTTGACACCGATTCTCACTGTCACAGACCCAATAGCAATCGCTGATAGCAAGCAAAGTAAGCAACGCTTAGAGTTCTCATCATCTCCGACCCGTGCACTTGTGTGGAGTTATACTGACCATAAATAAATATTTTGACAGTTCTTTATGTTCTTGACTTGGAGAGCGCAGGGGTCACAAAATTCTTTGGAGTGATGTAATGAAAATCTGACAGCAGTCCAATTCGTATGTCGAGACTAGAACATGTGGAATGTTGTGAGCAACTTTCATTAGTCTCAACGAACATCGCCAGCTCGCCTCTCCCTGCTTAATGTTTGCAAAACGGATGACGAATCTGATAGGTCAGTCGCGTCGAGGGTTAATATGACGATTTTAGGAAACGTTCGTCACTCACTAGACATGACGGACGTTGGTTGAAATTATACCAAGAACGAAATAACAGTCAAGGTTCCGATTGCGAGTGAATTTTTGTCAGTCAAATAATTTGATGGCTGTTTGTAGACCCTTCAACCATACTTTTGTTAGCGTCTCCAAGATGGTAATAAGCAGCAAAAGATTGTTCCTAATTCTGTGTAAAATCCTATTCTTATCAACAAGGATCAAAGTATGCATTCCTTCAGCGCTCCGTTGGGCGATTTGGCCATTATCAGCAACCAGGGTCGCCGGACTTCGGCCTAGGGAATATCTGTGGGAGAAGAGCTCGCTTTATTTAGCGTTCAGTCTACTAAAATAAGACAAAGCCACCTCACGGACGTTGTTGGCGCCGACAGATGGCGAGGAAGTGCGAGGATATAGACAGACGTTGGTGTTCTAAAGATGAAATATAACGAGATTTTTGAACAAGAAGCTGCTAATTATTCGCGGAAGGCCAGAAGCAGTGTCAGAGAGGGCCACCGATAGATGAAAAATGGCCCTGGATTCTTCACAAAATTGACAGAATTTTAGGTTAACTCCGACAGTACGAGGTCGCCCAAAAGCGTTGAGACATGGGAGATGTTGAAAAAGCATTTAAATGTTGTCCTGAACATCAAGGATTGAGGTGAAATGATCAATGATCATTGTAACCTGAGGATCGAATCATAGAAAATGTTGAAAATTCCCAAATTCGCAGCCATAAATGCGACGAAGTTTCATGATTATCAACAATTTCTTAGGCGAGACCAATGTGGGTGCTTCTTCTCCATGAGCAACTGTCAAATGGGGCACTCGGAACGTAAAGGATTAAACCCCCTTTACAGAATGACAAGAGTTGTGGAGAGGTTATGTCGGCAGAGAGCAGCGGATGTTGTTGTGGAGAAAAGGAAAGAACGTCGATCAAAGTGATGTTTGATGCAGGAGTGAACTCTTCTCATCTCATCTGTGATTGGGTCAGATGGCACTACTTAGTACATTCCTACACCTGGCAGGGATGGTTTGGCCCTAATTTCGCCAAAACTACAAGTTGCCGGATAAATCCATATTTACGGTGCTTCAGGACTTTCCCCCTTGCTACCACCATCGGTACAGGAATTCCACCGACCGACCCACAGCAAGATTACAAGGTGAGAACATACCCATGATACTCGGACACTCCGATACCAGTTATACTCAGCTCTTGCAGGTCTAATCATAACTTAACCATGCATCCATCAACGCTAGGAAGAGGTGTCGCCGGAGGCCCCAACTCCTTGAATTCTAACAACATCCAAGGAAGCACTCACTCTCGTTCATCTGCAGATGCCCAAGGTAGGTTCCTTCTCAAATCGAAGCTTAATGCCTGCTCAATTCTTCTCTGGGCAAAGTGGGACAACCCACCCTTTCTGACAGTACAAGCGCCAGCGATCTCTGGTATTATTCTGGCCGCGACGACAAGGGCACTTCACAGCTTGCATCGACTTCTTCATCATCCATGATCGGTCCTACCTCCACATTCTACAATGCTGAGGACAACTCCGTTCGGCACAACGATCAGCAGTACCAGCAATGGCTCGCCTCGTACAGCGGTCATCAACAGCAACAGCAGGTATTTTCCACTCCTTACCAGCGCGATGTTCCGCCAGCAAGTGCTACTCAGCAAAACCCGTACAACTATTTGCAAGGCTCATATGGCTCTTCCAACTCATTAAGCCACTACGATGGATCGAGCGCCGGGACAGTGACACAGGCCAATGGTGTCGCTCTAGACCCCGTTGGTCATACTTACCAGACAGGCGATATGTACCCTGCATACTATCCAGATCTACTTTCAGCGAACAACAGCAGCTCCGCCTCCAGTCCAGAACACGGACCTACATACCCCACGTCGACTCCCGAGTCGAGTCATTCATATACCCATTCTCCTGGCTCAGTGTATCAAGAACAAGCCCAGCACACGCCGGCCTTTCCACAGCAACAACACGAGCAACAACCTCGTCAGGCTCATACAAAACCGAACCTCCCACCTCAGTCTTCCCAATTCCTGCAACCTCCGGCGAGATACTTGCCGCAACATAATACGTCATCCGAACCTGGAAGTCAGGCTCTCCATTCGAACCCACTACCTTCGCATCCTTCCTCATTATCTCCGCCCTCTAGCTCTTGGAACAACAAAGCGGGGTACACAAACAAGAGTCAGGCCCAACAACCGCTGTTTAAAGTGATTTCCACTGCTAGTACCAGCAGGGGAGGCCCTTCTCAAACGAGTTCTCTAACCACCGCTGGACAGGTCAAACGCCCAGGTGGTGTTTCTGTTCCACAAACATCCCCTCCGCGAGCAAACGGTTCTGCTGCAGCTCAGGCTGGGGCAAAGCGTAAGAGAGCCAAGAAAAACGAAACAGTAGAGTCATCGAATTATGGTGGCGAATTAGCTAGTGATTCCGACAGCGATGATGATGACGATGGCTCTGGCCTTGGGATGACTGGTGGTATTGGCGTTGGTTTAGGTGGGTTGGGTGTAGTGGGAAAGGGAGACAAGAGAGAACGCCGATCACGACTGTGAGTAACATTTTTACCTTGATAACCCTCTTTCGCACCGCCTCCCTTTACGTCTGAGCACGTTGTGTGGCAATGTTAATTCTCATGCCCTCAACTCATACCACTTCTGTCTCGCTCCACGACGTTGAAAGACAGAAGGAAGGCACCTATATGCCCTTTTATCCTTTTCTTTTGACTATGTTTTCGTTTACTGATGATTCGATGTTATTCTATATCTTTCAACTTGTTCTGTATTTTTCCGACGTCACTTTTGGTTCGGCGAATCTCCATCTCCAAACCACCCGGGAAATCTTGGCCGTCGATTTTTCCACCTCGTAATGGCTCGCGACTCTCCTCCGGCTTGCATTTTCAACTAATATCGCATCCATGGATGAAACTACTCCGGGGCGGATCCTTTAATTTTCTGCACCGGATCACCAACCGCCGTAAATTGACCCGACCATTTTATTTTCACGCATCTCCGACTCTATCACGTGCCGGTTTTCTCTCTTTATTTCTCCTCATGAACAACTCTGGGTGTGGCGTATAACGAATTGTCGCTATTATGTCCAACTTCGACTTTTAACACCGACTGTCACTGTTCATCACTGACGCACTATTTGTCACTGCCAAAATCATCCGGGCTCGCGGGAACCGGCATAATTTCTTTGCCGTGATTTGGCACTGCTTCGTCAACCCGGCTATGCCATTCCTGGAATGTGGACGTCTCGTATTAACGATTTTGTCGCTCTCTACCGCACCTTGTTCTGCGCCGGATCATCCATGTGCAACCGCTCCCGATTCATCACACTATGACGGATACCCCTGCTGCCTCTGGTTTGCGCCTCCGTCCGATGTCAATCTTTGTAGACCGGGTGCATGCACACACTGCAAAAAACTCAAGGTATGTTGATTTACCTTCGGTGGCACCATGCATCACGTCGCCGAGCTGCTATCTCTCCTTACTTGCCCTATACTGACGTATTGCACTTCTCATTTTCTTTCTAAAAATCGCACCCAAAACTACATCGGCCTTCGTTTCCGTCGGCCACTACTGTCATAATCCAATTTTACCGCAACCCTTCGGGTGCCTATGCGCGCTTGTCTTCCGATTGCGGAATTGACTGCCCTCGTCTGTCTTCGCTGCTTCTTACCGGTTTATCGTGTTCGCTATGAATCGTTGAAAATGATACCCGTCCGATCCGACCTTACTTTATCCTAATACTCTCTGAAACGGCTCCGGTCCTCCTTCTTCCACCCGATTAACAGATGAAATGTGACTTCCAAGGCATGAAAATACTTGCAAGCGGTGCAAATCCGGGGGACACGTCTGTATCGTCGAGGGACGCAGACCAAGAACTGCGCCTAAGTGAGTCATGCTTCTAAACATGCTATGCCATGTTTTTCTTCTTCGGTTTTGCTTTCGTTCCATGCACCATGCAATGGAGTTCCGTTTCTTCTTGGAGTTGTATGTGGCATTTTGGGACATGATCTAAACAAGCACTTGCGAGCGTCATAGACAGGGGCAACTCCCATTTATAGGGCGAGTTTGTGGATGGTAGCTTTCCTTGCCTTCCGCATTCAGTGTTGTCGGCTCTTTCTGCTTCTTACTGTGAAGAGCTCGAGATGTCCGCATTTCCGTCCTCTCCATCTATGTCGTCCACGCTCTCTGTTTCTCCTTCACCCTCTCGCTGTCCTTCTCCAACTCCCTCGACTGACTTTTCACCAAATATTAGCAAACGAGAATATCTTTTGGCCCAAATTAGGCAGAAGGATGCCATCATCGAGTCCCTTCTCAAGCAGGTTCGCTTTCATGGAATTCTGATCTTCAAGTAATTAATATTTTACACGCTTAGCTTCATAACCCCTATATCGCGACTCCTTTGTCAATCGCTTCCTATAGAATGGCGACGTCCCCGTCAGACCAAAACAATGGAAACGTTTTGGCTTGGTTGGATCGGCTTCAATCCAGTGTTAAGGATGCTGGTAACAAGACAGGCCCTCGAGCTTTCCTCGACCTCCGTGGTATAGATACGGTGGAAGAGGAATCAGAAGCAGACACCGAAAATGCAAAGGGTGATCAGGAGAAAACTTTGAAGCAAGAAACGGGTGACGGGGGTGAAGCTGAAGACGGCCTGCAAGAGTCGGAGAAATTGCAATCGTCTCTGCCTGATGCTCACGTGCCTCTAGGCCTGCTTGCGGACTTGAGCTTGAGCAACAGCAAGGCTAACCGGAAGAAAGACTTCGCCAAGGATGTGGGTCTTAATGACGACGACTTGAATGATGACAATGTTGTGCGTACGGTTCGGACCTCCTGTTTTTATTGGTTTAACTTGTCTGAACTTTCAGGGTGTGGCCAATGAAACATACTTCATGCCAGGTTTGTCATGCGTCGACCTTATAATTGACCCGACTCATCGACCCCATTTCAGGCCCTGCCACAGACCTTGGAATCAGGGCATCTTTAATCGAACAGCACAGCGCACCTGAAATTCTGGTCCATGGACTGGTGAAACCAGAAGATGTAGAGAAGCTATTCCAGATGTACGTCCACCACCTTAACTAAAGCGGCCTTTCAATCCTCATACATCAACCTCAGATTTTATGAACGGGTTAATGTGCGATATCTTCGCTTTTACCACGTGATCGTCGTTCCTGATTTCAACAACAGCCGTTCATCTCCCTCCTGGACCCGGTTTTACACACGCCTGCATCAACCTTTGCGAGATGCCCATTCCTTTTCACAGTCGGTACGTGATAAATTGACGTGACTCTCAACTCTACTCATCGCCTTTTAGTTTGTGCCATTTCGTCCAGATATTATGCTGAAAAATCGGAGATATATCCCATTGCTATGCATTTTGCGAAGCATTCCGCTGCCAATGCGTTGATTGATGGGTGGAAATCCGTTGAGCTCTGCCAGGCTTACATCCTGATGAGTATTTACGCTGTACCCGCGCGCCGTTGGGAGGAGGATCGTAGCTGGTTATACACCGGGCTTGCTATCAGGTGAACCACATCTGCTTTCCACATTCAGATTCACTAAACGCAGTATACAGAATTGCGACCGATCTCAATCTGCACATTGTTTCGACTACAAAGCCCCAGAACGAGAAGCAGGAACGCGAGATTCTAAACAAGACGAGGGTTTGGATGATCTGCTTTAATCTTGATCGCTCAACGGCTACACAATTTGGTAAACCTTCGACGATAAAGGAAGATTTGTATGTCTACGCCCTGACTCCGGAGCTTGTATGCCCTGATCTAATCTCGACAGTGTTGTTCGGAATGCCAAAGACTGGTACAAGAAATCCCAATATAACCTGAACGTAAGCACCGTCTTGATTTCGATATATGAAGTCTAAAATGACACGCGACCAGCTTGACTTGCACCTTTGTGGTTATTTGGCGCTTCTTCAGATTGTGGCTAAATTCCATGAAGAAATTTTCAACGATCCATCTGCTCCGACTGGGTTGAACAAGGTATACAACTTTTTCTTTCATCAACAGTGCGATGTCTAACTTTGAAAGCAGAAAGTTAACTTTAGAGCAGTCACGTTAGCCCATAACGAGCATTTGACTCGATACCAAGAAGAGTGGGCGAAAAAGTTCAAAGAAGATTCTGATCCAAACGGTAAATCATCCTGCTCTGCACAACGACAGTCACTAATAGCTGTCTCTCTAGACCCCGCATGCGCTCTCCGATGTTCATTGCTTCCTTTGTATGCTTTCTATGAACTTTTTGTATCTGACTTTTTACCTATGCATCATTTCTTTAGCCTTGTGGGTTATTCGAGGCTCGTTATGTTTTCTTTCGGCTTCCAGCAAGCATACCAACGCGGGTTTGAGAGTGAAGATGTTGTCTTCTTTACAACGGTACGTCCAGGCCACGCCAGTGGTGAACGACTACTTACTGACTTACCTTGTTAGTGCTTGGATGCTGCAAAATCTGTCATTGAAAACATGATCGACGGTTTGGCTCCCAGCGGCTACATGCGTTATGCGCCTGATGGTACTTATCATCGTGTCTTATTATTTTATTGCTGTGGCTCATGTGTTTGCAGGCCATTTCGTCTTCGCGTCTTTCGCATCAGCGTTCCTTCTCAAAGTCCGTTGTACCCACATCGCGCATTCACGTTTATAAATGACTAATAACGTCCTTATAGCTCCTTAAACCTGAATTCTCCTCTTTTCTTGTGAAAGCGGAAGAAAACGAGATTTTCGATTTGATTGGTCGCCTCATTCAGACTTTGAGCTCCCCCAAGATTGCTATCGACGACCGCCATACTCCTAAGCTCTATGCTCGTTTCTTGGCTGGCCTCCTTTCTCGCCATCGTGGAGATGGAGCGACTGTTGGTCGTCTCCAAACTGTTCCTCCATCCAGCCATTTACCCAGCACCAATCCACAGACAGCGTCAGCTCCAACCATGTCGATGGCAACAAGTCCCCCCGTTGGTCAGAGTGGGGAGCAGAACTTTAATCAAGGTCAAGGAGCACTCGGCTCGGTGATGGAGACTCCGATATACATGCCAGAAGCCACTTTTGCTACAAGCACCGGCCAAATTCACTTTGGCACAGACTTTGATATGTCGTACGGAGCGAACGGATTCTCTGATGAAGAAATGCTTGCGACGATGCAAGCCATCAAGAATCCTGCTTGGTGGCAGAACATGATGATGCCTGGGTGCGTCGCATGACTTCGTTATCTTTGACGAATGTGCTCTGACACTTCTTTCTTCACAGTTTCTCATGGCCTGAGGGGTCTCCTTCACCTCCCGTCAGCAACAACATGGTTAATCCTCCTTTCCTTGGCAACCTTCACCAACCCTCCGCTTTTGGTATATTCCACGGTACGCAGGTCATGATGTGATGACATTGGCGCTACGTTCTGTTCTTTCTCATTTTTTGTCGATACCTTAAGGAACATTATTGTTTATATTTTTCTGCATCTTGGGTTGTTATCTCGTCGTTTGTTATCTCATCTTAGCAGTTATCGTAATGTACTTGTTACTCAAACACAAATTAGAAGGCATGCATATTGAATATCATTGTTTTTTTCGTTAATCAAGTCCAACTGAGAATCCTTATCAGATAAGATCAGATCAGGATTTGTCCACCCGTCGATGTCGATAGCTTGTCATCCCAACTTTCCTCTCGAACTTAAGCTTGAAGTCATGGAACTCCTAGAGTACGTCCTTATCAAAGCGTAGCCTTCATTCTAATGTCATCATCTCGGTAGAATTTCGCCGCTACAAAACCTACTCAGCCACTTTCGCTTTATGGTCACTGTTCGCTCTCAAGAGGACCACTACCATTCTCTCATTCTTTTCAGACTATCACCTGGGTTGGAAACCCAACATCCTAATTCAAATGCGTCCGACAGGAGTCATGACATAGGACAGATCCAATCGATTCACCCCGATGCAAGTCAAATATACGTGATGGAGGCAAGCTGTCCGCACCTTGGGGCAGATATGTCGCATGCAGAAATAGAGGAATGTGATAGTGGCACTGTTGCTGTTTGCCCTTGGCATAGGTTCGTCGTCATCCCACGAGCTCCATTGGCCTGAGTGACTTAAAATTTCCAGGTATGATTTCGACCTGAAAACTGGACTGAGCGAAACTGGTTTGAGAGCGTGCACTTACCGAGTTGAAGTGAAAGTAGACCCACGGGATGGGCTCGACAAGGTCTATATTGAAACTCCAAAAGAGGGAAAGAGCTGGCGTTTGGTTGAACTTAGACCAGTATCCGAGGGTAAATACTTCTTTCTGGGTTACCCTGAAGCAGCCAACTGAATCTAATTTTCCTTCAGAATTTGCTGATCCTCCTCCACCTATTTCAGCCCCAAAAGCATCATTCCCCGCACCATTGGCGGAAAATGAACCAGTGGTACCTTTGGTCGAAGCTCCTAAAACACTTCTGCAATGGGCTGTACTTATCCTGAATACTCCCAACCCTACCCTAAAGGTTCGCCCAATGTGCAGCATTTGCCTTCTATTAACAAGGTCAAAAGTGATCGCAGGTGGAACGCACCCGACATGCAGTCAACCTTTTTCGAACCGGCAAGCTATCTTCTATAGGCCATAAGTCGCCCAATGTGCCCAAACCTCCGGACGTGCCTTTGAGAGAAGATTCTTTTACGCGAAATACAGTCGATCCTAAAAAGGTCAAGAACAGGAAAAAGCATGCTGTAATGTTGCACGCCCTCGCGAACATTGAACAATGGGCGTAAGTAGTGACAAATTCGTCAGTGGGCATAATGGAACACATTCTGATACTTATTCGTAGTATCGACCTTGCGTAGGTAAAATACTCTGTCTCCTAGTCATCTATACTTGACAGTTCTCTCTTTAGTTGGGACATAATAGCCCGTTTCGGACCAAAAAACCATAACTTGCCACCTGCATTCTTCTCTGACTTCGCCAAAATGGCTCTGGACGAATCAAAACACTTGTGAGGGTCTATTCCTTTCATCTCATTACCAAAGCTTAACTACATCCAGCTCCCTGCTTACGGCAAGACTCGCAGCCATCTCACCTTCGACACCATACGGCAGTATGCCTGTTCATGCTTCACTTTGGGAATCGGCAACAGTGACATCTCACTCTTTGCGTTCTCGTCTGGCCATCATTCATCTTGTGCACGAAGCTAGGGGGTTAGATGTTAACCCTGCCACCATTGAGCGCTTTCGAAAAGCTGGGGATTTGGAAACGGTCAAAGTAATGGAAATTATCCACGCAGATGAGGTCACCCATGTAACCTCAGGTCACCGGTGGTTTACATGGATTTGCTCTCAAGACGGTAACGTCGATCCAGTGTCGACTTTCCGGGAAGAAGTTAGGATAGGATGGAGGGGTGAAGTCAAAGGACCATTTAATGCAGAAGACAGGGATAGGGCAGGGCTATCCCCTCGTTTTTACGAGGATCTACGAGGTGAAATGGGCGTCATCTCAGATTTTCCTCGGACAGACAAACATGTCGACAATCTGACCAAAGATATGGCTTCTGTAACAATTGAGTACGATGGAGCAACACCTAAGTAGCAATATTTGACTATCAATTTATCCAATACATTGATGACATGTCTTCCTGGATAGATCAAATGTATTCTGATACTCAGACCCATGGTAAGTCACTATTTAAAGGAGTTGAAGGATTGAAAATATCATCAGGAGGCACATGGAGAATAGTAAACTACCAGATTTTTAGTGTAAAATAAGTACAGACATCACTAATGGTGAAAGTCCATGAGGCGCTTACTTGCCCGTATTCTATGAACCAAAAAATGGAGGCTTCGCGTCAAAAACCATCGAAAATGAACACAAGAATTTATCATGGGGTGTAAATTAGAAAGCAAATGAGTGACTATCATAAACCGATAAACCGCGAACCCAACAACCATCTCGGACAACCTCAGCTATTGATCACCTTCCACTTCAATTTCATGTAAAATATCTAAAGATTGATGTTGATGGGTGAACAGCCAATCGCGACAAGACCATCTAATAAGGCTAGCGTCAGCGAGGGAGTCAGGCCGATACAATGGAGGAACACCTACTGAAGCTGTTGTTGCTGCAGCAAACCGGAGAGGAAGAGCTGCGTAAAGGGAAGTTAGGTTGACACTTTCAATAGGATACTAGGCACTAACCATGAAGCACCACCACCAGTGCCAATCGCAGTGATTGGGCTGCATGAAACACCGAATTTGCCACTGAAGGAGCCCAAGGCTACACCAAGGAGAGCCGTCAGGATGGTGCCCTCCGCACTTTTAGAATCGTAGAACTTGTTGCCTAAATGAATCATCAGGATGAGATCATATGTTATAAAACAAGTGCTCACAGCATTGAACAGGTCCTGTGTTGCAGGAGTTGTTGATACCTCCCTCAGATGGAGCGGGAGCAGCAGCGACGAAGGCGGCCATGGAGGCGACAGCAACGAGAACGATCTTGGAGAACATTTTAAGGGAGAGTGAGTAGTTGGTTAAGATGAACGAGCCGGGTTTGCGAGACAAAACGAATGTGAGGATTCGATTGATGAAAGTAGACGCGATTAGGCTGGGTCTTTATAGCTTTCCAGAATGCGTTGTCGCGATAATTTTCCAGGAAACTCGTGATGGCTGGGCATATCCCGAAAGACGCTAGAAGCAAGAAGTTGAGTGCTTTGGGAACCGAAGAAGCCATCTGACGGAACAGGAAATTTATGATAGGCGCTTGTTTTGACTTTAAAACACAAATAAATGCTGTCATCGTTCATTCCCCTGTCACTGTAATTTGTTGCGCCAATGTGTCGGAAAAATCGAAAGTAGCATATCAATGGTTGCGACGGGTGATGAACATATAATCGCTGATCACCTTCTCGCAGACAGACATTTCAGCACAGCATCAGGTCATGTTACCACCGATAAGCCGATGGTATAAAATATCAGCCCGTAATATGTTTCCTACTGGTAGGTTTATCAGAAGGTTACCACCCCATGTAACCTCTGGTAATGCTTGCAAGTTCTGACTGCCCTCAGTGAGGCAGGCTGATCTGATCTGATGTACTGGTGTTCTGTCGTTCTCAGTTCTGTCAGGCATATATTAAATTTCTTGACAATGTTGTTGTATCATGACAGATTATTTACACGTAGAAACATATCACCGTCAACAGTGTCTATAATATAACGAAGCCTTGCATCAGTTTCAAAAACGGGACAGAGGAGGGCCCCCCGGGTGACATAGTCCATCAATACAAAGGAAGGATCCCTTGCCTCCGCAGAAATTTGACAATTCTCCCACAAGGTGTGCGGTTTCCAGTTGTTTCGGGTGAATGAGTAGACCAAGGCAATATCAACTGATTTGCCTGAAGGTAATCGACATCGAATTAGCGAACGGAGGCGCGCAACAGAAATTCCAGGGCCGTCATCATTAATGATTACGCAGTCATACCGCTCGCGCTGATGAAAGTCCGGATTGCAACGCAGGATATCACTCGCCTCTGTCCAGTCCTCCATAGATTGATACGTGATTTTGAGGCATTTAAAAGTCTGGACCTGTGAGAATTGGATTCATCCTCGTGAGATTCTATTCAAGATCAACTTGACGTTAAAAGACGTACATATATCAGATCCTCGTAACGCGGAGCTTCGTCTGGAAAGTTATGTATGATAAATGAGCGAAGGCGCTCATCGAACGAAATAAAATCACTGTTGGTCGGTGCGATAGATTTCTCGAGCTCCCGAGAGTCCGATCGAGTTCCAGTCGGTGAACCAAAAGTCCAATGGCGCTCCGAGCTGGGAAATTTTATGTCACTCGAGAGTTCACCCATTCGGTCTTCAGTTTCTGCGTGAGCTTGCGATTCTTGTGCCCTAAGGTCATTATCTATTGCCATTCGGATAAGGGCAATTGCCTCTTGGTTTTCATCAATTTTAACCATCTGAACGATCTGAATAAGTATCTGTCCGTGTTATCTTGGGGAGGATTGAGCTAACCTGCTTTTCCGCTTCTTTCTTACTTGTCTGCTTATATGCCTGGGCCGCCTCCTGCTGGAATCCCTCACCAGGACGTGTGGACATATTATCAGTAGTTCCTTTTTGTTGAATATCCGAAAGGACGTGAGACGAGTAATGCTGCTTAAAGAAATCAAAGCTTTTGTTGTACTCCTTGGATACTTTCTGAAGATATAGTGGAAGGACATAAAAACCAGAGAATTGATGATACAACATACTGAGCAATATTTCTCGTAATCTTTGATCACCTCTTCAAGGTATGCGAAGCGCCGTTCGGTCATGCATCGCAATCCAATCATTAGTCAGTAACATTGATAGGCTCGAATGCAGTGTATGAGGGGCGAGTTTCGCGGAAGGAGCTGGACAAGGCACGGGAGTATACACTGAAGCTGACATAGTAACTCGGTTTGAATACAATAAAATATGCAACCCACCTTCAAGATATCGTAATAACTTTGTCCGTCCGTGAAAGAAATGGTCGAAACGTGGTTGAAGTGCTTCAAATTTGCCCATGCCGGAAATTTGCGCATACTACAACAAATTAGCTCCAAAAAAATCAAACCCACGATTTTTTCGATGACTTACTTTGACGTTAATTTTCCTAGAGCCTTTCTTCCTTCCAAAACCTTAAGAACGAGCTCCCACAGATGCTTTCCCCATTTTCCAATGTCATCCGAATGTAACGTGTCGTATGAAGACGCCAAATATGGATCGGAGAACCGAAATTCCCAAAGAAAATGCTAAACCTTCATTTAGACAATATAAGGTTATATAGACATATCAAATATACCTTTATATCGTGTAACCCATGGTCCTGTAGAATCTTCTCTTTCACTTTCTTTGAAGTGGCCTGAGAAGCGAGCTCTAAGACAGAACGCATAGACTCAGTTGTTCGAGGTTCGAAGGACTTCGTAATGCGATGAAGTTCCGACTTGTGGACCAAACACTTTGGACATGGATAATTTGCGTTTGCGGCTCGGCAAGCGCAAAAGTATGAGGCCTCTTCGCCGTCCTGTGATTCAATGAGAATACCTGGGTAAAGAATCCGTGTTATTTCGTCATTACAGAGATGTGCTTCTCCACGGCGTGAGCGACGTCCCAAGGACGAAAAAACCCGTCCCAAAATTTTTTGATAAACTTCTCGTTTGAATTGTGCAAATTCTAGGGTCTCAGCCGCCCCGCGATCACTTGGGTGTGCAGGATCCTCGATCTTTCGGCTGGTGAGTGCCCGTTTCTTTCGCTTAGCTTTTGAACCACTCACAATCGGCATATAACCCAACAAAATCCCCCCACCATTACCAGATGCATTTCGAATGTTTCTCGGCAGCCAGGCTGCGCGAAGAATCATTGGATACTTTTTAACCCGGCGGGTGACAAGCCCCTTATCAAGCCAAAAATGTAAAGGAAGATAGCAGTGTGGATAAGGACCATTGTCGGGAAGCGAAGACTAAAACGAGGTAATCAGTTCAAATGCACTGGATTGAAAAATTTGCTGCTTACATCAACCTCCCACCAGGTATTGGCTGTATTTGGTTCATCGATAATACGTTCCTCGATGTTATCTCTTTGACAACAATAAAATTTACGGACGGAGTTCCAGCAGCTGACTGAAGCCAGGGATTTATCATGGATGAGGTTCAGAATATAAGCCCATGGGTCGCGATATTGGAACTTGAAGTGAAGGGACTGCCCCTGGTAAGTCGCAGACACTTCGTCTTCTTTGAACTAAAAAAATATTAAGCGCGCTGGGACAATTTAATCACGAAATCACTCACTTGTACCCCATACTCGCGTGCTTTTTCCAAAGAGTCTTGCATGTCCTTGTAGGTACGAAGTGTTAGACGACTTCCGCCGATACACCAACTTCCATTAAACCCAGCAAATTGCTTATTGACAAGATCTTTTGAAAGTAGACCCCTTACTGCAGTTTCCGTGTATTCAAAATCCGCAAGTGTTCGGAAAGGTGCCCAAGGTCGACTTTCAGGAACGGGAACATAAGCTACTGATGCCACAGATGATGAAAGCGAATCGGCATGGATCGATGTAAGAGGGATGATAGTCACATCAGGTTTACTGCTATGTGGATGAGGAACAATCTTGATGTAAACTTCTGGGAGATATGGCCCGTAGATTCTTTCAGTTGAGCTGGAAGCTGGTTCGATGTGAGAGATTGAGTATTTGATGAAGGACTCTGATAATTACTGTCTTCCGAAAGCATATCAGAATATCCCCCATCGAAATCTTGAGCTGCCTGAATATCATGGCTTATTTGGGGCACATCCTGCGATATAGAGGTCAAGTGACAAAAATGTAGTATTCAGAAAAGCAGACTGACCTCAATCACACCAGAAGGACTAGCGGCCTGATGATCGAGTGTCTGTGCTCCGCCTCTGTGCCCAAAAGACTGAAACTTGACAGCCTTTTTTTTCCTACGTTGTAGCTGCCATATTGTCTTGCACGAAGCTTGATGCTTGTCAAACCCACGAGCATCGCGGTGTGCTTTACAGTACAGGCAATAGCGGTGTGTGTCGCTCTCGCGTTCTTTGATGCTTTTTTTAACTTTGGCGATACGAGGCATGTCAATGATGTACACATTATTGGATCCTATCAATATACATCTGAGTGGAGCCATTGAGATTGCGTCATTTGGAGCGAACTAGATATAAATCTTACCGTCGCCTTCCTACAACTTGAACCCAAACCTCCCGTCGTGTTTCTACTATCTCATATAAAGATGCCCAATCGTTCTCAACAAGCTGTTCCGCATGCCGAAGCCCAAACTCCCTCCTCCGAGATTGCGCTAAGCACCAGAACTAGCCCAACGAAATTGGTCAAGGTAAGCCCTCCTGAACGGGATGCGCGTTGCTTTCTAATCATGTGACCGCGACTTTGAAGGCCGCTCGGCAGTTTGAGCTGGACAAGAACACGGCCGAGGCTGAGGTACGAGAGCTGCGCCGAAAGCTCGCAGACATTAGCAACCAAGAAGATGAAAGTGAAGATTCGGAAGCCCCACCGTCTAAGCGAACTCGAAGAAACAATACCAGTCAGAGCGACAACGATGAAGAAGGACACGTCATCGATGCTGGTCATTGCTTTGTCATGCAATTCTCCCCGTGGCTTCGAAATGGCGATGGAACGTTTACGGTTGAATGTGACCCGCATGCAGACGACGCCCAGCGCTTCGAGAATGCCGACAATAAAGTCCAAGGACAGTTACTGGAGATCAAGGCGCTTCTCGGGGCTCATTTATTCGAGCAAGTGACCTCCGAAACGTGGATTGCAAAGGCAGTGAGTTAACACTTTAGATTATGGGCATGCCAACTAACCAAATTTTAGTTTATGAAAGGCATGAAGGCTCAGCGTTCGAATACTGCTACGCGTCTCCGTCGTCAATGCGCTGCACTCTTTAGTGTATCCGACTCCGACATGCTGAAGGCTGATATCAGAAAGGAGAAGTTCCGAGGACGAATTGGGTGGGTAGACAATGGCCAGGGATCAGGATCATACTCCAGTGTCGATGTAGAAATCCTTCACAAAGACTACGCAGGCCAATACGACTTTCAAACTGCATTCCTGAACCCTGTCCTGATGTGGGTGAGTAACATGGTCATCATAAGGTTGAATTTATTGCTCAAATATTCTTGAGGTCTTTGACGCCATTATCCGTGGCCCTACTTCCGCCAAACAGTTGATGAATGGGATTACATTAAATCCCACAACCGACACCATGGCCCGAAAGCATGGTATTCGACATACAACTCCTGGAGCTATTGCTGGTGCAGCTATCCTGGTACGCTCCAAGTCATAATTAGTGCAAGGCTTCCATTTACCAGATTAAATAGTCCCGCTGGGCCCTTTCCTCAGACGACTTCTTACAAAGCGTTGGTACCAATACCGGTATTAACTATGGAAAGGATTTTGAGGAATACCTTGAAATTCTGGTGAAAGGCCTTCGACAGCGGAGAAAGAGTGTTTTGAATATCTTTAGGGAATGGGATCGAGTTCTTTTTCCGAACTCGGATTCAAGCTTGGTTGGAAGTGTCGGGCAAGATCAAGCTTCGAGCTCTGGATTAAAGACCGCCCTAGATATGCTTGAAGCCGACGAGGTCGAGGAAGAGGATCAACTCCGTGAGTAGAAAGGACCGTCGTGAGCAACTCCAGATTATCTTTGTAAAATAAAGGATATGTATGTACTAGAATACGAAGCAATGTACAATTCTTGTGTATATTTCTATGGTCTTGCTTTTTCCTAAAAGCTTGTTGAGGCGTGCGAGTCGTGCCGTCGTTGGTTATGGATACTTTGATATTAATCTAGCGCATTGGAGTGACGGTGTTACTATATCGAGAGTTCAACGGCGCAACTCCACCACGACTACCCAGCACCTTCATTACAATACTTTGATAGAACAAAACCACAATGGTAGGTCCATTGCTTGGAGTATCTACTTCCTCGAAAATTCTAATGTCAGGCTCTACAGTGCATACTGGGCGCTAATTGTTGTGATATCTCTGTTCGTCGCTGCCTTCGTTCGTGCCGTAACTGTTGTGGTGTTCAACAGCAACAAACCGAATGTACTCCATAGCTTTGGAGTCGCAACGTCATGCTCCAACTGTGACCCTGCCGCGCAGCAGCTCTGGAATGTATAAAGTGCGACGAATGTAGGATGCAAACGCACTTTCTTCAATGAAGCGTCAGCACCGTCACATCTCGCTTGAGCCTTGCCCTCCGCTTCAACCTCAGACTCACGCGAGCCTGCCCAGCCCAACATCCGGAGAGGAATCGGAATTCCCGCCTATCCGCATACACAACAGCACACCCACTCTCCATTCATCGTCACCGCCTTCTCCGAGCCATCTCAGTCGGTTCCCTAGGCTCCCGAAACAGCCAGAGCCCAAATTGTCATCCAGCAAGGAGCCAGGGCCTTCTAAATTGCGACATCTTCCACCAAGAGCTGGACTTGGGAGCAAGAACCGTAGCAATACGATTCAGGCGAGGACATCGACTCAGCGTCAAGGTGGGAAAGTGAGCAGTAGATCTCAAACCTCTACGGATGTCTTAACTGATAATCAAACGGTCTAGATTCGCATCAAACCCTCGTTAAAGCGAGGTCCACAACTTCTTGAGGCTGCCAATGACTCGGAGCGCTACTCGACGAAAACGTGTTCAGCCCCTGAACACGAAATGGTGAGGGATGGATACCTTTGCGCACACTTTTACTTACTGCTCTGCGTCAGAGCATCACTGGACTCCCACCAAAGCAAGATGCTGAGGCCCTTGAACTTGGCTACGATTCAGAGCGCCCATCCAAAAGACGACGGCTCGTTCACACCTCAGAAAACGACATGGACTGGCTAAAGCACGAGATCAGTGATACGAAAGAGCGGGTCAAGGAGATTGCAGATCATCTTCGGAACGATACAGATTACCGGTTGGAAGAGCTACTTTATTATGTTCGAGAACTGGCCGTTCCACAGAGTCCTCCATAGTGTATGCATATCAGCTTCGCAAATGTAAATGTATCTCGAAATGAATATCCTTCTCTAAATGCTATTCAATGAGTGCTATTTAATTATTTAAGCCATATGTGATCGTAAATACGCCTATAATTCTCCCATTTTCTATGGTACTGAAGGAGAAATATCTGTCCATGTCATGGATTACTTGTATTATTCTCTTGGTAAGAGGTGACCACTCCTACAAGTACCTGATCTACTTGGCCAGTAATGATCTCTGTCTTTCTTGGTGGCGTCAGTGAACATTCCTGAACACCATGGTCATGACTTGCCAGGGTGGTCACCCTGGAGTACAATGATGCTCTTGGTCAGCGGAAGTCATAATTATCTGGGTGCCAATACGATATAGAAAATTACTGAGCCATGTCTACCCACGAAAAAGGTGATGGGCTGATATGCGTTGATCTCGTCATATTTCCACATTTATGCTAATCTCGGTTTTCCCGACATGCAGGATATTAGAATTTCGGTGTAGATTTAAGAGATTCTTGGAAGGAGAAACTGACGATAATATGAGGCAACTGAGTACCAGGACGGGAACCATTTAAGTAGAAACGGCGATCAGCAAGGACCCTGCATGGAATTGAGTAAACGTGTTGGCGTTCATTTGAATGGGTTTTTTTTTTTGCTTTGCAAATTCGGAGGGTCGGAATTTACAGGTGTCGTCGTGACGTGAATTTACTTCAATCACTGACATATCGAAGACTTGGCGCTACCGTGCTGTATTTGAACCTCGTAGCAGCCCTGTGAGCTTGGTTCTCAACCCGTGCCCATTCCTCTTGACGGTTTAGTGGGTGCCTTTGGGTTGTAAATCCCGACAATTGAGAAAAAGCAGTATTCTTAAGGTAATGCTCAACCAGGCTGGATCTGGCTTTAAGCAAAAGCCAACTAGAAGTTTGTCATCGATGATGCATGATGCATCACGGTCGGCCTGATTCCAATGGGCGAATATCATACCTGATCTGTTAAGAAATGCTGCATGGTCCATGCATTCTCGAAGTTATTGGAAGACTGAATGGACCAGGCTCTCCTCATTCAGCTTGTCATGCTGCTTCAAAATCTACTTAGTGGGTTAGTACTGAGTTGATGCCATTGCCACAAGCGCAAACGGCAGGATTCAGGAATTTAATTATACTGGTACGGCGTTTCCAACAATAATAGTTGGTCTCGTCAATCGAGTCCATACATTCGCGGAACTGTATTGGCCTCTAGTAGACGGCAAAAACGCCTAATAACGCCATAGACGAAGCAGAAGAACGAATTTGAACACTAGAAATGACGATAGATGGTGCCTATCGTCTTATCCGGCGTCCTTTCAGTACATTGATCTTGGGTACCAGCATGCTGATCCTATGCATCACTTGGGTTTCGGTGCTGTCGGCCACGCTGGTCATGCCGCGAGCTTCGGGACTCTGTGGTTGGTATCGCCTCTCATAAACTTCGAGGTCGGAGAGTCCCCAATCGCGGATAGTGGCATGACGCGGTTCTACTTCTGGTTCCAACTTTGTTGAAGAACGATACATAAGTTCCTAGATCGGTGGAGGATAATAAAAAGCATACGTACGAAATAAGAAACCGAGTTGAAGATGAGAACAAGTGAAAATAATCCGGGTGATCGCGTGGCCAGCAAAAGAAGAAGGGGAAGGTCTAGCATGCCAACTTCAAGGTGCAAATGTTGGAGATCATACGGCCGATGGCTGAACAGCCCCAATGCTTCGTCGACTTCATTTCTGTTAAGGTAGTGGTCCGTGAGACAGAGTCGCGTTAAAGTATCGCTGGATCGACGAAGGAGAGGAATTGTTCTGGCGATGGAGATAAACGGAAGCTCAAGTGCTTCAAGACCTGATAAATAACTAGAATGAGATAGAAGTTTGTCGTTTATTGGCGTCCATTCGTCTCTCTTTTGCTTGTAGATAAATGCCCTATCTACGTGGGCCATGATTTGTTCTGGCCATATTGCTGAGAGAGATACCTGTCTAAGGCTAAAGGCACGGGCTTTCAGAATGCGGAGAATTCCAGACGGATCAGATAGCGACGCTTGATTGAAGGATATACGGCAACCAAATTCTCTAAGAGACATTAGAGATTCTGCAGACAGAGCCTGGTAAAAATTGGCGAGATCTGCAGAAGACGAAGAAGATATAAAGAGGGAACGGAGAGAGGTTTGACGGTGGTTGATAAAAGGGATTATGATGTTTAATAAGTCCTCGCTGTCTGGGTCTTGGTTTAGGAAGTCCTCGAGGGGGCTCCTTACGCCGAAGGGTTTTACGGGGAGGCGTTTCATATCACCAGTTCTATAATCGAAGTGGAAATTCAATTCGTCTATGTTATCGAAGTTCGTAATCGCCAAGAGCTCCTTGAACTTGGATATCTGCGCACGCAAGACGAGTTTACGCAAACTTTTATCGAAAGACGTCCTCATTGAGGTCAAGAAGATTTGCGTGTCCAAGTTCAGAGGGAGGTCCCTCCATTCGAAATTCAGTTCTGTGACGTTCGTCATCCCCTTAACAGCAGTAATCAAGGAGTCGATTATCTCCTTAGAGGAGAGTTCACTCAGCTCGGCCTTATCGCCCCCCAACACAGGCTTTGTCTCGAGTTCTGTCTGGAACTTGGACAGAATAGAGGCAAAAGAATGCCTCAGCGTTTTTTTGTTCGTTTTGATCAAAGCGTCGCGTCGTAGCAGATATTCGATAAACCACGCTCGGACGTAAACTCTCTGAACATGTTCCGCTACAAGAGGTTCTCTTTCAATATGTAAAAAATCAGTCGACCATTTCAAAAAATAAGTAAAGAGACGCACTGTAATCGTTGGAGGCGTCGTATAAATGGTTTGTCGAGCTTGATCCACCGAACCTCACGATATCGGCAATCGAGGGCAAAATCATAGAATGAACGATTCACCCCCATATACTGAGGATCCAGTCCAGTGTGCGAAATATATCCAGCGATAATACGCCATAGGTCGTCTGGAATGTCGTTGCCGGTAATGCGTGGTGGCTGTGAGTGCGATATACCAGGAGTTGATTTATGCATGAGCAACGAGTCTTGTTTCTCGTCAACTTGGTGGTTATTGATAGACCCTGGAACTCAACCGTCAGTGAAAAGGGAAAGATATGCATTTCCGAAACCCTGGGCTTCATGTATAACCCTTGCGGAACATGGCGTGGCAGATGGCAGTCAGACTCAGAGCGCGGGTCGTGGCGCTGCACGTGTATTGATGCGACCAACTGTCAGAAGGGCTCAAGCAGTCCACCTCGTATTTAGTGAATCGTACTCGTAAGTAAAACAATGGATTTCAAAGTACGGTATTGGCTACAAGAAGGTTCATCGCTCTTTTTTTTTGCAAGGATACATGAAGTGTTTCGAAAGTTCGACACAAAGTAGATGGCTGGGAGCCTCGCACCATCATGAAGCAACCTTAATTCGTCCATCATTCTATGTTGCGAAGTTACGTCTCCAACGTCAAAAGACGTGGCAAGCAAGAATCCTTATGGGAGGCTGGTATATAGAAGAGATTGTCCAAAGTACTGCTAAATCGTTAGATAGAACAGGACACATAGCATGAGGTGAGAGGATATCACGCACAGATAATAATACAAATGAATCAATTCAAAACTACTGAATTTTCATGACCGAGTCAATACGGGCTGCTTGGATGTTTTTCCTCAATTTCGCCCAGATCGGGAAACCGGAGAGCAGGGTCGAGCAGACATACAACGTCTGAAAGGGTACGACATAAGGTAGAGTGGAGGAGAAAACAATCTAACTTTTGACTCACCCCGAGAAGAAATCCGGTTGAATGTTTGCGGCACAAGCTATATGTGTAAAACGACTCCGCGACGTGTGTAACAATGATGAACCAGTAAGAGAATACGACGATGCGGTTTCCGGTGTAGGATACAACCAAGTCTGCGAAATTGCCAAGGGTAGATGTCTGTCCTCTGAAAAAGTGGAGGAAGAAGGTGAAAGTGACTAAGACTGCCGACACCCAGGCATCTCTTGGGAATTCGAAGAATGTAATTTTCGGCGCTTTGATCTAGTCAAATAATTGGGCTATGAGCGCAGATATTGACTAGAGAGAGGGAACACACCATTCCCAGACCCTCTTGTGCAAATGCTTTCATTTCCAACAGACGGGGCTTGACATCGTCATACCCGGACAGAGGAGGCTCAATCGGGACCCTCACTTCCTTCTTTGAACCTCCTTTCATTGTGCAGGTCAAGGTCATGCTCTACACGACATAAATAGTTTTGACATGAGGATAGGAATAAAATAACAAGCTATGACGATTACACACCTTGCAGTCAATAGCTGTCATCTCCGCGCTCGTGATGACTTCATTGACCTTGCCAAACCACTTCGCATATGCGACTAGAGTATCGGGATGGTTCGACATGTACATGCGCAAAAACCCAGACTTCTCGGCGACTGGATCAGACATGGTTGGGTTGGGTATGGTATCCAGTAAATCTTGATTGGAAAAAGACAAGAAGGAAGTCGAGAATTTCAGCCCAGAGTAACACCACAACTTATAAGGAAACCAGCAGAGACGTGGAGGTTAATAAGTGGTAGCCAGTTGAACGAGGGCCTGAGTAAAGTTCACTCGGCTACCAAGCGCCGGTACTCGTGAGCGTTCCGGACAAACCAGTTACAGTCACACCTAACCATCATAACACGACTCTGCGACTGAACTCTAATTGCATTCACATTTTCAAGAAATATAGAAGTCATGCCTTGTAACAGCGACGAACCGAGAAAACCTTGGAGGGAGCAAATGCAATTAAATTTATGAAGACTCCTCAACGTATGTTCGTAATGCTAGATACAATTAAAGCCTATTTCATGCAATTCCGGCTGCGACGTCCTTCTGGAACTGGCGCACAACAGGCTCCATACCACCCTCGTCCACAAAAAATCCAAGACTTAGAGGGTACTCGTTATTAAAAGCAGAAGGCCACGACGAAACAATGCGTCTATTAACGGGATCGTCCTTGAATTTAACAAGATCCAAAGCCTCTTGACCTCCGACCTTCAGGAGGGCGTCCAGCTCGTCCTTGACGCTGGCCGTGAAGCCAGGGAGGCAAACGACACGGGTATGGGAGAAGAACTTGTGGGCAGGTATGTGTTTGGCGATGACAAAATTTTGGATTGTGGTTTCGGGTGATGCGAGCCACGATCGCAGTGAAAGTTCTGGAGAGTCAATAGAGTCGCCTACAGGACAGATTGCATCCAAACCCTTGAGAGGTTCACGGATAATACCTGAGAATATATGTAAGTCAACAATAAACTTGCAGAAAGAACAAAGAAACCTGAAATAAAAGCGGACGTAGCATTAGACGGAACACCTGGTCGTACAACAATAGTAGGAAGACGCAGGATACGGCCGTCTATCCAGCCACGACGGGTGTACTCGTTCACCATGAGCTCCGAAGTAAGTTTGCCTGTGCCATATGAACTTTCAGGAGTGGCAATCGTCAACGGTGTGATGATATCGGGCTATCATAAACAGATCAAAGACTTAGATTTACGAGCGATGTTAGGAACATGAACTAACCAAAGGACCGCCATAGACAGCTAATGACGAGGTGAAAATGAATTTGATGGGAGGCTTGCCGTATATACGAGCAGCCTCAAGCAAAGAACGGACAGAATCGATGTTGATCTGAGAGATAGCTCTTTGAATAACACATTAAAGGGGGAGGGGAATTGTAGATGCATACTTTCACACCGAGCTCGAAGTTATCTTCCGATCCTCGTGACATGATGCCGTGCAAGCAGTATATGGTGTCAGGGATATCGAACTTTGTCTTGAACAGACCATCAATCTGAGCCCGATCGCTCAAGTCGGCCTTGAGAGCAACAGCTTTGGACCCAGCAGGCGCTCTGGGCTCCACAATGTCGGCGAGAATAAGGTTGACATCGGGTGTCAGGGGATCAGCAACCAAGGCAGCGGCGAGCTGTTTAAGCCACAATGAGTACTCGAAGTGAATATCGTGAAAAAGAATGACTTGCAAGACCACCAAGCCATCCCGCGGCACCAGTAATCAAGACGGTGTTGGGCATATTCAATGAATTGAATCGGAGAGGGAAGGAAAGGAAAAGTTGTCAAGAAAAGGTGAAGTGTTCACATCCGGCTATTATCGACGCGCTATATAAAGACTCTGCCGGACCTTCCGAGTCCCCCGTCTCCGGGTGGGTTATCTGGAGAAACATAGACTTGAAAGGTGATGAAATTCGGGATACTGCCATGGTGGGAGTTGGAAAAACAGAAGAGAAAATCGCAATCAAAGCAGGCACGTTCTCACGTGATTCATCACAAGCGCCTACATCCATTTTGAGCGACTGATCACTCCTCCCGGAAGTATCTGGATAGATATTTCTATCCTCTGGATGTATTGGAAGTCCCTGTGTCCGGACGGCCCAGATGTTGGGCGTTGCCCCGGATTGCCCTTTTGACAGCGTCCAAAGTAAATGCACATCTGACACCTTCTAGTGAGTTGATCCCTTCCTCCTTTTCACTCTTAATAATGTCGAAAATCAACGGCACATCTCATAAAAAATGGCGAGTCATAATCGGCTGCGATGTAAGTTGTACTTAATCCTCTTCTCCACCATTTCGCTATAATTCTTCTATAGGACGCCGGGTTATTGTACAAGAACACCATCAAAGCCGATTTACTCAACGACCCTCGTGTGATTGATGTAATCGACGTAGGTGTCAACGACAACGAACACACTGCGTACGCACATGTTGCCGTGTCAGCTGCGCAGAAAGTCGCTTCAGGTCAGGCCGACCGCGCTATTCTGATCTGTGGCACCGGGCTCGGTGCGCACCATCATTTGATAGACGCCGTAGATCTAATTCTGAACTATTCCTACAGGTGTCGCAATCGCAGCCAACAAAGTCGTCGGCGTGCGCGCAATAACTGCTCACGACAGTTTCTCAGTAGAGAGGTCTGTTCTCAGTAATAACGCGCAGGTTCTGTGCATGGGTCAGCGTGTTATAGGAATCGAGTTGGCCAGGAGGCTGGTGAAAGAGTGGCTGGGATACGAATTTGATTCGACTTCACCATCGGCGCTTAAGGTTGACTTAATCAGCCAATATGAAATGGTCCCTGTGTGCTCTTAGAGTCAATAAGTACCGTTGCTACCCCAAACCATCAGCTGCTTGATATCGACTCGCCTGTAGTGCAGTACGCCCAACGATACTCATGACAATGACAGTAATTAGGAACAACAAATACATAGAAGCCCTAAGTGCTCTGGCTCTCGCCAATTGCTGGTTCGCATCTGCCAACACATTGTATATAGTAATTCATTTAAATTTCCAAGGGTTCAAAATTAACAAAAAAGTACTCAAAGTTATTGGATTCGACTGGAAGATGAATTACAGGGTATCAAGCTATGCTTTTCCTGACGACCCGAACAACGTGAAGAAACGTTCACAACTTTTGGAAAAAACCTCAGTTGCATCTTCCACTGCCTCTGGGAAAGGCATCGACAGAAGATTCTGACCTAAGGCTTTGGCATATGGATCGCGACCCCAACTGTTGACATTAATCTGGTAAACACGAGTTGAGTAATTAGTTTCGTTCTAAATTTTTGACTATTAAGCACGACCATACCTTGCTGACGCCGTTCTTGATGCACTCGACAAATAGGGAGTCAGGGAGTTCATCTGTCCCGTGGAGGCAGATAGGCACCTTCCCTTGAAACTCGGCGTGAAGGTCCTTAAGGCTACGGAAATACAGATAAGTGGATGCACGATGGCTGAACATTGCATCGACACGCACATTTGTTGACGGAAGTTAGGCGGATTGAGATAAGAACCGTGTAAGTTGCCAATACTGGGTGCTAGGATGAGCGCGCCAGTGCTATTTTAAGACACATTTTTAGTCATAATAAACAGGAGGCACAGTTATGGAAGACGAACCCAGCCATGAAGGCTTTCGCCTTTGCGGGCTCCGTGAGCTTGGCGTCGGAAATCATACGCAGACCAGCCTCACCCCCCTCGAGTCGCCCAAGCTCGACTTCAACGGCAATGCCACGTTTCAGTGCGCGCTCGACGTAGGGTTTGGCAATAGTGATGTTCTCCTCGTCAGTCTATCAAAGTCATTAAGCGCAATGGACACCTTCATGGACAAAATGAAGTTAATCTGCGTACATCAGCGTGACTGGCATCTACCATGATGCTATCGAAAGGGATGCCCTGGTCAGCGAGGTCCAGTGCGAGCTCCAGATGCTCTGGGTCGGTAGCATGGTCGAGATGCACGGCAATGGGTACAGAGGCTTGGTGAGCTCTGTCTTGAAGGTCAGCATCGGACTGCTGATCCTTGGTGGATAATTTACTCACACGTTGAGGCAGAACTTCAAGAATGGTCCTTTGCCATACGCAAGAGTAATAGGGAAAAGTTGGAGGATAGCAGGACTGCGTGCGCGTTCGGCAGCGCGAACCAGACCGATAGCCATCTGTGCATCATAGCTGGAGATAATCACGATTCTATAAGCGACCATGACGCAAAAAAAAGTTGAAGACAAAACGCACCAGGTCTGGGCAAGAATTCCATATCCATCGCGCTCGGCTCTATTGAGAATCTCGAGAGTGAGATTTTCTTTAAGTGTCATGGCTAGTGCGCTAACGTGAACAGTATGTCTGAGGAGCGAAGACAAGAATAAGTCTGTGAGTTTCGGCCATCTGGCACGGTATAAACCCAAAAAAAGGGATACACTGGTGTTGGAATTGCGTATGCAAACCGGCACGAGTGGGCACGGCGCGCCGTTGAGTTTCGCCGCCGTGCACGAACTGTTTCTATATTAGTTAAGTCATTTTTGCTTCCGCCCTATGTATTTTACATTCGCACTGTCGACGAGCAGCTCGTCGACATCCTTGGCCACCTTATGACTACTGCGGATGAGCTCCGCCGCCTTTTCCATGGTGTTTTATCGGTATTTCGTAGCGCACTTATAGTGTAGTTTCGTCGCTTCGTCACCTCAGTCTTTGCCCCCAAGAGACTGAGCTACTTCGTATCTAGTTTCCAACAGGTTATGGGCCCCGCCCCCTGCAATTGAACCTCGTTATTAGCTCACGTCGACCTCGAAAGTTTATTTCATTCCTACCATGTCTCAGTCAACTACTTCCCTGTCTGATACCCTCCCATCTACTGTCCCGAAACTCGAGCTCAAAGGTACAAACTGGGCTGTCTTCCGCGTGCGCTTTAAGGACGCCATCGAGGCGAAAGGCTTCTGGGGCCATTTCGACGGCACCGTAGCCCGACCAGTTCTCCGCGTCGCCGTGGCGGAAGTTATAACGACAGCGGAGGATGGAACGAAGGCGACAATACCGGCGATTCCAGGCCCAACAGACGATGAAATCGCGGCGCAGCGCCAGTGGGATAAGGACGAGTTATCCGCGAAATCTCTCCTGACGCAGAAAATTCCCGACTCGACGCTTATGCGTATTCACGACCAGACCACGGTCCGCGAGCGCTGGGAAGTCATCGTCCGCGAATTCACCGAGAAGGGCGAGTACGCGCAGACGGAAATGCGCGCGCGCTTCCTCGAGTCCAAGTGCCCGGATAAAGGGAATGTGCGCGAGTTCCTCGAGACCTTGCGGGTCAAGCGCGAGGAGCTGGCATCAGCTGGGGTATCAATCAGTCACCAAGACTATATCTCGACAATCCTTTCTTCCTTACCTGTTTCACTCTCCAACTTCGCATCATCCACACTAGCTGCTGCTCGTATGTTTGCACCAGCCGGCACGACCCATACCGCGGACCCGAATACCTTGATCACCATGATCTCGGAGGAGTACGAGCGCCAGCAGGCGCAACACTCGCGTCGCAGCGGGAAGTCCAAATCCGAGAACAAGGACGACGAAGCGATGGCGGTCACCTCGTCGTCGTCTTCGAAAGGGAAAGGCCGTGGAAAGGGGAAGGCGAACGTTACATGTTGGAATTGCGGTAAGAAGGGTCACTTTAAGAACCAGTGCCCGGAGCCGCCGAAGGCTGGCTCCAGCTCCAAGGACTCAAAGGACGCGAAAGGGAAGGATTCGAAGGATGGGAAGGGAGCGGGCAAGGACTCAGAGAAGGCTAACGTTGTGGAAGAGGAGGATTCCAGTTACGACAGTGACGGCGTGTTTGCAGTCAGCTGTGAGACCGAATCCGAGGCAGAGTCTGTCGACTGGATGCCTAGCCGAGGTACCGACACGGACCTGACCTCTTTCGGCAACTCCGTAGCAAATTCGATGCCGGATTTGCGAACTCTAAGCAATTCGGATGATGAGGAGAGGAGCGAGTCAGACGACTCAGATGACGGGCGCGGTGATTGGTTTTCGGAGGTGGGAAGTGATGCGGGCGACTTCGCGGATGTGGAATGGGAGTCAGATACGTCTCTAGAGGGCGAGGATGAGCAGAATTTCCAGGCGAACGTGGCAGAAGCATACCTTGCAGCCCAGGTTCCGGATACGAGCGCCCCTCGCGTGGAGATCTATGATTCAGGAACCACTCGCAACATCTCGCCGTATCTAGACGACTTCTTCATGTACCAATCCACCCCTACTCGTCGACTTCGCGCTGCCAATAGGCAGGGTTTCAGTGCCACTGGAATAGGCGAACTCCGAATCAGTGTTCCGAATGGAGCGAATAGCTCAAATCTTACACTTACCGAAGTTTTATACTCCCCAGAAGTGGGCTACACCCTCGTGTCCATAGGGAAGCTTGACGAACTCGGTTACGATGTCCGTTTCGCCGATGGTTATTGCACCATCAAGGACAAGAATGGTGTCCAGGTTGGGAAGGTGCCGAAGGACGCAAAGGGGCTTTACCGCGTCGAGCACAGCGCACCCGACAAGGAGGATGTCACGAATGCTGCCGAAGAAATTACGTTGGATCAGCTCCACAGGCGAATGGGGCACATCTCACCTCTAATCGCAAAGCGCCTGGTCGATAACGGATTCGTTACCGGGGTTCGGCTCGAGAAATCTGCGTTTTCACCTGATGACTTCTTTTGCGAGTCGTGCGTGTATGCGAAGGCGACCCGCAAGCCAGTGCCGAAGGAGAGAAGTGGTGAAAGGGCAAAGGAATTCGGGGAGGAAATCCATTCGGATCTCTGGGGTCCTGCGCCGGTCGAATCGAAAGGTGGACGTCGTTATTACGTTACATACGTCGACGACTATTCGCGACTCACCAAGATTTATTTCCTCCGGAAAAAGGACGAGACCGAGGATTCGTACAAGGAGTTCAACACATGGGTCGAAACCCAGTTTGGGAAGCGCATCAAGGTCCTACATTCGGATCAGGGAGGCGAATATGACGGCAAGAGCTTCGTACTTTACCTGAAGTCCCGAGGTACGACGCAGAAGCAGACTGTACATGATACGTCAGCTCAAAATGGAGTCGCGGAACGCAGGAACCGTACCATTGTGGAGCGGATACGGGCATTACTACATGCCAGCGGTCTCCCTCGCTTTTTGTGGGCTGAAGCGGCCCGTCACACCGTCTGGTTGCTCAACCGCACTTCGACGAAAGCACTGGACGGTAAAACCCCCTTTGAGGCGGCTTTTGGGAAGAAGCCGGACCTGAGCGAAGTGCGAGAGTGGGGCGAGAAGGTGTGGGTGCGATTGGAGAAGGGTGATAAGTTGGGTGGACGAGTTGAGGAGGGACGGTGGATGGGCATCGACGAGAAGAGGAAGGGCGCGAGGGTTTATTGGCCAACGAGGAAGACCATCACGGTCGAGCGCAACGTCTATTATGACAAGACGGGGGCGTCAGCTTCTCGTCTCGAAGGGGAGAATTGGGAGTTTGTCGAAACAAGAGCTGACTTACCTCCAGAAACCTCGCCTAAAAGCACATCCAGGCCTTCTACACCCACTCCTTTGTCCGCGCCACCTGTCAAGCCTATTGTTATTGTTCCAGACCCTCCGGAATCGATTTCCGAACTCGACGACACGCCTTCCGAGCCTGAATTGCGCCCAACGCGGACCAGAAAGCCGGCCAAGAAAGTCAAGGACCTTCTAGATGGCCGCGGCGTCACGTCCAGTCGTCCCAGTGATCCTAAAGTCACTCTCGGAGTGCAGCTACCGACTCCAGATCCAGTTGGAGGAGCCGCGGTTGCTGAACTTGAAGGGGAGGAGGTGAACGAGTGGGAAATGGCGGATGATTTCGAGGACGAATGGGCGATGGTGGCGGAGATAAGTGATGCGGAGGCATTGGAACCACGAACGCTTGCTGAGGCGAAGGCGCGGCCAGACTGGAAGCTGTGGGAGAAGGCGATCGAGGAAGAATTAGCCGTTTTGAAGGAAGCAGGGACTTGGGAGCTTGTCGACGCACCTCCAGGAGCCAATATTGTCGGCTCGAAATGGGTTTTTCGGGCGAAAAAGGACGCGCAGGGCAACGTCGTCCGCTACAAGGCTCGTTTGGTGGCTCAAGGCTTTTCACAGGTCCCGGGCGTCGAATATTTCGACACCTTCGCGCCAGTTGCACGGTTGGCGTCAATTCGCGCCGTCCTAGCAATGGCAGCTGCCAACGACTGGGAAATTCATCAGCTCGACGTCAAAGGAGCGTACCTAAACGGTCAACTTACCGCGGAAGAAGTCATTTACATGCGACAGCCGCCAGGTTACGCCATCCCTGAGCACGTAAAGAAGGTCTGCCGGCTTATCAAAACCTTGTACGGCCTCAAGCAGTCCGGGCGTCGGTGGTACCAGAGGTTGGTGGAGATAATGAAGATGTTGGGCTTCACAGTTTGCGATGTCGATCAAGCCGTGTTCTTCAAGCGTCGGGGAAAGGACCTCATCGTGGTTCTGGTTCATGTTGATGACTGCACCGTTGTCGCCACCACGCTGTCGTTAATCGTGGCCCTGAAGGTCGCAATCGCCAAGCATGTTGAAATCACCGATTTAGGCGAACTGCACTGGATTCTCGGCATCGAAGTCCGACGAATTCGTGAAGAACGTCGCCTTTTGCTCTCCCAACGCTCTTACATCGAATCCATCATCCGCCGCTATGGTTTTGAAGACCTCAAGTCAGTTTCAATCCCCATGGACCCGAATGTACGCCTTACCTCCAGCCAGTCGCCGTCGACGACGCAGGAATTCGCCAGGATGCGCGATATCCCGTATCATGAAGCCGTGGGCTCTTTGATGTACGCGTCGCTCGGAACACGTCCCGACATTACCTATGCCGTGCAAGCTGTTTCGCGTTTCGCTTCGAAGCCCGGAACCGCACATTGGGACGCCGTCAAGCGTATCTTCCGTTATCTGAAGGGCACGAAGGATTTGTGGCTGTCATATGGAGGACAGCAGAAGGAGTTGGTTGGGTTTGCAGACGCGGATGGAAATATGGCAGAAGATCGTCATGCGATCTCCGGGTACGCTTTTATTCTCCACGGCGGCGCGATTTCTTGGACCACGAAACGTCAAGAAATTATTTCCCTATCCACCACCGAATCTGAATACGTCGCCGCGACCCACGCCGCCAAAGAAGCCTTGTGGCTTCGTTCCCTCATCACCCAGCTTTTCGCCACGAAGCTCGACCCCACGACGTTGTTTTCGGACAACCAATCCGCCATTGCACTCACCAAGGACCACCAGTATCACCCCCGTACGAAACACATCGACATCCGCTATCATTTCATCCGCTGGATCGTCGAAAACGGATCCCTTCGCCTCGTTTATTGTCCAACCGAAGATATGGTCGCAGACGCCTTAACGAAGGCGCTTCCTTCGCCCAAGGTCAAGCATTTCGCCGCCGAACTTGGACTCGTATCGGTTTGAAGGGGAGTGTTGGAATTGCGTATGCAAACCGGCACGAGTGGGCACGGCGCGCCGTTGAGTTTCGCCGCCGTGCACGAACTGTTTCTATATTAGTTAAGTCATTTTTGCTTCCGCCCTATGTATTTTACATTCGCACTGTCGACGAGCAGCTCGTCGACATCCTTGGCCACCTTATGACTACTGCGGATGAGCTCCGCCGCCTTTTCCATGGTGTTTTATCGGTATTTCGTAGCGCACTTATAGTGTAGTTTCGTCGCTTCGTCACCTCAGTCTTTGCCCCCAAGAGACTGAGCTACTTCGTATCTAGTTTCCAACAACTGGAACTTCACAGTGCGCTTCAACTTCCCAAAGGTGTGTGTGAAAGCATGAAGGACGTAATCCGCCTCCGGAACGAAATTGAGCCCGGGCAATCGGCGCTGGAAACTTCATCCGAATTCAAGGCGTCGACCCCCGAAAATAACAAAACCAAAGCATGTTCAAGTCCATCCGCTCCACTGCAAACTGCAGAGTCAACTTTGCTACGACCCACAACGAACGAAAATTTCTCATCCCACCCGGCGGCGCTTCTTGCCCCACAACTTCACAAGCACAACTTCGGAGAGATGGAATGAACCGGAAGCTTACGTTGTTTCTAATTTTCTAAAGGCTGCGACAAGGGGTCTTCGAAATCTCTCTGTGTTATGTGAACAGGTGACGCCAATGACGTTCATTCTCGGAGGGGTCGGGCCTATAGACTCGGTCCCTTGAAGAATGCTCTGGTATATCTACCTGCACCGAAGGTTCAATGGTCACCCGATCTTCCAGTCGGGACTTATGTTGCAATGGCAATGGTTTCTCCCGATCTACATCTTGCCGTCCTTCCATGCGGAGGTATCCCTCCTCTGGGCATTCGTGCTTATATAACCTAGTTCAATCCCGACCACTGGTTGTTTCTCTGTTGAACCTGACAGAACAGACCCTTCCCGGACTCATATCGAGCCTTTCAGGGGTCCGGGGTAATCAAACATCGAGACCTGGAGTTAGCTCGACGTTTGACCTACGGAATTTGACGCTCTCCTTTTTGCGGGGTGAACATTTGGTAAAAGCTCTCATAAAGAGCCGGATTGACTGGCTCAACGGGCAAGGTTTCCCCGCCTTACCCCGCCTCTTACCCCGCACGACCTCTCTTCCTTTCCGCTATGGGAAAATCAAGTTCTTCATCTTCAGTCGATAGCAATGGTGTCTTCGATCGCGCTACTGCGGTCTTCACACCGAACTCAGAAGCCGAAAGACATCTTGTGCGCAAGATTGACAAGCGAATTGTACGAATATTCGACCTGCCTAATGTACAGCTCACTAAATTTAATTTTAATCAGGTACCCACCATCTGGGTTCTGTATACGCTCTCATACCTCGATCGCTCCAACATTGGTAATGCCAAAGTCGGCGGCATGCAAGCTGATCTTGGGTTCGATTCCAACCAGTATTCCGTTTTGCTACTGGTTTTTTTCGTACGTGTAATCACCATATAATACTGGTAGGCATTTACTAAACATCCGGTGTCTAGATTTCCTATGTCATTTTTGAGGTACCTTCAAACATGATTTTGACTCGTGTCCGCCCATCGCTATAGTAAGTCGCTTTCTTGATGCGATTTTGCACCTCTTAATTTTTTTTTGGCAGCTTGTCTTCTTTATGCTTCATCTGGGGTACCGTAGCTGCATGCATGGCGGCTGTGAAGACCTGGCAATCTCTTGCTGGTGTGCGCTTTGCTCTTGGTGTTGCAGAGGCCGGTTTTGCTCCTGGAATTGCCTTCTACCTATCCTCCTGGTATAAGCGACATGAACTTGCCAAGCGGTATTCAATCTACTACACTGCCACCGCTGTCTCGGTGAGTCTTCGTAATTTTATGAGGTCCAATTCTCATCATTATTCTTTAGGGTGCCTTCTCTGGTCTCCTTGCTGGCGTTATCACTGACCACCTTAAACTTGCACGTGGGATTGCTGGTTGGAGATGGCTTCTCCTCATCGAAGGGCTCGGGTCTTGCGCTGCTGGTTGTTTATTATCACCTTATTGCATTGATATGACTCCTGACTATTGTATCCAGCTCTTATTACCTGGATGATTCTTCCCGACTGGCCGTCCACAACAAGCTGGCTCACACCTGAGGAGAAGGTAAGCTCGTTCATTTCTTGTTAATATGATGCTAATGTTAAACAATATCAGTTTTTGGCTGTCCAACGTCTTGCACACGACGGTATTGGCAACACTGGAGGTGACTCAGAGCCATCACACAAAGAGGCCGCAAAGATGGCTCTGACCGACTGGCGTACATGGGTCCTCGTCGTCATGTACATGCTTGCCACCGGATCGCAGACCATCCAATATTTCATCCCTTCTCTCGTCAAAGAGCTCGGTTACAAAGGCTACACTGCGCAGTATATGACCATTCCCATCTACGGCACCGCCTTCGTTGGAATACTCACTTTTTGCTTCCTGTCTGATTGGAGGAAGGAGCGAGGAAATTTTATTACCCTCGCGGCCAGCATTGCTTGTGTTGGCTTCATTGTAACGGTCGCCTCGAGCAACCGCAAAGTCAAATACGCCTTCCTGTGTTTTGCTGTCGCTGGCGTTTACGCGGCATGCCCGCTCACTTTGCTGGTAAGCCCTACATACAGTCGTGGAATTGCTGATCGTGTAACGACTCAATTTAGTGGGTGTCCAGCATTATTGACCATCCTGCCGAAAAGCGTGCAATCGCTATCGCCCTTGTAAACGCACTCGGAAACTCGTATGTTCTACTGTCGTATCTTCGTTGCCATCAAGCTCTAACTCTAACCCTCTGCCAGTGCATCCATTTACGGCTCTTTTATGTGGCCGTCAACGATGGGCCTCGCTTTGTCTCCGGCTTCGCCATCACGACGTATGCATGGCTACCGTCTACTCCTTAGTCTGAAGCTAACAGAGGTTCATAGTGTCTTCGTATTCCTGCTTGCGGTTCTTGCACAGGCTAACAAATACGCCAACATCAGATGGCCCGGAGATAAACTTAACGCCGATAACGTTGCGGAAAAATGGAAGAGGACAGCGACAAGATGAGCGTCTAAGCTCAATCTGTAAACACATGCCCCTGTACTCATCCATGATGAAATCCAACACGCCCACAGTTTCTTCGCTCGTTATTGTGTAGCTTCACTGGCGCGATGTTACGGGAATGCTTTTTTATGAACCCTCATGTAATTCAATTGTAGGCATTTCTATTAGAGCATCACAATATATTTCGGATATGCTTCTCTTCTCCATCTTTTTTTTTGCGATTTTGTAAGCGCTTTTAGTCACGTTGGGTTTGTAACGCGCCATATGCTGAGATCGGCAGAGATTTCTACACATGGAGGTGGTGCTTGTTGGAAATGCTTCCGTCGAACAAGTGGTAAGTAAAAATTTTTGAGATGCATCTTTCTCTGGTATGTAGTACTTGCAGTGGAGAAGAGACTCATCTTTCTTCGCCATTGATACAAGTACATAGATCTTTTTCTCTTTCTCGGAGCATGGAGGCCACCTGACCGTGTAAAGAGACCGACGGGGAGAGGTCTAAAATTGGAAGTACCCCTTTTTCTGCAGATCTCTTCGAGGATCCGTACCTTGGCAGAACTTTTACCTCCAATTTTAGGGTTCAATAATGCGCAAATACACCCATTTTGCTACGCGCTTCGGCGAGACCATTCAAACTCTCCTCAACATCCTTCTCTCATGTCGTCTGAATCATCTCCTGCTTACGGAAGTCCTGCCGGTACCCATCAAGGAAACAATGAACCTCGTAAACGCAGTGCAGAGCCTAATGAAAGGCGCGTACCCCTGGCGTGTCATCGGTGTCGCGCAAAAAGAGCTCGTTGCTCTGGAGACAGGCCTGTTTGCACATCCTGTGCAAAAGCCAGAGAAGAGTGTATTTGGCCATCTGGAAGGAAGAGAAAACGTACAAGAAAAGAGATGGAGGAAGACGAAAGAAGAGAAAGGGAGGCGTCCCTTGGGTTTGGACATTCTTCGGTCATGATTCAACAAGCTATACCCAATTCATTTGGACAATGGGTGGTGAGTACGTTCAATGGAAGTATTTATCTTACTAAGGAATAGCAGGATTTCTCGACAACATTTCATACCTCGCCACCAAAGCTTGTTTTTCATCCTGAAGTGCCTCAAACGTCACATTGGCCATCCACTGACCAGCCTAACAAGAATCCTCAAGCTGCCGCTGCCCAGGAACTGCAATCGCACAGTCCAAATTTATGGCAATTTCGGAGGGATGGAAATTCGCCACTTTTTAGAGCCATTGAGTCGCAAGTTGCGTTTATTGACGGGGACCCAGCACTTCAGGAAGATCTTGAACTGTTTTATTACCGATTCGTGAGTCAGTTCGATCTTATACGTCTGTGGTGGTATATAATCTTTTTTTTCAACAGTCTGGGTCAACTGCAATACGGTAACTTGCTCTCGTCTGCGAAACCCATCCCGTCGCTAACATCTTTCAGGCCAGGTATCAACAAAATTTCGCTGAAGCTTCAGCCTCGCGCCCATGTACCAGTTTCCGACATGAGCTCTCCCCTACCAAGCAGCGAACTACCTTCAGTTGTGGATCAACCCGAATATCAATTTGATGAGGCGGGCTTACCACATCCAAACATTTACGGTCCCTTGTTCCACATTTTTTTCAATACACTTAGCGGACACTTTCCAAGCATCAGTCGCAGAAGAATGGAAGAACGCTTAGAAACAGGGACCATGTCCGCCTTTTTGCTAAATTGTACTCCTTTTCTCTGCCCTACGTTTTTACGACTGAGGTTTATTGTCAGGTATATGTGCTATCAGTGCTCGGTTAGTATCCCGAATAAACGCGCAATCCTAGCTCGAACTGGTTTACACTAGATTTCATCCCGCTTCAAGTCAATGCCCTATGAAGGTGGGCTGGATATTATTCTCCCCACGAATTTACAATTTTTCATATGAAATTCTAGGCTTCTGCTCCATTTATAACGAAGGCTCAAGAATTAATAATCCCTTTGCTACACCTTCCAACAACGGACTGTGTAACTGGCCTTCTTTTACTTGCATGGGCAAACTTTGGGCAGGTATGATACGCTGTCTTCTCGTTTGTCAGTAGTCATTCAATGATTTCGAAAGAACTCGGAAAGTGGCTTGTGGGTCAGTGACGATATTTTAAATCATCCAATTCAAATCTTATGTATATCAATCTTTCGTAGCAATATTCTGGGTATAAACTTCTTCCACTCAGGTGTTCTTGCGCTGATCTTCTACTCAGGATGGCAATCCGCATGGCCCTTGATCTCGGTCTCCATGAGGTCAGTTTTTACGCACATACTTTAGATTCTGGTCTCAATCCTGGAACTAGATCTCTGAAATATACGAATCGTCGGCGCATGTAGTACGGACTCGCCTCTTATTCTGGAGTCTCTTTATCACGGTAATTCTACTCATTGACCATAATAAAAAGCACCCTAACCGCCTTATCATTAGGACCGGGTAATCGCATTTTCGACAGGAAGACCGCCCACTATATCAGAAGAGGTAATCGACATCCCCCTTCCGATGGATGATGACTTCGTACCCGACCCAGCGCAAGCGTCGTTTGGCCCAAACGACATTTCCCAAGTGCCGCAGCCTACACCATTTACGCATATAGTCAGACTGATGGTGCTTTGTGGTCGCATTGCGAATGTTCTGAACGGGCGCAGGGGTCGTGCAAGCACATTGGTTGGGCCCAGTGAGCCCAACACGGAGCAGCTCAATTCACTACAGAACCAGCTGGTTCAATTCTATTCTCAGTTACCAGAACCGATGAAATGGAGTGTCGATGCCTTTAAACATCAAGAGCAGAGAAATCATGGGGTTCGCTTGCTTGATCATCTACAGGAAGTCGAATTACTAATCAAAATTGCCTGTAGGGTTCTTTTTTGACACTTCATCTCTGGGCGAACTCGGTTCTGGCTCTTGTGTATCATCCGCAACTGCTTTCCAACCCTTCTGGGACGGAGACACCACTATCCGGCAACATGGATCGGTCAACCAAGCTCTCCTTGTCAAGTTCACGAATCATCACCGAATGCTTGGTTTTTGCTGATTTATATGCCTCTCGATCATATGTACGTTTGGGAGGGCCCTGAAGTCTATTCTCTCTATTGATTTTCTTGGACGATTAGCTTTCTAGCCCTTTTGCTGTCCAGCCTATATTCGTTGCATGGTAAGCTCTTCGAATGTTTGTAGATAAGACGCACATAACTCTTTTTTACAGCCTTGCTTTCATCTCAGAAATGAGGTCAAACGAGCTTGTTCAAGTCCGAGAGAAGGCCCAGACGGTGGACGTTCTTCTCACTTCGCTAGCTCGTCAAAATGTGGGTGTCCTGACGAAGGCGCTACAACGGATGGAACATTATTGGGCCGGCGTCGGCTATGTTCTTGAAATCCTCGAACAGAAGGCGGCTGGTACGTTTTTGTTCATTGGCGCAGATTGTTTCTGATGCTATCCACTCCTCCTTTCTACTAGGTCTTGGACTTCTGCCAAACGGACCTATTAGTACAACGAAAACTTTTATCTCCCTTCCTGACAAAGGTCTTCTGCGACGATTCATTGACAAAGATCCGAAAACGGCACCTCCGACAGACACTTCGTTGAGGATGTCTATGGCTAAAGAGAATAGTATGTGAATCGCATCTAGGTCTGAACAGCATCCTTCATTCACAATTTGACAGCCACTTATTCTCTGGATGAACTGTTCAACAGCTATTCCATTGAAGCCTTTTATGTGCAGCCAGCGGGCTCTTTTGAAGTCGAAGGTATGATACCTTCGGGTTACTGTAGCAGCGGAAGTGGCAATTCCATGTGAAACTACATTTCAATGTAAACCCTGCAACTCGTTTATATAGTATAGTCTGTGTACATTACCCATGCTTTGTAGATTACTCTGAATGCTGTATTTGTTTCTCAATGCTGCTCCAAAGAGCATTTAAATGCACTGGAGTCAAGTAGTTGTGGAAATCATCCACAAAAAGAACTGAAAGTCAAGTTTAATATTGAGCACTATTATTGATGCTTCATGGTTAGTTCATCAAAAAAGCTGAAGGAAGAAATGACCCACAGTCGTTGTTAGAATGTTATTCATTCCTGATGTGGTTAATAGAGTTGTTGTACGTAAGGAAGTTGACAATATCCTGCTCATCGAGGGACGGGCCCTTTATTTGGACAGTTTTCAGTGGACATTGCGAGCGTTCTATAAGTGCTTCAATTGAGGATAAGGGGCTGGCGTGAGTTTCTGGCAGCCCCACTGAAAGACTGCAAAGGCTAGGGAGTGTTAAATTCACAAAAAGCGGGGAGAAGGTTGCAGTCGGATCAAAATTGACGTCGATAATTTGTATCCTGGAATGGATGACAAGATCGACAGGGAAATTGTCTTCCGCGACGTTCAGGTCTTCGAACCGACAAGAAATTAGATCCGGACACCTTCGCAAAAGTTCCAGAACCTCGTCCACCGAGGCTGTTCCTAAAACCACGTGCCGAAGCTGATCCCAGGGAAATTGTAAATTGTAGAGATAATAGTGAGAGGTAGACATATACTCCAACTGAGGTGCCTTGAAGAACGCGTCCACCGTTCTGAAGACGAAGACAAAACCAGGCGGACGGATCGTCAGGGATTTTAGATTTCCAACTTTGCCTGCCACTTGGGCGAGTCTATCGTACCAGCTCTCTGGGAAGATGAAGCTGATATGAAGCCATCTGTGGCAATGGGGAATTAGAGCGTCTATGATTTCCGTAGGGGAAACTGGATCTCTCCACGAGTCTTCATCATCCATGGTTATGCGTACTGTGAGAAGCCGCTCTCCTGAACGAGCCAACCACTCTTTCAGCAGGACAGCTAGCGCCGAAGATCTCTTCCTAGAGATGCGGCAATGAACCGTCGACCAGAGCTCGGACAGACTCCAAGCAATGCGTCGCCAAAGAGAGCAAACTTGTCCGAGAATCAGGGGAAGCGTCGTAGCGAGCGGCGTGTCTTGCGGCTGCTCGTCTTGACAAGACGCGGCGGATGCGAACAGAAATATGTCCGAGA
Source organism: Galerina sulciceps (assembly GCA_023014345.1). Classification (NCBI taxonomy): domain Eukaryota; kingdom Fungi; phylum Basidiomycota; class Agaricomycetes; order Agaricales; family Galerinaceae; genus Galerina; species Galerina sulciceps. Next base: position 1,608,744 of record JAEDXJ010000001.1, read on the forward strand.
TAATTTCAACCGGTAGACGGGCAATTGGCACATACGCGTTACGCCTGAAGCTAGCTGAAGCGCGTTCTCTGCGAAGCTGGTCAATGATGGCGTCCATGTGATAAATTTGGGTGTCCATGTCGAGGAGTTTACAGTGTGATTTGAGAGGGAGGTCGCCTGGGTAGCCCACCTCAAGAATCGTCTTGCACTTGAGGGGTTCTTGAACTTCTTCGACGACAGGGCCACATCTTGGGCAGTGCATATGATGTTGTGGCTTTTTGTGAATGGTTGGCGAAGAACAACAACTCAGAGATTTGTTGAATACCTCTATTTCAAGAATATATTGGTGCGAGGACCTGGTCGGTCGGCGTTGGCACGAAACGGGTGTTGGTGGATGTGGTGTAAAATAGAAAACCTTCACTCGGTCCATATTCTGCAATGGCATTTCCCACGAAACAAGATGTTCTTGACCAGAGTCTGCAATTGAAGGAAATGTACTTAAAGAAATCTGTTATGCATACAAAAAAAGGTTGTATATCATTCACGCCATAACTTCTAAGAGATAAATACGTTCAGATTTCGACCATGGTCGGAATTAAAAGAAATGGCGTTGGGCTCGAGCAAAGTGCTTGACCTGAATTTTCGCCGAAAGGTTAGGCAAGAAAAGCAATAATTGTGGAGCAGCCTAGTATTATTACTACCCGCTTCCTGGCTTCTCTACTCCCGCTGCAGTAAAGACGGAGGCTGCAGTGCCTGCCGTATTGGTGGCTAAGCATTCAAGGCCTTGAAGAAAGATAGGTCTTTGACAGAAATCGATCAAAAAATTATATTGTCCCATCGCTAGATTCGTATAAAGTGAGTTCAAAGCCATAAATTCCAGAAATCTCTCCAATAGAGCAAAGACGCGTCCACGATCCATCGCGGTTTTGATCAAGAGGAGCGAAGACGCGATCAGGTGAACATGGGGTGAAGTGCTTTTGCAAACTGGGACAAACAGGAATTATATGGGTCCATTCTTGATGAACGCCAACATCCGCTAGGAACCTAGGATTGAATCTACCCATCCGTATTCCCGGACGCGCCTGTGTTCCGCGCCATGGTGTTTAAAGGCCTATTAGGCATTCTGGGGCCTACTTCGGATCCCAGCTTACTATGGCAGATAAACATTTCTTCTCCGACCATTCTTCTCTTGTCCTGAGGTCTTTAACTGGCTTGGTCAACACTCAGCCTAACCTTGCTGTAATTCCGTCTATCAAGACTATCATCAACGCCGATCATGACGATACTAAAGTGACTCTTATTTGTGGTGGCGGATCTGGACACGAGCCGGGATCAACAGGTTTTGTAGGCCGTGGATTGTTGTCGGCAAGTGTGTGTGGCGATGTGTTTGCCAGCCCGAGTGCTCGTCAGGTATATGGTGCCATAACAGCCCTTCCCAGCAAGAATGGAACGCTTCTTATTATTACCAATTGTACGTTTGTATTTTGATGCTTTGTTTGAACTTGACTTATCAGTGACCTAGATACTGGAGATAACCTACACTTCGGCCTTGCTTGCCAACAAGCCCGCGCAAATGGGATCCAAAATGTTGACATCTTGCCTGTAGGCGATGATGTTTCTGTGGGAAGGTCCAAAGGAGCTCTTGTTGGTCGACGAGCACTTGCAGGCACGATATTAGGTATGTGTGCCTTCGAATCACGTTCAAAGCATCCACATCCTTACCAACTGCAAAGTATGCAAAATCATTGGCGCTGCATCGGAAGCGGGCTGGTCGTTTGAAGACGTCCTCAAGTTGGGTCAAGGTGTGACCGGCGCCATTGCGTCAATTGCGTGTACTCTCGACCACTGTCATGTCCCTGGACGCTCAGAATACGCCAAAGTACCAGAAGACACCCTCGAAATTGGTCTAGGCCTTCACAACGAGCCTGTCAGTATTATAGATTATCCTGTGCCTTCCAGCTCTTACAGACTTCGTTCAGGGTGTATGGGTTGTTTCTCCGCAACCTTCTTCCTCAGACCTTATCGCTCGCATGCTTAAGCTTATTCTGGATATGGACGATCCAGAACGTGCCTTTGTTCCTTTTGACCCAGCAGATTCTGTCATTCTACTTGTAAACAACATGGGAGGCATGAGCACACTGGAAATGTATGCCGTCGTTGACGAAGCTTTATCCCAGCTTGGTTAATTTCAAACTTTTAGAAATATTGGTTACCTTCTAATGCAAACTTTTAGCTCAGGCCGGTTATAAACCAGTTCGGGTTTTTTGTGGTTCATTTATGGGTTCCCTTAATGCACCTGGCTTTTCGCTGACATTGTTGAACCTGTCACTCATCTCGAAAACCGTTTCGTCCGTCGACGACCTGGTTGCATTCGTTGATGCACCACACGCCTCTGCTGCATGGCCTACAAGCAGTATGTACTCTACCCCAGAAACTCTCAAGAACCGTACGCGAAACGAGCGCGTCATCAACATTCCAGAGGAGACGTCCGAGAAGGTCCCTGTTGGCGGGCCTACGTTGCATGGTAAGTAGTTTGTAAGAACAACTGCAGCAGCCAACTGATCATTGTTTAAGTTACGCCTGAAACGTTGATTGTTGTTTTGAAGAATGCTGCGCAAGCAGTGTATGAGTCGGAACCAGAATTAACACGATGGGATACTGTATGTTCCACCATTTTTTTATGTTATCTTGTTAGTAAATTTGTCGGGATATAGATTGTCGGTGATGGGGACTGTGGAGAGACTTGTGCAAATGGGGCCAAAAGTATGTTTTCCTGTTCGTTTTATCAGGCAATTTCCAATGACTTGTTTACAGCTATTCTCAATGCCGTTGACAATGGCCTCGGAGCAGATGGAGAGGTTGTCGAAACCCTGCGTCGGCTGACGAAACTCATTGAAGGTTCATCCGCTTCTCAAATACCTTTACGCTCTCCCTTCTCACATTGCAATCCCAGAAACATGTGGTGGCACCCTCGGCGCCATCTTCTCCATCTTCCTCGCAGCTCTGACGACCGAAGTACGGCAACGAGCCTCCAGAACCTCAACTCCGGACCTTAAGTTCTGGGGCCAGGCCGCCGCCGCCGCCCTAGAGGTTTTAAAGAGGAGCACCACAGCCCGCACCGGACACCGCACCGTGATGGACGCACTGATCCCCTTCGTCGACACATTGTCGACGGCCACGACATTTGAAGATGCTGTGCAGGCGTGCAGGGAAGGCGGGGAGGGCACGATGAGACTGGCGGCTAAACTGGGGCGGGCAGCGTACGTCACGGATACTGGGAATCTCCCTCCTGACCCTGGTGCAATGAGTATTGTGTTTTTGACTGCTGGGATCCAGAAGGGGTTGGAGGCGGTTCGGCAGTGATTTTGGCTTTGAGTTTAGGATTTTTACGAGGGAAGAGTGCTTCTGTGTTGCTCTTTGATACCAAGATGCAAGTATTGTGGGTGCTGAAAGCTTATTGACTCATGCTTCCACATGAAAATATTTGTACAAATTGTAGCGATAGTTGTGAGATATATACACGATAGCATGAGGGTTTTATATACAGTTTGAGTGCATGACGAGCATTAGAAAACAGTACTAGTGGGTATGATGGTTGTTATATAGACAAACAGATATGCAGAGAAAAAAAGAAGGGGAAAAATAGAAAGTATGACACAAAAATGACACCAACACAACCTACTGCCTTCGTTTTTTCTGCTCCTTTCTTAATTCGCGTTCTAGTCTTCTTCGTTCTGCGCGGTTTCCTGCCCTGGGAGGTCCCTGTCCTTCATGACCGGTCGGTTCCACTCCAGGGTCATCTTCAGCTTGACTGTCTTCATTGAAAGGATGCATAGGACGGGGAATGCCATCAGCTGGATTGATACGAAAGCGGATGTATACGTGTTCACGGCCTACTTTCAGCCTAAGGGCCTGAGGAGCATGACTCTGTACATTGCGCGAAGCCTGTCGAATAAGCTCCTTGTCGATTTCCCGCATAGGTGTGCGAAGCAGGAGCTTGTTTTTCTTGTCAGAGCGAATGTGGGTGTTTATGTATCTGGCGATTGAAATGAGCGAGTTTAACCGAGGAGGTATAATATAATAAAGATCGGAATAACTTACTCGAGAAGACCTGGAATATCGAATGGCTTGGTCGACTCCTCCCCCGTGAGCGCTGATACCATCGTGAGCTTCGGTTTCTCTCGTGCCATTTCAAGAGCATCGTCGCCGATTACGATAGGACAAGTGATGGCCTGCTTGAAATTGTTGACGAACTGCACAAGCACAACCGCATGCGCTTGTGCACCATCTTGGTCTGCGGATTCTCGGGCTTGTTTCCACACTGTGGCGTTCGTAGCCGTTAATATCTGCCCCGGTATCCCTATTGAGAGATTGTGGAACTGCAGCATGCCTTCCAAGTCGTCTTTGTCCCATGTGTCGGGGTACGTGAAGAGGTTGTTGAAGTCGGCTATCATGGTAGGCTCTATGCCCACGTCCATGTGTGCGAGGAGGGGAGAGCGAACGATTTTCGTGCGCTCGGCTAGGGGGCGACTATCAAGATTGTGTAGACTGAATTGGAGGCATAGGCAGACTTGGATAAAGTGACTGAGCATTGGATTTGCGATGACATTCGCGATAAGAGGACCGATGCCTGAACCAAACTCAGAGGAGCAATTAGCTTTATGTTCCGGCCTGGAAAATAGGTAATTAGAAAGAGGACGATGTGATGGATCTGTGTTGTTGGTTCTAGCAATGCAAACGACAAAAAAAGCGCGTACCAATGTTGTTTCTGGCACTACAATGTGTATCAAAGACGGAGAAAATATAAAAGACGCATTATTTCACTGGTCTTGAAGGCGACATAAATTTACCTACATCTGTAGAGCAGTAAAGCGCAACTTTACACTGAGCAATAGAAACAAACGCATCAGTATTTTGTGGAAAAAAAGTTTCAACAACACTTACTCCACTACACTTTTTCAGGTCTACATCTTCTGCATTTCCAGGTCGCCCACATTTGGTGCAAGCGGTGGCTGTATCCTTCCTTAACTCTTTTATGATTCGTTTTGAGGGGGCCGTCTTCTTGAACTCAGCATCGCGATCAGGGTGGACCACGCTCTTGAACAGATATTGGGGTTCACTGGAAGATGCCATGCGTAACCTTTTAGAGCGAAGAAGGTCGATCTCGTCCAAGAACGCGTAAATATAAGAGAGTCCAAGTCAGAAAGTCGGAGGAGGCGTGTCGTTCAAGTTGGAGTTCAAAAATAGCCCCTACGTCACTAACACGAAAATGATCGCAACAATTGCTGACTAATTCCGAACTTGTAAATCCGTGTCTGGTTTATCTCTGTCAATTCTTCTCCTCCTCACGGTGTTCACGGTGACGACTTGAATGCTTCGTGCAGGTAAAAATTCCTGTGTCAGGCATGCATTATCACGCCTTTATTCCCAGCAGTCGTCGCCTCATTATGATGGTAATGTTTGGAAGCACAAACCATCCAAATTTATGGCTCATGTTATATTTTAGTTTGCGTGATTGGCGGTGGTCATGCAGGATGTGAGGCGGCTGCTGGTGCGGCGCGGACAGGGGCCAGAACCGTCCTATTGACGCAGAAACTGGAAACTGTCGGTGAACTTTCCTGCAATCCGTCCATTGGAGGAGTTGGGAAGGGAACTTTGGTTCGAGAGGTTGACGCACTGGACGGGCTGATGGGTCGCGTTGCTGGTGTGTCTTTGAGTTTTACTTTATTATCATCCTTCTCGTTGCTGATCTGCGAAAAGACAAGGCCGGAATCCAGTTCCATATCCTCAATCGTTCTAAAGGTGCTGCAGTCTGGGTAATTATAAAACTCATTTGGACTTTCTTTTCGTGGGTTATTCACGATCGAAACTTCAAGGGTCCTAGAGCTCAGATTGACCGGAAGCTCTACAAGCGGAACATGCAGCAAATTTTATTCAACTATCCTTTTCTGGACGTTCGAGCCGGAAGCGTTTTCGACCTGTTTTTCGATGCAAGCTCGGATAATCCTTGGGGAAAGATAGCTGGTGTTCAACTGGGTATGTCGTGATATATGTTAAAGACTAGACCTGTTTAAAGCGGGTTTTTTTTACAGAGAATCAAGAAGTCATTCGTTGCTCTCAAGTCGTAATTTGCACAGGAACATTCTTGTCTGGAGAGATCCATATAGGTATGTCAACGATTTATATGTCTGATCTGAGTTTAAACCGTCTTTTTCAGGTATGAAGCGCTTCCCAGCTGGAAGGCTAGGCGACGCGCCTTCAATTGGTTTATCAGCATCACTGAATGCTGCAGGGTTCAAGCTTGGACGTCTACAAACGGGTACACCTGCTCGACTGGATCGCAAGACTATTAACTTCACTGGCATGGCCAAGCAAGTAGGAGATATTACACCTACGCCATTCAGTTACCTGAATGATACTGTCGATAATGCGGTAGTTAACGGTTTTCAGACTTCTTGGACAGATCTGATTTTTGAAACAGGACAACCAAGTTTTTTGTTACCAAACTGCTACAACCGGTGCCACACATCAAATGGTGAAAGACAACATGCATCTCAGTGTCCACATCCAGGAAACACGGAAAGGTTTGTAGGTTTCATGCCTTTCTCACTTGTATATTCTCAAATCTTTCGAACCCTAGGCCCACGTTACTGTCCATCACTGGAGGCGAAGATTTTGCGTTTTGGTAACAAAGCGAAGCACACGGTCTGGCTTGAACCAGAGGGGTACGATTCAGGTATTTTCAATCCATTTTCCGTGATGAAAGCCTGAAGAGAAAGTTAGACGTGATCTACCCCAATGGGATCTCTTGCAGCCTACCTGAAGAAGTCCAGGAACCCATGATGAGGACCATTCCAGGTCTCGAAAACGTGAAGATGGTCAAGCCAGCTTATGGTGTCGAGTATGATTATATCGACCCTCGTGAGCTTGGTCGTGAGTGTCCTTTGTTACATTTTTTCAACTATCTGATGGCGCGACAAAACAGCCACACTGGAGACAAATCGCGTTAAGGTGACTTCCTTCTGATATTTAAAATAGTCAAGAGACATTTCGCCAACAAACTCTACCAGGGCCTCTTTCTTGCTGGCCAAATTAACGGTACTAAAGATCTATATCAACCCTTTGAATATCTCATTCAGTGTATCGTTAGGAACAACTGGGTACGAGGAAGCAGCAGCCCAAGGCGCCGTCGCTGGCATCAACGCCGGTTTAGCAGCTTTAGGACGTCCTCCACTACTACTTTCTCGCGCAGATGGGTTCACTGGTGTAATGATTGATGACCTCATTGTGAAGGGAGCGGAAGAACCCTGTGCGTTTTTTATTCACAATAATTCATGCCATTTCATTGAACTCGATACGATAGATCGTATGTTCACTTCTCGATCGGAATATCGCATGAGCATCCGAAGCGATAACGCTGATCTTCGACTTACTGAGAAAGGTCAGTGTTACGACGTAAAAGTGAACCAAATCCTTAATGAAAGACTCGTGGTCATACAGGTCGTCTTGCAGGCGCCGTTTCTGATGCCAGATGGGCAGAATTTGAGAGTGTCAGGCGCACGATGGTTGATACGAAAAACTTACTAAAATCAACTCTGCTAAGCCCTCAGGGCTGGGCTAGTCACGGTATTAGTGTGCAATCTGATGGTGTTATGAGAGAGTAAGCCGATGAAGTGCTTATTCAGCTTTTTGTGTTGACTCTCATTTCATCCAGTGCCTTCCAGATATTGCGCTATCCTGGAGTCACAACTAATCACCTCATGGCCGTCGTACCCAGTCTCGAGGACATCCATCCTCGTATTCTAGCTCGCATTGGCATTGATGGTAAGTTCTACGTACTCGTTTCATGGCAACCTTTAATTCACATGGACATACTGCCAGGTCAATATGACGCGCATCTTGCTCGACAAGAGGCAGATGTAAGGGCTTTTTCGGAGGACGAATCACTTGTCCTTGACCCGAAATTGGACTACTCTTCCGTGCTTGGTCTGAGTTCCGAGGTCATCGAAAAGTTATACATCGTCAAACCGACTACCATTGTAAGTTTATAGTTTGTTCTATCCGTTTCATGTAGGTTATTCTAATTGACTGTCGTTCAGGGTGCTGCAAAGAGGATGGAAGGAATGACACCAACATCTCTCATCTCGTTGCTGAAGCATGCAAAGCGGAGTTGGGGCCAAGGACCTCACGTATCGCCTGCAAGTGTCTAAGGTTTTGCTCAATTTTTGATGAACTACAGGAGGGCGGCTCCTGCTAGAGTCACTGTACCTCACCACCAGCCCACATTCTTCGCTTAACTTGCAAAGCCAGCATAGGAAAACCTATACAAGCAACGAAGACAACAAATGCCAGCCGCAGCTTTTGACCCAGAACAATGAACTTATGTCTCAGAAGTACGGCGTAAACCGTCCTGCATTGAGATTACACCGAGACTATGTAGAGCAACCCACTCTTAGATTAAACATACATCCATTTAAGTACACGATAATTATCCAGCATAACAGCATATAATTGAGCATCTATGTAACCTTTTGCTAGTCCTCTAGATATTGTTGATCGAAACTTCCATAATACGATCGCTCTCGGTGCCAGCAGTCGAAGCCTTGCCCGATGCAACGCCAGAGCCTTCTTTCGTTCCAAGCAAACCGATCCGATCTTGGTCCGCATCGATGAAGCGTTGTGGGCGTCGGACTTGGATCGCCTCTTTGTTCCGGAAAACGAGGACCATGGACTTGTTTTCGCGATAGAGTCTGTCGATGTCTTCTAGGTGACGGTTAGCGGTTTCCGGGTATACTAGGTAGATAAGCTGCAGAAAAGCGAGATGACGAGAAAGATTAATTATTTGAAGAACGGGAGGGTATATGGAGAGGTACGTACCGGAACGAAAACAGCATTGAAGACGGCCCAGATGAGGTAAAACCGCCAGCCGAGGCTGGCAATGCCGGGTGGCGTTATCTGGACCACCATATAGTTGGATATCCTGTAAAGCAGGAATATGAGGACAGCAATGAAGTTGCAGTTTGAGACGAACCAATTCGATGCAGTTCCGAGGGCTGCACCTTTTGTCCGCATGGATAAACTATTGATCTCTGTAGGGTATAACCACGGGACTCCCTGAATAAAAGTATTTGTGAGTGTCCTCTTCGTAGCATTGTAGTTAGATGAAGATGACCCACCTGCCAACAAATCCCAAAAGACACGTAATACAGGAAGAAAAATGCCGTTGCTCCAGCCCCGAACTTCGCACTGTTACTACCGACGATCGAAGTTGAACTTGACTGGGTCTGTGAGAGCAGTCCCGAAATCAGGATATAACATATACACTGCCCGGCAGCTCCCCACATCATCAGTTTCCGCCGTCCTGCCTTTTCGATGAGAAGCAGCCCGGCGAAGGAGAAGAAAAGGTAGGAGAGGGAATTACAGGCTGCGAGGAGCCTGGAAAGGTTGTTGGATAGCCCTACGGAATTTTGGAGGACTAGAGGGAGGCTATAGTTGCGAGAATGATCAGATTAAATTGGACGTTGTGTGAGTTATCAGCTTACTAGTAGCTGGTGACGTTGATGCCAGCCAGTTGTTGCATCCACTGCGTTCCTAGAATAGGTGTCATCGCTCGAGTAGAGGAAGTGCGACTTTTGTTGGAGACCAACCTGCGCCGAGTATAAGCCTCTGAACCATCCCGGTGTCTCCAGTATTTCCTTTCAGGATATCGCGCCAACTGGGTGACGTTTCTTTCTCAATCCGGACTGCCTCCAGAATTTCATCTCGCTCATGAATAATAAGCTCGTCCTTGGACGTGGCGTGCATGCCTTCCAAAGCGACGAGGACGGACAAGCCTTCTTCATGACGCCCGTGAGCCAAGAGCCAACGAGGGCTCTCCGGCAGCCAAGGCACGGTTGTAAGGAGGATAATGGAAAAGACGAGCTGAAACGCGATGGGAAAACGCCAGGCGATACTGCCTGTGGTGAAGCTAAATCCATATGTCATCCAGTTACTCAGAGAAAACCCGGCGATATTCATTCTTTGATCAAAAGAAACGTGAGCTTGGATTAGAGTCGCGCAAAATCTGGCACACACATCATTCCGAATACGACTAGTTTTCCTCTCCAAGCAGGTTTTGAAGTTTCACTTTGCCAGACTGGCGCTGTAGCTGTGTTGATCCTACACACAGACAAGCCCGTTAAAAAACGAATTCGATGCATCTTGAAAAACATTTGTACCCATTACCCAGACCTTCAAAAAAGTCAGTTTGCTTATTCAACATGTTGGAGAGGAAACTCGGATGCCCCACCAGTTATCAGTCGAGCGACAATCATTTGTGCGACCGAGAACGAACACATCTGCAAGACTGCCCCTATGGACATGATGATAACCCCTATCAAGAGGGACTTTTTTCGTCCCAGCCTTTCTCCGAAGATAAACGTGGATATCGCCCCAAAGAAGCTAATCACGAAAAAAACGGTCACACTCTAGTCGACAGACATAAAATAGAACCCACCATCCAATGTCATACAAAGATACAATAGTTCCTTGAAGAGTGGGATCTGGATCACCCATCGTCTTCAAAAAATCTGGAGTAACGATGATGCCACCAAAAACTCCTTGGTCGTAACCTATGTCAGATCATACATGATAATTGGGAAAGGCGTCTTACAAATTAAGAGGGTCACTCACCAAAGAGGGTCATGGCGGTAGTACAAGCAACTGTTACCCATATGTTGAGCTTAGCACCAGCCAATCCAAAGTAAGGTTGAGCAGATTTTGTGCTAGAGTCCATAGGCGAGTCTTCCGTACTGCCAGCAACGCCAATGGTGGTGGAGAGAGTACGGGACGAGAAGGAAGTTGAGAAGTCGTGCTTGCAGAAATAGGATGGGGATATTTATATGTACCAAGTTTCATCCTCAGGCCCCAACCTCGTGTAGGGATAAAACGTCGATGACGCCGAACGGGCCATTATTTGTTTGAAAAGTTGGCTGCTCCAGGGAGGAACTTTAGTTACATTTTAAATCCAACGAGGCCAGATGAACACCTACCTGCACGAATTTGGAGCTTAGCTGGGTACGTGCTTCACGCTGATTGCAGTCCTGTACCCATAGGTCGCCACCAATTACGCAGAATATACTGCTATGTTGGTGGACGAGGAAGAGAAGGCGCTTGTGTGAATGTGAGGCGGTGAAGCGGCCCGAAGACTTCGTGACGTCGGCGATGGCAAATGAAACCAAACCATTTTCTTGACCATCACCATGATCATACGATTCTTGCAAACCAGAGGTCTGGGGCTTTGAGGATTGAAAACAACGAAAACAGTCCAAATTCTTCGCAAGACCAATCATGTATCTACACTCTGCTGGCGCAAGGAAAAATGCTTCATGGATCGCTAGCTCCGGAATTTTTCACATCATGAAAAGGACTACAACTCAGACCAATCATACAAACTTGAAACCCCCGTTTCTTAGCCGGTACGATTGTAGCCCGTTTCAGTTTTCGGGTCTTGGATCTATATTCTGGGGAGCAGTTGTAGGAGATTTGTTACCGATTACTTTGCTCGGTGCTCAGAAATCAGTTGGCCGTTTTTAGTTTCGTTCAAAATGCAACTCGACCCTATGAACCTTTTTTCAGGCCATGCGAAATGGCCTAACTGACATTACATTTCTAATCTGGTTTACCAACTTCTTTCCTGCGATTATCACCATGAGTATTACCGGAAAGTTGCTGTTTTCATCTTTACAAACTTGGCGACCGTACCCGTACTTTGGCCTGACTGGAACGAAGCTCAATGCCTGGGTGACCGTTGCGTGTACAACCGCCATGATGCTTTTCGGTGAGGATCTCCTTTTACCGCTCGAGTTCGTTTTATATAACTATTCGACCACTCTGGTATAGGCTATGACCAAGGAGTTTTTGGAGGTATTATAGTCACTCCAGACTTCTTGAAGACGATGGGGGATCCTGGCCCTTCCTTCCAAGGCACCATTGTCTCCTTATATGACATCGGCTGGTGCGTTCGAGCCGACTACCGTTGGGCAATAGTTGTTGATTACCTTAACTGAACTTGCAGTTTCTTCGGAGCGTTATTCACCTTTCTGGTCGGAGAGTGCCTAGGAAGGAAAAAATGCATTATGATTGGTGTTACCATCATGTCTATAGGAGCAATTTTACAGACATCCTCCTTCTCGGCGGGACAAATGATCTTAGGAAGAGTAGTCACTGGTGAGGCTTTGGAGTTTGTGATTACCCGTCGCCTAGACTCAAACGGAGATCGTTGAAGGTTTGGGTAACGGGTACGCGTCTGACTGGGATCCATGGGGTTTTCTTCCTAATGAATTTGTTTGTGAGAAGAATTAACACAGCTACGGCGCCAGTCTGGCAAAGCGAAACCTCAAAACCTGCCCGAAGAGGAAAACTGGTCATATTTGGTATGATGTGGGTGCCCTCCAGATCCGTCCAAATTCTTTGACAACTGTCCTTACCGATTTTGTTTTCGGACCTTCAGCATGAACGCAGCAGGTTTCTCCCTCAGCAACTGGATGACATACGGTTTCAGTTTCGCCACAGGTAGCATCTCCTGGCGTTTTCCTATCGCGTTCCAGCTTGCATTTTGCATCGTCTTATTTCTTACCGTACCCTGGCTGCCAGAGAGTCCTCGCTGGCTCTTGGCACATGGTTACTACGAGGAAGGTGTCCGTGTCTTGGTCGCCTTGGAGGGTGCACACGCAACGATCAAGGACGATATTATAGTCAACGAACGAGCAACAATATTGGAAGCTGTAAGGATCGAAAGAGAAGGTTCGCCCAGTTGGCGAGATATTCTGAAGGGAAGTACTGGGGACACTGGAATGGTGCGGAGGCTTATCCTCGGTGCAGGTACGAGACTATAAACCATCGAACTCTAAGAGCCCACCAATAAATTATATCAGGAACGCAATGGATGCAACAGCTCGGCGGCATCAATGTCACAAGCTATTAGTCAGTGTAGTCGGTTGCGAGCTTCTGTACTTGGCACCTAATTTCACTATTGACATCCAGTCTTCCCCTAATCCTCCAAGACTCCGTCGGTCATTCGAATACTCTGTCTCGACTCCTTGCTGCCTGCAACTCCCTCTTCTATCTTCTTTTCTCCTTCGTTGGCCTTCTCCTAATTGAGAAAGCTGGTCGGCGGAAACTAATGATGTGCGGCGCTGCGGGGCAATGCATGTGCTACATCCTCATCTCCAGTCTTCTGTCTCAATCAGACAGTAGTAACCCTGCTAAGCGAGCGAGATTTGGGGGTGCAGCCACGGCATTTTTCTTTCTTTACTATGTGTTCTTCGGGATTTGTTGGCAGGTAAATTTTCTCTGTCTTTGTTTCGCTATCAGGTCGATACTCTTACTGAACGGGTTTCAATACATCATGTAGGGATTACCATGGCTATATCCTACGGAGATTAATAGTATCTATGCGGACCAAAGGAGCGGCCCTGGGTAGTGCCTCGAATTGGTATGTTGGACTGCCACGTCTTCGAAGCATCGCCAACTTGAATTTGTGGACGTCTTGGGTTTCGCAGGATTTCCAACTACTTGGTCGTCCAGATTACGCCTTCCGGAATCGCTAACCTTGGCTGGAGGTTCTACTTGATCTGGGCTGCCTTCAATGCTATTTTCGTTCCCGTGTGTATAATGCTCATTCGTACTCTTTGCCTGAGCAACACAGCTAACTGACCTTACTCTTCAACCCCTCACATGCACAGCTCATCTACCTCGTCTACCCTGAAACTGCGAATCGGCATTTGGAAGATATCGACAGACTATATCGCGAAAGCACGTCTACCTTCGTATTCCGGAACATGGATGCAATCCAGGTATCACGCCCACAGCGGTTCGTTGAAGTGGACCGAGAGCGAATCGACATGCTTGCAACTGGTGCTGCGAGCGCTCTGCAGAAGTCGATGGAGTCTTTTAGTATCATGGAGACAGCCGCCCATCAACTAGAAAGCAGATCGGTCACGACGGGAATTCAAGTCTAAGAGCATGCTTGTTTGCCAGTGGTTTTGTATTCAAATCATGTATTTTTTTTTGCAAGTTGAAGTCATTAGAGAAGGCTTGCGCAAGGGCAGCGGATAGTCAGTGCCCTGATACTCTCTAGGACGACTAACCAAGGGTGTCGCTTGCGGAGTACTTCTCCAGATTTTTAAGTATCGAAGACCCGTTCATCAGGAGTTGCTCGTAGTTCGATTGGCAGAAGTGACTTTGGCCTCTGAAGGTGATTTATGTACTTGCTCACGTATTGTATGCCCAAAAACGACAGACATAATGTGTTCTAGCGGTCCTCGTTCCCCTGTGGTGCTTCAGCTCTGGTTATGAGCTCGACAACGCACAAAACACGTTCGACTTTGAGTTGAGACCATTTCAATACGCCTACTCTTATTGTTTGGTCAGCAAGCGCTTCTGAATTGTTCGGCCACGACTTCGCTCAAGAATACGTAAACGAGTGTTTACTGCAGCTTAGCCATTTGACAAGCCGGCGAATTTCTCATTAATCGTCGTTATGTGTATTTCCATCTGCATTATACCGACCCAGCGACCCGCAAGGACGACTTCGTGAGTGTACCAATAAATAAACCGAAGGAAAAATGGACAACCTATGAAAGAAAACGAGAACACGGCAAATTTAATGTAACAATGGTCATGCACGAAAAGAAAAATATAAATGAGACGACGGCAATTAGAAAAACGAGAGCAACTGGACGTTAGAAGATATGCATAGGAATCGTTCGGGCAGTGTGGAAGGAGGGTGGTGAGGATGGGGGTGAAGCAGGCATTTATAAATCATAACTTGAGCTCGGTCAGGACCCGCCTGGCCAGCATTTGGTACTGCCAGCCGTCCCCGCCTGCGCGCCGGAACTGGATGCCATGCAATGGTAACCAAGGCACCTGAAAGTATTCAATCAGTATGAGGAACTGGTTAAGAAAGATAAGAAATACCTTCACGATATTGATTTCAAAGCGAACACTCAAGCTATTGTTACCCATGCTCTCAAACAGTTCGCGGTCTATCTCTCCTGTTGGCATAGGACTCGGACTCCGTTGGGCTGGTGACGTGGGACGAGCCGCGAAATCACGCGGAATGGGGGGCAAAACTTTGCCTTTATTGGATATTGCAGGAGAGTGGGAGGGAGTTACATCATGGTCGACATTTGGCGACAGTGGAGAGAGCCCATTAATCTGGGCCTGGGCCTGAGCCTCAGTAGAAGCGACGACTGTGTGATTGGATGAAACGTTGAAGAAGGAAGATGAGCCACTGCTAGGCGTTGTCATCAGCGTTGTGCCAGAAGGTCGACTGGAAGTTTCTTTCTCCTTCTCTTTCTCCTTCTCCTTTTCCTGGTCTTTGGCATCAGAATGGTCACGGTCTTTGCCCTTATCGCGCTTCATGCCGAACGAAAGTTTAGAGGCCTTTTTAACTATAGATGGACGGCTCTGCACGGGCGTCATGGGCGATGATTCGCCTGACGTCGTTGATGACACTTGTTGATGGTGTTGGTTGCCTCGACCAGACGGTCCCTCGACCGACGAAAGGTCAATGGAGGGTAAGTGGATGCATTCAAATCCGCCCTTCGTTTCGCGGTACTGGACCTGCATCCTATCGAGGACGCGCCTGACATCAGTCTTAATGACCGAAGGCTGTTTCGTTGATGTTGTAGCCACACTGCAGAGGATCAGCATAAGTCTTAAGAAAAAAAGAAAGCCTCATACCTGAACAGCCCTTTCAAGAAAACAGGCTTAAAGTCTTTCTCGCTAGTGTGTCGTTCGTCCTCTTCTTTGAAAGTTTCTTCAACGCCGTCGTCGCCTACAGCACCATCATCATGCTCATTGACTTCTTCTTCCTCTCGCTTCTCCGTCATGTCTTGCTCGGGCTCATTCTTGGAGAATAAACGTTCAGCGAGAGGCCGTCCGCTTCCGTAACCGGTCGAAGGACGACGATGTCTTCCGATTGTACCTCCTGGCGAGCCGCTGTTAAGAGCAGCACCAGTACTACTTCGTCTTTCATGCCGGTTGGAACGCCCCTGCGGATCAAGGATGGTTGCAGCACGCCGATGAACATTCCCGATAGGCTGACTGAAACTCGCAGAGAGTGTTCTAGTAGCGGTAGGGGTAGGAGTGGTTGGGGGTGCAAGGGTGTCATCTTCCTTGGTCTCGGCTTGAGGCGTCTTCTCCTCAATTGCGCCTCTAGAGTCGCCAGATACCCTGGGCGAAGTCGAAAGAATTGTCCCACGCTTGCCGACGGTGCCATGTCTCCGCCCATCTTCACCACTCCTGCCCACTAATAAGCTACCAAACTTGCGCACAAGAGTCGCCCCAGAAGAGAAGGCCGACCCTGAGTGTTCGTGTTTATCCTTTTCTGGGCTTTCGTCCAGTTTCTCACCGAATGTGGTGGTTTCCGGCCCAACGGTCTTGGGGGGCTCTGGAAGACGATTCACACCTTGCTCATCGACGGAGGTGTCTCCGCCACCTCCAAACATGCCACCCCAACCGCGAGAAAGCGTGGTCGGTCGCTGGCTCATGCTGTGGCTTCTACGATGTGTGCTGGGAGGTGGGGCACGAGGCAGGTTCCGTTTAGGTCCCAAAGTGGATTGGTCAATTTCAATATGCTGTCTTGCTTGTGCAGAAGGCGACGGGGGAGGCAAACCAGGATCTCGAGCGCGGGGCTGAGCAAAGGTGGGAGACGTGGGCGAGGGTGCGACAGTGTTGTCGTAGGACATCCCTGAATAATGTGAGGTTTCTGGAGCAGGTAATCTGGGTAGCGGCATAGTGTAGTCGGCTTTGGCTTTTGCCGATGGTTGAGAATCCTTTCTCGCAGCAACTGGAGTTGAGACGTGGGGTTGATTGGCGGCGATAAATTGTTGTTGTCGCATCGATGCTTCGTCCACTGGTGTCACCACACTGACCGCAGCCGGAGTGATAACCTCGCCTTGAATCGAAAGCTGAGAGCTTGCAAATTGTCCTGGCCCGTACACCCGGTCGCGTTCGAGTTTCTCTCTTGCAAGGTAATACATCGAGATTAAAGGGTGGAAACCCTTGGTCGGGTCCATTGGTTCGCGGTTCGGATCTGAAAACGAGGGATGAGCGAGATGATGCTGAGAATTGGGTGGTGAATGACTCTGTGGACTCCCTGGGGGCGATGACGCTGGCGAGAACAGCTTCCGTCTATAATAATCGAATCCTGAAAAACGGCGCGACTTCTTCGGCGCAAGCGATTCATTCTTCCCGCTGGAGCTATCGAATGAGATGGCGAGGCTCGAATTGGATACCGACTCGCCCCAGCGACTGCCATTGGCGCCATTCAAGTTGCCCATGCTTCGTTTTCGTTCCCAGTATTGAACGCTACGGGTGTACGCGTCTGATTCAAGGATGTGCACAAGCTTGCGTTCGATCTCGTCCTCTGTGCCAAATTCGAAGCCGGTCATACCCTTGATCACTTGGCGATCCAACTCGTCCGGACGTAGAGGTTCGCGATGCACCATATGAACTGCAGGCGGGCCAGTGAATCCTCGGACCATCCAGGGGTGGCTCATGACCTCCGCGAGAGAAGCACGGTTGGCGGGGTTGGTGACTAACATCCGTGAAAGAAGATGTTTGCACTCTACATTGCCCAGTCAGTGACGGAAGCAAAGTGATAAATAAGAAATTACCAGAACTCAGCCAGACTGGGTATTCGACGAGACCCCGTTTGATTTTGGCATGCAAAGCGGGCATGCTTTGATCATCAAAAGGTACTTTACCGCAAACAAGAACATAGAGAACGACACCAAAGCTCCAGACATCTACCTCAGGCCCGGTGTATACTCGCGCATTGAGCAGTTCCGGCGCCGCGAAATATAGAGATCCACAGAACGTGGCCAGGTGAGCAATTGGATCGTATAAATTTGACAAGCCGAAGTCGATGATTTTAATATTGCCTGTTTGCGAAATGAGAATGTTCTCGATTTTGAGATCTAAAGATAGGTTATGGTAACGTTAGAAAAGAAAGTTCTATTAAGCGCAAATAAATTAACATTACCGCGATGCACAACGTTATTGAGATGGCAATATTCCAAAGCGCTTCCAATTTGACGCGCGAATTTTCTAGCGACACGTTCCCGCAGTCGTCCATGGCTGATAATGTAATCCAGCATCTGGCCGCCATTCACATACTCGAAAACCATGTAATAGTGGTGTTGATGGACGATCATCTCTCGCATGCCACAGATGTAGGGATGGTATAGAAGCATAGAAAGAGCAGCTTCGCGAAGGGTCCTAATCTCTTTTGATGCGTCTTTCGAAGCCTGTCGTGCTGCAGAATCGTTGGTTGAAGGTGACCCATTGGCCTGGGGAGGCGGATTGGGGTAAACACGGGGCAAAATTTTGACTGCGAGCTACAAAAGGAGGTGAGAAATGCAGGCAGGGAGAAGCGTGGAATGCACAGACCTTTTCGCCAGTTATGTTATGGGTGGCCAACTTGACCTTACCCATGCTGCCCGCTCCGAGAGTTTTACTGAGTGTGTAGTCGCCTAGAATCCTATTTGACCGACTGGACCTGCCTGTGGTGTCCTCCCTGTGCCTCCGTCGCTCTCGGTTTTCGTCAACGGGCGGTTGTGACCGTTCTCTCGTGTCCGACGAGCTTGGTGTAGCACTGTCTCGATTGCTAGCAACCACAGGCGGGTTGGGCGAAAAGGCTTGAGGAGGCATCGAAACGGGTCTCGGACGATGAGCGTTCGGGGTCGTACCTCTTGCAGCGGGCGCTGGAAGTGGCATATTGTGTGTGGGTGTTGATGGAGGGTGCTGCTGAGGTGATGGCTGGGTAATGGTCATCTCAAACTCGTGGCCACCGATCATGCCTCCATGGGATGGTGTTATTTGGCCTGCGACGGCATCCTCTGGAACCTGGTTGAGCTGCGGCGCAAGTGCTGTTGGGTAACTGGTCATTTCTGTTCGTGAGGAGCGCTGGCGAGTGATGTATGGAAGAAGGCCCGTGCGCGTCAACGACGGTTATGAGAGATCCAAGGAGGAAGACGAGCACTGCGCCAGCGAGTGGACGAGTCGAAGGTCAGTCGGTCAAAGTCAACGACAAGATCCAAAAGTCATTCTCCAGACGGTGTGTGGGATTATTCCCCGCGGGCGAAACGGGCGGCCCTGGCTACTGATTTGTACATCACTCCGAAATTTTGTGGTCGCCCTGTCATCTACATTCAATAAAATAGGCCGTGTCTACAGAATACAAGAGCAGATCGCTGATTGTTGCCCGTCAAACTCTTGTTCAGACATGTCCTTAGTGTGGAGTGCACACATCCTGCACAAATCCCACATCGTTCCGGATCACACATTCGCCGCACTTGTGGGGTTAAAATGGACTAGGAGGCAACCGTATGTATCCAAGTTCAGACATATACGGCAGAATAAAAAGATGTAATACACGGAGAATGATTGTAGGTAGCTATTGTGATTTTGGCTTCTTGTCTGCTGTGGGTAGCCATTTCACTGGGTGCCGGTTGAACATTGGCCAGGGGGGTATTGCGACCTGATCAAAATCAAGCAAGTGAGTGTTGATGTGTGAGGACGTGGAACTGCGATCTCACCAAAGCTAGAACCACTGTGGCAAAACCCATGATCCCGAACGTTATCCGGAGGTCTTGCATAGCAAAACCTACGCAAAATGCCACAACCTAGAGAACAAGATTTGTCAATACATTCACCTTTGGATGCCTTCAACACCAGCCATAGAGGACGTGGATAATGAACAACCACATCGACGAAGTTCGAGGATTCCAAATTGACAGGCAAAATACGCCTTTCGGAGGAAGAAACTCACGCCTGCCGCGGACAGAGAAACTTTGGTTATAAGTTCGACTAAACTTTGACCTGCAAAATCCTGTACTCTAAGCGATTAACAAGATCCCTTGCTGCATAACACTGGCGACTCACAATCTTCCCCTCTGTAATTTCTTGAAGGAACGAGCTCATGGTGTGACAGAGAATAGGTTTGGTTACTGAAAAATCGAACTTGTGTGCTTGTTAGTTCCTGTGGGATTGATTCGGGGAAAATTTTGAAGATTGTGGTGAGCGCTGAGTGCAGAGTTACAATTGACGTCGTGGCTGTCGTGTCCGCGTCACGTGCGCGTGTATTTCCTAACGAAATCGATATTGATATTATTATTGCAAACGGAAATATCAAACAAGCTTTCTTTCCTTCCACCAAGATGAATTCAATGGATCATTCTGTCACTGACAAACCTAACTTCGATCACAAACAACCGGAGAAATATGGGCTAATATGACCTCATGCACACTCTCGGGCTGGCTTTGACAGACTTGACTACACTTTCATCCATCAGAGTCTATTCATCCTGAATCATCCCTTCCCTTGCTTGCCAGTTGGACTGTTGGCGGACATCCTCGTTGAGATCCATACACAGGTAAATGTGCTCAAAAATTGGACCGTGGATTTCACTGCAACAACAAAGTAAGAAATATAACTGGTAGGGATATCTTATCGAGGCTACGACATCTGTTGTTAAAAATGACGATGATCAAAGACAATTCCATGCAAAAAAGAAGCGTATCTGAATACAACTGTGGTAAGGAACTCGATGCAACCTGACCAACAAGAGTCCGAGAAAGTCATGACACACATCTGGCTCAACCAGCCAACAAGGATTCCCATCACTTTGAAGTGGACTACATATTGGGGCGAGTGCTCCTTCCCTCTCCTTTTGACCAAGGCTTTGTACTATAATAACCGAGATGTTGCAATTACCTTCATATATAAGGAATCAAAGCCCGAGCATGCATGCCCTAATATTAATATTGATATCCCATAGTATTACAGCATAAGATATCCTCATACGCCGACAGAAGTAAACTAGCAAAACAACGAAAGCATTGCAAAGCCTATGAAAGACAGGGTTTCAAAGCATATGAATCAAAACCTAAGAATCAGAGATGTTTTCCTTTCTTGGGGATTGGCGGTTGGCCCGGGCAGCGCTATAGACCTCCTCAACGACTGAAGGATGAGTAGAGAATGCGAAACTTACTTGAAGGACATATCTACAAATGGCGAATCCATGTGCACCTCTATCCATGTATGCCCTCTCAACAGTGTACAGTCCATCATAGCGATATCTGCTAATAATGAGAAATCAGTAGGCAGAATCGTGGTTCAAAGCAGCGCACCCTGATTTTGGAGCGTAAATGGAATTTGAATTAGGGCCTCGAACAACACGGACTGGCTTCTTTGTTCTTACTGACACCTAGAGGATACCTGTCAATGAAAGGGTTTATACTGGTAAATCATGATGCATACCTTCAATGCAGCATTGTGTCTATGGTCAAAGCTTTGGTCTGCCACTTGAGCCCCATTGCCCTAAAGAAGACGAATTGAGCCACTTGAAAGTTGAAACTGATGAAGAAAGATTTACTGACACGAAAGGGGTCTGATTGTCCTCCTGTGAGAAAATTAAGTCGAACTGAGTCATTTCGAAGCTTTCAGTGTCAGTGACAACATACCTGTGCCCGTGTAGAGGCTTTCGCCAGGTGTGAATGCATCAGGTCAATCTGTCAGGAGAGAAAAGCTGGAAATTACATAGTATCCCCCTCATCCTTGTCATCTTGATAGCCATTGGATACACATATTGAAAATGCACCATATTGGGGTGACCCAGATATGCCTGCATAATTTTTTGCGTGGACTTTCAATGTAGCGCACTCCTTCCTGAGCAGGATGGAATGCAAAACGTCAGGAAATAACCAATCGGATCCAAAAGAAACGTACCGGTTCGCAAAAGTATGAAATATCTCAACCTTTGGCTGTCCAAAACGCGTTTGGACAGCAGATCCAGAGGGATACCCATATATAGCTCGACGGCTCTCCAAAAACCTTTGCCGTCTGGTAAGAGATGATCTTTAGAGCCATAGAACAGGAAAGGATGAGACAGCTGACATTTGTTTAATCGAGGTTCGGTCAATCCCCATAGTGGTGATGGTGGTACAAGATGAAAGGGCTTTGCTTTGTCAAGTTTTGAAGACGCGTTCAAGTGCCAGAGAGTCACATGAACGCATTCGTTTACCCACGGTCTAATTTAAGGGAGTGATCGCGCAGGCTTGGGCAATCCATGCCATAACAGTTTGATAACAGTGATAACACTCTGATTAATAGCTCCAAACTTCTAAAATCGTCTACTTTGTTTGTCCTCTCCCACTCGACTTCTGGTGGACCAGGTCCATGTTGTAGCTTGCAGGGAGTTGAAAATTTTAGTAAGTGGGCCTTTCAGGTTGTAAAAAGCTGATAAGTTAGACCAGACAAATCAGTCAGGCGTCGACTTCGGGCACCAACATGACAGAATTTGTGATTTAAAGTATATTGGAATTTCCCTGATCATATTCAGGGAGCATTACACAAAGCAAAGCAAGGCAAAGAGAGCAAAAAACATTGCATGAGCCCGAGTACAGCATTTAGAACTTAATGTTCTTTGTGTTTATAGGAATCGGTAGTTGATTGGGGAGACGCTACATGGCACATTAATGGAAAGGGAGCTTTAGGAGGGTTTATATAACTCACCTCAAGCTCATATTTGCAAATGGCATAGCCACTCATTCCTTTATCCATATATGCATTTTTGACGGTATACAAGCCATCATAACGATATCTAGGAGTGAGGGGGAAAAGTTTTAAGAGGTCAAGGTAGTGGGAAATGACAATACACACCCCAACTCTGGAGCATATTTAGAAGACCGGTTAGGGCCTCGAACAACGCGAACAGGATGCTTTGTCTCTACTGATTTCTAAAAAAGAAGCCTGTCAGTGTATGTGTTTTGGCCACCATTTAATAGCACATACCTTCAAGGCCGCATTGGAAGGATGGTTGAAGGTCTGGTCTGCTACTTGAGGTCCAGCACCCTACAGAAATCATCATGAGTTATTTGTAATTAATCAAAGAAGGAAATTTACCAACACCGAAGGAATCTTCCTGACCCCCTGCGTGAATGGCAGTCAGGTCGAGTTATCTCCAGAATCAGACGACTAGCAGGGCATACCTGTGCCAGTGTAGACTCTTTAAGTTTCGAAACTACACATTACTTCACTTCAGCAGAAACGAAGGAAATATCGACTTGCAAGGTCTCTCCATTGTCCTTGTCATCTTCATAACCACTCGATACACATATTGAGTATGCGCCAGCAGTAGCTGATCCATGAATTCCTGCGGTGGTTGGTGCGTGTACCCCACGCTCACTACACTCTTTCCTGCACGAAACAGGGCCCGATCATTAAAAAATATAGTAATTGCAGACGACGTACCTGCTTAGAAAAGTGGTAAGAACTGGGACATTGACAGGTCCAAAGTGTCCGTCTTTCTGATCAAAGGACCCAGGGGGATATAAATTTGGGTCGTCCATGAACATCCTACGCCTGTATCATGATGTAAGTTCACAGAAAAGAGAGAAAAAGAGAGACTTCTTCCTCGACCTACAATCTCTCACTCATATCGGCGGTGGCGTTCCTCTGCAAAGGTGAGAATGGGTGAAAGAGAAAGACTCCGACAATGGACATGTTTTAATCTATTGAGTCACGTGACGTGATATTAGCTTAATTGTTCAATCTGAGTTCTGGTTTGAGATTTCTTCTGATTTGACTCGCGACACAACGGACTACGGATTGCACATCTTGATCACACAATGGATTCCGAAAATTCGGGACCGCCATCCTCCTCCACTAAGAAAGGAAAAAAGCCAGTAACCATAATCACGATAGGCATGGCGGGAGCTGGCAAATCCACCTTTGTTCAACGTCTCAACTCTTATCTGCATTCTCTGACACCCGCCTCGCCACCCTATATCCTCAATCTAGACCCTGCAGTGACATATGTTCCATACGAGCCCAATATCGACATTAGAGATACTGTGAATTACCAAGAGGTCATGAAGCAGTTCGTATCTGGTCTTTTCATACCTCGCATTCCTTCTGTGTTGGTGATGAATTGAATTCGATGAACTAAGGTACAACCTCGGCCCTAACGGCGGTATTCTAACCGCGCTCAACTTGTTCACGACCAAGTTTGACCAAGTCCTCAATTTAGTGGAGCAAAGAGCGGATAGCGTTGAGTAAAAATATCATTGCTTAATCTTTTCGGGCTATGACTAGAGCTGACACCGTTTTTTTTATCTTTAGCTATGTGATCCTTGACACCCCAGGTCAGATAGAGATTTTTACATGGTCAGCATCTGGGGCCATCATCACCGACGCTGTTGCATCTTCGCTACCCACTGTGGTCGCTTATATCATTGACACTCCAAGGACAACAGCCCCTGCCACTTTCATGTCCAACATGTTATACGCATGCAGGTAAGTTGATATCCTTTTTGACTGCGCTTTACGACACCGTCTTCGACACATCGTGTCTCTCTAGGCACCCGATCGGGATTGATCGGGCAGGAACCTCACATAAGCGCTGGACATACAGAAACACCTCAAGCTGACTATACTATTATTCCAGTATTCTTTATAAGACAAAATTACCATTCATCTTGGTGTTCAACAAGACTGATGTACAACCGCATGACTTTGCATTGGAATGGATGTCTGATTTCGAGGAGTTCCAAGCTGCATTAGCGTCACACAATGGGACCCGAGACTCAGAAGGAGAACCTACCTACATGAACAGTCTTATGAACAGTATGAGCCTCGTGTTGGATGAATTCTACAAAAACCTCAAGGTAAAAATTTCGTAGGCTTTATTCCCACCCGGATACCCACTGAATACACTTTCAGGCAGTTGGTGTCTCCAGCCATACAGGAGACGGCTTCAAGGAGTTCCTGGAAGCCGTCGAGGGTTCTCGCCAGGAGTATGAAAAGTGTGTTATCAATCTTCATAGTCCCAGACATCTCATGACCATTTTCAGTGAATATGTCCCAGAGTTAGAAAGAGCGAAAGCGGAACGGGAAAAGTCGCTTCAAGCTGCCAAGGACGACTCAATGAACCGTGTGCTAAAGGATCTCGCCATCGATAGGGAAAACAATCCGGCGGGTGCACTCGCCGATCGTTGGGGACCAGAGGATGAAGAATCTGACGAAGACGACGAAACAGAAACTATCGACCGATGTAAGTCAAGAAGAGTTTTTCAAACTGTGGGTGGTACTCATGTACTTGTTAGCTATGGAAAGTGGGCCAGGTGAATATATCGACGTCACTCGCGCGCGACGTCACGACAGAGAAGATATAAACTGGCCAAGACCAGGGTGAATGAAGTGTAGAAAAAGGTACGAGATTCTTCGTCTCCATACCATTGCCTGTTGATCTGTGTTCACCGGACTTCTTTCCATTTTAGCGAGAAGCCAAAAGTATTTCGCCGGGGCGCCTGTAATATACTAAATTGTACTTGACCATCTAGACTCTTCGATGATATAATTGTTGCACCATGCACCCTGTCGTCGCATCCTTATGCTGTCTCTCATGATGAACCTCGTTGCCGTTTGCCGAGCCATTTTTTGGCACTCGAAGACTGTCATCCACTCGGTTTTAATTTTGAGTCCGAGTCAGGTCTCCTGCGATAGCCGAATGATAATATCCACTGTATACCTCGTTGCCTGTTTCTCCATTCTCCAACCCTGCCTGAGAAGACATCTGTCCAGGTGAGATTGAGGTGTAAATAGGTGTGAAAAGTATACTCTTTGCGAGCTTGATGAGTAGCTTCTTGTATATATTATCGCGAGTGCAAATGGGTTTAATGGGAGGTTTCCTTCTTATTGCCCTGGACATATTTAGGGACGTAGACGACGCAGCGCGTGAGGTAACCAGGTCTTCATCATTCCTCTGCATCTATTGTCTTCATTATGTTTGACAAGCTGAATTTCGGGAGCACGGCAAAAGTGGCTGTGCCTTGAGCAGCGACTGGGGGTAGAAAAGGATTTCGCCGTCCTCTGTTACTTTCCTCCTTCGTTGGTGTTCAGCACCTCGAGCGCCAATTATTATCGATTATCACGCGATTGACCGCCCATACAATCCTGTGCGTACACTGTATACTTATCCCACTCCATCGTCACTGCCACTGATGCATGATGGGCCACCAACCCCCAACAGGTATCCCGTGGTTATCGTCCCCTCTTCATCCTCATCCGCGTTTTCGTTTTCCTTCTCTACTCTCATCATACCCTTTTTGCCTTATAACCAACCTTCGCTGTGCTCGTTCCTTTACGAATGGATCGGTGAGTCGTGAACTCGGCGCTCTCTTGTCTCGACATTGGGCTAAGCCAATGTAAAGTTACCAAAAACTGGAGAAAGTTGGTACGTGATTCTCGTTATGTTGGTGGGGATTTCACGACCCATCTGGTAATGCAACGTGTAGGCGAAGGCAAGTTGTCTTTTCTGTCTCAACAAATTTACATGTGCCTACCGCATTGCATCAGGGACGTACGGCGTTGTGTACAAGGCGAAGGATGTCAACTCGGGTGAGATCGTAGCGCTGAAGAAGATCAGGCTCGAGGCAGAGGATGAAGGGGTTCCCAGTACAGCAATTCGTGAGATCAGTCTGCTAAAAGAACTGAAAGACGACAACGTAGTCAAGTATGTGCCACAACTTTGCGTTAACCTTTCAACCCACCCTCACCACCGTGGATTCTCAGGCTGCTGGACATCGTACACGCAGATCAAAAACTGTACCTCGTTTTTGAGTTTCTGGACGTGGATCTCAAGCGATATATTGAAACTGGAAATTCAAACCGTACACCAATCACTCTGCAAATTGTAAAGGTATGGAATTTCAGCTATTTTCCTCCATCATTTTCTATCACCCCAGAGAGAAACGCGTTACAGGACGCGTTTGGACGCGAAAACGTTGTGTTACTGGTTTGGATACAACCATGTTCACACGTCTTTGTGTCAAACTTTCTGGTCGTATCGCCTTCGCTCCTTTTCCTTTCCCAAGGCTTCGACGAAGCATCGCACCGTTCTCGATTTCACCAAAAACTAAAATCTCTATGACATAGAGTCACGTGTCATTAATTAGTTTCTACGCGTCACGCGTCCGTTACAGGCTGAACATTGACTAACCAACTTCGTTTTTTGCCTAGAAATTCACTCATCAATTAAACTCGGGCCTATTATACTGCCACTCTCATCGCATCCTTCACCGCGATTTGAAACCCCAGAACTTGCTGATCGACAGTCGCGACAACCTTAAGCTGGCCGATTTCGGTCTAGCTCGCGCATTTGGGATTCCTTTGAGAACATACACCCATGAGGTACGAACTTAGGCATAATTCTCGTTGTCTCTATTTCTATGAATCTTACACGATAGGTTGTGACTCTATGGTACCGCGCACCAGAGGTTCTACTTGGTTCCCGCCACTATTCTACCGCAATTGATATGTGGTCTGTGGGATGCATTTTTGCCGAAATGGCAATGCAAGGAGCACCGCTGTTCCCTGGTGATTCCGAGATTGATCAGATATTCAAAATATTCCGGTGCGTCTTTGTTTTTTGTACTGAAGGGCATGCCTTGATGTGACTAATTCGTAATAGGATTCTTGGGACACCGAACGAAGATTTATGGCCTGGTGTTAGCGGTTTACCGGACTACAAACCCACCTTCCCTCAATGGTCTCGTCAAGACTTAGCGCGTATTGTTACAGTATTAGATGAAAATGGTTTGGACATGCTAAAGGTAAACGTGTTTTTCTAATTCAAATTGTATTTTATTCAACTTTTTCCAATCAGCGCACGCTTACCTACGATTCTGCTAAACGCATCTCTGGTATGTTTTTTTTCTGCTAAACATCCGAAGTCTAGCAACTGACGCTACTATCGGCGATCTCAAAAGCAAAACGAGCACTTGTGCATCCTTATTTCGCGGACTACAAACCATCAGCCTGAATCAGGTCATTAGTTTTCATCTTTTAAATCAGTGGTCTCCCTCGGTGTCTTTGTACCTTGTTCTCAGTTAGTTTACTCTATTTGACAACGCCTTCTGCCTGTGATCATCATTAGAGTACCCCATGCATTATTCCACCTGTCTTCTCCACGCAGTCGATATTACTCAGTCATGCGCTCATGCTTAACGGATTCAGCAATCAGCTGCAGTGCTTGCAGAAAATCTGTAGTGCCGAGTCACGCTCCTAAAAACATCATTTATGACGCTATCTGAGAGGAGTTCGTTCTTTCTACTGTGGTTGTTGTTTCCAAGTCGCTCGTTGTATCCGTTAAGGGTGGCTATGGATCAATATAGCTACAATAGTTTTATAAAGTCTTGCGATAAGGTCTTATGTGTCTAAGTGTCTCGTTCGGGGTTCAAGAGTTCACATTCTGTTCCTTCAGCGGCTTGCCCTGGGTTTTTCCGAAGGTCCAGGATAAGCCTCGACACAGTCACTGTTATTGTCGCCCACATAAAGCTGGTGGCAAAACAGAGCTCGGGATAAGCATGCATTGCACAAGAGGTCAAATCGTGACGGAAGACATACCAGATCCCTAAGAAGATCAGATGAAGCTTTGGACTTATAAGAACACGGCTTTGCAAGCGTCAAATAACACTTACTGGTCCGAAGAAAGTTATGAGGAAGTTCATCATGCGCATAACTGAGATGTTTGGGAGTTTTTAAATTAGATTGTTCTTGATCGTCGACATGGATGACTGATGAACAATAGCACTTACGGAAAAGTAGCTAGGTACAATCAGCAAGTTAGCTGCTGATCCTGGTGTCAAGAATAGAATCAGGCTCACCAAAATATACATGAACCGGTCATGGTATAAATATTGGACCAGCATGCTTTGCTTTGTACGTCGCCTACTTAGCGCGTTCCAGCATATCGAGAGGAGGGCTACCGAGTCGAAGATGAGCTGTTAATTAAACCCGATGCGACGATGAACAAGAATAACAATATGGTACTAAATTGACTCACTGCCGGTGCATACAGGGTACCCAAGATACTGCGTCTTTTCAGGGTGCATAACTTTAGTGATATATCATATGACAGTGAGGCTGTTTAAAATTTCGTTCCGTCAAAACAGTTTGATGTGAATGTGAATCAATCTTACGCGTGATTTGGACGAGCACGATG
Source organism: Galerina sulciceps (assembly GCA_023014345.1). Classification (NCBI taxonomy): domain Eukaryota; kingdom Fungi; phylum Basidiomycota; class Agaricomycetes; order Agaricales; family Galerinaceae; genus Galerina; species Galerina sulciceps. The sequence goes on from JAEDXJ010000001.1 coordinate 1,637,777, forward strand.
GCAGCACAGACAATGACGGTAACCTGGGCCAACAAAAATAGTGCAAGGCTGTAGAGCATCAGGCGCCTATTTCGGTTCCAGATGATCCAGAGCCTCAATAGTACAAGGACTGCAGAGGATTGCAGATGGTCATTAAAAAAAGGGCTGTATGTGAGTATCTTCTTACAGTTTCCGACTCCCATTGAAAATATACCAATGCACACCTTTTAGTACGGTAGATTCAGTAACAAGGGAGTGCAGATAAGCAAGGTCGCTTACCCCTAGATTGAACCACACCTGACAACTACGCAAAAAATTAGTTGCTTTCCGGGAGGTAGGTCAAGGTTATGAATACAACTAGACAGAACCAGGGTTCAATACGACATATAATGCCTGTCAATTTCCCACTTACTGTGTCGGGGTTTCCATGCCTTGATGCTGCGAATTCTAAGCAACCATTATTTAAACCGCCGTCCAAACCATCTAGGCAACAACTCACGATATAGGTGCAGGAGAAGAGCAGAAGGCACTGCATAACGAACGAGAAGGAAAAGGACTTTGGGAAGAGTCCATCTCGCTTTCCAGACACATTCAACTTCGTCTGCAAATGATAGAATATGGTCATAGAAAAGAAACTGGCATCTTCATCTTCAGTCAATTCACGTTTACGCGGCGAAAATAGACTCACTACTAATCCGGCAGCTGCATTGAAAGAGTCAGTAGGTCGGTTGGACACAAGCAGCTTCAAAGTATGCAAAGTTTTGCGACTCACCGCCGATATATCTAGCATGAAGAAAGAATAACCCGCCTGTTAGGCTCATAACAATACGAGCCCGGTGCACGACACAGATGACAGGCCTTCCAGAGACCTTTTTCGAGCTCTCGGTCGTTTGGTTGGCCGTGGTACTTCGACTGCCTCGACCTCAGGTATATATGTCGAAATAGAGCATATGATAAATGAACCTTAAGGCATGAGGTGATGCACTTCTTGACAGTGCGCGCAACTAGAAACACGACAGAAATAGCTTGTCAAAGTCCGAGGTGGAGAAGCTGACGGTCTCTGACGGTCCCAGAGTGATCTTTGCAACCTGTGTACCAATGAAGACTTTTCCACGTAAATTGGGTGTGCAATCAGCCTCAACTGTAAGAGGGTGAGGTAGCCTTTACATAAATCAAGTCGTGATGGTGCTTGGGATGATGCCATGCTTGGGTGATGAAATGCGTCGTATCTCAAGTTGGATGCAAAAACAGATGGAGGTGAAAGTTGGTTTCGGTCCGCTTTGCCGAGTTGTTGCTCTTGACAAGCAGTGCCAAATAACTACATCCGTGTGGACAAGTTCATCTTTACCTGGTTCAACGTTCAAACGCGTCCGAGTCATCACCACACTTCTCCCTGGGCTCTTTTCCAATTTCCAATATCCGGATGCCATGGTTTTCTCCTCCGCTTCTTTAGCCATGATATTTTTCTGACTTCGTAATTCCGCCGGCTGGCGGTGGGCTCCTTGCCTGCAGACCACCTCGTTGCAAGATACTGTGGTCCTTATCTCACGGTAACTCAAGATACACACAAACTCCCAATCTGAGCAAGGTAGAAAGCCCCTTGAACGAAGCCACTGTGTCTCCGAACTTTGTGATATGATGTTAAAATTATACCCGTTTGTCCCACATGTCTATTCTTGAGTTACAACTATTGACTCATCCTTCTACAGCATCTTGCACGTCAAAGACTAGGATGATGATCATTATCATTATGCTTAGTGCTATCAGGCGAGCGATGGCACTGATAATACAGCACGAAAGCCTCGAGGCTCGTAATTGCAGCGCTATTTATTGTTCCAAATGCAGCCGCGTTTGACCGAATTCGTCGAACAATCGATCATTATTGTTGAGGACGCCCTCCACTGTTACCTTAAACATCTTGAACTCGCTATCCATTACAAGAGGTCTTGTGATTCACAAAGGCAACGATTCGCCGAATTTGTCCGGTAACCAACTAGTGTTGTTTTTCAACCTCAAAGAGATCAATGCAGTGTCGTCTTGGAGCTTCTACCTGAACAACAATAACTGGAATGGATGCACCTTTGGACCCCGCGACTGGTGGGATCTTTGTGTTAAGAATAGCCCAAATTCAGCCATCGAAGCGCCGCGTTCACACCATGATCTTTTATCTGACAGCTTGAAAGTGTCATCCAATTAAGATCGTTTGTTTATCAAAATGCTGTGTGCGGCCAACTACGACTTGGCCGCAGCCTTCAAATATAAATACGGGGCGTTTTGAACCATGACGCGCAAACCAAACAACATTATCCTCTTCCCTAATCACTTCTAGATATGGCTTTCGGCGTCAAATACGTTCCAATTTCACCGGGCATGTATAACCAAGCCCCTCAAACTACCTTTCCAGATTTTAATACTTTCGTGCCCCTCAGCGAGGAAGTTTTGGCAAAAGCAAGGCGAGTACAAGCGCGTCTTTTCATGCCGGAATAATATCCTTATGGACATTGCTTCTTCAGACAAAATATTGAAGAGTTTCTCTCACAAGCTCTTATGGAAGACAACCAACTCCTTTACGCGCCGGAGCCCACCCTTGACGCATTGCCAACCTTGGATCCAGATTCGGACTCGATCGAATCGCCCATATATGAAGAATCCGAGGACTACTTTAAGTTCTTGATGGAGCACGATGGGCATATGTCAAGTTCCTTACCTCCAGCAGACGATTTCACCATGGAATCGCCTGGCTCTGCCTGCTTCCCAGACGATGTGTCTTGGGAGTTCCCAACAGGCATGCTCCCAGAACCGGAAATATGGGATCCCACCACTGACCTCGAGACCCTTATCTCGTCGACAGAAGACATGGATCAGGCGACGTTGGACTCCATGCACAAGTCGCTGGAGGAGTTCGAAAATGCATTCTATGGCAAACCTTCTCCGTGTTCTCCCCCTTCCGAGGTGTAAAACGTCGGGATCCTTTACTCACGACACATTCCTTGAAGGAATACGATCATGCCCCTACCTCATGCCCTTCATCCACCACATTCCATCTGCCTTCATTACCCCACCTATTTCACCAAGCATTTTCGCTTGTATCTGCTGCTCAAATACCCAACTTCGTCTCGCCAAGAATAACAAATATTGTATTATCAGCAAGCGCCTCAACAATCTATGTAGCCCTTAGTGTTGTTGTATTTGTATCTTGTATTATAAGCATTGTAGCAAGATACACGTACTCTTGGGTTCTTACCCTAACATGACGTTTGCTTACGCTCTCATTCTTTCATGTTATTCTGGCGGGCTGTCGTCGTTCGTCGTTCTCAAGCTCTAAACTGATCGGCGATGCTAGCCCTCGAATTTGCTGCGACGTCAGTCACCTTACGGGTTAGTGGACTGCGGCTTTGACTGGCTGCGGTGGCCAGCAATATAGCATCACACACGACGCAACGAAAGTCAATCAGGGATGGCTGATATCCCCCTCAAATTTGATTCGTTCCTAAACCGATGCTTAATTTCAGTCTAAAGGTCAACGTTGGAACCACCACAAAAACTGAGATTAAAGCTGACGCTCACAGCCGTAGTGCAGAAATAATTCTGACCGCCCTGTTACTTGACTCTTGGCTTCTGTGTTGACTTCTGTCTAAGGAAGTTGGGGCGAGTACTGCGCTTTCGGAGTGGTGTCTCCGTGTTCACTCCGCGTAGTCTCAACAATCGAGTACTGAAATGCACCTGTCGTCAATAAAAGAGAGCAAGGAAACGACTGGACTTGGACCAGTATATTTTCCTTCCACTCGTCTTAAACTTTATCCAGCATGATGCTTGCTCTTTTCATCCTCTCGATGCTCCATGCTGGAGTCTGCCTAGCGCAGGACAGTAGCACAACCTCAAACGTTGCTCAGCCAACTGCCGCGACGCAGAAATTCTATTCCTCAAACTTCGTGAACCCGACGCCCCCGAATATACAGTCGGAATTTCGAGCCAACTTCATGCAGGTAAAATTAGTGCACCATGAATTATTTCATCAGTCACTGACCTTGCCCACCACTCCCGACTGCAACAGCACAAATTCGACGTCAATGTTAACCACATTATCAGCGGGTTTGTACGTCGCGTCGTCCTAGATAGTATTTGTGAACCAGTAACCATCGTGCGGTAGATTTATGTAAGCCCGAGCCAGCAGAAGATTCGAGCAGACGGTGCTAGCGATGGCTCGCTCGAAATCAGCATCTTCGATTTCAAGAACACCACCACAAATGGGACTGTTGCGAACTCGATCCTCTCTTTCGACAATGGAGCAACGCAACCGACATGTTCTTCGTTCTTGTTCGTCCAGTTTGACCGAGAGAATGGTCGTCCTTGTTAACCGGACCTGATATTTAGCGTGGCACCATTCATCCAAATCGTCCCAGATAACTTCTTGACTTTGTCTAATGCTGTTTTTGCAGGAACCCAGGTAGACGACTTGTATGGTCCAGTCGACGCATGGACCTTCTCTGTACGTAAAGACTGGACTGATAGGTGGAGGAAGCGCGCTGACCAACACGTTACCTGGCAGATGGGTAACAACCTTCAGGTTACATTTTTCCTGGATCCTAGCGACACACTCGTTAGGTTTGATTTCGCAGCTTCTGACACGCCCCGCACTTTCGCAACGACACGGTTCTTCAATATTATCCCAGGACCAGTGAATGCGACCATTTTCAATACATCTTGTCATTGATTCAGGGAGGTAGAAGCAATGGACTCGAAAAATACAGGGTCAATGGTGTTGGTTTGAAACTAACAGTGCTGTGCCATAATTACCAGCCAGGACTACCATGTGGGCAAGTTGAGACTTGAAAATGCATAGCAGCGCTTTTATTTGACGAAGTTGTAAATTTTGCTTACCGGAAGTGTACTGAAACACGATAGAGAAGCGATTTCGTTGCCATTCAATATTAATCGATTGCCTCACAGCAGATATACCGAAAGGACAGGCAAACGTGTATTCATATCGCGTACAGTCTGGGGAAAACGTGATGCATAAAGTTGCGTTAAGGGACAGAGAAATGGGGTCGTTCTGAGCATAAAGATGAAATGTCAATTCGTAAGTATAAAGCAAATTTGCAACGTATGAGAACATTTTTGGATGTCATGCCATTGGAGGTGACAATGCGCTCGTCTCTTTTTCTTCCCTACCATCCAGCCAGCTAGTGCACATGGGACATCTCTTTGCCTACATGAGAAAATAAGTTTATGACGGATTGGAGAAGGCGATGTACACTGCAAGACATTACCTTTGAACTGATCTCCTTCCTGCAGTAAGAACACTTGACAGTGTGACGAATGATTGAATCCTTGCTAAAATACCCATAAATATTTGCTATGATGTAAAGGGTGACCCCAATTCCAATGAAGTTAACCAGCTGGTCAACGAAGGCACTGCAAAGTGAGATTAGCCATGCGAGCTTTGTGGAAAAACAGTAGACGAAATGCCCACCCATATGTTAGGATTACTGCACCATCCTCAACTGCTTGTTTCCGCGTATTATATCCCTTTAAGTAATGCGGCCCTTTGCGCATCACCAGAAACTTCTCTTCAAGGTTACGTGACATGAAAGGTAGCAGGGAAAGCGGTGGAAGAAGTATATCGGACACAAGCGAATTAACTACAGCAGTAAAGGCAGTAGCAATTCTGTGCAAAATGTCAATAAATTGAAATAAATGGATGAACGGCGGATACGTGCATCAAACCCACAGCAACCTCTAGCACATTATCTCGCAGTGCAAATTGCAAAAAACCAGTCCAAGCGCTCCTGAATGTCTTCTTAACTGTGGATTCTGTGTGCATCAGAGCTGCTCGGGTATCATCAGAAACCCAATGATCCTCAGTCGCCATGTATTTTTATGTTTTCGTCGGAGGTGGTGTGGTTGGAGAGAAGGTAGCCACATTGCATCATCGATATCATCGCGAGAAGCGGTCCGGGTTCTCCTTGCGCCTTCGAACAGCTTTTGCCTGAGTTTGCAATTGCAGCTCATGTCTATGATACGCGTAAGTTTTTTCAGGCCTGTGAGGAATGTGTACACTCATCCGTACCTAAGTTGCACAGAAATAAAACCTGTGTAAGTAAACCGGAGTTGCATGGTCGGCTCAAAAGAGAGGAGCAGACTTCGGCTGATGCACTACTTGATTTGATTGGGTTATTACTGACAACCAAATAAATTTGTGTATTATTCGTAATAATAAAAAGGGTCAGATATGCAAAAGCATTTAGTCGGTAGCTTTTAAGGATTGTAACGATATGGAGCAAAAAAAGAAAAAAGAAGCATAATCAACAAAGAGCATGGGCAATCAGTTATCAGAATCCGGGGGTTAGAAGTAATGAGTGTGCGTGATGTGAATGTACAGGCAATTCGGTGTCCAGCTCGCGAGCCCAGGTATCAGTGGTGTTGTTGGAAGTGGTATATGGGGAAGCGATAAAAGTAATGGTTAAGATCAAATTTCTGGAACCAAGATTGAGCCATGATCACATAGAGAAATATTTTCGACCTAGAAAATGATAAGGAGTGTAAAGTTTGGAAAATTTGAAAGCATCTTTTACTCTTCCTCCTCTTCCAAGACGTTGTGGAGAGGTGCTCCATGTTGGTAACGAGCAGGACTATTTCGGCCCGTCTCTTCAAGGGGAATGCGGGGAAGGTCGATCAACGATGGTTCAGGGGGTGACGGGTTAGGCGACACTTTAGGTGAAGGCGTTAGTAGAGAAGTCTGGGGAAGAGGAGAGTTGGATTGAAGGGAAGTAGTGCGAACAGGAAGGCGAGAAGGTGCAAGCGGCGCGATGACAATTGGGACAGGATTAAGAGGAGCAGTTGGTTTGGGCGATGTGCCTCGTTCGCGTTCGCGGTACAATTCAATGAGTGCAGCAGTTTTGCTCGGAGTGGCAGGAAGCCCGCTCTGTCCGTTGCTTGGAGCAGGGGGTGCGGGAAAATTGTCAGATTTAACTTCAGGTGAGCGGTTCAGAGCTGACACCGTTGATTTTGCAGGAACAAGAGGAGATGGTTCATAGATGGTACGCTGAACAGGAGCCGCAACGGGGGGAATCGGAAGAGGACGTACTTCAGGAGCACCGTATAACCTTTCATCGTCGTCTTCATCTTCCTCGTCGCTGTCGTCTTGAGCGAGCTTGGCTCGAATATTTTCTTCATCTATTACAGATTGCGTCGCAGCCTTGCGCCGTTCGGGATGCAAATCAAAGTAGCCAACGCGACGTTGATGCCTTGCCATTTGGCGAGCATTTAAAGCACCAATATCTGGAGGATTGATGTCGTCGCTATGCCCTAGAGATTCGTCATAGGGCAAGCCACCGGCATCACTTTCATCTGTATCATCACTGCGGGCATTGCTCGTCCTTGGTACAGTTTCCACTTCGTCAATATCTAAATCTTTATAGTGTTGATCCATGCCATAGTCTTGGTCGACACGTTCCATCATGCTGGGTGGAGATGGAGATCTGTTCTGAACGGAAGCTAAAACTTGAGCCACCTCCAAGCTTGCAATATCAGGATCAGAATGCCTGGTACGAAGTCCTCGTTTTCTATCGGGCAGTTCGGCATCCTGAGCGCCAAATCTACGGCCTTGGCTGCCCACCAAGATATCCACCCAAGCGTCGGTGCTTGACTCTCGACGTTTCTGTTTAACGTCCTCCGGTTCATCTAAATTTCCGTTTTCATCGTCGTCACTGTAGCTGGCCATCCTGGTCTGAAATTCAACAGTGGAATACTCTGCTGGGACCATAGATTTCCTATTTGAACCAGGAGATGTGGGCAGTCTAAACAAGGACTTCTTAATTGATGGTGACGCCGTCGAATCAGAGTGCATTTCTTCACTCCTTGGACCGGGCTGAAGCTCAGCTTCAGAAGCTTTCAAGGGAAGAGGTGGGGTCTTTGTAATCATTGGTACTGGAACTGGGGGACGGTATTCTGTAGGGGCAGTCGATATCGTGGATTGGACTCGAGTTGATGTATTGCTCTTGGCATTGAACGACAGGACTTTGGTGGAATTTGTTCCGTGGAGAAGGGTTTCGAATTCGACTTCACGATAGGACGGACTATGAGGAACGTGGCCAACAATGTAGGGCCGACCATTGAGTGTCGGGGCTTGCTTCCACTGCTTTTTCCCAGAGGCGAAGAGGGAGGGTAAGCGTCGTCGGCTCGAGGACTTGACAGCTAGTTGCTCGCGATATTCCAACGGGACAAACTCTTCGAATAGAAGAAGGGAGTTGGCCGTACGGGGATCTGAACCCCCTGAGGCTGTTGTCCGAGCTGGAGGCAAAGACTTGTATTCAACCTGGAGCACGTTAGAAACATCATGCACGAAAGATGAAAGGCGGTAATTACCAAAGCCCAGTTACAATCCCTATCCAACATTTCCCCCCTTTCCAGGTCCATCCAGCCTCCGCCGTAAATAAGGTCGCAGAAGACGTCAATGAAAGCCTCTTCAATAACTTCTTCGCTACCAATAACAGGCTCGGTGTCCCACCCAAAGGCTGGTAATGCTCTCTGGGTTTTCTTTAATTTCTTACTTATTTCGGCGTTTTGAGCAGGCCATGATGAAATGGTGTTAGTAAGCGGCGTGCTGAATTGCAATGTAGCGCTCAAAGGTGCATCCATTCGCGAAAAGCCGGCTGAGGAAAAGTCATTCCACGATAGAGTCTGACGTTTAGCCGTTCGCTCCTGATAAGATTGTTGAGCACATAAATCGAATATATGTAATGTATGACGGCTTACAGTCCTTGCACTCTCCGTCAAATCAAATTGGAGCTTTTTTTCATCGCCCAGACCGCTAAAACCCATTGACTCGAATTCTCCCCATTTCAAATCGGTCAAACTTCTGAATCTATCTTCGCCTTCTCTGGCACCTATAGCGAAGTAATCTGGATCTGGATGGAGTGACGGACTGGCACTTGAAGAGGACGTGGCGGACATCTGGGATGAGCCAGACTGAGATGTCCTTAGTCCGGCCCCGACACCAGGCCCGACATCAGGATGAAAATTGGGTGGCAGATCCATGCGCTTCTTATAGCCCTCTGAATAACGAGGGGATAATTTCAGAGTTGCTGGGGCTATTCTATCCCATTCTTTAGAGCCCGCCAGACCTTTGGTAATATTCGACCCAGGAGGCCTGTAAGCCCAAGTGGAAGCCGTCTTCACTAGGTCTGGAGAGTACATCCTGACGTTCCTGCGTACGCTTAGAACTCGGACTGTTCGAGCTCCTCGTCGAGGCTGGGGTTTCTTCTGCTCGAGCGGAAGCATGGCGGGGTATCCTTTGATCCATTCTTTGAGTCGAACGGGTACTCCAAGGGATGAGGCACTTGCTGATGTGTTGTTGAGGGTGCCTGTTGTAGAAACGGACAGGCGAGGTGTGTCTTGCCATCTGACAAATGCGAGGATAAGGTGTTCCATTGCATTGACGGCGCGTAGATAATGAATGTAAGCATGGTGAAAAGCGAGGGTGGCAGGGCCAAGACCAAAGAAAAGGGGCCCAAACAGCGGTGAAAGTGTGGGGGGAGTGTGTCCAGACGATGTGCTATTGGCAACAAGGCGTGCGAGAAGGGAAAGCAGTCGGACGATGACAACTTTGAGTGAATCTGCCAATTCAGGGAGAAACTTTGCATAGAAGTGAGCGGGGGGGTACCCGAGAGCTGATAAGTGTGTGTAATTAGCAACTTTATCCGAACGAGGAATGTGATTGAAACAAGCGAAGACGGTAAAATGACAGGTACTGTCGAAAATGAAAATACATACCTGCTTCTGAGTCTCGGAATTCAACATAATGCTCCCATGATACCAATCCTCGAACATCCTGTCCACCAACAGATCTGATGACACGAGCGAGTCCCCATCGCAGACACATTCCCAACTCATGAGGACCAGCGAATCTAGCCTCTTCTCTCCATTTTGCCTCTGCCTGGTCTCCTTGACCAGGAATCTGGTCACATGTATTGAGAAAACTCTGAATCAATCGCTTGATAGTAGATGACGAGATGTCCAGCGCGGTCGTAGAAAAAATGAATGGAGTGGTAATGCCGCCTCGAGTCTCTAGCTCCTCTGATATGACCTCTACCAGCCGTTCGACTTGCTCAATTCCTAAAACGACGTGTCTTTCGTAGGACAGGTAGCCGTAGTCGTGCTCCTTGAGGTATTCCGTGGCACCGCTGTCGTTTCGCGGCTTTTCGAGGTTTAGAGGTAGGAAAGCGCCGTCAGGAAAAACAGATTCTGGGAATCGCTCGGGCTCATCCTGACCGGAGGGAAGAGTCTTAGAGCGTTTCTGGTCTTTCTTCTTGTCCTTTTTTGAGGATGGGGGGCTTAAAGTGCCACCACGGGTGGACTGCCGGCTCGATACCCTTCCAAACTCATCAGAAGGCCCAAGTCCGCTGTTCTCATCCGAAGTAAAGAAACTCTTCTTGCCAGTAGTCGAGGTGGTGCGGGCACGAGAAAATAGACTGGGCATCGAGTTGAACGATGGGAGGGGGGGCAACGAAGAGTTCCAAAGAGTCGTTGACGACAGATCAGGGGCACCGGCAATTCCCGCGCCCTCTGGGACCTAGAATTTACCTGACAGTGGTTGTGAGTCGACTTTCAATGGTTCTTCCGGTCAGCGGAACGCAAAGAAGGAACAGCCAACTTGTTGGAGTAGAGGGGAACCACTCCCTCATTCTTATAAAGTATGGAGACAGAGCTATGTACTTAGATTACGAATCGAACTCGTGTCAATGAAACTCATCATGATATTTTCAATCCAACAGCCTAAAGGCCGATTACAGCTCGAAGTACGGAAGGATCGGACATTAGCCCAGACGCTGTCCAAAGCTCTGCCATGAACGGTGGACGGTTTTGAACGGTGTATATAAAGCTCCGATCACAGGAAAACACAGCACTAGCACTGGACTGGTTATTTGTAGGCTGGCAATGTCGGGGTAAGGGAAGAAATAGATGCGGGTCGCTCTTTAATCCTGTCCTTGAGCCTGTCGCCAGTTAGGAGTGGCCTAGGGAATCCGCTGCTCACAAAGGCCGTTTTTGGGGGTGCAGGACCTACCCCCTGGGGATTTGGCATGAGATCAGTAAAGGATGTTACTTTGAAACGACAAACAACTTACAGGAGAGAACGGATACGGCTGGTTTGGGAAGGTGGCTTGCGAAACAGGAGCGGTATAGGTTTGCTGATTTGCGTAATAAGGATTGTTACTGTAGGTCGTTGCAGGATACATGGGGCCAGTCATCGGCGGCTGAGGGCTGAGGCGACCTTCTTGCTGTCCATACATATTTGCACTATAAACGGGGGACGGTCCTGAAGTTGGGTCATAGGAAGTGGCAATAATGGTCGGCGGGCCATCTACTTGACTGGCTTCTACATTATATTCCCTTTCCGAGGATGCTGATGCGCGTCGGTTTCGTACAATGCAAACTGTTAAAGTGGCAAGTAATACCAAAACAAAGACTAGAAATCAAACGTTGAATTAACTCCAAAGGTGTAATGGTTAATGACCACAAAGTCAAGCTTACAACAAGCGAGAGCAACTGCAATCCTGATTCCCCTTGCGACTTTGTCTTTGCAGACCTCTTGACCTTGCCTTGAGAAATCGAATAACAATGTATCAACATCTGGACGGTGACAGAAGAAGGATCAAAGAATAGGAAAATAATGAATATGGAGGCATGCTTCACAACAGCGTCTTTTTGATAAGAATGAATGAAAAGAGTTTCGAGGCGCACAGAAATTGAAATCGCTGGGACCAGAGACTTACGCATCCTTCGAACAAGACATCCAGCTCAAGGGTCCAGCAACAGCTAACGGCAAATATGAGAAAGCCAATAATCCCATCGGGACAAACATAGCAGAATCTACAAAAATTGTGTTAAATTAGCAACAGAACCAACTAAACCGTCCCATTGAAGGGACCGTCGGAATCTACGCACTATTGAGCATATTTCTCGCAGAATCCAAGTTAGTAATCCCCGACCGGGTTTAGTATGTGCTTGTGGGCGTAAAGTCGTGCAGATGTCGTTAATTGAAGCTATAAGTCGATGATGAGTAAATGTACGGTGCTCCGCTGGCCAGCAGACGGAGAATATAGAGTGTGTACGAGGTCAACCCGAGAGAATAGTTGTAACACTGCCCATGTTGATAAGTCTATGGATGACTAAGCATGGGTTGATGGCTTGTTGCCGTTGGCAATGGCACAGCCCGCTCTGGTGCGACCTGGGTCTATCTCAGTCTGCTCTTGCTCTTGCTCAAAACCTTCTGCGAAAGGATCCAACGATAGTGGCATATATTTGACTGTCGTGGTACAGTAAAACTTACAGGTCAGTTCTGACGTCAACCATTGGTAGATAACTTGAAAACATCTTGTTTTAGTCTCTCAGTGATGCTCCACATAATTCGACAAAAAGCCCTAATGATGATAGAGAAATTGTATATTGTAAAACTATTATACATCGCCTAGTAGAAGTGGAGGTTGCGCGTCGTCAATACAACATTAAGTCGTCTAGCACAATATTAATGCCAGGTGCGTGGACTGCAAGATAACGGTCAGTGTCAAGGGTTTCTATGCCTGAACTTTGGAGCTTACCCAAAGAAGTCGCCCTTCGCAGCCTTGAGGAGAGGTGTGCCTGCGTTATCCGCAGTGTTGAATGGTACACTATGATCAATGCAGCGGTTAGAACGTTGCCAGCAGTTAGGAACAGAAGTTAACTTACGTGTTGCCCCACCAGACCTGGATGGTATCAAGTCCAATGGTGCCGTTCTTGGGGTATTGGAGGATAAAGAAGATCAACACAGCACTGATGGCCACACCGGAATCGAGCGCGGCAGACAGGACGTAGTTGTACTTCGTCCACCAAGAGAAATGACGCCTTCGGATAACATATTGGAAGATGAATCCGACGATGGCCCAGGGTACGTAGTTGACGGCGCTGGCGGGGGGAATAGCACCAGTTCCAGAGAAGATAACGGGGAAGCTAAGAACAAACATGTCAATATTTAAATTTCAAATCTGAAAAGAAATACGAACTTAAGGTAGCGCAGCCAGCTGTTGGGGAACTTCAAGCTGAGAGCGTAGGTAACGGCAGGGCAAACGATGCCAACGAGGAAGAACAAGCAGAGAGCTGAAGCAGGCCTTAGAATCACAGCAAAAGAAAAGCATTCAGGATCCGCTTACCATAGTACACCTGTCCCTTGGAGAATTGGCGAGCGGGGCCAATGACTCCCCAGATGATGCTAGCTGTGCCGAAGACTTCAGTCGAAGGGCAAATGAAGCCATCCTTCTGTGCGGGGTCGCACATATCGGGAATGTTGGTGAACATCCAGGCTTGCACACCAAGTTGAACGGTTCCAGCGATGACGGTGGCGACAACCTGACCCCAGAACATAGCCCTGAAAGGAATGGTTCAGAGTCGGTAACATTTCATGGAGATGGCAGCATACCTGGGAGGAATCTTCATGTAGTGGCCGAGTTTGAAGTCCGATGTGAAGGTCAACGCCTGGGCCATGGTGATATAACCCCAGGTCTTGAACATCATCATTGCGACGGGGCGTCCAGGAAGAGCGTAGCCAATGATCAATTCGGTAATGACGTTCAACCCGACTTGTTGATTCGTGATAGCTTGGATCATTCCAATAGGGATGACGTAGAAGAAAGCTATGGAAAGGCGGTCAAGATATGTCTACTGGCGTCAAAGACGAAAACGACTCACCGATCACCAGGGCAAGGATGAACCATTGGCTGGAAATATGAGTGAGAAGCGCCCCAAAATTTTTACAAGTCAGTCGAACTTACACGGGGAACTTGGTTTCCCAGACCTCGATCGAGATAACACCGAATGCAAACATGGACACTGAGCAGGTATCATTAATATTGTGCAGGTAACAGAAGTAGAATGCACTTACGGAAAATGGTAACATACCACCACTCGGGGACCTGGGGATAGCGAGCCATCAAACGAGCATGGATATCAGGCTGTTCGTGCATGGCGCGACGAGACTGTGTCCAGATTTGCTTGCGGAAATAGAGGAACGCATGGGTAAGGGTGGCGGTGATGGAAGCGAATGAGAGTCCATAGGAGATGGCGAAAGTCGTGGAAATGAACAATGGGCTGTATGCTTCGTATTCGGCTTCGTTGAAGGTGGCGTCTGGGTTCGTAATCCGTGTGACGTTGTAGCGTTTACCAGTATTGTCGTAGGAAGTGCGGGAGGAGATCGGCATGAACTTTCCGTACCAGGTGTTCGTGTACTAGAATCGAATACAGTTTAGCGCGCTGTTTAATTTCAACTAGACTGCAACGACTTACGTGGAGAACCGGTGTGAGGAACCAGAAGAAGAACACGAATCCGGCCATGATGTTAGCCTCGGCCCACCAGGGAGTGGCGAGTGGGGATCCAATGTAGGCAATCTGGGCCCAGTCGAAGGTGATAAGACTCATTCCCATACCGTGGACGTATCCAAACATCTCGTTGACAACGATGTTCTCAGGGGCGATCCAGCAGACCCAGGAGAAGTAGCTGAGCGCTTGGAAGATATACCCAGGGAAGAGGTACCAAACGGCGGAGGCAGCAAAAGCGTAGAAGAAGAAACGCTCTCGGCTGAGACCACCACGGTTGCCAACACCAGCATAAGTTTGCGCGTGCAAGGTGTTGAAAAGGGCGCAAGTAACCAAGTTCGTGGGCCAGACTAGCGAAATATATTAATAACACAAAGGAAACAAGAAAAGTACGACTCACTCATCGAAGGCGGTTGAACCAAGAAGCGGCGAGCAATGCCTCCAATCGAGAAACCAATTAGCTGGGTGGACATAACAACCATCCATTGATCTGAAGGAAATTGTAAGGCGATAATCGCTCAATTAAACAAATTGACTTACAGCTGAAGTTGAAGGTCTGGTTATAGAAAACCCTCTGGACGGCAATGATGTCTGTAGCGTATGCACTGCCTGCGCCAACGGATGCCATGATGGTGGACAAAACATGCTCCTTGATTGTGAACGGGCCAGGGTTGAGGGAGATACCGAGAATGGTGATGTTAGGCAGAAGGCGAGCCCAGGCCCTGCCTATGGGGAAAATCAATAATTGGGCGACGATCTACATAAAGAATCAGAATCGAATGCAAAAGTTAATGACAACTATAAGCTCACCCCAGAGACAGAGACAGAGGGGTAACGGAAGAAGAAGAACTGGTTAAGGCCGGGGATGATGATAGCCCAAACTAAACCAAGAACCCAGGCTCGAAAGGTGTTCACAGGAATGTCGGGGTCATCTGTGTTGGCGACGGCGGACCGGACTTCGGGATACGGAGAGTCGTCCTCTAATAAAAGAGTAAGAGACGAAACGAATAAATGAAGGGGGAAAAATACCTAGGATCCCAGCCAGTGCTGCTTCCTTATCCATGTTGGGATCATCGAAGTCGGGCAGAGCAAGCGCCGCGATGTCGGCTGAAGGGGTATTCAGTACTGTAACAGCAGTGAAGAAAAGAAGTGATTCTCACCTGGCTCGCCTTTCTCGACGTCGGTCGACTCAGTTTCATGCTTAGCGTCCTCTGGGTAAGACATGCTGAAAAGCTGAAGCGAAGGAAGCTTGAATCTCCCATCGAGCGCTTGGTCTACTTGTATGAATTCCGAAGGGTGTGCATGTGGAACTCAAGATAAGAACCCATAACGTCCCAGGGAGCGGCAACCGCATTGGGAACCAGATCTACATTAAAATCCCGTCAACTGGGTGCTTCCACGCCTTCAGGAACGACAACCATGGTGGCAACTCCAGATTGACGAACTGGACTGCATTCATTTCTTCCGCCTGCCTTGCGGATGTTCTTAATCGGTGCCCACCATACTCATGGACAACTCCGAGTTACCGAGTTTCCAATTTCCGATCAACAGAAACAGCTGGATCGGGAGCTTATGGCGCTCCATTTTCTATCGAGATCGCTTTATTGGGTCGGTTGAGTAGAGAAATGAGCACTCAGAGAGAAGTCATGACACAGTAATTTTCGGGAGTTGATCTTGAGATCTTGGGGATTCCACAATGCGGAGTTTATGAGCTACCATAGGACAATCCGGGTTGAGAAAATTGATAGTCGAGATTGACAGACCCGGTAAAGCGTTGAGACAGAGGAAACAAGACGAGGGGTTATTGATTATCTTCCTGTGAACGAGAAAAGAGCCAATTGGAGCAATGTCGATAACATCACGACGAGAAGATAGGACACAGCTCTGCTAGAATGGGCTGGTACCAAGCCAGTATCACGAGGGATGCTATCCTCCTTTCTGTGGTGAATTCATTCAAATTGTAAGAGGTCCACATGGTGGAGTGTTGACACCGCATGAATAAGGCAACTTTGGGAAGGCGTTTACATCACCCGATGTTTTAAACAAATATAAACAAGTCCTTCGTATCTCCGAGGGCAAGCGTGGCGCGTTACCTGGTAATACAGTCCACCTCATAATTACTCATCGCTTGCAAAGCGCTCACAGTAGACGCAACAGACATTGTGAGAATAAGAAATGGCTCATCGGTAAAGAAAAGTGAGAGCTAACCGAAGGGATGATAGGGGCTTTACGTTTACAACTTGCTGAGCGTAATTATAACTTCGAAAGGTACCCTTTGTACATAGACCGCTCTAGTTATTTCGACAGGAAGACAGATGGACACATTTCATGAGCGTTATCATGAGGCCTGGTAAGTACGTTGCGTATGAGAACTATGTACCCGTTTTCTCCCATTGCAGCTGACTGTAACAATTATCAAGACGATAGGCAAGTCAGATGCATGATGGGAATGTGGAATCGACTACATACAAAAGCGGACACAGAGATCCGAAGTAAGCTGAATATTCAGAAGGGATATTGAGCGGGGAGCCATCATTTCCGTATGCCAAGCGTTGAGGCGGGCACACGATTCTTGAAGTAACTGGGTCAGTTTTCAGTTCCCGGGTGAGAACCGGTGACAAGAAAAAAGAATAAATTTCAGAGCAAGCGACCTTTAATGGCGAACCAAGTCTCAAAATGCATTCGCTCAGGAATAGCAAAGTCAAATCGCAAAAACCTTATCGGAGCCTGTGAATAATTGTGTCAAGCTGGTTCGTACTTCGTGAGCCCCAAACGTCAGGTACCAGAAAAATTTGGCAGCACGAGATAACAAAACGGAAGTAAAACTGAACGGCAACCAGGACGAGCATAACCATGATAGTCACAGAAATTGCCTGGTGACAAGACTAAAATTCTTGCTTCTAGAGTAAGTCCCATACGAGAGCCAGTCGTAGATGCGTGCTTTGACCCGTTGAAGAGAATCATCCTTGACGGGCGGTCGTGTGCCAACATCCAGGAAAGATCGATGCCCGATGAGACATTCGTATTTAATAATTCTGCGTGGATCCGGAGCGAAGGTAAATGACATCCGGGGACCAGATTTCGATCCAAAGCAACAGCAACTAGTGCAGTGTGATACGCCAGAACGCGCTTAGCGACACACGCGCGAGTAAAGATTCCTGAAGTTTATGAGTGCGCGGTCCAACAATCAGCGACCCACATCCACTTGAACAGAAAGACCTCATGTATGTTGAAAATCATGCGAGAACGGTGGTCCTTGGGCTCAGTTATACCTTGGCAAGTGATAAGGATGTCGGTCAAGCAAGTTGCACTGTTGAAAAGCGGGGAGGTCGTGATGTTCCCACGCCACTGTAACGGTGAACACAACGTGTCACCTCACTTTGCCTTCATGTAGCACACCACACACCACTTGAAAGGCAAGACTCATTTGGCCCCGAGCACGCTGCTTACCGTCTGAATCGCATCAGAATATGGTGAGGTCCAATGTCGCCTGAATCGTTTCTGTCTTACTGAATATGGCTTTACAGTCTGCTCTGTTCAATTTCCAATCACTACTGCTCGTCATCTTGTTATTCATTTGCACTTGCACGTATGTACGGGCAGTAGCTCCAGGTTTGGTCGACAGAAATAAAGTCGGGTGTGTTGCTGCTCTTTTGTGTTGTTTGGTATGGGGCTCACGGGAACTAACAGTTTTCCTGGTTTACTATTCAAATCCGCAAGAATAGGTTGGTCGACGCGTTTTTTGTCACAGAAAAAGAGAGCTCATGACGTATTTCGCGTTAATCAGGAGAACGACTGTCACCTTACGTTGGACTGGCTTGTATAGCTATGGCGATTACAATGCTCTTAAAATGATATACAATATTAGCACAGCAATATGGACAAGAGAGACGAATAATTAAGAACGAGATAACGCGTTTACTTTCATCAACTATCAACAACTCTCCTTGCTCGTCGAGGATTCCGATTGTCATCTTCGCCGTCTTTGTCTCCCGCGGCATAAAGTGCTGACGTTGACCGCTGGGCCGTCCTTTCAACGACCGACGTACCATCACGGAAGCGGGCCCGGAAGAGGACATTGGCATTTGTGAAGAGACCCTCTTTAAGCGACACGACGATAAACTGTGAGCCTTTGAAACGGGTTCGGAAGAGTTGTCCGATATGTTGTGTATGGGAGAGATCCAGGGCAGCGTCGATTTCGTCTAGGATATACATCGGGGCGGGTTTGAATTGAAGAAGCGCCATGATTAAGGAGAGGGCGATAAGTGATCTGGGCGAGAAGATTTAAACATCGGATTAATTGATGCGTTCTTGTTTCCTTCCGATTTGGGAAAATCGTACCTTTGTCCTCCACTCAGTTCTGTCAGACTCTGCTTCCATACGGTACCGAGCTGGACTTTAACCTCCAAGCCATCCATAAGATCTTGTCCGTCTGGGGGCTGGAGCTTCGCGAAGTTGCCGGGGAGGAGTTCCGCGAAAATCCCCCCAAAATCACTGAATTGAGTGTTATATTTAACTTGAGCAAACGGAAGCTGTGCAGCAAATGAGAGCTCACTTACGTGCTAACCTTCTCCCATGTTTTCTGGAGAGCATCCCGTTTATAGCGGTCGAGTTCGTCAATGGTGTCTTCTATCTTTTCCTTGTCTTTCTCGACAGTCGCCATGTTTTTCTTGAGGTCAGCTTCCCTTTTTTCAACACTGAATAATTTTTTTTAGTACTCGGTCATTGCACACCGGCGACTGGAATACCTGTCTATCATGTTCATGACCTTTGGGTTGACTTTTTTCTTCATTCCTTCTTGGGCGGCCTGGAGCTCGACGGCCTTTTCTCGGAGGCCCCCAATATCAATCGAGTCGAAGTCATACTGAGTGCCTTTCTTTCCGAACTGACTGATTCAAAAATTATTATTAGCAGTCGCGATAAGCTGCCAAGAACTTACTCTTTCTCGTGTTCGATCCATTCGAACTGTTTCTCAAGGTTGGAAACGAAGTTGGAGGCTTTCGTTTTCTCAACGTTCAGAGACTGGATTTCGTGCTCAAAGGTTTGCACCTGCAGGCCCGCGTCCTGGATGAGTTGTTTCTTCTCCTTGATTACACGATCAAGCTCCTTCAATTCGGTATCAAACCGACTGAGTGTGGCCATTTCCTCTTTGAGCTTGTCTTCGGCTTTGGCATGGGCGGCCTGTCGTGTCGAAAAGCGTCGGATGACAAGTCCCCACACATGTAAGCGATTACCGGAGCACCAGTCCGGAGTGAACGCACCTCGCTTAATCCTACTTGATCGCTTAATTTCCCAAGCTCTTTGCGAAGACCCTGAATTCCCTCCTTAGCTTCTTCGAGCTGTGTCTTCTCACCCAAAATATCGCTCTCGAGTTGTTCTGTAAAAGTGCACCATATGGCTCCATGTCAGCGGCGAAATAGTGGCTATGGATGGAGTATAATGAACGACTTGACCGTACCTAGCTCTAGTTTGGCAGTCTGTAGCTCCTTTTGCTGCGTTTTCACCGTCACCGCGTGCTTCTGCAAGGCAGCCTTCTGGGTAGAGATGCTGGCCTGCGTTATGAGTTAGACCGAGTCTCGCCCCTGACGAGAACGCCGAGTAATTGCTTACCTTTAGCTCGTCAATTTTGCCCTCCTTATTATTCTTGAACTCGTCCATATCACGCTCCAACTTCTTACACTCCTCTTTCGCCTCTTTTTGTTTTTGCTTGGCAGTTTCCACAGCCTGGCGGAGATTTTCGATTGTAGATTTGACCTTCTCCACTTCACTTGCGTTCTAACCAGTTCAATGGTTTGATCAACCTTATCCATAGACCCCGAGAGTAAAAATATACACACCAACGAGGCGTTGCTGCCTTCGACTTGCTCTTGGAGAAGTTTAAGTTCATGTCTCTTGATCTCGAGTTCGCGTGCAAGATTTCGCCAAGTGCTGCGCATATTGCGAGTCTTTTCTTCTTCCCTAGTCAAGGTTTGAAGGTGACTCTGCGCCTCGCGGAGCTGACTCTCAAGGTCGATAAGCTTCTTGACCTCGATTAGAACACCCGAGCTGCTCGGCGCTGAACCGCCGCTCAGAGTACCAGATGGGTCGTAGATGTCTCCTTGGAAGGTCACCGAACGAACGCCAACCTCACCTGCGAAGGTGACTCGTTTGGCTGTCTCTGCGTCGTCGCATATCAAGGTGTCGCTGAAGACATACGCAATGGCTTTGGCGACCTCCTCTTCGTACCCGACTAGAGAGAGGGCTGTGCGAACTTTCCCTGGTGCAAGTTTGTTGGCCGCGTTGAGTTTCTATATATGTATAAATGTCGGTCAGCACTGAATTTGATCTGATAAAACGCGAAACGCACCTGGCTGGAGAGGGTATAGGCGTTAATCTTGGTCAACGGAATGAATGTTACCCGTTTCCTCATCCTGCCCCTTTGGATAAGGTCCTTGCCGACCTTTTCATCTTCGATGACGACATTGAAGAGTTTAGAGCCGCCCGCAATTTCAAGTGCCGTTGCTTTATTGTTGTGTTCTGGTGGGAGCGTGATGAGCTGCGCGGCGACACCCTTCACCTTTCGACGATCGAAATTCGGTGATGGGTCTTCGTAATCGAAGTTGAGCCTTGGGATACTATGCTTTAGACGGTCTCTTTGCTGGAGAATGTGCAAGTCATTTAAGGTAAGCACCCAACAACCGACGAAGACTTACCTCGCTGAGGCGCTTGACCAAATCTCGCGCCTCCCTGAGCTGGTTATCAAGCTCTTTGTCCTTCTCGACACTCCATCCAGAACCAGTAACTTTATTCTCGATACCTTGGACCTCGGCTTTCAGGTTTTCGAGCTTCTTGAGGTTGTCCCGTGACTCCTTGGCGAAAGCCTTCATGCGATTCTCCAGGTCGACGAGCTCCTTCTCGCTCATACCAAGCTTGACTTTACTTTGCTCTTCCTCCGCGGCGGCCTGTGCTATCCGCGCTCGAGCATCGGCTAGCTGACCCATGTAGCCACCGCCCTTGTTCTTGGCCCCAGTTGATGAAAGGCCGGTAAGGAGAGTTTGAAGGAGTTCTTCGTCGGAGGCCAATTTCGCTTCCTGACCCTCATATTTCTCCTTCACTTTGCCATGGGCTGTTTCAAGCTTTTCAACGTCTTTCTGCTTCTTTGTGACGGCTGAAGCAGACTTTCAAGATAACGATTAATCAAGAAAATGCGAAGACAAAATTAGCCGGCGTACATTCTTTTGCTGAGCTTCCAAGGTTGCGACTTTCTTTTCCTCGTCAAAAATCGTCCCTTCCTTGATCTCCGCTTGGGCACGTTGTTTAGCCAACGTCTTGCCCAATTCTGCTGCCTCCTCCTGCAGCTTCTTCAGCCTCCCTCCTTTACTCATCTCGGCTTCCTTCTTCTTTGTTACAACACCAATCTCCTTCTCTGCGCTCTCCGACTCTTTAGTCCACTTCTTCTTATCGCTTTCGACTTTCTTAATTGCAGCATTCTTCTCCTGAATTTCTTCCTCCTTTTTGTCTACCCTATCGCACCCATCCGTCCACTCATACGCCCGCAATGTACGTCCAATACGCTCCAGCTCGCTCGCCGACTTTTGGTACTGAATATAGGACCTTTTCTCCTGGCGAAGCTTTTCCAGCTTGGGCGTGATTTCCTCGTCGAGAGTGGCTTTGAGTTCCTGAACGCGTTTCTCCTTTTTGCCCATGGTTTTCTTTGCTTTGTCCTTACGTTCCTCGAACATACGAGTCCCGGCAGCTTCCTCAACCATTCCGAGAATTTCTTGCGGTCGCATATTGAGAACCTGAACGAAGATTTCATAAGCAACATGTAAGAAGAAAAACAGAGAAATGCGTGAAGACCGGGGTGATGGACTGACTTTTGTGATACGACCTTGCATAATTACGAAGTTAGGATTGTTGATATTTAACTGGACCGATTGGAATAGGGTTTGTACATTGGCCTGAGGAGCCTTGTGTCCGTTCAAAAGATATTTAGACACATTGGGAAGAGCAATCTAATTGGAAGCAAACAGAAAAATCAGCTGAATTATACGAATTTACAAGATTCGATAGGCACCTGGCGAGTAACCGTGATCTGCCTACAGTCTTGGAAACCTTCCGGACTCTTTGAACGATCTGAGTTGTCAAAGACAATTGTGACACTAGCTTTCGTTACTCCTGCTTGACCACGTTTGTAGATGAGGTCTTGTTGATTGGCTGCACGCATCTAGAGATCGAAAACGCGTACTAAGGTTGATCCTAATGAAGAAGAAGTAGGAAAACGCACCTGGGACATGTTTGTGATACCCAACACGAAACAGATCGCGTCGAGAATGTTGGATTTGCCCGAGCCGTTAAGGCCAGTGATAGCATTGAAAGAGGGGTCCCATCCTGTGATTTGTGTTCGAACTGGGTATGATTTGAAGCCTGGAAAGACGTGTAAGGCGTATACGACGACAAGTAAAGCAGCATACCCTCGATAATGAGCTCTTCTATTCGCATTATAGGTAGCAGTGGCCTTGATGATGGTTGTGTTCAAAACGCGTCGATTCAGGTCATGTGGTTGGATAATGACGTGACCCCGATCACTCTGAATTACAGATCCGCGCCAAACCGTTGCCGTCACTGATTTGAGGCATTTCGGTTCCTTTTAGAGCAGTCTCTGGCAAATTTTGTCCTTCGGCCCCGGCTCTTTGAGTGGGTTCGAGCACGGTGTTTCTCCCAGGTTGAAATTGCCGAGCCCCGGGGTGCACGGGTAAAATTCCATCCTAGACCCACCCCCACCGCGACGGGTTGAATGCGAACGACATGAAGCCCGGAAGTGGACGTGATCAATGTCTACTGCTTCTCCTTATCTTATCTGTCCAAGGCGCTTGTTCCAGCTTGTGGGCGTCATCGTTTAAGATGATCGAGCCTATTTAGGTTAGGTTACGATCGAATTTCCAAAAAATACCCAATCTGCAAAAAGACCCCGCCGACAACCTTTACACAGAGGCAAATATTGGCTCTTTCAACATGACTCTCCTTTTGTCCTCATCCACTATCTCCTCCCTTTCCACTTGTTTCAAACCTTGAAATTCTTGCTCCTTCGCCTCACCAAACATGCCTGCTAAGCAGACAACTTGGACCACCATATGCTATTCCGATGAGGAGTTGACGGACTTGACAGACAGCGATGATGAGGAGGACCAATTGACCCCCTTGCCACTGCCACAACATACTCTCTCAACCCAACCACTTCCCCAACCAGCTCCTTCGACTTCCACTGCCAATGCTAGGGCCAAGTCCACCCGTCCGTCGACTCAAAATGCCACCCAAAAAAGTAAAGCACGCGGCGGGCTGAGAACCGAAATGGAAAAACTCAAACCATATAGGTTGATCACCTATTCGACTATCTCTATCTTTGGTACTCCATTTCATCATTCTTACCCATCTGATAATCATATTGATCGCCTGCAGACTGGATAAACCAAGATTTACTTGACCTCAATGCCGAGTATCAAAGAGGTGCGTTCCATCTGTGTCTTTGTCTCGAATTCACTTTTCAACTCCTATCCTTCTCTTTTCTAGGAGTCGTATGGAACGACACAAAGCAAACATTCCTTCTCGATACGTTGTTCTGGAACTTCTTTATGGCACCCGTCGTGTTCTGTAAGTTGATGTTTCAACGACCTTGAAAACAACTTAACTTCAGCCTCATTTTCCTTGTCATCTTTAGCCGTCCATCAGCGTGCAGATGGTAGCGAGACACGAGTATGTATCGATGGGAAACAAAGATTAACATCTATCTGGAAGTATGTCGATTTAACCTTTCTTCTTTTCACATAAGACTTATCTTTATTCCAGGTTTTTCAATGGCGAGGTTAGCATGCTTTCTTACATATCCATCTAGGCACGTGTAACTAATCGTTCCTTTCTTTGTTTCAACAAAGATTCCGTGTACGTCTTCTCCTTGTCTTTGATACTTAAACTTGTCCACTGATTAGAACATACAGATAAGAATCCGTAAGACCTATTTGACACATTTTGTGCCTTTTATTGACTCTCTATTCCAGGATAACGAACCAGAAATTCTATTTCAAGAATGCTCCAGGCTCAAAACGCAGACTTATGACTGACGCGATGTGCAACAATTTCAAAAACATACAGATACCCTGTGCAGAATTCAGTGGGATTACTCCCGAACAAGAACGAGATATTTTCCAGGTAATCTCCTTTGTTCGTCTTTCTAAAGTCTGAAACTCATGGCTCGTCATGTACATTTCTGCAGCGTGTTCAAATGGGAGTTGCCCTCGGCCCAGCTGGTTGGTTTCAAAATCTCGAAATGCGCCAAAATATCTGATCAGCATCAACAGATCGACTACCGGCAATCAACGGCCCTTATGCCGACCTTGTCCGCAATTTGAGTCGTAGGATCGACAGCAAGGATGGATTTGAGAATTTTCTCGACTGGGGCAAGGCTCGTGGAAGAGACTTCCGGGCTCTTTCTCAGATAGTCTATCTGATGGACAACGGCACAGAAGCTAAGAAAGCGGAGCCAACCACAGCGCGTCTCGAAACTTTTCTGAGCCAGAAAGGTGACGATGTGAGGGTTCTGCAAGACACCGCCTTCAAAGTCATAGATATCTTTTGCCGTATCATTCAAGACCCCGTCCTTGGAAAACCACTCGAGAAAGACCTTTCTCCGTTGGAGTTCGTCATGTCAGGATACCTCGTCTACGTATACAGGAAACAATTTACCGACACTCAACTTTCCGACGCCATTGATCATTTACGTCAAAGCCTCAAGGGTTCAAGCCGCAAGTTCGATTCGGCCACTTTCAAACAGGTCATGTCATTCATCCAGAAGCATGTACCCAAACTGCGGCCCAATCTTAAAATCGGATCTCCAGGGGAGCCTATCGCTTCTGAAGCGCCTATTCATCGAGTTCAGCGCTCAGATGATAGGGCTAAACGTGGTCATTCGAGGCCTCCTAGCCCTGCTTCTGCAAGAACTAAGAAGTCTAGCAAGCGCAAACGCGAGGAACCAGCAGAGAAAGAGGAAAGCGAAGATGAAGACTACGTTGCTCCCGTCCCCGTCAAGAAGCGATCAGCCGCGATCAAGAAATCAGAGACCAGAACACCTGCCCCGGAGTCTGCGAAGTCCAAACCGCCTGCATCGCGGATCTCTCTTGAAGGCCGGACGCCATCAACCAGTAAAGCAAAGACCTCGGTCAAGAAAACGTCGCCCGCTAAACGAACGACAAGTGTTTCTGCACCGGCAGGGAGTTCGGCGTCGTCATCGGCCACCCGGATCGATCAACAGGCGTGCGTTCCGACCGTTCGTCCTCCTCTGTCAGCACGGACGGGCTCGATCTCATCTCGAGCTGCGAGTGTTGCGCCATTGGCGACTGCACCAGCGTCACAGGTTGCAGCTGCACCTACTCCTATTTCTGCAAACCCCCCCACAGGCAATGCAGGTTCGACGTCGGCTCCTGTCCCACTTCCCGTCCCAGGTCGCTTACGGTCCACTGTCACTCCCACTGCAACACATCCCAATTTACAGCACGTACCGGCAGCGAATTCGCTGTTCGACGAGTCAGTCAAGATCACCAACGCAAGGTCCAACGCCGTCGCGTCGGGCAGCACTTCGGCTCAGGACAGATTACAACCACTGCGTGATGCGAAAGCTGCGTTGAAGAACAAGAATTCAGCACTTGCAGTTGGATCGTCTTCTTCAAATTTAGTCAGGAATACTGACGGTGCATCAACCCCGGACAATGTCGCCACAACTGCAGGAAAGCCCAAATATCCCAAATTCAACAAGACAGTCAGAGCAGAGGCGACGATCCCGGCTACGTTACCTGTAGAACATGAATGGCAAGCTGATTGTGAAAACCTGATCAATAGTTTCGTTGGGTCAACTGGTTCTGCCAGCCAATCTCAGTCGACACAGAATCAACGGCCCTTATCGTCTACGACAGCGCGTAAGAATGGCGCCACGCCTATGGTTTCCAACCAAGTCTTAGCTCCAAGACGGACCCAGATAGTACCATCTTCCAACGCCGAGGGAACAACGAACAGCGGGCTTGCCACGCCTTCAAGCACGCCATCGCCCTCGCTGGGAACACAAGTGCCGAGCTCTATTGCTCGTGCTTTCGCTCCACAGTCTGCACCTCAATCACAAGCTGCTAGCACTGCCACCCGCGACCCCAGACTGGCACGGCAGAATACTCAGAACCAATTATCGGCTGCTCCTGCTGCTCCGCCGACTCGCTCCAATACCGAGACTCAGCCTGCATCGACTTCCTCTGCGTCTGGGGATGCGCAGGAGCGTTTGGGGGTTGGCTCTCGTGAACACGGAGGCGCCAATGAAGAGCATTCAAACTCATATGTTTCTACGTCACCCTCCAAACGGGCTCGGGTTTCGGGGCAGTATTACACTGGTCCTACACAGCGCCCCGTTGATAGGTTCAACTGGTAGTTCGTTGAGGCTACGCCATCCTTTCTCGTTTTCGACATTCGGAATACATGTGGATCACGCTCCAACTCCTCTGGAGATTGCTCTACATCTCCATTTACGTCTGTCCGGTTTCCATTCCACTTTCTTGTCCAAGCTTTTTCAGAGCTCCTCTCGTCTTGCGCCATCTCACCATTTGCTCCATTTTTTTGATCGTTTACATATGTAATTGTTGTTTCATATCACCATCCGTTTCTAATCTGCCATGCTGGACTTGTACGACTCATATACCTATGCATTTCTAGTTGTCACATACGCTCCACCATTACGGCTAATCTACTCTACCTCATGATACTAGAGATAACAATTGACACTATATCCACCAGACACTTGATCGATAGAACGCACTTATGTCAAATTGAAGGTCCAACTTGGCGAACTGAGAAATTGCACTAATTTAATTATTGAGAAGGTTCAGTAGAAGTCGGTTACAGCCAATAACCTTTTAGTTCCTATACAACGAAATACAGTCATCGACGGACTAACATAGTGGGAATGAAAGGTCAAGCCTGCCTGGCAACTTTGTCTCATTCTCTGAACAAACTTGAAGTCCCAGAGAGAAAGGTTTTTCGATGGTCAACAAAAAAGCAACAGTAAGAGGTACTGCATCATCTGAACACCATCGTGGCGTTAAAAGTAACACTCTAAGTCTTGTCGTTGAGGGTCTGACGCAAGTCTGACGTTTATCAAGGACATTCCGACCGTTTGAAAGAATATGTGCGGATCTACATAGGCGCCACAAGCTAGATTTATTTAATTGTGGGGGACAGGATTTCCAACCAGGCAAAGCCTTCAAACATGCCATAGAGCTCGACTAAGTGGGTACATGAGCTCGTCAGCAAGGGATTGTCGGAGACCATCTCAGCCTTGAGGCTTCCACAGTGCAGCCTGCAGCCAGACGAATCATGGCAACCCCTTTCGACTAGCAACAATTCCGAAGAAGACATTGCGCCGATCAAAGGAGTGCCCCAGGGTAATGCGCGTGTCCTGCAAATTAAATCCCAATGAACTGCCAAAAAATCCATGTAAGTATTTCGGGTCCTCCGAGTATGCCCAGCTCGAGATTGGGGTAGGCGCAATATTCAGAACACGACCCAACGCGTATTGACAGCCAAGTGAACTCTAGATACGGAGTGTTCAGATGCAGAGTGTTCTCGATAGATGCGAGGCGTCATCGATGTCTGTACCAGTACATGTTCTCGCCAAGGGTGTTATAGTCGGGATCTCCAGATGGCCGCAGCGCTTTCCTGACTTCTCTTTCTCTTGACTTACCATAAGGGTATTTCGGGGCCTCCGTAAGCTCCAATTAGAGGGCGTCGAAGACGATGGGGGGTGAGGCAGGAGAACTGGCGAACGATATGTCGGCTTCTGCGCGAAAAGCCGATGGAGATTGTCAGGGTTGACGGACCGAAAACTTACGTTTGGTATCCAAGGCTGCCATACGGTCGCTATGAGCTCGTCCTTGAATTAGAGCTGGCAAACGACTTTTTCCACACCACTCCCAGGTATCCCAACGCTACGACGTCGACCAGCCTTTCGCGTCGAGCAGGCCGATGAGCTTCCTCCAGAATAGGCGCTCATTACAGGCATTTCATGTCAAGGAGAAGGAACCAAAAGTAGCTCCGACAAAAACGCCTCCTTTGATTCCATCACCCGCTGCCATCGAAAATGTGCCTCAAAAAAGCACTCGATACCGGACCACCAGCAGCATAGGCGCCAGCCGTATCATTAGACGCGTATCGTCTATCTTCACTCCTCGGAAAAAGGCTCCTCCTGACCTCAAGTTGGTCAACAGTGTTTTGAACCATTATTCAACACCGAGGTCGTACTCTTCGTCCAAGGAATCTCTTGAGTCCGAAGATGACATTCGGCGACCAAGTGGTCTCGGGAGTGCGGTCTCAATAAACTCTCTCCCACCTTCTCCCTATTCTCCGCTTCGTCCAGAAACAAAGGACTTGTCCGTGTATCATACTTTTCCGAGTGGGGAATTCCAGCGCAGCCGCGCCATCAGCTCGCCCAATTTACTGCGTTCGTTGAGCTGGAAGGTTAGGGGGAAAACCAGAGCAAGGCATGCATCCATTGTACCCAGCCCTTCGAGTCCTACCAGCCAAGAGCCACCACCACCCGTTCCACCTCTTTCGCCGTGCCCAATTCCAATTTCCAGAGGAAATTGTTGTTCTCATTTTATCCCATCTTCCCCAGACCAATGTAGGAGCATTAGCCACCGTCTCTCGCACTTTTATGTCTGCCGCACGGAAGGCATTATACACCACCCTTGACCTCGACGGACTTTCGCCACTTCAGCTTGAGAAACTTGTGGCGCTCCTCGCGTCGCGATGGGAGTTGACAGATCTGGTAATGTCGTTCACCTGTCGAACTTGGCCGCCTTTCTTCCTATGCGACGCACCCGACCGCAAATCCACCCAAAAAGACTATGTTATTCAGCACAAGGACGCGCTGCTTACAGCCTCTTTCACATTAGCCCTTGAACGAATGTCGAACCTCCACTCTCTTACCCTGCCCTGTTTTGATTTTTCTCTCCTTTCACACCATACAGCATTTGGCCTTCAAAATCTGACATTTCTGAATGACACGACGACCGAGGCAGAAACGAGGGCTCTCTTCACCTGGCTTGATGGCCAGACGAATATCACTTCTCTCAGGTTTACCTGTCTCGAAGATACCCATACCTCGACAAAATTAAGCATGTCGTCGAATATACCTCTCCACGACAATACCAGGCCCGGCACGGCGCCGTCTAGCCCGTACTTAAAACCACTCTCCTCTATTGGTCTGTCCCCGTATGCTTCTCCGACTTCATCACCCCGTTCAGCTTCCTTTCACCGCCCGCCCTCTCCACCGACCCCGTTCACTCTCTTTAGCTCGTCATCCCTACTCCCCAATTTGTCGACTATCCACGCAACGCCAGCACTATTGACGTTGCTCACCTCTCCACTAGAGACTTCTTTGCGTCGACCGCTGAAATCAGTGACGCTCAATATCAACACCACACTTTACAACGGGCTACGACCCGCAGCGTTAATGAGCTCCCTCCGAGGTGTCACGCATTTGGCCCTCAGGTTCAGCGAAAATGTCGACAAACGTTCGTTTGAAAAAGTGTTAGGCGCCGCCGGTGCTGCCGTGGGTGCTCCTTGCAAAATCGACGCAGATGACCCTTTCGTGGATGCTCAAAATCCTGCCGAAGTCGGGTGGCGTGGCCTCCAATCACTCGAAGTCTCTTTTAACACGATTACGCAAGCTACAGCCCAACCTGCCAGAGACGAGGTTAGAATTTTTGATTTTACTTTTATCGATACAGCTCATAACTGACTGCCCCAATAGGCTCTGTACAAAAGCCTTCAAGCATCGTTGCCGCGATACAAAGCCCTGTCCTCCTTGCACTTCCTCGATATCCACTTGTCAACTGATGCACATGGAGAATCAGAGAAAGAGAAAAAGGATGACTCACCATCTACCTCAGATCAGTCTCTGATCAACTCTTGGGTCAAACAATGCCCGACTCTGCAATCAATTGTATTATTTTCTGGTGCTCGATGGCAACAAGTTGCCAGACCACAAGCTGCACAAGCCTCCCAACTACCGCCTCTGCAGAAACAGAAATCAACCACCACATACAGCGGAACGGAATTCAAGTTCCCTTGATCATGTCTACTAGCTCCTTTCCTCGAAAACCCGGACTCGTTTTACTGTTTCTGTGCTTACTGTATATATCAAGGTTTGTTTTGCACATAAATGCTTGTTACAGAGCCATAGGATACCACCTGCAGTCTGAGTATACCTCTCCTTATAGTTTATGTGTCGATAATTGTTCCTCCGAGTGTTGCTGCTTTCATGTTTTCCTTCATGCAACCCCTCTACATTTGTATTATAGCCAACTCATTCCTTTAATGCTACTGCACATTCGTACAATTCGACTATGTGATCGATCGAGCCCAGCTGGCTATCTGAACGTTTTCGTGCTGTGGTTTTGAAGTAAACGATACAAGTACATTTAGTTGGTTGTCTCAGGGCTGACGGGCAGTGCTAAATGGCAGATTATTCCAAGGTGATGTAAAGGTGCTTGCTTGCCAGCACGGCTTTTGCGCCGGGAACGACGACGATCGTCTGTGTGTTGTCGATGATCATGGCAGGTCCTTCCACTATATCGCCAATTTCAAGGTTATCGAGAAGGAAGACGGGTGTGTCGTCCAACCGCCCAATTTTATCGAAGTAGACACTGTGTCGGGTCTCAATCTTAGCATGATGATCAACCTTCTGCGTAGCGAGTTCTGCAACTTCAGCGTAGACAGATTGGCCAAGGTTGTCGAATGTCTTGCCGATTCCGCGGACCTGATAACAGCAAAAAGTATTAGTTAAGGTCAAGTGAACAGCCGACGGCGCAACGCAGAAGTCGTACCTTGATATCATCTACAATGATACTTTTGGTATCAAGTAAGAACCCGAACTCAGACTTATAAACCCTATTGAACGCAGCCTCGAAGTCTTCCTTCCCCTTTCCATCCGCATCGGTTGGGAGCACCATCAAGGCTGTGTCTGTGCCTTCAAAACGCATGTTGAGCATCCGCTCGATGCGTATGCGATGGTCCTCGAAGCCTTGTTTCTGCAACTCCGTCCGCACATCGGTCGTCATCTTGTCCAGGCGCGCGATAAGGGTTGGCACATTTTGAGGGGTATAGAAGGTTGAGGAGGGCTCTTGGAGCTCGAATGCTCTGTTATTTGGATGTGTGAGCTGAGTGAAGTTCAGATGGTGAAAAGTGAGGCTTTACATACCGGTCAGCGAGAGCGAGCCCATATGCGGAAAGGATCGAGCTGTAGCGGTGAATGAGAATAGTTTTTATGCCGAGAAGTCTTGCGATCTCGCAGGCGTGCTGTCCACCGGCTCCGCCAAAACTTGCAAGACTATTGATGCGATAAGAATAAATATGTGCTTGATGGAAATGCCACTGACGTATGCTTGGAAGTAGCATGTCCTCTGGCCTCCGTTAGAGCGCGAATGGGCCGACACATCGTCTCGTTGGCCACTTTAATGAAGCTGAAATTTTTTAACAACAGAGTTAGCCCACAACTTCGGTATATACCAAAAAAAAGACCAACCCATAAACGATTTCGTCAAGTGACAGCTTCTTATCCTGTTTGGCATTGATCTCTTCCGCAAGTTTCTCAAAGGCCGTTAGGGATGCTTCGACATCCAGAGGTTCTTTTTCCGACTTGCCGAAGATTTTTGGGAAGTAATCTGGGATGAGCCGTCCCAATAGGAGGTTGGCGTCTGTAACCGCCAACGGCCCACCTTTTCTGGAAACACGAAAAAAAGGAAATGTAAGTAAGACTGACAAAAAAATCTTGCGAAAACAATAATGGAATAAACCAACCGATAGCAAGCAGGTCCAGGATAAGCTCCTGCGCTATTTGGACCAGCTAGGAATAGGCCGTTTTGGAAAGTGAGGCAGGACCCTCCGCCTGCGGCGACAGTGTTAATATCCAGTTGTGGCGATTGAATGGTAACTCCTGCTGTAGTCGTTTCATATACCACCTCATATCGACCGTCGAACCGTGACACGTCTGTCGATGTGCCACCTACGTCTAATCTAATCGAAACAGTTAAATATGGTGAGATAATCAAAAGACGGAGAGGGCTAACCCAATGACCGGATGTTTCAAATTCTCGTCCCAGCTCGTCAAAGCATACCCCACAACACCGCCAGCGGGACCACTGAGAATACTTTTGAGCCCAGAAAAGTTGTTGAGATCGAGTAAACCGCCGTCGCTTCCCATAAACTCGACTCGCGGACTGAGCAAGCGCCCATCTTTCAATTTAGAGTCAAATCCGCTGAAAAACCCGTCTAGGTACTCTCTCAGAATAGGAGTGAGATAAGCGTCTGCGGTCGAGGACACGCCACGAGGGACCATCTTGATCATGGGGAGTAGCTGTGCCGACTCTGAGATATGCGTGAAGCCAACTTTTCGTGCAGCTTGGCCAATGAGTCGCTCATGATCCGGATACGTGTACGAGTGCACCAAGACAACTGCGATAGAACGGTACCCTTCGTCATAGATTTTTTGAAGGTCCTTTTCAACGGCAGATATATCTAATGATAAAACTATGAGGCAAAAAATTGAAATTACGAAAGGAAATTACCAGGTTTTTTGATAATTCGCACTGCTTCTCCCGAAAGACCTCTTACAATCTCTCCAGGGCCTTCTGCATTACCCACTCCATCCCAACCCTTTCCTCGGTATCCCCGAATCACCTCTCCGTTCTCATCAAACTGCACACCGTGCTCCTCCGCCTTGGGGTCGGACGTATAGCCAACAAGAGTCACTCGTTCATCGACCTCGACAACTTTTGAATACAACGGCGGGGGTCTTCTGATATTCAGATCGAATATCTTTGGACGCGACTGATTTCCGATAAGTAGCAGATCCTTGAAGCCTTTCGTGATAAAAAGCGCGTGTTTATGTCCTTTTCGCTCGAGAAGTGCGTTTGTCGCTACTGTGGTAGATAGACGGATGTAATCTGAAATCGTTAATCGTATAAGCACGCCCAAGAGGAAAGGGTGATAGAATACACACCAATCTTTTCGGTTTCGAGAATTGACCCCCTCGGGATTGACTCGCCTGTAACAGCTTCCAAAACTCGCCGGATTCCTTCCGTTGGCGCATCTTGATAATTTCCCGGGTCTTGTGAAACTATTGCTCGAAATGTTAGTCAGAATCAAATGATGTTGAAAATCACTCGCGTAGTTTAACCACTAATTCTTTCCTTTCCGAAGGATTTTCTGGATCAGGATACGATCTACCTTGACTGATCAACTATGTTCCATAGTGAAAAAAAAATAGACTATCGCTCACGCATGGACGTCACAAAAAGTGCCTCCTCTATCAGCACAGATCCTGATTGAATGATCCGGCAGTTCTGAGTTTTTCGAGGACATCACTACAGAGAGAGATAACAGTGGAGCAAAGATGTGGGTCCACCTTCTGGGTTGAGCTTTTAAAGGATTTACATTGAAATGTTGCACCCAAAGCCTATTTTGGATTGCATTTCGGAAACCAAACGGAACCCGGAGGCTGCTGCGAAGTACTCATGCAATGATTCGCCATCGCCCCAAAGGTCTTTCTCGGATTAGAAAACACTCCACGAAATAGACCAACGTGAGAGATAGGGTTCCGCTTTTCCGTCAGGAAGTTATCACTGATCAGGAAGGAAAAGCCGGGTAACGTGGCAAGTGCATTGGTAAACGACGCTCACGTGATCTAAGTAGTTTTTTTTTTTGAAAAAAAAATTAAGTTTTTCAATTAGCCCCTATCTTGTTCCCAAACCAAGGCAGCCATTACTTCCTAGAAAACCCCAAGTAATGCTGTAAGCTTTTGATTTTCCAATAAAATTCTCAAGTTTATCTCAGAATGCGCAAGCAGCGGATCAGGCCATTGCCAGTGTCAGTGTCCCGATTTCAGTTTCGGAATCTACTTTAAGGTGACTTTACCTGGTACCTACCAAGTACCTACTACGCCAGAGCCATACGCATAGACTTGAAAATTGCTTGTTTGTTGAACGGTAAAATTCTACAGCAGAAAAACTAAATCGAGACTGATTGGAAACACCTACAGCACCCATACACGTTCTGCCACTGGTTCACCTTTCCTACCATCCGCATCAAAATTGCATGACAGTATGTCATGCATTATTTCATGAAGAAAACAATGCAGGAGATCTACGTGAATTAAAATCTCCGCGGGCCCTGGCACCACCGTGACGGATGTCACTTGGCGCCCGACCAATGCTTCCTATAATGGCGCTTGTTTCGATGGGTCCAGACCGATTTGGAACAACGGCCGCATAGCCATCCGCATCGGAGCTCCCATTGTGCTCAAATTGTGCTTGGGGACTCTTTTGACAGTGTATCGGGCATTTCTGAGGCTCGCCGACTTCAGTTTTCTTGTTTATAGATATCACGATCTGGTGCCCAAGTCCCTCGTTTGCGGCCAAGGACTTGCTCTAATGCTATTGGTGACAATAGCCGTAGGCGTTCGTGAACCAACTCCTACAAATGAAGTTACATCGCATCCTATTGAAGATGCCTGGTCATGTAGCCAGAAACTTAACCTATTTGTTCTATATCACCGTGACTTCACGAGTCTGTCTAGTGGTGGAACACGGTAGGACTGCCATTTTAAAACCCAAACCTGGGCGCTGATTCTCGCTGATTTGTGCAGACTCGCGTAGTTCTGAAAGACGGAAACGATGGGCAATCAACAACGGTTCATAATTAATCAGTCAGTCAGATTTTGCGATGAGCAATGTCTGGAAAGCTTCAGCCCGACCTATATGCTTTCCTAGTCCACCGTCGATCTCCTTACCTTCTACCACCGTGTCAGCAGCATGTAAATGTGAAAACCCTTGGCCTCCGCGCCTCGCTTGTTGTTTTTCCATTTTGAATTCATCATTGTGATTACTTCAATGAGCAGGTATAAGAAAAACACTATAAAGTACAAGGTATTGAAAAATGGTCCCCATTACAACACAGCAGAAGGTTGTGTAATCTGGCCATTTGGCCGCCCAAAGCACAAAGATGAGAAAAAAAAAACTTCTCTGGACTATCCTAAGGATTACTAAGATGTTGTTTCCATAAACATGAAGCAAAAATCATTATCACTCGTCGTCGTCATGAAGGGCCCTCCAGTCCTGTCCACGGGGAAGGATTCAGATCATCGCTAATCGGAACTTGATAAGTAACAAACACATCCAGGCCTTCCGCTTTGAGCTGCTGCATGCGCGCCTTCACTGAATCCTCTTCGAACGCCGTGAAGTTGCATTTCACTGACTTGAGACGCGCCACGCCGTCTGGGAGGTCACTCCACCTTGACGTAACAAAGTCGCACAAAAGGTTCTGGGAGGCCTCGCATAGAGTAAAGTCGAATCGCTGCAAGTTAGGACAGAGGTGGTCGTGTTCCGTGGGATATAGATCTTTGCCCGTGCCCTCTGAGCTTGCATGACTTGTTCCAGCCGTCGAGTCTTCTTTGGTTTGGTTGCCAGTTTGCGCCGCGAGCCGGGCCTCTTTGGAGGGAATAGTCAGCGCTTTCAGAATCTGATCTTCTGGTACAACATGATTCTCCATCGCTGCACCCTCTTCGGCTGTAGAAGGCGGCGTAAACACTCGCACCGACCAATTGTGTACAATCAACTCCAACAACGACGGTACGAGCCGTAGGCACGCCACAAACTCGTCCGGCAGCATAGTCATTGACTCAACGTTCAACTTCTCTAGCGGGCATCTACTCCTCTGTAGCAGTGACCGTATTGCGGCAAGAGGTTCAGGTGCCGTGCTATTTTCTGGCCGTCCGGACCTACCCAGAATTTCCAGCCGACGCAGGTTTGGCGCACAGACGTTTGTAAGGGTATTGCTCATGTGGAAGGTGTTGTGTAGATGTTGGTCGCCATCGACACAGAGGACCTGCAGTTGGGGAAGGACGATGGGCAAGTCAAGT
The DNA here is from genome assembly GCA_023014345.1 of Galerina sulciceps. Lineage (NCBI taxonomy): Eukaryota > Fungi > Basidiomycota > Agaricomycetes > Agaricales > Galerinaceae > Galerina > Galerina sulciceps. The sequence continues at coordinate 1,674,087 of JAEDXJ010000001.1, forward strand.
TTCTCGAATGACGGCAACGATGCGGTGTGGGAGAGTGGGAATTTGAGGGTGCAACTGTGCAGACTAGAGCATTGAGAGAGGGCGGAGAGCATTTCCCGCGAATCGTTGAAGAAAAAGGCGATGTTAGATTCGAGATAAAGTGTCGTCAGCCGCGACCAAGGTATTGACGGTAGTCGGATGCCGCCGCTGAAGTATGTTAGGGTGAAATTTCGTAAATTGGCGGCGCTTTCTGCAAATTGGAGACTTTCCGGCCATTTGTCGACCGCCTCTGCATCCAATGGAGTACGGTTGTCCATTAATGAAATACCTTCGAGGAGCGGCACGTCTTGCACTTGCAGGCCTTTGAACGGCTTGAACATTTTCAGCGGCGCTTGAAAGTCTAGCGACTTCCAACGCCCACAGAGTGGCACGAGCACCTCCAAGAGGGTGCCACAGAGGCTGACCTCTTCCTCTGAATCACCGGCGAACCATACTAAAGATACGCTGAGTGGACACGCGCCAGACCGCGCAAGCCACATTTCGATCAGCTGGCGCTTGCGTTGGAAACGGGCCGTGGAAGACGTGGGATTCGAAAAATTGACGTTGGGGGGCACTATATGGAGGGACGCCCATACTTCCGGAGTGGCGACTGATATCCGCCGCCACTCGCTGCAGACGCGTCCGAGAAGGACCGGGGCCTCGGATGCATGCATGACGGCGTTGCGGGTCTGCGGGAGACACGACACAAAGATGAGCTGTAGGATCTCCGGGGGTAAACGGCGGAAGGGTGAGATGAGCGCCTGATGCGTGGTGCCAACGTCCTGGAGCCTGTCGCGCTTGCTGTTAATTTCACGAAGGGCCGCTTGTAGCTCGGCGATGCGATTGTCGTAAGCGGCCAACTTGTCGTTAATAGTAGATACATATTGCTTGAGCTCTGTCACTTCTGTGGCGCTCGGTATGTAGTTGGTGTATAATTTGTCTGAAAATTTGGCTGGCGGTGGGGGGATGTCTTCAGATTCTTCAATGCACTCTGTCGGTTCGAACGGTGTTGATGAAACACCCTTCGCCGTGGATCGGTCGTCAAAGTAATGAATGTATGACTCGTCAGAATAATTGGCCAATGACGTGAAGGTGTGTTCCGAGTATCCGAGGCTTTGCGTGGGTTCCAATGGCGTCAGCGGTGGGTCGCTTTCAACACTGACTGTTTCATAGGACGTATCAGAGGGCCGCGGGGATGTTGCCCCCGTTGCATCCGTCACCACGAAGAGGTTGTCGAAGTATTCAGCTTGGATCTTTGTGTTCATAATCGTAGTAGTGGTCATCAAGCCACCACTGATATCAGATTTCAAACCAGTGGCTTTGTGAGAGGCGAAGTCCTCTTCTGGTGGGGATGGGGTGGCACAGACAGTATTCGTGTGCGACATTTGGTCTGGAGGTTCTGTGATTAATGCCACTCGACCTTTAGGAACCGCCTCTTATAATGCCTCGCTCTCCAAGAAGCAAGTGGGGCACGATACAGATTTAGTTGTGAGGCAGAGCGTCCGATGATTGACGTCAGGGCAGATGCGGTGACCCTTCCAACCAGATAATCAGATAAAATCCCAGAAATTCCGAACGCCTATTCTTATTCCGCGCTGTGCAGCCAGTTCTACGTCAGAAGAGTATAAGCCAAGTATCCTAGCTGATTTACGCACAGTTTAACAGAACATACACTCCCCTTGGACAGCGCAGCGCAGACGTGGTAGCGGTAGAGGTTGTAGCGTGGACAGAACTCGGCTTCTTGTGTCTGACCACAAGGTGCACAGTTAAATAATTTTTGATGAATTATGTAACAATTTTGCGATTTTTATTCCTACTTTGAGCCACATAATGTCCAGCCTAATATTTAAACATTATTTAAGCAATATTTATTTAAGAATTATGTGAAGCATATTCTGAACTTTCTGCCTATGTATTTCTCATATAGTTTTGCCTGAAATATGCAAGAAATATTTTGAAAAGAATATCTTTTAAATAATTCTGTGTAAACTAGGCAGAAAATATATGAAAAATATGTAAGTCTGTAGTTCAATAGTGTCACATATTTATTGCCAAAATATTCAAGAAATATGGAAGACAGAAGATATCCAAACACATATTTTCCAGCTGAATATTTGGAAATTATTTGGCAGTTGAATATGCAAACACTATGTGAGGATTATTTATGGTAAGGTAGAATGTCAATGATTTTTAAGTCATATAAATCGCATATTTTGATGATTTTATGATTCTTGAGACTTTGACCGAAGATTTGGCCAATTTTTCCGATTTTAAATCGGTCAAATCATGAATTTCGATGATTTTATGACTCTTGAGACTTTGATCAAAGATTTGGCCGATTTTTCCGATTTTAAATCGGTCAAATCGTGAATTTCAATGATTTTACAATTCTTGAGACTTTGGCCAAAGATTTGGCCAATTTGGCCGATTTTAAATCGGTCAAATTGTGGATTTCAACGATTTTTCCAATTTTAAATCAGTCAAATCGTGAATTTCAACAACTTTACGATTCTTGAGCCTTTGGTGGAAGGTTTGGCCGATTTTTCCGATTTTAAACCGTACAAATCGTGGATTTTGACGATTTTATGATTCTTGAGACTTTGACTGAAGAGTTGTCCGATTTATTCGATTTAAAATCGGAAAAATCGGTCAATTATTTGATTCAAATCTCATAGATTATAAATTGTCAAAATGCACGATTTATGCGATTGAAAATTGGAAAAATCGGCCAAATCTTTGGCCCAAGGCTCAAGAGTCATAAAATCGTTGAAATCCACAATTTGACCGATTTAAATTCGAAAAAATCCGCCAAATCTTCTGTCAAAGTCTCAAAAGTCATAAAATCATCAAAATTCATGATTTGACCGATGAAAAAATCGGCCAAATCTTCGGCCAAAGTCTTAAAATTTGTAAAATCATTGAAATCCACAATTTGACCGATTTGAAATCGGCCAAATCGGCCAAATCTTTGGCCAAAGTCTCAAGAATTATAAAATCATTGAAATTCACAATTTGACCGATTTAAAATCGGAAAAATCGGCCAAATCTTCGGCCAAAGTCTTAAAAATTGTAAAATCATTGAAATTCACAATTTGACCAATTTAAAATCGAAAAAATCGGCCAAATCTTCGGCCAAAGTCTCAAGAATCATAAAATCATCAAAATATGCGATTTATATGACTTAAAAATCATTAACATTCTACCTTACCATAAATAATCCTCACATAGTGTTTGCATATTCAACTGCCAAATAATTTCCAAATATTCAGCTGGAAAATATGTGTTTGGATATCTTCTGTCTTCCATATTTCTTGAATATTTTGGCAATAAATATGTGACACTATTGAACTACAGACTTACATATTTTTCATATATTTTCTGCCTAGTTTATACAGAATTATTTAAAAGGTATTCTTTTCAAAATATTTCTTACATATTTCAGGCAAAACTATATGAGAAATACATAGGCAGAAAGTTCAGAATATGCTTCACATAATTCTTAAATAATTTGACATAAATATTGCTTAAATAATGTTTAAATATTAGGCTGGACATTATGTGGCTCAAAGTAGGAATAAAAATCGCAAAATTGTCACATAATTCATCAAAAATTATTTAACTGTGCACCTTGTGGACCCTGCTTTTGTGCCCCTGTCATGATTTGTCATCAATCAATTGACACTCTGGCGTAAGTGGCAGTGCTGGCACCACTTGCCCACACCACCTTCCAATTCTCGCGTTCAAAATTATCACAATAAACAATTGGAGTCATGATTGGACTCAGGCTGGAGACAGGTAATATTACGTAGAGTTAGATCCGACGGCTCCTACTAGTTGCCGAAATGTCCGTCAACTAACGATCCATTGGTCGTTATAGGCGGTTTCAAGGGAAATGGACGGAATTCTAATCTAGAGTACGTTTACCCGCTGAAAACTGGAGAAGTTTATTCCAATAAGTAGCAGTACAATGGTAATACGGTTACGAGTTACACTTATTATTATTAATTCGCAACTTCTTTCACGTCTCTATCGGCAGATTCAAGTCCTTCCAATCATACGTACACACGATACCAGCGGAGGTAATCTAGAGTCGGGTTGACGGCCACGCAGTACCGACCGCACGGTGGAGATAGTCCTACACTATCCTACAACATGTCTTAGCATCAGCAACACAGTACAGAGAGAGAGAGAGAAAGAGAGAAAAAGAAAAAGAGGTCCGTGGATGGAGAGGAATGCAGCAACAAAAAAAAAAGAAATTGATAATCACAGTTGTGCAAATGTCTGCGTTCGACTAAGTGCTCTCTTCAGCGCCTTCTGGTGTCTTGGATGTACCAGCCTCGTTCCTTTGCCAGGGCTCCTTCTCTGGCCCTCTTCTTCCTCGGCTGTCAGTGGCGGCGTGTCTGACCTCACTGGCACCACGGGACGGGGCTGGGATTGAGATTGAGAAGACGACTCAATGATACTTGCCGCGTCGGGGTACAGTTCAGGATTGTAGGTGTGTAGCGGCGCAGGGTACTGTTTTTCTGGCGGTACCATATTATAATATGGATCTTGCGATTGAGATTGCGACGACGGTTCTGGAGTTACGCGACGCTTCTTCGCGGTACTTCGATTCGTCGAGAGAAGTTCAGCCTCATTATCACTCCCAGCGGACATCTCATCTTCGCCCTCATCTTCGTCATAACGTCGCTTACTCCCACTAGACGTCAGCGCTTCTCTGCCTTTGCCTTTCCCGCCAGATAACTGAACACCACGTTCCATTTCCTCCAAATGCGCAGCTACCGAAGCCATTCTCCGTTCCTCCTCACGAAGCCTCTGCATCTCTCGATTCATGTGCGTCTTCAACTTATCCATCTGCAGCCAGTATCCCCGCCTCGCTGCTAACATATCCCGCCGCTCCGCCAAGCTCGGTATTGTCGACCTTCGGAAAGGTTTCCAGGGATGATGTGGGCGTGAGTCAAACTTTTCGAGTTCCTCGAAATCCATAGGAGCACCTCGCGCAAGCAAGTCGGCTTGAGTTAACCATCCCATGTCCAAGAGGCGACGTAATGTCTTTCCCTGAACAGGGTGGACTCGTTCGGGCTGTGACCAACGATAATCAATCTCAGTCAGAGCTCGAAATTGGTCGAACACCTCCGTAACTGCTGGAGGAGCATTCGCGGTAGAAGGTTTATCGAAAGCGAAGTCGCGGACTTTGATGCCTTTCATAGTGAGCCCGATGATAATATCCTGCGAGTCGGGGTCGTGTATTTCCGTTTCTGCAGGGGACGGCGCACGTGCTGGAGCAGTAACATCATTGCACGCCTCTAAGGCATTTGTTTCTTCCACAAGTTCCACTCTATCTTGGGTCTGGGGAAAAGTCATTGTCGTGTCAGGTATGGGAGACGGCAGGACGAAGTGGCAGAAGCTTACATCGCATGTAGAAACCGGAGTAAAATCACCTCTGATCGTGTACTCGCTACGGGACCGAGGAATTATTTCAGGTGACGCCATCTCTACGTCCGTGTCATTGGTCGGGACTGGAGGCTCTGATCGAGCGCGAAATCCTCGTGTAAGGGGAGATATGCTGAGTCTTCCAGGTGTGCTGGTAGTTAGAGAGGCGTTACCGCCAAAGATCCCTCCAACGGAAAATGAGCGCATGTCGACCGGGGTTGAACGAGAGTGAATGAGGGGTATCGCAGGAGAAGAGAAAGAGGAGGAGGAGGGTACTCCGAGAGAAGTCGAGGTCACAGAACTAGAACTGAGGTCGGCAAGGAAAGAAGAATGAGGTTTATTATATTGTTGATGGCCTATTGTCTGGGAGCCACTGGACCGAGACGTGGCAGGGTCAAAGCAACCGTCAACGTGTGTCCATATGCTCGACATAGCTTTGGGGTGGTCGTAGCTCTGCTTGTTGGCAGCGACGGCAGCGACGGCGAGAGACGTTTGGGCGTCGGGAAGGGAAGGGAAGGAAGGGACGATCAACCAAGTTGGTTCGTTTAAGTAAGCCCCGACAGCGTGGGAACATCGCCCACAACGAAATTTGCAGATGACTCGGCGCGCCAGTGCCGGCTCCCGGAATTACCATAATTGGTAACTAGCCGACAGACGCGGTCACATGCCATTTGGGCATTCGTGGCTGCGAGGCGTATGCCCGTCCCATTGTTTCCCCATTATGGAAAGAATTATTCATACTGATACATTTCTGCTCGTCGTAAGATTAAGAACAGCCTTTATGCCGCCTTGCGCTCGAGCGCTTTCCACCCCTTCCGCAATCCCCTCGACTCGATGACTCTCGCAGGCATGCAGTACACCGGATCCAAGTCAACGAGACCAGGATATCCCAGAATAGACAGTCCTGCCCGAAGTTAAGTTTCAGTTTGAGACCCGTCAAACGTACGAGGTAGCCCAAGCAACAAACAGTGATTCGACGTACCCGCAATGCCGAAATGGGTGTGGAACACATCCACCATATCTCCCGGTCTATCGGCAATACCACCATCTTCTGGGTCCTGGAGGACAACGAAAAGGCCAAATGAAAAAGAGATGAAAGAATAAGTTCCATTAGAACACGCCTTCTACGCCCGACAGATTGAGTCACTTAATACCCACCTGGGCAGATAGAATGAACGAGGATAACATATCCGCGTCAATCCAAGGAACCTTATTCAGGATTGAAAGGGCAGATAACACCCAAAAGCTATAGCACACCTGTTTCAGACAAGAAAAATGATTATCACACTGGGCAGCACAAAAGACTGTCTTCACATAGAACGAGCCTCGTTGCACGATGACTCGACCCACTTGACAGAAAGCTAGAAGGCAGGCAGGGCGAAAGCAAGGCAAAACTCACATCCTCAAGCTTCTCCGGTCGACCGTTCAATCCCCCATTGGGCAGCTGTCGTTCCGATAACCACCAAGCTAACGTATCGACGTCCACCACGTCTAGCCGATCAAGAATAGCTAGAGCCGCCACGCACACGAAGACTAAGAATGTATATTAAAGAGTCGTAAAGTCAAAAATGGCGTTAAACCCGTCAGAACAAGCTAGAATATAGGAAGAGTACCAACACCCACCTTGCGCAGCATGACTCTCGGCACCAACAGTGCTTCCGAATCCACCATCGTAGTTCCTGCAGCGCTCAATATAACCCACCGTCTTCTCTTTATCCAGCTCATCCAAATGGCCCAGTAACGACAGAGCGTTGACGGCGCAATACAGAAATCGTGTGTCTATCTCTCCAAATGAGTCACCTGCAAAGACGCCAGATGGCTGTTGCAACGAAAGGATGACTGCGGTCAAGGCGGTCAAAAATAAACGGTTGATAAGACCAAGCATAATTCGCCACGTACATTTCACCACTCGGTCAACGTTCATGCGATCCAATGCATCCTGCATGACCAAGATCTGGATCGCACTTAGCGTAGAGAGCAGGTGCGCGTCATGGTCTGGATGGGCACCAAAACCTCCTGCAAAAATCAAAGTTTTCATTCAGTCTTGCGCCTTACAAAACTGCCAGGCTGCAAATGTGTTTCTACCATGGTAGGGATAGATTTGGAAGAAAGAGACGAGAGATTCGGGGCGGGATAATGCAAGAACGAGAAAGTCTCAATACCTGCCTCTTCATCCCAGCAGCTCATCACAAAATCGATCATCTCCTCCCTACTCAGTGCATCTGGCCGCCCAAGGATAGACAGTGCGGTGAACCCCCAGTAGATCGCGTTCAGTCGCAGGTGTGCAGTGAGATGGTAAGTGAGATCGTCCTTATTCTGTGGATAATCATAATCAATGTCAGTCAGAGGAGGACACTGGTGATACAACACCGCACAGAGAACAAAGCGAAGTGTTCCTCACCTTTCCGAGGTTCTGAATATATGAGACGTGCAAATCCGTCAGGAGCTTGTCCGTTGCTTGAGGTGATTTGGCGCTGGTCGACATCGATCTTAGATTCGACAGGCTTCTGTTTTAAGCAAACGCCGAGACGTGAAATAGGCAAGAGGTCCTCGATGAACGAAATTTGAGTCAAGCCAGGCAGAAGATTACGAAGTTGGAGGACAAGGGCAGGATGTGGCGCAGCCATCGCTTATCAAAGCTTCGAGCGGGCCGAGGTGCTTCAGTTGAGGACTGTGACAGCAGAATAAATTATCATTCAGTTCATACAATATATTTTCAACGAAGTTGGTAAAATCATAAGCGGATACACTGAGTCGTCTCAAATCATTTAAAGCAATAGAAACATTAACCGACTTTGACAGCCCACAAGGAAAGCCCGAAACCAAGGATAAATGAGAATGGCTAGGCCTCTGACTTCTCGTCAGTCATAGTTTTCTCGAATACTTTTGCATTGGAGGGGTCCATGACATCAATACCCATCCCTTCGGCTGAATCATAGACGATAGTGTTAGTTTCCCCTGACTAGGAGATGCAGGAGCTGATTAAACTTGCCTTCTATCTGCTTAACGGGACCACTAAACCACTTCCTCGCACTGATTATCCAGAAACCCACGCTATAAAGTATAACGATTCCGACTGCCACAATGGCGTAATTGAACGTCTGTGAGTTAACGGGCTAGATGATGAGAATGTTTGAGATGAGAGCTGGAGATTCAGAGCAAAAATACGACGAACGTTGATTTGAGGGAGGATGAACGCTATTGCGATAAACGCGATCCATATGACGGCCGTGACCGCTACAGGGTAGGAGAACACCCCGAGATGGAATGGGCCACGCACAAATTGATCACGGTAGACTACACGTAGTGCGATAGGGATAGCTGTGCATTCGTGTTGATTACCTGACTGCACAAATCAGGACAGTGTGACGCTTAGAACTCACCGTAGGAGATATACAGCCCAATGGTTGCAATGGAAGTCGCAGCCGCAAATGCCACTGAACTACCCAAGCTTGGTAGGCCGAGAATAAAGCTGAGCGTGCAAGCGAGCCACACTGAAACTATGATTAGCTATGCACCGGAACTCCAAAAAAAGGAATTAGACGTACCAGTACGAATAGGTGATTTCCATTTGTGATCAACCTTAGCAAAGAATCTGTGACCGGGAATGCCACCATCGCGAGCGAAGGCGTACATCATCCGGGAGTTTGATGTCACTGAGAAGGTCCTAACCAAGTTTAGCTCTATGATGGCTCCGAGTTCCAGGGGACGGTGCTTACCCGCAGAAATACATGGCACCAATTACGATAACCATCAACACAATGGCTCCTTTCTCGCCGACTGTATCCAGGAATATTTGGGTGACGGGCTGTCCAGTTGACGACACCAACGTCTTGTCTAGGTCCTGGATGGAAAACAGCAGTCCGAGGATGAGGAACCATCCCAGTAGGGCCGACACGCCAATGGCCATGATAATTCCAATGCTACCCGACATGGCAGCGTTGTGTGTTTCTTCCGTCATCTATTTAGAGTTTAGTGCAGAAGGTAGGATTTCACTTAAGCCAGGGCGTACGTGTGCGCTTGCGTCAAAACCTGATTTCAAGAGTTCAATAATGTCTTGTATTATTGGACCAGGTACGACAACTTACCAGTCAAAGTGTACTGGAGAATGGGGTGAATCAATACGGCATAGATTGTGAATAGGTGCCACACTTACTTGCGCCATAAGAATCTGAAAGAGAATCTGAATCAATAAAATTGGAAGGTGTTCCATAAATCAAGGACCTACACCAATGATGACAACATAGGCATGGCTGGCCCTATCTCCCCATCCTGGTCCGCCAACACCAGTACCGTCAAGAAAGGTTCGGAAGACAAACTTTGCAGATTGATGGCTAGGTGCTTTGGCGAGAATGGCAATGACTAACGAGGTCGTCCCGACAGCGTGCCACCATACAGAAATGTTATTCAAGATATGTAGAAGGTGAACTCCAAAGGTGTTCGTCAATCCTTGGGAGAATAGAACTGCCGCGTAAATTCCTAATGACAGAAATACGACATCGGTTAGACAAACATGAGAGGAGCACGGTAGAATAATTACGCACCAATTGTAGTCTTCGGAGTTGGCACGAACCCTGTGCTACCAAGTGTACATGCCGTGGAAATAAAGTTTGCACAAGCGAAGCTAATTCCAGTTGTAACAGCAACCTGACCGAGCAGGTTAAACCACCCTAGAAGCATTGGTGAATGTGTAAAAAATTGCCGGAGCAGACGGAAAGGTAGAACTGGACGGACCCGTGATCCACGATGCCAATGGGGCGTTCTGCTTTCGGGAAAGCATCGCTGCCCAGAAATAAGGCCCTCCAGACGTTGGATGTGCGCTGTATTACGGGTCTTCAATGAAGTTCAGTAAGTTGTACAGGGTTATGACAACAGACCTGCAAATCTCTGCGATATGGAGGTAACACCGTTAGTCAGCTTCGTTCTGCTCGCCTGTTTTTCTAAAGGACGTATTCACCAGCCATTGCCAGACCAACAAGCATCGTAAAGCATGCTGCAGAGCGATCAGCAGTAGCTCCTCTGAATCAATCGGACAACACACCAACGACAACCCACCCCAAACCATGACCGCCGGACCGCCAGTATTCTTCCCGTCAAGAATGCGTCAGGAGCCACATTTTTTGAACATGCTTTCAGAGCTTTAACTTACTAGACCATACAAGAACAGTGATGGAATACCGGTGATGACAGAAATGATGGAGAAGGACACCTATATAAAAATGCCTCAGCCATAACTTGACTAGGACGAGTGGCAATAACAGCTCATCACGCACGAAATTCTATAAAGGATTCATTTAGACGCCCAGGTATCACTTAGAACGCGTATTGAGACTATACCTGTATGAGACCCAACTCGCGCCTTAAAGTTAAACCAACCAGGTCAGCATAGATAACAACATGGTCGCGTGAGAACCGGAAGCCCACTTGAGTTCTTGCTTATACCCCATCCTAGCCAGCTCAGCCTCGTCCGAAGCCATAGGGTTGACTTTCGTCGTTGACGGCGAAGGTGAGTCGTTCATCACGCAGAAAAGGTTCGCTACTTGGGATGAGAAAAGCAAGAAGCGTCGGACAGCTCTCGGCCCAGACTCCCAGCACTCAGCCGAGACTCCATATGCTTCTGATAAGCCGGGGCTAAGTCTGATTGGCGCTATGCTGCCCCGGTGACGAGACCGCGACCTGGTTCTTTCATCGGCAGGATAGATAAGGACTCAATATTTAAGAATCAAAACAGTGTGCCACCAATGACCTCAGCCGTATAAACTCACCTACTCGCTATAGTACTCCGCGTCACTCCTTTTGCAAGCAACCCGGCGTCCTCTAGTGCGATATATGGCCACGAAATTCGATTGGCCAGCGTTGATTGCTGGTGAATTGGCTTATCGTAAATTTCAAAGGTCGAGGTACGACGGAGTCGGATGAAACCAACAGTGCCTTATTGCTATCGGTATCGTGTATGCATGCCCGATCTTCTTGTTGCCTTTTTCCTATCATCAAAGGATGTATTTTTCGCCGCCTGAGAGTTGGCTGGATTTGATTTGTTGAACTTCCGGCCATTGCACTCGTTAGGAGGTTTCCTGTCAGTCCTGTCGACCTACCAGGTACAAAAGGCGCCTGCGGGTCTTCGAAATGCCAATGGGGGTCGAGGTTGATGGAATCAATGACAGCAACGCACGAGCTTCTCGCGTCTAAGTGTTGAACATTGAACTTTTAACATTCGTCTGTACGGTCGGCTCAAGAGCTCCGCCAATGAGCGAGGTATGCTAGCAGCTAAACCAAGAAGGCGACCGACAGCGATACCTTGGTAGCAATGGAGCCTCAAAGCAGAGAAGGTCTTTCCACCAGTTGAAAGTTGGATTGGCGGCGAGTCAAAAGCTGAAACAAATTTTATAGCTTCTGCAACATAAAACGGTAGCTTGATCAAAAGATTCGAGTCGAGAGCATTTATGGTGCGACTTTGAGTTGAGCTTGGTACGCGTATATCCCAGCCCTCTGTTTTTCTCGGTTTTAATTCTCGGTCGAAATTTGCCAGAAGGAGCAGGCTTGACCAGGTCTAAGAGAGGAAATGTCATCGCCAGCCGCTTTTCAAAGTCGCGCTCAAATTAAGCCCCTGGTACGAAGAATATTGGACATTGAATTAGGAAGCCTCCCTAAAGAATGATTTTAGAGTTCTTATACATATTGGAGTACAAGACATGGTTGATGCCAGAATATGGAGGCGAGAGCATTTTGAGGAAAAGTTTGAGTTGTTTACATATCTACTACCGCCTTCGTCTAAGACTTAGGACAAATGCCTCGGCGGAGTGTGCTAATAAAGTAATTAACATATGCGAAAAGGATGAATGGCGAAGTGGAGAAGGTTGGAGATTTCTGTCTACAATCCTAAACCAACTATAACGGCCATAAAATCCCCAACATATGATGAAACCAACGATCTAAAACTGTTGACGAGGGAGCATTGCGTATATGTCGGGTGCTAGTGTGTGAGGTGTGAACATTCGGTCCATGTGGTCGGAGAGACTTGGCGACCTTTGGACTAGCAGAGATGGCGCTGTTGACAAAGCCATTGAGAGGGCGTGGATAGTACTCGTGAGCGCGGAACATTGGGCTTCGAGTGATGTCAATTGAGCCGTGATATCATTGAAAGTCTTCAACCTGTCAGTGAGCTGTTTTTGTCGCTCGTCGAGGTCTTTCAAGATATTGCGACGACGCCGGTCTTTGCGTTCGAGTCGGAAACGTGCACACTCTGCGTTTGTAGTGGGCAGACGTCGACAGTTGGGAAAGATACGCAGTTTCCGAATCCTCTTTTTTAATGAATGTGGTTTCAAGGTGATAATGGTGGGCGGAAAGAGAGGGCCTCGAAAAGGTGGTATCGTCAAAGGCGTAGGGCACCACTGCATCGTAATGAGGAAGAAATTTAGGCGAACGATTGAGCGAGAAGTAGTGATTTTGGGGGGGGGCCGGGGGGTTGGTTGTGTTGTGACGTGGCGCGGTAATATGTGCGTTGTAGTTGATGGAATTCGTCGGAAACTCACCAGAACAGCGTCTGATGGTACTGAGCGTCGATTAACGACAATACGGCGAGTGCCCGAAGCTCGACGTGAGCCGGAACAGCGCAACGACCAGCAGCAAGCGCGCGGGGGGGCACGGGATGATGGTGGTTGTTGTTGTTGTTGTTGTTGTTGTTGCCAACCAGGCCAGGGCTGCTGGTTTTGTGGGAAAATATTTCCGTATATACCAGTGGCAGATACCTATCCACGATCTTGCCCCTTGGGCCTCGATTCTCGAACCTCTTCAGCTTACCTATATATCCTTTCGAAGCAGACTTGAACATGAGTCTTTCTTTTAACTCAGAGAGGCTTCCAGGCTTTTTAGGTAGGAAATCGGGGTGACCTTTTCCTCTGAGCGTGATGAGCCTCTAACTTTTGACAGAAAAGATTATAAAACGATCTCACCTCTTCTAAAACATTTGGACAATCCCACTGTGCATAGTTGCAGAATTCACAACATCTTCTTTGGAGACGAAGGTTGTAGTCGGTTATTTCGATGGCTGAGGACTGGCTTTGATCAGGAGGACGACAAAGAATCCTCAAAAGGAGGTGAGGTTGCCGTTGGTTCTTTTGAAAGGGATACATACATATTGATGTTACCACACTCCAGAAGCCCATGATTATGATCCCAAACCTCAAAAGAAATGTAGCCCTCAGTGTACTCGACCCGGCTTTCCTAAGCGTCTGTCACATCTCGAGTTGATTGACGTTGGCATGGGCGATATGGCCTTCAATGACCTTGTCGACTGGCTAAAGAGTTCCCAGACGGCTATAATCGACCAGAATTCGAAGGAAGACCAAGTATCTTTAAATGTATTGTCCCTGATAGCTGTGAGTCTGAATCATAGTTCATTTATCTTAGGCTAATATATTTTCAGAATGAGATTGTTGGGGGCTCACAATCTGCCGAGGCATTTATTTCTGCATTCCTACCACTTGGGGGGATAGTTTCGACTTCGACTTCGTTGCGTCATCTGAATATATCCAACAACCAACTGTCTTCTTCCTTCAGGCAAATCCTGTTTTCTCATCTTGCAATTTTACCCTCTTTGCGTTACCTGGACATGAGTCTTACTGTTGCGGACCTCTCGGACGCTAAAGCACTCGCTAGTCATATCTCCGACAAAACGGGAAAGTGCAAGCTGATCCGACTCCATACTAACGGCAATTGCATGGGGTATAAGGGCGTACAAGCCCTAATACACGCAATGGAGGAATGTTGGACTCTGGAAAAAGTCGAGATGTATGGCAACGGGTCATCGGATGAGCAATCCGTGCACGAGGACACTCTAGAAGAGGACTTGCAGCAGTTCAATAAGCTGAAGGCCAGTAATGAAGAAAAATTTCATCTTTTCACAGAAGATGTTTCAAAATTGTCGAGGGGGAGCGGTTGCGGACACCCGCTCTTGGAACTCAGTCTAAGGCACATTCTGGCCAGGAATATATTTTTAAAGCGACAGGTGGAAGTTCAAGCTCTGGATCTTCTCAGGTATTCTAGGTTGATGCTACAGAAAGGTGACCTATCACCATCATTCCCATCCGAGGACGAGGAAATGCCGGCCGCCAATATTTCCAATGTTGCCCCAGCTATGCCTTCATTTGGACTATCAAAGACCTTATCCACCCGCCACATTTTTACCCACCTTCCTACCGAAATACAACTTGTGATCCTTGGTCATCTTGCACCGCTCTTATCACCTCCCCAAAAGCTGCGGGTCTTCAAATACGCAACAAACAAAAATACCTTGCCTGAAATTGAACTCTGCCCACCTGATGGTGCTTACGTTTCTTCTGATTCTGATACCTCCAATGCGGATGCAAAGACTGCCAGGCAGACTTACATGTCCAAAGGTATCCAATCTGGTACGAGGGTTAGGAATCTGCTGCTGTGCAAACCACTCAAACCCCGTCTTGGCCAGATGGAAGTTGTTTAATGGATGGTAGCGCCTTACATCAAAAACACAAATGGAAACAGACCAAACAGGAGTGGCTGGAGCTTATTGGGTGCGAATCGTATGATCCCAGTGGGGTCATTTGAGGTGTGTGCTTTCTCAGCTTTCTGGGGCTCGCCGGCTTATGAGACCTTCCGAGACCTCTTATCCGCGTAGGCAGTGGATACTTTTTGACCGGCTGTGTACTCGAGTACTCGATAACTACTTATGCTTTTTTCACGAAAGCTGAGGCGATTGGATATCTTGCGAACAAAATCTGCGCCTTTTAGGTCTGAACTTGCGAAACCAGCTCACGTCTCTGTGAGATGGGACTTACCCTGCCTCCACCGTTGCCCTGCTTCGGCTCGCATGTGCTACGGAGGCATACGCAGTCCGTGGGGTTCTTACATAGGAAACGGTAGCAAATTTGGAGTAAGCTTTCAAAGCGATACACACTTGGAGCGGGCACAGGTACGCAGTAATTAATTAAGCTCCGATCTCCATGCGAGGCTTACTTGGTCAGAAATTAATCAGCTGTCATCAGTGAGCGATCAAGTGCAGCCCATGGAGGGCTGTTTTTGTCTCTCCAAAATTGCCGAACCTGTAAGTTATGCTTGAACAGATTCTTGTTTTGAATTAGCCTTGATCGTCTCTTATTGGTATAGTATATAGGATTCTATATTCGTCCTTGACCGATCTTACTACACGTACGACGGATTCTCAAAATACCAGTTCATATGCCATGCTTTTGCTTCAACCTGTGTCCACTGCCCGACTTACCGAGCAATGCCGCGAATGCGGTGAAGGACGTGGCAAGCGCTTGGCAAAATGGGCGCTTAGGCAGTCGGTTGGCGGAGTAATCGCTCAAGGCATCCATGGGTGTCGGAGGTAAGAAGTCAACATTGAGTCGCTTAGGATCTTCGGTGCTTCGGAGCAGCTAAAAACAAGATGGCAGCTCACCAGAGATGACTGAGACTGGGGGGAACTGCGGAGATAATTCCTCTTGTCAGTGATACCTTTGGTCATGCAACTTTCAATGTTCTTGAAATCGAACCATATCATGGCGGAACAAACTGCAGATTGACAATGCATTAAATTTACTGACTCAAGTACAACACGTCCACGACAGGAATATAGGTCGCGATAAGAATGATCACGAAAGGAGTCATTTCAGACTCATCCTCCACGTAGTCCTACTTGCCTTGGGCTCCTCTGGGAAACGTTCTGGGTGGGAGGAAGCGGAAGTGTGAGAGTCCGACTTTCAAAGAAGGTCATAGAATCAAATGAATTGGATAAGAGATGGCGCATTGAGATGCCCCGTTGTCAGCGGCGGTTCCCTTTTCATGCATGAGAAACTGCAGAATATTATCACAAGGACGATAGGACTGGGCCAACTGAGTAATTGCACTCGTAGAAAAAATTTCAAAGGCTTGTAGTCAGATAAAATCAACGTACCCCCAGACCAAGCCAAGAGCGAGCAATGTCGACATTTTTGCTGACGACCACGAAAGCGGTGCGCAGCGGTGCAAGTTTCCCTGATTAGATCTTTGACATTGACACACTCACGTGACACACCTCCTTATCAAGGCGCCTAAATGCTCAGCTGACCCTTTTTTTAACCCGCGGCGCAGGCTGTGACTCATACTGACGACTGAGTACGCAGAGCTGCGGCAGCGGGGCAGTGTCATTTCCAAAGTATTTTCTCTGACGACAAGGCGCGTCTGATTGAGTCAATGCCGACATCGGCCCCTCAGGCGGTGTGAAGACATACTTATAACAAGCCATATGAATGTGAGTCCGAATCAAGGTAAACTTCATTCGCCTTCATAACACGTATCTCCGTCGCTCGTGCCAAATCACATCCTCACCATTACATCCCGCTCGTCGTACGCTACGATGCCCGGAAAGCACGTTAAACACGTCCACTTCTCCACGAACCCGTCGTCTCCTGCATCCTCCTCGTCCTCATTGTCATCGACGGAGGAGATGATGACACCACCACCTCTGGGGTTCGGCTCACCATACCAATGCTCACCACTACCTGGGAACGCGCTTGCGAATCCCGTTCTCACTGTGTCCAAGAGCCCTCTCATTGAGTACAATCTCAGTGAACCACCAGCAGCCATCATACCTCTCATGCATCCAGTTCCTTCAAATCTTTTGGAACAACCAGCAACACAACCACTATTCCCCTTCATTGACGTCGTGTGCCCTCGTCTACCATGGAGGATTACTATTCACTCACACTCGAAACCATATGTGACAGTCGGGGACGTATTGGAGGGTCTCCACCGCGCACTCCGCACTAACGTGACACCCGCCGAGTTTGCCCTATTACCATCCGACGAAGCCAAACGGGACGTGACGAACGCCTACAAGGTTCGATATAAGTCAATATCAGATCCTGAACAATATCATGTGGAAAAGGCGAAAGGCGTCAAGCGGGTGGACTTTCTCGGGAAGTACAACATGTTCAGAGGGATCGTATGCACGAAGGACGGCCTGGACGGATGGACATTAATGCTCTCATCATCCTCATTATCATGAGCGTGATCACTACAGTTCCGACATTACCATCCCTTCTCCCTTCGTTGCTAACGATGAATACCCCGGCTACCCTCATACCCACCGCGCCCATTAGGACGCTGTATTTTTATACCTGTATTTGCATATGCGCATCACCACCTCTCGCATGGATATGTATCACTTCTTAAACCATACAAGTAGTATTTGAACAGCAGAGAAGATATTGTAGTAAAAATAACCCCTCTGGGATTCGTGAAGTTCTATCTAGTACCATGCGCAAAAATGAGGCTGTGATAACTGGATGTCAAACGGTGTTAAGGTACAAAACCCAGGTCCCTCCTGAACGCTCTGAGCTAAGTATAGCCCAGCCACAGCCACACGATCATCGTTCTAATTTTAAACACCTAAGCGCCAAGATTGGCCCCGGTTGCATTTACACTGCGAGTCTACCTATAAACAGGTGCAGTTTGAATGTCCAGAAATGGAGTTTAGATGTTGTTCCAGTGTACTGGTACAAACGATGAACGTACCCTCCGGCATGCAGGCAAACTTTCAAAATTGCGATGTCCGAGTCGATTTCAACGTCCGTTTTCGATATCAGCTTCTTCATATGTCGATGGAGTCTCACCTCAGAGGGCCTATGTTCATCACTCATGGGGAGTGTGTCGGATCCGCTTGCTGAGCCCGCGTCACCCACCGCCCTAAGATTGGCACTCAGATTCAATATTCAACACATTCCCCTACCAGCTTCCGAAACAGAAACGAACTCTGTTCCTGTATAGGACGCAGGGAGTAAAACTGGTGCGTGGGAGAGATTTCATAGCTTCACATATTGTGCAGAGTACCGAAATCTAAGTATCCAAAGTCGAGGTCTACGACCCTCTGATTCTCCAAGACCCTGTCGGTCAATCATTCCTTCTCCAAAGCACCGCCATTCTACGTAGTGAACGTGGAACAGATGAACACAATATCCTAGCTTACATCTCTTTCCAAATGTTGCGACGGCGTTCCAGCTTTGTCCACTCCAGAAGAACTAGTGTTGTAGAGCGTGTCAAGAGAAATATTAACAATGTGCTATACCGATAGAAGAAGAAATACTAAAAAGGTATAGGCTTTTATTATGGAGGCCCGACGTTTTCTATCGTTGTTCCAAGAGAGAAAGAGACTCAGAGGACTCATCCAGAAACTTGACCAATAAATAGAGTTTGTAGATTCTTGGAAGATAACAATGCGAAGCGCTGAGATACATTACGTCTCGACATCAATACTGCAGTGTAACTCCTTTTTTTGGTAAGCGGTCCCGTATACAGAAAAGTTGTTTTTTGAACATAACATGAACAGAGACTTGTTTTCCTTCTTTCTCTACGCAGACTGGAACGCAACAATTATATTTAGATTGTCGACTAAATATAGAGGCGGCACAGCCACATCGTCGAGTCAGTTCAGTGACAGTTGCTGAACTCATCTTTGAATGTTGACCGGTGACCACTCACTACCTTACGTTGCAAAGACGTTCTCTCCATTCCACATTTCAGATCTTTGATTTGTTCGCTCGCATAATCATGAGCACATCTACTCGAACCAAGGTGCCTAAGGCTTCAGTTCTTGGTGTTGGCGATGTTCTAGGAGCTGGAGATTCGTATCTCGTCGCGAACATGCTGCCTCCTGAACTTGCAAAGGTTGCGTTTGAGAGGATGAAGACTGAGGTGAAATGGCAGACTATGCATCATCGAGGTTAGTTATGCTCGAACTTGTTCTCTTGAGGAGTTGTGTTAACGTCGTCTTCAACGATCAGGTGGAGAGGTGCCTAGGCTCGTGGCGGTTGAAGGTGAAGTTTTTGAGGATGGAAGGTAAGCAGTACTCTATTACTCTGCATTACCCAATTGATATCTTGCCAGTTTCCCTGTATATCGCCACCCAGCAGATGAATCCCCTCCCTTAGCGCCATTCTCTCCAACTGTGGCGCTTATTCGCGAACATGTTCAGAAGGTAAGCTCACATTGAGAAAGCAAAATCTTCGTTAAGCCAACAAACAACAGGTTCTGAACCATCCAGTTAATCACGTCCTTATTCAATACTACCGCACAGGCAAAGATTACATCTCTGAACATTCAGACAAAACAATCGACGTCGTCCGTGGGTCGAATATCGTTAATGTATCTCTGGGCGCACAGCGTGTTATGACCCTCAAAGTCAAAAAGAACCGCGAAGAGAAAAAGGCCGGCAGCAGTAGCAACCCAGGATCGCCCACAGCGCCTGGTTCAAGTGGTATGAGCCCGAGTTCGAGCGATTCCCCAACAGAGGAGTGGACAGTTGTTTCCGGTAAAAAACACGGACCCCCTCGTTCTTCCCAGCGCATTCCACTGCCCCATAACTCTATGTTTGTAATGGGGCTTGAGACAAATGCCAAGTGGTTGCACGGAATCAACCACGACAACCGGCCGTTGAAGACAAAGTCCCCAGAAGAGCGAGTCGAGAATGGTGGCCGCATCAGCTTGACGTTCCGCCATATTGGGACCTTCTTATCTGCAGACGAAACACTGATTTGGGGCCAGGGTGCGAAGAGTAAAGTCAAGGAGACTGCAGGAAAGGTGATTAATGATAAGAAAGAGGTGCAGAGGCTCATTTGGCAATTTGGGTGTGAAAACCAACAGAGCGAGTTTGACTGGAAGCGTGCATATGGACGTGGTTTTGATGTTTTGCACTTGTCGACGAAGGACTTGGAAGATGACAAGGACGACAAAGAGAATGCGTGAATGTGCTCTGCACCGACCTTGTATTATCACCCTGTAACATTCCGACTATTAGTCCTTTGTAATACGCCAAACGAGAGCTGATAGGTCAAAAAATTACTCACGGACAAAATACTTCGGATAAAGCAAGGTGACATCGATCACCTTGAATGAAAAATTTTGGAGCCAGATGTGGTCGAGATTGTAAGTCGGTACGTCGTGGAGCCCCAAATGTCTAAGAATACTTGACGTCAAGACCCAGTTCCTCGACAACCGCCAGTCGACGAGTCCAGTCCTCTATTTCTACCCCAGCAAGCCATGGACACCCAACAGCAACGCGCCGTACCGGGCCACCCTCCCAGCCACGAGACCCAGATACTCAACACCGTTGCTGGCATGGTGCAGGATTTCGAGCCGATCAAGAACATCTGCGGACACCTCAACGCGTTCCATGTGTACGCGGACGAGCCGTCGCGCGCGGTCGAGGCGAACCATTATTGTGCTTCGCTTAACGAAGGCAAGATCTTTTGGGATGCAGCTCTGTTTTCCGGCATTGACGACTTCTTCGAAATCCGTCTAGACGTCCGGCAGTGCTTGATATATGATTCGAGCGAGAAGAATGCGAGGCTTATTGGCAGTAAGCGTCTGTAATCAACCCATCACACGTTCGGTGTGTCTTAAATCCACACCGCCTTCAGTCGAATACATGATCTCCCCCGAGCTCTACGAGACCCTCGAGCCCACCGAGCGGCGCCTCTGGCACTCGCACGTCTTCGAAGTCAAGTCTGGCATGCTCATCATGCCCAAACCGCCGCTCGTCCCTACTGCCGCATGGGACATCGCCGAGACGAAGGAGATGGAGGCGGTCATCCAGGTGTATGGCAAGATCTACCACATGTGGCAGGTCGACCGCGGGGACAGGCTCCCGCTTGGGGAGGCGAGGCTGATGACGTCGGTTACGGAGGAGGATGAGGGCTTGGTGACTGGGCTGTGGGAGAAGGTTGCGGAGAGGGATAGGAGGTTCGTGGCTGATTATAAGGCGAAGAGGGAGGCGAGGAAGGGGATTGTCGAGCCGGGGATTCATCCTGGTGAGTGCGATGCTTTGGCTTTGTCTGTGGTTTGGAGGTAGATGTCGGTTTTGATGAATGGGTTTTTAGATGCGGACCAATGCAAGAAGAGGCTTTAGCTCTGTGCAACATTTTTCTCGAGATCGATGCAGAAATTTGGAATTAGGGTCCAGAAACTGGAAGAACATTTAAGCACTTGTGTTTTCCGATTTTATAAAAAATACACGTAAAAGTTAACAAACCTTGGGTTATATTACGAAGAACGGTCCTAATGAACGGCCTCCAATCCACGCTTTAACCAAAATGCTCCAGCGATGAACACTTCGTATTAGACAATCTTGACTGAAGCAAATTCACCGCTTTTTCATGTCGCAGAACACAGTGTGGTGCGACGCTGTCGCGCGTATCTGACCCGTGAAGAAAGTCAAGGCCTAGGGGCCGTTGAAGCCTTTGGAAAAACCTGTTGAAAATCCCAAGATTCGATATAGGCCACTGATATCAATTGACACAGCAAGCAGTCAAGTATGAACAGCTTTTCAGCATATACATGTCATCTTGAACAAGTTCACTTGTTGCGCCTGTAATGTAGAAAATTTATAATTCAACGGAGCAAATTGAAAGGGCGGGTCTTCAAAGTGCCACTCGGAAGCCCTTTGTTCATGGCCAGAGTGACAGCGATTGCATAGTCTATGGATTCAAAGTGCATTCCAGTGAGTGCAGACGTCGACTAGACGCGGTATGATGATGTTGGAGGAGACTTGGAGGAGAGTAAATGGGAACTCGCTGGTTGAACTTGAAAGACTGAAGTGCAAACCGTCGCAAACACGGTCTCTATGCGCTTCGAGTCTTCGACATTTTGACGACAGGAAGTTTATTATGACTGAATTATAGTGTCAACGCTTCTTTGTGTCAAGGCTAGGCCAAGCACTGAAGAAACAATTTGAATCCACTTCAAATTCAAGGTAATAAAACCAATAACGTATAAGTATCTAAATGCAGGAGAGATAAACACAATGCTGAATGCAAGTGAAAAAAAAAATCGAGAACATAATGACCTATATACAAGAATCAGATTCAGAATGTGGATGGTGTGGGGTGGTCGATGAGCGATGTTAAATGACACAATAAGCAAGAAAATAGAGGTGTAGATAAGTGATAGATGTAAGGCATAAGGATCATTGTGGACGGGGGTGGGGTAGAACGACAAATTATACTAAGAACAATCTTTGAGTATGAATTCAAAGTTCCGGGTGAGGTATTTTGGTAGAACGAGAACAATTGGATGGATGGGGAATGGGGGAAGTGTGAATGAGTATGAACAGAGTTGTGGGAGAATTATAATAGAACAAATGGATAGGCAGGCATGAAGAACATGAGAGGGGTCTAATATGATAGGTAGACGGAGTTGAAGGAAGAGAATAAGGTAGACATTTACAAGCTAATGGATGTCGAGGGCGAACAGAGGTGGAAGGCAAGAGGAAGGAGGTATCGCGCGGAGGACTTTTTTTGGTGGAACAGGGAAGGCGTGAACTGTAGGAATCGAGTTGGAAGAATGAAATGTCATGAAATCGTTTACAAGTGAGAAAGAACCGTTATACACATTAGGCGTAAGCATGAAGCATTAACGTGCATTAACAGTCAAGGTGATGATGAATAAAACAATTGTGTGTTAGGAAGGTTGTCGTGATGGGATTTTGTCGGGATCTTCGTCGGTCGTCGGTTCGGGTAGCGTCGGGGCCGGGGCATTCCATTCAACCCGGGTCCGGATCATAAGACGCAGGATGGTCAAATGAGAAACAGGAGGCGCTAATAGTTGAGGGCAGTTGAGATAGATTAGTGGTGTGGGCAAATTGGCGGATGAGAAACATAGCAAGTGGAATGAAGGATGAAATGAACGCGAAATGAAAAGGCAGGCAGGCGGAAGCAATCCCATTCTCTTCTTTGCTTCCATCTCCCATCACACAACCCTCCACGCACCACCCCCCGCACCCATGTCCTCCCCAGGCCGTTCCACCATCCCTCCAGTATCGCCTCGCCTGATCCCGCCGATGCCTATGCCCCCAACACCCGTCGCAGTTCCCCAACTGCTCGGCAGAGACATCGTGCTCTCCGTCGCAGTGGTCGTCACGCCATCAATGGTCGCAGGCGCAGTGACAAAGCTGCCTGCCGCAGTGCTAATATCAGGCGGGCTGCCACTGCTGTTCGAGTTTTGACCAGGAGGGGCGAGGAAGCCCCGTTGGAATTGAGAAGGCCCTTGGGACCACGGAATGGCGACACCCTGTCGTTCTGGTGAATGGTCCGACGTCGATTGAGGTGGAGAAGGGGAGTGGTCAAGGCTGACATTATCAGGGTACAGATGAATAGGGACGGCTGTCCCACTCGGTGGGCGCGGGCTCGCAGTGCGATCGGATATCTGGGAGTAGAAAGACTGAGAGCCAGAGGAGACAGTAATGGATTGCGGGGCGCTGCCTGGATCTGCCAGGCGGCTGTCCGTGTCGGTCCTCACAACACTGGGTATGTCCATGCCCACTCTAACAGGCGAATTCCGCCCCGCGGTGCCAGTGCCACTGAGCCGTTGGACAAGGACGACCTCCTCATCCTCCTCTGGGACTACACCGCGCTCCTGCGTCATTGCCACAGGCGGCGGCCGGAGGAACGCCAATGGTCTGCCAAACGTATAATTCTCCGCCTCGCTTCCACTTCGCGAGTGCGAGCCCGCCGACGAATAACCCTCTGCCTCTGCCTCCATCTCTCGACGCGTCCGCCCGACCTGGCTGCGCGGGTCCATGTGGCTGCCCCCGCTGACACTGGCACTCCCACTGGCGCTGCCTGTGCTCGTCCCGCTTACACCGCGACCCCTCTCGCCCATTTCTGTCGCAGACGGTGCAAATACAACGTCCTCTTCGAGCCTCGCCATTGAAGAATTAACACGGCTCCGTGGGCGGCTGGAGCTGCCACCGAACGATGGGCCTGCAGCGAGCTGTGTGAGTGAGGTAAGGGATGCAGACGCGGCGCCGTGCATAAGAGAACGCATCGTCGCCCCAAGAGAGCTGGCGCGCTCTCGTACAGACGGGGCGTGGTGCGGCGAGGAGTACGTGCGCGTTCTTGACCGTGCGCGGGTCGAGGAGTGTCTGGACCGCGAGGAGAAGGAGGAGTGCGTCCTGGACCTGTCGCCGCCCGAAGACGAATTGGTCAACGACGCCCGCGAGTTCCGCGCGCTCGAAGGAAGCCCCAGCAGCCCGACCCGATCGTCCTGCTCGCCGTGCGCCTCCTCCTCGACCACCTCGAGGTCCTGCGGCTCTTCCACAATTAGTGCATCGTCGTCCACCACCACGCCGTGGAGATCCGCGCCGCCCTCTTCCTCCTCCGAGTCCACGTCCATGTTGACGCCGTACAGCACCGCGGGGTCTATCACGATGCCGCGGCCACTGGCCACGCGCCCGCGCTGCTGATGCACACTCGGGAAGGCGACTGGCGCAGAGTGCATGCTCAGCCCCGCCAGAGCGACAGCAGCGGCGGAGGACGACCCCGTCGAAGAAGCCGTCGTCGCGCTGCGGCCTCTTCCTTGGCCCTGTGGATGTGGGTGGCGCGGCGGCATCGGTATGCCCGACCCAGCACCATTGCCATTGCCATTGCCGTTCCCATTCCCATGACTGCTCTGGCTCAAGCTCGCGCGCTCCCTGACCGCCTCCGAGTCCGTCGACTCCTGGTTCCCCGTGCTGTGCGAGAGGACGGACACCGCGCCGCCCTGCGAGCTCATGCTCATGCTCTGACTGTGGCTGTGGCTGTGCGCATGCGACCCGCCAGATACGCCGCCGCCCGACGAGAGCCCAGACGAGACGCCCGACATGCTCCGCCCGTGCCCTGCGCCGGCGGGGCGCCGCATGCCGAAGGGGTACCGCGAGGAGGGGCTGATGGGCTGCCCGAGCGAGGACATGGAGCCGGAGGCGCGGCCTGAGGAGGGCTCTTCTTCTTCCTCTTCTTCGTCGTCTTCTTCTTCGTCTTCCTCATCTTCCTCATCCTCGTCCTCCTCGTCGTCTTCGTCCTCCTCTTCCTCAGCACTGCCGCTGCCGCTGCCACTCTCAGTTCGATGTCCCGTTCCACTCCCAGTCCCAGTCGACTCCTCGTCGCTCGAGGTCTTACTCGTGCTCTTACTCTTACTCGACCCCTTCTTACTCCCCGTCTTACTCCCAGCACCAGCACCACTCCCACTTCCACCAGGAACAGGGAAAGGCACCAAGTCCTTCGACGACACCTGCCCCGCGCCGGGCCTCGAAAACGGGTACGGCAAGCTCAACAGCGGCGCCCCCGCACCGCCCGACGACCCCGGGACCTTGTCCTTCGAATTGCGCTTCGCCATCTTCGGCGCCTCCAAGCCCGTGAACATACTGCTCGACGCCGTCGGCTGCGTCTGCTGGTACTGCAGTGGCTCGATCACCGGACGGGTGCCGTCTGCGGGGGCGGCAAAGAGGTCTTTGGAGAGCACGCGCCGCGCCGCGCGGGGACGCGGCGCTCGGGAAGCCGACGGCTGCGAGCACCCGCTCGATGCCCTCGAACGGCTCGGTGTCGTCCACGAGCTCCGCGACTGTCTTCTCGGTGGACGGCTCCTTGCCTTTCGCCGTCGTTGTGCTGCGCCGCTTGTGCTGCTGCTGCTGCTGCTGGGAGTACCGCTGGCGGTACCTGTACCGATTCCGCGCGGCGTGCCCGTATCGATTCCCATTCGCCGGCGCGTAGGAGGCGGTGGACCACCGCAACCCCGCAACCGCCCCGCCGACAGACGACGACCGCCGCCGTGTCGTCAAGCAGAACTCAAACGCATCCTGCACCCGCATGCGCGTCGCCTCACGCCACTCCCACGGCAGCTCGTCGCCGCCGTACTCGCGCGCCTCGTCCGCGGCGGCTGCTTGTTGGGACCCTGGGTATCCTGCGCCGGTGCTGGCGGCGCCTGGGTGGTAGAAGCTCCCGCGGTACGCGCCGTATTCGGAGGCTGCTTCAGAGTACACTGAACGTGTCTTTTCCTGGGCTGATTCCTCCCATGTGTGTCGTGGCCCACAGAGCCCGCCCAGGCGTTGGGCGGAGAAGAGCCATAGTCCAAGCCTGGTGATAGGACGGGGTCAGCTGCGGATATAGGAGGAGCAGAAGAAAGAGGGATACGCACCACGACAGCAGCAACACGAGCACCCTCCAAGCCGTCCACGCCGCGTTGGCGATGAGCACACCGCGTGCATAGTTCGTGAGCACGCCGGTGCCGTCCTGGCGAAAGAACGTCCCGTCCCGCTTGGCCAGGCTCGCATTCGAAACACCATTGTTGAGGAACACATCCAACGATGCAGGCGGGGACGAGAACGCGAAGAGCAGTGCCAAAGCGAGCCCCGCACGCGGAAGGAGCAGCGCGACGGTGGGCAGGTTCTGCGCGTAGAAGAAGCACGTCTCCGCCAGCCCTTGCTTCCACCCCGAACCGGGGAACGTGCCCCGCGCGCCGCCGTGGTCCTGGTCATCCGAGCCGCCGTCCTGGTCGAGAGCGGGGTCGATGGAGGGGTCGAAGGTGTCAAAGTCCATGTGTGCGAGTGGGGAGAGGGCGAGCGCCATGTCGGGGACGAAGGCGGCGGCGCGGAGGTGTTGGAGGAAGGAGAAGTTGGTGTAGGACGTCATGGCTGCGAAGTTGAAGGCGGGGGAGGAGAGGTAGATTGGGAGGATGAGGGGGCGCCCTGTGTGTGTGTGGCGTTGGGTCAGAAGACTGGATTGAGGGGAAGGGGAAGGAAAGGATAAAGGACGTACGCAGCCTCCACCGTCTGGAGAAGGAGTAGATAAGCTCGTACACGAGGCAGACGACGAATATCCATGCGAGCCAGCAGGCGATGTACGCTGCGGCGCCGAGGGCCCAGTTCTTGCCTGAGCTGCTTGGGTTGGGGTACTTTGCGACTCTGCAAGATTGGTGTGAGTGCTTGGTTCGGATTCGGATGCAGGGCCGAAGGGAAAGTTGACAAGAAAAAAAAAAAAACAACGACAGGCGTCGACAGCGGACGTCGACAACCGACACCAAGAGACAACGAGCGGCCGAACAAGGAGGTGACATGTTGAAGGAGAAAAAAAAACTCACTGCAAGAGCATGAAGACGGCGTTGAAGTCAAAGAATGTCTGCAACGGGATGTGGTAGAACACGATCAACGGCCACAAATAAAAATACAATCGCATCCAGTTGCTGGGGTTCCGCAGGATCTGGAGGTGAAGTTGCTTCGCGTTGAAACGAGGCTGCGGGAGGGGCATCCCCAGGGACGGGTCGTCGTAGTCCGCCGAAGCGAAGGCGGTTGGGGGTGGCCCGGAGGCGCGCGTCCACACCTTTGGCGGGGCTGGGAAGCCAGGCGAACCGACCTGGGTCTGGTCGGTCGGTTCGCGGGACGCATTGGCTGCATGAGCGCTTAGCCGGGCCTCTTTCTCGACGGCGCCGACGAAGGAGTCCTGCAGGCTCACGATGCGGACGGAGCGCGGGGTTGGTTTGCGCCCGCCTATGAAGCCCACTGCTGGTTGGGCGCTCGTGCCTGCCCCTGCGCCCTCGCTCTCGGGATCGACATCACCGCCCTCCACGGGGCTCGGGGTCGAGCCGTAGGTGTACCCGTACCCCCCGAGGATGGACGACTGGAATGTGCTCGCTGGTGCGGGCGGTGGAGGCCGCTTGGGGAGCCAGGAGGGGTAGCCCTCTGAGTCTTTGGAGAGACGACCAGAGGAGGAGCCCGGGCGGGGAGGAGGGTTGGTTGTCGGGCTCGCACTGTTGCTGTTGGAGGTGTCCAGTGGGGACGACGGCGAGTCCGAGGAGGCAGGGTGGGGGTGGTTGGTCGGAGAGTGGTCTGTCGGAGAGTCTGGGTTCCTAGAGCGGGAGGAGCCTGGGGGAGGCGACATTGCGCTGGGCTCTTCCTGGACGGTAGACGGAAGACCTGGACGGATTAGATAGTTCAGTAGGATAATGAACCCCCAACACGAGGCGCGTCAGATAACTCGTGGGGGATGATGATCGTGAGTGTCGTGACTAGTGAACCGCCAGCCTCGTGTTTGTTGGCTGTTCTAACTTGGGAGGTTGGGAGGGCAGACCAAGAGTCGTGGTCAACTTTTTGATCCCACGGAACCAGTTCGGCAAGGGTGCGGTGTGCACGGTCCAGGACAGCCAGAATTCTCGGTGGAAGCGCCAGTGCCTGAAAACAAACCATGCTCCTTATGCGGTTAACAGAACCTTGTGCTCGACGCGAACTGTCACGCCTGCACGTGGGAACCGCAAATCCGGTGGCCCCGGGACGCCTCTTCCGAGCCAGGAATAACGTTGAACGCGACTGTCTTATTTCTGTGTCCAATGGCATTTCGAACGCGGAATAAACATGCCCTCGCCGACTACCAGTTAATATTGGCGACTGTAACCGAACTCGCATGCTAAAAAATTTTTAATGCCATAGGTCAAGGTGAGTCTTCGCCATAGTTGGCAGGTCTCGAGCCTAATTTGTCGTAATGCGGCGGATGAGATGGACGGATGGCGGGATCCCTGGTAATTTCCTGCATCAGAAGAAACACGTGGAACGGCGAGAAGCGCGCTTGGAAGGCGGCTTGATCAGTTGGCGCACAAGAGCACAAATAGAAAGGCTGTTCCTACTTTCATCCGGTACGCTAGAGCTTGTAAAATACAATTAATATCCGGGTAGCGTGGAAGGCCGTTGAGTGGAGGTTTGTGTGGAGTTTTGAACAGTCGCCAATACGAGTTGAAGAGTTGAAAGCTTGACGGTACAGGTGAACGGACAAGGTAGAAGAAAAACAAAGGCGAAAATGGTCTTGGTGAGAATTGAAAAAGCAGGAAATCCAAACGATTGTGTTTTTTTTGTTCGTTGTATATTCGGCCGTCGGCGGGAGGCATGACGACGCCGACGATAATAACGATAATGACTTTTGACGGGCGTCTGCTCATGATTTCATAATAATTTCAAAGGTTTGACATTTCTTCTATGTCGTTCCTCTTCGGATAATGACGGGCAGCAGCCGGACAGAGATTTATTGTGATTTCGGGGTGTTTCCTGGATTTTCTAGCAAACTGGTGACAGCCTACGCTGACGAGTACGATAATATTTGAAGGGTCCAAGTCAAGAGCTCTGAATATCGAGATCCAAAAGCAGTCCGCCGAAGCGAAACAGAACGGATATTAAATAACTGGACTGAACATCGGATGAATATTGCAAGTGGAAAATTGGACATCTCGTATCGCGGCCCAAGGTATTGCCAGCAGCGAGTAGGAAGTGAAGAAATGGGTTGCTCGGGAGGAGGGCGCATATGGCTGTCAAGGAATCAGAAACCGGAAAGAAAAGAAAAGAAAAACAACAGCGAAGCCAAACCCGCATCGTTATTTGAGGATGTTTCAGGCTTTCCGGTGATGGGAACCTTGATTTTGAAAATGAACATCAAATGGACCGTGGTACGGTCATCAGCGCTTAACTGCCCAGACCCTGGAAAATGAACGTGGAATGTTTAAGAATTATAAAATGCCAGCCTGATCAGTCAGTTTTCTTCCAGGTTTATCTAGTGTGAAGGGTTTCTGAGAACCAATGAGGAACCGCAAAGCGCTGGAGCCTT
Source organism: Galerina sulciceps (assembly GCA_023014345.1). Lineage (NCBI taxonomy): Eukaryota > Fungi > Basidiomycota > Agaricomycetes > Agaricales > Galerinaceae > Galerina > Galerina sulciceps. The sequence goes on from JAEDXJ010000001.1 coordinate 1,703,945, forward strand.
GGTATATTTTTAGTTCCGCCGCTGGGTGTATTTGACGCTGGTGTTTATCCTCTTGAGTTGGTGAGAAGCTGCCAGCTGCAACTAAAACTTACTCGCCCTCAACAAGGGTAAAGTTGCTTGACCGATAAAATACAAGAAGAAAGGTTTGTATTTATTCAGGTGAGATTAACCCTTACACCTCTAGAGCGTTCATCGTTGTATTTCTTGTCAAACACCGTCGACCTCAGGCCAATTTGGTCCTTATGCTTCTGTTCAAACTTAGCGGCAAACCTAAAGAAGTAACAGTCAGAGGGATAGAAACCGTGAAAAATAAGGAAAGTCATACGCCGGAAGTTGTGCAAGTCAAGCCCGCACAGCATGGTCCAAATGCCGGTCCACAAAACCCTCCCGAATTCACACAGTCGCGACAAACCTACAGAAAAATAATCAAGTAAGCCGTCCATTAGTGCATCGATACTCAACCCATTACTCACCCCGACAGAGGTGCAGGTCAAGCCAGCACAGCAAGCCCCAAACTCCGGTCCGCAGAACCCTCCTGAGGTCACACATTCACGGCAGACCTGAAAAAGGTTGTGAAGTTAGTACGTATAAGTAGCCCAAGTTAAAACTCATTCCTTACCCCACCAGTAACACAAGTCAAGCCAGCACAGCACGCGCCAAATGACGGCCCGCAGAACCCTCCTGAGGTCGCACACTCACGGCAGACCTGAAAAAAGTTGTGTAGTTAGCTATGCACAAGTGGCCCAAATTTCAACTCGTTCCTCACCCCAGCAGTAATACAAGTCAAGCCAGCACAGCAGGTGCCAAAGCTAGGACCGCAGAATGATCCTGAACTTTGACAACGTCTAGTTAGATCACTGGTGTCTCGTTCAAGAAGCGCCGAGGCAGAAGCGCCGAGCGACGATCCTAAAATCAGGACGGCGATGGCTGGGAGGATTTTGATCTGCATGTTGAGCTTGGTGTTGCAGAAGGAAAGAACGATGTGTGGTTTCTTGTTCAATGAAGTTGCTTCAACTTGCAGCGATTTTATACCTCTGAGCGACTACCCGGTGCCCCAGGAATATTCAAGTTTGGGTGGCCCTGTATGTCCCGAGGTGAACGGAGACAAATGTACCAAAGGCCACTGAGTGAGGGCCTTCACTTTGACGAGAAATATCCAGGACGGTACCTTGACTAAAAATATAATTTTCCTTAGCTGACCGCACAAAAGGCGTAACGGAGCCAATATTCCGAAGAAAACTGACCACGACCAGTGCTGGCCAGGTCTAACTGATAGAGCATCAGTTCCGAGTTGAGTCAATGTCAAGTTTACACTGCTTACCCGATAGGGCATTGTCGACTTTCTGTGCCAGCTGATCACTGAAGTGTTTACGGGGTTCATTGAGGGGTTCCTGCCAAATGTCGGCGCCGAAGAAAGACCGTCTTGCTATGTGATTTCACGGCATTCGCTAATTGGCTACTCAATTAGACGCTCGCCAAGTGCATTCGATCGCGCGCCTGAATAGTTTGAATGTTAGAACAGCAAGAAAACCATGGCCGTACCGTATTACTTGAGTACTTTGGTGATACAGGCGGGACTTGGAGGTATGTCGGCGTCGTAAATTGGGCCAGGACCAAAGCTGAAGTTCATGTAGTACAAACCCGGAACATGCAAGGGATGGGGGAGTCATTCTGGAGACGTACCTGCCTATCAGTTCGGAAGAGTTTATAAGGTCGGTACAGAGGCTGTCACTCTGAGTTACATTGGCGCCCAAAGTCCGATGAGAGTAGAGTTAACATACCTTGACCAGGCATAAAGGAACCTAGGCTGTGAAAAAATACTCGGTTCTGGAAAATATTTGTCCCAGAGTTTTTTGCAAGCGAAGAAACGCCCGTGCCGAAAATCCGAAGCAATTGTCATCTCTTCACAGTCAGACGCGTTCGCCTTTCCAGCGCCAAAATAACGGGCGGTCACCTGGTGTAATGACGAATGAGGGTCTCGATTTGCATCCATGAATCGAGCAAGCCGCAGCCTCGGATCCACAGCAAGGCGGACCATAGTCGAGTTGGCTTGATATCGGATAAGCTGGTATCTTCTTGGTGGTTGACATTCTTCAAAGTGACTTCTCAGCAGACCAATGACAGACCCTAGGCGACTTCAAGCAGATGAGTAATGAAGAATTAGTATTCGTTGGGGTTTCTCGTTCTCGGAGAGGTACAAATTGAAGGTATCAGCACCACCTCTTTCATAGGCGCCAGGTACACAGAAGAGGCTTGTTAGAGTCCCAAATGGAATCCAATCGAGGAATGAACGCCGGTTCAGAAGATAGTGGGGATTGCATCATTGTCACATTCGATAAGCATTGAACATCCGCAGTTGGTATTACACTGGTAAATCGTTCTTTTATTGTTTTTCTTCCTAGGTTTTGGACAAAGAGGAAAGAGGTAAATTTCCTAGGTACCTCAGGCATATTTCCAATTTCCGGCCTTCCAATTTAGCGGCAGAGCTAAAGATAGTTCTTAAAGGATAAACCCCTAGAAAGCAAAAAGCATACGCCGGAAGAGGTGCAAGCTAAGCCGGAACAGCACTTTCCATATGCTGGACCGCAGAACATTCCCGCACGTACACACTCACGACAGACCTAAAAAATAGTCCAATTAGCCGTCAATAAGGGCATCGACATTTGTTTCGTTTCTTACCCCGCCAGAAGTACAGGTTAAGCCGGCACAGCACGCGCCATAATTGATACCGCAAAACATTCCTGCATTTTGGCAACGTCTGGCCAGTTCACCGGCTTCTTGATCAAGCGTGAGGGCAGATGCGCTGAGCGATGATCCCAAGATGAGGATAGCGACGAAGAGCCTGGTTTCGAAGATTTTAATCTGCATGTTAAGCTTGAGATGAGAAGTTTCAAAGTACGATTTCTTGCTGGATGAACCCGCTCAAACTTGAAGTGATTTTATACGTCTGTGTGGCTAATCCTATGCCCCAGGAATATTTGAGTGGTTGTGTATGTCCCGAGATGACCGGCGGGAAGTGTCCTAAAGAACGCTGAATGGGGCCGTTCTCTCAACAGATTTGACGAAACGGTTCCTTGTCTTGAAGTTTGATTGGCCTTGGCTAACCTTGGCCAATTCATTTCGATGTATAAGAGATGTAACGGAACCCTAGCTCAAAGAGTTGGCCAGTGGTCCAACTGATAGAACATCAGTTTGAGTCACTGAAAAGTGCTATACAGTGCTATATCCGACCAGCGCGTCCTAAGGCCTTTCCAGATTCGTATACCAAGATAATTACAGGCGCGTTTACGCGGATTATTAAAGGGTTCCTGGCGAACGTCCGTGTCGGTAATTCAGAGAGGCCGTCTTGCTATGAGGTTTCAAGTAGCTTTTTCAAATTCGCAATCCAATTGGACGTTCGCCAAGCATAGCCAAGTGCTCTTGATCTGCGCGCATAAACAGTTTAAAGGTGTAGTAGAGGAGTGGCATGACCATACCGTAATAGTCTGGTGATACATCCAGCAAGCACGTTGATGTCGTAGACGAGTGTTTTGAAGTTGAAATCTTACTAGTTTTTCTGGATATCGCTCTTTTTAATTGACAGGATGCAATCTGCAAGAAAAAAGTTGATTTAACAAGGCAGTTGGTACAAGCTGTCGACGAAACAAGTGGCTGATAACCTCTTGGGGAAGTCATAGGTCACAAGCGAAGGAAACAATCCCCGGATGATGTTGTAAAAGCAATGGTAAAATATGGTAAAAAAGGTTCTGAGAAATTCTGTAAATCAAGAAGTTAAACTCAAAGAGCAGGAGACAAAGACTCACCGTCTTGCTAGAGATTTTCGCACTGATTTCTGATTCTATTGACCACCTCTTTAAGCCTGATAGCACCATCGTCCTCCATCAGATCACAATCCCACCAGTCAGCCGGCGTTGTATCCTCATGCTGTCCGACAGATGGTGCACGGGCAGGCAGAATGGCCTGCCCAGTGGTGACTTTATAAAATGCCATTCTAGTTCCAAAAACGCTCACAGCCTGCAAGGACTCCAGCGGACAGTATGGCATTAGATCTCTCAAGTGCACACGTATGTGGTCATCCGCTGCTTCGCGGGAAGATATGCGGGACAGCGTCGGGTATGCATGTAGATCCAGAAGAAACACTGGGGTGTTGTTGTAGTAAACAGTGAACGTCGTGCGCGCAGTTGGGTTTATACCATCTTCATGCCTGTGTACCTGTGGAAAGACTGTGTAGGGTGTATTGACAGGAAAGAGAGTGTTGAGAAGTTTGTTGTACGCTGCTGGGGTGAAGTCGGATTCGAGGTCAGGTCTGATTGTTTGGAAGCAATCCACGATTTCGGACGACCAAGGTGCCATAAGTTAAATATTGGAAATAGTGCTGATACTATTTGGCCTTTTCGTTTCTAATGTAACAGATCGAACACATATGAGCCTGCAATCCAACAACTGGATAATGATCGAGTAGAAAAGCCTACTGCGAATACGAAGTAAGCCAAATCCCACAAAAAACGGCCTTCAGCAAGGTGGTGTGGTATAACAAGCGTAAGTTTGTGTGTGTAAGAGTGTGGGTCTATTACAAGAGGATTTGGTCTAAGGCGCCTACTTGCCAGGTTGCGGACCTTGCCGGTCGTGTGTTTGATTGATAGCAAGGCAAGTGCAGGGACTCCCAAACACTTCCACCTCTTCCACAACCTCAGATTTCCTCATTCCTTTATTTCTGAACAAGGACACTGCCGCGGGTTTTCCAAGCCCCAAGTAACTCGCCGTGTGGATTACCTGGACTGAGATTCCTTTGGGATATTCGCCTTCCGTCGTCTTTGTCAACCATTTTTAGGGCCAAAAATCGAACTGCGATTCATAACTGTGAGATGAAAAACTACGCAAAGCTTTTGAGGCGGTCATTTGTGGTAATTACAGGCTTAAAATGGCGTTCTCTTCGACGCAAGTCTTCTGACTTGACTCCGCCACTTGCCTTACCATTTGGTGGAGCTGGAGGGATCCATGGCTCGAACGTGGCTCAAGACAAGTGATCACCAAAGATTTGCTGAATATAACCTCGGCCCGCAGTCTTATCCGGCAGGGGAAACAGGAATGGCGACTTCTGTATTCTTGCTATACAGTCATCTACTTGAATTGCGCAAGCGCGACACTCGCATCTTCTCCTACCTCATGCTACGTTTACGCAAAAGAGGAATTCGTGTCGTTATTGAGCCGCACAACCCGCGTTTGCCACCACCGTCTTTCAGTCTCTCGCACGTTCAACTTCGCCCCAGCTGCGCGCGATTTTCGTATGGATTACTTCTCCTCTCTTTGATTTATGGTGTACAATTAATTCTCCTTTTAGAAATACGTATGGGATTTCCAAAGAGGAGTTATGGCTGAAGAAGTGCTCGCGCAGCACACGCCATTCAAGGACAATAGTATTCCGGCTAGGAAATTTACTTTGTCCACTTGCTCCTTTGCACGAATCTAAAAACGATGCATAATCCGCTGGAAAGGACGTTCGGTACCAACCTAAGAAACGGTTAGCGTAGAGCATTCGTAGTCGTTTTCCATACTCCGAACTCTATCGAGTCCGGATAACGGCCCAAAGAGGAGCACGCTAGAACCATCGTTATCAGGATAGCCGCTGCTTGAAAGCACATTCCCATCAGTACAATTATAAATCGCAGCATTCCCAGGTCATCACCAGTGGAAACAACTACCGCCTGCTTGCCAAACTTCTTCTCAAGTTCTACACATAGCTACGGGTGCGGTTTGATCATAAGGCCCTATCTATGCGATATACCACATGGACGCGAACACTAGAATATTGAACGAGCAGCCCTCAGGTATATAACGAGACCGTCGTAGGTGAGATCAATTGGACCTTTGACCGTCTCGAATTGTAATATGTATATTTCGGCTAGATTCTACGCGCTCACTTTGCTAGTGGCGAGTGGTAAGCAATTATCTCCTGCCCCAGAGTAATCTTGACGGAAGTCCACTCTCATAGTTTCTTCTCAATCGATCTTGGACGCTGTTAGCCCATGGCCACCAGGCCCTGGAAACGTTCTTGTTCCACAGCAGCCTGATCTCGAACTCGTTCAAATCCTCAACAAAGTTGACCCTAATAATGTCAGAGCAATAATTGAAAAGCTCACCACCTTCGGTACTCGACACACCCTCTCTAGCCAAACCGACCCTCACCGTGGAATTGGCGCTGCGAGAGACTGGATCGCAGCTGAGTTGCGCCGCTATGCCGCTCCTTCCAACGGACGAATGGTCGTGACTGTCCCCAGCTATCTCCAACCAGCCGCACCAGGAAATTCAATCCCTAACGACACCATTATTAGCAACATCGTCGCAACACTAACAGGTTCCAAGGAACCCAACCGTGTATACGTCGTGTCTGGCCACTACGACTCGCGCGTAACCGATCTCAGCAATTTCATGGACGACGCTCCTGGGGCAGACGATGACGCATCTGGGGTTGCAGTCTCGATGGAGTTGGCGCGAGTAATGGCAACGCACCAGCCAGCCGCGACCATCATGTTCGCCGTCGTCGCAGGAGAGGAGCAAGGGCTTTTCGGTTCCAACTTCATGGCTACGACACTGGCAAGCCAAGGAGTGGACGTACAGGGCATGCTTGACAACGATATCGTTGGGAGTTCGACAGGCGACGATGGCACCGTAGATCCAAACGACATCCGAATGTTTGTTGCTGGCCTTCCCTCAAACAACACAGCACAGCAGAATCTAAACCTTGCGTCCATAGGCGGAGAGTATGATTCGCCAGCACACCAGCTTGGGCGATTTACCGCAGAGGTCGCTCCAAATGCTGTAAGTGGAATGAATGGTATGTCACCCAGTCTTCAGCCGGAAGCTTGGCTGCTAACGAAAATGGGCAATACAGTGAGGGCAATCTTCCGCCCAGATCGTTTCTTGCGCGGAGGCGACCACGAATCTTTCCTCAAGCAAGGTTTCCCAGCGGTCCGATTCACCGAGCCGCATGAAAATTTTGCCCACCAACACCAGAACACCCGGCTGGTTAATGGCGTTCAATTTGGTGACTTGATTGAATTTGTCGACATCGATTTCACTACTAGGGTGACAAAAATCAACGGAGCTACGCTGTGGTCGCTTGCACAAGCCCCAGGAACGCCAAAGAACTTGGTCATAGACACGAGTGTGTTGACGAACAACTCGACCTTGCGTTGGACTGCAGATCCACACGCTGATGCTGGGTATGAAGTCGTCTGGAGGGAGACAGATCAACCTCTATGGTCGCGCGTTATATCAGTTGGCAAGGTAAACTCAACTGTGGTCAAACTGTCGAAAGATAACGTTCAGATGGGAGTTCGTGCAGTGGGCAAGAATGGTTACAAGAGCCCAGCTGCGTTCCCAGCCCCCCAGCGTGGCTAAAATAAAAGTCATAAAACCTGTCAACTATATATATAGAATTGCTGAAAATCTCGTACCTGAGTTCGGATGACGGTGCGCTCGAAATCCCGACCATGAGACACAAGGTCAGAAACCAAACATGCAGAGGATTTTCAATGTTCCAGTTTTTGATATGAGAAAGAGCGCTCTCGCTTCCAGAGTCTCATCGAGAAAATGACAGCTTTGAAGCGAACGTCAAATTTCAAGAAACTGATTCAAATACGAAAGCGATGGTACAGGGGGAAAAGCGAGAATTATAGATTTAAATGCTTGTCGCAGCCAAGAAACGAAGATGTACACATTGTTTGAAATTCAAATGTGATGCAGTATCCTAAGATGACCCTCCGACCTCTGAAACAAGAAGCAATTAGAACGACAAGAGAATGGAAAAAATGGAAACAGCGTACGCTCTACCATGACATCAATAGTGTCTGCGATCGTTGTCAGTTGTCGAGCATAAATGGCGCAAATCTGAACTCACCATTGTCGTCCATGTCGAGGGACGCAGGAGTGTCGTCATCTTGTATACGGGCACCATCGTATAAGAATCTAGATAATATGGTAATGTGTGAGTCATTTTTTCGTTTCTCTCAGAGTGGTTTCAGATTCGCTGATATCTCTCTACTAACGAGCGAAACCATACAAAGGAGCACTTACCGAATGCTTCCAACGTCCTTTCCTACCTTGTTGGCATATGCTCCTTGGAGCTTGCTGAGCTTTGTGCTTCTCTTAATCTTGAAGAAAACCTCTTCCCCAGACGAGCTCACAACCTAGCGCCAGAACGAAACATCGATGAGTACTTTGGCTTTTTGGGTTGAATATGCCAACAAAAATGGTTCAACCATATTACCTTGACATTGATGGGCGCGTTTGCGTCCTCCAATTTCGGCTCAGGCTCCTGGGTTGGTGGCTGGTGTTCTTCGTCAGACATTGTTGGTCAAGCGCGTGCCACTGGATTAGGATAGATCTGAACAGTCAAAATAGTTTTGTGAAGCGATAGATTACGCTCAACCCAAATTTCGAGGGTTAAGAAGAGTTGGACAGAAGCGAAAGGCGCGATGGCGGGGCTGGTTGTGCAAGTTCAAGAGATGAGTGCCACAGGGCTGGAAATCTAATTGTGAATTATGTAATCACCGGATGACCTCTTCCTCTCCCTCACTCGCAACATCAATCCAACTGACATGAAATGATCGTCAAGGAGGATTGGAAATAAAAATAGGTATTAACGGCGGTACAATGCGCAAGGCGTGAATAATGTTATGCGTGAACTCTAGGTTGTAAGTATGATACAACGTCATATATGAAGAAAGATAAGTAGAACCCAAAAAGAATGTTGCAGTTGATGTAGCAGCAATGTAAAACATACCAAGATGACCACATAAGAAAAGCACACTGATATTACACCCTGTTAGCAAGCATAAGATTAACGTCCTTCTCCTTCTTGGCAGCTCTTGTAAGCAGTCGCTTCGCCTTCGCATACTGTTCATCCTCATCTTCGTCAGAGTCCATCCACATGTCCCTGACCTTATCTACATCCACCACCGTCTTTTCTCGGGCAGCATGTGGGCGAACAGGTACAGGAGCAACGATGTGGGTGGGTTGGGCGGGCCTCTCGTCCTGACGATCGCTCTGCCAACTCCAAGGTGCACGACGAGCTTGCTCTTCTTCGTAATCATACTCGATTGCCGGAGGCGATGGAGAAAAAGTTGGCTGCAAAGAGACACGCACACTCTTCCTCCTCCGAGCAACTTGAGGTGTCGATGCCGAAGAACTGGCGATAGGCGGAGGTGTTTCTGTACGAGCAAGTGGTCCCGCCTGGGGAACAATTAAAGTTGACGTTGTCGACTGTGAAAGCTCGGAAGATTCTTTGACACCTGCATATCCCACAGCATGACCGTTCGCGAGACCGTTGACAAGGGGTTTAGTTTTGCTCGTCGATGGAATAGGAGAAGCCACTGCCTGCTGCTCGTTTTCTTGGTCTGAGTAAAACTCGTTTCCAGTCTCATATGTCGAAACAGAGGCATCACTGTCACTATTCCCATCTTGATCTTCGTCAAGAGGAGGTGCAATAGCTTTCCCCTTCCCCTTGTCTTTTGACGATTGTTTCAGGGTTCCGTCGGTACCCCAAGGTAACGTCCCATCCACAGGAGGAGGAGCATGCTGGAAAGGTGTCAATGAGTGTTCGTTAGGTGGTTGCGAGACTTCTCGCGGACCAGGTGAGGGTGACCTGCTCGTTCTCAACGCGCTTCGCAAAGCCGGCTTGGCTACAATCTGGCCACTGTTTACCACAGACTTGGTCATGGTAGGGATTGTGCCAGTGGCCCAGACCTCGTCCTGAGCCTGCACAGACGACGATGCTTGAGCAGGACGTGAAACTGCAATCGGAGCTGGACGCGGATCGAACACAGATCCTGGAGCTTTGACTTCGAACATCCTAGTTTTCGGAGGCGTGCTTGTTGATGTCCGTGTCGCAGTCGTCGCACGAGGCTTCGTCTGATTCAGATCGAACGCGGCTAAGCTCTCCCTGTTGATGGGCGGGGGTGCCTTCACAAGCTCCATCATCCCCACCGGTTTTTGTGTCCCACCCACACTTTTCCTTGCTTTCAAATCTTGAGTCCACTCTTCCCGATTCCTCGCTACATCCTCCACGATACTCATGAGACTCGGGACAGCTGGAGCGGGTTGGACCACAGAACCACCACCACCAGTGGCACTCGGCACAGGTGGGACAACAGCAGCATCCGTCTTAACCAGCGCCGGCGTCGAGCCGCCCTGTGAAGGTCTCCGCCCCAGCCCAACCACACCCTGTCCAAGAGTCGTCTGCTTCTTCGTTCTAGCACCAGCAACACCACCAACGGGAGCACTCGCAGAGCTCACAACCGAAGAATTCCTGGACAACCCGCCATTGAGCGCCTGTGTATGAGCGGCCCAGCCAGCCTGAGAAACTAGGGTCCCACTAGGACTATCTCCACCAGCAGGAAGAACCGTGGCCACGCTTATAGAAGAAGGGGTGCTATGGTGCAGGGAAGGTGACTTCGTGGTGCCAGTTGGTGTCGTCGTGGATGTTTTGAGAGATGTTTTCCTTGACGGTGTTTGGTTTGGCGGTGCGGGCGTTGCAACAGGCATCGAGGGTTTAGACGCACCCATAGAAGGCGAGTGAGTGGTAGGATGGGCAGCAAGTGATGATGTCGAAGTGACCACGATAGTAGTTGCAGAAGGAGAAGCCGCAACCTGTGCTTGTGGCATCTTCTTCGTCAGGCTCTTTTTCTTCGTCACAGCAGGAGCAGAAGCTACCAGTGTCATGGCTTCTGTATCGCTGGAATACCCCTTCCGGGTAGTTGAAGACGTATCCGGTATGTTTGTCTTGGCCTGCGTCTGCTTACTAGAAATGGCAACACCAGAAAGAGTAGGAACAGGAGGAACCACGGGCTTGGGCACCTTCGTCGTGCCAACCTCGCTTGCGACTCTCCTCCTCCGCCCAAGGTCAACAATCATCCCATCCTCTTTGTCTCCTTCAACCCAACTTTTCCGCTTCTCAACCTCCACATCAACACTCGCACTCCTCCGCCCAGGAACCTTTCCCGGTGTACTCTTGCCGGCAGCTGTGCTCGCGGCCCTAGCAGGTGCACGAGCAGATGGTCGCGAAAGCTCTACAGCGGACGAAGATGCCGATGACGCCATACTTCCATTGTCATCACGTCCGGTACCACCAGCAGCAGCTAGAGCAGCAGATGCCGACACAGGCGGTCCAGCACGGGTTTTCTTCAGCCTTCTCCCACCAGGAGTCGCAGTAGTAGGAGAGTGCCCTACATCACTCGCGGCCCTTCCTCTCTGAGCCTTCGTACCACCGTTGGGATGGTGTCCGATTCCAGTGGCAGATACCACACCAGCGTTAGAGACCGCCAGACCAGCAATGCCTAGCCCAGAGGCTGGATTAGCCCGGCCCATGTCAGCAGTATCAAAGCTCCCCCTCCGTGCGAGAACCTGGATATTCTTGTCCGTCCTGGTCTCCCATCTCTTCGATGTTTTGCCCTTGTCCTTCTTTCCAGCTGCATTGCTAGGACTGCGGAAGATGCCTTGAAGGCCTGGACGTGCTGATGTGGGGGTGTCGTCATCAGAGTCCGAATCGACCTCCTCACTACCGACGACTCCTTTGGACAAGGACCGCGAACGCGAACGCGACGGAGAAGACTGCTTGCCTCCAAAGAAGCCTCGTATGCTGCCTAAGAAACTCTTGGATGGCGACGAGTTGGCAGACTTGGACGGAGGCTGGTGTTCCTCTGCATCCGCGAATGTCACGTGTGTATGAGTACCTGAAGCTGAAGCTCCAGCCTGCTGCGGCTGCGCATGGCGGTGGGGGTGAAAGAACGAAAAAGGCTTCTTATCCTTTTCTTTAGCCGCCTCGTCGATCGGCTTACTTTCCTTCTCTTTACTCTTGCCCTTCTCCTTTCTGACACTCTCTTCTTCCTCTTTTCTGCGCTTTTCCAAGTCCTCGTTTTCCTTCTCCAATTCCCTCTTCCTGGCCTCAGTCATAAACCTTGGGTTCTCAACTAACGCCAACTTCCCTTCCTTCACAAGTTTTTTCTCCACCTTGAGTTCGTCCTCTGTGCTTGACCCGGCATCTTCCTCTTCTGTTGCCGCCGTTTCGATTCCATGACCTTCGCTACTGCCAGTCTTTCTTAGCTCCTCCTCTGTTATCCGCCGCTCCAGCACGCGTCTCTGTGGATAGCTAGAAACAGGCTGCGGAGCAGTTACTGAGACTAGATGAGGTTGCTGTGTCGTGGGTTCTCCCGTAGATGCAATAAAAGAAGCCCTTTGGGGTGTCGAATAGCCAGAGGTAGAAGGAGTAGCATGCAAATTGGACTTGGACGACCGATGCTGCTGCTGTAACCCAGATGGGCCGGCAACAGGCCCAGCAGTCGGTATATCGTACGCGTACCCGTTCAGCGCATGAGGCGCAGGTAACCGCACAGTAGTATGTAAATCGTCCCTGAACACCTCGCCCGTGACCAGTCCATGAGGGCTGCCAATTGTAGATGCAGATGGCCCAGAAATAACGGAGGTCGAGGCGTCCCTTCCTGGCACATGAACAGCTACAGCCGGTGCGTACGTCATGGTTTCTACTTTATATGTCGCTGGCGTGACTGGGGTGAAATATATTGACGAACCAGTCGTAGTGGACACGCCAGATGGCGGACGCGTGCCTGATAAGGACGGCTGGGCCTGGACAATCTCGGGAGCGTTGTTGTTGTTCACCGGATGGTCGCCATTCTTCGGGGTAGGTTCGCCGAATATGCCAGAGGTCATTACGGCACCCAAACTCGGTGGAGGAGGGGGTTCTTCGCCGTACAGGTTCACTTGTGAAGCAGACTGGGATGGACCGATTGATGACATGTCAGAGGAAGGCCGCGCAGAGTCATATTCTGCGACTGGTAAAGGGCCGTTGTTGTTTGGAAGCGAGTTGATGTGTGGTTCATGTACAAGCAGAGGACGATGCACTTGTTGTTCTGATCACGAAGTAAAAGAATGTCATCAATAAAATGAATCATAAACATACAAGGGGCCAACCTACCGAGAATTTCGACATCCAAGCCTTCAAGAGATTTGAGAGCTTCTTTTCCTAACTCTCCCCACATCCACCCACAGTCGACCATAGCTTTCATCCGTGCACCTAGGCCATCTCGGACAGCAGCGCACCGTTTGATCGCAAGTTCACGTTCTTTCGCTGCCAGATGTGATTCACATGCTTGCAATTCTGACTGAGCAGCTGCAAGCTTAGTAGATGACGAGAAGGATCCAGACAATGGACCTGTAAACCGAACAACAATGAACAAAGTGAATGTTGAAAAGGTCTCGTGAAATGAGTGACCAAAGCGGACTACGTACGTGATGGTGAAGGCGTTGGCGATTCCTGATGTGCGATGGACAATGAAAGTGAAGACGAAGAAGGGAATCGTTGGTGTCCGAGAAGCAACGAATCCCTAAAGTTACCAGTGCTCTTCTGCGACTTCGAAGCCTTGATCAAGCGAGTAACCCTACAAAATTGTTAGAGACATGCACGAGTATTTCAGAAGTCAATGATACACACAAAATTTCTCTGTCTCGCATGATGTTTCCAACCTCGTCTTCCGACTCCTTCAACTGCCTCATGGTCTCTCTCCACTGGTCGACGCCAAGCGAATAGCGTCTAAGAGCTTCATCAGCAGCTGCAAGTGACCCAGCTATAGCCAAAATCAGATTGGAGGCTGGAGGGGGTGACGCAGCAGCATAGGCAGCAAATGAAGCTAGAGATGAGTTGGAGGCGTCTAGGACCTGGTTAAGCTGCTTCGAGTATTCTTTTTCGTGTTGCAGAAGATTTGTGAGCAAACGAGAGTCTGCCGGGCGGTGTACCATGGCCCCTTTGAGGAATTAAACGGAAATAAGCTACCTAAAGAACGGAGAGTGGAGGGAGAGAAAGCAGAGACACGTCTTTTTTTGAAACCACCAACATTGACCTTGCCCAGATCATTAGTAAGCAACAATGATGTCACAAACGACCAGGCCCCTATTTTGCAGAAGCGATGTTAGAAGACGGCGGTTAGAATGAGGAAGTCGACCTAAATTGATAAATGGAGTAGATCACGCAGAATCGCGTACAGAGGCAAATGGACAACATTGCCAATGAAGGTCCTATGAATATAACATGCACAAGAATAACAAGCAGGTCGAGACCTCGACCTGCTTATTTTTAAACTCGGGGACGGACTTACAGTAGAGATTTCTGCCACAAGAAATGGAAAGGCTTGACATTGGAGAGGACAACGAATTTCGCGCATTAGTTCTAGAATGATACGGGCACCTTACGTGCCTGTTGCATTCGGCATTGCTTGTTTGAACCGTGAATAAATACTAATATTAATATCACAGCAATCCGTCCGCCAGTGCCCCCGTACAATTATATAAACCACGGCTCTAGCCAGCAGCAATAGCACCTCCAACCACCGGCCTCTTCCCTCCAAACATCCTGCCCATCCTTCCAGTGATTCTCTCAACACCGATCCCAATCCCCAAAAGCACCGCCACATCAACCGCTAGTAGCTCAATCACAGCTGCAATGAACCGCGGCGCAAAGACCTTCCACACCATCAGGTGCCGTCTCAGTATCGCAGCGCTCACCGCCGTGCCAAGGAGCAGAGCAAGATAGTAAATCGTAATCCCTAGCGCAGCGAGCGTGCCCTCGTGTTTGACTTGGGCGTCTGCATCTGACTCGGGTGTCAGCTGCTGTTTCTCTTGATTTTGGCTTCCGGAGGGAGGTGGGGGCGAGGGCAGAGGTAGAGGTGTGCGATTCCACAATGCAGCGAGCGGTGCAGCAAGAGCGAAAAGAAATATCGGTCCGGCCGAATTCAAAACGACACTCACAACTGACCATGGGTAGCTCAGAGTCGGAGTGAGCACAAATCCTGATTTCCATTGCAGCGACGAGATCGTCGACTGGTGACCCGTGCCGTAGAACGCATGCATCCCGAGCAGCGCGATAGGTGTGATATCTCCGAACCTGATAGGTGGAGACCTCGACAGAGCACCAGAGAGGACGGAGGAAGGAGTGGAGGAGGCCAAGGCGGCATGGATGTTTCGCGCATCGCGTGCGCTGTCCAGGACTTCGAGGAAGGAGAGGAGGGCAATGGTAGAGAGAGCTAATATTACTTGGCCCGTGAGCTGTGTGCAGATGTACACTAACCCGAGGGCGATACTCCAGAAGATAAGATATGGAGAGCCAAAGGCATTGGCATAGCCAATCACTTGGATCTGGCGGTTTTGATCCTGTCTTTGTTTCTGTTGTTGGCCTTCAATTATATGGGCAGGGGCTTGGATCTTGATGTCGAGACACAGAGGCACCACAAACCACAGCGTACCACCTAAAATGGCGATCCATACGAACCCACTTCTCGCAATCCACGTTCTCCCTAGACGTAGTGCCACTGTCCACTCATCGCCGTCACCCAACACAGATGCAGAATCCGCCCATTCTAAAATCCAGTATCCCGCGCCAGCAACGAGGGTGGGTAGCAAGAACAACGGTAAAAACGTCTTTGCTACGCCAGAGTCTGCTCGAGAAATACGCAGGACTCGCATTATAGCATACGGTAATGCTGCAGCTACCGGCACTGCAAGATATCTAACCAATACAGGTGGCTCGGGCAAGGAAGAAGACGCAAAGAACGTGACGTGGCAGTATGGTTGCTGCTCCTCTCTGCATATCGTGCTGATCGCCATGAGCCTCACACATAATGCAAAGAGAAGGGAGAACCCGAGGATGCGGTACTGGAGACGTTTGTTCGGGGCTGAGAAACCTGTTCGAACGTATGGCACGACGGAGGTGACGAGGAGGAACGGAACGAGGCGGTCTTCCCAGAACGTGAAGGAATTGGAAAGAAAGGCGATGGAATGCAGAATGAGGATGAATGGAACCGATTTGAAGGTGTCGAAGGAGACTTTGGGTGGCGAGGATATGATTAAAGTTATTGAAGATGAGAGGGCAGCGGCAAAGAAGGCACAATCGAGGGCAGTTACCCCGGGCATAAAAGTACCTAAAAAGAAATGACCCGTGATGCCCAAAAGTGATCCTCCAACGGCACCTCGTAAAGCTAGCATTAGCTGACTCTTCAACCAAGTGTCCCATACGTCCTTAGAATCAGCAAAACCGGAATAAATGGCCCATGAGGCACATAGGCCCATGCTCAGCAAAGAGAGTCCAAGACTCATAAGCAGAGGGTTGAATTGGGCCCACATTGCACGACATGCTGCCAGAGCAACGCGGTTGAAGTTGACGAGCGTTACCAATTCAGCATCGATGGACATGCCTGACTTTTGAGTGGCCCTCCATGCTGTTTGTATTCTTGTCCATGCCTCGTCAAGTTCACTGCCAGAGGGGCTGGAACGGTAGGTGTCGAGGTATGTCATGATCTGCTCGACGTTGGCTTGAAGGGCTTTCGCCAAAGACAGGCGTCCGCCTCCGGCACCACGCCAGAAGAGTTCGGGGATAACGCTGCCGAGGTTGTTGTATGGAATAGGCACGCCGAGGAGTAAGGAAATAGTGGGCAGGATATCGATTTGTTGAATTGATCGGTGAGGTGTGTTTGATCCTGGAAAAGTCTTGAATTGTAGCAGTCCACTCGGAGGAGTAGAAGACGGTTGGGTCAATGCTACGCCTTTGCTATATATCCACATGCCAGAGGACGTCTCTAGAGTGCCGTCTCCGCCGTGGTCTCCTGAACGGTCCATGCCATGATCGCCAAGAACGACGAGTAGGGTGTCATCTTGTAGAAGTTGCACTACACGAGTGAGGACGTCGTTCATCTGCTGCAATTTTGTCTTCATGCTCGGGTGATCTGGGCCAACTCGGTGCCCGACGTGGTCGACACCGAGGAAGTGGCCAATGAGAAAGTCAAATGGTTGCGACGAGTCCTCCAGAAGCGGGAAGAGGTGCCTGATGACGCCTTCATCGACTGTGTGGAGGTCTTCAACATTGAAAGAGTCGTATGGATGCTTCATGTTCGGTTCGAAGGTGTCAGGAAAGACAGACATCCAGGTATCGTCACCCATAAACGCTATCTTGCTTCAAAAGTCGTAAGTGCATTGCAAGGCAGGAAAAAGACGACATTACTTTCTTTCCAGCCATCTTTAGCTGCTTCAAGATAGAGTCTTCCGCAATAGAAGAGCCTCCAAAATTGTTACCCATGTCAACAAACGTAGGCAATGATCCTGTAGTGATGCCTTTTATTCGTTGGAGCGTAGTCGTCGGTGGATCCGCGTAGGCATTGAAGAGGAAGGAATTTGCGGGGTATTTTTTTGTCAATTCGCGCGGCAGCGTCAATATATTGTGGTGAAATGAAGACGGACTTGTCGACGGGTTCGGGGCGATAAAATCAAACCGCAAAGAGTCGATGATGAGCAGCACTGCTCGTTTATGGGTAGGTGCAATTCCGCAGTTCGTTTCTAAGCATGTTGACGCGTTGGAAAGAGAAAGTCGC
The DNA here is from genome assembly GCA_023014345.1 of Galerina sulciceps. Lineage (NCBI taxonomy): Eukaryota > Fungi > Basidiomycota > Agaricomycetes > Agaricales > Galerinaceae > Galerina > Galerina sulciceps. Next base: position 1,721,374 of record JAEDXJ010000001.1, read on the forward strand.
GTTAGGAGAAAGCCTCTAGTGAAGAGATAAATTCCTGCCACATGGACAAGGAAGACCCAGACATGTAGACCAAGTCGTGAGGAGAGCATAAAGAAAACCAACTCCGTGCAACGTCCGACGTGTCCCAAATCCGGGCCGGCCCTCTGAGATTTCTTCGTCAAAGCTGTCAAAATCTTATCTCCTTCTTCCTCCCATGTCGGACTACACATCACAGTCCTTTCGCCCGTTGCTGGACAGACTCGTACAAACGCCTGAATATTTTGGCGCTGAAGACCTCAAAGAGGCCCTCAACCACTTATTTACACCAGATGTCCTCCACCCAGCACAGATCGGCGCTTTTCTGACAGCGCTGCACATCCATCGTGTGGAAAGAAGACCTGAGTCACTAGCAGCAGCCGCGAGCGTGCTGCGTGAGCGAGCCTTGAAAGCCGCGGTTGAGCTTGCAGATGACGATTTTGTCGTCGACATTGTCGGCACTGGGGGAGACGGGTATAATCTTTTCAACGTCAGCACGACTGCCGCCATAGTAGCTGCAGGTGCTGGTGCGCGGGTCATCAAGGTAGGCACCCTATCTCTGCTTTCTATTTTCTACAATATTCTGACCCAACAGATCTGATTATGCCTTTCTTTAGCATGGTAGCCGAGCTTCTACCTCCTCATCAGGCTCAGCCGACCTTCTTGAGTCTCTCGATTGCCTCTTTACCGCACCTACACCAGGTACACCAATGCCCATCCCACGAATTCCCTTTACCTTTATTCTCGCACCACACTATCACCCAGCAATGGCTTCCATTGCACCATATCGCAAAGCACTTCCATTCCGTACCATGTTCAACGTCTTGGGACCTCTCATTAACCCCGCTAGACCCCGGGGAATGGTACTCGGTGTCGCCGAACCAGAGATCGGCCCCACCTTTGCACAATCCCTGCAGGAAGGCGGCGTCGAGCGCGCTCTCGTCGTCTGTGGCTTTGAACGCATGGATGAGATCAGTTGTGCTGGGCCCACACATGCCTGGGAGCTCAAAGACGGCAAGGTAACGAGCAAAGTGCTGAAGCCTGTCGATTTTGGCCTGCCAACGCACCCTCTGACAGCCGTTGTGGGGGGAAGTCCTAAGGAAAACGCAGAGACGTTCAAGAGGCTGCTCACAACAGGAGAAAAAGTCCCCGACGAGCTTGTGCCAGTGTTAGACTTTGTGCTGATGAATGCATCGGCGTTGCTGGTGGTAGCCGGTGTGGCGAAAGATTTCGTAGAAGGTACTCGGCTCGCACGGGAGAGTGTTACCTCGGGGAAGGCCTGGGAGGCTTTGCTTATTTTCCGTGATGCGGGGAAGCGTGCTGCTGAGGTATCATTGCTTTTGCGTTCATCAGTTATTTTGCTCATTCTGTTTGGTTTGTACCGTTTTGTGTTGTTTTAAGGCCCTCGCAAGTCAAGCTTAGACTATCATCAAAACCTCTCGATGTCCGAGCCATCAATTTCAATCATGCTTGCAATAGGCAATGTCAAAAGCATATCCGAGGCATCTAGGCCGTAGGAAGATCTGAAGCAAACATGGGAAGGAAGATATAGGATGGGAAAGATATCGACAGTTACACAGGTACTTAAATATAGAGCTTCTATTAATACTAATGCTAGATGATTGCTCGCTTCAAGAGGCCTCAGGTCTTAGATCTGTGGCATACAATCCACATGAGCGCACCATCCGAGGGCCGAACGAAATCTGTTCTTGCAGCTCCTACCGGCACTAGATTTTTCAAATAAGTCTTGTAGGTTGCTATTCAAGTGTTTCGAACATTGTTTAGGGCTTAAACGAACGTTTAGGAGTGATCATAGCAAATGTGGATGATAGGTGATGCAGAAACACCTGAAATAACCACGATAGATTTGGGATGGATCCCGCCTAAGGATTGAGAAAGAAATAGAGCCATCGATCCACTGATTCCATGGTAATTGGGAATCCAACTGCGTAACCTCATCCACACCAAGAACACAGGCAATTGAATGAGTAAGCGTCTATTGCCAGAAGCATGAAACATTTCAACAGGATTTGGCTTTTATTATACTAACGCCTGGAACAAAGGGGCGCGGTGGCTCAATGGCTACTGCGTTGCCCTAAAGGCATGGCTGTGCACCAAGCCGAGAGGTGGGGGGTTTGATTCCCCCTCAACGCAGTTACCATAAGACTGTACCCGTGGCTTGCTGCGGGAGAACCACTGAGCTCCCCATTTGAGGGCGAAAGGTCCGCAAGGACGGCTCAGGGGACGGGGGTGATGAACATCTGCGAGCCCTCGAAGGTCCAAAGGAGGCTGTGTCATTCGCTGCTGATGATCGAGTACCGTGAGGTCCCTACGGGTGGACAGCATACCTAACGAGTCAACGGCCGGGCCCAGTTTCTAGCCCGAAAGGGTTGGGGGATGTCACTTGCTGTTCGATGATCGAGTACCGTGAGGTCCCTTCGGGTGGACAGCATACCTAACGAGTCAATGGCCGGTCCCAGCCTCCAGCCTGTAAGGGACCGAAAGGATAGGACATGATAAATCTGGGAAGATGTGTGCTAAAAACAATCCGACTGGCGTTTCGGCGCTGGACAGGACACCCAGATACGGCGTCCGGGCCGTCGTTAGTCACACAGACTCTCGTGCGCACACACGGGTCAAACGTGGCGAGACAGTGACTCTGGACAGATGGGGTTCCGGGCCGTTTGGCAAATCGAACCATCTGCCGGGGGACGGGAAGGTTCGGCGAGGTGCCGAGCTGGGCCGTAGCAGGGCGGGACAGTCTCCCTACCCTGGCTCGAAAGACCTATATCCACTGTCGGTCGGCACGGAAATAATATGTCCGAGCCGGCTTAAGTTGAAGCGGAAGTGTTGGATCGCCTGGGGGGGTGGCAGCCCTGGGTAGTCAAGAGATCCAATCGGGTCCTGCGCAAGCAGGGCCCTAAACTTCGCAAGCCTGCCCCAAGACCTGCCGCCATTCCTGCGAAAGACCCTAGCGTTCAGTATTGCTGCGGAGAAACAGGCATTCCACCAGGAAATTAACAGGACATGGCGAGAACAATGGGCCCACTCACCAAGAAAAGAGAGATTCGAGCGCATCGACCCAAACTTCCCCTTCGTCAAGCACAGAAAGATAGCCGAAAAGCTCAATCGAACCCAGTCAAGCCTCCTCACGCAAATCCGGTCAGGACACATCCCACTAAATGGACACCTACACAGAATAGGCAAATCAGAAAGCGACCGGTGCCCCAACTGCAGAGAAAGACGCAATGGAAGGAGAGCCAAGGAAACGGTAGAACACTACCTCTTCGAATGCAGCAAGTACGAAGGACACAGAGCGAGGCTATACCTCGAAATCAAGACAGACAGACCTAAGCTCGCGGAAATCCTCACCAACCTCGACACGACAAAAGCACTACTCAGATACGTGGACAGAACGAAACGTTTCAAGGGCATCGACACTACGAAACTCACAAGGAACTTGGCATAGCAGATAACAAAAGGTAAGTACAGGAACACATACTAATCCTACAGCCAACAGACGTCACCCGACCATCTCTTTTGATTACGACAAAGAAGGACCGACACACCAAGCGCGACAAACCAACTCGAAACACCCTAGACAACAAGAAAGAACCCCGTAAACAAAATGCCAATCGCGAAAGCGATCGGGTGCCAGTAAGAACCCTGATGCACTCAGAGACCAACGAACAGAAAACCATGCAAGTTAGTAGGAAGGGGAGTCTCAAACGGTCGAGGAACGGCCGGACCTGGAGATGCGGGGACGTGCGGGCCCTGTAGGGAACTGAGACTCCATGACATAGGGCTGATGGGCAGACCAGTCGTATATATTTTCTACTACTTGCACGTACAGTACAAAGCCAAGGCGGGACAGCAGTCCCCGGAGGCGTAAAAACGTAATAAAAAAAAAAAAAAAAAAAAAAAAAAAAAAAAAAAAAAAAAAAAAAAAAACGCCTGGAACAAAGGTCAATTGGGACATACACAAGTAACAGCGGACTAAAGGTGCTCTCAGGATGTGATGCCTGACCCTACCAGGCCGGAAAATCACTGCTGCCTTCCATGAATGCTCGATATTCGAGATCCATGTCGATCTCGAAAGAGCTCCAAGCATTTGGAAGAACTTTGTACATGTAATCTTGAAACCACCTCAGCATTCTAACTTCGTCGTCGACTTCTATGTCGCGTTGTGCAGGACGTAGCTCCAAAAACTGTATGCGTATCGTTTTCAAGAGAGGATAAATTGGCCCAGTCAAGGCATCATCGATGGAACTCCATCCCGCAAGGTTATTGTCCAGGAAGCGATTGCTTAGCCAGAAAAGGTCCTCTGGTGCAAATACAACTAGCTCAATTTGAAGTTCCTCCAAGGTCGATTGTGCCATGCTTCGTGTTTGAGATCATCTCTAAAAGGAGTGGAGGTGGGAATGTCATGGTGCTTTCCTGGCTAAGATCATTAAAACAACGGAAGCAAAAAAAGCGAAGGGCAGAAAAATCTGACAGAAATTGAGTTGGAAAGGGTACTGTGTGTGTGATATTTTTTAAATCAAAATGTCAGCAGCGCGAAAGCTAACCCATGAAATTTGTGCTTACGCCTGAAATAACCGACTATTTCATAGAGACTGAGTGATTCTAAAGTGCTTAGGGCGTGAAGTAGAGAGCCAACTCTGGTACCAAAGGACAGAATTGTCATTTTGAGCCGTTTGAGTTTTGATAGAGCTGTGGAAGAGGTTGACCCAGAAGTAAATATTGCTGAATATACATCATCCGAAATATCACTTTCAAGATACTCCAAATTACTAAAGCTGGCCGGATTCCAAGTAGTCGGCTCTCCGGGTTTCATGTTCAGTATATTTTTGATCGACAATTCCCGTAGATTAACGCATTCTGAGAGAATAGAGACAGGGAAGAGGTTGATGTGGGCAAGGTGCAATACTGTAACCGAGCGGCAAATATTTTCAACTGCGACCGTCATTGTGCTATGTAGCCGATTCCAGTTAATCCACCACTGATCATCATCAGATGTCGCTGCGCTGAAGGAGAAAGAATCCAACGAATTCAAACTGTCCAAGAATATAGGGAAACGCGATCGTAATTCATCATCTCTAGGAGGCTTTCCCCAACCGTGTGGGTCCAACGAGACTGGTTTGCACACGACGAGAGTTAGCTCGCGTACATGCCTGGCCAATGGAGCGACCTCGCGGAGTGGATCGTTCTCAATTATTTGGAAGAAGAGGTCATCACGTCTGTTATCCCAGTTTTGGCATGGCTCAATTTGTTCTTTCCAGGTGACATGTTTGAATACGAGTGATCTGGCCCGAAAATGGAAGAAGTGCGAAACCAAGAGACATTGGACGAGGGCCTTCCAACTTGCGAGATCGTGATCTGAAAACCATGAATTGGAAAGGATGTCTAGTATTAAGTCTATCAGTTCTTGAGGTAATATTGGCTCGGTTGTGAGAAACACTGGAAGATGATTTTCAGTATTGATTGAATCAGAAATGCTGGTTTTCACTGAAAATAAAGTGAGTGACGGTGATAGCTGAATGCGTCTACCATGACGTACTTCTTGATAAGAGTAGGCTGTGAGTGGTTGTACTATTCATCTCTAATACTCGTTGGAGGTTGGAGGAACCAGAGAAAGATATGTCGTGGGAAAGTTATACAAGCCTATTCGAAGTACTGGTAACAGGGCGACCCCTAAGTCCCTCCTTATTCTCCACCTCGACGCGGTGACAAGTCTAGTACTTGGACATCATGGCACAATTAAAATATAGATCTTTCAGTGTACATGCTTGGCAGCGTTCTGCCTACAAAAAGCATTGGCAAACAAACTGGGTATCCAATACGACATTCTGCGTCAGGCAATTTGCAACTGCTTTCATATCATGGGCATTGGGATGTGCTTGGCCACAAGAATAATGCGGCTCGGCAAGGCGAAGATAGCGGAGGTCCCAACCAGGGTAGCTCCGTGCTTGCATTTCTTGATGGAATTGTAACTATTTGTGAGATGCCAATGATCAGCATATGATTAACGGAAGAGAAGAAACTACTAGACGAACATTGTTTCCTACGGGGCCGAAAGTGTTGTCATACTTGATCGTTAGAGCCTTCAACTTGGGCGTTTTCTTGGAAAGCAAGTCAAAGAATTGAGATGTCAATTCGTAGCAGATAAACGAGAGCTCTTCAAGTATTGCTTGGCCATCATGGCGAGCAAGAGTATCCAAAATAGCAGAAAGACGACGAGGAGGAAGCATTACGTCTGACATGAATAACTTCGTGAGGTTAGGCGCTACTTGAGAAAGGTTGGGGAGCAATGCACGGGTGCTTAAATTGGGATCAGTCCAATATAAATTAAGATCTTGTAGTCCGACGTCCAACCTCTGGAGTTTAGGAAGCTCGAGTTCGCTGAATAAGTACGGTTTTTCAGAGGTGCGTGGTGCTGTGTGGTTTAACCAGGTAGTGTAAGTGTCGTCGGAGTGGCTGAATGTGATACAACGCGCGCGGGGTTTGATAACGAAGGTGTCCAAGGTAGAAGCATGCCTTGCAATGAATCTTGTAAAGTCTTCCGGTTTGGGTAACGAGCGGGTGTTGATGACCGCGAGGAACTCGAATTTTTTCAAAATCAAGAGGCGTGGAAGTTGTTCAAACATTTCTCCAAGGTCCGCAATGATCACGGAAGAAAGGGAAACGGATGTAAGGGTGCGTTTGAAGGCTGTAAAGAAGGATACAAGAGCCTGAATCGCGGATTGCCACTGAGTGGGACTGTGGGGATAGCGGCTGATAGAAATATTAAGGTCGAATTCTTCAAGCTTGTTCAAAACTGTGGAATGCTTGTTGAGGGGTTTCAACAGTGTGGGTATTTTGACTACTGTCGTGTCAATACTTATTTTTCTTATATTGGGTCCTATGGAATTCGAGGACCAGAGTGACTCTAAGAAAGAGATGAAGGTTGGCGTAAGGGCGTGGTCATGTAGTGTGAGTGTGATTTCCTGGAGGTTTGGGCAGCACTTCACAGCATTCTTGGCCACCCCGAGGATAGCGAATGATGAATCTTGAAGACATTCCTTCGATTCGTCGGACAGTGGACTCTTTGCAATATTCTTCAAATATGTCAAGCTCGACGCGACTTTGCGCTCAAACTTGCTATGGGTATCTACTTCGTCTAGTCCTGGAAGGAAGGCTGGTCGGACAAACAGGTGTCGAACGCGTTTGGAAATGCCTGCGTGCCTCCAGATACAAAGAATCAGATTGAAAAACGACCAAAAAGAAAACGAAACCCAGCACCGGTACCTGAGTTGCTTGAACGACTTCATCATGACTTTATCATCAGATATGAAACGAACCTCCTCGTAAAGGTCATTAAGGGCCAGTTCGAATAAGGTACGATTGACGCCAATCATCTTGTGAAGTGTGCTTCGCGGGAGGTACTGCAATATCTCCAACCACAATTCTACAGGTAGGTCGGGTGTTGACTTCATAGTAAGGTGCAAGGTAGTGGACAGTCGACTAGTCTTCCAGTGCTTTTTTATATCTTGGCCGCCCACTTGGAAGAGGGCTGTGCACAGTTACGGCGTGTTGGTGGAAATTTGGCAGGCAGAAACGAGAATTGTCATACATGATGGTTGTGGTTTGATTTCAGATCTCACGGTAGGTTGACTGAGGAGTCCATACTCGCCTTTCAACTGAAAAAAACCTTCCCAAGGTCGATGTACGTCAACTTTCGTAAGTTTCGTTATTCCTATAATTTCGTTACAGCCAGCTCAGTACGCTACCTGGACTCCTCCCAAAGCTTTCCATCGGGTCCTCCGGTCGATGTACTAGTAGGTTTGAGATGTAATATATCCAAGTCTTTGTGAGGAAGGTTTTCCGACAACAATAACTCCATGACACTTTTGCGAAAGTGCACCTCAGATATCAGTGTTAGTGGCTTCACCGGAGGCTGATTCATGCCAAGATATATCCTCGAACTCGTCAGGCTCTGTGCGAATTGAAGTGAGGACCAAATCGCCCTCTGACAACGTTGTTGGAGGTGGGAGTCGTCCTGCGTTTTCTTTACGGAGGCGGTCTTTTTGCTGCTCAGAAATGAGGAGCAGAAAACGATTACAAAAAACCGAGTGTAGAGCGCGTTGTAATGGATAGACCATTGTCTTATACGGGGGCTGCAAGAAAACAGACTGTAGATTAATATTAGCAGTTAAAGCACCACAAGAAAAACGCGCACAGTCGCGACGAACACGAAGACGCAGTTGATTGTGGTTAATGCTAGACGAGAAGGCGTTAGTCGAGCTGAGCATCGGATCAATTAAAGTATGCCCACCAAGCATACAGCCACAATGGAGGACGCCATTTCGATAAAGCGCCATAGCCCCTGCCTTCCGCGAAGAGTCCACTGGGACTGGAAATAATTTTGTTTAAAAAAGAAAAAAGAGGAGCTAGAAATGCTCACTGTGTTTTCTTGCTTTGATAACGGTCAGAACAAATATTGCTGTTATGAAAATTGTTTTATGGCAATACAAGTAGCAGCCGAGGGGGACACACCTAACTCGAGGACAAGGGTTAAAAAAAAGCTGATCTGCAGAGGGATTATAGTTCGATCGTCAAATGAAAAGGCCGATATTCGACACTTCAACTGTGGCGAGACGGTAGGCATCTCTAAAGCATTAAATTGGGTCACCGATTTATAAATTGTAAACCCGATTATAAGGCCAAATAAAGGCTGCAAAGCATGGTGACAAATTGAAGATCGTAAGGTAGGATGATGCGAAAAAGTTCTGACTTACAAATGTCATTAACCAAAAAAGCCTGTAAAGCCACTTAGGACGCCCCCAGATCGCGTATGTCCGGCGAATAAGTATGCCTGTGTTCTCGTCATGCCCCGTTATATGCAGGAAATTGAAGGTAAAACATACTTTGTGAAACCATCGTGCCAATCAGAACCATCCCTGACAAGAATTCGTCCGTTAGGAATGCCAGACACCAAGTTAATGGGGTAATTACAAAGAGATAATATGGCAAATACGGAGCATGTCTAGAATTGTGACATGAATATCAGGATACTTTGGGGTCGAATCCTAGCCGGAACCCATACCGCAAAACTAATCAAAGAGTCAAGCATGACTATACCAGCAGATGTTAGAGTTTAATGAATAAAAAGTTAGCAGACGACGTACCTTGAGAAAATAAGATTACATCGATAAACGGTAAGTATCGATTGAGGTAGAACTGGACCCGTTCAACCTTCCATGGCGATGACCAAACGTATTTAACCTAATTGCCTCGTAAACGAAATAGGATCTGGGTCCAGAAGACGGGAGAAACTACCTCTTTATCGAAGGTAAGGGAATAATCAAATATCTGTAGAGATTCAAAGTCTTTATCAATAATCATGTATCGCGAACGAAAGATGAATACGATGAATACGCACCACAATTGCATAGCCAGCCAGCCACAAAGACAGGTTATCTCTCGCCGCAGTGGATTGACTATCGATATTTTCAATAATTGCTGGGTTCATTCCTCCTTCAGGGACTACAGAGGGAGGGGCGATTGGTGACGCGGGCGAGGCTGCAACAGGTAGGACTCTGAAAGTCTAGAAAGTTTCACTTCCTGTGTGCGAAGAGCATTGGCTCTAAAACATATATGTGAGTTGGTTCCCCAAAGGCTTAGAGGGACGTGAGCTCGACTTACAGCCTATGAAGACCTCAACCAGTGATATAGGCGACAAGCCTGCCAGGATAATGGAGAGAGACGAAGGAGAGAGGGATCGATCAGGGCATTTAAATAAAGAAATATGTTACAATGCCAACGCTGGTGAGGTTCCTCTTTTCCGACGAGCGCATGAACCTGAGATACAGCGATGAAGGGTCCTATTTATATATTTCCCACAAACTGGCTTGGCGATCGCGTGAGCGCTCTTGAAGCCCTCCACAGCCCTCCACCGACCTCTAGAACTTGTATGATTAGGACCTCGCTGCGTACTTATCCAAACAACTTTAGTCGCCTCATTTCATTTGGAAGTACACGGTTATAAGTAAGAGCTAAAATTGTGATCTCAAAATTACATTCAGAAATTAAGGTTTTTTACTAGGCACACCGCTTTCTGCCGGCTCTCATAGTCCCAGCCATCGGTGGTAAAGAGGTGTCAAGATGAGAAAGCCCTGAGCGCACTACTCCTATTCACCTCTCAGTCGCAGAGTTGAACTATCCTCAATAATGTTTTTTTTTGCATTTTTCTTAAGCTTCTGAGTTCGTACTCACATCTGAATTTATTTTAGAAGGACATACCGCACCGTTTGCACAGTACTGAACGCGCCGTAGCGGCTTCTAATTTAGTCTCCCTAATTTTCGGCTCTTTCGAGCACTCCCGAAATTGAGTAGTAACGTCATTTTAAAGTTTGCGATTCTTTCGCTTAATAAATCGCCTATGCACACGTGGGTATTCAATGACATGTGCGCGTAATAGTCTTTATCTCCTTGATCTCCTTGAAAATGGGCGCCAATCTGGGAAGCGTTTCATTTTTTCACGAGACGAAATCAAGTTCGAGCAACAAAGGAAAGAGAAAGCTAATTCTGCAGACGTATGGTCCGTTTTCCTTGCCGTTTCGAGTATCAACGTCGCGACCGTTTTTGACGGACACATCTGCTAGCTTTAGATCATGCAATGGGTTGTTCCGGTGCATTCACGCAAATCTCTAGAGTGATCCTATGAAGCCGGCTGTACAAATCAGACGCACGAAGTAAGTATTTATCCGGACAAACACAACTGCTATGCGAAGATTTGTCCATGGCTGCAAAATTTTGGGTCTTACTGCTGGAGTTTAATTTCAATGCCACTATCAAAAGTGACGTTGCAATTACAAGCAAACGAATTTTGCCGTGGATCAAGTCCTACGAATGGCTCCAGGAACATCCCTCGTTGCCTTTGGTGTTGCCGAGAATATGAATGAGCGCATTCGATAGCCGATGACTGCGGTTTGTGCCTCAATCAGAGATTCCATACGGGGTCAGCGATTCAGAGAAAAAACGTGCGTGCTTTTGGCGAGAGGGAGTCCTTTCAATGGCGGAGGAGTTATTACGTATATATAAAATTGTCAGGAAATGTTCCATCCATCGCCACCATGCCGACAGAGGTAATCCCAGCGGTAAACATCACAGCCCGCCTGAGAGGGATGTTTTGGAGGTATTTGTAGAGCCTCCAGGATCTCGTCATTTGGTGCATTGCCAAAGATCATTTTACCTTTGGCAACGGAAATTTCCAAAGTCGTCGGCTACGAACATGAACGACAATGTCGGGAAGGACTGTAACAGCGCCGGAAAAAAAAAGGGACATAAAGGAATTCGCCGCATGTTTCGCGTAATAACGGTGATATCGGTTTGCAGTATCACTTATTGATGACTTCGGAGCCACTTGCACCAGGTAGGTGGGCGCTTACGCCCACGTTCTCGTATAGGTTGCAGTCATCATATGACACCTGCTCGTTAAAGTTAAAAGTTGCCTAATTTTGCTTGATCATCGTAATGTGGAGGCGAATGTGGGCGAATGTGAAGACTAAATTCAATCAAGTGACCTTCATCGAAATTGTGGACATTCACCAAAACTGACCATGTCCAGCTGTGAATTTAGCCGTTGCCTGGGCACTTATCCCAGCATCCGGTACCCTGGACTATGTAGTGAGCGGAAATTCTTGGAAGTAAGAGTAAGATCAGACAACGACGAACTTCGGTTAAGCCGTAAGCCATATATGCGTAGCGGGCATCTGTCTCCGTGTGCTCGGTATCAGTCAGTCGGTCGTTGGCTTAGGGATATCCCAATGGAGGCGGCGGATGCAAAAAAGAAACCAGATTTGGACAAAAATATACCTTATATGGGTCGGATATTTACAAGAGCGCCGCCGGTGGAAGATGAGGTGCACCACGCACAAAGGACTCAGGTAAAATTCCAAGAGAATACACTAGGACATTGGTAGTCACAGGTTCATCGAAGCCATTCCATCTGGGCTCTTTCGCGCCAAGGGATGACGGGCACAGTCCCTACGTCGTCCATGGTATCTAACTGTATTGATGTAAAAACATCCATGGTGCTCTCTGCGTAGTTGGCCAGTCGACGGCATCTGGAACTCGAACTTTCATTATCCGAGATACGATTTCGGTGCTGAAGAATCAAAAATATGACGCGGTTACAGAAGATGGAGTGCAGGACGCGTTGCAGTGGAAAAAAGAGTAGCTTCAAAGAAGACTAAAAGTTGATAGGTATGTTAGTGGTTAATCTACTTGATAGTCAAGAAGCTGCAGGAGAGTTTGCTTACTGGCGCAACAACCGAAAATACGGAATTGAGTGTTGTCAAAGCTGTGCCGAGATCAAATCAATGAGTTGAAATTGACATCAAAACAGGTTGGAACCTCACTGAGCATGCAAACGCAGTAGAGGAAGCCATTACGATAGAGCTGAGTAACCCATGACGAGGAGACCTTTTGAACTGGAGCAAGAGAAGGTTAGGTTGCTGGGAAGTGACCGGGGAAAATATAAACTCACTATGTTGCTTGGCTTTGATAGCGGTCAAAACTGTGATGACTATAGAACTTCAGGTTGTACCCGGACACATTCAAAGGCATGAGAGGACATACCTGTCTCGGTTGCGAGGGTCAACATAAAATTGACCAACAAGGTGATCATGCTTTGCTGATTAACGGAGAGGGCACCTATTTGGCACCTGACCTGTGGGGATGTCGTCGGTGTCATAAAGTTGTGGGGAGGAGAAGGACGAGTCGGTATCAGTATTCTATACAAGGTAAGTGCCAGTGAGAAGCTAAATGAAGTCTGCCAGACTCTAGGATTAGATGCGGGCTGACGGTGGTAGAGGAAGCAAAAGGCTTACAGTCGTCATAGGCGCCAAAATCCAAAATATCAGCTTTCTTCGCCCCCAAATTGCGTATGTCCGAAGAATAATGATGGCTATTTTGCGACCCTCTAGATCTGGTCAAGAAGAAGGTCAAGAATAAACAGGCTCACTCTGTGAGATTAGCATGCCCATTACAATGAACCCTGCGAGAGACATACATTATTTGTATCCCCAAGAATGGAAATGAATACGCACAAGCAGAAAATCTGGCAAGCACAGAACAAGCCTGGATTTTGTAAGTTTTCTAATCGACTTGATGGCTTGACATGAATCCCTACCGTTGCGGAGGTTGAAGTGTTGAGGACGACTATAACGGTCTTCAAAAATTTTGAAGATGGAAAAAAAAACACGTCGAACGACATACTTTGGGAAAATAGAATGATATCAACGAATGGAAGATATCGGTTGAGGTAGAATAAAACCAATCCAATGGTACATGGGCACGACCAAACATATTTAACCTGTTAGTGGCCATTGGCCACGGAGGATTAGGGAATAGAGCCAGCTGAGCGGAGAGAATTGGTGAACATACCTCTTTGTCAAGCGTAAAGATATAATCCAAAACCTGCAATCAGTCAGGAACTGTCAACGTAAGAATTACTATAAACCCGAAGCGACACACCACCAGCGAGTAGCTTGCGACCCACATAAACAGGTTGACCCTCGCCGCAGATAATTGACCAATGACATGTTTCGCAATGAATCCTGGGTCTCCTGCGCTTTCAAACATCATGAGGAGGATGCCGATATTGTGGAAGTTGTCAACCGAGGCGTAGCAACAGATTGGTTTCGACTAAGTAACACTCTGAGGAACAGAAGTCCTTAGTGTGGGTGTGAGGGCAAGCTGGCACCGCTTTGGCGAGAGAGAGTAAAGTAGATAAGCTGGCAGCATCTTCGAATCAGAAAATCAAGAACTCACAGGTCAACCAGGTTTACAACTCGTTACAAGACCAGCGAGTCCCACTGAGAGAGATGTTGGAAGGGCTTGCATCGGTCACCGTTCCCTGTGTTTAAATGATAAAACATGTTACGCTGCCAACGCTGGCTTTGAAATTTCCAGCTTGGTTTTCTGCGGAGTGGATGAACCTGAGGCGAAATCAATCCTCGAAGGGAATTTCAGAGATGGAAAGGCAATGGAAAGGGTCTCGTTTATATTGTCGGCACGGGCTGACTTGGAAAATCATCAATGAATTGTCGGTCTTCGAGTGGCCCTGTCTGAAGGCCGCCAGAGTTCCAGCATCCAGTGTTCCAGTGCTCCAGTGCTCCAGTTCACTTCAGCGTCGAGGGACCTGGCAGGGGTGCAACTTGGAAGAATTCAAGACCTCTCAGTGGAAGGACGTGAGGAACGAGTGGCGCTAAAAAAAGAATGTGGCTATGCTTTCTCACGATATTTCCGCAATTACGACGAGTCAACTTGAAAGTGCAACTCTTTCTTCAAAACCCACCTTCGTTTCATTTCACCTTCCTCTGTATTAATACACCTTAAGGATCCTTGATAATTGACCAGGTTGAAAAGGAAAAGCTGTTCTTATAATTCATGGGTGCCTACTACGACGAGATCGAGATCGAGGATATGGCTTGGGACGAGGAGAAGAGGGTGTACCACTATCCTTGTCCATGCGGAGATCGTTTTGAGATCTCGCGGCGCCAGCTTGCGGACTGTGAGGACATTGCAATATGTCCGAGCTGCAGCCTCATCATCCGAGTGATATATGACCCAGTGCGTTTTCGGTATGTCGATTGCTTCGATTCGTTTGCTGATTGGGCCATGATTTCCAGCTCGACTTCGAGGATGAGCCTCCTGACGAAGAGGGTTCTGCAGACGGGGAAGAGGAGGAGGAGGAGCAAGAGGAGGATAGCGATGATGATCACTTCGAGGACGCGCTGGAGAAGCTGACTCTGGTGGACGAGGCACCCAAGGTTGTGGCGATAGAGGCTTGATACATGAAGCTTTGAGGAGTCATGCTGCCATACATCAACAGCAAGCTGGCTTCGTATACTTATTTGTACTTTCTATCCTCCGACTTATCTCCCTTTATTCAAGCTAATCACTGATTTCAAGCTGTATTTTTAGTTAGCACCATTTTTCATGCCATCGCATGGCTTGCTTGCTTGCCCATGGGAGAGCTTAGCATATAATCTCGCCATTTTGGCCAAATGCTCGCAATCTACATTGCTAGCGATTAGTGGCAAACGAAAATATATTTGGCTATTTACATATGCCTTCTCACATGCACGCACTTTCGGTTTCTTTTCGTCAAGGAATCTACGGTTGAAGATGAACTGCAAATTTTGTGTGTAGACTCACCTCCGTCGCTCGGCGGTAAGTATGGCATTGAGGAAGTTATCAGATAAAAATTCGAGGTTTCGGCTAAGTATAGCATCAATAAGATTGGTAAGAACGTTCGTAGTACACGCAATTCCCTTTCTTCGCACCATAGTGAACCAAGAATGCTTTGACATCCGGGCTAGCTTCCGAACCGCTCTCTCACCTCTTCCACCATGTCAGTTAGAAGAGAGCCCTCGCACAGCGTGGGCACCGACGAACAGCAGCCGCTTTTATCGCCCAGATCGAATGAAGACAATGGGTACCATGTAGATTTTGAGACCAGCCCACCAGAGGCACCGAAAGCGGACGACTTGGACTGGAGGTGGTACACCTTCTACGGTGTGCTTACTGTAGGAGGGTTGGTGGCCCTGGCGTTGCTCATAAAGGGGTTCATTGATTCGGGAGACAAGGATGTAAGTCCCGAAAATCGTGTCGTGCAGAAATTGGCTTACGAGTTTTCATACAATCTAGTTCGACCTTGGAGGGGCATTGAAGAGCGCTCTTGGAGGTGGTTTGAGTGGTGCTGCAGGTATGTTATCACTCCAGTAAACCACCTGAACCTCGAATGCTAACACCCATGCCCAGCAATGGTCCTGCAAGTCCTCACCCTCATGGCATGTACCCCTTCGCTTATTTCATTATATTCACCAATGACTAACCCAAACTCCAGCCTCTACGCACGGTAATGAATTACCAATACCGGTACGGCACAACCACCACCCAAGCCATCCACACCCTCTACGCTGACGGTGGTTGGAAACGGTACTATCAAGGCCTCACGGCCGCGCTCGTCCAGGGCCCTGTATCTCGGTTCGGAGACACCGCAGCGAACGCCGGCATCCTTGCGCTGCTGAACTCGAACCCGTACATGAAGGACCTGCCTGACTTGGTGAAGACCGTGTTTGCTTCGCTCGCCGCCGCTGCGTTCAGAATGATCTTGACCCCGATCGACACTGTGAAGACGACGCTGCAGACTCAGGGAGAGCCTGGGATGAAGATTCTCAAAGCTCGTGTACGTATTTTGGTGATTTTGTCGCATGCGGGGTTTTGCTCTAACTTGATTGGTGATAGATCAAGAAATATGGTATTGGTACTTTGTGGTATGGCGCGCTAGCAACTGCAGCTGCGACATTCGTCGGTCACTACCCGGTTCGTATCATCTTTTTGCTTGCTCTGCCATCATACACGGCACTCATCTCTCCGTCTTAGTGGTTCGGAACGTACAACTTCCTAGAAGGCCACCTCCCAGAAGCACACAACACGCTCCAAAAGCTCGCTAGACGCGCTTTTATCGGATTTGTCGCCTCTATCGCCTCAGATTCGATCTCCAACTCTCTCCGCGTCGTCAAGACGTACAGGCAGGTGAACGAGACGCGCATCGGATATGCTGCCGCTGCAAGAGCTGTGGTGGCCGTCGACGGTCTCCGCGGACTCTTCGGAAGAGGATTGAAGACCAGGATTTTGGCCAATGGATTACAAGGGCTGATGTTCTCTGTTCTCTGGCGGTTCTTCCTGGATCTGTGAGTGTTTGTCTCTCTCTCTGACCTCTTTCCTGTTAAAGGATGCGGATGCGAGATTTATCTATATAAAATGCTAATGTACATGTATCATGCAGGTGGAACGAGAAGACAAAAGTACAGAACTAGAGTAACTAGAAGATGAGAATACCTAGTGCGACGACGAGGAGAATTCCGAGGGTTCAAGTAGGTGGGTTAGAGTGGGGGGATTGAGTTTGTGTGCGAGACAGGCGGGGAGGCTAGATCTCGGGACATGTGTTGCCTGTCTTGTAAGTACTTTCTCGAAGGAGACAACGACGCGGTGCATGTACTATATGTTATACCAGAATTTCGGATCATATATGGACGTTCCAGAGAAACTTGAAGGATATGAGAATACAATCCAGGATACGGAAACGTTCAACAACCGCCCTCAGCCTCCACCTCCACCTGCAGCCCAAAATCTCTCAGCTCGACCAGCCTGATGTGGAATTCGTCGTCCAGAGCCACAGAGGGCCGAACGCGGACGTGTTCGAGCCTCGCCAAGCCCTCGTCGTCGCGCAGACGGGATTGAAGCATGTCGATGAAGACGTCGAGCTCTCGTGCGGCTGTAGAGCTCACTGTGAGCTCGAGTTTCTGCAGGCGCGGGAGCAGCATGCCATCCATCGCGTCGTCGGAGAAGAAATTGCGCGTGAGGGCCTCCAGAAGGTAGCGCGTCACGGTAGGCTCGGGTATCCCATTGGCAGGGGCGGCGTTCGCGTTCGCGTTCCGTGTTGCCCTGGAGGAGGATAGCACGATCAAGCTTGTCAGCGAGGACAAGTGCTTGAGACCTTCGACGAGCTGGTCGTCTGGGAGGGTTGTCTTCCGAAGATGCAGGGTCTTAAGGTTGTTCATCCGGGACAAGAACTGGGTGAACTCGTCCCCAAAAGTCGAGTTGAGGTTGCAGATCGTGAGGGTCTCTAGGTGCGGAAGCGTCAAATATGGGAAGAGTCCACTGAGGTCGATGACTTCGTTCCATGGTGGTGTCATAATCGAGAAGCACGTTAAATGGTCATGAGTAACGTATGGGTATTGACCCATTAATAACGGTGAGGCGGGGGTGGGGCTCCAGGGCACGGATCCACCCTCAACGAAGACGATGCTCACTTTGGAGAGCCGCTTGCCACGGTGGAGGATGTCCAGGCAGTCTTCGATGTTGCCGGATAGCAAGGGGATTTCCACGAGCTGGGTCCAAGGGAACTTGAGGATCGTAGGCGAGAAGTTGACGCACTCCAGAGACCGCAGACGGGGTGCGATCTGGAACATATTGTAGTGGCTTGGGTGTGGCACTGTCAGCGGTGGAATACTGACGTCGTCATCTGTTCCAAGACTCAGATCGGTGAGTATCGGGAGACGGTTGCGCACGCTGGCGAAGGACTTGAAGGCACGGTATGGTAGGTAGAAGAACATGGTTTTCCACCTCTCGGAATGGGCCATGAGCTTCTCGAGCACGATGTGCATGTCTGCAAATGGGGGCTGCTCCCAGAACACGTATATTGTCAGAGGACACGCAGCGGATCGCGCGAGCCAGGTGTCAACCAGCGCTATCTTGGGCTTAGAAATGGCGCCTGAAAGTTGGATGGAAAGACGCGACCATAGGAGGGGATTGTCGATTGCCGCGGCGCGCCATCGCGAGCAGATGGTGGAAAGCAGGAGTGGGATCTCGATAGTATTCTTAGGATCCATGCGTTCTTCGACGCAATCCAAAAATATTTCGGAGAGGAGCTCGATGGGTAGCCTTCCCGATGGCCCATAAGATGGCAGGGGAGTCGTTGGGGTTGGTGGTGGGCTATCGCCTTCCGAGTCGGATGAAAGTAGCGCAGGCATGTTGATGAACTGATTGTGGTGTTCAAATCACGGTCCGGATGGCGTGAGTTCAAGTTGAACAAAATACGAAAAGAACGTGGCACAAAGGTCTGCGATACCGCAGATCAGAGGGATCCTGTGATATTAAAAGTTTAAATCCAGGTGTGGCTGAGGTGCATATGGAATATTGCCCCACAAACGACCAGCAGATGATCGATCGATTAACCAGGAAGGCAAATACCGGTCCTTGGAAGACTGGGTGGTGAGTATATTTTCTACCAAGAAGGAAGCAGGCCCCTCCGGCAGCGAGGAAGTCTGTTCAACTTGAACGGGCAGGAATGACCAGAATCTGGGGATCAGGAACAATCAGCAAGGATCGTCGGAAGAACAAGAGCAGAAGAAAGGATGTTTACGGTTCTTGTGAATATATGAGGGGAATCCTCAAGATGATGAGGGTATACGGAAGGAGGAGGAGGAGGACATGGTGAACGTCGACGATTGGGGTTTGTGTTTAAGTATTGCCCGGACATGAGATCCTATTGATCGGCTAGTCTTGTTAATCTTATCTAAGTACTGATTGACTCTCACGCTTCACACAAACACTGCATGTTCCGGTCCTGCAATTGTCTCTTCGGACTCTTTCGGATCCTACTTCATCGCCAAACACAGCGACGACCAGATTATCCACTATACGCTCAGCTGATAGCCCAAAGCATAGGAAGTCATAGATCAACTGTCACATCTGGATAAAAAATTAGACATTAAATGCCTCTCCAAGTCCTCACTTCACCCGGAAGACAAACTCAAACTTGCTTAATTGGCTTTTAATTCCCCACAACTACGTACAGAACGCTCTTCTGACGTTTTCCGAGCTTAGAACTGCTTGGTCTGGAATGTTTGTGCCCTATTTCGACCTCCCGCAGAGCAGACTATTATTTTCTCTGTTCAGCACGATTCTGTAAGCCTTAGCAAATTCAAAGCTCGACCTAACTCGGCACCTCTCTCTGGGCTTACAAAGTCTCTAAGTTTGCTTGTACCTCAATACCACACTCCGGCTGTTCTCAAACTGTTTACGTGGCAACTGCACTGGAGTGTTGCGGCAGAGATGACGGACTAGGTGCATGTCTTTCAGTACGATTTTTTTCACGATGCACAAGAAAATTGGTTTGGCTACATAGGCGATTCTACCATTGCCCAATAGTCAAGCCCAGTAGTGAGTATTTGGTGTTTCGTCATGTCTGCGCCATTCATCGGAATATTCGGTACCACTGCTGCGGCTGGACAATTTTGGCGACGGTCTTAACCATTCTGCACGTCGTTTGTCCTGCGTTGTTCCATTCCAAGTCCCCTCAATTTGTGACAGCAAAACACCTCAGCAAAATTTATTCAATGTAGCTTGTCGCAATTTTTTTCACTGCCGAGGTGTACAGTACTAAATACGTTCTTTGCAAACGGTGACGTGTGAGGTAACATGGCGGTCCAACATTAAACTGTGGTGGATTTCAGACTCAAAATTGGCTTTTATGTAAGGTGCCTCCTCTGTCCAGTCGTCCACACAATATTTCGTGCTTGAATACCGAACTTATTGGTAGCGTCAGTTTTTCATGCTTTTCAATCCCCGGATATCATAGCTTTGGAACAGCGTCGCTCTGCGGTTGCAGTAGCTCAAAAGGCGAGTCGTCAAAATGCGTATCATAGTCTACAAGATAACAAGAATACGTGGATATTATTCTGAAGATTGACAATAGGATATGGGTATATGAGAGGGAAAGGCGTGTATATATAGCATAGAAGTCCGTCGGTGAATTAGGGAGCAGCCTAATAGGTTGATCCCATTCCTCGACCGGTGCGTCTCCTTCCTGTGCGACGTCCAGATCTGCGTGAACCGAAGCATCTGCAGCAGAGAATGTCCGCGATGACGTTGAAGATCGTAACAATGACCTACAGAGACCGGTAAGTCAAGATCGACATCGATTATCTCAAAGCAATACCAACCGTTGTGATTGCGCCTACAATAGTCATAATAACATTGGCAATGGCAGAAATAATCGCGTTGATTCCGCGGCCAATTGCTGAAAATATAGAGCCCTGTGAGGAAGAAGACGGTCAGTGGGTGGATTGGAAGGAAAGTAGGTCGCAGGTAGACGCACCATGGTAGTTATAGAGTTTGTTGTTGGTGAAGAGCTTTTTAATAGAACTTTAAGTTTTGACCGAAGTTAGGTTGTGTAATGAAGAGGAGGAGCAGTCAATGAAGGGCTTTTATATCTCGAAGTGACTGGCTGCCTCCATGACGTCGATTCAATTGAAGGTCGAGTCGGAGCAAAAGCGTTATTGAATGACGTTTGAGGAGCGCAGAATGCTGTCCAACACCGCGTCACCGAGTGGTGCCTATCGACATGGATAGAGACTGACGTCATGCAGCACGATCAGGATCACGGGATCACTTAAATTATTCACGCGCGTCGCGCTAGTTAGACCGTATCCCTGCGTTTCGACGCGTTTATTTAGGCTGATTTTCTTGCTAATCACAAAACACTGTGGTTTAGTATGAGGAACGCGTATACTGTCTATATTTTACGCGTAAATTGTACTTTTCTTTACAGATGATCTCAATTTGTAATTCTGCAAAAATGACTCATGCCAGCGAGTGTGATAAAAATCCCGGTTTCCTCGTAGGATACCCGCCTCTCTTGAACCACAACTCTTCGCATCCATCGACTATGGAATTAGCTCCTGAGCCGTACGACATTAACTTCTGCTTTCCAGTGCCTCCAACTTTAGAGAGCGAACGCGTCTACCTAACCCCCTTCATAGTACGCGTTACCGACATTTTATCTCACAAGTGCTAACTTCAGCGCTCGAAGCCCTCAAAGCACGCAAAGAGTTTTATTAACCAAGCTCTTTCATGCCCAGAGATATTCACCTACCTCCCCTTTGGACCCTTCAAAGACGCTGATGAATTTGTGGCCAACTTGATCGAGAGCCGGATCCATCCTGACCCTGGCTATGTCTTGTTCGTTATATACGACAAGACCAAGCAGGCCACTCCATCTTCTGGAGACCCAGGCGCACTCGCAGGGCTTCTGGGGCTCATAAATTCCTCCGCCGTAAATCTTTCCACGGAAATCGGCTGCATCATGATATTGCCCCCGTTCCAACGTACACACCTAGCTTCTAATGCAATCGGCATCCTGCTTCAGTACGCACTCAATCTCCCATCCCGGCAACCCGGCGCGCTGGGTTTGAGGAGGGTCTTCTGGCAGGCGAACGTGCTGAACAAGCCCAGCGTGCGGCTCGCGGAACGGATGGGGTTCCGGCTTGAAGGGATACTCAGGTGGGATAGGGTCTTGCCGAAGGGAAAAGATGCGGGGAATGGGAAGGAACTGAGAGAAGGCGATCCAAGGATGGATTGCGTGGGTAGGGACACTGCGATGTTGAGTCATTGTTGGGACGATTGGGAGAGCGGCGGGAGGGAAAATGTTGAGGCGACTATGAGAAGGATTAAATAGATAGCAGCCAGAATGCTACACATTCTGCTGTAGCTATAGCTATTAACGTTACAAAGGTTAATAACTTTTAAACAGCATTAAGCTTAATTTGAACGCCAATAAACACTGGAATGCTGCTTTTAGAATAGCACCCACACACCTTATTTATTTATTCTAACCCCCATATTGCATACTTTGAGCCTAAAGAAACCTTTCTATTTCCAGTAGTAGTACCAGTACTATGTTTATGATAAAAGAAATACTTAGGATCCCACGTCTGCCCTCTAGTGACTGGAAAAAGGCGAGTCCTTCAAGTTTTTTTGGGTGTCGGAGTCTCCCATGAATTGCCGTCATCGGGACCAGAAGCACCACACCAGGCCAATTTGGTTGGGTCGGCGAAGACTACCTGAAATACGGGAAGTACCAGGGAGTTGGCAGGGACAAGAGTCGCTCTGAGAAGAATAAACCAGTTCACAATGGACCTAACTAAGATATTTACGATAATTTTATGAGAGGTCAACCTTCAACGCCACTCAGAATATGCAAGAATAAATTCTGTTCTATCTTTAAATTTATCCGAGGTGATCTCCAAACCCAAAGCAGTTTCTTTCTACGATTTTTGGTCTCGTGCAAGTGACTACAAGGGATTTCATTTGAATCGATGGCTGAAAAAAATTGCAATGCTTGATAAAATCGACATTCATCATTGACAGGCATTCTCCGGAAGTGATCATACTGTCATAAACCGACTGGAAGAAGATAGAAGCTGTTCTGGCGGGTATTTTTGTCGACGCCTCGCCTTCCGACAGCGCGGTGCGCCACAATCGGCATTACGGCAGGTCGTCGCACTTACCTGTTTTTGCTAGTGTGCGGGTATAGTTGTCAGCTTCGTCGTCATTATATGACGTCGTGCGTGCGGTCGCTCAGGAAGGATAATCAATTTCTGATCTTGGCTTAGTTTTGAATTGTGGGACTCATGGCCGTCCAGCGCTTATTAAACAGAGTGGAAGGGCAAGTTACCAATCCGGTTAAATGGTAAAAGAACCCGTGTACATGTGTTCACTCAACTGACAAAAACCTGACGAAACTACAAAAATCACGATAAGGCCGCACAGAGAAGAGTTGCAACTGGCCATGGTCATTCAAGTTGGTGGCTGCTTATCCGATAATCTTTAATATTTATCCCTTCAAGCTCGGAGATGGTCTTATCCAAGATATTGTTCATTTCGAAGCCAGAGCGACTCTCGGTTCGGTGGTTTCGCCGACCCATCGGTTGTAGGGTATATCCCACACAGTCACCCGAAAGAAGTTTAAAGGACATGATATGTCCCCGCCAGTTAACTGGGTACCTTACTCATCATATGCCATAAGTCCAGCCAATCACAACACGACAATGGACAGACAATACACGCGTAACAGATTGACAAGACTTGACAAGAGTGACGAAGCACTTCTCCATCAGGCCTGTTTTTGGCATTGCAGAGTAGCTGATATTGTAAATAATTCTCCTGAAATATAATACCGGTTACCTGTAAGACTTCCATTGGGTGCTCATGCTTGCGCCAGTTTCTCCGATTAAACTTGAGAGTTTTCTCCAAAGGGGACGTGAACAAACATTTTGAATTGGCGAATTAGAGGTCAATTTATTACTGGTCGATAATAAATTCTGAGGCCCGAGAAATTGGCTCGTCCACAAATGCTATCGCGAGCACCTCGAGGAATCAAATGTTGTCTAGAACGACCTTTAGAGTTCAAACGCCAAGGTCCTTGATCACCTGGGCCTTTATTGATTTATTGAAAAAATTTAAAATAAACACAAAACGGACGTGCACACTCGTGTCAGTGGGCTTGAGGCTCAGTTTTCTCTTAATCGCAAGTGCCGGTGACTTGAGTATCGAGCTTGCCAACGTGACTGCATCGGAGGGAATTCAAAGAGTTGTAAGTTTCGGATAAAACCATGCGGCTTCATGAGCAAATAAGTGGAGAACAACGCAGGTTCCAGAGCTTTCGAAACATATAATCCTATTTGTCCTTTCTACCACGGTGAATCAAGTTGCAAATGATGTATCAATACCTGACCTACCCTGTCTTTTTTTCTTGTCGTGCCCCAAAAGTTGGGTTTTTTTAAGTGGTCCCAAAGTTGGCGGTGGTACAGCTGGGAATAATTAAAGGTCCCAGGCTGTCTCGTCTGGGACTATTTAATTGACAATGGTTCTAGTCTTTGAGATGGAATTTTAGTGACTTACCTCGGAGCTGTTTATAATCCAGTTACGATGATATATTTAAATGTTGTTCTGGAATTGCGAAGTCCGGCCACGAGGTGTAAAGCAATCACGAAAATGTGTCGTGAAAGCACTCATCTAGGACCATCATTTGCATCTTGTTTAACAATGCAACTGGAACAGGACAATCGGTGGACAACAGTTGGTGGAGGTCGAGAAGAGGAAGCCAATAGGGGATTAATCCATAAGGGGAATCACGTTCACGTGCCCTTCTCGTGGGATCGGCTTGACCCATTTCGTCGGCTGTTCAGAAAGTGCACTTTTCATAGAACCCCTCTCCCAAAAACTCTATACACGACATCTTTCGTTGACAGTTGCTGCAGAAATAACTCATTCCGAATATCTGTCCACTGTTTACTTGTTGGCTTACACGATCAACAGACAGATATATATCACATCCGCGGCCGACCAAAGGAGTATCGCGACTTCCCGACCGACTACCAAGGTCAGAGTCCAGACTCCCAGACACCTCAGCTGGCCTGGTAGACGAAGGAATTTCGATTGTTTTCCAAGGCGTGCTTTGGTACTTCATTGAAAGGTACATGTCTTCTGGTTCTTCGTATTGTCACCGCTTCACAATCATTTATCGCCATCTTGTCATATTAGAAAGTCCGACTGAGTCCCATAAGGATCCACTGCTTTGCAAGAATTATTTCAGTTCCGACGCGCTTTCCTTACTTCCACCACCTCATCCACCTGGTTCACGTACACTCATTCTACTACACCCATCCTTGTCCCTCCACCGCGACTTCGGTATGGAGCATTCTCCGGGCTCGCTCTTCAAACCAATGCAGCCACACCAGCCTGTGGCAACGCTCATGCTCATCGAAAATTCCCAAGCCATGTCGTTTATCTGGCCTGATCTTCGGGATAAATACCTCTGTAGGCTTATTGATGGCCTCGTGCACGCCAACCCATCTGTTCCGGTAAGAGATTTGCCACCTGATGAATGACCACTCTGTGCTCAGTTTTTCATCAGATAACAGTGTCGGTACTTGAGAGTTATCCTTCTCAGAATCATGGCCCGAATTCTCCCCCTCGACAGTATAGCGGATACCACGATGGCCTACGCGACGTCAGTTTTAATTCTAATCCCGCAAATAAAATCACCACAGGGCGTATAAACACCTGCATTGATGTACGTGGACGTTTGTCTTTACTGGCTCATCTTCCGTTCAAAATTCTTGCAGTATCTCGATGCTGCGAAATTTCATGGCCACCCGCCAGCGCAACATTTGATCATTGTCGCTGCCACCACCCCCTCTGACGACGAAAACGACATGGGATTCACAGGCAATGGGTATTCCCCGTGGACATACCTCGCACAAAAAATGGGATCGGTAGGATAAATTTAGATCCGTGGATATCCCTTTCTGATTTTGAGATCCGACCTGGCAGAAAAATATCCATTGCCATATCGTTGTGAGTCCTCAAGTTACCATGGGCTCACTGACTTTGTTGTTTGAGGAGACAGTGAGTTTGCCAGCATTCTCAGGCCAAATCTGTTCGAAAGCAGTCTGGCTCACCTTAATCACAAAAACTGAACGTTATTAGCTTCGATTACAGGGAAATATCGAGGAGTCCCTTTACCCACCTGCTGACCCGACAAAAGTCTTGGTCCGGCTCTCAGCGAGGCCGAGTTACGAGCCTCATAGTGATATTCGTAAGTCCTCGCGTCATACTTTCCACCACTTTCCCGGTTCACTGACTCGAATCTCTCGGAATTAGGTCCCGTTGTACGTAAACATTACTATCTGATTTACCAATTCCTACTTAACAACACAACTTATAGCCAGGGGCTCGAATCGCTGCTCCTCGAAGGAATTCGTATCCTTTGGACATTTTTCACCCGGAGACTTTCGACGAGACAACCGGAGCTCCAGCATCCGGCGAAACTGATCAAGCGCCCAGCCTCGTTTCGCAGCTACAGCAGGTCCATGGCCTGACAAAAAAGAAGTATATGGTGCAAAGCCAGTTCGCCAGCCGTTCTTCAGAGAGGAACGTGTTCGGGATAAGTACCGTCAGGCGCCTACTCCCCTGACCATGCCCATGCCTGTCAGCGAACAGGTTACTTCGACTGCTGGTGGAAGGGCCCTTTCACAGTCCAGGGCCGACAGGATGAGCCGAGTAGGCCAGTCAAGCCCAACAGATCTACAGGCTCGTCGTCAGCATGGTTGGGCTCCACGACGTGGTTCTCGCTTGTCCACCCCTGAGTCCGATGGCTTGCCATGGCCTTCTTCCCCTTCAGCTCATCACGATATCTCTCCTGGAAGTTCGTACATGTCATCCGACCTCTCGTCACCGATAACCCCTGTAACGACAATGGAAGACGTTTACGGGAATACCACGTGTATTCCTCCGATGTCTGCGCCTTCCGTGCATACCCTTTCCCCGGGAATTTCTGCATACCAAACTGGAGGAGCGCCGGAAGGGCAGTGGCCTAATTCCCAAGTTCCTCAATACCCCAACGCTTATACCACAGGCGTACAGACTTATTTCTCGCCAGCCGCCCCTTCTGCTCACCAATTCTACAATGAAAATGGTCAGGTTTCAGGTAATTTCAATTTGCAGCAGCCGCCACTTGCCCCTCCGCCTCAGCAACCCGTCTTGTCGCCCGCCTACACTGCCCCGACGACCTATGCGCCTCCACCATCGGCTGCGCTCATGCAACCGCCTCTTGTTGTGCCTTCTCAAGAGCCGCAGACCCTCATGAGTCCGCCGACGGTTCCCCCGCCTCCTGCTGCTAATGTAAACGTAGGTCTAGCGCCGACCCAGCAAGCTCCGAGCCATTCGAGCCACTCAGCATCCAACCCCCGCGCACAAAAGAAGCAGGCTGTGGAAGAAGACGAAGAGCGCTTCAGCTTCAGCAGCGACTTCGTTGCAGCGACCGCTGTCCTGTTCGAGTCGGAGGTCCTCCCTGCATACCCCGACTACCCTGGCATGAGCTCTGGGCTTTATACAGGCGGCGTGCAGCAGACGCTGCCGCAGGTGCTGCCTGCCTCACAAGCTGGCGAGCTGTACGCGTCGCGGAACAAGCAACTTTCGCAGCACGGAGGGACGGGCATGGCCCCTCCGCCCCACCAGCGGTCTACCGCGCACCATGCGTCGTCTGCCAATATGGTGGCTAGCTCGGCGGCAGCATACTCTTACGGCGTGCCTACTCACCCCCAGACTTATGGCTCCTCCCTCACAGGTTGGGCTGGCTAATCAACCGCCGCTCTGTTTGAACTTGGATCACTTTACTGGTACATAGTCAAGGACATTTTGAATGCTTTTGTTACATATATCAGACTTTTACATGGTTTCTTGTTTGCTTTCTGTATGTATTTCTAGGGTGTCGTGCTTCGTTAGTTCTCTGGATTTTTTCTACCGTCGGTTATCCGGTTGTTGGTGGCTTTTGTACAATTGTGTTTCTGCTACATTGTTTTTTGGGTTGATTGCTTTCCGATTGTTTTACTAGTCGAACTAACCATGCTCTTTGCAATTTGTCGATACTCTGCGCTGTCATAGAATTCGCTTTTTGTAATTATCCTACCTTGCGCACAAGCGACTACTTTCCATTCACACTCGCTATAATCACCTTGTTACATATCCACATAATGAAAACTGATCGAATTGGCAATTTTGTTATGTTATAACCACGTCACTCCTGAGGACCCACATTTGTGTGCGCAGCCGGAGGTCCACGGCAAGCAAGTTGTCAGGTTCACATGGAAGGCTAATGCCAACCCTGGATGAGAAGAAAAAACAAGACCCTTTCTCACTGGGAATCATCCGAACCATGAAGAAGCACGAGAAGCAGGAATGGTTTGCAGGCTCGCGCTCAATAATGCAAGCGACGTACCGCAGAATACAGAAGGAAAATGTAGGGATATGGAATACAACATCGAG
The DNA here is from genome assembly GCA_023014345.1 of Galerina sulciceps. Lineage (NCBI taxonomy): Eukaryota > Fungi > Basidiomycota > Agaricomycetes > Agaricales > Galerinaceae > Galerina > Galerina sulciceps. The sequence goes on from JAEDXJ010000001.1 coordinate 1,749,616, forward strand.
ATTGAAGTGCTTAACGTACACCCCTGACTATTGTGCTTGCTCAGCGTAGATCTGTCGTAGATTTGAGTTTAGTCGGCACATTTGATATAATAAGTGAACAATAAACACACCTTTATCGTCTTGTCTGCGCCCCCTGTGATCAATCGCGTGCCTGTTTGGTCGAAAGTGGAGCAGAAGACACCCGCCTCCGCGTCCAACGAACCCGGTTGGGGCTTATCTTCCATATTCTGGAAGGGTACACCACTTGCATAGTCCCAGAACGTAAGCGTACCATTATCACCTATCAAAGACCATGCAAATTGCGAGTGATGAGTACATGTTTTTGTGTGTTGCCACGATGATAAGAAGAAGCACAAAGATAGCTGATGATCGAAGAAGAAAAAGCCAGAAAAAGGTAACCAGGAAGACACACCTCCAGAGAAGAACACGCCCTCGGCATTGACTGCGAGTGTATTTATGATAGCGTTGTGGCCGCTGAAGTTGAACACAAAGGCGCCTTCTGGGCATTTCCACTTCTTAATGTTGTTTCCGCCTGCCGAGCCAGAGACGAAGGAGTACTCGGTCGGGTGGATTGCGAGAGCGCGAACCGATTTTTTGTGGTGTGTCAAGGTGGTCATTGTCTTGCCTGCGGCGAGGTCCCATAGCCTAATATTTGAGTAGACATCGATCAAAGTCAAAAACTGATTGGACTGCGAAGCTTGAGTTTAGAGCTAACTTACCGGACTGTGGAGTCCATGCTGCCCGTGATCACCTGTGGGTCAGATTCCTGGCACTTGACGTCTGCTACTGTGGCTGTATGACCAGATAGGATGTGGATCTGGGCTTTTGTCCGCATATCCCAAACACGGGCAGATGCGTCTCGACCGGCGGTGACGAGAACGTCTAGTGTGGGATGTAAAGACAGAGAATAGACGCCAGAAAGGTGCCCGTGATAGTGACGAATCACTTTATTAGCTTCCAGATCCCAGCATTTCACCATCTACGGTAGAATGAAGGAAGAAGCAAAATCAATCATGGGTGAGCGTTCCAGTCGGGCAATGCAGAAAGAGGAATAGGGAATGGTGCTGACCTTGTCTTCTCCACATGAAAACAGATATGGATGCCGCGACGACACAGCGAGCCCTCGGACGGTGGATATGTGCCCAGTGAGCGACAATTTCAGTTCACCGCTCGCGAGGTCCCAGATTTTGACAACGCGATCCCCGGCACCAGTAGCGAACCATTTATTCCCCGGTTCAACCGCGACACTCCGCACCCAGCCCAGGTGCCCAGAGATGACGCGGACGAGCTTCCAAGGCGGGTGGTACTCGGGTTTGATGACGCGTGTCGTCTTGTGCAGAGTGAGGGCTTGGGATAGCTTGGTGGAAGACGCAAAGGTGGACGGTTTGGCTTGCGGGGTGTTGTCTATTGTGGCGATAATGCGAGATGTGTTGGAGTCGATTGATTCTATGGGATATTAGCTTGGAGGTCCCGGATGGACTGGGAGGACGAGAAGGGTACGTACCACCTGCGGTTATCATTTTTCTCGTAGAAGGCGGCCGCGAGGGACCTACTGGACCTTGCTGCGAAAGAAGGGCTGGCGGTAGCTCTTTGTAGTCGCGGTATTCATCACGGATTTTTATGGCTAGTCTCAGCCGTGCACTGGCGGACGCTCCAGGGTCAATTGAACAGAGTGCAAGAAGGAGCGAGGGTGCGCACCTGGATTCTTCCTCTAGCAAGATATCACCCGACTCTGATGCAAAGATATCCCTCGTTCGTTTTGCGCTCCGTCGGTGCAGGACATCCAGAGGTGGAAGTGATGCGGTGGCCATTTTTGCTGGTCGTAGTCTGGAGGCGGGTTTTCAAGCTTAAAAATCGTCTTGCAGGCAACGCACAACGTATACAAGCGTTAAGAGTGGGTCAAACGAGGGCGGAGAGGACTGGAGTTGGAGTTGAAGAGAAAGTGCACAGCGAAGTGTTATTTGTACTTGTTTAGCAAGAGACTCAGGCTTAGCCCATGCCATCCGTGCCTTTGTCGCTTTGCACTGAACAGTCGTGTTGTTGAGAGCCTTGAAGCGATTGTTACCCGCCACCCGCACAAAGGGTACAAAAATCGCGTCGTAGTCGTTCGTAGCACCCAAGTCCTGTACAAAAACCCGTAGCACACGATGTCGGACGCAGTGGTAGAACTCAAAAAAACAGTGAAACAGTTGCAAAGCGCTGTCAATGACAAGGTATGCCTTCATTTCATCAAAAACCCTGTCATTTCTGTCGTGCTGAATTATTTTACGTCTTTCTGTAGGAGCTGTTGGCTATATTGAACACGCTCAAGGCGAAAAGTGTAACAGAAACGATCCTAAGGGTGGGTGTTGCTCGTCAATTTTTTTTTTCATTTCTCCCTTTTTCCCATCCCTGCGAATCCTATTCGGGTTAGCGCCGACGAGTATGCTGATCCTCTTTGATTCTTCATAGGAAAGCAGAATCGGACTGGCAGTGGGCAAGCTGAGGACCCATTCCTCCAAGCCCGTGTCCGATCTCGCCAAGGACATCGTCAAGCACTGGAAGACGGCGGTGGAAAAGGCCAAGCTCAAAGCTGGAGGTGCGACTGCTGCCACTCCGACCACGAATGGGACTGCGGGTGCGTCGTTGTGTATGCATTACTTTAATCTAGCTACTAACTGATAAACTTACAGATAAGAAACCAGCAGCCAATGCTTCAACGCCGATAACGCCCACTGGGAGCATCTCCAACGCCTCCACGCGCACCTCCAAGACGGACGGGATCAAAGGAAAGACGGGGGACACGACGAGGGATAAGTGTGTCGAGCTCATCTACGATGCTCTTGCGTGTGATTCGAATGGCAGTGCGTGTCTTTCTTTTCGGTGTTTTACTTTCAAATCTGAGTAACTCCGCATCAACTTTTAGCTATTGAGCGCATCTCCGACAAGGCCCACGCCGTGGAGAAATGCGTCTGGTCCAACATGGGTGGCACGAACACGGAGTACAAGTCCAAGATCCGCTCCCTGTTCGTCAACCTCAAGGACAAGAGCAACCCCGGCCTGCGTGCCAGCATCGTGGAGGGCCTCCTCTCGCCTGAGAAATTCAGCAAGATGACCAGTCAGGTGCGTGTTTCACAAGAAGCAATCTGATCTCACTTTATTCATTTTTCATTTCTATCGTTTAGGAAATGGCATCAGAGGAAAGGAAGGCTGCGGATAAGAAGATCCAAGAAGACAATCTCTTCAAATCACTGTCGGCTGCTGAGAAGCAGGCCGAGACGGACGCGTTCCAGTGCTCGAGGTGCAAGCAGGTCGGTAGCGATAGATCTTTGTGTGGCTTTTTCATTTCGGTTGCTGACAGCCGTGTCATCTTTCTTCGTGCTTAATTTTAGCGGAAGTGCATTTACCGCCAGCAGCAGACTCGGAGTGCCGACGAGCCTATGACTGTGAGTTATACTTAGGCTTTCGTTTTTAGTTTTTCTGCAGGGTGCTGATGTTCTTGGGTTCTTCTCTACAGACCTTCGTGACGTATGTCTTTTTGAATCGGTTCTTTATAGGATAGTGACTGACCCTGTTGTATTTTCACCTTGTCCAGATGCACCGTTTGCCAGAACAAGTGCGTATATCTCCAATTCTACCTTGATGGTATTTCGTCGTGGTTCTGATGTATTCTTACCCTCGCAGATGGAAGTTCTCGTAGATCATTCGCACCCTTCTTCATGTGCAGGCTCCTTCTCCTTCCCTTTTCTTTTCTTCCTATTGTCCCATTTTTATTCGGCATCGTCCCAGTTCAGCCCCGTCTCTCAGAGCCATAGCCGGCCCTCGTTATGTGCTCAGGCAATTTCAGTCCCGACAACATATGCACAACCATCCGTCACGTCATCATCCCTTCCCCCTCTTGTTACTCGTACAATTGACAGTAATTTTATTCTACCATTTCGCCATTACTCCTTCCCCACCAACTCCTCTTTCTCCTCCCGGCATCCTTTTAACTATTTTCTTCCATTGTTCATATAATTATGAATTTTTTCTATTTCGTTGTCCTATGCACCTGGTCATCACGCCGTTGCTTGAAGTTCGCATCGTACATACCAGAAGTCTGTAGGTTTCTTTCCTCTTGTCAACGGTTTACCCGTTGTCGCCTTTTTCGATACATGTTTGGCGCGGCCGCTGCCTTGTACTTGTAAGATTTATATAAAGATACCCCGTCGACCGACCTTTGAAACCCATTCCGTGGATGTCAAATTTAACTTGGGGTGCGGATAGTGATCTCGAAATGTTGACCTCGAGTAACTACCCAAGTCATCGCCTCTCGATTGCAGGCCATCCCCTCTTTAAAATTTTGCATTGAAACTAAATACTAAATACATATACTGTCAAATTTTCCTAACCGGCGGGTAACCAAGGAGGTTAATAAAGATGATTCCCACGATTGTGTCAGTAAGAGAGGATGTGATGAATCTGCTCATCCAACTGACTTGTCCTTCTTTTACTTGAACGAACACCACACTCTTTCCTAATACCAATACCATGGCCTCCGATTCCTCAGAGTCTCCCATGGTCCTCACCCCAGAGTCCACTGGCACCGGTATCAGTACCAACGCACTCTCCGTCGACACTTCTCCTCTCAGCTCACCCACTGCCGCTGTGACGGACACTGCTTCACCTGGGCCCAAGAAAGCGCGCCGCCAGACTGCATTTTACCCTAATGTCAACTCATCCAACAAGCCCCAGAAGCCATTTAGCAGGAGTGCGGCGAAACGCGAAAGCGTCATGGCGCTGGGCAGCATCGAGCATCTGCAGCACTATTTCACCAAGACCGGGTTGTCGGCGAAGAAGAAGTGAGTTCCCTGTTATCACTTGCTCGGCTCGTTTATATGTCTGCGGACGGTGTACTGCATCCGATTCGTGTCCTGAATTTTATGCCCTGATTTACACGGTAATTTATCTGTGCTGACCCACCCCCAGTCCTCTAGACAAACCCCACCATGGCCTGGTGCTTGCCATCGGCGGCATGGGCCACATACCCACCAGCCCGTCTCTCAGCGACATCAAGGACTTCCAGATGCCACCGTCCCCCGCCGTGCCCAACAACCCCGTGCCTGCATTCTCACCGCACGTCAAGGTGTACGAGGTCGACCCCGACTCCCTTCTGCCTGGCGTCATCGAGGACGTGATTGCCGTCGCTCAAGCGTGGAAGCTGGAGCGCTACGTGGACGAGACGAGCACGACACCCCCGCCGAACCTCGACCTCCCCTTCGACGTCCTGGAGGTCCTGAAAACGACGACACGCGCCATCAGATCGACACGTAATTACCTCCTTTCCCTCCCGGACGAGTCGGCGGGTACCATCCGCGCACACTTCAGGCCGCGATCGCTCGGGCGTGGAAAACTCACGCCGTCATCGTCGTCGTCGTCATCGAATAACCTCTCCGCCTCGACTTCCTCAGCACCAACACAACCAGCCCCAACCCCGCCACCCGACCCGATCATCCTCATCCGCCGCTCCGCGTTGGAGGTGCTCACTGTCCTCCGGCGGCTCGAGGAAAACTGCCGCCTGCCGCTCAGCGACGAGGCGTATGACGCGCAGAGCGAGGGCGGACACTCACGAGGGGCGGGCACCGCCTCGAGCCCGTCAAACGGTACGCTCGAGCTGCCCGCGGATGAGCGCGAGCGGCGGCTTGCCGCCGAGACCGTGGACCCCGACGCGTCGATCACGTTCTCGCTCGTGCAGGTGCACGGGCGGTACGAGAGCGTCCCGGTGTGGGAGGACGAGGAGGACGCGTTCGCGGTGGATGCAGAGGAGGAAAGGGAGAAGCGCGAGGGGTGGGACGAGCGGCTCGTGCTCGGGAGCGGGTGGCTGTACAAGCAGGATGTACGGCTCGCGCAGCTGGGCAAGGAGCGGGCGGTCGTCGGGGCGTATTTGGATATTGTGGATGAGGTGCTGTTTGAGGGCAAGCGCGTGCCTGGAGAGGAGGAGCGTGGGTGGGATAGGGTGAGGAGGAAGAGGGAGGGGCGGGCGGTGTCGAGGGCTGCGAAGAATCGGAGGGCGAGTGCGGGTGAGGTTGGTGAGGGCAGGGGGCTAGGGGCGGTGGAGGCGGCGGATGCTTCTGCTTCCAGGCGGCGGGTGTCGACTGGGATGGTGAACCTGATGAGGGGCATGGCGCTGTCGGAGGAGCCGGATGATATGAATGATATCAAGGAAGAGGAGGAAGAAGAGGAGACGGTCGATGATGAGGACCTGCCGGAGTGGGCGAAGAGGTCAGCTTTCATCGATGACAGGCTTGGTAAGTCCCTTTCCCCTCATCTCATCTCACTCCCTTCCTTCGCCATGAATCTGACATTCTTTTCTGCAGGTCGCACACATGCCCTCCTAGCATCGTTCCTCCCAGCGCACCTGCTACCCTTCCTAGGCCCGCCGACGTCTCGGAGCGACCTGCTCTCGAGCCTGTCGTCCGGGCAGCTCCTGTGTGCCGCGTACAACTCGTGCGTGCGCAAATCGAAGAAGCCGTGGGGGTTCGTAAGCAAGGACGGCGTGCATGATATTATCGCGCTCGAGAAGGCAGCGGAGGAGCAGAGGGAAAAGGAAACGCATGAAAAGAAAAAAGAGAGCGAGGGCAAGAAGATGTGGACGTTCAGACGGACGGATAATTTGAGGCTTTGGGCAGGGTGGGTTTTTGTTTTTCATTCTGATCAAGGTTTTATTGTGTATTGAATTGACGCAAATCTCTGTTTCACTCGCAGGGCCCTAAAGCTCCGGTACATGATCCCCATCCAACTGCCCACCCAGCCCGTCGTCTCCTCGTCCCAACAGCCCACCGCCCTCCTCCCCGTTCCCGGCGCTGGTGGCGGCAGTGGTAGCGCCAGCGCCAGCCGGACAGGGACCCCGCTGAGCTCACCCACTGCGCCGCGCTTTGGCCCGCAGAAGCTCAAGGCAGGCGGCGAGCCGCCGATCCAGTTCGACGCGCGGGTGGTGGCGAAGAAGGAGGAGGGGTGGGAGGAGATGCTCGAGGCTGTGCTGGACCGCTGGGTGGATAAGGTTGTGGATGAGAGACGGGTTTCGCAGTGACCCGTCTCTCCGACTTTCCGTCTCCCTCTGGCTCCTTGGTTGTCTCTCTCCTTCGAATGTTGTATCGACACCCTCGATTGTCCGCATGTTGTCTGTTTGTTGATATTCGTCATGACCTGCTCACCCATGCTGTTCCCTAATTTCATCCCGACCTCTTCTGCCCACCGTCCACTCATCCATCGGTTCTCGGTTCATCGTACATAATCCATGCATCACATATTCCCGACTCTGATCACAACCTACCAGTATTTATTCTACTTACATCTCACGTACATACACTCGTTCCAGTTCGATGCATTTGCTGTCTGTCTGTTATTTAGTTAGTTAGTAATGTTGCATACATACCCGTATCGTATTATACGTATCCCCTAGTAGCCTAAGTAAGTTCACGTTCCTTTGTCATTATCATTTCGTTTACAGTTAGCAAACTGTCCTAGCCATCCTGGTCAATAAAATCTCGATATTACACCTTTCAATTTCGCCCCAAGAATCTATTTGGGGTATGGGTCCACCTTCCACCACTGGTGCCGTGTGAATGCATGTCAGTGGTCAACACAGCCGCCGATGTCAATGACTTTCATTTGACCTTCATGATTCGGGCGGCTTGCTGCTCACACCGCCTTGTTGACACTCCTATAAGATGGCACAGCTCTCCTTCCAATCCCTTAAGAATACGGATTGGTTCGATTTCTTTTCCCTACCTAATTTTCCTTCGCACCTTCCCATCCCACTGAATGGCGGCACCAGACCTTCCAATCGAGCTCTGGCTCGAAATTCTCCGATATCTACCGAGGAGCGCTATTCGTAGAATGATTGGCCTCAGCCGTGTGCTATTTGAACTTGCGATGAACGATTTGTATGAAGAAATACGTTTCATATCTGACGATAAGGAAATGTTGAAAACTTTTGACCAATTGAAGTGAGCAGCATCCGTCTTCCCTTGCTTCATTATATTCACTTATAAACGACTGTTTTAAGATTTTCAGGCATTGCGATACGCGTCCGTCGCTTGGTTATCCAGCCTGCCTTTTTGCCGGGCTTGGATGAGCCCACAGGATTGCTCCCGAAAGTTAAAGCCCGTGCGTCGCGATGGTGGTTTGACAAACCTCCACGAAGTAGCGCAGTGCCAACAGCAGTCGCGCCCAGTACATTAGACACTCTGGAAGAAAATGAAATATCGACGAACAAGGTACTACGAGCCGCGACAGGAGCTCTAGCGCTATGCCACAACCTTCGGAAAGTCACAATAGTACTGCACGATCATACGGCTACCCCGCAATTTAGTCTGTTTATCGATTCTTTGTGGCAAGCACCTACCAACCTGCGCACGTTATCGGTTCGAACAACTCCAGCCAAGTTACCGCGTCTCCTCATGCCCTTGGTGGAGTCCAGAAAGAAGCTGGCGAACCTAGAAGAAGTTATATTTGATATAACGCCTAGTCGGATAGAACTAACAGAAACTGACCACAACCGCGCAGTCGATGCTTTGAAAACCTTCTTCAACGCCTTTGGAAGGAATTTAGTCGTCGTCAACCTTTCGTCTACCCGTATGCACCTCGTAGAGACTGTCCTTGCGTCCATAAAACCACTCCCCAAACTCCGGAAATTCGAGCTTCTCACAACCCTTTCTTCCAATCAAAGACAGCCCCAGAACCTTTCCAAGTTCATCGCAAGGCATGCAGGAGTTCTCGAGCACCTCACTTTAAAACCGTATGTTCGCCAAACGACCTATCACGAATCTGATACAGAATATGCTCGCTGGATAAATCCTGGCGTCAACGATGCAACTCGTCCCTCCGCGTTCGCTGGTGTCGTTTTTCCCAAACTGAAATCCCTTGATGTGGGCCTGCGGGATCCGTCTGGCACCCCGCCATATCGCTTCCCTCCGGATTTGTCGTCTCGATCCCGCTCCAGTTTGCTTCCAAATCCGACTACCTTTTCGCCGAACATCATATCGCTCACGCTAACCGATGTCGCTCTTTCTCTTCATCGCATACGCGATCTTGCGAACCAACTTGCGGAGGTTCGTTATGCCGGCAGCATATTAAGGTCGCTCGACATCATGGTCGAAACATTGTCCCCTCCGGTCTTCGACGTCCTTGCCTTTAAGCTACCTCAGTTGAGGAAGCTCACCATGGACTTCAATATTACCTCAGACCTTGAAGATGTCAGGGTAAGTGATGTCCAAATTACTGCACCTGCAATGATAATTCTTAACTTTTTCAAAGTCTTATCAGGTTCAAAATCGCAACTTGGAGTTCAGGGAACTTATCGCTGCTCGCCGGTACCCGCGGTGGAAGTTGCAATACCTACGCCTAACCTCTGTGGGTTTTCAGTGTAGTGCCCGTCATCCACAACCAGCCGACATGACAGTTGTGGCAGAAAGTCTTCCATCTGGCGTTGAACTTGACTGCAGCTACAATTGTTATTGTCGCATGGCATTGGATTGTGCATGAAAGACAGCATTCCGCCAATTGTCCTTCCGCCAATGGGGTGTGATGAAAGGAAATATTAGTTTAGTTTTACGCCTCGGATGTCACTTTGATCACGATTTGCAATGGAACACCCGTGCCAGATAGAATGAATTGCTACGAAAAACAATGAAATTAGTGAGTATCGTTGTCAGAATGCATATGCAGGGGTATATAAATGTTCTAGTCTAGAGTTGAAGGAATGGGAAGGAGGACGAAATGATTGACTATCAACCACATTTTTCAACCACTTGTAATTATCTACCAATGCTAACCAAATTCTGCCGTATCAGATACACCAACCCAGTGCAGAGCCAATTTCCCGCACACCCCTCTTCTCTGAGAATTCCAAGGCCACTTTAAGTGTCTCTTGTTCCTTCTCCTTGCGTCCTTGCATTCCATAGCCATTCGCGAGATAATACCAAGCTTCTGGGACGTCCCAGCCACGGCCCTTGGTCAGATGGTCTAGCATGCCAACTGCCAGGTCGACATCTGGTGAAGACGTCGGTGTGTAAGTCGGGGTGGATGTATGTGATGTGGTACGAGGGGATGAAGGCGGTGAAGATGAACTCTGATTAGATGACGAGTGGATCTTGCGTGTCACGTTAGGGTCGAGGTACAGCCGGGAGAGATGCACAGTGGCAGCAACATCGTCAGAAGAGATAAATAGCGCTTTTTGGAGTGTGTCGACGGCATGCTGGTAAAAGCCCAATGAGACATAATAAAGGCCAAGCTAGGGTGGAATAAGTAAGGAATAAGCGAACTGAAAAGAAAGCAAGGGCATACCTGGACCCAGACATTTGGGTTATGCTCGTCTCTAACCTCTGCTTCCTGTATCGAGCCCTTCGCCTGCTCAATCTTGCCCAGTCTCCTGAATGTCGCAGCCGACATCAACCACAAATCGCTGAGCAGCCGGTTTTCTCTTGCTGAACGCTGATTCCGAAGCTGAGAATCTTGTTGGCCTCCAGACGCAGGCAGAGAAGGCGGGGGCGGAGGGGGTGGAGAGGCATTGGGTGTGCGGTCTCCGGAATGCATTATGGAACTCAGTCGCCGTCGAGAGTGTATTGAAGAGGCCTGGTAAGAGGTTGGGTGGAGAACTGCATGAAAGTCTTTAGAGAATAGTTTTTTGTCAGCATGAAGAAGAGTGGAATAGAAGAGATCAACTACAAACCAGGTGTGGAGGTGGATCTTCGTAGCACACCGTTCTTCACGACCCCGTGACCAATCTTTCTGGATACAGCAGTAATGCCGGCGCGTCCTTTATGTACGCTGCCTTTCAAAATCTGTTGTACCTTCTTCTTCGGTTTGGAAGTGTCTCCACCTCGATCGCTCGAAAGCGATCGTTTTATTTTGCTGTCAAAACCAGAGCCATTGGGCGATTTTTTCTCCTTCTCCTTCTCCTTCTCTTTCTCTTTTTCCCTCTCCCTGTCTCTGGCCCTTTCCTTTTCCTCGGAATATTTCTCTCCGTTCCATTCCACCACTCCCGTTATCTGAAGAGATTCGTAGCTTCGCTGCGCTTGCGCTCGCAGCTGTGCCTTTTCAACCTTCTCAAGCTGCAACTGAACCTCCGTCTGCTCGACCTCTGGCGTTCCGTTCGGAGTCGCAGGTAAGACAATAATTCCGACTTGGGATGACAATGACTCTGTGTCTTGTACGTTTGCACCAGACGATCCTACCTTGGAGGCAAGACCGCGGTACATTCGCTTGCCTGCAGAAATCTTCGCCTTTCCAGACTCAGAGGTGTCAGCCTGAACTAAATTCGTACTTGCGAAATCCGTGGAAAGGACTTGATGCGAATCATCCAAGGATTGACGCGGTTGTGAGCCTCCTATCGAGATAAGGACAGGAATTTCGGCAACGTTATTCGCTGGAACGAAGAAAGAACATACCTCCAGGGGTGCCGCCACTAGCACTTGCGCTTTTTACGCCTCGTTTTTCAGCAACCCAGGAGAAGACCTCGAGCCAGCCTTCTTCAGCACCCTCTGGTCCTTCCACAACCTCGATGAGCGCCACTTGGGTCATACGCAACTGAAGATGTCGCTCGAAGAGGTCAGCCGTGATTGGTGGATATTGGTCAAAGGATAGCGATGGCACGGAAGAATACGAGGAGGCAGTCGATTCAGACGGCAGTGGATACAGCAGAGATACAGTAGGATCTTGAAGTGATGCGGCGGTTGGCAGGAAAATCTCGCTAGGTTGCAGGAGGACCGTGCGACCAAAAGGTACTTTTGACTGTCCCCCATTTCCGTTTACATTTGGGCCTTCGACGCCATTGATACTTGATTCCTGTTTCTTAGGTGACTTGGGTGGCGCAAAATCGGTGGCCTTGACACCATTCTTCTCAGGTACTTTTAATGTCTGAATACTTGCTTGCATTTCCATGACAGTGTCCGCATCTTCACTCCCTCCATTCTCCTTCCCATTCACTCGGCCACGGGTAGATTCCTCATCTTCACTCTCGTCATCATCTCCAAGAGCAGGACCCTCGTCAACATCGGTTGATTCGTCCTCATCGTCCAACTCGGCACCTCTCTCCAAGATCTCCTTTGCCGCAGACCATTTCTCCGTTGCGGACAACAATAGGCCCAAAAGGTGCCAATATCGTACATCCTTTGGCGAACCTTCAACGGCGTGTCCTGCACATTCGATCGCTCGGTCAAGATTGTGTTCGTGCCCTTGCACCACGTTCGAATCTGTGTTAGATCCTAAATCCGTTGAAAGGCCACCAACACCAGGAGTACGACGTGCGAACGACAAGGCTAAGTTATAGTAACCACTGGGGGTAGGATGTGCTTGGATTGAACGCAGCAGGCAAGCATGCGCTTTATCGAAGTTTGTGGGTCGGCTCAAGGGGTCGTGCCCTGTTAGATGTTTTAGAAAAGATGATGAATATTGAAAGAGTTAAAACACACCTTTGAGACCTAATAGGCCCCATGCAATGCCTTCTGCAAGCAGCACGGCTGCAACCAATCTCTTGTCACTTTCGTCTAATCTCGTTCGTGCCTTTTCAAGAATAGAGCTGGCCTCCAACACATCGTCAATGCCTTCTGTGCCATCGTCGCTAATTGGAGCGCCTTGACCCGATCCACTCGGTGCTGAAGACAAATTCACGGTTGCCCCACTAGGGCCACCAACCCCGGCACAAAGCATTCGAGCTCCAAATACCAATGTTTCAACCCATCTGGCATCATCATCCATGTCTTCACCTACTCCTTCCTTACTGGCCTCCCAAGCTTTGCCCACGACTTGAATATATAGCCTCAGGGTTTTCTTGGCGAGATAAGGTGCAGAACCAAGGTACAGAAGACGGGTGAGGTGTCTGAGTACCAAAGATGAATTAAATGTTAAACGTTGAGACCAGTTGAGGATCTATAGGCGAAGACTTGATTAGCCTCTAGGACTATGTGTTTGCGCAATATAAGCCTACCTCGATAACCCAACCGACTTGTTCACCTGCTGCACCACTTGCTTCCCAGACTTTGACGCACAACTCCACAAATTCCTCCACTTTTATATTACGCTCTCCTGCTCTAGGAAAGGACGTACTGGCATCGAGGATGGCTCGATAATCCTGAATGACGGAACGTGCAGTGTGCATCCATGTCGACTGGGTGGGTTGTTGAGGTTGGATAGTTGTGGACGAAGGCGATGTCAAGGTTTGGCCTGCACTTGAAGCTGGTGAGTGGGAATTTGACAAGGCCGTCGGCGGTCTTGAATTGGGAGCGGATGTGGTTCTTGAACCTGGTGTGATACTCGACTTTTTGTGTTGAGCGTAAACTGGAGCCATTCCAGCAGCTGGTAATGATACAAGGACTCCGTACCGGAGAACGAGAGCCCGAAGATGAAGGGCACATGTGGTCAAACGATGTGTTGTCCGAAATGTCGGTGGCCAGAAAGCACTGCAGGCAGTGTAATGTTCAAACCAGGTCCACAGAGAAAGCTGGGTTCCAGATTGCGCGTTGTTGGTCGCAGGAGCACCGATAGCATCGACACCTACGAGGATGTTACAGGTCTTTGCACTCAGGACAATAGCGCGCCATAGCAATCTCTCAACCCATCGCCACATCTCACGTAGTTGTGAAAATAGAACGAAATCCGGCTTTCCACTCGGCGATATAGATTTGGGTAGGGCTTTGGTCGTGAATTCGGACCGAAGAGCGGAAAAGAGAGGCAATGCGGTAAGATAAGCTTCCAAAGCACGTTGAGAATCTGTGGGATGGAGACGTTCATATGACATTCCTATGAACAGAGATTAGCATACTCTGAATACAAAAAAAAATCCCCAATTTTTTAAAAAAAAGAAACACCGGCAACGCAAATAGTAGCAATGTAACGCACCTTGCAAACACAGCGACCTGAACGTTTCCGTCAGAGCCCATGCCCTTCCATCGCGCACCTCTGGAGCGGTAGTGTCCACAATTGAAGCAAAACTTCCAGTAAACGAAGTCGTTGATGTAGCGTAAGTCGATGGAACTTGTAGGCTATGGTTGGCGTTGGAACGCGTGGAATCGGGACTAGGAATGTGATTTTGGAATTGAAGCAATTCTGGGACCCTTGACAGATACGAAATGCATTCGGCAGGATTTCCAAGAGCATACGAGTAGTAGGCGAGGGCAAAATAGATCGTCTATAAATCAGGGGTTACGAAGCGTTCTCCGATTAACAACAAAGTGCTTACATCAAACTTGGACGACTGCAAATTCTTCAGAACTTCATTCCCCGCTTCAGCCTCCTCTATTCGCTCAGGCTGAAGTATGCACTCGCTTCCCAAAGCAACCCTTCCCCTTTTCCATGCTTCATCCTGCTTAATCCCATTACCAACTGAGTCATCGTCTTCCATGTCGCCATCCTCGTCATCATCCTTGTATTTCAAGCTTATCAGTAGCGCTAGCGATCTTGTCTGTGCAGCGATTTCGGCAACATCTTCATACCCATGACAGTGCTTCTTGAATTTTCGAAAGAGTTCAGGCCATGACAATGGTGACGCATTGTAAGCCTTGGCTGGAAACTCGGATCGCCATAGGCCTGCTGTGAGAACCGCGCGCAGCTGGAACCAGTAATGCCGCTCCTTAGGAGTAGACATAAGAGTTTGAGTGGGGTTCGTAACGTAAGTCAAACAAGAGGAACGACGTCACGGTGCGTGACCAATCCGAGTTTGGAAATCATTACCCTTTTTGAATGCTCTTTCCAATCAAAGTTGCTGTTGATGCAAGACGTTGATAAACAGAGATTACATTTAGACTTAACTCATGACGAAGATTGGACAAGATTAAGTGATGCGATGTGAATCTGGAGCATTTCATTGACGGATACCCAAATTGCAAATCGCAATTTGCGATTGACGAAGTTCAGCTTTCTCATTGATAACGGGTTGAAGGAAAGCCGGCTGCCCAGCTTTCATCAAGGTGCTTAGAAGCGTGAAACGTCGCAATGCTCGCAGAGCTCGTTGCAAATGCAATGTTACTGTGCCATCATGTAGAGCACACGGACCAGGTCGCGTGACTGAAGGCAGCGGGCCGTCGAATTCCGTGACCAATATCGATTTCCTGACTCTGAACGAAACTTTTCATCCCTGCTAGCAACTGTTGACTTCCACTCCTTCATTAACTCTGACACGGCCTCAAGCTCAAGTTCAACTATAGATGGCTTCCTCGGGCCCGACAACCTCATTCTCTTCATCAGGAGAAGACGCGATCAGCCACATAATCGATGTTGTACCGGATACATCAACCGATGTTTTGTCACCCCAAGAGTTCGATAAGTTC
Organism: Galerina sulciceps; assembly: GCA_023014345.1. Lineage (NCBI taxonomy): Eukaryota > Fungi > Basidiomycota > Agaricomycetes > Agaricales > Galerinaceae > Galerina > Galerina sulciceps. Next base: position 1,764,900 of record JAEDXJ010000001.1, read on the forward strand.
TACGAAATAGAACGGACTGCCAAGGAAATTGTGGACGGGGATTACCAACGCGTATGTGTTTTGTCGTTGGTCCATCTACGAGCTGAAAAAATGATTTCGGAATAATCCATATTTTCATACACAAGTGTAGATTGCCCTCCAGTTCCCTGATGAACTTCTACATGTTTCGGTACCAATCTACCGTCGCCTGAAGCGACACATCTACGACTCGATATCAAGGAAAGGTCATACCCCGACACAAGAGTTATATGTCTTGGCGGATACATCATATGGCAGGTAGGCGAATACTCTGTTTGACTTGCTTCCTATTTGCGTTGAGCACCATCCGTCGCATGGCCTTACCTGGTGTCTTCGTTTCCTGATTTATTTTGTTTATACAGTTGTTGCGTGGATGAGGTGGCGGCTCTACATGCCAACGCAGATTTGGTTGTTCATTATGGACACGCTTGTATGACCCAGTGCGCTTTATACTCTCATAATCATGTAGCTGGACTGACCTACGTCTTTGACAGAACCTCACGCCTTCCTGTTGTTTACATTTTTGGCCGAAAGGATATCAACGTAGAGAAATGTGTTACAGGACTAATTGACACTTTTAAACGTGAAAGTCTTGAAAGTCAACAGTCAGAGGATGAACTTGCAAAGAGGGCCGTATTACTGAGGCATGATGTAGCCTTCTCTCACGAAGCAGGTCTGCCTTCTCTCCTCCCTTGCACGCGATCTATTCACACTTTTTGAAGACTCAATCCTTCAAAGATTACGCGACACTCTCTCAAAGTTCACCCCACCAATCCCCGTTCTCTATCACAAAATTCCAACCGTGACCTATCCCCCATCCAAATCGACCACTCCACAGGAACTAGATTTGCCTGAACACAACGCCGAAAACGATATTGCACTCGAATGCACAACAATATTTTATGTGGGGGGTGAAAGCCTTGGATTAACCAATCTACTCATGACAAACTCTTCCTGTGATGTACATTTTTTCTTTGAGCCTCTTGGTGCCAGCGACGTTGACTAGGTTCGGTTCAGGTGTATAGCTATGACCCCTTAGCCCAGAAAGCTATTCATCAGACTTCGACTGGACGAACAAATAAACTTCTTATGCGCAGGTATGTGGCCGTCCAGAAGGCGCGAGACTCGGATGTTTTTGGAATTCTAGTAGGAACTTTGGGCGTTGGTAAATATTCTCTTTTTTGTCCTAAAGTGTGAATTCAACGAACCCGATATAGCCTCGTATCTTCCTTTGATATCTCATATTCGAGGCCTACTACGCCGTAAACAAAAGAAGAGCTACACCATTAGTGTAGGGAAACTCAATCCGGCGAAATTGGCCAACTTCTTGGAAATCGAGTGCTTTGTATTGATAGCTTGCCCAGAAAATAGTTTGATCGAAGATAAAGTCAGTTCGTTCCTATTTCTACGTAAATTCGAAATCTGAAGATACTGTTTCATGGAGGAATTCCTACGGCCAATAGTAACGCCGTATGAACTAGAAGTTGCAATGCAAGCGGAACAGACGTGGTCGGGGCAGTATGTCCTCGATTTTGAGAAGTTATTGGCAGGTGCAAACACTGTCAACACTGGCGATGAACCAGATAAAACCGAAGTCGACGCAGATATGGCGGCAGAAGATAGTGACCCAGATCAACCAGTGTACTCATTAGTAACTGGGACTTACCGACACGCAAAACGATATAGAGGTGAGTTTTTGAGACGTCACTCATTCTCTTTAATTCTGATATCTCATTAGGAAAAACCTCTGAGCAACCTGCAGTAGAGGGGGTCACTGCCATGGTTCTAAGGAATGACGCTAACCAGGTTGCGAAAATGGACAGTGCAGCTGGCCAATTTCTGCAGCAGCGAACATATCAAGGTTTAGACATGCGCTTGGGAGAGGACGCACCCAGTGTACTTGAACAGGGACGCGCTGGAATTGCAAGGGGTTATCAAGACGACCGAGCCCACGAAAGTGGACCTTAATGTAGTTTAATGGAGATAATGTGTGACTCAGAGAAGGTCAAAGAAGTTCAAAGAATTTTCCGCAGTAACCTTCGGAGCCGGACCTGTCTTCCGGAATAACATAAAAGCGCGGTGCTTGCTTGGAAACTGCCCCCCAAAAATATCCGCAGATCTTGCAACATCCAAATAGCCCTCCGATTAAATCACATATTGGCGCCCAATATTACCAGGACACAGTGTAAATATAGCACTACCCCTGTATTCTGTACCTTATATCCCTCCTTCCTTTCTTTCTTTCGTCGTAGCTTTCTACTCCTGTAATTTGTACATAGTACTCCTTCCGACCTGAAGGAAAGCTTTTGGATTCCAATTGCTATCCTATAAAGAGTACGTTGCCTCTAAATATATCCACGATATACGAGGTTTACTGGCCAGAAACTTCCATCCTAGACGGAAAACATGACTGCACGGTCTCCAAGACTTATCAATTCACTGAACCCATCTTGCCCATCTCGGTCACCTGAAATCAGCGTGGTATCTAAAGGTGCGAAGTCCCGTCCACTTGCTGCTACCGAGCTGATACAATTGAATATTTCAGCGCGAAACACGGACGCACGCCAGGGTTGCATCTCGGTAGAACCAGAGGCGCAGCGCACACGAGACCCACGCACGCGTTCAAGCGCCCAGAATCAACAGCCTAATGGTCCACCCGGCTGTCCTCTCCCCGCAGGTCAAATATATGGAAGCCCCGAGGCTCTTGCCAAACTCTACACAGATATCCTGGAGCGGGTCACGAGAGACTTCCAACAGAGATTCGACCAGCAAACATCCGAGACCGCCGCCTGGAAAAGCACACTCGAAGAACGGTTCAAGAAGAAGGACGAGGAGTGCAATAGGCTGCATGATCAGCTTATTAGTGGGGTGAAGCTCAGAAGCGAGGACAGAGGTCGATATGAGCAGGAGAGGAAGCAATGGTTGAGGAGGATTGAAGAGCTTGACACTGAAGGAAACAATCCGCCGAACTTTCGAGTGGATCCTTCTTTGGAGAGAGTTCTAGCCGAGCTGAGGGAGACGCTCGAGAAAGAGAGGAATGAGAGACATTCGGAAAGGAAGAACTCGTCTGACGAGATTCTCGAATACCAAGAACTTGTTTTTCTTCTCAAGGAGAAGTTAAGAAAGCAGAAAGAGACGTGGGAGGTCGAGAGCAGGAGAGCGTTGGAGGTTCATGCTAAAGAGCATAAGGAGGAGTTGGAAAAGGCCATGGCAAAGAAGGACCTAGATCGTCGAGCATGTATCCTTGAGCATGAGAAGCGAGAGCAAAAGTTGCAGGAGGAAATACAGACGCTGCGCGGCCAGTTAACAGAGTTCGGCGCGCAAGCCATAAACCTCAGTTTCCAACACGCGAAAGACCTTGAGGAATTCGCTAGAAAGCGAAAGAGGATCAATTAAATTTAAATTTTCAAGCGCTTGTAAACTGTATTTGTAGTGTACTACAACTCTCCAGCCTACTTTTTCCTCCATCTTCTGTACCTCGAATTCGAATTGGATTGTATGCCTTTTAACTCGTCAATGAATATTTAATCTCCTCGTATTCTACGTAGCTACTCGTAGAATCAACATAGTGTATTGTGCCGTACTCGATAATCTACTCTTGTTTCCCTCTCCCTTTCCTATTCCGGTTACGGTTGATCACTTCCACCCTTTCTTCACGCTCGTAATTAGCATGTTCCTATTGCTACATCATATAACTCAGGTTTGAAGGAGACTTCGAAATTTCCAAGAAATTTCTCGCTTGGTTTTCGACAATGGACTGACGATGATCAATACGTGGAATCTTCTTTTAATAGAAAAAGCAGCCTAGAAGCATGATGCACGAGCGGGCGGTTCCAGTGAAATACGCACAGTAGGAAATTTTATATCGCTGTCAGACATCCTGAAGCGAAGAGACGATGATCGGCGCCATGACTTTTCTGAAAAGGTAAAAACGCGGAATTGTGACCAAGCTCAAGTCCTCGTGTTTCGTTATTTGTAAAATAAGTGGGGACGCGACGCGAATAGGACAACACTGGAAGCGAAGACCGGACAAACAGGAAGCGATTTTGATTTTCTATTTGTCTTCTTCCTGAACTTCGAGCCCATTCCTTTTATGGAATGTCTTTGTCCTTCATTGGAATTTTAGCGCTTCGCACCACATTCCGATATCTATAAAACCCCCACCAATTCTGCCTCAATCCTCAATCGAACAGCCTCGTTCACTGTTATCCTATAGGCCCAAATCACTCCTCCAAAACCACCCCACCGACACTAAAATGTTTGCTAAATTCGCTACGCTTCTCGTTGTCTCCCTCAGCGCTCTCTCAGCCTCCGCCGCCGTCTACAGCTGCAACACCGGTCCCGTCCAGTGCTGTGGCACTCTCCAGAATCAGGAAGATTACAGTTCGAACGCGATTGCGACCCTCGTTGGCGTCGTCGTTTCTGAGATCACCGGCCAAGTTGGCCTTGACTGCAATGCTGTAACCGGCATTGGCGCTGGCACCGGCGCTAACTGGTATGTCGTTTTCTTCTTCTCTCTCATCCATATCGCTTACTTTTTTTCGTAGTGCCACTGCTCCCGTTTGCTGCGAGAAGCAATTTATGAGTAAGCTTTCTTTTTTCTTGTCAACCTGCCAACCACCGACGTGATTTATCCTATTTTCAATGATCACTTACTTATTTCCATTTTTAGACCAACTTGTTGGCGTCAACTGCTCCCCAGCCATCATTGGCGCTTAGAGAATATCATGTGGAAGTGGAATTGGATTATATTTGGACACACCACTAGTGACGCATTGCCATATGTTAATAACAGTAATAATGACATGAACATACGGATACATACCATTTTGACTATTTGATCTATGTGATTCTCAGATGCTATACCCTCTAGGGAAATTTGTACGCCATCTAGCACCACGCTGATTTTAAATATTAGGAACCCATCATTCTGTCTCGATGTGTGGACGTACTGTAGGTATAAGCAGTAGAATTGCTAGGCAGCTGCCATCAAGGTCGGCTTTCATAAATTTCTTATACAGCGAAATAAATGACTATAGTGACAAGTAGCGCTAAAGCCGAGATTCAACTGGTTGTTGTGCGGAGTCGTTGGTGTCCAACCCGAGAGTTTACCTAGTATTGGTGCCGTTTGAACAGTGAGGGTTGTTAGAGCCTGTTAGAATCCGCGGATATATTTTAAAAGGAGACGAAAATGTCCAGAATTCGAAGCCACAACCCGCTCCGGAAATTTTGTTTTATTTTGACCTTGAATCCATGTGCAGTACGACGCGTCGCTTTCTTTCCAGGGCACACATTTCTGGTTCGCGCAAACTGAGTATAGCGGAGTAAGGTGGTATATAACCTAGAGAAGAAAGAATTTGCCTAGAAATGCAATTCGCCTCAGAACATGTAAGGATTTTGTACACCCTCGACGTCACTGGAGCATTATCGCCAATTGCATTATCAAGGTTCCAACGATCATAGCAATGAATGTTAAGCAAGAAAGACACCGAATTTATGTTCTTTCGATTATCCGCTCAGTGAAAGTTTGTTATCTTATAGTATATACGGTGCAACGCACCGTACAACCGGACAAGAAGTGTCGAAAACGATTGGAGAGATCTTCATGAAATGAAATCAGGGATCACGAAAGTTGTGAGACTGCATCTCTCCAATGCCAACTTCTTATCTACCATGAGAAAGACAATGGAGAAGATAAGAAGGCCCAGTTAAGCGATACAGTTTTTAAACAGCGGAGATCTCCAGGATTTTGGAATACCTTCGGGTGAATAGCTGTCAATGATCTGCAGCATCGATGAGCAAGCGCGGTCGCGGTCGGGGTTTAAAATAGTATCCGCCACGGTACCTCTTCAAATCAAGGGTTGGTCTGCAACCTCCACAACCCCTCGTTTTCTCTTCTTGCAAATTCTTATCTTCCTTTTCCGCATTACTTCCAGCTATTCTTCTCATGTACGCGTCTTATATCTTTCGAAACCGGAAGGAAATGGTATCCCGTTTACCTCGTACTGAAAATGCTTTCTCTACCTCACAGACCTCAAAGAGACTCCAATGTTGCTGTAGCCCATGATTCATATTCGAACAATCGTCACCCATTACCCAAGGAGACCGTGAAGGTTGCTCGTTTTATACACCCACACAGTCCTCGTTCGCGTATCATTCTGGCAAACCCCCTGCCGCCGTTCGAAACGGCTTGCGATCGAAATCCCGTCTCCGACAGCGAGAGCTCAGGCAAAGAAGGGTTGAGCCTATCGCGGCCCACCCAGCATCGACCATACCAGCCTAAACGCAAGCCCAAACCCACGCAATCTTCATCAAGCTATTTGTCTGGCCCGTCCGCAAGTTCCAAATCTGTCTTTACCCCGGCTCAAGTTTACCCAATCGCAACTTCCCGTTCGAGCACGTCATTTCTCGCCCGCAAATCAGTTTCCTCACCGCTGCTTTTTGATTTTGGAACATCGCCGCCGCCGTACACTAAACATCCTTTCCCGGTGGCAACCTCCGTGCCGCCTTCACATATGAACTCTGATACTGACGATGACAGGGATGAAGACGACATGATATACACCTCTAGACTCGGGGCCAATGCCCGACCTGCCTCTAGCAGTTCTCAGAGCTTGCGTAGTCGCATCTTCGGCCTAGCAAGCACCAATCCGTCTCGTGTCCGCGATAAGCCGATATCCACAACACCTGGCGCACTCTGTGCAGGCGAAACGGAACCAGAAACGGACGAACCTGTGAGTGCTGCTTTTTGTTTGCAAGTGTCTAGAACACGTGTTAGGATGTTCATCTTATCTTCTTTGATGAACTGAACTACGCGTTTGGACACGGATGCCTGCGACTCAATTGATCTTCTCAACGTCATTCTCATCTTTTGCCAAGTCCTACGTAAATATTCCCAAGATTTTGCTAAGCGCTCCCCGTTCCTCCTCTCTAGTCGCGCCATCTGCCAACGGCCCGCATCATTCCTTCATCTGGTCCCCTCGTTCCTCCCAACACACTGGAACGGCTAACCCCACTTCTGTACGAGTTCTGCTGCCTGCTTTCCATTGTCCCAGCTATCTTTGGTACCCTTTATAATCTATACCACATATACTACCCTCCGACATACGACAACACGATCCCTAATACGAGACCACCGCCTGAACGCGTGGATTTTTTCATTTCGGCTTTATGGGTGAGAACCTCAATCCATCCGAATACGTGTACACGGCTGACCTTTCCCTTTTTTATTATATAGGCTGTCCTCACAGGTTATCAGTGCCTCAGCCTCGCCACGGGCCTGTTAACCCGCTGGCGTCTCTATTACCCACCTCTCTCCACGCTTGTGCGACTCCTGGCGCTGCAAGGCATATGCTGGCCTGCTACACACTTCACGCTGACCATCCTCGAGCACGAGAAGCGCCCGGTGATCTGCTGGGCGGTAATCGGGACGTTTACGTGCTTGAGCCGCAGCGTACAGATCTGGGTGACCAGCAACCTGTGGTGGGAGAAGAGAGACGACGGCTCTTCAGGGGCGGCTGAGGAAAGCAGGCGCACGTACTGGAAGCGGTGGGGTGGGAAGTGGGGTGGCAGGAGGTGGGATTGGAAGGTGGTCGGTGTCAAGTGTGTGCTGCCGCCTGGTATCGTCTATTTTGTGATGGCGTGGGCGGAACAGCTAAGGAGAGAATGGGCGCTTCAGGCAGCTTGTTGATGATTTCCTGATTGAAGTGGTTATTGCTATTTATTTGTTAGATTCTTTTCATTAGTACGCAGTGCTTAGATTATGCTCACCTTTGTAGCTTTATGTCGTCGCCTTTATTCATTGTAACAGCCAACAAGCATTTACTCAATATCATCTGGCCATTCTTTTTCCCTTTTTCCGATTTGCTCTGGTACTTCATATTTTACCAAAAATTCATAACAAGTCATCTTGTTTTGTAAGGCCATATTTACTCATGAAATGAAACAAAGAATAATATGAAGCTCCAGACAGTCCACATAAGTGCGTGTTATCAACTGGCTCTGTCTTGAGGAACGGCGTTTTATCTGACTTTTCGCACCAAGACACAAGGGCATCACTCCACTCCGAGGTCAAGAATCTAAGGAAGTTCCGCGATCCAGCTCTGAATCTTCGCAAATATATCCTGAGCACCAAAGTGCAGATTGGTGCCATGCCCCGTATTGGCAGGGATGAAGACGTCGAACTTTTGAACAGCAGGGAATAAGACTTTGGAGGCTTCAATTATGTTGGGCGAACCAGCGAAAGGCTGATAGCAATTGCCGCCACAAAATATGCTGTTTTCCATTCAAGTTAGCGGTGCGATAGCCCTGTGCAAAGGAATTCACTCACTAGTCCTTGTCCCCAGTAACGACCAAGATAGGGTTTGTATAATTCGCCGCAACTGTGGCGTCTAGAGTGAGGAACTCCCCTAACGTAGCGGTGCCTTTCGTCGCTGATGCCAGTTGAAGCACATCTGAGAGATGTCAGTGACGTCCTAACTTGATCCTCTTACGGTAAACACACCAGGATCGAAGAAAGGAAAGTACATAAATGGCGCTTGGTCGTTTGAAATGGTCCCAGTTGCAACGTATGAGTTGCTGAGAGAACCTGAGAGCTAGATCAGCAAATAGTCAGATAACTTGATAAAGACTAACCAAATCTTGCGCGATTTTGCTGTGAAGCAATGGTAAGTCCGAAGGCCGCAAGGGCAGTGGCAATACCTCCAGTGAATGGAGAAAAACCAGTGAGAATAATAGCGTCTAATAGATTCCCAAATTGAGAGGCTATTCCGTTAAGTTGCAGGCTCCAGGCAAAGTAAGCGAACTGAGTGGTGGGAAGCTAATGGAGAACACACCTGCCGAATGAATGACCTATGCCGATAAATTTGGTGAATTTATGGCCAGACTCTCCATTTTTAAGGTAAGTTATAAGCTGTACAGCGATCGCGATTTGTGTGGCCTCTTGCACTTCTTGGATGCCGTCTGGTTTGCTAGACTGACCAACCCCTGGAAGCAATTAGAAGACATTAAAGGACTTTTAGAGCGGCGACATTCCACCAACCTAGACGGTCATAAATAAAGATGGCATGTCCAGCCTTGAGCGCAGTCTCGACATAGTTATACTGAGAACCCTCTCCACCGAAGTTCCAGTAACTATGGTCAAAATTAATGCTGAAAAAGGAATCGACTTATGAGCAGGGATTCAGCCAGAAATGTCCAATGACCGACCCGTGGATTGCGAACTCAACAGTGGGTGGATTAGTATCTTGTGGGAGGCATAAAAGACTCCAGATTTTGTATGTCGTGGTCAAGTTGGTTGGCCCCAAGAAAATTTCAGACACGTTCGAAGTCAGGCTTGTCAGGCTGGTTATGAACCCGGTAAGCTCAGACTGATTCTTTGGGGCAGAGAGGTTAATGTTCTGAGGATTGGCCGAGACTGTAACTGGTATAGTGGCTTGTTCACAGCCAAGCGGGATACTTGGAGCAAGTGAGAAAGCAGCTGTAGCGAGTCTAAGGAATTGAGAGATCATTTCGAGAAAGCTGGGCACAGTTCGTCTTTTTGGAAAGCGCCTTTTATACGCCAGTCCTTGCACCTGAGGGCCGTGCGCGTTGCAATGGTCGGAGAGACCACCATAGCCGTCTTCTAGGGCATGCGCGGGAATCATCTTCTTGAGCTTCGAGAAGAACGTTGGAAACTTCAAGTGGATCCCGGTGTGTATCGGAGAGGGTTGCGTATTTTCCACCATCCAGGATCCACAGTGACACGTATAAGCTACTGTTTTTAGGGCAAATGTGAGTGTGAGCAAAGAAGACAAAAACTACTTACTCAAGATAAAGATGGTTTCTTTTGGAGCACGGTTTTGCTCATCGGGTTGAAGCGTTGGAACTCAAAGTTTGACACATATTTTCAACCAGACCATAGAGGATGATTGATCACCCAAGGCTGTTGTCCAATACTGACCAGACATTGGAGATTTTGAAAGGGGACACGCGGCATAGCGTTCCATGGAAAAATATGTAGCCGGCTCCTACTCGAGTAAGCCTCCACCGGAGCCAACGAGTCTCAAAGTTTGAAGCTTGAAGGATCAATCTCTGAATAGCCCGCTCAGCACGGAGAAAAAAGCTAGAATAGAGGAAATCAGAAGTGTCAGACTCTTCAACAGAGAAGTTCATACGATGCTCCAATGGCTCCAAGGAGTCCAACGCTTGCTGCCTTCAACCATGAGATGTTTTCTTCCTTTCAAGGATGTTTATACTTGGTCGTAATCTTGTGTGTCGCCGATGATATCGAAAGTGTCATACACTATTTTCTTGACACTCGTGGACCAGGGGTCGTCCCTGTCATTGATCCCTATAATATTGAGAGAACTCTGTGATGTTGCTATGATGAGACGAACAGCTGAGTGGAAGTGTAAGAAATGCCCCAAAAATGCCCGAACAGGTTCAAGGTTGCCGGGAGGTTGGTCCGGCCTTCCGTTTCACGTGAGCTTGTTGAATCCCGATAGGGGTTCAAGACCTGCGCAACTGTAATACCACTTAGAAAGCGAAATTCGGAGTAAAAGAACTGTCGATACAGTGTATATCGCTATGCTACTGAACGGCCAAACTAAAACTAGACGCAGAGCCTCAGGTTTTGACAAAAAGTCGAATATTTTCGAAAAAGGGTGAAGACTAATACAGTGGTGTAGAACTTTTAAAAATCTACAAATCTTCCGCGGGTTGATCAACAAGGTATGCCTTTCTGCGAAGGTCAAAGCAGGGCACCTGATAACTTTACAGGAACGCCTTCTTCTAAGGAAGCTCCGCAATCCAGCCTTGAATCTTTGCGTATACTTCTTGAACTCCGAAATGCAGATTGATGCCATGCCCAGTGTTTGCAGGAATGAAGAAATCAAATTTATGAACGGCGGGGAATAAGACTTTGGAGGCTTCAATAAGGTTGGGTGAACCAGCGAAAGGCTGATAACAATTGCCACCACAAAATATGCTGTTTACTCCAAATTAGTCGTCGAGAGGGCTAGAAGAAAGCGTGTGCTCACAAATCCTTATCACCAGTGACAACGAAGACAGGGTTCGTATAATTGGACGCTACCGTTGCACCCAGGCTAAGGAACTCTCCTAAAGTCACAGTACCTTTCGTCGCCGACGCCAGTTGGAGTACCTCTGAGAAAAAAGTTTAATGTCGTTGACTGACTAACGTAGTCTCACTTCGAGACTTACTGGGATCAAAGAAGGGAAAGGCAAGGAACGGCGCTTGATCATTCGAGATGGATCCAGTTGCGAGGTATGAGTTACTCAAAGAACCTAAAGCCGTACTACATCAACAAACATCTGATTAACCAACTGAGGACAACGAACCAAACCTGCCACGATTCTGCTGTGAAGCAATCGTAAGGCCGAACGACGCAAGAGCGGTGGCGATGCCGCCAGTAAACGGAGAAAATCCAGTGAGTACCGTAGCGTCCAAGAGATTGCCAAATTGAGAGGCTACTCCAGCCAGTTGCAAGCTCCAAGTAAAGTTAATGGGGAGATGCGACCAGGATAATAGGAACACACCTGCCAAAGGAATGACCTATCCCGATGAATTTGATGAATTTATGACCGGACTTTCCACTTTTGAGATAAGTGATGAGCTGAGCAGCAATCGCGATCTGTGTGTCCTGTTGCACTTCCTTGATGCCGTCCGGTTTACTAGATTGACCAACCCCTGAGCGAAGGTCAGGTCACATTCAGAAAAAGAGGAAAAGTTTGGCCAACCTAGACGGTCATAAATGAAGATGGCGTGACCAGCCTTGAGGGCAACGTCGACATAATTATACTGTGAGCCCTCTGCACCGAAGTTCCAATAGCTGTGATCGAAATTGATCCTGAATCAAATCAAATTCTAAAAATCGACCAAAATTTTCTTATGACCTACCCATGTATCGCGAATTCAACGATGGTTGGTTTGGTGTCGTGTGGGATACATAAAAGACTCCAGATCTCGTATGCTGCGGTCAAGTTGGTTGGTCCAAGAATAACTTCTGAAGACACGTTCGATGTCAAGCTCGTCAGTTTAGTCACGAATCCGGTAAGCTCAGACTGATTCTTCGGGGACGAAAGGTTGATATTGAGAGGATTAGCCGAGATGGTAACTGGTATAGTGACTTGTTCACAGCCAGGAGGGAAGCTTGAAGCAAGTGCCAAAGCAGAAGCAGAGAAGGCGACAAGGAGCGTTGAGAGCATTGCGGGAAGACCTGAGGTGTCGTTGATACCTTCTGGGGAGTGGCTTTTATAACCAAAGTCCATGGCTGACTACATCCTCGGTCTTCGAGTACCCGAGGGGAACCCCACCGTAGCCCGTGTCCTGAAGCCAAGGGCGGGATTCAAGGTGATTCATCTGTATGAACGCATGTGGGTACTCAACATTCATATCTGAATTCCGATGGGCATCGGATAGATACTAACCGAGACTCGCCCTACCAGAGGGGCGACTGATACTGTAAGAGATGGCCCCAGGGCTACATATGAAGGTGAAATAAACATTTATAAGTATTCAGGAAACAGGTAAAAATTTCAACAAGGATCACCACGTTTACAAGTAGATTAAGAAAATCTCGAGCCCGCCGTTCAAGTTGATTTTTCTAAGTTAGATATTTGTTGGCTTGAAGAGTTAGAAACTTGCTTTTACGTACAATTTTCAACTCTAACTGGGATATACATTTGCGCCTCGAGCGACTCCAACCATAGCGGATCATTGGCCATTTGTCGGTCTTTAAAGGGGGGACGCACGGCGTAGTTCTCTCCCGGGATGCGTGGTGGTTGTAGTCGGGTGTCTGAAGGACCTCATCCTAATGTGAGGTTCAGAGCTTGATCCAAGGCCTCCGATTTGCCCAGAAAGGAGAAAGCGATAAAAAAGGATTGTCGTTGGTATCCATGCATATGAAAATCTTTTAGGAGGCGTCCATTTGAGTGTTAGGTGAATTGCCTGCGTGATGAGCGGGCTGACATGAAGGACACCGAGAAAGTAGACACCAAAAGTGGTCAACAGTTTCAACATCCAGCGGCGGAAGCTCGGCTTGACATTTGATCCGTTGCTTGTGGGAAATAAAACCCAGTGAAAATCGACTCTATTTGTGGCTATTTCACTCTATTGTCCTTGAATTTAGGGTGTTTCGCACTGATTTCAAATTCAGTGAAATTGCTGTAAATCGTGGCAAATAGGTGCTCAGCACTGTTTAACAAGGTGAACATATCGCTGGAGATCATTTTACTTCGATTTGAATGGCCGGCTGCATTTAATTCGCTACACATGTTCGGCAATCGCCGTAAATAGGGTCGATTTTCACTGGGAATAAAACCCAAAGTCTCCTCCTGCACATCACCTGTGTCCGAAAAATGTATTGGGCTATTCACCGATTGCGGGAAGCAGATTAAGCGTACTAACATGAACCCTTACATCGGACAGCACCCCTCAATCGGCCAGTCACACTCAGTAAAAACGGAAATTTTGCATTAGTCGAGCAAAAGTCAGGCAAAGTCATGCAAAGTCATGCAAAAGATGCACTTGCATGAAATACGACTAGAGCCCTACTAAATTTTCTGACTTTTGTATGACTACGGTAGGACTATGGTATGACTTTTATCCAGCCTTTGCAAGGGGCCAAATTCCTGAGGATTTCATGCAGCCCAGAGAAGTCAGGCACAAGTCAGACATTAGTCTAACTTTTTTTAATGGAAAGTCGAGCAAAAGTCAGGTAAGAATGGATAATATATTGAGCGGCTGGGTACAAAATACATGCTATTCTCCGTAATGAATTTCTAATCAGTGGTATTGACGTGATTCCACCCAAGGCAGTCCCCGCTCAGCGACCAAATCTGACTTGCTGTTAAGGCGGGAGTTCACATCAAAAGAGAGGAAAGATACTGCGAGGAGCTTGGGTAAGTAGGGGCGGTTTGAATTATTGAAAGAAAGCTCACCTTGTTTATCAATCAGTGCTTCACGTACAAAGAGAGGAGAGATGCTGCGAGGAGCTTGGGTAAGTATGGTGATTTGAATTACTGAAAGGAAACTCACCATTTATTAATGTTGCTCGCTACCTATTTATGTTCTTCTGTGTAAATACTCTTCCATTTGTCGTTCCCGTTTGTCGGCGTTCATGGCGGTATGGATCGGAGTGAAAAGAGCTGTTTTTGTTGTTAATTTCTACCGCGCTACCTCTTAGAAAAATGTAAGAAACCTACTTGACTTACACGCCGATGCTGCACGTGGCGGAAACTCCCTCGCAGGATTCGCATTTCCAGTTATTTTGTCCCGGCCTGCAGTATCAAGATAGTTCATAAAAATAGTCTCAACTTCCACCAGGGTAAGTGAGTCTCCACTCTCAGCAATACAACAACGAATACTTACTTAAAATAATTTATAGCTACGCAGCGCGAGTGTGAGCGAGCTCCTGGCGGCCCCGCTCAAAGCGTCGTTCGCGAGCACGGGCCAATTCGAGGATTTTACGCCGTAACTTGTTCCTTCCCTGCTTCTGCTTTGGCCGTCGGAACTGGGACGGAAGATCAGTCTTAACCGTGTACGTTAATGCAACTATACATACGTGTAACGTGCTCGGTGAAAATCTCTTTTGCGGGGACATCCTGGGTCGCACATGGGTGCAAGTATGAGTGGTGTGGCTCGGACGCCGGTTCGAGTGCTGCAATTAGAGGAGTCGGGGGAAGTGTAATCGATGAGTTCAAGTCGAAAGGAAGGAGGCGGGGGGACAGCGTTGGTCCTTGGTTGTGTCCTGCTGCTGCTGTGGTCGCGACGGGCGGCTGTTCCGCCAGTACGAATGACACTGCGGTGCCGCTGGCACAACTTCCACCGCCGCTCCCAACGATGGCGCCAGGTATGTCAAAGTCGATACCCAGGCCATTAGCCAGCTCCTATTCCAAGTCTTGCTTCTGTTTTCGCAAGTAAATCCACTTCGACGTGGGGGTGGTTAGATGAATCCGCGACCGTCGAGAAGATTGTGGGGTGCCTAGGAATGAGTATTGAGACCGACACCGGTGAAATATATAAGTAAAATATGTAGTGTTACTTACCCGTCCAGAACTTTGCCATTGAAGGCGGTAGGTTGGTGTTCAAAAAGCCTGTCGAAAGACAGCCGGTAAGTATGTGCAGAATAGGACACGTCATCATGATGAGGGTCTTACTTTTTTGTTTCCAACCTCACGTCAAAGTCGTTGTAAGTGCATTCGGAGACAGTAACTGTTTCCTAGAAGGACATCGTGGAGAAGGGTGCGGAATGTGCTTTGTGGAGGTTGTGGGCAGCGGCATGGGTAGCAGTGTGGTGGAAGTGCGAGAGAAAGGAGAAAGGCGTGAGAATACGATGAACAGCTTGACGATGTTGTGCAGAAAGTTCTAACTTCGGGTGAATCGGACATGGTAAATAAGGCTCAAATTCGTACAACTTTTGCAAGACTTGTGCAAGACTATGAAGAGCTACGAAGTCAGAGAGAAGTCAGATGGTTGAATGCCTGAGAACCCGGTAACCAAGGTGATTATGAGCTGACGGCATTCCTGACTTTGCCTGACTTTCATTTCTGACTTTTCTACGACTGCAGCAGGACGAGGGCTTGACTTTGCGTGACTTTGCTTGACTAATGTCAAATTTCTCTTTTTACTGAGAGTCACACGTCGTCACAGCCCAAAATGGGGGAGAATTCGAACTCAGTCGCGGCGGCTGAGTGACTTCGAGTGACAAACCCCTCATTTTCCCTACTTCCTCTTCTTGCTCTCCTCCGAGCAAAATAATACAACAGGCCCTTGAAATAGATGAATAAGAGTATATATACAAGTTTTGGTAGAAAAATTTGCAATGTGGAAGGAGAAAAACCGTCTGACCGAATGAGGGGTACTGACCGATGTAAGGGTTCATGTTAGTAATCGTGCACTGATTGACATTTGAAACTCATGATCATCATCAGAAATCCAACGGAGACAACACGTAGGGCTCATGACGGGTGGGAGAGTGGTGCTTGTTGATTCAGAAAAATGTGTACGAGAAATACTAGATAGCATACGATACCAAACATAGGTAAGCATAATGAGCAAATCAAAGAGCAAAAGAGTTAGAAACAGAAGAAAGGAGGCAATTTAAAACCAGAGATTTGAAAATAAAAAAAGATTGATGTCCCAGTGAAGGGAAGGATTAGCATGAGTGAATTATAGACGATAAATATTGAGTCCAGAGGGCTCCCCAGGCGAATGTGATGTCTATGAAACAGACGACTTGTTGAATGTAGTATGGCGGTCATCTGGTCCGTACTTTTTGAAGGGGGGCTACAGCAGTAGCTGACGAGGTGGAGAGGTCGGCGGTATGGTGAGCACAAGCACAAGTGGCATTGCGGACTTTAGCAGTGCATTCCTGTTGGACTGGCGTATAAATAGGTGATGTTCAGGTCGTAATAAGGTTCGGTAAAAAGGCAGATTGTATATGTATGTTGGGATGTCGATAGATGGCAAAGGGCCGGATTGCCATTTCCTGGGCACTTTACTGCATCATGCCTTGTGCGATTGAGTTGAGCTGAGCAGCCATGTCCGGGTAAGATTTCAAAAATTCGACTTGAGCCGCCGTCGCCTAAAAATGTGTTTAACAAGTCCATACTCAACATACGATGAAAAACCACTCACATATTGATACGTTAGCGCATTCACTAGCTCGGGCTCGCTCCGTGCGAGCTCCGCCTGCCGCTCGAACATCTTCACCGCTTCCGGGATCTTGCTCTGCTGCAGGCTCAGCTGCGCGAGGGTGGCCACCGCCGCCTCGCATTCAGCGTCGATTCGCAGTGCTTCGTGGCAGCATCGCTCGGCGGCACCGATGTCTTGCTTCCATTGATAGAGAGCGAGACCTTTGTTTACCAGTGGGAGGACGTTGGGTGGGGATCTGGAAAGGGGATTAGAAACACAGTCCGAGGTGGTGGAAAACGAATTTGCCTTGTCTTTTCCAGTTCAATGGCCTTGTCGAATTTCTCTACAGCTTCTTCGTAACGTCCTTGGTCCAATAATAACTCGCCACTAGAAAAATATCAGACAATTAGCCTGGCATCTGGATAAAGGAGGAATTATAATTTACTAATAATTACTTGGCTCGCTCCTGGACGGGAACAACTTTAGCGTCCGCCTAAACGTCGCCATACTTTTCCCTAGCTCGCCCAGCTTGTACTGTGCGACGGCCAGCTGGATATGACTAAACACGAAATTGACGTCCAGCTCAGTTGACTTAGTATAGTTCGTCGCGGCGTTTTCGAACTCGTTCATGATGAATAACACTGATGATTATAGGTGTTAGTTTGACTACGACGCCGACAACGATACACACCTTGTCCACGATGATACCAAATGTCGGCATCCGAGCTATCCACCGCTTCGGCCTTGTCGAAAGACTCAAAGGCTGCCTTGGGATTGCCTTGCTCCATGTGAACACTCGCAATCTTAACCAGGCTTTGTGTGAACCCAGGTTCCAGTTTGACTGATTCTTCCAAGTCAGCCTTCGCAGTCGGAATCTCGCCCATCAGGAATCTGCGAAGCAGATGCAGGAACGGGTAAAGGAAGGTAAAGAGAACACATAGAACACAGGTTGTCAGAGTATGAAGGATGAAAAAAGAAGAGAAAGCGCGCACCGGAAGGTACCTCTCAAGTTCAGAGCCTCTGCGCGTCCTTTATCCCATGAAATGCCTTGTTCAAGTGCCTCGTTGATAAAGGTAACCGCGTGTGGATAATCGGCTGCCTCGAGTGCTTGCAAGCCTAGCAAAAGCGTCTCGTCGCCTGTACTTGGGTTTTCAGGAAGGGTTAAAGTTGGGCCTGAAATTGACAAGAAAGAATGGTGTAAACAATCAGGTGAAGGGTGAAGAAGCAAAAATCGACGTACGTGGTCGAAAGGCGGCGAAGTAAGCAGAGATGAATGTAAACGAGGGCAACCGAGGTTCCCGAGTCTGTTAGGAAAAATGAGTTTGTTGGTCAAGTCGAACAAAAATAGAAGGCGAAGAAGGAAACGGACTTTCATCATCGCTTCTGCCTTCTGGGTCGATAGAGCCTTCAGTACTCGCTCCACCGCATTTGCGGTGGTCTGGTTCTGGAACTTATCCAAGATCGTTGCTGCTGTATAATCTATACAATGACACACAGTGTTAGTTTTAGACATAACGACTTCAAATTAAACTAGTCTTATGAAATGTTCCGCACCTCTTAAGGCTTCCTCATACCGTTCCAGACCTTCAAGAGCCATGGCACGTCGGTTCAGGGCCTTCACGTATTTGTGATCGAGCTTGAGTGCTGAATCGCAATCTTCGACGACTTTGGCATGTTGTGGCGGTGACATATTGACGTAGCCTGGCAAGAAGAATGGTCAGTATGAATGACGAAGGTGCTTTTCGAGACGGCCGGGCAGGAAACTTTCGACAAGCTGCAAGCTGGATGAAGCATGTGTAGACATTCCCAACACGAGGGGCAATTATTGCCCAACGACAGATGTTCCGTGCAAGGGCAAGATGGAAAAAAAAGCACTCACATGCTGCACGGTTGCTGAAGAACACGGGTTCTGGTGTAGGCGACACTAGAATGGCACGCGTGTATAGCTCAGCTGCACCTGCGAAATCGCGTGACTGGTAGGCACCATTGCCGCGAACTTTCAGAAGGCTGGCGATTTTGATTCGTTCCTGACAAGGATTCCGTGAATAGGTTTAAGATGAAGTTGGAGAGGAAATGCAAACCTCTTCGGGGAGAGCGGCAAGCTCCTCTGATGACAGCTTGTCATAGTATTCGCCCTCTGCAAATCCATCATCAGCTGACAAAACCTACGAAAGGCAAAAATAGACATAGAAATTTTAGGAAGCGCCATACCTTTGGTCTCCTCGACGCTCGGGGCCTTTGGCTTCCGCTCCTCCAAAATAGGCCCGTCCTCATCCACAACTTTCTTTCCGCTCTTCTTCGCGCCTTTACTCCCAGATTTCTTCTTTTTGCCACTTGATGATGATGGGGGCTTGCCACCCTCTCTTGCTCCTCCTGATGATTTCGACGTAGAGGCATAATATGCCACACCGAGACCACCCGCGACAGCGACAGCGGCGGCAGCGATGACGAAGGTCTTTTTGTGCTCGCTAACATAGTCCTGTACGCGCTCGATGAGGGAAGGGGGAGTGCTTTCAAGAGAAGGAGTTGGGGCCATAATGGCTTTTGTGGATGGGAGGGTGTATGGTGGAGGTGGAGAAGGAGCAGCCGGAAAGGCGCGTCAGAACACAAACCAAAATTTGTTTCCGTTAGGATATGACGTAATCATATTTATTTATTTATGTCAGCTAACTACCTTAACGGTTTTACCGCCTCTCCCTCACCCAACCCTCACCAACTATGCGTTTAATTTGTATATAACACTGGAACCGGTATCCTAAGGAGCTCTTCCTTACGAATACACTCCTCGAGCCTCTGCTTTTTATAAAAATTTCTCCTGCATCTACCCTCCGAGTCGGTCATGCCGCATGTCTTTTCAGCGGTCAGCTTCAACAAAATTCAACCGGCACACCACCCTCATGGTTGCTGGCTATTTTCAGAGTCAGATTGTTGGGTGTATTACCCCTCAATTGCAGTCCAATGACCCGTCGCCATATTCAATACCCTTGCTCAAACCCTATCTTGTGCCAGAGTTACATATTCACAGTGCACACCATCTTCCTCTGTTTTCTCAGAGAGAAAATTACCACTGACTTGGTACCTCACCTCGATGTGTTCCTCAATAGCAATTCCTCACTGCATATTTCGATTTCAACTCTGTACAACAATAGAGGGTCGTTTATTTTGTGCAATTTGTGATACTTCACCACACTGTATGTTTTCAGAGCCACATATCCTATTCGATATATATTGTTATGCTTCTTTTCGCTCGTCTTTAAACCCACTCAGCCCGTAACTGCTACCCTACAATGCCCAGACTTTCTTCCTCGACAGTTGTCCCCACTTACTTCCAAAGTAAGCCTTCACTTCGTTTCGACCGACTCCTCCTCTTCGGCAGTTACCCTAACATCTGCTTTCCCTTCGATCTCTGACTCGGTTTGTACCCCAATGTCACTGTGATCAATGCCCCTACCCTCTTTAAATTTCAGTGTATCCATAATGATTTGCATAATGGCGTCCGCATTCCTCTCGACGGTGAGTGACTTGAAGCTAGGCTTAGGTTGCGGCTGCTTAGATGTTTGCGAGGTGGCGGTCCTCGAAAAGCCGCTGGCAGGATGGAAAGACACCAAAGTTTCAGGTGGGGGCAAGTCTGGCGGTACCTCCTGAAGTAGGTTGAGTCGTGGGTCCTGTATTTGAAGAGGTAGGCTTGTTTTAGATGTTATTCCGGGAGCATTTTGAGAGAATGGCGGTGTTCTAGACTTAGTGCTAATTTTTGGGGTCGGCATTTGAGCGATAGATGTATTCGACGTTTTTGGCGAACAATCGGGCACCCCTTCAGTTCCGAGTTCCTTGAGTTCTTGTCGCATTCCAGGCGGTGTGGTTGGTCCGCTGTCGTTTTTTCTTTCGCCAGTTGGTTGGTGGTCTGCGTCTGATCGTGATTTATTTGTTAATAGCGACGTTTCTCCAGAAGCGAATTCCGACGTAGTAGGTCCGGGAGATTTGATACCTGCGACGTCCACGTCGTCTGCCGCGGCCGGCGTGCCAATTGAAAGAGCCTCAGAGGAGACAGTTCGATCGAGCTTGATAAAAGCAGGTGTCAAAGTGGCCGCAGGTGGATTCACGGTTGCGAGACATTTGGCATTGGTGCTGAGGCTTGAATCATGATTGGCGTTGATTAAAATCGTCTTCAGCAATTTCCACTTCAGTGCGGTCATTCGAGACCTTTCCTCTGGGTCATTTTGATTGATAACAGGATTCAAGGCCGACTTGTCATCGTCTGTGGAGGGAAGGGTGATGTGGGAGGGTGATAATTTGAAGAAGCCTTTATTGGTGAAAGAACCGTTTGCCTCGATGAATCCCTCCGCTGCATTAGCGTACTCGGTTGGGTAAGCGAGGTCGTCCGTTCCAAGCCTTTTCTCGTCCTCTGAGTCGCCGACGTCGAGCCTGTGTTTTGAATCGGTGATAAAATCTGGCCGGGACTTCGTACATTTCCTCCCCCTTTTCCGGCTCTGCATCTGTCCGATAGAGTTGCTGCAGTCCGACTCGGGCTGCTTGCGTTTGGTTGATGCGACAGCGCAAGCTGATTGTTTCAAGCCGGTCTCCATGCTGCTTCAAGAATTCAAAGTCAGTGTATGTGGTCCTTTGGAAAGGAGGTTTGTCTGTCGCAAACAAGACGTCGTTGCTCAAAACGGTCATCGGTGAAACACATTAGTATTAATCAAGCATCGGCGCTTAATCTATTTTTAGATCATGGTCAAACCATGATCGCAGAGCAACGTATATTATGAATGAGTTTTCTCGAGGCCGAGAATGTCATTATGTAAACTCTCCAGAAATGTAACATATTTCACGATGAGAAAAATCTATGCTCTTTCAAAATTTACTATTTTACTACATATAACAAAAAATTATAATCGGTCGTTAGTCAGTAGAATACTACCAGCTAATACGCCGCATGCATTTTCCGACACTCAGGGCTTTATTTTGTTTGATGTGAAGGAGACACGAGATTGTCTGCCGTTCTAACAGGTGGTGAGCGCACCCGGACTGAGTGGTATCTTGAAGACTCCAAAACTACGTTCATTGTCGTTTGATTTCCACAGCTGATCGTCATATTCGAATGCATAAGCAGAGACAGAAGTGTCCCTTGGCAAAGCGCAATTAATGCTCGATATCGCATTTTGTTCGTCTCCAACGGAGGGCACAGCTCTACCGTTATTACCGCCCCTTGATGGCCAACCGGTCCTACGGGAAATCATGAATCTTTTCCAGAGTCTTCTGTAGTCAGACTTACTCGGTAATGTATATCTTCTTTCCAGGGCATGTGCGTTTCAACGCTGGGACAACGGTGTTGAACAAGAAGTCTCCTGCTTGGTTGGACGCAACATTTCCATCGTAGAAGGCGCTAAATGGAAGTGGTCGGTGCTGCAACTTTGACATAAACCGACAAAGATAGGTGGCTTACTGTGCATTGGCGCCAATAAAATCCCCGCCGCAGAAAGCGGCATTGTCGCGAATGTTAACCCATGTATGCACAGTTGATACAGGCGTAGTAATACCGGCAGAGCTTAACGATGCTGATTTAGGTTGTCAGTAATTAGTTAGATGTATAAATAGGTTTTATACCTTTCACGCTCTTTACTTTGGCTATAATATTGCCCGGTGTGTCGCCAACCTGATAACCCAAATTTGATTGTCCGGGTAAAATAAGCAAGGTAGAACGCCCACCTCGTTTCCAACAGTGAGTCCGACAAAACGACCTGCACCGTACTTTGCGTACGCTGTGCGGAAGGTTTGAACATCGTTGCTAGAAATAATATTTGTTGGTCGTGAATGAAGTAATAGCGACCAAATTAAATGTGACTCTGGCTTACTCGATTTGCGATTGACTACCAGCTATAGTGTTCTACAGCAGCGAAGATCAAGCATTGAAGATAAGCTGGAGAAAACTGCTTACCGCAACCCATATACCGGCCATGACCTTGATTCCTGCGGCAGCGGCGGCAGAGCAGGCAAAGTCAAGAGCATTGCAGTCGAATCCTAATATACGGATCGCACTGAATCCTTTGCCTTTCGCGTCCTTGGCTACTTGGTTCCACTACAGTAGGACAAAAAAAAATTAAAAATCTCCTCGGAACGTGGGCGTTCCTGAATAGAATGGCGGATACCTGAGCTTGAGTCCGACAAGCATAGTTTGCCACACCACCAGCACTATTTGACACAGTGAGTCCTGAAAAGTGGTTGCCGGCAAGGGCAGGTGCAGCAAAAAGCAAAAATATGGCTGAAAGAAGGGGTCCCATTTGTGCGAAAACGATTTGTTTTCAGGCGTCGGTGTAAGACCAAGGATTTATATTATATGGACGGGCTTTAGGGAAGGTGTCTAGTGTCTTGATCATGAGCCGGATTTTTGGAACAGTTCCGAGAGAGATTCTGGATCGATTGTCAAAAGTTAAGCTAATTCGGGATCATGGCCATTAGAAAGGTCAAGGCCCACGACGTTGGTTTCAGAGGTGATTCTCAAAATAATGTTTGAGCTAGGATAGACCATCTCGGTCATTGAGCCACCAATGCGATCAAAGTGGGCGATTTTGGCAATTCTTGCGTGGTCTGAGGGCTGCGTTCTGCTACTATTCTCAAAATAAAACTTATGGTTAGAAATTGGAATTGGCTTCGTCACCTTTGGAGTGGGTAAATTTGGCAATTTTTGGGTAGTTTGTGGGTAGTTCTGGTCCGATACTAGGTCGATTCATAGTCCATCAAGCTAGAAGGTTTTCACTCTGATCCCCGTTTGAAGATATATTTCTACAGGCTTCCGGTCGGCTTGCATCTTTGTGGGCTAACGGCACGATGGGTCGAATGGCCCAGTTTCAGATTATCTTGTTCGCATTATAGTCAAATCCATCTCAGTCCACGAGTTGTCAGCTCATGTACGCCGATGACCAGACGGCACCTAGCCAATTGTCTAACATCACTCCACATCGACTGATACTAGGCTATGGCCTAGAAGGTTCAAAAATCAGTCCAATACGACCCATAGCCAAGATGCACTTGCTGCTGCACCGGGGTACACGGAGGTGAAATGACGTTGTAAGGGTAGAAGTCTGTTTGTGTCTCGTTGATATGAGTCGAATGGAGAAGAAAGAAAGCGCCGCAGGTAGGTCACGATGGAAAGATGATTCGTTGGAAATAGGTCATAGACCCTCTACAATACTTCACAGGGTCGTTCTAACAAGTGCTGAGTGCACCTGGGCTAAGCGGTATCTTGTTGAATACCCCAAAACTACGTTCGTTATCGTTTGATTTCCACAGCTGATCGTCGTATTCGAAACCATAGACGGAAACGGATGTGTCGGTAAGGGAAGCACAGTTGATGCTCGATATCGCGTTCTGTTCATCCCCAGTGGATGCCACCGCACTGCCTACATTACCGCCCCTGGAGGGCCAGCCAGTCCTATATGCAAAACGACATTAATTTCTTTAAAAATCTCAGGTTGGTGATATTATTCATACTCGGTAATGTATATTTTCTTCCCCGGACAGGTGCTTTTTAGTCCTGGGATAACGGTATTGAACAGGAAACTCCCTGCTTGAGTCGATACAACATTGCCATCATAAAATGCGCTGCATTAGGATTCGGTTGAATGATCGCTCTGGAAGAAAAGGATAGATAAATGACGCACTGAGCATTGGCTCCAACGAAATCCGCGTTGCAGAAGGCGGCGTTACCGCGAATGGTTACCCAGTTGTGGACCGTTGAAACAGACGTGCTTATACCGGAAGAACTTAAGGAGGCTATTTTGTGTTGTCAGTCGTAGATATTGTTCGTGGAAGGTTTTATCGTACCTTTCACGCTATTGACTTTGGCCATTATGTTATTAGGTGTATCGTTGACCTGTTGTTCCCCTGATTAGTCGAGCAACGAACTGAAGAGGGCAGAATACCAACCTCGTTTCCGATGGTCAGTCCAACAAAACGACTGGCTCCGTACTTGGCATACGCTGTGCGAAAGGTCTGGACATCATTGCTAAGAATAATATTGTTTGATGAGAAAAGAACGACAAGCACTAAATTTGTGATCCCGGCTTACTCGATTTGTGTCTGACTATTAGCTATAGTATCCTAGAGAAGAGATCAACGATTATGTCCCTTCAAAATAATGTAGGAAGAGTTACTTACAGAAACCCATATACCAGCCATGACTTTAATTCCTGCAGCAGCAGCGGCAGATGAGGCCAGGTCAAGGGAATTGCAGTCGAACCCCAAAATACGAATGGCATTGAATCCCTTTCCCTTCGCGTCGCTAGCGAGTTGGTTCCACTACAGAAGGGTAAAAATGGAGTTCCAATGGCGGACCATTGACATGTAGAAAGAGCGAGTACCTGGGCTTGAGTTCGGCAAGTGTAGCTGGCGACGCCGCCGGCACTGTTTGAGACAGTGAGTCCTGCAAAATGGTTGCTGGCCAGTACAGGCGCCGCAAAGAGGGTAAATGCAGCTGCGAGGAGGGAAATCATTGTGTGAAGAAAATCGCGAGGCCTCGAAGTGGAAGTGGGAACAGGAATTTATATGAACGGACTTCAGCGAGGCGCATGGCACCTTGATGGTTATGCCAAAATAGCTTTCAAATGTACGAAGAACGTGTCAGTTCAGAGGTCACCCACTGCACGATCCGGTTTGAACGCTTTCAAGGCATAAGAGACGTTCTGTGTGCCCCCGAGGTCGACTCTTCAACACTCGACCATAATACGTGTCTTGCTAGACGAAGATGACCAGATGGTAGCGGGTGGGTGGGGGTTAAGTGGGGCCATTCCAGGCCAACTGATGGCTGTCCTTCTCTTCATGTCCTGTTCGGCAAAAATGAACGGGAGAAAGTCAAATGAGTTAACTCGGAAGCCTTCTAGAACAAGAACCGTGCGTCGAATCGCCAATGTACAACCATTCTGCCCAGGTTCTTGATGAATGGAATGGTTACCAAGATGCATTCATTTGATGCACCTAAATGGCCAAGAGAGGGAATTCGACCACGGACTCGGGACCGCAGGGAATACGTCGTTTGCAAACAAAGTAACCTGGATCGCTTAGTCACTTCGCAAAGTGTCCAGTAATTGTAGGTTTTCCAACTTGTAGATGGATCTCAAGGTGGTTTCGAATGCTTGAATGGAGAAACGGGTTTTGTGGAGAAAATGCGATTTCCTGGCAGTCGATTCAAAGCATGTCGTAGCCATCGGACTTTGCAGAACCTGACAAAAGAAAGGTTCAGAACATGCAATTACAATTCAAGTTATAAGCAGGTATGCGTACATTAATCTATGAACGAGTGGTTTTGCGCCAATAAAAAGGTGATGACGGTCGCGGATGAAGAAGCCAAGCCTCTATTTGTCCCAGCTTAAACTCGGACTTCGGTATTCCCGCTTGACCGGACGACTTCTGCTTGCCTCTTCGATCCTTTCAAGCTCGCCTTTATACTTCCTTGCCTCCGACTTCAACCTCTTCCTCTCGGTCGCCCAGGCGCTCTTCTCCTTCTCCCAAAGCTTTCTCTCTTCAGACAACTTGATCCTGCTCTGGATCTCCTTTCGCAGTGCTTCGCTCGCCCACTTTTCGTCTCGTTCCAGCCGACGTATTTGATCTATTTGCACCTTTTGCTCTTCGGTCGCCTTTGCCAGTTTGTCTTCTAGTTTTTGCTTTTCGCTCGCCAGTATCTCGTTGCAGCGGCCCAATTTGGTTCGCTCTGTCTCGACCTCAGCAACTCGCCTCTGGACTTCCGTGACGAGGATCTGCTTCTGCTCCTTCATTTCTCTTTCACAGTCGTGCGCCAGCTTCTCCAAACGTATGTTGTCTTCCTCCAGACGCGTGATGGCAGCCTCAAGCCCCTCTTTTTCTGCCTCAATCCTCGAATTCGATGCTTGTATCCTCTCTCTGTCTTCGGCGTCCCGTTGCTGCTGCACGCGCAGCCTGTCCACGGTTTCATCCAACCCGCGCTTTTCCTCCTCCAGCTTGCTTACCACCCCTTCGAGCTTTATCACCACCGTCTCCTGCTTCTTCTTCTCTTCTTCATAGACCTTCGCCTTCTCCTCAAATTCGATGTTTTTTTCTTCAAGCTGCGCCATCTCTACCTTCAAGCTTTCGTTTCCTTCTGCCAATTCCTTTACTTTCCCTTCCAACTGTCGTGTCCCCTCTTCCAGCCCCTCGATCTTCTTTCTGTATTCGGCCACCATCTCCTCCTTGTTCTCAGGATCTCCGATCCTTCCTTCCAACTTGATAATCGTCTCCTCAAGTTTTTCAACAACCGTCTTCATCCTTAAATTCTCCTCCTCAAACAACAGCCGTTCGGCCGCCCACTTCTCACGTGCTGCATCGAATGCCTCTCGATCCAAAGCAGACCGCGCCTTTTCTTCCTCGATTTTCCCATCGTCCAACTTTGCTTTAGGCATTTCATCACTCTGCACCCCCACCTCGCTTCTCTGAGCACCCGAGGCACCGGCGCTCCTCGCGCTAAGCCATATCTTTGCTATTTCTTCCATAATCAGGTCCGCGTGTTGCTGGATCACACTCGACTTGGACGGGTGCTGCAACTTCCTGTGCTGCGGCTGCGTTTGAGATACCCAAGATGGGTCTGTTGGCGGTTGGGCATTGATGGGTGATTGGTACGGGTATTGTGGTGTTGAGAGCATAGATGGAGGGGGAGGTAGGAACACGGAGGGAAGCGGATTAGAGCCGTCATAGAAGATATTTGTGTTGACAGGTGGGTATGGATGGTAAGTAGGTTGATATTGCGCATATAATTGCTGTGGCACTAGAGAAGGACGGACTTCTAGGTATGTCAGCGGTTGGGAAGAGTACAAAAAAGTCTGCGGTGAGATTGGCTGGGAAAAGGCAAGGGATGATTGTTGAGAGTAGCGTGAGATGGGCCGTAATTGAGATGAATTTGAAGTTAAATCGTGTTTGGATATTGCAGGTTTTGAAGATGATTCGCGATCAGACAGCAAAGAAGTTCCCCTTGAGGACGTCGAGGAAGAGAAATGGCTGTCTAGGTGCTCTGCACTCGGAGTCGGCAAGTGTGAAAATGCCTGGTGTTCGGTGTCTCTGCTCGTTGAGGCGTCGCCATTCGCTTGGAAGAAGGAGTAGTCCCTCTGTTCGATATCCGACGGCTCCGTTTTTGCACGTTTGCGAGTGACAGGATGCGCATCAAACGCAGGCCCACCGGCTAAGCCGTTCTGCATGACTTGAGTGCTTTCGGTCGGTGTCCACTTTCGTTTGAGTTCGAGCGGTCGAGGTCCGACGCTGGACATAGTCGCCCGAGAGTTATTAGAGTTGCTGGGGTGGACTGTGGCATTGGCTTCTGGATGTGTCGTACTTGTTGGCAAAAAATGGCAGGAAAGAAGCTTTATTGTACCTTCGGACGTTTGTAGCTTTGAACTCTGGCTCAGGCTCGGAGTCGCTTTCACCTCGGCTGAATTCGCGGGTGGCATAACCCCCCTTTCTGTCGTCCGAGTCGAGCACGACTTGAGTGACACCTTTTTTTTTTTGAAGGAAGCTGAGCACACTGCCAGAACCAAGCAGGGTAGACACTAAGGCGGTCGATCAACGAAAAGGAAAGGGAGAGAGAAGCGCATGGCACAAGCCTAGCGGCTCTCGCGAGGAACCCGCGCCGCATTGGACAATTTTTAATCTTCATGTCTATATTTGGCCGTCGATCGTTGATGCCCCATCAATGACCCCTAAAATCGGTCGGTTATACTCGGGGCATCTATTGAGCGTTGCTGTGTTATGTTAACGCATTGAAACGAAACTCTGAATGTAGCTTCAACTGAGGTTCACTGAAAGATTATTGAATCCAGACGAGATACAATTATGCAGTGATACTAAAATATAGGTAGGAAACGCAGCAGTGTAGGGGTATATGACGCGTGAATGTGTATCCCTCAGCTGGAAGCAGATGTGTTGCAGACTTAGGCGCCAACAATGGCGGGAGTGCAGTTGACACCGACGAGTTGGTCTAAACGAAGACGAATTAGTATAACGAAGCACAGCGAAGGATGAAGATAAATTGTCATTGCTCACTGGTGAAGTTCTGCTCGCAGCACACAGGGGCAGAGGCGCTGTAAAATTCAATATCAGATCCAACGAACAGCTCAAAGAGTCGGAAAGGACATACCAGTTGGCACCAGTTCCAGCGCCAATGCCGGTGACAGCATTGCACGTAAGACCAACTTGGCCAACGATATCTTCGACGGCGACGCCAACGAGGGCAGCAATATCCGTGGCGCTGTACTCCTGCGGTGTTTGCAAGGTGCCGCAGCACTGAGCGACGCCGGTGTTGCAGCTGTAGACGGTGTTGGTGACGAGGGCGGAGGCGGAGAGAGCGCCGAGGGTGGCGATGAAGAGGGTGGCGAACTTGGAGAACATCGTAAAGTTGGTTTGGTGAAGGGGTTTGGACGTGAGTGAGAGGTTTTGAATGTGGATGTGAACGAGGGCTTGTTCGACTGAAGAATTGAGAGATTTTCGCCGGACTTTTATAGGATTCAGACTGGAGTGAGATGAAAAAAAAATATATGCGTCTTTCTAGAAATGGCTAAGTGTTGTTCTTCTAATACACGCTAGCAAATGAGCTTCTAATTTTGATCTACATAACGGGAAATTTTTAGCGCTTACGCTCTTTCTGTGGGAGATTTACGATCCCCAGAACAAGCACCTCCGTCAAACTTCGGAGAGTGGAGCCGAGATAATTAAGCTTCTCATTGCGTGTGTGTTTTTGAATCATGAGCGCATATGAATTGTGTGATGTGTGATTTATTGATCTCCTTGTTCGGCGCTTGGAGCGTTGGATGCCTCGTGGGTTGGCATGTCTGACCAAAGATGGCCCGCAGCATGCTCATTGGTACTAACATGAACCCGTACATCGGACAGCACCCCTCAGTCGGTCAGTCACACACCGTAACGGTCCCAATTAGGTAACATTTGAAACTCCGCGCGGCAACTCCTTTATCCTTATCGCGTCCATCTCACTTTCTCGCCATCTCTCTTTATAAGCTGTATTCAGAGCCGCAGTAACTATTATATATGGCTATTCTAAATTCTATGTAAATACTGACTACATTTATGGAGCAAAAGGTATGTGAATATGGATACATCAGGATGAAGTTCGCTAAAATTATAGTTAGATCTAAGTCGTGTCGTGTTGAGGATTGACGCGTACCACGGTCAACGGGCATGGAACGATGCTGAACGAGACACGATCGAAGCGCGACAAAAGCGCGACAGAACGTGTTCGCTTAGCTTTGCCGTTTCAAGCTCCGCTACGGCAGCCTCAATTTGGCGTGACAGACCCTACATTTTGCATCTCATTTGTCTGCTTTCCTCTGAGCAAAAAAATACCATCAATGTGTTTAATGAGTGAATAAGAGTGTATGTACAAGTTTTGGTAAGAAAACATTGAGTGTGGATGGAGATAAACGCTTTGACCGAATGAGGGGTACTGTCCGATGTACGGGTTCATGTTAGTATCGTGAGGCGAGGCTTAGCGAATGCCTAGGAAAGTTTTCCCTCAGAGTCCACTGAACCTCGAGTCGTGCAAGTGACTGCTGAGGTACTCGTCGGGAATCACGTTCTAGGTTATTTTTGGTAACTATTTATCCCGATGTGGCAGGCACTAATCCATATTAGGATGTGTTTTTTTGCCACTGCTCCACTGAAATTAGAAGCGTCGACTTATGAATTACGGTTTCTAAGAAGTCGCCAGCGCACAAAAAGCAGTGGCGCGTATGTGTTTTTTTCTGCTCCACGCATGTTTGGCTTCTCGCACTAGAAGCAAGGGAAACCACTGGACATATTACGTCAATGACATATTTACAATGAGTCGGTCTAAATTGGGTCTAAAGCGCAACTCGGGACACTTTACATCAACAGAAATGTTTTCGCTTCCAACTGACCGACTCCGTTGTTCGATCATCTTGGAGGCTTCTAGCTCCCGCCAAGTCCTCGCGGATGCGCACACGAGGGCTCTTTTCGGAACACATCACGCCTCAAGGCTTTCCACCTCAGAGAAAATATGTATAAAAGGCCTTTCGTCCTTGCTTTCAACTCCTCAGTCGAACAGATTACCTCGTCTTTCAACACAACCTCCCAAACCAACTCAAGATGTTCTCCAAAGTCGCCCTCTTCGTTGCTGCTGCCTTCGCTACCTCTGCGGTCGCCACCCCCGCCGTCTACACCTCTTGCAACACCGGCCCCGTAATGTGCTGCGGCACTCTAAACGCTGCAGGGACAGATGGAGCTAACTATGCTCTCGGCCTGATCGACGTGATCGTCACTGGCATCACCGGCCAAGTTGGTGCTAACTGCAACCCCATCACCGCTATTGGCGCTGGCACTGGCGCTAACTGGTAAGCCGTTCTTCGGACTCATTTCCAAACACGTTCTTACCAATTTTACTTTTAATTAGCGCAACTGGTCCTGTTTGCTGCGAAAAGAACTTCTTCAGTACGCTTTTGTTTTTTATTTCTCTCCATTTGCTGTTCATAGCCACGATACTGACTACCCAATGTAGACCAATTGGTTGGTATCAACTGCAGCCCCACTATTGTCGGTGCTTAGATAGGGTGGTATCATCGTTTAGACGTCTTGTTCACTTCATGCATTATTACGATATACCCTCGCAATGCTCGAACTCGTAGATAGCACCGAATGACATCCTCACGATTCTTACGACCTCTCAAGTTTGACCTTTCAATGGAGAAAAATTAGCTGCTTGACTTCATATATGTTATCCGACTCTTAGATCCTAAATACTAGTACAGTAAGTAGGCAGTGTCTCCTGACCTTGAAGAAACTTCTGTCAAGTTCATTTTTAGACGCTTGTCGAACGGGCCGGCGATTCTGACGTTTCTGATGTAAGCAAAACTTCCAGTTCTTTCTCTGCTCCCACACAACACGAAGTACATCGAGAACGAGGGTTAATTCCTACCGTAAGTGGTGTATTTGAAAACGTCGATATGGCAGATATTAACCCTTCAGGGATATAGGTATGAGCACTAGGGCGAATGACGCAATACAGTTCAAGTTAAGGCGGCGCTAATACGCACTGATGGAGATGAATTCGGAGTCTGGTGTCGATGTCTTGTCCAGACCGAGATCTAACAGCACGGAAGCAGAGGATGGAACGATAGGGCAGGTCGATGTTGCAGCCGATGCTCGTTTCAAGTCCGTCACACCCGTTAACCCGAGGAAGAGACAGCGGTCGACCACGTCGCTTGTAGACGATCCGGCATCTTTTCCGACTGTGCCTACTCCCTTGAACGGCTCTCGAGATACCCCGAAACCTAACCCGGCTTTCATCGACCTCACAGAGGAAGATGCAGAAAGGGAAGACTCCGATTCCACGAGAAATCCAATGCGATATCGCGAAGCTGGAAAGTCTGTCTCGAATTCAGAATATTCCAGGGTTGCGGTGGGGGATTTGCCTCAAAATCCGCATCTAATACCTTCCCGTGCTACAGCGACACGTCGGACGTCCTCGGATTCGCTCAAAGCACGCATACTCACTACGGAATTTCGGGGACTGCCTTTCTCAAAAAAATTAAATGGCAGTTTGACTTTGACTTCGTCGTCTAGTGGACAGGGAAGCACCACTCCAACGATCTCGGCCCAAGGAACACCACCTTCTTCCGTGTTATCGACAGCCCCGCGTTTTACCTCCCCGTCAAGACACCAGCCGTCTGTGGCTTCATATTCCCCCAAGCCTACTGGGTCCCAACCACAGCCGCCTGTGACAAACACAAACTCGCTGCCTTATGTGCCCTTCTTGTATGTATATCCACCGACCTCACCCAGCAGTACAACTGGTTCTGAATACCACCATCAAAATCCTCCGTTTACTCCCAGATATCCAGATTCCGTATACCATCGACAACTCCAAAGTTTGTACAAGAGCAACCGAGATAGTCTGCTTGCCCTGTCCATCCTGCCTTCTGTACAGCATCAGGGCTCTGACCCTCACGTTCAAGAGCCGCCTACCAAAACGAACCCAGAGCTACGTTCCCACCAGCCGAGCTCCATGTCACCCAGGTCGGCCTCACCTCCTCCAAGAATTGACTCTTTGCACTCAAGCATCATCTTTCGAAATGCCGACGCTCTGCTTGAGCTCTTGGAGGAAGAACTGAAGAAAGCTCAGTCGAAACATGAGCAGACTCTTTCAACAATCGTTTCAAGTCACCAGTCAGACATCTCTCGCCTCAACTCGATGCATGCAGCCGAGGTAGCCCGCTTGGAGACTGCCCTCTGCCAAAAGGAGGTCGACTTCGAGGATCGGGTGAAGGACATGCACTCCAGCATCCAGGATGCAAAGCAACTCGAATCAGACGAGCTCCTGCATCGCATGAAAGGAGAAATGGAAGCCGCGCATAAGCTCCATTTTGAAAGCATTCAGGAAAAGTTCAAGGAGCAGTACGAAGAGAAACTTGAGAAACTGACGGTACGGGCGAGGGAAAGCTCAGCGAACGTGATTGAGGTTGAAGAAAGATTGAAGGCGGTCGAGGCACAGTTTGAAGAAACGATATCGGCTCATAAAGACCAAATAGCTCAGATGAAGGAAAAGGAAGAGCAATGGATCCAGGAGAGTAGCCAAAGAGAGCTTGAATTGCAGGAAAGGTGGAGGAGGAGAAGCGCCGATTGGAGGACGTCATTGGAGCGGAGAGGAAGAAACACGTAGAGGGTGGGACGAAGGAGCAGTGGACACAGACAGAGATGGCGGAGAATGGGTTGGTTAAGGAGAAGGAAAAAATGGACGAAGAAGAGGAGACGAGGAAGGTGTCTGTGAATAACATAGGGAATGGCGGAGAAATTTCATGGAAAGGATTAGAGGGTGTCAGGATGGCTCTGGAGGAGGCTGATGATATCCCGCAGGCTGAAATCGAAAAAGCCCTGGCACAGCACATAAAACGGACGAGTCGGGGACGAACGAGGGCGAGAGCTCCGCCAAGAGCAACTACGAGTCCCATGTTGACCCGTACGCAGAGCATTGGCGACGACAGTGACATCTTACTGGCTGTCAAAGAACTTGCCACAGAACCTGGACGACTTCTTCGGGGTCTTAAACAGACGAAAACTGATACCGGAAAAACTGTGGAGAATGTGAATGCACTGGCAGACAGCCGGAAACTCGACGAGGAGACGAAATTACTTGAGATTAACAAGAAAGCTCTCGCTCAGCAGACTGCTGCTTTCGAAGAAGAGAAACGAAATTTCGAAAGGGCGAAAGGGGAGCAGGAAGCAGAGGCCGAGCGGGTCAGAGACGAGATCACTCGCCAAAACGAAATCGATAAGCAAAAGTGGGAAGAAGAGAAGCGCGAGTGGAGGCAGTCGGTGAAGTCTACGGCGGAGGAGGAGAGAAAGGAGGCTGAAACGAAAGCTATGGCCGAAATGCAACAAAAGATGCAGAATTGGCAAGCCGCGACAGCAAAGGAGCTGGTAGACATAACCGAAGACATTACGAGGGAGAGAGATGCGCTGGCCAAGGAGAAAGTAGCATTAGAGGAAGAAAGGTGTGAAATTGCAAGGAGGCAATTGGAGGACAGGGTGAAATCGGAGGCAGCTGAAAAAACTCGCATCGAAGCAATGAATGACTTGTTGGCGAAGGAGATCGAGGAGCGGTGGGCCAAGCTTGTGGAGACGAAGAAAAAGGAACAAGAGGGCAAAGACAAAAATCAGGGGGACGAAGAGAAAGAGACGGAGTTACTGCGATGGAAGAAAGGATTCAAAGAAATGGAGGAAAAGGTCAAGCTGCTTGAGGACCGCCTGCGCGTGCGAGAAGAACCGGCAACTTCACAAGTACCAGAGCCCGACCAAGGAAACACGAACACAGACATACTAGGACACCAAGCGAAGGGTGTACTAGAAAGGCTCTTATCTGAGGGCCAGAACAACGTCTCCGAGTGGAATAAACGACCGGACGACCATTGCTATCAACAATAAAAGGATATATTCAATAAAACGGACCACTTGCTCTGTCTCTGGCGTATAATACCTCCAGATGAGCTTGATGAATTACTCGCTGACGCTCATAGTCATAGTCAATGACTTCCTCTTCCTCGTCGTCCATCGGATCCATCTGCTGTGTTTCGAACTGGTTTTCATCATCCTCAACGTACTCTTCCTCCTCTTCCTCCTCCTCCTCCTCCTCCACCTCCTCTTCTACATCCTCGTCATCCTCCACATCGTCTGCCACATCTTGTTGTCCTAAATATTCTAGTCGCGTTCGCTTCGTCGGTGGCTCCAACAGAAGCGTTCGGTCTTCGTCATCTCTTCGTCTTTTTTCCGCTCTCAATTCCAACAAAGCCCTTCGTTCTTCCCTCAACCTGTCCACCATAATTGCCTTTTCTTGTTCCCACCTCTTCCTATGCGACTCATAGTTAGTGCATCCAACTTCCATCTGCACCTCCAAGTCTGCCTTTTCTCGTGTCACATCTTCGACCTGTTTCAAGGCTTCACACTTGGCTTCCTTCAAGGCTTTGATGTCTTGCTCCAGGTTTTCCTTCGTTTTTACCATTGCCGCCTTCTCCTCAGCCCACTGCTTCCTCTCCGAATTCCACAACTTTTTGTCCTCCTCATGCTTCTCCAGCAGGTGTCTATTCACTCGCTCCTGATCTTCCTTCTCCTTCTCTTGTTCTTCCTTTTGAATCCTTTCCCTCTCTTTCTTTTCGATGTCGGTTTCCCCATGCTCCAACTGCCTTCTCAAATTCTTTATTTCGACCTGCCAGCGACCCCTCTCTTCAGCCCTCAGCTTCTCCACACGTAGCACCTGTCTTCTCAACGTCTCGCACTCCGCTTGTCTCTCCTTCAGCTCAGCCATTAGGTGCTGCTGATATCCCACGATATCGACTTGATGCCTTTCGTGTTGTTGCATGTAGCCTGCAGCTGCTTTATCATGCGCTGCCTCGTAAACGCGCATCATAACAACTTCAAGCGGCCAGCTTTGGGCTTCAATACAAGCTGCTTTGGCGGCTTCGCATGCTGCTTTGCTGTATTGATGGTTTTCTGGTGATTGTGGTGGCGATGTCAGTCCTGTTGCAAAACGGGTTGGCGAAGTTGGAAGGTTGTGAGAGGACATCGTTGCAGATTTTACAGTCGCCCCAGGAGAGCTGGCCTTGGCCGTCCTGGAAGCATGGCTACCACCTGCCGCACCACCATGTGCAGTGGGTTCCAGAGGTCTTTTTGTCGAACTTTGTGGGGGCATTGGTTTGG
Organism: Galerina sulciceps; assembly: GCA_023014345.1. Lineage (NCBI taxonomy): Eukaryota > Fungi > Basidiomycota > Agaricomycetes > Agaricales > Galerinaceae > Galerina > Galerina sulciceps. The sequence continues at coordinate 1,800,763 of JAEDXJ010000001.1, forward strand.
AAGTTGTCGCACCTCGAGCGGAAGCGTGTCGCTGAGTCTGGGAAGGGTTAGAAGCATTGGCTCCATCAACTGGCAGCGTTGTACTAGCCGAAGGGGCTGGGGTACTACGCTCCTTTTTCAGTGTATCGAAGTGTGTTTTCTGCGAAGACATCAAGTGTCAAATAGGTCGCCTTCTTGATTGGCTATAAAAATCGCTGTGAATATTGTTTTGCTGTAGTATCAGGCTCGCTTGCTTTGTAGTGGAATGAAAGGAGGGGTTTACACTGTTTTACAACTCCGGCAATTTCTATCAAACAGCCGCTGCGGTGTTCTGAAACACATGAAAAATACATATAGACGCCGGCTCGCTCTTGCTCTTTGCACCATCACAACTTATCCATACAGCTAATTACTGAAATAACTGATCAACATTGGGCATGTATCGTATCTGAGACGGGCATTTCAATGATTTTGGGCAATATTTTCCATTTCAACGACAATTTACATGCGGCCAAAAAGTGAGACAGACGACCAAGATCGTGCGAACATTGATTGAGCTTGCTTTGAACACTGGCGACTGTCCCATTCACCACTCATTCACCGTGACCGGTTGACCACTCGCCCCATCCTACTGTTCAACGCAAGCCTCAAAGCTTTAAAACATGTAACCTTGCCTCCTCATTGGAAGAGCGCTCGCAGAGGAGGGCATGACCCGCTACGCTTGGAGTTCAAAACCAACACGGCTTGACTACTTTCAGTTGGACCACAGTCTTTTCTTCAGACTTGGCTCTGGACACTTTCGTGCTTGTGCTGTTTGTGAAAATACAATGCACCAAGTGGAAAGCTCGAATCTCGTTCTTATCGCTTCATCAATGGGCCTCAGTTCATCTGGAAATTTAAGAGATTGTGGCACCAGGACTTCTATCTCTTAACGCACTTCCTAGTCGGCATACTTTAAATGACAGAATACGGGTTTCCCATCTACGCATTTGGCCCTTCGGCCTTCTTTCAAACTGGCGATGGATGACCGACTTCGTCTCCATGTCCTCGTCAGCCTCTTGCAGTGATGTTTAAAGCTCTGAACCTTAACCAAACGAAACTTTAAGCAGATCGACGCCCGTCTTTCTGCTATTTTATCCGCCAAACGGTTTTCCGACTACTAGGCTCCTGTGATACTTTGCAGTCTGCTTAACCCTCTATGGCCGATATGTTCTTTACCTGCATTCCTCACTTTTTTCGGGTGTTGTGGGCCTCTTTCTTTGGCCTTTTGTCCTCTAAGCATAGTACGGACGTCCGAGCTTGCGATATTGAGACCGGCATTTCACCCTCTACGACCTTCAAGGAATCGGTGGCAGGTATGTTACCAACAGTTGATCATCCTGTCGTTTCATCCACAACTTGAACTACAGGTGGTACCAACCTCGACATCGAAGGGGCTGCCGGATTCCTCGTATCTAAGGATGACTTCGTTGAGATAGACCTCAAAGCCACTTCTGATTCCTCGAGCCGCGTGACTCGTCCTACCCGTCCTAGTCGTCGTGACCCAGTCAAATCTCGGATCGTCAATTCCGCCTTAAAGCAGGTTCAAGACAAAACTATCGGTGAGCACATCGATTGTAGACGCTACCTACATATTAAATCCCTGTCTCCTTAGGCGTCGTTAAGCCTGTCGTCGTTATTCCGGGTACTGTTACCGCAGTTGCTTGCAGTGTGCAGGTCGAGTACTACGACAGGCCCGCCATCAAGCCTTCCGCTTTGCGTCTCAAACGCTTGAACCCCATCTCCGCGCTGCCTATTGCTGGTCCGTTTGACGCCCTCAGATCTTTTACGGAGGAGCGTCCCCGAATTCAGATCGGATACACCAGGATCAGGCCCAAGCAGAAACATCGGGCGGTCCAGTTCGGTAAATCACTATGTCCACCTTGTCATTCATTGCACTCAAATAGTGTCAGCTCTACCCCCTAGAGAGTCTTCTTATATCGATGCTCCTGAGAAAAGACACAAAAAGACCAGAGCGAAAAAGCGCAGAGAGTCTCTGTTCGACATCCTTGACCGATTCCCGGCTCCTCCCGCCTACGTTCCGTCTGTTCCGCCTGTTCCAGCCACTCCTCCTGCCAGCGAATCACACATCAGAAAATCCGACCAGGACGACCTTTACGGCGTCTGCCACTCACCTGCTATCAGTGAAGAATCCGCCTCGACTTCCGAGTCTGACAATATTTTTACCTCTGGCTCGCTCTCAGATGATACTGCTCAGACTTCAGCTCCTGGAACTCCTGATACCGACGAATTCTTTTTCTCAGATTCCGGAGCGATGGACGTCAAAGTGGATGGACTTGATACCCAATCTGCCCAGTTGTCAGCCACTTTCGATGAACGTTTGCCCTCCATCCCCTCAGGAGAAGGCTCTCTGCAGCCCGAACCTGTGGAGATCGCGCCGAAAGGAATACCAGAGCCTCCCCAATTAATTGAGGTTCCAGTTTCACCTTCGTTGGCATTTAAGGATGCTGTAAACCTACCGTCCTTCCCCGCAGAACTGGAAGATGTTGCGTGCCACCACGAAAATCTGTCAGGCAGCCGTACCAGTGCTGGCTGGAGAGATAGCGACAGAATCGAGGGTGGAAGCTCGAAGGAGGATATAAATCAGGGTTCCAGGCATGGTTTTTGCGACGCTCTTCGTGATTCTCATACCCAGGTTGAGTCACGATCTTTTGATTCAATTCAGCGACTCGACTCTCCGGTCTGGTTAGCGCATCAGGGCAGGTCTGACAACGAAACTATCACTCCTTGTCAAGACAAGGCTCTTTTTGAGAACACCGTTGCTCCTCTCCGCATTGTAAAGAAAAGCAAACATCGATGCATCGTCGATTCAGAAGAAGTCCACCAACGGGAAAGCGACCGCTGGGAGGAATCCATGGACAAGGTCCTCAAGGCTTTCCGGGAAGCCGAGACGGACGATGACGATTTTCACGATTTATTCTATCGCTCTTCTGCCTCTTTTTCGCAGAGCTCTCTAGCAGACCGAGGGCAACAAGAAGCCAATCGCGATTCCAGTGATAGTGACTTTGATACAGCCATAGAATCTCAGGAGGACCGTATCAGGCGCTTTAACGAGAGCTTCGACAGTATTGAGAAGTCCGTCGAGGAGATACTGGCTGCCCTCGGTCTCCCTGATCCCATCGCAGTCACCACGGATGATCCAGCCAGGGTCTCCCTCTTGGGTGGGATGACTATCAAGCAAGTTGCTTTGGACGACGTTAAGCCTGCCCCTTTACCTGTCCGCAGCATCGATATCGGTGTTCCCAGGTATCAACACCAGGATCCTTATACCTGGATTGCTATGACGGACGACGACGATAGCAGAAACGAGAGCATGGGCGAACACGACCAATGGAGTGATACGCTGGAGTTGAATGCTTATCTCGAGTGAAAACTCGTACCACTCACCGTTTTTTGAAGACATTACAACAAGTTTAACGACTTTGCATGATTTGCATGATCTCTTTTCGTTGTTCTTCTGGTTTATGTTTCTCCTTCTTTTCTTCTATCTGCGGATCCGACCCATCCGAGTCTATTTCGAAGCCTGCCCCGTCTTTCTGGTGTGACATTCATTTCGCCAGTTTCTATTCGACTTCTTCTATCCCTTTTTTTGTCGTTACTTATCTGTTCCCATCAAACACTCTTTGAGCTGCTGTTTCTGTTTCTACTCCTGTAAGGCTGTCATCTATGTATGTCCTCTGAATTTCACTTGGTCACATGATCGTTCTTCCCTCCATCATCGACAGACCCGTCGAGACTCGTCTCATGGTTCCAAACTTATTCTTACTTCATGTTCCAATCTAGTTCACGTTGCAGTGCTCGACGATAAGCTCACTGCATCCAGTCGGCTTCCGACAATATTATGTTTTTACGCCGGGGTTGCAGGATCTCTGCAAAATCGTGTTCAACCATCAGCCTCGTTTTTGACCGGTATGTTTTTCATCAAGGGCTTTGTGTACTTCTTAACGGTGCCCTGCGCAGATAAGCTTTGATATTCTTGGAGTCGTGCACCTCCGCAGCGTGCATGCGCCAGTGACTCGTTTTAAGAACCAGAGAAGCTGGTCATGGGTTCCTTGTTCAAGTCAGCGTGGCCGATCGACCAAACCTGGCCACTGGGCGTCTAAATACACGGCCACTCTCCCAGGCCACCCACATTACAACTCTCACTTGAACCATAATGAGTGACAGAGGCAACACCAGAGGCAGGGGTCAACCGCGCGGACGTGGCGGCCCAGGACCGTTTCCGGGTGGACGTGGCGGGCGAGGAAGCCCTTCGCATCCCAGTAGTCAGGATAGAGGCGGATCACCTCCCGCTGATAGAGGTCGGGGTGGTGGTGGTGGTGGTGGTGGCCGTGGCTTCGATAGAGGAGGCGGCGGGGGTGGAGGTGGGCGAGGCGGGGGTGGGCCTCGTGGTGGTCGAGGAGGCTTCGGCGGGCCCACCATTTTCCAGGAGAACGTCCCTCCCCAAATCCCGTCTCAGCTCTCTGCTGCGAACCTGCAACAGCTGATAACGGGCTTTAAGTCTCTGAAGGTCCAGCCCGACCGGCCTCTCCGCCCAGGATACGGAACTGCAGGAACAGCGATCACCCTTCGCGCCAACTTCTTCGCGCTGAGGGTGCCACAGAGTCCTGTGTACGACTATGTCGTGGAGATTCTGCCCAAGACCGATATCAACAGGATCAAGATGCGTCTTTTCGACATCTTGGAGCTCAGTCCCAATTTCCAGCAGTTCTTGCCGTATGTGGCTCATGATCGGAGCCAGAGGCTCGTTTGCTCCAGGAAGCTGCCGCAACCGTTGGATGTCCAGGTTCCCTTCTTCGAGGATCACGAAAAGGGCCCTGGGAAGGACCCGAAGATTTACACCTTCTCCATCAAATTTGAACGAGAGCTGAATACTTCTGAATTGACGAGGTATGCTCCGAATTTTGTTATTGCTACGCCATTGCGATGCTGATTTGTTCTCTTTCTGCAGCTACATGGACGGCCAGCCAAAAGCTCGGGATTATGACCCTCTTCCTCTTATATCAGCTCTCAACCTCGTCTTACAACAACATGCTAATCGTACAGGAGTACGTGTGGGCAAGAGCCGCTATTTTTTCCCGACGTCATCTGAGAAGTTCAGTCTCGGTCCTGGTGTTGAAGCTATACAAGGGTTCTACGCCTCTGTTCGTCCTGCATTCAAACAGCTCATGGTCAATGTGTACGTATTCAGTTGGGTATAACTTTATGTGCTCATCTCATGTCTTCTACAGGAACGTCTGTATGACTGCTTTTATCGTTCCAGGAAATCTTGCAACCAGGCTCCTGGAGTTCAACCAAAACTCAAGGGGTGCAATGGCGACCCTGCCTAAAGGAATGGTGAAGAGCATCAAGGTCAAAACGCTCCATCTGAATCACAAGAAGAAGCTCAATGCTATCGGCACCACTTCTGCACGAAACACTTTCTTTGACTGTGAGGAATTGGGTGGCAGAGTGTCAGTCGAAGAATACTTCTTGAAGAGTAAGATTGCATTTCATTGCCTCACTCAAAACTGACATTGTTCTTATAGAGCACAAACGCAAGCTGAAATACCCCGCCGACCTGCCCGTCGTCGACGTCGGCTCCTCCAAGCGCGTAAACTGGGTCCCCGCAGAGCTCTGCGAGATCGAACAGGGCTGCGCCTACCGCGGCAAGCTCAGCGACCGCGAAACCGCGCAGATGATCCGGTACGCGTGCAACCCGCCCAGGCTCAACGCCGAGCACATCACCGGGCGCGGCTTCCCTGCTCTCGGGCTCGCTCCCGCCCCGTCGGGGTCGCCTCTCACCGGCTTCGGGCTGGGCGTCGATACGAGCATGGCGGACATACCGGGGCGCGAGCTCACGCCGCCGCGGCTGACGTACAAAGTCGGGCAGGCGCGGGTACAGAATGGGAGCTGGAATATCCTGGATGTGAAGTTCCACCGCGGGGCCGTGATCGGGAGCTGGTGGGTGATGGTGGTTAGGGATGGGAGGCGGATCCTCGAGGGCCCCGGGGATGGGCGGCTGCAGGGGCTCGTGCAGGGGTTCAGGGCGAAGCTCGTGGCGAGTGGGATGAGTGTGCCTGAGGGCATGCCGCGGTTGCTTCCTCCGCCGAATTTGGTGCATCCGAGAGAGGACCCGGAGAGGGTGGCGTCGTTGAATATTATTAGGGAGACTTTGAAGAATGCGCTTGCGCAGGGGCCGAAGCCGAGCTTTGTGCTTGTTCTTTTGGAGAATAGGGATAATTTTATTTATCCTGGCATCAAGGTTTGTGTATTTCTTTTCATTTCTTTCATAGGTCCTGATGTGTCTGTCTCATTGCAGAGGATTGGCGATGTCGAACTAGGTATCAACACCATCCACATGCAGCTCGAGAAGGCCCTTGGCGACCAGAGGAAGCAGGACCAGTACTTCTCCAACGTTGCTCTCAAGGTCAACACGAAGCTGGGCGGGATGAACCATCTGGTAAGACTTCTCACCATAATCTTACATTTGATCTTTAACTTATTGTATAATGCAACACAGCTTGAAGAGAGAGCCATGCGATGGTTGACCAAGAAATCCACCATGATGGTCGGGATAGACGTTACCCACCCGGGGCCTGGAAGTCGAGAGGGGACACCGTCTATCGCAGCCGTCGTCGCGAACGTTGATGATTCGTTCGTGCAGTTCCCGGCTAGCTTGCGCATCCAGGAGACGAAGAAAGAGGTGTGTGTGCCCATTCTAGCCTTTGAGTTACATGACGACTCACGTTGATCTTCGCAGATGCTCGATGAGCTGACGGATATGCTGATCGAACGCCTGCAAGTCTATGAGAGGAAGAATAAGGCGCTTCCAGCTAGAATTATCGTGTACCGCGATGGTGTTTCGGAGGTGTGTGCTGTGTCTGTCATCGACTTTGCCTGGGCTGACTGGTACTTCATAGGGCCAATTCGACACTGTTCTGCAAGAAGAGCTCCCACAGATCATGGATGCCTTCAAGAAACTCAGCACCAAAGAGCGCAAGACGGCATACAGACCACAGCTGTCCATCATCATCTGCGGGTAAGCAAGCCCTCACTCGACCCTCCCATCCATCCAACCCAACCCAACCCACTAACCTCCGCCTACAGCAAACGGCACCACGCCCGATTCTACCCCACCACCTCCCAATTCGCCGACCGCAACGGGAACACCCGCCCGGGCACCGTCGTCGACAAGGGCGTCACCGGCGTGTTCGACTTCGACTTCTACCTGCAAGCGCACGCGGGGCTGCAAGGTACCGTGAAAGCGACGCACTACACCGTCGTATACGACGAGCTCGCTCTATCCGCGGACGACGTGCAGGTGGGCACGTTCGACGCGAGCCATTTGTATGCGCGCGCGACGAAGGCGGTGAGTCTGGTCCCGCCGGCGTATTATGCGGACTTGGCGTGTGAGAGGGGGCGGTGCTATTTGAATGACTTTTTGGTGGATGATAAGTCGAGTGTGGGGGTGGTGGGGGTGGGGGTGGGAGGAGGGGGAAGGGGGATAAGGAGGAGGAGGCGAGGAGGGTTTATGAGGCTGCGAAGAAGGCTTGGGGGGAGGGGGTGAGTGCTTTTTTTTTTTTTTTTGTGGTTGTGGGTTGTGCTGATGCATTTTTTTGTGCTTTTTATCTAGCTTCATCCTGATATGAGGAGCAGCATGTTTTATATCTGACTGATCATGCCTTGATGGCTACTACTTCCTTCCGTAGTCGCAGGCGCAGACGGAGACTGAGGACGATGTTTGTTGTACGATATGTTTTCATGAATCCATGATGTTTTTCAAGTTCTATTCTTACCCCGCAACTCTCTATACGTAATGACGTCCCTCGACTCCCGACTCCTCGAAGACCAGGGTAAGTATGTACATAAGTAACATAATCGACGGAGGTCAATATTTAATGATGGCCCATGATCATCAAGGACCATCGATCATCACTGTTCGAACGTCGGACGGTCGGGGTGTTCTCGATGCTCATCACTGATCGCAGATTGTCGAACACCAGATCGTCGATACTTACTTAGCGTTTCATGGGAATCGACGAGGACGTCGAGTCAGGATGAGATGAGACTCAGAGAGGTGTTGAGGGGGCTGTGCGGCTGCGTGAAACGACTCGAGGCGAAGGAGGTGGGTCAGCTGGTAGATTTTGACTTTGACTTGGTTTCAATTCGACTTGGACTGTGTTGCAATTTGTCCGCATTCGTTCGTCCAAAAGGTCCAAAATAAAAATACAAAAAAAACAACAACAACAATCCAAGAAAGACATGGATAGATGGAGAAAGAAATTTCGAAAAGGGCGCGATAAATGTTAAATACGAGATAAAAAATTCGACTACAATGAGGATGAGAGGATGAAGGAAAGCAGGTAGGTGTACATGACCATCATGGGTTGGGTGGAGGCTTTTCCGTTGCGTGAGGTATAGCGTAAGGAGCGTAAGCGTGGTATAGTGTATCTAAGGTCAGAGTGGAGTGGAGTGTCCGAGTGCTGGAGGAATGGGACTCTCAGTGGCTGAGTGGATGAGAAGAGAAAGAAGACGAGGCTCACGTAATGAAAGCAAGAAGAGGCTACAATTTAACGGTTTTTGGGCGAGGCGAGGCGGTGTGAGGTGTGTGGGGATTGACCGCGAGAAGGGGGTTGAAGGTAAGTGGTTGAATGTATTACACGGATATGATCTGTTCATGCGAGAGAGTAAGGATGGGTTGAAGTGAGGGGGCACGAGGCGAACTCACCGTGATGAGCAGGTATCGTTAGAACGTAGGCTCCCGTTGTTTTGTCGAAAAAGTATACACGACGATAGCCACCACAGAGAGCGCGAGCGCACCAAAAGCCACCAGCACGCCTCCCAGAAGCCCAGCGAGCGCCGCAGCGCCCGGACTCAGAATCTTCCTCGTGCCAACGAACATATCGAGCGTGCCGCCCGAGAGGCACGTCACCCCCAGCGGGGCAGCCATCGCACCAACGAAGAGCACGAGGAGGGCGAGCACGGTGTACCCGAGCACGCGCACCCGCCGCCTGGAGCGGATGACGCTGGAGGAGTCGTCCTCGAAGAAGTCCTCGGGCGAGGTGGGCGGGGGTAAGGGGAAGAGGAGGAGGTAGAGGAGGAGGGCGAGGGGGAGGGCGAGGACGACGCCGCCTGTTGCGCCGGCCTCGATGGAGGAGAGGAGCGGGGAGAGGAAGATGGAGGGGTGGAGGAGGAGGGTGTGGATTGGGTGGCGCGGAGGATGGCGTGGCCTGTGACCATGTATGTGAGGGAGAGCAGCGGGGGGATGGGCAGGAAGAGGAGCAGCAGGACGAGGGGCCGGCGGTGGAGGGGCACGGGGGCGAGGGCAGGGCGGTTAGTCGGGACGGGGAGAGCGGTGTGTGGGTACTGGTGGCCTATGGGGCTCTCTGGTAGGCGGTGCTTCTCGACGGTGCTGAACTGGCTGGCGGTGTTGGTTTGGTTGGTCGGGTGCTGCGCGTGGGCGTGGGTGTTGTGGGCGTGCGAGACGGTGCTGGTACCCTCTCTGCTGGGGGGCGCGTCAGAATCGTCGGCGGCGTAGAGGGCCGCGGATGCGCCGAGGGTGTAGGGGTGCGGGGCGGGGGACGACATGCCAGGGAAGGGCGAGGGCGAGCCGGGGACACTGCTGGGGGGATAGGAGAAGCCGGGGCTGCTGGAGCTGGCGGGCTCTGCGGTGGACATCTTGGAGCTCGACTCGCCTGTCCATGACGAGTTGCCGGTGTTGGGCCGTAGGAAGATTCGCGAGTACCGCGACATGCCTCGTCGTCAGTGAAATCTAACAACTCATCGTGGTATGAGGGAAACAGTTTATCTTTGATGCCGTTATCCTCCTTTCTTTCCCCGGTCCCGGAGCGGAACAGTACTGCCCTCTGAACATTACTCTTGCCACCTAGACGACTCTCGTATGCGCTAATTCTACCAGTGCCCGCGGACTTGTGCTTATTTTTGGGACCGAAATGCCCATAGTAATTACTCATTGACTTTTACTAGTAACGACAGCCAAGTCATACACTGTAGTCACTAACGAACCTACACCGCTCAATTTATCACGTATTAATCCATGCGAAGCGATACTGAGCACATATATAATAATACATTAGTATGACTACAAAGACACAAGGAATACAACGCATACAGAACATGTACACTATTATCACAATATTCACTTATCACACCCAAACCCAAAGACCCAAAAATCACGTGTCAAAAGGCCTCGTCCTCCCCCCCAGATCCACAAGCAGCCTCTGCGCGCCCGGCTTCAGCACCACGCCTTTCTCCTGCTCCATATGCCCGCGCCCCGCAAAGCTGCGCACGGACGGCACGACGCTCGCGATCGCGCTCATGCACGCCCAGTTGTACTGGTGCCCCACCTTGAACTCCCACCGCATCACCGACACGTCTGCGAGCGTCCATGTTATGTACCGCCACCGGTCGTTGTCTAGGTCGACGGCGTAGTTGAATAGGGCCTGTGCGAAGCCCTCCTGTATACGTAGTTTGCTTGTTAGTAAGAATGCAAACGTATTTCTGTAAACGAAGACAACGAACGCACCACGTCATTCTCGTACGAACCACCCAGCACCGGCTCAGATTTAACCACCGTCTCCACATCCAGAGACAGCGAATTCAGCGTCGGGCACGCCTGCGCGATAAAGTCGATCACCTGCGGGCTCAGCAGCTTCGCAAACAGGGAAAGCTTCTTCAGCCTGTGGCTAGGAAACAGCCGGAGCACCGTCTTGATATCGTCCAGCTTCAGATTCCGGTCCTTGAGGGTCAACGAGGTCACCCCGCTCCCCAATTGTAGCGCGCTGCTATATAGCGCACTACTCCCCGACCCGACCATAGGCGAGATAGGGATGTGCAGCCCCAGCTCGAGCGCCTGCAGCGCGGGCATGCTCACATCCCCATACAACCTATGCTTCCCCAACGCATTGGTGAACTCGTCGTCCACACAGTCCCGACAGCACCGCGTGTACCTCAAGCTCAGCTCGACGAGCAGCGGGTGGTTCACGAGGAACTGCCGCAGCCCCGACGGGTCGCGCAGGTGGTACGCGTCGAGCGGCATCACCACCGCCAGCGCGCGCAGGCGGGGGAACAAGCCGAGGAGCTGGAAGTTGAGCGAGAGCTCCTGGTGCCCGATTGTTTTGATCCCGAGCACGCGTAGCGTGCCTGCGAACTTGTTGATGAAGTACGGTACGACGGTGTCGCCTCTGTACGCATGCTCCCTCGCCCCCGCCCCCGCCCCTTGCCCCGCGGCGGCGGCGTCGCACCGCAGCGTGAGCTGCAGCTCCTGCAGCTTGGGAAGGGAAGTGCACGAAAGCACCACATCCCCAAGCTTGAACAGCTGGATATCCAGCGTAAGCTTGCGCAGGCCATGCCCGACGCCGCGCCAGATCTGCGGGAAGAGCGGGAACGTCCACGCGTGCGAGCGCGCGCCCTTGTCGAGGTACCAGTGCAGCTCGAGCGCGTCGACGCGCGTGAGGTGGCGCAGGGCGTCTTTGAATAGCTCGACTCTTTCGACGGGGGTTGGGAGGGGGTCTTTGGGGGTTGAGGGCCTCGAGGATGAGGTGGTGGAGGAGGAGGAGGAGGAGGACAGGGAGGAGGAGAGCGCGGGCGGGGAGGCGGAGCGCTGGGTGAGGCTGACTTGCCCGAGGAGCTCCTCGACGTATTCGCGGCCTTTGGAGAGGTACCGGACGTGTCCTGGTTTAGGCTTTGGCTTGGGTGTCTGTGCGCGTTCGGGCTCGCGGCCGCGGGCGAGGCTGGGGCGCTCGGGTTCGGGGGCGAGTATGGCGTCGCGCACGGCCCAGGCCAGATGGTGAGCACGCGCACGCGTTCAGCTAGCCCTGGGTTCCTATGGGTTGGGGTAGATAAGTAAATGGTTTGGTAAGAATAGCAGAGGACGCACTGCAGAGACTTGAGCTTCTCAGACACCACGCGGGGGTCGGAAGAGATGAAGCTCAGCTGGCTGTACAGCTCGGACATGATCATCTCGAAGAACACCCTGTGCACGCCGATGAGCTTGGGGAGGTCGCGCGGCGGGACGAGGGAGGCGATGTGGAACCAGAGCTCGACGGGGAGGGCGGGGGGCGGCCGGGGGGTTGGGGGTGGCCTTTCGACGACGAGGAGGAGGAGGAGAAGGAGAAGGAGGTGCGTGAGGGAGGGGGGGAGGTGCCTAGGGAGGAAGAGGTGGTGGTGGTGGTAGTGGTGGTGGAAGAGGAAGAGGAACCCGACGATCTGCGCATGCGGTCCATGAGCGGTCTATTATTAATCTACGACAGTATCCCGCGACGCCGATGGCGATGGCGCTTAGCGACCCGAGGATTCGAAGGTGAGATAACCGGCGAGATCGGGAGTGCGAGTGGGGGATGGGCGAGGGGGTGGGTGCAGATGGAACAGGGGAGGAGGAGGGCTAGGCTAACCGGGGTTTGGGGAGGGACGGAAGAGGGCCGTCGATATCATCTCGCAGTTTCGGGTGCCTAAGTAGGATTCTGGGATGGGATGAGATGGAATGGCATTGCGGGGCCGTGTCAGTGTCACATCATGGGGCGAGGGGGTGCTGTGCTATGTATGTACAGATCTGGAAAACATAACATATGTGCTCGACGGAATGAATTCGAAGGCAGGAGAGGGAATGAGGAATGTTGCGGCAGGTGGCTCAGAATGATTGCACAGCTTTCGACGGTGTTTGGCATTCCGAGGTCACATTGCCGAGTCCGTCTATCATCATCTTTCACTGTATTAGGCGTTGTACTCTGCGGATGCTGCTGGGTGATAGGTGATATAGAAGCCTGCTTTGGGGGATTTTTAAATAGCGTGCCAATGATACTGGACGGTGGACTTGGGATCATATGCAGGCGATTGGACAGAGCTCGCATCGGCTGTGAAATCAACTTGAAGGAAGACATATCATCTAAAAGCTATGTTATGGGATGTTCTAGTGTTCTAGAACAAAAGACGGGATTGTTCATCGAGACTCAGAGTAACTAACTATATTTACATACGAACGAGTCCGCAGTATCTAAGAGTAGATATCTAATACATACAAAGGAATAACGAAAGAAACAAAGACGCGAATGAGTAATATCATGATAACAAAAACCTATGAGTAATAACAAAAACCATCTACAAATGAAGAGAGACACTATACTATGGCTACACAAAATAAGCAATCAATACACATGCTGAAGGAGCACCTCTCTATATGGTACATGTCAAAAGTCAGATACAGTGAATTCGTGTATGGCACTGGTCGTGTTGGAAAAAAGGCGAGTCAAAAATAATCGTTCCGAGGTGTCCCGAGTCAAAAGATCTAATCATGTTCCGGGTCAAGCCCACTTCTCGATCGTCTGTGCCGATTGGGTTTGAGCTTGAGCTTGGGTGGCGGCGACAGGCTCTACGTCGTACGCGTCGTCCAATTGGACGGTGGTGAATATATCCAGAGCGCTGTCCGCGTAGGTTGTCAGCCGACACTCCTGCTGGGCCTGCCATGTAGTTGTCTCCGTGTCTTTTTCGGACACCTCGTCCCGGTGCTCGAGGATGAGGAACATGACGCGGTTGGAAAATACAGAGTGGAGGGTGCGCTGCAGTGGAAGGAATGCAGCGTTTAGAGAAGGCTGGAAGAAGGGGCGTTCAGTTTAATACAGCACAGGACTGCAAATGAGTCAAGGACACAGCTTACAGGCGCAAGAAAAGACATAAGTGAGTTGGTCGCTGTTATTGCTAGGATTGAATTAGTTAATATTCCGAGGACAAATTGATTGGCGCTCACCAAGTAGGCAAGCACAGTAGATAAACCCGTTGCGATACAGTCGTATGACCCACGTTGAAGAGGCCACTCGGACTGAAGAAACGAAGGTTGAAGTAATGGCGAAAAACGCCAATATGTCAGATACCTACCATGCTCTCTAGCTTTGATGGCTGTTAAAATCGTGACGACTATATTGCAAGAAGTGTATTTATATTCGCGGTAATGCAATTGAACCCAAGCATAAAACACACCTGCTTCGCCCGCAAGGTTCAACGAAAAGGCGACAAGCAAACCGATTGAATTTAGCTTGTTGTCCGCGCCAGCTGAGATTTGACACGGGACTTGCTTGGACGTCGTCGGCAAAACGAAACTGCCAAACACGGTCTGGAACGATTTCCATGTAACGAGTGCCAGGAGGAAGCTAAAGTTTATCTATAAAAAAATTATGCTTAGTATTGACTTGGAAAGGAAGTTGGAAAACAAGACTGACTGCCGCCGTCGGCGCCAAAACCCAAAAAATGACCCGCCGCCGTCCCCAGATTGCGTACGTCCGAAGAAAGATGATCACTGTTGGGGCAGTCGGTGCGTTCCTAGTCTTGGAATGAAGTTCACGCAAAACTTACTTTGTGAAATTATCACACCAAAGGCAGTAAACCCTGTAATACCGAGGGCATTAGTTCAGTGCCTAAGCGCAACGTATCGAGAAGGATGGTACGCACAAATTGATAGCGGGACGAAAACGGAACACGTCTGAGTTAGATGATTGGTGAATTAACGCACCGGACAGCGAAACAGGACGACTTACCTCCACAGTGGCTGAAGGATTAAGAGCGACTATGCAAGGTTTAAATTCGGGGCGTAGAAATCCAGTAGAAAAACGTACACTGGGAAAACAAAATGATGTCGAGGAATGGGAGATAGCGATTAAGGTAGAATAGAAGCAGCCCTGAAGTCCAAGGGCAGGACCAAACGAATTTGACCTATCAAAAAAAAAAAATGTTTCTTTCAGCAATAAAGGGGGAATGCCTGTGGAATAGAAAAATATACCTCTTTGTCAAGCGTACAGATATAGTCGTAGACCTATAACAAGTGGGGAGTACATTAGTGCTTCCGAAGCTAGAGTATCCATCCATTCGTACCAATAGCGAATAACTCGCCAGCCATATCGCCATGTCCACTCTAGCCGCATAGGAATCTCCAAAAACATTTATGACAACGCCTTGGTCCATCCCAGATGCAGACATCGCTACCAGAGCGTGGATGCCGATGCTACCAGTAATCGCAATCGCTTGGCGAGTCGAACGTTTCCCAGTGCACGAGCGACAGACCTCGGCAAAACGGTTTAGGTCTTAAGAAGAAGAGAGATTAGTTCTAATTCCAGATTCAGCAGCGAGGAAAGCTTACGGAGCCGGAGTCGTGAAGCCTTGCCTAGTGGGGGGAAGGGGAATCACTGGCAACCCACGGGAGGGAAGAGTTACGTGAAGCCGATTTTATTATAAACGCCTACATACTACGCGAGCTTCGCGTCACAGTGCCAACGCCAAGGCCCAAGGAGCCCTCAAGCTCAAGCTCAAGGCCCGCTCTCCCGTTCCCAATTTTCTCCGAGGCTCGAGCGGTTGGTTGCTTCTTCCGAAGAGCGCATGAACCTGACCTAGGTACTTCGCGTCCTGGACGTAGTATGCGTGCCCTCCAAAGGCAGTTTTGTATACGAGACGAAAACTGAGACTGCAACGACGACTGCGCATGCGGGCAGGTGGCTAGCGATAGCGATAACCTGTCGATGCGTTCAGGCGATCGGACATGTACAGGTCAACGAAGGTACGAGGGGTTGCCAGGTCATCCAACCCATTATTATTGTCGTCGTCGTCGATCCCTGCGCGTGGACTGTCGTGTCGTCGTCGTCATCCGGAGATCGACCTGCCAGCACGGTTTTTTTCGCCCCGTTTCTCGCTCCCGCAAGCAATAATGGCTTCTCCTGCTGCGCTCTGCGAAGACCGGCACGACGGACAGGAAGCGTCTCTCATCTTCCCATCGTCGTTATCAGTGAGGAACACGATGCTGAGATGACGCGGTTCTGGGGGTTTGGGTCCGAGTAGCTATTGTGGTAGTTGAGGCTGCTTTGGGTGTCGGTCGTTCGCACCGGAGGCAAAGACCGGGGCACATAAATCCAAGTGCCTTTGAGGCACTTGACTTGTACGTGACCCGTACTTTGGACGATGGTACACGTTTTGGTCGCATGTCAAAGTTATTTTTGTATCGTTGGCAGAACACGATGCAAGTCCTTTCGAGGGATGAATTTTTTATTGTATTTTCACTTTTGGGGAAGTTTGAAGCGCAAAACACGTACTGTGGTCGAGATGTCCTAAATTCTTGGTCTGTGCCAGATCTCGGAGTAAGATATTACTGACCACTGACCAGCTATAATTGAATTACCTGGTCGAAAAAAAAGTTATATCAATGTCTTCTCTCCTCGAGGCAGACGAAGAACTATTTTTGGTCGAAGCATCAGCCAAAACACTGACACGAGGCCTTTTCGGAGAACCACGGATGGTACAAGTCAAGTACAAGTCAAGTGCCTCAAAGGCACTTGGATTCATGTGCCCTGGCTTTTGCCCCCGGTGTCGGAGGCTAGTGTTAGGTAAGCGGGGTCGGCGCCTATACAGAGATAACGTTTACTTCCTCCGTCGAATGTCAAGTCTGTTGACTGCTCAGTGCCTCTCAGTGCTCGATATCGCTCTATAATTGTTGCTTCGGTTCGCTGCAGGCAGCTACGGAATTGGAGACATTGAATATTTTCCAAATTTCTCCTTCCTTGAGCCTTTACATCAAGACTCAGGAGACATCAATTTAGATCTCATCCATTCATTTCGAATTTCCGCATGCAAAAAAAATCCCCGCGACTTGAACCTGTCTAGTTGAGAACTTGAAGCGGGGCCGACGATGAATAGTGCGTTAATTCCTATGTAAATCCATAAGTAAGCGCTTAGGCTAGTCTGTAGGTATAATCTACATAGCCGCGACCCGACAACTCTTTTGTATACACCCCGAAGTCAACAGAAATTATGCAGGATGTCCCCAAATAGCGCCAGACTCAGATATAATTTTAGTCGACACGCTTTCCTCATCCATGATACTTTCGATCCATAAATTCAATAAAACGTCACGTTATCGTCGAAGAAAGCTTCGATATAATCAGTACTCAGTGCAACCACAAATTGTAGAATATACTTTGAAGCCTGCCCGGAGAAAATAATGTACTAGGTAATGTCACAGAGACGCTGGCGTCGTTTATGGCACTGAGGCTCGGATGACGTGATCACGTCCAAAAAAGGCTTCTAACCTTCCTTTTCTGACTTACGTTAACCCAAGAGCATACTGACCGGAGTGAGAAGTTTTAAAGTAGAAACCTAGCTCTTGATTATTGCACAGGCAGGTAGGATGTCTATAGAATGGTATTGACGAAATGGAAATACACAAATGTTACGACGCAGTGCCAAACACATAACGAGCACAAAAATACACCCAGTTGTAGATCATGATGTAAAGCGGACTAGTTTGGAGAATGTTGGAGTAAGTGGGTACATTGGAGGTACTTCATCTGTTCTCTTGAGTGAAAGAGGCATTGGCGTCGTACATGTCTTCCATTTGGATGGTGGTAAATATATCCATGGTACTCTCGCTGTAGGTGACGGGACGCGGTCGTGACCGCCATGCCGTCGTACTTTCCGAGTCATCGAAAGAGAGTCGATACTGGAGGATAAGAAATATAACGCGGTTACAAAAAATGGAGTGTAGAGTGCGCTGTAGTGGGAGGAACACGAGCTTTAGCGGGGGCTAGGAAACACGTTAGGAAGAGAGTGCAGAAAAAGCCGAAGAGTCTACTTACGGGTGCCACGAATGATAGCACGGAGTTGGTCGCAGTTATTGCTAGGTGGAAGAAAATTCAAGTCAAAAATTGATATGATAGATGTAAGATAACTCCTCACCGAGCAAGCAAGCACAATAAAGAAAGCCGTTGCGATATAATCGAATAACCCATGTGGACGAGGCTTTTTGGACTACAAAAAATTATTAAGGCGATTAAAAGAAAGAGAGAATAGTGTGGCAAATAATTACTGTGTTCCCTCACTTTGATGGCGGTTAAAATTGTGGTGACTATGTTCCAAGGAAGGAGTCAAATAGATCAAAAATTTATGGATGCATGCAAACATACCCGCCTCGGAGATAAGAGTCAATAAAAAAGCGAAGAGTAAAGTGAACGTGCTCTGTTTATTATACAGGACCGCCGACAATTGACACCGGACCTGTTGAGACGCAGCTGGTACGACCAAGTCGCCAAGCATTGTGAAAGGTTTTCCACGCAGTGAACGCCAGCACATAGCTAAATGCAACCTACGAAATTTCGTTCATATTAGTCAGTTCAGGGAAATCTAGGAGAGTGTGCTTACTGCCGCCGTTGACGTTAATATCCAAAAAATCAGCCTCCGGCATCCCCATATCGCGTAAGTACGGAGGATGATAATTGCTGTTTGTATACAAGTCGGCTCTTCAGCCCTGAAAGAGAAAATATCTCGAGC
Source organism: Galerina sulciceps (assembly GCA_023014345.1). Classification (NCBI taxonomy): domain Eukaryota; kingdom Fungi; phylum Basidiomycota; class Agaricomycetes; order Agaricales; family Galerinaceae; genus Galerina; species Galerina sulciceps. The sequence continues at coordinate 1,819,102 of JAEDXJ010000001.1, forward strand.
GTACTTTGTGAAACGGTCAATCCGATTGTCATAGACCCTGCAATGGAGGTCAGCGGTCGATTTGAGGGGTGTCGAGGCAAGAAGTCTACGCACAAAGGTGTACTGGGATGACCACGCCGCAAGCCTAGATAAATTGTGAAATAACCACCGACATACTTCACGGCGGAATAATTACCCGCAAGGTGATTGAGGAATTGAAAGCGACTGTGTCATGATTGAGATAAAGATACGTAGAAAGTGTATAAACATACGCTGTGAAAATAAAATGACCTCAAGAAACGGAAGGTAGCGATTGAGATAGAAGAATGCTAATCCCATTGTCCAACGGCATGACCAGATGTATTTGACCTGTTCAGATTAAAAATCTTTGAACAAAAAAAGAACGGGAAATCTCGGGACGAGCTGGAAGGACCTCTTGTTCAATAGTACAGATATAATCGTATATCTGTAGAAAATCGTCCCTGCCTCAGTACTTTTAGGGCGGTAAAATCAGCTAGCATTCGTACCATGAGCGAATAACTTGCGATCCATACAATCAAGCCAGCTCTTGCCGTTGAGGATTGGCCAAATACACTTGTATCCATGAGGACCTGGTCCAAATCGATATTAACAAGGAAATTTCAACTTGAAAGCCGTCGATTACCGCTTCACGACTGGCAGGTAAAGGTATCAGCGATGGTTCGTCTCGGAGCCAAAGTGACCTGCTAAGAATATATCATTAGTCGGTGACAAAGGTAGAGAAAGGGAAATCGTACTGGGTTTTAAAACTGACCATGTCTGGCTCAGGAGCCTTTTCCACAGGGTGTATGGACCTGATCTTACATTTCAGGGCTTCAGGGGAGTTGAAGACAAACTTGCTCTCACCAGCAACTTGCCATCGTTGTCGACGCCGTCGATCATCACCCCGTTGACCCACGATTGAACTGAGTGGTTGCCGACCCGAGGACTCGCTTGTCGGAGTGGGGTTGGGTGAGACAGTCTAAGCTCGATTAAGACGAACTCATTGGACCCTTTACGCGGGTATATATTCTCATCCATAAGCACCAGATGATAAGGCCGGGGCCCGCGCGGCGCTTAGGACTTGGGTCGCCTGCTGAAAATTAAATTTTACACGGTCAAGCAGGATCAAGTACGCTCATCGCGAGAATTGCCTCGCGAGCATTGGACAACGTCATCCACTCCTGCCACCTGGAGTAATTAATATTCAAGCTAGTTTGATGTGTGATTATTGCCCCTCTGAATAACCTCTGCCTCCCTGTGAAGGACATCAGCTCTGCCAACTAAAGTGCACGAAAGACACGCACTCCGAGATGTAGTGTCCAAAGCTCACAATGTCGTTGCCTCCGCAAACCCGATGTATTAACTCTGTAACACTGGCAATGAGTTTCGACAACCAAATCCATTGCCTTGAGGGCCAGTCGTGCAAACCACATTGAATTACGATGAAATACCGACCATCAAACCCCCGGACAATAAATTGCGTAAATTCTCCGGCGCCGAGGTTTTCAGGGAGGCGTCAGGGAGTGCACCTGGGAGAAAAAAGCAACAAATTGTGGTCCTGAGCATCTGTTCAATTTGAGTAACTTGGTAGCTCTTTGGCCAACCCTGTTTTGTCTCTTCATTAGATGGACATACGGATCATAAATTTCGCGCTGTCGACTCGGAGCTGTTCAATGTTCTGGTGATGTTTTGAGTGATTATTCATACCAGCTTACTTGGATGACCGGCCGTCGAATCGTTATGCATGACAATGCGGACTTTGGCATGACTTGAGCATGAGACAAGGGCCCAGAGTATACCTAAACAACTTGCTTGAGGGTGTTGCTAATAATTCCATTACGGAGTCCGAGGATAAAAGGGCTGACAAGTATGATGGTGCCTCAATCTCTCGCAGGAGTATGAGGAGGACATCTTACTATGAATATAGCATAAGAACAACGCTCGTAGTTCTGGAAAATTTTCGGGAGCTATAGAAGGCTAAACGCATTGAAAAAGCACTAGATTGACATTGGACAGTCAGCACCTCGGTTGACTTGGAAGAGATTCTGCGAAAGATCGAGCCTCCATTGCAGGTGCAGATTGGATAGGCGCAAAGGAAATCTCCAGAATCCTCCAACACAGACCCTCCTGAAAGGACTGCCTTCTAAAAGGTGACATGAAATTCCTGGAGTGGTTGGAAAGAATGCCATAGATCTCAAGCCATGACTCATGACTGTCATTGCGAAGAGGTGGTCAGAAAGTAGAGGAGAGTTCGGATACCAGTATCAAGTCGAATTACTGGTTGTATTGCCATATGTCTCAATGAAAGTCGGCCCACTAAGGATGAGACGAGGAAGGACCAACCGCCGCCACATTGCGAGAGGTGTTGGCAAAAGTTGGAAGTCGAAAGCTTTAAATTTGCGGCTTGAGCCCAACAGCTTGCCGGCCCCGGCTACCAGCGTTCCGGTCCTGACAGACGCTCGAAAGCTTGCGATTCTTTTCAACCTTTCGACTACGAGCCAGGTCACTTTTCGATATTGGTTTTCTCAGTGATACGTTTCGGTATGACTGATTCCGGGTACCGCTGCTCGGAGTGACGGAGAAAGCTACGCACAACGGGATCGAGACAGCATGTTGGACGGAGGTCCATTTTAGATGCTGCCACAGAACTTGCGGTGCTTCAGCAGGCTGGCTGGCTGAGGGGTGGTCCTTTGGAAGGAAGAACTAGACTTACACTCTTGCATCATGACTCCCTCCACTCGTCGCTTTGTTAGATTCCTATTCAAAACTTGGCGTTCAGTGTGCGCGGCCGCAAGTGGACGCCCATCTTCCACATGTAAAGCGTGTTGGAATGGTGTATTCAAGAACACCCTCGGACTTCTACTCTCTCCAGTACAACGTAACTCTCTAGGTGACCTCGAAGGCGGATTTCTGTACAGAACATCGGTGGAAGCAATAAAAACTCGTGCTGAGCAAGGATGTCGCTGGTGTCGCATCTTAGCAAAACACGGGTTGTGGATGCTGTCTGAAGAAGAGTCCGACGGAGCCCTACATGTCCGTGTTGGAAGAGACGGTTCCGGCCGCTCAGCGACAGACTCTTTGTTTTGCTTGTACTTGAACAATCATTTGGTTGAAGACGGTTATGTGCACACTACAGCTGGCAAGTTTTGCACTTCACACTCTTTTTATTCTAAATTATTCTGAAACGACTTCTAGATGACCCAGCTGCGCCGTATATACAAGGAAGAAGTCCTTTGCATGAGGTTGGATCCGACCATGCGACATCACTTGCACTGGAGTTGATGCAAGACTGTCACGAAAATCACGACTGTCCGACACCGCCAGATATATGTCCAACTCTTCCCACACGCGTGATAGACTGTAGCAACCCTTCTAAACCTCGTCTATGTATCACCGAAGAAAGACGTGAGCGATACGTCGCGCTAAGCTACGTCTGGGGCGAGCCGCAGCCGCACAGCACCACGACGCAGAATGTCGCTTCTTATATGAACTCGATCGACGTCTCAATACTTCCTCAAACGATTTTGGACGCAATCTTGACGACCCACCGGTTGGGCATACGATACTTGTGGTCAGACTCACTTTGCATTTTGCAGGACTCAAACGAGGACAAAGTCTACGAACTTTCACGGATGCGCGGGGTCTACCAACACTCGTATCTAACCATTGTTGCTGCGAGCGCGAATCGTGCCGGCGAGGGTTTTCTGCAAAGTCGGAAAGGCTCCGTCGGTTCCGTCGTTTTGCACGACAAGGTCCTGCCCTTCATCGTGCCCAAGGCTAAAGGTACAATATCGCTCTCATCTTCTGAGAATTCGCGATACCACTTTTCATCGGAGCCAGTACATTCACGTGGATGGTGTCTGCAGGAGTATTTCCTGCCTCCACGATTGCTCATTTTTGCTGTGCACACGATGCAATACCGCTGCCAGAAGGCCACTCGGAACATCGGTGGCGCTGACTACGCACAGTGGGTTTCCAGTGAAGAGCCACCTCCCCTACGTGATCTCCCAAGGTCACCTAAAACTCCCATAGAGATCGAAGCGGTCCATAACGCTTGGAAAACCATCGTCAAAAATTATACCCGAAGGGGAATATCCGTATCCGTTGACAAACTCATCGCCATCGCATCGCTAGCAGAAGAATTCATCATTCAAACGCCTTATCTGGCAGGCCTCTGGAGGTTCAAGGATAGCTCGATACACTGCTTCGAGCGTCCTCAGGAGTACCGGGCACCGTCTTGGTCTTGGGCTTCGGTTGATGGCGCAGTCATAGGTGGAGACACCTCCTTCCTCGGCAGTCATGGAAGATTTCTTGCAGAAGTCGTACGGTGCGAAATGGTGCTGGAAAGGCCCGAGCTACCTTTCGGTGCAGTTGTTGCAGGCGTCCTTGTTCTTCGTGCACCAGTAGTGTTGGAATGTATCATGGTTTCATGGGGGGCAGTGTATCGCCTGCGAAAACCAGATGAAGGCGATACTCTTGATTCGATGATAGCTGACTACGACTCGATTGATGGGGAGATGAAGCCAAGGATGCAGCAAATTGGGGTCTGTAGACTAGACAGCACCGACGAACGCATCTTCCGTGGTGTTAGAAATGTTTCTGCTATCGTGTTGCACCGCCTCTTGGAGTTTGAAAAGGACAAACGGGTGGTGCAAGGACTCCTTGTTGAAGAAGTAAACGAACAAACGTCGGAGGGGAAACAGTATCGTCGCATCGGCCTTTTCGACAAGTTTTTCGAAATCAACGAGGATGTGAAAAGAGTCGATGCCTGGCTTGAAGATACACCGAAGGTGGAAATAACGATCGTATGAAGTTCGAATTTGCCTGACGGCTCCAACCTTTGTTACAGGGCCCTTAGGTTTTAGAAATATTTGACAAATAGATACGGATCTGATGACTTCTATTTTACACGTTTATTACACTTCTTTCTTGAGATTTCAATGCCCAGCGCATGCTGTTCACTCCTTGGTATTCATACCCCAGCCGTTCATATAAAGAATAACCACTTCAAACGGTCTGGTCTGAAGAGATGGAACCCAAGCAACCAGATGGCTAGGGGGAGAATGAGAAAAAAAAACGAAAGGGAGATATATCAAGAAACGACAACATACTCAGTTCCATGTAGGTGAAAAGCCCAGGCACCGCCTGTCGCACCGCGTTTGATGAAGCGGAGGACGTCCACCCAGAGCTTCATGTCTTTCGGTGCGGGACGGGCATTTTGGTCGAGGAGTAGCGTCAGGAGAATGCGAGTGTCTATGATATCTCATCAGCTTCATGAATAGACAAGGTGGTGCAGAAAGAACATACATATTCCAATATGGCTGTAGGTTATAAGCGTAAAAGTTCGACAACTTGTGAGCAAGAATGATGAAGACTTACAAATGGCCGCTGTAAGGAAATGATGATTAATAACATTCGTAAAGCCAACTAAAGGAGGTGCGTACACAGTGCCGATTGCATTTACATACGCTGAGTTCGTCATCAAAATTGACCAGTCCTCGGTTGAGAAGTTCTGAAGATATAAATCTGGTCGCTAACAAATACGAGGTGAGACTAGAATTCATGTTCGAAGAGACCACCAAAAACCTTGTACCCCTCAGGGAATAAGTCCTGTGGCAGGAATTCAATCGTCGGCTTCTTGAATCCAGTTGCGAGGACAATGACGTCGGCGTGGAAGAGCTTTTCCTCTCCTTGCGGAATTTCTTCCACGGAACCGCCGCCTTTCGAAGCCTTTTTGGTGGGCGACTTTGAAGAACCCTTCTTGGGTTTGCGCGCTTCCACGACGACACCCTCACTAGTCAAACGGACAGGTTGACCACGGACGTAATGACAGCGACCGCTGCGCACATCGTGAAGAAAAACATCGTTCACAACCTGAGGCGGGGTTCAGAAAAAATGACAGAAAGAGATAATACGTTCGACTTGCTGGTGTTCCTTCAAAAAGCTTGAAATTCTTGGGCACTAGTTCCTCGACACCAGAGTATTGCCAGTTACGCAAGAATGCCTCCCAAAGGAAGCTATAAAAAGGCAAAAGTCAGTAAGGCCTCAAGTCAATAAAAGTAGTGCTCGCCTGAGTGGCATCTGCCGCCCAAAGGGCTGAGCGGCAATGAATGTATCGATCATAATATTCCGAGGGATGACCCATTTGTCGTCGCGCGCGATCATCGTCACCTCGACACCCTTTTTTTTTTCCTTGTCGTCTGAGGTTTGATCTTTGTAATCTGATACACTACCGAATTTAGCGAGAACCGTCTCGACAGCCTCCACGCCGCTTGCACCGCTGCCAATGACCACGACTCGCTCACCGCCCTTGAGTTTGAAGGACGGAGAGTCAAGCTGAGAGGAGTGAATAATAGTCTTCTTATAAAGGTCATCAGGTGGACTGGGGTGTTTGCCGCCAGGCTGATTGTTCTGCATATCGGGCGCTGTCTGCTTGGCATCGGAATCATTCGACCCTTGTGCAGACAGGGATTGCGTATCTTGAGTTGGAGAAGAGTGCGACTTGTGCTTTTTCTTCGATTTCTTGTTTCCCCTGCTCACGTCGTGCGGCATACCGGGGAGGGGTACCCAGTTAGGCTCACCGCAAGAACCAACGGTGACAATGACGGCGTCGAAAATACCCTCTTCTCCGTCGTTGATAATCCATCGCGTCCGATCTGGGTCGTCGTTCCATTCGGAATCTTCTTTCGGAGAGGGCACTCGTCTAACGGAAGTTACTTTTGTCTACAAAAATCTGCTTTAGGGTGCGTTAAAAATTCGTGAAAAGGTGAATAGCTACTTCAAAACGTGTCCGTGTATCTAGATGATACTCCATCCAGATTCTTCGGGTTTCTAGGGATAATTGAGCTGCGAATCCTTCACATGCATTGAGATATCTCACCTCCTAGAATCTCGTCTCTGAGCGGGAACGCCCTGCTCCAAATTAAAGCGGGGTGAAAGCGGTATAACATCGAGTTTAACTGAAGCCCAGAGGTGGTATTCACGTGTGACCATATCCCACCCAAGCTAGAACTTGGTCCTGCCTCGAATATAACTACCTCAAATCCATGGGCGACTGCATGACTGAAAGACCATCGTATAATCAGTTCAAGTTTTCATCGAACTGATGAGTTAAATCTTACGCGGCAGAGGTCACGCCAGTGATGCCAGCGCCAATGACTGCGATCCTTCCATGTGGGTTTGCAAGTGACGTTGGCGCATTCGGAGGATTCTAAAAGGCAAGTAATTAAGACGGTCATTGAAATATTTTGCAACACACTTACTGGTTTAAAGAGCGTCACGATGATGAGCTGGACTAGGATGTAGAGAATGTCCCAGATATACTGGCCAAGCCGAAGGGGATTGAATAACTGCAATAAGTTGTTCGAGTCAAGATATTTGGCGGATTCGGCGACATATTCATTCGATATTTGGCGAAGGGCATCGTACGCACGGGAGACCATGGTAGTACTTAGGAAAAGGTCGAACTTCGAGGTGCGTATGTTTTATGAAGGTGTCTCGAAGTGATGTCAGGGAGTGACGTCACTATGTTCAAATAGAGTGTGATTGATCTGCTGCTCAACCGGAAAGACGGAGCCAAGCAGGAGATCTAAGTCGCCCAGCGTATTGTCGAGATCTGATAGTTCAAGGTCGTCGCCTAAACACTGCAACTTTTTCCGCTAGATAGGCTTGAAAAAGTTGCCAGCACCGACAGCGCCCAGCGCCCTTAGCGCCCCGTCCATTCGGTAATGAGGCGGAGTTCATCGACCAAAAGAGGAATTTCTAGGCTACCACTGATATCTTCTGATGCTTGAACTTCGTTGGTTGGAACCAGTGTTGTTTTCTAAGGGGTTATTAACCCCAATTTTTTTTCTTAAGTCTTAACACTTAAAAACAAGCGTTAATAAGGCTTGATTTTAAGGGGTTATTAACCTTTGCTGGGTGGTGCAAGAACAAGCCTACCTGGCCGTCATCCTGGGTCAAATTCATCACTGAATGCTTTTAATTCCCCATCATTGAGTATTTTCTCCTCGTCCGCCTCCTCCTCACTCAGACTGCCCCTTCAGCCTACAAATTTGTTGCATTCAGTGACTTATAACAGCCCCTTTTCAATCCCAAAATAATAATTCAAGTGCGCACAGCAGCCACTCCGACTTCTGGAAGACAAATGTAAGACAAATGTAACATCACAAGGCTTTCAGTGGTGAGATGCCGGTTCCACATCTGGTGACTCACTCGTTCTTAAGACGTTATTAAGGGTTATTAACCTATTGAATTGATACTAAGGCTTAACCTTAGAATGTAATTAAGGGTTAAACGTTAATAACGTTTAACCCTTAGGAACAACACTGGTTGGAACGGATTTGATGGCAAGCAAGTTGAAGATCAAATTTGAGCGTGACAGCACTGGTTTGACCGCGGGTGAAGTTTTAACACGTGATTTGTGACATAACGCGTCTTATACTGTAATTAGGCGAAATACACGCTAAAAGCTACTCTAACAGAGCGCACTATTGAACAACGAATCTGGAATATGAAACGCAAAAAAAAAAAACGGATGGTTCGCGTATAGTTCGGCCAAAGTCAAGGATTCCGTCTTAAAACCATCCTTGCCATTTTGCAACACCACTCCCAACTGCAGCTAGAATTCCGCTGGCAGCCAGCCAGCCAACCACGCCCCATGGTTCAGCTAGGAAGGCGGGCTTGATGCAGACTGCCTCAATGTTCCGTCCTTCTGGATCCAAAATGAACGCGCCGTAATAAATGGACAGGTACTCAGGACGAACGCCTGGAGGTCCATTGCATTTCCCACCAGCAGCACTGGATCCAAAAGCATGAGACAAGGGGCAAAGGCCAGCTGGCAAGCTCACGCTCGACTACTCACATAGCTGCATCGTAAAACTTCCTTACTTGCTCCCTGTTTGACGCCGCAAAAGCGAGATGGATGAACCCGGTCTTTTCCTTAGGCTTCTCACTACCTTCCGGGGCGGGCTTATTCGGTCCTGTAAGCCAGAAGTCCGGGGCGAACCCAGCCCCCATCCCAATAACTTCGCCGTCGTGAAACGTCATCATGACTTTGTATCCAAGTGGTTTAAGAGCAGCAAGATAGAATTCTCGAGCCTCTTTGAGGTCGCGTACATCGATTCCCAGGTGGTGGAGTGGCATGTCTGGCTTGATTAGTTGGGTATGGTGGTGGACTTTGAAGGGCAATTGCAAAGGTTTCCGTGTCGTTTGTTTCGGTCTTCGTTTATATTCTAACTTTGCCAAGGATGGATTTCTGAACCCTTGTTGCGGCTCCGCTCGTGACTAGTTGACTCGCTTGTCTCTGGGAATTTACGGTTACAGTCTATCCGCAGGGCGTTCCCAACCGGTTCCGTTCCACCCGTAGATCTGACAGGCGATCATGAATCTACCTTTGATGCCTGGGTGCTTTCGAACTTGATTATTGACTTTGTTAGTTGCGCAATGACATTTTTTGTCAAAGAAAATTTAACGGCCTACCTCCAGTTATTCATGAATCATTGACGCGAATCACAGTCCTAGCAAAAACCGAACGTGTCATTGAAAAATCACTCACTTCATTTAAGCGCCCGCAAGGTCTCTTCCAATTCTCGTCACTGCTGGTTTAAAGGTCGTGGTAAGGACTCTGATTCAGAATTACTTCAACAGTGAATTCGCTCGTAAGTCAGGACTCCAAACTTAAGATATATTTCCTTGGTAAAATATTTATTGGTGATTGTTAAATGAACAAAGTTTTGTGCAAACTGCCTTTGAATGGACAAATATTGGTTCAAGCTCCAATCTCTATTGTGGCTCTGAGTTTTGCAATAGGGCATTCATTCCGACGACCTTGCCTCGAAAACCGACGAGGAGAAATCTTCAATAGAAATACGTCGGTCACATTTATCCATGAAGTCCCTTTTGGATTTTCCAGTCTCAGATGCTGGGCGGCAACCAAAAAATCGTACGCGTCGGGAGAAATGAGGAAAGAAGAGGGGAGAAAAGCAAATGAAAAGCTTTTTACCATGACCAGCAATGTAATATTATACCGAGGGCCGATTGAAAGGTGATCTGTCAATGATGGGTGGGGACCAAGAGGGCGGCGTGGAGTCGCCGTTTGACGAGAATTTATTGTCAGAGGCAGGTAGACTGCTTGCAACTGTCAATATTTCAATGTTAGGAGCATAAAAATCAAGTAACGGATCCAAGTGCTTCTCTATCTAGAAGTAAATTTAAATTAGCCTGCCTTTCCTTCCAAGTTCCTTCCAATCCTTCGCTTCCTCAAAGCCCGCCGCGCAAAATAGCTTTCATGGCAAGCCTCATTGACTGGCATTGACAGGACCAATAACATAGAAGGAGTTTCTTACTGGGCCCTCAGATACCTCGAAAGTTAAGAAAAGTACTGCTTGAGGTGCCTTGAAGCCGCAGATGAATTCGTATTAGTTTTAAAGTGGAGTTGGGGCCATCAAGGAATACAAATCTGTTATCTTATCTAATCTATAAGTGTGTGACGCGCGTCTCGCCTGTCAGTGTTTTGCACAACTTGCCTCCTACCATTATCTTGATACAATAGCCCACCGCAATGTCTGACAACGACAACAACTCAACAGGCCGTACTCTTGGCGGCGATCCAGCAGAGCCTCTGCCGTCCAACTGGGCACGGCCAGCGGCTGCACCAAGAGTCGGTCGGATTGGCGATTGGTCGGGTTCATCCTCATCGGGGTAATCTAGTATCTTGTTCGACAGTTTTTCAGTTGACTTACTTATGATTTAGGGGCAGAGGTAGTGGACGCGATGGCCGTTTTGGGACTATTTCCGGTCTCGGTGCTAGTTCAGGTGGGGGAGGAGGAAGGCCTCCGGCTCGCGATGATGATGATGATAATGACGACGACGACGAAAACAAGGAAGGGGAAAGTTGGTTTGCTGGAGGAGAGAGAAGGCGAGCTTTTGCCTATAATTTGAAGATGTGATGACTCAGATAACCCATAGTGGCATTTCAATCGAAAATCCTGATCGTCAGCGGTCTGTGCCTGGTGGCCGTATGGTCCAAGACCTTTTGAGGCGAGCTGCCCAGTCAGTATGTTCAACGTGGACGTCGGTCTTGAAACTGATGACTCCTCGATCATTGCAGGGCTGGCCCAGCCGCGGCAGCACCACCGAGGCCAACTGCTTTCTTCGGCGGTGGTCACACTTTAGGAAGCGATGAAGTCGAAAGCTCGTTTATTCCTGATCCTTCTGCCGAAGATGGCGAGCAGGGTTGGTTTTTTATCGGTTCTCTTTCTAGAGCTTACTCTGAAATGTACAGAGACTGCTATTCGCCGCCTTACTTTTTGGCGCGATGGGTTCCAAGTCGAAGATGGCGAGTTGATGCGATATGATGATCCAGCGCAAGCCCAAATCCTGGCCGAGATCAACGCTGGGTATGTCATTGTTTTTGTTAGCAGACAGCCGCCATGTAACATTCAGTTAGTCGTGCTCCACTTTCTATCCTAAATATCGAACCGGGGCAGCACGTGGAATTGCGGGTAGCCAAACGGACTGACGAAGACTATGTTCCACCGAAAGGCGCTAAAGCCTTCTCGGGATCGGGCAATCGATTGGGAGCAGTGGTACCAGATGTTGTCGTCCCGGGTGGTAGTGGCGTGTCGATGCCTGGGTCATTTCCTTCCGCTTTGACTGCTTCCACGCCAAGTCCAGCAGTGGAAAGACCGCAAATTTCCACCAAATTTGAAGTGGATCAGACCAAGCCAACGACTAGTATTCAAATCCGACTGGCTGATGGCACAAGGCTTGTTTCTTCTCGATGGTCTTTGTATGGTTACTGATGCAGACACCTCTAGAATGGTTTGTCGAATGAATTTGACACATACTGTTGGAGACATTAGAAGTTTCATAAATGCGTAAGTATTCATGATTGCCAATTTATCTTCTCTTGCCCATCTTTCGATAGATCTCGACCTGAAAACCTTACTCGTCCCTACACAATTGGCACTACGTTCCCGAATCGCATCCTTGATGATGATACCGCTACAATACAAGGAGCCGGATTGGTGAATAGCGTTGTTGTGCAACGGTGGGCATAAATGGGTGCAAACTGGTCTAGTATTGGACGTGATATCCTCCTAGTTTAGATTACTTACGAGAGGAGTTGCACTAAAGCTCAAGAGTATGATATCTCATGTTTTCTTGTCTCTGCATACGATATACAATCGTTGAAATACAAAGCTTTCCGTATTCAAGAAACTCGAAGTCAATTGGTCGAGGGTTTTACTATTGAACCACTTAAGGAAATAATGTCAGCTTCTTGCAGTCCACCATACCACTTATATTTCCAGAGATTCTTTTCCATAGGCGTCAAGTCGTTGTATCATTGTCGAATCTATGGGCTCCCATTTACTGCACTTGGCACCCGAGCTGACCCAAATAATTAGCGATGAGGTCTGTGCTTTTTCGTCTCATAAACTGGGAATATACAATTTACAAACAACCTACTCCAACAGCTCGATTTTGTCAGTGTAGGACGGCTGCGTTTGACCTGCAAGCACCTTGCAGAATTGCTCAGCGGTCGAATATTTCGTGTATTTGCAATCGACTTCACGAAAAATACTATCGAGAGAAACCTCGCCAAGATTAAGACATTGGCAACGTCGGACGTGGGGGGGCGCGCGAGTGTAGCGGCCAAGCGCGGTCACTTTTCTCTTTGGTGGCCAGGGGGGAGAACTGCTGGTCGGTGGTTCGATCCTCGCCCCCCCCATCTTGTGGAAAACATTTTAGACACCACGAGATTTCTCCGCTTCTCGCCATGTGGGATTTGATTAGGGTGGGAGCGTGAGGGTTGCGTGAGATTAGCGCTTCAGCCTGCGATATTGGGAGCTGCCAAAGGCGGTGTTCGAACCAAGTCAACGGCTTAGTCGGCTGAATATGGGAGCTGGCTGGGGGAGGGAACCCGTTGAGGTATTGCACCATGCCGATCTCCCCTGGGCTATCCGGCGAACATGAAAAACTAAACCATTTCGATAAACCGATGGACCTTCGTTCTCGTCACGGGTCACACTGCCATATACGCCCGGTTCGATGCCGGAGACGTAACGCCTGCTTTACGCACACACGGACGGGACACCGAGCCGTGACACTCGCAAGCCTTATTTCGGAGCTGAAAAGCCGCTATGTGGGAATAACACCGTGCCGATGATATCACATGCCTAGTGGAGGGAATACTAATTTGGCGGAGCTACAATTGTACGAGGGCTCTATGCCGTGACCTGACTGCTGTACGGACTAGGTAGAGGAGGAAGCACGACCGCATTAGTCAAAGTCGCAGATAAAACTACAGACCCCCCTTGCTTACAGTACATCAACCTGGAGTTCTCGGTCATATACGCATAGATACTTGTAAATTCGCCTACGGTCCGTGCTGTACTAGATTACGCAAGACTATAAACCGATTTCAAAAAAAAAAAAAAAAAAACGTCGGACGTGGTTGCGCATCAGGAAACGCGTGACCTTCATATTCTTTCCCTCTCGCCAGCGTTTAGCCCAGAGTATCGTGGCCCTGTATGGAACTACGTCGATGGGCAATGGGTTGCTGAACCTGAAGGAGAGATCCCACCAGAGGTTGCTTTAGCAGAAGAGGAGATGAAGCCCTATTTATTCCAGGCCATTTCCTCCTTGAAGGGTGTTCAAAGCGTCCAGTAAGTTTCGTTCGTTCTAAAAAGTACTCTGCACATCGTTAATCCTATACTTTAGCTGGGCACCCCGCTCAATGGATAACAAATGGGCTCATTCCACAGTCATGGACGCCTTGAAGACCCTCCCAAATCTTCGGAATTTCTGGGTTAGCCTCCCCTCAATTAAAACACCCGTCGCTTGGGAACACCTCAGGAGCCTATGTCACATACATATCGAGGGGACCTGCGACATGCATGAGGATGAAACCTTCGACAGCTTAGCAAAAGCCATAGCACATTCCCCACAGCTTACTTCCATTGAAATTGCCAGCGGCTGGCGTTTCAGATTTCCAATCAACAAGAAACAGAGCCTACATCAGCTTTTCAAGTATTTCCCTCGCGATGCTCCACCCCTACGCCTGCGTCGTCTCAAGTTAATGACCTGGCTCGTCCTTTTGGACGAGGTCACCCTGCCACATCTGAAGCACCTGACTTCCCTTGAGCTGGTCAATATCGAAGACCCGTATGCTCGCTCTCCTTATGCTTCGAATGAATCGGACGACGACGACAATGAGGCAAAGGACGAGAGCAGCTCTGGTTCCAGCTTGGAAGAGATCTGGAGACAAATGAGGAATGCTAAGATACGGTTGGAAGAACTCACTGTTGACGTGGTGACACCTTCTTTCCTGGACTACCTTTCATCCTATTCTGGGTTCAAGTCGTTGCATATAACACCTGGTGGTTTTTGTGAAGGGGCATCTTCAGATGCAATGGCTCAAAAGTTCTTCGATGAATCGCTCTGGAAACATTATGAGTCCCTCGAGGACCTTAATATAGCAGCTTTATATGAGGGTCTGTGGTGTTTCAGCGACCACAATTTGTCAGCCATCACAAAATGTGCCAACCTGAAAAGTCTTCGTCTTGGAATCATTTCCTCCCAGCTTTGGAAGGACGACGACCATGCTAAAACCCACCCAGACTCGGATGCCATCGTGAGTGACTATTTGACGTGCCACCTTACTTGTTGGTTATCTGAATACTGGTTTAGAAACTTCTCATTGACGCCGTCGTACTATATCTTCCACATCTCAAGGAGCTCCAAATCGTCCCTGCCAACCTCGAAACACTACGCCATGCTAGGTGTGGTAACCCAGCGTCGTCGCACTTCTCTCGTGCCGGGAATTTGATGCTTCATAGTGTGCAGAATTATATTGCCCCGCCATCCTGCCATGGTCTTCCGAGTTTGAAAGTCGGCACTGGAAGGTCCTTCCGAGGTTGCCCGGTCCGGTTATTTACACCTGGTTCCGACGACGATTATACACAGGGAGGGGCTTGGAGATACATTGATTCCAAACAGATCTCCGAAGACGACGATGAATTCGATTGGTCTTGATTGCATCGCACCTCACGGTTAGTCTTGCAAAGACAGGCAGCAATATTCGCGGATAACGAGCTACTCCAATCGCTTGATCTTCGTCTTCACCTCACGATCGACTGCTAATGTGTTTGCCTTTTGGTAAGGTTTGATTTTCTTTTCTCTTTTAAGATTTCTGGTAGGTAGAACAACTGTACTTGTACTTTAGCTTTCTAGAATGTAGGTTTGTAAGAAATGTGTAACTTTTGCTTATTGAACTAGCGTTCTTATTCCCATCAGTAAGGAACTGCCTACAATAACGCTGAGATTCCTGTGGAGGAATCATAGAGTGTCATTTAAGCCTTGCCTTGGAGGAAGCAACCTCAGGGGAATGGCCAACGGACAAAGGACGAGCAGTGACACAAGAAGGAAACCTCATATACAGAACTTGTTGTGCTAACATTGGATTGATATTGTCGCATTTTCCATTTTTGAATGTAGTCTCTAGTCATGGGTGATATTAGGCCTCAAATACTTCTCACATGCTAGAACCTACATTCTTTTCAAGATGGTTTCCCGCAGCCAGTTGGTACCAGAATGCAGCGTATGACGGTCTCAGGTGAGATCCCAGATTTTGATTGTAGAATCAAAAGTTACAGGCTGGAGTTGCTTTTTGCTTGCATGTCTCTTCGGAGACGGGGATTTCGTGACGTGGTTATCCTGTGATAAACTCGAGTCCGAACTGGAATCAGAATCGCTATGGTACTCTTCGTCCGTGAAATGACGAGATCCAGAGGCAGATAATAAACAAGATCGCAAAGGATGGAAAGCCACAGACCCTACAGCATCTGGTTTTCATCGTTGTCAGTGTTGGATTGGTTTAAAAAGGCTGATAAAACTGTTGAACTTGCCGTCATGCGCTTTGAATTGAAAGTTTGGTTGTGAAATTTTGGTGTCAAACGACCCCCCTGACGACAAGCCGTACGAGTTACTATTCATTTCTCCGTCATTTGACATGGGGTTATCGAAGTCAAATATAGAAATATTTCCTCGCTAAAATTTCTGCCATTAGCTAAACAAAAAAGAGTGAGAGGCAGGACGAACTTGATCACCGATACTAAGGAAACGACCCCCAAGATCAATGTCAAATCTCATTTTCTGATTCGTTTTCGATTCACTATCGACTAGAGCAGACTGGAAAACTTCTAACGGGACATCGACATTGGAACGAACGTCCCAACTGTAAACAGATCCGCTTGCTGTTCCGCGATACGTTGCATATAGGATGTGCGGTTTGGCGGGGTTAAATTGCAGCTGGAACAGACCACGGAAATAAAGATAGCCTTGAGTCATGTAACAAAAAGAGTTACCTGAGTCACCCCAGCTGACGGGCCTCCACCAACGAACATGAGTGGTTCTTGTCCGGCGTCACTGAACATCGCAATATTTCCACTCATCGAAGAGAAGGTGCCAGCAGCGTAGAAGCTTTCATCGGGACTGTAAGCAGGAGAAAACGCAATGGATGATATGATCCCTGAAATATGTTATCAAAGCACCTGACTTTTCATAGAAGAGTATTACCTTTCAGTCCGTCTTTGCTCTTTTTTGACGGCGTAGTAGGCATCCTACTTCCCTCTCCTGGACGTGATAGGTCAAATATCTCTATGGCATCTTCAAAGCCACAGTAAAGCCTTGCGACAATATTTAAAAACGAAGTAAAAAAAAGTAGTGGCAAGTAATACCTTTGAGCTGTCAGGTTGAAGGCAAGGCTGTGAGGGGCTATTTGCCTTTCCCTGTGGTCGACTATTCTGTAGGATGCACGAAGCTAAATTGAACAATGATATATAGGATATGTGATCAGAAAAAGAGATCGTACCCTTCCATCGGAGGCGTCCAGAAGTTTCACAGGGCATTCACGGATCGACGCGACGAAGCAAAATGTTGCAGGATTGTGGGGCGTTGCCGTTGGGTACCAGACAAAATCCAGAATAGGCGCTGCTTGAGGAAATTCTCGAATTGGAGCGACGCTACCTCCTTGTTTGAAATGTCATGATTGGTACATATATTCTCAGAGTAAACGATGCGCAATGGTTTACCTCCATGTGGAGTTCTTGATGAATGGTTGTGGGTTTGTATTTAGAAATGAGGAAAAGAACATCACGGACGCGTCGGAGAGTTGAAAAGTCCTGTTTTCGCATTGTGCTAGGACTACAGACCCATCGGGAGACCTTGAGTATGGTTCGTCTGTGAGAGCGTCTTCCAGCGAATGTTGGTAACTCACCATTTCGCAACTCGCGGGAAGTTCGCCACAAGCCCAGTGTCGGGAGTAACTTTCAGAGTAGATGCCAGTGAAGGGGCTTTGGATGTATTGTATTGTGGTGGGGACCAGGTTTGATCTGATGGTTCCATTCGAGAAAAGCAGATCGTTTGCTGGAACGACGCAGTTTGGTTTCAGCTTTTCGTGAGCAGAGCAGTTGAAAGGTTGAAACGTCAGATGACACCCTGGTCCCTCAACTAGGCGATGTGTGTTGGCCGAAAACGAAGTTATCTCCTACAATACGATGAATAGAACGCGCATTCAAAACGATGACAGTGGTGGCAGTGGCGGATGATTGTAACCAGGTGCGGTCCCAATCTGGCAATAATCGTCGGGACCTGAGCGCATCAACACAGCCACCCGACGTTTGAAATGATTCCCCATGATTCGCTGCTTGTTGCCTGCCCTGTTCCTTGCGACGTCCGCACTTGACTCGACCAGTTTTCCCGTCCTATATAACCGCCTCTTTTGTTCTGTGTCCTATAGGATTGCCAAGTATGCCGCCAAAGAAGTCTCTCAAGCGTGCTAAACTTGCTGACAACGCCAAAACTTTTGCAGATGAATCGCTCTCAACTTCAGCATCCACCAAAGCAATTGGTTTCTCCAACAAGAAATGCTTGGCCCTGGAACTACCTCTTGAATTGCTGATGGAAATATTGTCACATTTCAAGGTTGTTCCAACTTCAACCGACCTTTTGATGTACCACCACTACCTACCCAGTGACTATCTTGAAAGAACCGATGTTCTTCGTGCTCTTTCACAAACGTGCAGACTCTGGCGGAACACCTTCTTCCCGCTTCTATGGCAAAGTCTTGAGATCTGTGCAACCCACTCGCAGTCTGGGGCATGGTACCGAGTATTTGGGGAGTCTCTCATTAGGAAGAGCTTCTTGGTCAACGAAAACCGGGAGATCGCTGGCTATGTTCGGTAGGACGGGAGTTTCCCATCTGAATTACGAATTTGAACCTTTCTTTAGGAACATGAGGGTCATTCTTTCACGGTACTCTACGTCTACCGTTCTTCCGGCCTTCGTTCGCGCCATCGAAGCACTACCAAACTTGACTACCCTTCACATTGTTAGTGCACATCACAAAATGACTACGAGCCTCAAAACAGCATTCGAAAGCCACGTTTTTCTTCAAGTCAGGACAGTCACTATCCCATCGTATGCCCACAATATCCTCAGGTCCTGTCCAGAGGTTAGGAAAGTCATATGCAGCGATCGATTTCCAAGTAAGCTCGTGAGCGCAATTGCCAAGGATTGCAAAAAGGTGGAGGAACTCGAAGGCTTTTTTGGAGACGAAAGGCTAATGAAAAGTAAGCGAGGTGCACTTCTTCATTTGTTCACGTTTAAGCAAGCACCTTAATAGGAGTGGTGAAAGCGACACCTTCGTTCCATTTCATGCCTGCTGTAGGTTTTTTTATGTTGGTTTGTTGATATGTCTCTTACCATGCACCTTCACCGCAGGCACATCTCCGACCCCTTACAACCCTAAAGCACCTTTCCCATATCACATTATATAGCTTCTGCGAACTTCAAGACGATGCCCTCAAGCATCCGCATAATTTAGCCCCCATCAAAATGGCGAAAGAGATTTTACGAAAGTCCAAAGAACGAACACCTCTCGCCATTGAGTATAAAACATGGACTTACAGTCAAGCGTCATATGGACGATGGTCGACGAACATCGGTATTGATCGGTGACCTTGAACTCTTGGCTATCTTTCTTTCAGTACTTGTTTTATATTTCATGGACAGTTTACATTTGGTTTTTGGACTCTTTTTTCTATGGATCCCCGGGTTGTGTATTGTAGTGGAATGAAACTTGTGCTTGTGCCGTGGTTTCGCGCCCGACGCGCCCGTTGACCTATGGAATGTCCTGGGATCTGTTGATTGAGACAAGCGTTAAGAACTACAAAAATGATCCTCTTCATTATATTTAATCAGAACCGCTTTGCCTTGGGCTGGCTTAGCCTCAGCAACCTGTTTGGTGCCTCACCGGTAACATAGTTTCTGACCCTTCTTCGAAGCCGACATCCGGGACCACCGGGAATCCAAGCCTTCGGAGTTTAGAGTCCTGAGTGCCTCACCCTGATTCAATTCATTGCTTCATTTTCTTTTCCCATGGCAGCTCGAAACAGTCGTCGCGTGGGCGTCATTTAGGCCAAATGAATACTTCATGATCTGCTGATAAGCTTTGAAATCGTCGAACAGCCTATCTGCAACGGGAAAATCAAATCCAACAGAACGGGTCCGACTGAAAACGAACTTGAATTTGAGGACCGCCAACAGCAGGCTGCAGCAGTGCAGCTGCCTGCTCCTCTTTCCTCTACACCGTTGTTGCTCGTTTCCCTCCATTTTGTGGACGTTCTCCAGAGGAACGCAGGTTGTGACGACATTCTCGCTTAATTCATTCAATATGTCATTGACCACGTTTGCCTCCAGATGTTCAACGCGAGAAACTGCAGATTCTCCGAAAAGCTCTTTTCGAGATATTGACCTTCAACCTTTCGGAGGCCCCGAACTCATTTACCTTTAAATCAAGCCTAGCAAAGCCCTGCAGAAATGCCCCCTCCCCCCGGAATCAGCCTCGTTGCTATATCCGTTAATATGTCGGTCTGGTTTGCAAGCTACACGATCGTGGTAAGCACGCGACTTTGCCCATGATGAAAAACACATTAACTCCCGTGTCTAGTTGTACGACTACATTTGTACCTTTGAAACCGAAGCACGTTCCCTTACTGTTCTCCTCGTCCTGGAGTCAATCTGACATGATTCGCATTCCAAAGGTAAAACACGCTTGGTCGTGCCGGTGGTCGATTGGTTTGGCCTTATTCTACCTCAACCGATATCTACCTTTCGTTGATATATTTTATACATTCGTGGTATGTCACTTCACCCAGTTTTAATTTTCTTAAAAAACCTCGTTCTCACTCTTCACAGCGACACTCTACCCACCAGCATCTCCGACAGTAGGTCAATAGTTCAGCATGTGCAACGGACTAACGCTCTTTTTCCCATCCCAGGCTTGCCTGTGGATGTTTCCACTGACTACATGTAGGCCAGTTCCTGTTAAATTGTGGAATGTGGCCAATAAGTTGAATGGATTTGCTTTAGGGTTTGTCGTTGTCGGACTGTTAATTTCAGAAAGTGAGAAATCGAACTTCCTACAGATATCAGAACTAATAGGGTTAAAATAGCAATAATACTTCTTCGGACCTATGCAATCTGGGGACGTCGTCGGCTGGTATACTGGATTTTGCTGTTCGTTGTTGTTGTATGTCAGATTTGGTTCAGCATTTGGACGTCGTTTGTTGACGCAAAATTCTCGTAGGGGATTTTTGGCACCATGCTCGCGCTCATGTCGTGGAAAACCGTCATCGACTTCAAAACAAGCACCGCATCAATAGATAATCTACCACCAGAACAGTTTAGTTGTCGCATACCAGCATTTTCGTTTAACAACCAGGGCACCCTCTGCTTGTTGATGTTCTATTTGTTAGTTTTCGTGAGTGAAGCTAGTGAGTTTTTCTGTATAACTTTCGGTTCTGTGAATCTGAAAATATCACTGGTAAAAGTAACAATGACCTTGACGATTATAAAAGCCAGGGAACATGGTAATTTCCTAATTCATCTTGCGTCATTTCACTGTTACATGACTTCCTCTTCAGTGCCCACAGCATCATCTTTATGGATCAATCAGTTGTATAAGAACGGCATCATTTATTGTACCTGTATGCTTGGTAAGAGGTTCGTTCAATGCTACATGTTTTTGCGACTCATTGGAACTAGTGCTAAGCCTTCTCAATTCCGCGATGATATTTTTCGCTCCAGTAAGCCGTTGCACAGTTTGACGCTAATCCAGTCAAACTAATTATTGCAAAGGCATCATACAAACCAGTTTTCCTACCTGCAGAACGTGCTCTACACTCAGTATTCTGCAACCGTGTTGTTTTTCTTGTCCTTAAAAACCGGAAGTCACACCTCGTGGGAGATACAGAGAGTAGTAGACCAGGCGACTATGCAGGAAGCACTATGGACGTCTTCACTTCTGTTTTCCTTGAGACTGACGACGGTGATTTGGAGCTGACCGCAGGCTTGTCTTGGCGGGAAAGGGCAGACAGGGAGTGGGTTCGGTAGGCCCATCGTCTGTACCTGCGTTTCTGCACCGGCACCACCTTCACAGAGCAGTAGTGGTCGTTAGAGTGCAAGTTTATCTCGTCGTGTAACGGTAGAACTTTGGTCATGTGGGCCTGTGGTCCGTTTTCGGTTCTCTTCCTCGCCCACTAAATTTAATCTTACCATAGTCAATCAACGTACCTTGCCTTGCCACTTTTATGTCTCCCTGTTCCCACTTTCTGAATTTCCGGCCTTCTAGCTTCATTCAGGCTGTGTTTGTCAGGCGGCACATACACTACTTTAACTGCAAAAAGCAGAATAACCAGAATTCGAGATTGCCAAGAGAACAACAAGGAGGTCATTGGTAAAGCGACACAGCAGCTTACTGTGGTCTGTAGGGTGCATGTTTGGAATGGCACTTGGATTGAAAAACTCACCAGTACCATTGATGGAAGTTCAGAGACTGCTTTATGCAGCTATGATCCAGCTCCTTTAAACACGGGTCATTTTTTGGAGACTGTTCTCTGTTCTAAAACCAATTCGCTTTGGCCCTATAACGTACAAAAATGACGTACATTGTCACTTCTAACGAAATTGCCGCCCACCTCAAGCTTAGCGCCGTCGACCACGCAGCGGATTCTGTGACCTGGCTTTAAGAATAAAAGTAAAAAGCTGGTGCGTTTGCATCCAACTTTGCATTGTTCGAGCCTTGGGGTATAAGTAAACTAAATTATTTTTACCCTGGACTGTCCTCATTTTCAAGCCTGCTCCGAGCTGTCGTTCTGGCGACGATGCCGATTGTACGGCATTCGGAAGCGTCCGACACAGTCCCTCGCAACCTGCCGATTTTCGAAACCGTGGCCCAAGTATTTGGCGCCTGGAATCTTTCGAACCCTGTATACATTCACTTCTACTGAGTTCTACATACGAAATCATTTCCCAAGCCGATCGCCCTTCGCTTAGAAACATGGACCTTTCTGTTTCTGGATCTGGTGATAAGCTTTTACATCCATGGGTAATCCGGGAGGAACCATGCAAAGCCGTAAGCCAGGGCCAACGGGACGGGTCCATTTTAAAATGAAGTCGAACTGAAGTAAAACGGTTCTCTCTCTTTTTCTGCTACATAGTTCTTGTCTTTTTTCGCCTGCTTCTTCAGAGGATCGTACTAGTACGTTCTTGTCTTTCCAATCGTTTCTGATTGCAACTAACCGCTCCTCTTGCTAAAATCGTTTTTAGCTCATTGGAATTCAAGACGTCTCATCCAAGCTCCTCCACAACGCTTTGAGTCGCAAAATCCAAGCCTTCGAGTGGCGATGCCTGTATATGGAATCAACCTCAATGCACTCAATGTCAACATATATATATGGTTTGTGAGCTATACAATTGTGGTACGTATTGAGCTCTCAATCGCTACCGACGACGGCGTTAATTTCAACCCATCTCAGTTATACGACTACATTTGTACTTTTCGAACAGAGGTACCCCTCGCAACGCTCACAGCGAAATTCATTGTTAATGGTCATTTTCATTCCACAGGTTGCCTATGCCTGGCCCTGTCCATGGTCGCCTGGGCTGGTTTTGTTCTATCTGAACCGATACCTCCCTTTCGTTGATATTATTCTATTTATGCGTAGTAAGTGCTTTTTGTTACGACGCGTGGTCGTGCTAATGCTCGTTCATAGCGACATTATTTCCTCTTTCGTCGCCTACGGTACGAATTTTCCATACCAGTTATATTATGAGAGTAATAACTCATTCATCACAGTCCTGTCTATGGACGCTTCCACTGATGACCTGTAGACCTTTTCCCTTCAACTCATGAACCCGTAGCACTTTACTGAATAACTGTGCCTTCTAGGGGTTGCTGTCTTCGGATTGTTCGTCTCAGAAAGTGCGCAGAACGGTTTTGTATTGCTGGCAGAAGAAATTAACGTGGTTTAAAATAGCCATCGTAATTCTTCGAACGTATGCAATGTGGGGAGGCCGGACATCGATACACTGGACTTTTTCAGTGGTTCTGCTTGTAAGTCGACTGATCGCGCATACGGAGGACACGACTGATGTACAGCGACGTCAGGGTATTTTTAGCACCATGATCGCGCTCCTTGCATGGAAAACTGCTCTTGATTACAAGAAAAGTGTCTCGTTGGTAGGCGAGGTTCCACCCGACCAGTTTAGCTGCCAAGTATCGGCATTCTCGTTCGAAAATAAGAGTACCCTCTGCTTGCTGATTTTTTATTTATTGGCATTTGTGGCTGAGGCCTGTAAGCCATCTCCACGCTCTCATTCTATTGTAATTAATCCTTATCCTGCCATCTAGTAACCGTGACTTTGACTGCCATAAAAGCCAGACAACATGGTGAGTCTTTGCTCTGCCGTGGATCAATCGTATCTTGATTTCTCTTTTGTCTTCAAGTGCCTAAAGTGTCGACGAAGTGGATCAGTGAGCTTTATAAGACAGGGATCATTTATTGTTGCTGTATGCTCGGTGGGTAGCTCGAATAAAGTACCCTGTGGTGTCGCTTATCTCTATTCCCATCTAGTACTAAGCCTGATCAACTCTATCATGATATTTTTCGGACCAGTAAGCCCCTGTCCCAAAACCTGACTTCATACATCGAGGACTAACCTCTGGTCAAGGTGGCGTACAAGCCCATTTTTATCAGTCCAGAGCGTGCCCTCCACTCCGTGTTCTGCAACCGTGTCGTTTTTCTCGTCCTCAAGAACCGCATGCCGCACCGAGGGGAGGATGTTGAGACCAATCGCAGATCCACCTACGGAGGCAGCACCGCGGACATATTCACCTCGTTTTTCTCAGATTCCAACGTTGACGGTCAGGAGGTCACCTCTGGTACGATACCATAGGAGCAAAAAGCAGGCAGGGACTGCACAACGAATCTATTCAATGTTCCTGTGGTTTCGTACCCTTGCTACGATCTGCGGTGCAGTTTTTTTTTTGTTGAAGTACACAATTGCTGTGCATCTCGACAAAAATGCTCTTCTATATAGTCCCATCAATTCTCTTCCTCACCAAACATACGGGCTCTCGAATTGCCCGAAATCTGACCCCTGCAACCGCATTGTACATAGCCATTATCCCTTGTTCACCATGATCTTTGAATAGATAAAAATGATATACAGTCAGGCGCCACCGCCAACGCTAAGTACCTCAGCTGTTAACTCACCCTGAACAGCGAATAATTTGCCATCAGACGACGCTCCCGCTCTCCCCAGTTCTGATGCTTTTTGACACAAACACGCAAGCCCTTAGTTCGCTGAGTCGAATAATGGATGAATAGATTTCTAAAAATAGGACTTCCTAATTGAGCGCCTAATGGGCTCGCAATAGCCTCGTGTTACATCGAAGGACCCACGAAGGCTGTATCTAAACCTTTCAAGAACAAAGAGAAATGGGCTGCTCGGACAGATTGCAGAGCTTTTCCAAGCCACAGCCGGATACAGCCTAATTGCACTTTGCTGCGAGTTGTAAATTTAGGGCTAGTGGGCGAGTTGCAACCCACATCAAAAATCATTCAAACAGCCAAAAGTAATAATGATACAGCACCGCATTAATTGAGCAGGTATGGCTACTTGTGTTATGGAGCGACCGTGGAAGAGCGAACGCGCAAAGGTATACAAGCGGTGGATAAGAATTTAAAAGATCAGGCGGACTCGCACTGAAAGGGGTAAAATAAGTGTTCGGAATGTCGAATAAGTAAAGACAAAGAACGAAGTGATGGTGCGTATATAACAATTGCGTCAAAGATGGGGGATGAAGTTGTGTCGTGCTGTTCACGAGAGAGCCAAAGGGAATGATATGAGTCTAAATCCAGAGGCCCTCAAGGTCATACAAAGATCGTTCACTAAGGATTTGGCTCAAAGCCTTAATACAGGAGGCCGGTGCCCGAGCGTCCCCGTTTTCCCGGTGGTATCGTAGCTTGCCCTGCTCCGTGTTCGTGGACCAGCTGGGCCTCCAAGAGGAGAGCGAATAGACACCGGACGCGGGCCCGTCGCCGCCTGTTGGGGTTGCTGAGTAGCGAGCCCGGGTGATGCACGCCGTGGTGGGGTCATGACGCGCTGAGGGGGTTTGGGCGGCGTCTCGCTTCGGCTTGGGCACGGGGCCTGAGCCTGAGCCTGCACAGGAGGTTGTGGTAAGGGCTGAGGCGGAGATTGGCTGCGGGTTCGGGTTGGGGCGGGGGCAGGTGGTTGAGGCAGGGGTTGCGGGGGAGTGGAAGGTCGCGAGGTGCTCGATTCCCGGGGAATGGAAGGCAGGCGGCGGATTGGCTGTTCGCCTGTTTGACCGCGCACAGGAGTGGGCCCTCTCGGACGGTTGCTTGCACTCGAATTGGAACGCACAGGTGGAGCAGGTGACGGCTCTCGTGATGGCAGAGGCGCTGTCATGCGCAACGCCCGTCCTCGCTCGCCTGGTTGCTGCTGAATTGGTGTTGATTCGGCATCGCCAGCCTTGATAGGTGATGGTGAATCGGTAAATCGAGGTGGAGATGCAGTACGTGCTTCTTCTTTAGCAGGTTTGATGGCCAATAAATCAGAAACTGGAGGTGTGCTAAGTAGTGGAGAGGGCTGTACTGGATGCCTCGGTGATGGCACTTGCACTTGCAGAAGTGGCGTTCTTAGGCGTGCAGACTTTGTTGGTCGTCTACTGATATCGAGCCTCGGGGAGTCCGGGTAAATTCCATACCATTCAAGGAAGCTCAGGGTGGCGGAGGCTGAGTAAATGTTGACAGGTGATGGAGAAATCTCGCCGGTGTTGGGGCCAAGGATCGAGGTTTGCAGATGCAAAGGTGTGTCGAGGGTGCTGCTGGTTCCACTTGTTGATGGGGGAGAAAGGGCAGACGAATGAGGAGGTCGAATGTGGTAAGGAATCCCGCCTGACTCGAGAATTTTGGAGAGTTGTTGCTGGATCTCGTGAGAGAAATCTTCGTTAGAGTTGAACAGTGCCGCGAGGGAGATGGGCCGTACTCGCGAGCTCCCTCGTTTGACGCGCTTGATGGCTCCAGCCCTCTGGGGAACAGCAGATGTAGGAGTCGCAGTAGAGGTGGGAGTTGTGACGACGACATCTGTTGCTTTATCCGTTGGCGTCGACGGTGATTCGGAAGACGAGTCGCTGTGCTCAGCGTTGGTGTCGATGCCTGCCCTGAACTTCTCGATCTCCTCCGTAAGCCATTCGAGTGGGTTAACGCCGTCGATGTCGTCTGGGATGTCGCTGTCATCGGCATCGGTGTCCTCCCAGGACTCTGGATCGTTGAATATCCTTTCTGCGAGGGCGCTCCCTGGGACGCTGAACCTGAACGAGTTTGGAGCGGGCGAAATCATGGGTGACTCGAGGTCATCGAGGTCAGGGTAGTTGAATCTTCCTCTTAGCATGATTGAAAAGATAAGAAAGACAAGGTTCTACAGTTCCGGACTGTTGATGCAGGATTAACCAGTAAGCCGAGTTGGAGGGTCCGTCGTCGACAACGAGCAGAACACAACGAGAAAGCGAAAGAGCGGATATTTAGGTTCAGCGGTTCGACGGCTGGGTATATTATAAGCAATTGTTTGTTTGGTAACCACGTCTCTTGCACAGCCTCATTGATCTCTATGAAACGCTTTCCATTTATGGTCTGATCCTGCCTGTTTTGGGATCCCCTTCCGCAGGGACTCGGAAACGTAGTCTGACGGTTCAAGGTTTCCAAATGACATACGAAAACACAAACATCCATCTTGCACACTACCGACAGCGCTTATCTGGCCTAGACCTCTATTGCATTCTGTGGACGCCTCACGGACCTAGCTTCTCGAACAATGGAAAATGTTACATCGTCTCCATACTACAACCCCACAAATGTGACTTAAGTATAGCTTTTCTCTTCCGTGCTTCACGTTTCCCCACGTTTGTCAACGGATAGTTGGTGATAATTAGATCCCATTCCGTTTCAATCGCCGCATCTTCACCGGCACCACTCAAGTTTTGCCCTGTCAGCTGGTTTGACGCAAACATCTCCTGCTGTCGCTGTCTGCCTTTCTTGCTTCTGCTAAGCCTAGGACGTCTGTCATATGAGGGAAACACACGCACGACCACGTTTGAACTTTTGGCTCGAACTGCTGATGTCAATCTCTCCAACCTCCGTTCCACTCGGGTCCTGCATCCCAACTTTCAACAAGGCAACCGCAAACATTTTTTGTTCGCGAAACTTCACATTTTCAAAACCTCGACGTGTGCGTGCTTCTGTGCTGATGAGCATCACTGGGCGCGGTACCTTGGGCGCACCAATACCTCGAAGAAGCCTCACTGAGTTGGTACCTCCATCACCAATCAAATGATTGCAGTTTTTATAGCTGCGATAGACTAAATATTAAAGCTTACTGTTGACTTCATTACCGGAAAAACCTGCGTTATGAACGGCATTGCTTCGTCATACAAGAGCTGGGCTTACCCCATCTGGATTGCGCGCCTCTTGAGGTCCGTTCGTAAATTGAAAAACCGTTGATTTAATTATCCGCTCCGAGTCAGGGATACCGAAAGCATCGAATTGGATAGTTTCAACCCGGACAGTTATTAATCCGGAAGAAACACCGACGTCGTAGACTTGTGGCGACCAAAGTTGGCATCTTAAGCGCTTCCAGATGTAATGATTCAAAGCATTTGACACTGATGTCCGAGAGCTCATTCTCGCCTACGTATAGGAAAATGAGAGAGCATTCAGTATTGGCCTCAGCCTTCTAACCCTCCTGGTGACCTCGACAGCTCAAACGTATTCGCGAAACAGAGTCGGGCAGTGCCTCGAGCTGTCTCATCGTCGTTGTCAATGCCGTAACAGAGTAGCTACTTCGGCTCTCAATCTCCGGGCACCAATCTCCCGCTTGCATCCCGGTTACCCAGAGCATGCTGAAAGTGTTTAAATATGGAACGAAGACATATTCTGTTATTGTCTATACTGTTCCTTGACAACTCGATATCGCTACGACTCAATCAGCACACTACTCGCGATGGTGAGTTCAAGTTGGTTGAAATTTACACACACGCACACACAGTGATGCCGACAGATCGCGTTCCGTCGTTGTTCGCCTCATAGGTATAGTACTTGTGCCATGGATATGAATCACACCAGTTAAAGTACAGATAAGTTTTAATTGTAGTACAACAGTCCGCAGTTGCCTTTGATTTGCCATCGAGTTTTCTGTTTGTCGCCTCGTATTTTGTCAAAGCTCTTACCAACCCCGCAGTTCTATCACCTTCCACACTAGTTTCAGAGAGAAGCAAGAACCGACTCGGCGCTGGTAACGGTAACATTGGGAGGCGCTTCCTCGACGGCCACGGAAACGACCTCGTTACCGTTGGTGACGATGGCAAATCGCTAAATATTGTGGTTGATCAAGTGCGAAGCTCGGGAAAGTAAATATATGTAGTACCTTTGACCTAGGTCCTCCAAGCAAAGGTGAAGCGTCGAAGATTAGACCGATTGAAGACACGAAAGCAGCTTTATCATCAGCGATGAAGTGAATAGCTTTGGTCAAATATCAGTATCCTTATCAATTAAAGGAACCAATTAAACAGACGGGTTCCGTTAGGGGCTAATTTCTCCTTCCAGGCCCTGCCGACAATGTCACCACAAACAAGAGAGACAGCAAACGCTAGTCTAGCACTCACTTCATCACGAACACATCATTGACACCAAACACATAGATCGCTTCGACGCCTTTCGCCTTGAACTTGTCGTAGCTCTCGATGTACGGTGGAAGGTGCCCGTTGCACGGCGTCGTGAAGGCGCCAGGGACACCGATCTAGACGCCGATCGCTCTTTAGCGCTCGTCCGCGTGCGCCACACAAACGACGGGGACTGGGGCTGCAGAAGATATGGTCTTTTACGTACGATTACGTTCTTGCCGGTGAGGGTCAGGGGCGTTGTGCTATCGGGTGCGTTTTCTTTGACTTCTGAGGCGGGGATGCTGGCGCCTGGTTGGATTTGGCCTGGGGCGAGGAGAGAAGCGGCGATGCTGTGAGCGGCGTGGGCGAGTACGGATGTCATGGCTTTCTGGAGATTGGGAAAGGTGAAAGCGAGGTCCTGTAGGTATTTTTTCACAAGAACGGGATTATGTCTCTAATCTTATTCCAAAAATGCCTCGGTGATTGCCACTTGAACTTGAAGCTAGTTCTTCGTGACGTCGAATGTGCGATAAAATAGAAGGTGCCTCTCGGCCTTGATCTACTGCTGTGCAATAGAAAAATAATTAGAAATTCAAAGCTTTCAGTTACTTTCTACTCCATAATATGTCAAAGACAGAGATGATGATTGAAACCAGAGTCCGATAAGACTGTCGAATTCGACTCATGATATCGTCGATTTCTTCTCGCAGTGCAAAAAATAGCTGATGATGCTTGCTGGCGTGGGTAGCGCGATATCAAACGTGTCAAAAAAGAGATCTGGGTCATGGGTAAGCAGCTGTGTATCTCCCGCCGTCTGAAAATAGGGGCGAATTGAAAGTACTCTGGAAAAGGGGCAACTTTACATGGGCGCAGTTCCGTAATCCTTCAGTCGGGACCGGGCGCGCAACAAGCCCAGTTAATATCACTGTCCGAAACGATGGGATCTGTCCAAGGGTTGATTGAAGACCGGAGCTAAAGATAACTGAGTGCAATAGGAGAGGGCACCAAGCGAGGTATTCAACTGATTGGGCCTTACATTGCCTTCTTGCTGCGCTTCTGAGATTTTTGCGAAAAGCCAACCCTTGACGATGATTTTCAAATTTCGTGGACATTGGCCAAAAGGTGTTGCATTGGGATTTAAGCGTTGATGGCAATGAACGTAATCGCTTCGGGACGCAGAAACTCGTTCCTGGATGTCTTGACTCTTCATTGACTCTCAATCTTCTCCGCCGACGATCCCGCCCGTGGGATACATTGGGTTGTTTTTACGTAGGTGGTCATGTTGAGGGAATCCGGGCCAGCATCGTTTTTTACGATCGTTCAATAACAGACGAGGCTCTGTAAGGAAAAGAGGAAATCAGCTGCAGATTTGCTTCAGCAGCAGTGAGACTTTTATTACAGATAGCCCCAAGAAAAGTGTTATTGCTGCAAGCAGAATCAGATAGATAACTTGCGTTAGAGAAATCCCAAGAACCCAGGTTGCAAAAGACATCGCGATTGGGTTTTGACGTCTGTGTCAGAGGTAAAAAGGCTATCCTTACTATTAGCCTTTCTGGAATATGCAATATCCTGTATAACGGGATTCCAATCAGAATGGGTATCAACGGCGGGGAATCGACTGACAAACATCGGTTTTGGGGCGGTATATGGCAGGGACAACCCTCCGCCGGATAAGTTGTATGGTCTTTCAAAGAACCGAACACCTATTTCCAACAACACCCCTGCTGGTTCGGGACACCCGACATCACGAGTCATCAAGATAGAGGCCTCGAGGCAACCAGGCGCGACGTTAACGTTAAATCTTTCTAGTGGTTGCACTAGGACAAGGACCGGCCGCCATGACTGACACCTACCAACCCAGAAATTAATATCGAAATTCAACACAGAGTCCACCCTGCGACTCCTTCCGATCCCCGTCTTCTATATCCGTCTTTCGGAAGAAAAGGGCAATGAACATGCTTCGAGGTAACACGCTTGCTTGTAAGCTTTGTCGTCCGCCGGCTGCTCGCAGTGCAGGGGAAGAAAAGGGCCATGTTGACACCGACGGTAAACAGCAAACAGTCCGATTCAGCCGCTGCCAACCGCCTCACGGGGTTTTGGGATATGCGACGTGGATAAGTATGCATAATTTATCAGCTCGAAGTCGATTATACGGAAATTTACAAATGGAAGATACAAAATTAAGACCTAGCGACATTCTGGTAGTCCAGTGGCGCGCTTTCATACTGTCGTTGAAATATTCTGTCCTTTTCTCTCACCATGTACCTAATCAAACACAGGAGTTAGCTTGGAGAAGGACGAGGGACACTGGAGGACACATACGCCATGAGCTCGCTCACATAATCCCGTAAGAGAACGACAGAATCCGAGTCGAGTGAGGTAGCAGCGATCATCTGAGGAAGGCTCACTAGAGGGGGAAATAGTGCATGAGAGTTGGAAGAAGCACCAGGTAACGCTGGGTACTCACCAAGCATTCGTAGGAGGTGTTCCGCTCCATAGATATGGCTCATCTCCTTTTCTTGCCCTACAATGACCTTGGGACCTGTCCAGTATTGTTTCCTGATGTCCGCGTACTGCGGTCGTTCAAAGCGGTATAGTAAATTGGAGCCCAGAGCACGATCAAAGTAGACTTGGAGTCCATCGACAACGGTTTGGATAACGAGGACTGGTTCTTTCAGGCTATCGAAGTTGATCAGAAACGTGATATGACAGCAAAGAAAGTGTGGGAGCTGACTGAGCTGGTTTGGTCGCCTTGATGTATTCAGCAAATTCGGACAGCAGCTCAATAACGCTGGGCTTCCGTGGAAGTGTTACGAGCTGGTTTGTGCGTTGGCGATGCGATTTCACTTTGTTATGAGAGCAAACGGACGAACGTACCTGGTTGTTTTTGGTTACTGCCTCCCAGTCGTCTACTAAGATGGCTTTCAGAACCTCTGGAACATTGAGTTTCAGTTCAGGTTTTTTGTTGCTTTCATCCTTTCGAGGAGCGAGGCAAACTTGAGTCAAGACGATAAGAAGAGCTCAAAAGATTGAAAAACACACCTCTTCTCGAGCTCTTTTCGTGCCACGCGTCCCATCCTTCCTCGCGCCGGCCCTCGTGCTGACACTATCCTTGTTAGCCCCAGCCACCGACTTGTTTTGTGCTTTGGAAGACACTGAACCACCCTGAGTAGGTGCAGCACTTTGTTGGAGACTCTTCTGCGTGGCGAGGTTCGCTTCTGTGAGCTTGAGCAGGCGAGCAGCCGGTACCCATTCGTCCCATCTATAACGAAGAAAAAAATGCGGCTGAAATTAGCATGCAGACGCGACATGAAAAGGACCATAAGTTGGAGACGCGACTGCTTCGTTGGGGTGTCCCAGCAAGGTCGGGTAGCACATAGAAAGACGTTGACGTACGTTTGCTTCCATCCCTTGTAGTGAACAAGGTAGTGTGGACCGGCTACGCCAGTGGACGGTGATGGTTGATCATAGGTTTTCGTTTTCAACACCTTCGCCTCGTATATCAAGGGCCCATGAAAGCACAGAACGCGTTCTTGGCTATTGTATATAGGCGGCGGGGCAGATGCAGTTGACATTTTGTCTTATAGGACGACCAAAAGTGATGAGGGCCGTATATGGACTGGTGCTTCAAACAATGATGTTTTCAATAACGCTACCTAGCCACAAAGTCTGTCCGAGCGTAGCTGTGTCAGAAAATGCGACAAATTAAGTTTCATGCGTGTCTTTCCACGTACCAAGACGAAAATCAACCAAAACGAACAAGTCACTCTGAGCGTAAACTGGGCTGTTGAAATTGTGATGGTGGTGCGAAGTAAAGTAGGCGTCGGACTCCGACGTTTTTTTGACACATCTACTTGGGCTGATACAGAGCTCGTAAAAATATAGATACGTGGAATACATATAACATACATGAGGGCATAGCTTCAGCCCGTAAGATAGCTAGAGACACACTAATAGGCCAAGGTACTACATAAAGATACAAAAAAAACTTATTCATATTACGACGCACAAGGAAGAATGGGCAAAGAAAGGGAAAATTAGCACGACGATAGCAATACGAAAGCAGGATAGCAACTCCCTGTACGCAAGGAACAGCAGCCCAGAGAAAATAAAGCCCCCTATAAGGATGACAAATGGACACTTTAAAAATTTGATTAGGAAACTGGAAAGGACGAAAAGACCCACAGTAAGAAAGAGAAACCTGGAGGCGGGTCGGAATGAGGCATCTTGGGTATGGTCGTTGAGACAAATTGTCCAGTGACAACCGAAGCCCTGTTCCAGGAAGAAGACGTCCCAATAGGTGGGAACGAGGAGGGACCAATCCTATTCAGGACGTTGGTCCTGAATTATACTGGGCTGGATGGTCATGATGGGTAAATAATGGGCCCAAAGAATGGGACCTGTCGTGACATTGCACATTGCGCAAGGTCATAACTGCAAGAAAGCAAGAAAGAGGAGCATAAACATGGCGGCTATGAGAAAATGAGGTCAAGAACTTTGCAATAGATCACAGAAATCACTTACAGCTCCTCCTGTCTTCATTCATGGCATATTCATGGCATATTCCTACATTCTCCGGGCATTACAGGCTTCGCAGTATCTTCTTCCACCGCTCCCACTCCCCTCACTATTAGTACGTCGACCATGGCCTTTCAGATGGCCGGTGTTTTTAGGTGAGATAGTCCAATCGTAGATGCCGTCATATTCAATTCCAACACGTTCGGCCAAGCCCTTAAGAAGATTTCTGAGGCCTTCATAATCCGGAAGGTCATCGAATTCGAGTGTTCGAGCGTAACGATAAAGCACATCAAATTCCGGAGGAAGCCCAAGGGTAAGCAGCTCCTCGTTGGCAATTTTGGCATCACGTATGAGGTCCCACGTCGCAGAGACAGGATTATAGTGTTGTCGGATATGATCTTGTTCAGAAGGTGAGGCGTCAGGAACTTCAGGCGGATCTTGAGGAGCTCGGATTTTCCGCCAGGGAAGCGTTCCACGGAGGAAATAGATCAGCATGTAAGCCAATGATTCTAGATCATCGCGACGAGATGATTCTGAAGGGCGCAAACTTCATGTCAGATAACGAACCCAATGGAAGGACCTGACAATATACTCACCAACTCCAAGGTGTGTGTTGATCGCAGCAAACAGAGATGTTCCTACACCGTGAAAGTCATCTTGCTTGTATGGGATATGTGTCGACGTTCGAACATCTCGAAACTTTTTTGCAAGGCCAAAGTCGATGACATTGACCATATGCGCTGCCTTCCCAGTTCCCATTACAAAGTTGGCTGGCTTAATGTCGCGGTGAACGATCGAGTTGGAATGAATGAACTCAATACGCGATATCTGATATGAAAAGAACTCTGATCAGAATGATTGAACTTGGTTGACATCATGCAACGTGTTATGCGTTTCATGGGGAATGTGCCACTTACCAGTTGATCTGCCAATAGCAACACCGTTTTCAGTGAGAAGTGACGATTACATCTCTTGAAAAGATCCTCTAGTGAAGGGCCGAGAAGGTCGATGATCATCACATTATAGTCCCCTTGTCGTCCCGACCACATTATCCAGGGCACTCCAGTGCCGCCCATGAGGGTTTTGTATATTTTAGACTCCTGCTTTAGCGGACTGTGCTTGGCCATTGCTGGTTCCAGTTTAATGGCGACTTCCTTGCCTGCCACAGTGTGCACGCCCAAAAACACAGTGCCTGTGGCAGATTGACGCCTCAGATGACCACCAGACTCGATGAAAGAAAAGACTGACCACATCCTCCATTGGCTATTTCTTCTTCCAAACGGTATTTTCCAGCGAAGGTTGTATAGTCCATTATGTGCGTAGGACGATACAATACACGTCGGTGATGGTGATGGGGAGAGAATAAAGGGGAGAAAAAAGACAGAGCAAAATCAACCACGACCCTTCAACGAACGCGTGTCTTATGTAAGCACCGGCTTCTCGGCTTTGCTGACATCCTGTTATGCTTGCTTGTCTCCTGCCATTTTCCTAACGTCAGGTCGCCTTTCTGCTACTACCTCCTACTTCCCTCTAAAGTTCTGTGCCTTACTTGCAGACCCAACTCCTTTTGTTCCTGGGAGGAAGCATTGGGAAATTTATCTTCAGACTTCAGCACACCGAATCGTGATTGGTCCTGGCAACAAGACATTCATGGGTAGACAAGGGGATTCCATACCTGTTCATACTTGCTTTACGTTCCCTGTCATTTATGCCAAACGTGTGCTATCTGGCTTCAATTCGTTTTTCTTTGGCCACGGGACCACTTCATACGTATCCTGGACGCTCAACTGTCTCACAAAAATGATCATCTATCGACGTGATGAATCACTCGAGCTTCCTGGTCTGCTCAGTCACGGTGTGGAGGCGGCAAGTCTGAGGCCAGAGGTATTACAGACCGGAAGTCATACTGCTCATAAACCAACCAAGTGGTATACACCTCAAAAACTACCCTATAGGTGTGTTTCTTGGTTTGGCATAGATGTTAATCGAACTCGTAGACATGTGTGTATAATTGATTTTAAAGAAAGGCTCAATCAAAATAGATGAATCAACCAGAGGGACTACTCTGGCGTTATGGACTCCTGAGAAAGCGCCCGATGGGTGTAGTAAGAGCCGTAATCGGTTGAAGCTGTCCTCGACGACGCGACAGAATACTCTGATTGATGATCGTCAAACTGCTCCTCTGCTTCCCTTTGGCTCATTTTTGTTCCAGAGCTACGAAGATGCTGGCCTTGAATCTCCGTAGTTTGGTTTTGTGCCTCTGTGTATTTGTCCGATGTCTCGAACACCTTCAAGTTTCGAAGCTGACTTTTAACATAATCGAGTTGGTCCTGCTGTCGAAAGTCCTCCAAGTTTGGCGATCTGTACTGCGTCACCTTCTTAACACAGTCCATGAACTGCCAGTACCGTTGGAAATTAATGAACAAATGTCCATTTACTTGTTCCGTCCTTGGATGCTGTTGGAGGATTTTCTGCAGATCTCTCAAATGGATAGCTGGGGAATGGTGTTCAACATTCTGACAGCTATGATCATGCCTTCAGCTGCAAAGGCAAAAACTGACCTAACCAAGGAACACAGCTACGCGGCCCGCGCTTCTCTGAGCTGCCTCTTTCATTCAGAGCTTGTCGGTACCCCTGATAATTGGACACCGGGTCAACGATGTCCTGCAGAGTGTTTAAATTTTTCTGCAACTGACGAGGTAAAGCCGAATTTATGGACCATGGCTGCTCAATTGGAGCAGAGTACAATGCGGTGATAATGGCAGATATTGACGAAAAATTTCGTAGTTTCAGGCACGCCTAGCCGTATGTTGTCGATTTTCCGTGCATGTTTTGTAGTAGGACTC
Organism: Galerina sulciceps; assembly: GCA_023014345.1. Taxonomy (NCBI): domain Eukaryota; kingdom Fungi; phylum Basidiomycota; class Agaricomycetes; order Agaricales; family Galerinaceae; genus Galerina; species Galerina sulciceps. The sequence goes on from JAEDXJ010000001.1 coordinate 1,855,552, forward strand.
ACCAATGCTGTGTCGATATAGAATTTGAAAGCCGTTGTACGACGCTTCACAGAATCGCAATCTAACAGATCATTTTTCACCCACAGCATTATCTTCTCGTTTGTCAGACGGACAGCTTCAACATTATGGCTGCGATCAAAACGACCCCCAAGATGGACAATATAATCTTCAGGAACAAGAAGTTTGTAGCAGGCTGCCTCAAGAAGAGTGAAAGCGACTGCTAAATCAAAGGGTTTGATCTTCGATTTTAGAGGTGGCATCTTTGACTTCAAGAGTGGATTTCTGCTCGGGTCCAAGCCTGCACAGGACATCCCACCTTTCTGCACCTGCAAGTGTACAGCGACGGGCATCAGCATTAAGTAGCGCTTTCGTCAAACAAAACATACCCTCATTTCAATCAGCTGAAGTATATCCCTCGCTTTTCCCTCCATCGGTGTAGAAGGCTTGATACGAACTTCTGATTCGCAAAAGTCCTTCATCTGCCCAAGTAATGGTTGGTCTACTTGCAGATACTGATGTGACAGCCAATAATTAACGATCATGAAGATCCTGGATGGCAAGTACGTCAGAGGCTTAACATGAACATTACGATTGGTCTGTATACTTGGACTGTAATTCAATCCTGCCCTTGGGTCGCTTGTTCGTCTTCGCCTCATGGAACCAGCGGGTTAAAACGGCGAAAACACCCATTGGCGTCGAGAAGTCTGCACAAGTTGATAGTAACGTGTCTTGATACTCGATACTACCGTGCGAGTCTTTGAGGGAATATGTCTTGGTTAATGACTGTATATCAAATTCCCCCGACAAGTACTTACTAAAGTTCGTAATGAGGTGGTAGATTAAACCCTCCAGTGTCCCTGTCGACACTTTGCCATCAACGATATTGATGATCACTGGCGTGTCATGGTCGAACGCAGTTGTCCCGAGACCAGCCATGGAGTTCAACTGTGCACCAATTCCCGAGGGCTCGTTGAGATTCTTGAATTCATGATGAAGTATCCCGACGACTGCCTTGAAAAGTTGCTTCTGACTAGGTTGGAAAGAACAATCCGTTATTCTCTAAAATAGTCAAATGCTGCATGCCAATCATTACAAAATTGTGCTTACTCTTCGTAGGTCATTTCTCACCGCTTCAATAACGGGTGGCTCGTAGGATGAGAGCGACTTCTGGAGGGTCTTCAACTCGCCCATACTGCTGACTATTTTGAGCAAAAACCCTCTAATTTCGGCTTTAGCACCATATAGATTTGAGATTGTGTCGGATGTGGGTTTCGCAAGAGCCAATTCCATGTTGTCCTGAACCGTAAATTTTAAGATACAGAGAGTAAGCAGTGGTAAAAAATTGGTGCTTACCTTAAGTCTGATCATCACGGCCTCTATTTCTCTGTAAAGCCAGCCATCCCTGTCAATGAGTCTATCTTGGAACATGAATACCCTGATGAAATTCCAAGAAGCCCTTTCCAAGACAATTTGATGAATTCGCCGGACGATGCTATAGACTTTTAGGAAAGAATGCAAGCCGATAAGGTGGGCATTCACTGTTCAATTTCTTCTGTGATTTTTCCAAAGCGGATTTCTTCCAGGCCCACCGAACCATTTGCGGAATACACCCTTACTTTTTCTAAGCGTTCATTGATGTCTTTGCATTGTTGCTACGTGAAAAATCAGTGAATGTTGCAAGATATGAGCCATGCTGACTTTATAAACTTCGAGGCTCTGGATCCCATTGTATGTCAACTCCACTGGAAGATGCCACCGTAAGATGTCTAGTGAACCTTATCGAAACAATGAGCCTCATACCCAATTTCAAATTAGCACCAATAACGCCATCTAATTCATGCTGAGCATGCTGGACATTAGAGTCCATTAAGCTCATCGACGAGGTAAAGAGGGAATGAGCTGCAGGCTGGTAAAAAGAGCCTGTCTGATCCATGCAAAAATTTGCCTAAGCGCCGGTGATGATCGTCATGGAGGAGGAGAACATGATACTGACGTGTCCCCATACGGAAACTACTTTTGTCATATTATGTAAGCGCATTTATTACTTGGTTCGAAACAAACGATCCCTTTTGACTCTCTTGGAGTCTCTCCTATCTGCAATTGTAACCAGGTCTTTATACTGTTCTATTCTGCAATGCCCAGCGTGAAATTAAGGCTCGTTTGCCTTGTTTTTCCCGATGAAGAGCCAAACAAACACTTGTTCGAGGTCGCAATCGACGACGACGAGACTGTCATGTCTCTCAGGACAACAGTCAAAGCTGAGTACTCCAGTAGGCTTCATAACGTCGATGCATCCGACCTTGTCCTCTGGAAATGCTCAATCCCCGACGATCCCAATTTAAAAGAAACATTGAACACTACTCATTTTGACGGCACCGATCCTTCCGTTAAACTCATGACACCTCTCACATCGACGCTTTCCGAGCAATTCCCTGAGATTTTGCCCAATAGAACCATCCATATTCTTGTTGAGGCGCCCGTCAAGGGCGAGTAACGGTCGCCTTACTGTTCTGTTTATGCTGAAGGGTCTTATATTGGGTCAGATACAAGCCAAGAGCACCTCGAAGCGAGCGATATAAGTGCCAATCTTGGGGAGAGTATCGGTGCGTCGGTCCATTTCATAGATCTTTCCATTCGTCTTTGCGCTCGTCGATGCAAACTTTCCCTAACCTATTGCATTGCATTCATAGCTTCCAGCAGGAAACGACACCTAGGTGTGCCAATGATTCTTTTTTTAAGTCCAAACTGTGAGATCTAACCTATTATTCAGTCGATGTTGTACAAATTTGGCAGTCCAAGCGACTCAAGAAACAACTTCCTTCTATCAAAGAGCTTAACACAGCCCTCAAGGAGCCCCTAGTCGACTCGGAAAAGCTGCCAATCCCGAAGTACATTTATGACAGTCTCATTAACATGCTTTCACCCGACAAGTGTGACGAGCATACTATCGGAACTTTGTTCAAAATCGGGGAATTAGATCCGAACCTCATCTTTTTATTCAGTGCTGTTGCTGCATCACCGCCTGGGGGAGGTACAAAGGCTTCTTTTCATTCATTTTGGGATGATAATATTCGTAAAGTCATTGAGCTCCTAATACCCAGCGGGAAAACCTCCCGTAACAGGAGTGAAAGCACAGAGACCCGTAATCTGCGGCCGAATTTTTCTTTCCTTCTCCGGAGAGTTTGCACATTTCGCGGTGAGGAGAGTGCGCCTGGGGGTCCCGGGGATCCTAAGGCCGAACTTGCGGACAAATTTAACTGGGTCTATGAGCCTGCCCCTTATATGCTAGGTGAGTGATGTTGGATTTTGACCATGTTTGTTTTATGAACTATTTTCGTAGGCTACTACTGTCGGGGGACTGAGATGACCCTTGTCGCTATTACTCCACCGAACTCTCAAGGAAGCAAACCAAGAGTCCATGACTTGATAAGCCTCGATTTGAAGTGGAGAAGGGACCGCATTGCCAATATACGCCACCTCATCAATCTCTCAACTATTCTCCCACAGTTGACTGAGCTTGTGCGATCTCCCATTGATGATTTCGAGCCTATTAAAGGGTAAGTTCTTCGATTTGAATATGAGTCCTTAGAATGACATGAGCTAGGACAAATTCTACGGTTGAAATCGCGTGCAAGCTTGTCATAAAAACCTACACATGCGTGAATGCTGAAGCAAAGGTTGAGACCCTTAGACGAATTTATGAAGTGATAGCAAGCAGAAATATCCCCAATACGGATGTGCTGGTCTTCGCAAACAAAAATGTAGCACACCTCCACCCTCGTGGAATTTCAGGCCAGCCATTGGTTGAGAAGGAGCTCCGAGAATGTGTTATTTGCATTCTGGAGTCACTTATTGTGCGGCACCTTTCATCTTTCATCAACTGAAGCTTATCTGGTCTAGGTTGCTCATCGAGTACCAATATATCACCGTGATATTCGTTGGCAAAATGTTATTCGCAGGATTGAAGACCACTCAAAATGGTTCCTTATCGACTGGGAAGACGCCGGCCTACCTCCCACGAAGGCCCAGCCATCCTTTGCGAGATCAACCCATTCACCAGCCATTTTTGAGGATGGCCATGGGGCGGATGTTGATATTTGGGGTGTTGGGCACTTGATCAAAACCTGCCAGGCTGCAAATGTCTCGATGGAGCTGAGGGCGGTTGGGGGTTACCTTTGTGATGAATCCAAGAGCTTGACTGCAGAGGCAGCTTTGATGCTTGTCAAGTCCCCTTAAACTTTTCATCTTTCAATTCAGTGATTTCTAGCTGCCGAGAATTGTAATGTTTATCACTTATTTATTACATGAGCTGGCTGTGGTTTTTCTAGGATAGAGGACCTATTATCTGGATGGGTGTCTTCAGTGGCCATTAGGCAAGAATGTGCAGGAGAGTAGATTAGTAGTTGAGTCATTGAGAAAGTGTTTGTTAGGCAGGTCGTGACCCCATGGCACCAATTACAATGGTCAACAGATGAAAAGAAGTGGAAGTAAGAAATAAAACTCACTATGGTCTGGTTCCTTCCAACATTGCTGATGCTTTGAGATACATTGTATTGCGCCAACGACCAACACCTTTTATAACAATATAAAGACAACATATGTAATATTAATGGAAATAGGGCTCAACTTGACAGAACAAACAAAAAAGAAGGCACCGTAGAATACTACATTGATACATCTTGAATAAAGCTTGGACACCCAAATATATGAGAAGTGCTTCAGGACAGTGTACTCAAAGCTGGCCTTTGCGATGACACATTAACTTGCAGTGCAAGTTCCTCACCACCACTCCAAATCGGCACCACCGTGATATAGTAGCCCAGTCCAAATGACTCTGGGAATTGATAAAACATTTCGGGACTACCAGGTGGGGTCACCCAGTTGTTGTTATCCTCCCAAGTGCCCCAAGAGTCAACCCACACTTGGTAGTAAGGATCGGAGCCAATGCCGAAAACGACCAATGGAATCCAAATCCGCACGCCAAAAGATCGACCAACTTCCGTAGTCCACTGAACACCCAATCCGACATGTTCCAGCTGAGAGTTTGGACTCCTGTTGTAAAACTTCGCGAGGGTTGGTTAACAATTAAATAGCCAGGAAGGACTATCGGAAGGGGTCCAAGAAACGTTAATACAGCGCCCCCGGTTTCGTCGAACGTTTGAATTGACCAGGTTGCTGATGAAGATTTTATTCTTCTATGGGTCGGACGTGCTTCCTTGTAAGAGCGTTTGGCCCGGGCTTCGGCTCTTTGAGCGATCCACTTCGCTGATCTTTCGGGGTCTTAGTTACCCAGCGAGGTGGTTAAATATGAACTATGAGCAGTAATAAGAGTCAAGAGTACCTTTAGATATGGTATGTAGATGCTCGAAAGCCTTCTTGATATCCTCGACGATCTTGGGATCCGTTCGTGTACGCTCCATTGTAGCTTTGGGTGGTGCTATAAACCTCTATCGTTAATTATATATAGATCAAGAGATTAAAAGAAACTCACCAGTGGTTGAGGCAAAAACCATATATTCAGCTAATTCTGTGAACACCTCCGACAAAAAATCTGCACCATATTGGGCCGCAAAAAAATCGTCCGAAATGCCTTGCATCCAAAACGAGCTCTGTTGGCTGAAAAAATCGGTGATAACGGCGTTGGCTGCGTCGATATCGCCAGCGGGGACTTCGGTGAATATGTTCTGATTCATGACGGCAGACACCAATGCATCCTGACCGCTATTCATCGCTTGGATGAAGTATATGAGAGTAGTGTCTGAGGTGAACTGGAGGGAACTGCCAAAACGTTGAAGGAACCAGACGGTACCATCGTAATAGATGTAGCTGTAATCCATTGTTGAGGAAGGGTGGTTCTGGAGTTATCAATTCTGAACCTAAAATACTTTTTCTGACCGCATTCCACCCCCTTTGCTTGTGTGTTGTGGAGCGCAATTGATTTGCGTCGCGACATGACATACACCCAGCCTGCTGTCTGTCCCAGTTGAGTACCCTTCAGTGTTGACTTGTCAATATCCCTGCATGAGGCCACTTAAAATACGATGTGCCTCACCTATGGTACAGTTCCAAGAATTCGATTCCACAGAGAAAAGCTCTACCAAATCGGTTGGGCTGTGAGATTGAACAGGACGTCTCCATATTGCAGCTATCGCATCTCGCTTTGAATTATTAAATTTCAAAATAAACACGAACTACACACAATTCGAAGACGCTATCGCGTACATTGATTTAAAATTAAGTGCTCAGTGGTGGACTAGGGTTCTCGACAGATACTTGCACCGGAAGCACTTCCCCGCCATGCCAATCTGCATGCACCGTGATAGTATAACCCAGACCGTACGACTCTAAAAATTGGTAATCTTCTGAAGGACTCCCGGAGGGAGTCACCCAATTGTCGTCGTCTTGCCAGGGTCCCCAAGAGTCGATCCAGACTTGAAAGTAAGGATCGGAGCCAATGCCGAAGACGACCATCGGAATCCAAATTCGTACACCAAACGATCGACCAGCTACCGTGGTCCATTGAACACCCAACCCGAAATCACCGAAACAAAACATCGGGGTGTCCAAGTACCAGCCGAGAGACTGGAATCCCATAGTGAAGCTTCGCATGGGTTGGCTAACAATCGTATAGCCCATCAAAACGATTGGAAGTGGTCCGAGGAATGTTAGCGCTTGGCCATCCGTTCCGTTGAACGTTTGAATCGACCATGTTGCGGATGAAGATCCGAATCTTCCAAGGGTCGGACGCGCATCTTTGTAAGTTCGGCCTGCGCGGGCTGAAGCTCTTTGAGCGATCCACTTTTTCGCTTTCTCAGAATCTAAGTATCGTAGTCAAGTGGTCAGATCAGTACTTGTGGAGTGCGCATCAGACTACCTTGGGATATGGCGTGTAAATCTTCGAAAACCTTCTTGATATTTTCGACGATCTTCGGATCCGCACGTGCATTCTCCATCGCGGCCTTGGGTGGTTCTACAACACCGCATCGTTAATCTCGAAAAATCGGTTAAGAATAAAGAAACGCACCGCGAGTCGTGCCAAAGATCATGTACTCAGCTAAATCGGTGAATACCTCAGACAAGAAATCCGCATTATACTGGGCGGCAAAGAAGTCCTCCATGTTTCCTGTTATCCAAAAACAGCTTTGCTGGCTAAAATAATCCTCGATGACGGCATTGGCAGCGTCAATATCTCCAGGTGGGACACCAACGAAGATGTCCTCGTTCACGATGGCGTCGACCAAGGCGTCCTGACCGGCGGTCATGGCCAGAATAAAATTGGTGAGAGCATCTTCTGAGGTGAACTGAAGGAACCCGCCAAAGCGTTGGAGAAACCAATTAGTACCGTCGGTGTAGATGTAACTGTAATCCATCGTTGGGGGTGAACGAAACAGGTCCGATGGATTATTAAACGTACATTATTCGGACCGCATTGCACTCGTTTCGTCTGGTTGCTGCCCTGTCCCAACTTTCTGGAATGTCCCTTCGCGATGTCCACCGCCCTTGATATATTTCAAAATTTCAGATCCAATTCATACCCCATGACTGGAGTCACTGGACAGAGGGTTTCGAAAGAATATATCGTATACTGAACCGAATAATCTGTTCACCCCGTGTTGGTTCAGGAAATCGGATTTGACAGAAGATACACTTACTCAGCTGCCATAATCGTCGACTACTTAACGCAAAAGGCCGACCTCACGAATGCTACGTTCTATGAGAAATTATCTCTGTGTTAAAGGTTGGAGGAAGAGAAAAAAAAACGCGGCAGTTTGATGAATTTGATTTGTAAGACTCCGGTGTTCCTAAATTAGGCAAGTCCATAGTATCTGGTTGCCACTGCTCCACAGTGCCGATGCAACTTGACCAAGTCCGACATGATCTTCTCGAATCAGTGCCAAAAAGGCAGTAATGCAGAGAGCGGCAGTGCCTGAATTAAATAACACAAGTCTTCGAACATCGCAGACCGGTCTGACCAGAAATGCATCTACCTACTGACTAGACTCAGTACTGCCAGTGGTTCACAAATCATCCAAACTTAAGCCAGTACAATTTCTCTCCACATCTTACCTGGAGGAAGGATTGAACTGATTGAATCTTGGGATATATACCCAATCCTCCTCCTCTCAGCAATGATCTGCTCTTTATCCTGCCATTCAATGAGCAAGGCCCAAAAAACCCTTCCGTCATATGGAAGTTCGTCTCTGAACAAATCACCGTCGAAGCGGTCCAGCTGAGAGAGTAGGATGAATTCGTATTGCGGGGCTGCGTTGTTCACTATGTTAGGGTCGTCAAGCTTCAAGCGACCACATGCAGACTTGTTAGTACCTATGATCTTGTACACTTGAGCCCAGGGTGCCTGGTCGAAGTCCGCTTTGATAGCTGGGACAGAGACGACGTGAGCGAAGAAGTGTAATAGGTGATAGTTTAAGATGGCGATTTTCTCTTTGAGGTACGAAGTGAGATGTGTATCTTCTTCCGGGTTGTCAGGTTTAATTTGGCGGTTGGCCAAGTCGAAGCCTTCGATATCTGTTATGCGACCGTACGGATTGTCTGCTGACGGACGATAGCCCACTTGGTCCTTCTTCAGTTCGCCGTGCAAATGCGTTGATTCAAGGTCCCACACGAGTTCCAACTTGCATGTGCCAGGGTTGCGCTTGTACCCGACGATGTACGTCTTGGAAGTGAGGAAAGCATTTGCCTCCGTCGAAGCCCCACAATGTGCCCCAAAGCCATATTGATATCCACGCCAACCCGCCCAGGACCAGCTCGGAAATTCCTTCCGCCGTCCAAACGTGTTATTACTCGGCGAGGGGTTCCACCAGAGAAAAGTAATGTCAAACACGACGGTCGGGACACCTTCAAGCAACCCCGAGTTCATTTGCAAAGACAAACGGCGGAGAACCCCTGTAAAAGCGTGGATCGCGTCGCTCTCTTTGGTCAGACTTCGTGCTGAATATCGAGCGAGTTGGAAAGAGAATGCGTCCAGTGGGTTTTCCTCGCGATCGGAGAGGAAGTCGATGAGAGATCCGGAGTGGAGGGCTTCGTTGATGACGGAGGGGAAGTTGTCATATAGGTTGTCTTCGCTCCAGCAGTTTTGGCGGCATCGGAAGTAGACGCAGCCTTTGGTGAAGTTGAGTGTTCGGTAGGACAGGACGAGTTCTTGCATGCTGCAAAGTTTTTTAGGTCGTGGTGAGATAATATGAAGAGTTCAAGTAACTTACGTCCATGCTCGAGAGACATGTGTGCCCTCGGCGAGCGCGTTGTATACCCCAACAGTGTCCGCCATCCGCAGTCCCGGTTCCACCTCCATGACCAGTTGATCGACCACCCGCGTTCCTGGGTACAGTCCGGGTAAGCCAATATTCGCATCCGCTCCATGCCCTGCGATGACGGTGAAAATCGCGCATTGGTAGACCAGATCCATGGATGACATTCCGTCGAGCATGTCGTCGGGATCGTCTTGAACCAGGCAGTGGCTGTCGATCCAGAGATATCGTTCGCCAATGAGGTTGACGAGGTCTATTGCGTCGTTAATGGTCTTTGGAAGGACGTCCCGGATGCCATCTAACGCGCCTGGGATGCTGAGTTCTGAGACGTCAGATTTCTGCAAACGAATTGAAGGCACGACTTGTCCCCAGACATAGCTCAACGCCAGGTAGCAAACTCCATGTACGGCCTCGATGATATATCAATTCTTCGTGTCTATGACCCGAAAGGCTTTCAGTCCAGTGGGGTTTTCGGATGACTTGATGAGATTGTGTTTAGGACTGGGAGAACACGTTTCCTTATGATGTTCCACGCACAGCCCCACCCATTTCGTTATCAAAGCTGGATCGATGCAAGGTTGTATCTCGCGTGCGCAGCCCAAGGGCGAAGCAGGTCCTGCACCCTCGTTCAGAAATGAAAGGTTCTCTCCTCGAGTCTCTAGAAAAAATCCGCCTGATGAAGTCAATTCGATGGAAGCATCACCTTGTTCGTACCAGGACGTGTTCTTTGTCGCAAACGAGTCGATCAAAACGCAGAAAAGGCAGTTGCGGTCTTTAGTTGCTCTCCGAGGTAAGCTCTTCCAGGACCCTAAAGAGTAGGTTGTGAGTTCGCGGTTGTTGGTCTTTGAGAAGTCGATTTTTTGACAATATTTGCACAGCTTGCTCTCTGTCTAAATCGAGGGAAAGCACCAGGCTGAAACGGAATTAGCGTACCTTGTGTTCCTTCTTAACTATTTTCAACAAGCGCTGTATTGTACAGGATCGCTAGGTGGTCTTTTCTGATGAATTAGTCAGATAGATTAGAGTCAAGGCGATCACAGGACTCACTGAAGCAGATTTCCTATTTTAAGGCAGTTCCAAAAACAGACCGTGGTGTTCTGACGATAATTGTCAAATAAACCAGAATCCAGATGCAAGGTAGAAAATGAACGAGAACTAAAATAGCAGTCAAAAGTATTCAAGTTTCATGAAACAGCATACAGGAAGAAGGTTGCCATGGAAAATCGCTGAATCCTAAAAGATTCTTTGGACTCGAGGTGCCTCGCCGAAAGCGAAGAGAATTATACAGCTCAGAATTGGTCTAGACATATTGTGGTTGAGAACAAAGTCACGTACGATAATATAGCTCTATGTGACTTAACGCACGACCGCCAGCGAACGTCCGTTCAAATAAACGACAGCTGTCTCGCAAACCTGTCTTCATTTTCTATCGGTTATTTGCATTCTGTAGTCACTTATTGTGCGGCACCTTTCATCTTTCATCAACTGAAGCTTATCTGGTCTAGGTTGCTCATCGAGTACCAATATATCACCGTGATATTCGTTGGCAAAATATTATTCGCAGGATCGAAGACCACTCAAGATGGCTCCTTATCGATTGGGAAGACGCCGGCCTACCTCCCACGAAGGCCCAGCCATCCTTTGCGAGACCAACCCACTCACCGGCCATTTTTGAGGATAGCCATGGGGCGGATGTTGATAGTTGATATTTTGGGGTGTTGGGCACTTGATCAAAACCTGCCAGGCTGCAAATGCCGCGATGGAGCTGAGCGGTCGGGGGTTACCTTTGTGATGAATCCAAGAGCTTGACTACAGAGGAGGCTTTGAGACTTATCAGTGCCACTTGAACTGATTTCATCTGTTGCCTCATCTTTTCACTTCAGTGATCCTCGTCCCAAGTGTCTTTGCACCATCGGTAAACTGGCTGTTTCCGTAGGGGACCTCGTCAGTATAATAAACTCCTCCTCCTCCATAAACGGGCTTAACTGAAACCATGATTAGGGCAGGTAAAGATTGACCAGAGACCAAAATGAGAAAACAATTGAAGGTATGACATGCAAAGTCCATGATGGAGGGTTTTTGTCCTCATGTAAGGTCCTTGCAGCCTGAAAGAACAGGTAGGATTCACTGCCAGTGTGCTCCTGGGCATGTAACTATATCCCTCCCACCGAACTCTTCAAAGGCACTTAGTGCTTTCTGACAGAAAATACTATTAAACTAATGACAAACAAATAGATGCACAATTGCTAGCACCAGAAGAAACGAGCCTGAGGGGGCCTCTACTCTGGCATCATTGAGTCTTGGGAAATCGCCCATCGAGTGTAGTATAAACCATAATCAGTTGAAGCTGTGCGTGAAGATGCCAGAGAACAGGCTGTCACTATAGAGCCCATTTTCTTTGATGACCAAACATGATTCTGGACTTCAACTTGTCTCCCATTTTGTGTTTTTGATTGAGACCAGTTTTCAGTTCGATAGTCTAAACCTTCCTGCGAATTAATCTCCTGAATGTGTAGCCTTGTATAGTCATCCGACATATCTGACGTCTCCAGGTTCGGAAGTCGACCTTCGATGTTCTTAAGTAAGTTTGGCGACCTGTTCGGCATTAGCCCTTTAATGCGGTCCGCGATCGTCCAGTAACGTCGTGTGTTATTCATCCCGAAACTCACTTCCTGAGCAACGAGCTCCTTGCTTCTTGCTAATAGATAGTCGTCCGAGGTATTTGACAGGTCGACAAGTTGAAGTCGGTTCTCCAGAAAGTCGAGTTGGCCTTGCTGTCGGAAACGCTCTAATTCTGGCGCCTTGTAAGACACCTCCGCCTTGACACACTCCATAAATTTCAAGTACCGCTCGAAATTGATTAGCGGCCGACCATCCACTTGAACGGTTGGGGGGTAGCGTTGAAGGCTGAGATGCAACTCCTTCAAGTGGATGGCTGAAGAATAAAATTCAGATGCTGTCAAAACGATCTAAAAGACTTGAAGAACGACGTACAAAGCCACGGTATGCAACGATCCTTGTCTCCATCACTGTTTATTTCGTTCAGAACTCGTCGATATCCTTGGTGATTGGAAGATGGATTGATGATATCATACAAAGAGTCCAACTTCCCCTGTAACTGCACCGTCAACTGAGATCTCGTTAACCGCAGTTGCTCGATCACAGAGGAGTGTAGCGCAGTGGCAATGGCTGCCAGTGACGAGAAATTCCGCAATTTGCGGCATTCCTGGACAATCAGTCGGTGATCGTTTTTTTTTGTAAACTGCACACTGTGAAAGACTTACCATAGCTGTGTGGATGAAAAACTTGAGAACTGCTGCTCGATCCCCCGCGGAATCGTCGTGCAATATGGAGTCTTTGACCCAAAATATTATCTTGTTATTTGTCCTGTAGGCGACTTCGACATTGCTGTAGCCAGGTTGCCCCCTCAGGTGCGCCATGTAATCCGAGGGAACCAATGCTTTAAATCTGTCTCCTTCAAGCAGCGTGAGTGCAATTGCCAAATCTTGGGGTTTGATCTGCGACGCCTGAAGTAGCTTCCTGCCCGAAGCTGGCATCCGTGGAGACAACCTATCTCTCTGCCCCTGGAATACACAAATAAGAGGTTTGGCCATTGAGAGGGAAAATGGCAGCACACCCTGTTTTCCACCAGTTGGAGCACGTCTTTCGCTTTTTCCACCAGGGTTATGGAGGACTTCATGCGAATGACATCGTCACAAAACTGTTTCATTCGCCAAAGCAGCTGATTATCAACGTGGATATATTGATGTGACAGCCAATACATGACGACCATGAAGATACTGAATCATGAAGTAGGTCAGCGACAACATTATGTAAAAAGGCTGAGAATCGCGTACTTGTACCGCAGGTTGACACTATCGTCATGGTGGTCGTTCTTAATTTCTTCTGCTTCACGAAATCGACGGGACAGTATAGTAAAGAGTTCCTCGGGCGTTGTAAAGTCTGCAAAAGTTATAAGGAATATATCTCGATATTCGATATCGCTGCGTATGTCTACAAAGTAGCACATGTTAGCATTGGTACACAGATCAATTCGGCACTTGCTGAAGTTGGTGATAAGTCGCTGGACTAAACCCTCCATCGTCCCTGTCGAAACTACACCGCCAACGACATTGACGATCACTTGCGAGTCTGAAACAGCATCTCGAATTGGATCACATAGATAAGAGTTGAAACGTATATTTCTTGACGAGGAAACATTGCTGTCGTGCCAAAACAATCGTTCAGGTCGTCTTGGTGAGGCAAATGGTGGTCCCCGGTCCCTACGCGGGATGAATCTGGTCCAGGTAGGTACTGGTGTATCTGAACAGGAGAAAATGAGCAAACCGTAAACTTACGAAGAAAGCCAATATACTTCTCATCTCCAAAATTGCAGCTTTGACTTCTGACATCGAGGGTCTCGACGCGGGGTTGGTTTCCCAGCACCTTCCCATCAAGTCCCACATATCATCAGTGAGTCCTTGAGAAGTCGCAATGCGTCCTGGGCGCTCTGGGAGTTTGCCATTGTCGAGCTCGCGGAGTACAGCGATGTCGCGTGTGATGTTCTTATATGGCAGCTCACCACTGAGTATTTCGAGACACACCATCCCGAAACTCCATACATCTGAATGTGTTGACACCGGTGCAGAGTGAAGTAGCTCTGGTGCAAACCATCTTGGATTTAGGCTGTGACTGGCTGAAGCGGCCTTTCCGCACTGAAAAGTGACCGTTAACACAAGAAAATGGTTCGAGGCGGTCTTACATCCTCTAGAAACTTGGAAAGGCCAAAGTCAGAGAGCCGAGCCGTCCCATCCTTCGAGATCAAGACGTTTGCCTGAATGATTAGATCAGCGACATCTACATCTCATAAATACATTGTATGGATGGTAATCCCTACCCCCCGAAGATCGCCATGCACAATATCTCTATCATGCAAATATTCAAGGCCTAAAGGTACTCCCATTGGTGCTGTTCTGTGATGAAGGGACCCGTGCTACTTGCCAGATGCAATGTCCGTCAGGATTTTCATGCGATCCACAGATGGGAACTTTTTCACGAAGGAAACTGCAGTGTCATTGTCCATCCATGGACTGACCTTAACTTTCACATGGGCTCGACGAAGAAATGTGAAACAACGACCACTCACAGAGTATAAATCTTCGCCTATATAAATGACGCCGTATAACGGTACGACATTAGCATGATGGAGTTCTCTCCAAACGGATACCTCCCTTTGAAGACGCTATGGAACATGAGAGACGATATAACATGAATTTGTTGAACGTACGCTCTGAGCCTCTGAATCATTGGTCAGATCTCTTGGCAGCCGTAAAGCGACCTAGTGGGAGACAATTTAGAAACCATGTCGTTCGGAACCGTTAGACTCACGGGCTCCTTGTCTAACCATTGACCTAAATAAAATAAATTCTGAGATGTAATTTACAAAATGTGGAACGGGACACACACCAAGATATATATCATTGAAGGAGCTCTTCGCGACTGTGCTTCGAGAGCTCAGAGTTACTTGACCCGTTACTTGTCATCTAATTAGCTGCGACTCTAGAAAGGCCAGAAGGAAAGATGACTCACAGTCTGTCAGGGGTGGAAGTTTCGAGGTTTCTGAATGAAGTATCCAGAGGCCTGCTTTGAAAACCTCCTCCTCGCTTGCTTGCAAAGACGGGTCCCTTAACTCCTAGAGTAATTGAGCATAATATACAAGTTATGACAAAGTGAAGCTTACCGTTTGTAGACTTTCCATCACCTGCTCAACTGGGCTCGAATCAACTGAGGATGGCATACTCAGCAGGGCTTTCATATCGTCTTTACTTTCAACGAGTATGTGCAAAAGCTCCCTGATTTCGGCTAGGTCACGTTCATGAATGTCCTTGGATTCGAGGTGACCCCTGGTCATCTCCATATTCATTTGAACCTAACAAGGAAGCCTTGAGGAACCGGAAAAGAAAGCGGGAATACTAGCAAGAGAAGCCCACATTGAATTTTATCATCATTGCATCAATGTCACGGTGGTGTCGTTCTATCCCCTCTTTGATTTCCTTTTTGTGGAGAAAACTCTTGAGCTCATTCCAGGACGACCACTCCCGGACGCTTCGATAAATGATGTCTACGACACTGAACCGTAACGTAAGGACAGAAAAACGGTAGAAAAGGTGGCACCGACGATTCGATTTCATCTGCAAACTCCATAACTTCCGTTCCCTCCAGGCCGTTCGAACTGTCTCGGAGAGCGACCATTAATTTCACGCAACGAGCACTGGTGTCTTTGCATTGTTGCTAAGAAAGAAGAAAGAGATTGGGGACAGTCACAGAAGTAGTCGAGAACTGTACTGACTTTGTAAAGTTTGACCTTCTCGATGGCAATGTATGTCGATTCCACTGAAAACACGGCGGACAATCAACTGTTAAGTCCTTTTGGAAGTCGTCCTGTTAAGTAATACAGATGTTATTGGTAACTCCAGCTCGCCTGTCACACATTTGCCTGTCACACTCCCTTTAAATTTATCACCATGAAATACTTTTCTGCATGATAACTGCTCCCTACGCGAAGCGATCCCCCCGCATATTTTGGATATGAAATGCAACAAAGCTGTTATACTTAATTTACAAGGGAAACGTCTTTGTTTAATACCTTGATGTGCTAATTGCCTGTAACAAATTGAAAACCCATTACGGTCGATCACCCGTTTCACCCATGAATTATGCTATATCCCACTCACCTGTGCAAGCATCTGACTTCCCTGTCCCTAAGGAATGTCGACGTTCGTATCCAATATTTGTGGGGTGAGTATGCTGGCTGTTCCTGCCTGTATTGCTGATTAGAAGTAAACAGATTTCAGTCGGAACCAGTACGACATGCCCTATTGAGAGGCGTCTGCACCTCTCCGGTACATGGTTGGCTACAGTCTCTGTTGCCTATCTAAAATTTGCTTGGATTACAATACAGTCTCGACTTCTCCTGAATTATGGTGGACTTCTCCTGAATTATGGTGCCTTCTCCGCATGGCAGAGGTCCTCGCCTTCTCTCAAGACCATAACTTACTAAAAATACCCACCCGCGCCGCAACCCACCTGGCAATCCGTACAACCAACGACACCGATCCAGGTCAACGGCATGAATCAGGAATTCAAAGGCGAGTTGCCGCTACAGATATGCTCGTGACATCTCTTCCTGCAACACCGACTGTCTCTAACTCTTCCATTTCTCAATCGCGCGTCGCCTCAGCAGCGGAGGCATTCTGGGGGAAATAGTTTGGATAGTATTGCACTCTGCGGCCAGTGTTAGAGCCATTGCCTGACCAAAAAGAAGGAAGTACGCACTGCGACAATACAACGAAGATGCATGCCGGAATCGCGCCCAAGTCTCCCTGTCTCTGAGCATAGTCGGGTCGGCATGTAACTGATCAGCGTATCGAGGGTCAACGCAGACTATTTCCCAGGTAATACCATGCTTCAAAAGGAAGGGAGATGTTTCTGAACGGCAGCCTGGATTTCCGCTTCACCACGAGTTTGCAAAATAACTCCCAAACGATCTCGATGTAGGTGGTGACGGCTTAACGGATAGTACCAATCGCAAACGAAGCTGGCGTCGGGATCATACCTGTGGCGTAGTCAGGACTTGGCGGGAAGTAACGAGCTGGGAGCAGGCGGTTACATGAGGACATCTGGGATACGGGAATTCGGTCGTTTTCAAAACCGCTCCTATACACAGCGTAAGAGTACATTTGAGGAGTACATTTTTTTATGTACTCCTCTATGGCCTTCCAGACACCCAGTTCAAATTCTTGAAGCAAGTCAGGTACGAACATCGAGAAAAAGTTGAACCCAAATTGGAAAAGCCGAGTCGAAAATGCATTCTAATACATAAGGTCAGACAGAAGCAGTCAAGAAAAATAAGTGAACGCACTCGAGTGGGAATATACGAGTCCTCTTGGAGCAAATCCTCAACAGGCTTACTTTTGACGCCTTTTCCATGCACGAATATCCATTTCCGACTAATTTCGACCTTGTCCTGTCGCTGTGGTGTATCAACCCGAATGTGCTGGCGCCGTTGATCGTCGACATGAGTACCCAAACCACCAATTCGATGCTTGTGGTCCGGGTTCAGGCGGTTGCTTCAAGATCTTTGCGTGTTCTTCAATGAAAGCATCCGAGTTATACAGTTCGGTGATGACACGTTCTGGAGTACTGTCTGGAGTTGGCTTCCAGAACAACCGAAACGGCGTGAGGTGAAGCCGTGCAGCTGTTTCATCCTTGAATGCAGAGGTGATGACTTCGACAAGGCTGCGATGGTGGACGTTTGGAACCTCTAATACGGGTGCATCTGCTTCTGACCGGTGTTTAACGCCCTCTGCTGGGCGAGGAATTTTTACTGTCGATGTCTTCCAGCCGTTTTCTGTCGCGAAAGGTGACGAATTTTCCTGTTCGTTATCGAGTCGCCGCAGTTCTCGTTTTATGCTGAAGTCCTTCAGGTGTTCGCGGTCAAAATCCTCGGCAAGAATAACATCGTTGACCAGTCGGTCAAGCTCTCCAACAGATTTCAAATTTGACCCGGAGTAAAACCAGTTGAGGAGTCGGAAAACTGTCGCATTCATAAAAGGGGCGAAAAGTCCTTGGCTCTTTTGACGCGGATTAACACCTAGAGCCTTCCACCAACGATCTTGATCCGAGGTCTGACGAGTTGCCAATCCTGGGGAGTCACATAAATTGTCGAGGTTATCATTGTCATCAACTTCCTTGGTAGGATAAGAAGTGTAGACACGATAAAGACCAAACTCGTTCGGCTGCGTTTTGAAAATGACAGGTTCAGGCTCCGGAGATGAAGATATGGGTTTGGGAAGACAATTCTGATGTTTTGGTGGAGGTGTTGGTGCTGGTGGGTCACGTTCTGGGAGGTGAGGAAGACGGGTCGTCGAGTTTGGCAAAAAATCCGTGAACTTTCGAGGAAATTTGCGAGTACGGCCACTCCTCGTGGGCGGAGGAACAAACCGAGGAGGGGTAGGCACCTTAGGAGGTGGGGCATCAGGCGCAGGATCAATATCCATTCTGTCATTTATCTAAAACTTAAA
Organism: Galerina sulciceps; assembly: GCA_023014345.1. Taxonomy (NCBI): domain Eukaryota; kingdom Fungi; phylum Basidiomycota; class Agaricomycetes; order Agaricales; family Galerinaceae; genus Galerina; species Galerina sulciceps. The sequence goes on from JAEDXJ010000001.1 coordinate 1,873,901, forward strand.
GGTTGAAATTTTCAAACTGAAAAAGAAATTTAACTAAATTCACGTACCAAACCAGAAGGTGGTGTTAATTCTCTTTCACGAGTGCGCCTATCTCTGCTTAGTCTTTCGATTTCCCTTTTTTTTTCGCATATTTGCATGATTCTGTAGAATTTCCTGCGAGGTTTTCTTGGAGGCCTTGCATTTGTTTCGATGTACAGCAAGTCCTTGGAGGCTCTTGCACGAGTAATTGCAGGCATCACAGACGACCATTAAGAGAAGAAATAATATAGGAATAAAATTCCTCATTTCAGTTTGTGAAGAAACGAAGGAGCATCAGTGTAGTGGCAGTTGGGTTCAGAGTTCGATTGTCAAGAATCAAGATAATCTGTGAGTCGGTGCAATCACATGACCGCGTTTCTCCTTGAACTTGACAATGACTAACTCTGAGCAGTCGTTTCTTTCTTCCTCACCACCACTATGCCCTCCGCCGACTCAGACTCTTTGGATGATGGCCCTGGCCTACTCACCGATAAACGCGCCGAAGCCCTCAATACTGCTCTAGATGGAGTGGGTAAACAAAAGCAGACAGCGTAAGTGGGGTCGCTTCCAATGAATTCAGCTTGGGCTCACGGTATAATCATCTTTAGCCAGGTTCTGAAGCCATACACAAAATTTGCACGATGGTGGACACGTAGCCAAAACCCGTTTATAAACTGGTACAGCGTCTTGGACAAGGGTCTTGCCTGGATGAGCCGTTCGTATGGTGAACTCTCCAAAAGCCAGTAAGTCAATGCCGCATATATTGATCTGAAATGCCTTCTAACGGCGATGCAATCTCATTGTATCAGGTTTCATGCTAGGTACAAAGCTGACCTTGCAATTTACAAGGACATGTCACTCAGCATAACGTGCTTCGAGCAAGATCTTTCCTACTTTGAGGATCCCGAAAACGTTGACTGCAAAGATGATCTGGCAAAAGCGGCGAGTATTCTACTTTTAGTTTTCAACCAATTTACGCATATATTGATGTGATATAGATGATAGCTGCCTCTGCAGCCGCTCGCTCAGAAGATATATCAAGTCTCTCCAAGGATATCCTTATCTACGTCAAAGAGGCCTACACAGGTACCGAACTTGTTCCTGAAATATCAGGGCGCGTGAAGAAATGCGAATCGCGTGGGTTCAAGCACCCAGTTCTCGGTCGTCTTCTCTGCCCTATTAGGTATCTTGTCAACTTTGATGAGAATCCAGCCGAGTAATTTTTTAATATTCTGTTTGACGCCAATGCTGATGATCCTTCCAGATTCCTCAAGAAACTTGACAATGGATCGGTAAAGGTCCGGTCTCGCGATATGCCATCGTTTATATGGCCGAAGGATGGGTATGATTGTGAGCAGATGGACGAGAACATGTTTCGTAGCCCTCTCCTTGTTATGGTGCGTCTGCAACAACAACCACTGTCCGTCGCTCATGTTTTGGTTTAGGTCTGGAAGCACATTTTTACGTGCCCGAGCTCTGCGTTAAAGGACGGACCTGGGCGGACAAAGACAAAGAGCTCACAAGCGAAGATGAACAAGATGACATCTGTTACGCCTGGATCCATCGCTTATGCATGCTTATTGGTATGATTCACGTTTTGTGATGAACATGGCTACAGTTTTTATACAGCTCCGACACAGCATATCGGATATTGAGGATTGGAGGATCGAAGACAAGTTGTTCAAGCGGGAAGAGTTTTACGAGTTCATCGTGGCCACTTTTGATGATAGCGACGATGGAGCATATGATTGGACAAGAGACACTATCGAATGGTGGAATGCGTGAGTCACGGATCGCATCTGTTTGGCAGACTTACAGGTGGTGCAGCCAGGTTTTTGGCTCAGAACCAAAAGCTGTCGACAACTCCGAAAACGAACTGGGACCGTCGACACTTACCATCATCAGAGCGCAACGAAATCAGCGCCGGGTCCAATAAACGCGTAGGGCCGATGCACAGACACCCGACCCGTCAACCGCTAATGGAACCACCCCCGTCGCGGATCCACGTCCAACTCTCCAAGCCCCTCGATCTCCAAGCCCATGTCAATCGTGTCGCTCTTCCCATGAGGCATTGCCCTTCTCCACCTCTCGTGATCAAAGGTCAGCCTGCAGTCTATTCCCACATTTTCCTACTTTGTCTCACAACCGAAGTTCCCCTCATAGCGGGTCACCGCATCGATCGCAACGTTATGCTCCATCTTCTCCTTCGCGTCGTCCAAGGTCTTCTTGTAGTCGATCTCCACATCGACCTCTGCCTCAGGACCCAATGTCTGCACACCGAACGCCGCCTCGTCCTCGATCTTCTGCTCATGAACAATCTGTTTATCAGTCGCCTCATCGGAGCTCCCATCGATACTCTTCTCAGACTGTGTGGGACCCTGAATCACCCGACTATTCGCAGCGCCGTTATCCTCCCAGTCGATCAAGGCCTGTTTCGTCACGGAAAGTTATCTATTCGGATGAAGAGGAGAATCGTTTGCCTCCAGCTCAGTCCTCTCCGGGTTATCCCCCCACAGGCCTCCATTTGCGGAGAATCATAGCAACCGACGGACTCGCTCGCAATCACGGTCACATTGTCTAGGAAACTGAATGGCAAGTATCGCTCTTGACTCATCCTGCTAACCTGATCAATTAGAGATTATGTTTTTGAACGAAGTCAAGGTTCGTTTAAATCACCTTAAGTGCAGTTCATAGTCTCACTAATATGACTTTTAAGATCGCTTACCTGCCGCCTGGTGTATGTTTCATCTCAGTCGCGTTATTTACAGTCTCTCCTGTGCTCTATCACCCGGATCTGGGGCAAGTGTCTAGACTTTCGTGGTTCATTTTTCTGGTCTTTGCTCCTGCTGTTCGTGTTATCAGATTGTCCTGCTCTTATATTTCGCAACTTTGTGTACTACTCAAGTTTCAATCAATGCTGTTTACGGTATAGAGGTATTAAGTGAGCTGCATTGAATTATGACGCGACCCACCGGCCCAAGGCCTGCAATCCATACATTTCCAAAGTTGAGAACCACTATATAATGTTCACAATTCTTCTAAGACCTTACAAAGTTGAGAGACCTTACAAGGTTATCCAAGAATTTGACGAGCATCCAAGGTTCCCTAAAATGGGTGTTCCCGCCATTCTTGGGCAACTTTACAAGGAAATAGTTTGAACCTGTTCCGATAGAAGGTCACCTAAAACTTTCCGCACTATGTGCACCATGTCGACCTTCCATGCACTATGTATTGTAAGGTAAGGTCGGCGCGGTTTCGCTGATGCTTGACTGAGAATGGATTAGATAACGGAACACGTCACGTGCAGGTAAAAGGTCTAGTCCACAGTCGATTCGACGTTCTCTCTATTGTTAACTCAAGCTCTATGGACAATCTTCCGCCTAATCTTCCGCCTCGTGTAATCTGCATCTGCTCTCTTTGCAGTCGAGAGACTGTCATAAATGAATTTGGACTCAGTCAACCCGGAAAATATCTGGCGGAGTCAACCCGCAAGGATCATCGAAGGCGAGATCAACACCACACGAAATGCCCCGACTTACCTCTGCTTGTATGTCTTAGACTAAGAACCTAACTGAAGTTGTTAACTGAAACCAATATAGCAACCACCGTATCCTGCCTTTGTGTCAGTAGTGCCCCAAGAAGACCCTAATACACTTCCTGACGGTACAAACAGTATGCATTCCAGTCACTCACGCAAATATGGGTCTTACATTTTTGAAGACATCAATACCGTCCGACATTCCCTGTTCATCGTTGTGTGCACATTGGCTGCCTGGCTGCACCTTGGGTGCGGTCTCAGTCGAAATGCTACTTCTCAGACATTGAAGATGCTCAGTTTCATCATACAAACGGCAATGGAACTTGGCCGCCTCCTGTCGTCCGTGGGATTGGATAGAGTTAGCAATTCCCCTGTAGCATCCTTTCCACCCCTCCGCCTACCCCTCGACACTCGCAGTGCTATGTCAGCCCTCTCCATTGAACCGAACATTATTCGTTCTATTTGTTGTCCCAAATGTTTTTCCAAATATAGTCTTGATTCGTTGCCCCAAGTGTGTCTCCTTCGGGAAACGCCACGATCCAGGCGCTGTGGCGAGAATCTGTGGACAACCCGATCAACTCGAGCTGGCCAACGCTCTGTACCTCGCAGACTTTACTCAACCCAGGACTTTCCATCGTGGCTCGAATTCTTCTTATCGCGCCCAGGAATTGAAGATATCATTGCCAAGTCTTATATCCACCAGTCGTCCCCTGCAGTTATGCGATCTATCTTGGACAGTCCAGCGTGGCAGAGCCTTGGCACCTTTTCATCCACGCCAGGAAACCTCACCTTCAGTTATTATATTGACTGGTTCAATCCATTCACAAACAAAATTGCGGGAAAGTCAGTGTCCTGTGGTGCAATCATGTTGTTTTGCTTGAACTTGCCTGATGACATACGGCACCTTCCCGAAAACACCTTTTTTGCTGGCATCACACCACCACCCAAGGAGCCTACTGTAGTCACGATCTCTGCTGTCACTGACCCGATTGTCGAACATCTCAAGTCAATGTGGGATGGTCGACTCATTAAAACACATCACCACCCTCATGGGATCCGAAAACGTGTTGCAGTCCTAGCACGAGTAGGCGACTTGCTTGCAGTGCGGAAGGCTATGGGTTTTGCAGGTGTAGCTTCCCACAATTTTTGCTCCTTCTGCAAACTCCAGCGGAAAGACATCGATGATCTTGATTATTTATCCTGGGAATTTCGCAGCGGTCCAGAGGTTTTGGCAGCAGCAACAGAATGGAATGGGGCTACAACCAAAGCACGACGCAAGGAGATTTTTCAAAAACATGGCGTACGCTGGTCCTCTCTCCACGGGCTACCTTATGGTGACCCTGTTTGTCATACCATACTTGGTGTGATGCATAACTGGATTGAGGGTATTCTGCAGCATCATGCCCGTGTTTGGTGGGGGATTGGAATAGTACCATCAAAAGGCGATGACGAAGACATCGATTTTGATGTAGTGACGGCGACAACCATAAATCAGCATCCTCTTGCTACTCTTGCTGACATGGATATAAGCACTGACACTTTAGATGACGAGGTGGAGCAGCTTTATCAAGAGAGTCAACAGTATGAGGACTCAACCCTACACATCGCACGCATGCATTCGGAGGCGTCCTTACTACTTTCGGATGATGAGTCCGACACTGAGGATGTAGATTTCCTGCCTTACTCTGACTCTGACTCTGACTCTGACTCTGAGGACAACGAGTCTTGGGAGGCTACCTGTGTCTTCACCTCTGGGGAGCTAAATGAAATTCGAACCTGCTTATCTACTGCAGTTATTCCTAGCTGGATGGAGCGACCTCCACTGAACCTAGGAGAGAAATCTCATGGAAAATTGAAGGCAGACCAATGGTTTGTTCTGTTCAGTGTTTTTTTACCCCTCATAATTCCTGAAATATGGGGCCATTCAAAGATTGTTCGCCATCGCAAACTCTTGATGAATTTCTACAACCTTGTCACCTGCACAAACATTCTCTGCGCGTATTCAGTGACACCAGATTCTGCTGCAGCCTATCTTAGCCACTACATTGATTATCGAAAATCATCCAAGACTCTGTTTCCGAACAGCAAATCCCGCCCAAACCACCATTATGCTATGCACAATGCAGACTTGATGAATTTCTGGGGCCCCCTAGTGCATCTCAGTGAGTTTGCTGGCGAGCGACACAATGGAAGATTGCAAAATGTAAAGACGAACGGCCATCTCTGTAAGTTTATACTCAGCAAGCAGGTTAAGCAAGAATTAATTTGTTGTCCAGGGGAACTTGATTTCACAATGTTGCGCCAGATGTGTAGGCGTGGACGCCTCATGGGATTGCTTCAGAATCCCTCAACAGCGTTTAGTCGAACTACAACTACAGGATATATCGCAACTGCAATCAACATCCTCTTGCAGAAATCTGTTTTAAAAGAAGATCCCAGTGGTTTTGGCCTGAAGACAGTTCCTCCTGACGTCTATAATGCAATCCTTGTTTATCTAAATTCATCATCACCAACTACTCCATTCCGTCATGCTCAAGCGCTACCCCATCCAAATAACGCACAGGTGCTTTCCCGTGCCGCTGTTCCTGTTTTTCAGATCACGCACAAAGGCCGAAACTATTCCACGATCGACAAGCACCCTGGTAACAGCTCAGTGCACTTCACAGCGAAAAATTCTGGGCCTGACTCCGGAAATATTGAGTCGATGTGGAAATACACACTTAACGGAGTTTCTCGAACATTTATCGTGCTCTCACTGCACCAATCTCTGTCAGTGAAGGATGCTGCTCATAGTCCCTACCAGGGCCTGCCAGGCCTACTCGCAAAAGTTGTATATGACCGGAGTTCTGCTAATCTTTCTTTAGTGATCCTTGAACAGGATAGCATCATTGGTCATGTTGCATACTACAGTAGGCCACCGGGTACGTTCGGTATCAGCAAAGCTACCACCATCCTAATCAACAGTCTGCACCGTAACCGAAATTAGACTCTTCTTTCAATCATTCTGTGGATTTATCAGCCTAAACACTATTTAATACATCACAAGCTTACGACCCAGTGCTGCGTGATGGGTCTCCAGCTTGCCGGGGCTGCGCCCCTGGACCCCGCTTAGTCGCTTTACACTCACTCAAAGTATAATAAGATAATTCCAATTGCAATTACAGACATATAATACGGTGAAAAGTAATTAAACTGCAGATTAGAGGTGGTGGAAAAGGAAGGGGATGGGATGAGTGTGTGTGGTCATTCGTGAATTAGCTTGGCCCTCTTGACACAACGGGCGAGGTGGTGTTCACCACCGCGTCGTGGCGCCTGGCACCTCCACACCAACGCGCTCGTTGCCTGCTGGTACCTCCCACCGCTGCAAGGTGGGTTCCTCGGAGCCAGTGGCCGTACAACAGAGGGTGGGTGGTCTTGCCTAGCATCCGCGTAGCCTTCGTCACAGGGTGGCGGGTAGGACGTGGAGACAAAGGGGAGAAGGGTACTGGGATGTGGGTCGCGTCAGTTTGTTGGACAGCGAGTGTCGTTTTTTTTTGCGACTTACCTGGTGGGTGTTTCCCCACCCGAAAACCCACGTTTTCCAGCCCAAACCCCTCATTGGAGGGAGGGGCACTCGAATCGTGCCAGGTGTGGTTTGTCTTGGTGACATGGGAAGGGCTGGCTAACGCTGCAATGTGGGGGTTAGCTTCGCGGCGGGGGTCGTTCTCACGCCCTGGGTATTGTCGTCGCCGGTAGTTGTGACGTCGCGTCGGTGCACTGAATGGAGGTGCGACATGGGTTAGCAGAGTGAGGGCGGTCGTTTTCGTGGCTCACCTGGTAATTCCCTTCCTCATTGGAAGAGGGGCATTCGGAATCGTGCTACGCGTCGTTCGTGTCATGTCAGATGAGGCTGGCGGATGGTGGATAGACCGAGAACGTGGAGGGAGGAATGGTGGTGGCGGAAGGCACGGTATGGTCCTGTCGGTTCAAACAACCCGATTGACCAGCTTACATAAATATTACATAACATTCTCGACGAACCACTAGTGGCTGTGTGACAACCTCTTTTCTGTGGTTCTTACACAGCCACATTTCGGGCATTGTCACCTATCTCCAACACACGCTTGGTAGCTATAGCCATAACGTCTGCCTTCCACACCAGCTCGTTCTCGTCAACCGACCCGCACCCGCATGGGCTCGTCCCAGCTCTGGGATATCTATGGAATTGACGAGGATATTGCGTAGTGCGTAATCTTACCGCCTTTCCTAGACATATGTCTGAATAATTTATAGCACCAACTTTGCAAATAGGATTACCAGCAATCCACGAGGAACTTGTCCACGAAATGAAGTATCAGAGCAGATTAGACAATAGCACGAGCCCACTAGCCTGTAATTATAACTAACAAGACTAGTTTATACGTATATAAGCAACAAATCGCCATATAGAACATCATTACCACCACGATAGACGCAAGACGCTAACAAATCGGCATATAGAACATCACGACGAGGACCAAGACGGGGTGAGTGTTAAATTGTTGGGCAAAAGCCCCACCGGCTTGATTTTGCTGGAACGTTATGTGTCAAAATAATAATTGTACCTCCAATGTCAGACTAACCTCCCCAGTACCCACCATTGCTCGAGCAATTGGGAAAAAATCTTGTGATCGTTCGTGTTGTTTGCTTCGGCGTTATTCATATGCGTAAGAATTTTTTGGTACTGTCTCCAACTAGTGTAAAAACCTTTCCCACTTTTGACTTGATGGCCATTAAACCACTCTTGCAAATATTCATAGGCCTTAGGTATAATGGGGTTAAATCAAGGGGACATCCTAAAAGAAACAATGCTTACAGCGGTCTGCACAACGGCGGCCAAACTTTTTCTGAAAGGAGGTCCCAGCTTTGGAAAACGATGGGCGATTGAGTCAAGGTGTTTGAAACATATGATGTCCAGGACCTGTTGGCAAATCCCATTCGCATATATGTCTAGTGACTCCTACAAAGAAATTAGAACCACTTCGGTAGCAAAGAATTGCTTACTGGAAGATTCCCGTAACTGAGCAACATTAGAATCGGGCTAGTCTTGAAGTCTTTTAAAACGGGGAGTGCTAAGTTTTCGCGTTTGATTTGCGTGGTTTTGCCGTTTTTGAATCTGTAGAATTTAAACATAACATCGCGAGTTACGGTTCGGACATGATTGCCAAATTTGGTCAATGGGTCACATATCTGCGAGAGAGATTGAACCATAGCTCTAATGAACACATGAGCCATATGAAATGAACCATACCTTTTCCCATACTGCTTCATCATGGAGTTTTAGTTTTTCTTCGTGGTTTTCGACGCGCTTTTTATTAAGACGGCTGATTTCATCGCGGACCATGGCAAAGAATTCATCGTCGAGCACCAACCCCAAGTCATCCATTGCAGAAGTTTCAGCTTGTTGCTTTTCTTTCCCCTTACCACCCGTTCCCTTAGATTTGGCCTTGGCCTGCAGTATATCTTTAAGTTTCCGAACAAAGTACTGTTCAGACTCCAAGGCTTGCTCGAAGAAAAAAGGCTCCTCAAATATGGATGATTTGATGCCGTCAGGTAACTGGGGTTTGGGCCGCGGCTTGCCAGGCTGGCTCCTTGAGTATGATCCAGTGTCTGTCATAGAATCCGATTGTGCGGATATGCTGGTTGCAGATACACTGGCCGATCCCCCGGGGTAAGGAGCACCTGAAGCTCCTAAATGACTGCGGGCCTTCCGGTTTGATCGTCCACTGGCATAAGGGTAGGGAACTCCCATTGACGGGTGATCACTATAGTCCGGAGATACTAGATGGTGGGGGGCTTGCGTTGGATCATGTGAATGATCTCCTGAGGAGGAGGCGGTTGGGTAGCTGGGGGAGAAGACGGAGGAGAAGACGACATTAGCAAGCTGATGGTGGGATGTTGGATCATGTGAATGATTTCCTGAGGAGGAGGCGGTTGGGTAGCTGGGGGAGGAGACGGAGGAGAAGACGACATTAGCAAGCTGATGGTGGGATGTTGGATCATGTGAATGATTTCCTGAGGAGGAGGCGGTTGGGTAGCTGGGGGAGGAGACGGAGGAGAAGACGGCATTAGCAAGCTGATGGTGGGATGTTGGATCATGAGAATGATCTCCTGAGGAGGAGGCGGTTGGGTAGGATGTTGGATCATGAGAATGATCTCCTGAGGACGCAGTTGGGCAGCTGGAGGAGGAGACGGCACCATAGTCTGGAGATACTGCGAATGAATGGGTTGGATCTTGAGAATGATCTCCTGAGCCTGTCAGGTAGGAAGTGAAGGAGGTGATTGGGTTGGAAGTGCCTGGGTAACCGGAATTTCCTGAAGGAGAAGAGGCGGTTTGGTAGCGATAGGAGGATGCGGTCGGATGTCCCGATGAAGTTCCAAGGCCTACAGGGTTGAGCAAGGAATTGAGCAAAGAATTTAATCGGTAGAATGGCTAATAGGTCCTACCAGCTGGGATCCCATCGTCTGGGGATGAAAAGTCAGCGAAAGCTGGGATATAGGTGGAGATGTCTGACGGAGGACCTGAATACGCATCCAGGTGGGTTCCTACAGTTGGCTGAGTCCCCGTAGAGTGTACGACGGGAGCCACGACGTTTGAGGTTCCAAGGCCTATAGGGTTGAGCAAGGAATTGAGCAAGGAATTTAATCGGTAGAATGGCTAATAGGTCCACATACCAGCTGGGATCCCATCGTCTGGGGGTGAAAAGTCAGCGAAAGCTGGGATATAGGTAGAGTCGTCCGCCGGAGGACCTGAATACGAAAGGAATTTAATCGGTAGAATGGCTGGTAGGTCAACATACCAGCTGGGATCCCATCGTCTGGGGATAAAAAGTCAGCGAAAGCTGGGATATAGGTAGAGTCGTCCGCCGGAGGACCTGAATACGAAAGGAATTTAATCGGTAGAATGGCTGGTAGGTCCACATACCAGCTGGGATCCCATCGTCTGGGGATAAAAAGTCAGCGAAAGCTGGGATATAGGTAGAGTCGTCCGCCGGAGGACCTGAATACGAAAGGAATTTAATCGGTAGAATGGCTGGTAGGTCCACATACCAGCTGGGATCCCATCGTCTGGGGATAAAAAGTCAGCGAAAGCTGGGATATAGGTAGAGTCGTCCGCCGGAGGACCTGAATACGAAAGGAATTTAATCTGTAGAATGGCTGGTAGGTCCACATACCAGCTGGGATCCCATCGTCTGGGGATAAAAAGTCAGCGAAAGCTGGGATATAGGTAGAGTCGTCCGCCGGAGGACCTGAATACGAAAGGAATTTAATCGGTAGAATGGCTGGTAGGTCCACATACCAGCTGGGATCCCATCGTCTGGGGATAAAAAGTCAGCGAAAGCTGGGATGTAGGTGGAGTTGTCCGCCGGAGGACCTGAATACGAAAGGAATTTAATCTGTAGAATGGCTAATAGGTCCACATACCAGCTGGGATCCCATCGTCTAGGTGGATTCCTACAGTTGGCTGAGTCCTCGTCCATAACACTTCGTTATTCGTGCTGAGATCCAATGTGATAAACCGTATAAGTGAGCAATGGGTTTCACGTACAAGTGCCATCTTGAAAGAAAGGTATCAGAGGGTAGCTCAACAACACTAGGACCGAAACTCACGATAAAGGATTTTCTTCTTGGTTTTGTGTGTTATGCATCGTTAGAGCGTGGTGAGGATCGTTGTATCAAATATTCAAAAAGCCACCTGGAGGCAGCTTATGTATTTTGTAACCCTGCCTTGAAGTTGAGACAACATGACGAACCCTTCAGCCTGGATTGCGAACCGACTGACTGGTGAGCAGACCACGCACTGTGACTAACTGAGCTTCCGATAAGAAATTCCTTATAATTAGTTATTCTGTCAAGATTGGCCGCAAGAAAAATAAGCCGACGACGAGAAAGCAGAGAGTATTTCCCAGGATTAATTTTTTCCGTCGCCTAGAAGTGGGACAGATGTAATTATGATTGTAATGGCCAGCCAAGAAAGCCAGGGAAGCCCCACAGCATTGATAGTTTTTTGCTAGATTGTGCTTCCACCAGAATACCTAGCTTTTCCAGGGAGGCCTGAGCACAGGAATACGATCAAATACATAGTCCAACCCGAGCAGTTGACCAGGCAGAATAACGTTACAATCCGCATCGGATTTCATTAGAATTTGGAAAATGAACAAACCCAGATCGGCACGTGTTATCTTTCCGATGCGCAAAATCTGCGCGTCCAAATTTGGGACACCTTTCCAAGCACGGGGCAATCATGCTCACTTCGCCATCCGAGTTCCGTGCTGATATGTTACACGTTTCTGAGCGTGTCAATGACTAATGACCGAGTGAGAAGTATGACCGAGTGAGAAGACAAACAGGTTCTTTGTCCAAAAAATAGACTATCCTTTGAGTAACTTTGTATGCTATTCTGCCAAATTTGGAGATCGTGGGTGACCAGAAGGTAGCATTCGCGAACACCCAGACTACGTAGGCCCAACACATAGAACCTACAGAAAGTATTAGTTATAACTGTCCGTGAAAAATTGGTATAGAATATAGAGGTACAGAATGCTAAAGCTACACGCAACACTCGATTCTAGTACACTCAGTGTGTTCGAAGGCCGTTTCGAAATAACCTGAATAACACGCTGACGACGCTGACGACGATGACCCTCCCGACCCTTTTGACACTCTTGACCCCCTAGATCCCAACCCTCCCGACCTGCCTGACCCTCCCGACCTGCCTAACCCTTCCGACCTGCCTAACACTCCCGACCTGCCTAACACTCCCGACTTGCCTGACCCTCCCGACCCGCCTGACCTTCCCGACCTGCCTGACCTTCCCGACCTGCCTGACCCTCTCGACTTGCCAAATATTCTTCCCAACCCCAACTCCTTAGATTGACTTCCTGGTTCCAAAATTCTTGGTTTACTCCCTGACTTTCCTGTTCCACTTCGCTCTTCTGGCCCTTTCTCCTCTGACCCAATTATTGATGTTGATGACTCTGATCCACATTCTGACTGAACCCAGTCTTGTTCTTTGGTTGTGTCCAAGACATTCACATCCAAAAACCATTCGTTAGGGGCATAGAGGCTGACCCGGTATTTCCTTGGTAGAACGGGTTTTGGAAGTGGGTGTTCCTTCCCATTGACGACCATGGTACTCTTAACAGTTGGAACTGTGATACTGTGGTTATATAGGTGGTCAAGCAGCTGGCCAAGCTGAGAGTCTGCATCGTCAACATGAGCGCCAGCTTGCTCGGCTGCATTTTGAAGAAGGATTAGTTGAACCTGACACTCTCTGAGCTTTGACAGTGCTAATTCTTCTTCGGCTACTAGGGTGTCCAGTGCTGAGCGACTAAGGTGCACGGCGGTTTCTGTTGTATGATTGCCTCCAGCTTCCCCTAAGGTTAGTAATAGCTGGCTTTCATGTTCTTGAAGGACGGCAGCACGCTGCATTGCTACTGACGTTACGTTCTGGGCCTCAGCAAGAGAAAGTGTAAGTCGAGTTTGATATTCTTGTACATGTCGGTGATCCTTCATGTCTACGGCACGCTGACAGAAAAATGTCTTAAATCTTGAACAGTGTACAAACAAAGTAGAATTCACCGTTTGTGTCCTGCAATAACGGCTTAAGGTCGACTTTATCTCACTCGATGAATGAACAGACAAAGTCACATTATTGTTATTGATAAATCCAGCGCCTGGGTTATAGGGAAACAGTGCATTCATTGCCATGGTGAGCTCGCCAATGCCGCGTAAGCTTCAAATTGGTGGTTGAGGAGAGTGAGGAGAGCAAAATGACTTGATTCATAAAATACCAGTAAAGGAGTGCTGAGCAAATCGAGAGGACATTCAGTAATGACGCTGCATGGTCCTAATTATGCTGGGCTTCGTGTGTGGTGGAACTTATACACCACGCGTGTTTAGCTCAAGTAAAAATAAAGTCAGCAACCGTCACATGATGGTAGACCCACACTAGCTCCTCATACACAATATTCTCGTTCTCAGTCTCATACAAGTACATGGTATATTTTTGTTAAACAGAACGCGCTCCATGACCGCTCTCGTGCGATTTGATATAATTAGCACCGTCGAGACAAAGAAGGGATGAAGTTGACTCTGTGCCAAGGCTCGGAATGAGCCCGAATCACAGCAAATCTTGGCTCGAACTATGGTGACGCTTAATATTGGCGCATCGGAGGATCTGGATCCCGTTCTCGAACTATAGGTGACGCTTGATGTTGGCGCATCGGAGGATCTGCATCAGTTATTGGTGATGCTTAATATTGGCGCATCGGAGGATCTGCATCAAACTGATGCTTAATATTGGCGCATCGGAGGATCTGGATCCCGTTTAGGACATTGAGCCGTCTTCTGATCGATCCAAAAGCAAACGCAGTGTCCAACATAACATAATATAACAGAACTCTGACATGAATGCTGTAGGCCATCGCACTTTCTTTCCCCAGTTCCACTTGCAATCGAGTCATGCAGCTGAAGCGTACGGAACTCTTCTCAAATTATGAGCGTGACTAAAGTTTTTGTAGCGTCGGACTACATCAACCTGGGGCCCGCATTCCCAGACCCTACACATGTAGGTATGTGTTCACGCACGCTTCCCAATATTCAGTCAGGACCTACCTCTGCCACCCAGGTCACACTCAGACGCGCAGTCGTCTTGATCAAGAAGAACTTGGTTTGAAGTCCGTATTGATGGGAAAGATTTTTTGTTTATGCGTCTATTCTTAAATTACAGATTTTAGCAAGATGACAATCGATGTTTCCGATTTCAATACGGACAAAGAAGACTCCAAGGTCACTGGCAAGCCGAAGTCCTCTTCCGGAACACAGAAAGAAGACTCCAAGGTCACTGGCAAGCCGAAGTCCTCTTCCGGAACACACAAAGGGAGCTCACATAGTCAGACCCCTGGAACTCTCATTCACAGTGGCGCCTCAGCTCCATCTTCCAAAAAAAAGAAAGAGGCGTACAATGTCTACTATGGCTGCCAAACTGGCATATTTCGCTCCTGGTAAGTCTAAATTTCTTTTTATGAGATCTATATTGACATAAGTCAGGCCTATAGCTCACTTGCAGGTCACGAAGTTTTCTGGTGCCCGCTACGAGGGGTTCTGGACCGTTGAAGACGCCGTTCGAGTGTGGCAAGGTGCAGTCACTACGGGCTCTGTAGGCCCCCAAGAATACGACCAGGATTTCGACCAAGATCCAGCGCTATCCAAACGGTCTTCCTCGTACAATCATGCCAAGTTAACTCTTAACTCCCGTGATCAGGGTGCGCAATCGTTTTTTGTTGTCATTCGAGGAGCGAGTCCTGGAGTGTATTGTGGAAAGTGAGATCTTGCGGTGCTTTTACCATAAATTGTACTTACACTTTACATCCAGCGAAGCTGCGTTGGCTGGGATGGGCTCCAATCCAAAAAGCCATCGAGTTCAAGTAACAAGCGAATCGCAGGCTAATGCCTTGTTCGTTACTGAATTTATGACAGGCCATGTGATGTATCTCTGAACGAAGATCAATAGTTTATTATATCTTGAAATACCTATGAGTCCATTGAATTGGGTTTTGTTCATCGTTATATTCTTTGAGTGGTGGCGAAAGCAGCTTCTGTGTGGCAGATTTTTTCAATCTAAATATGGAAATGATCTATTTATCCAAATATAGTCATATCAACACAGGCTGTATGAGCGCTTATTTGCTTGATATCACACACCAACCACTCGCACCCTCGCCATTGCCAACTTCTCTTATCGATCTTACCCGCAGCGAGGCGCCCAGCCTTCCTCATCTTCGTCATTGGCCTGGTCTCCGATGCATGTACGGTTGAGGCTCTGTGTATTTTCACGACGTAGTCACGTTAGTCTTAATCCACGCCTCCTGGTTCGAGAACAATCAAGTAACTTCCAATGACAAAATACGAAAGGTGACCTGACTTGTGGCCGCCTGGAGAGGGCTTGAAGCATGACCCTGCATTTTCCCGGCCCTGCATTTTCCCGACCCTCTAACGCGTTGCCTCATTAGGACAGCGCTCATTTCTCGCATCGGAAGATCTGATTCACTCGCGCTCTATTTGAGCGTTTTATGTCTGAATTTATACTTTGCGTCACTTCTCATTCAGACAACAAAGCCTGCAGACCGACTGTCTCACTACTTCACCACTTCCTCCAATGCCAGGGCAGAAAACCAAGCGCGTGCGCTTTGCTTACAGAAACACATTTCACTCGCCCACAGATTCTTTCGTCAAGCAATATCCTGCACAGCTTATGTCTCTACACTCGAAAACCATCGGCCGCATTCGACTACACTCTTACCTCGAAATGTCCAGCATTACCTGGGACATGATGGATCCCCCAGCCACGATTACAAAGGACCATCGTTCCATTAGCCCCCGAACATTTGACGAACCGGCTACAGCTCCCCGAATGGGCTACATGACTCTTGCAATTGAGAACCTCCCATGGGTGATCAAAATCCACGCATCTCATCGTCTTTACATTACAGTCGACAATGTTCTTCAGACGATCTATCGCTCTCTCCGCAGAAACATTACAGCGTCAGAGTTCAACTCGTTTTCACAAGACGAACAGTGGAGTGCCGTACGTGCGTATGAGCACCGCTATAGAAGACAGCGCTTCAGGAGGGCTTACGATGAAGAAAAAAGGGGTGGAATGAAGCGCGTCGATTTCCTCATGGGGCGTTCTCGTTTTCTTGGTATTTCCAATAGTTGCTGCGTACTCCGCGTCCATGCCTCTCGTTGATTATTTACCGTTTGCCTGGAATATCCTCGACGAGGAAGGCTTAATCTTGAAAGGAAAACTACTATAAAATCACTGTATTTGGCGAAAAATATAAGCAGAGATGGCTTTTATGCTTAAAATTTCGAAAGCAGACGATAGTCGGGCACTATTGTGTTCCAGGTGGAACAGTTCTAGAACCTAATGGACGCTTCATACAAATGAAGAAGGAAAACAAGAAAACCTGACGTACCCTCAACGGTAAGACTTACAAAAACCAGATGATCGCCGAACTCCCACCTGCGTTCCTGGTAATCTCACAAGCAAGTTCCATGCCTACCGGAAGCATGGGTATAGAGCCTACTCCAGACTGTCAAGATGACAATAGGCCAGCTGTAATATTCGGCCTGACTAGATTCTCAGATTTAGTCGACGGGCTTCATAATGATTAAAGAAGATAAACTTACCTGCCCAACTTACCTGCCCAGATAAGGCTCAGCCAAGCCACTGCGACTGGGGTACGAGTATTTTGCTCGTTCGAGCCAAGTGGTGTGTAAATATGCGGTCGAAAGAGGCGCACTGACAAAAAGAGTAGGCATGCACCCATGAAGCCGCTTATATCTGTAGCGTATCCAACAGGTTGCTACAGCATATCGTATGCGAAGCACTCGTGGGGCTCCCACCGACCGCTCTGCGAATGCAGAGCTCCAGAACTCTCGCGTAGAAGAATATAACCTCGGCAAGAGCTGCTGACTGCGATTTCAAAAGCATTCTATCATGAACGAGGGCGACATCTTGGCGACGAATTTGATGAGACCTGGAATGAGCAAACGGGAACACTGGCGGAGCATGGGGTTGCCAGAGGCCGATGCAAGAATCAGGGTCTTCGTACAATGAGCAGCTGTAAGAGACAACTAGATGATAAACGTTAGGCGGAGATGGGATCTGCAAATGAGATTGGAGACCCACTTCATCTTCGTCCAAAAGTTTTGAGAGATCAGAAAACAGCCACGCTCGATGACCTCTCCTCCAACTTTGACCATTGCCACCGGACCATGCCTTGGAATAGTACTGGATGAAAAATGTAGGACCAAAATGAACTCTCGCAGGGAAGCGACCCATAAAGAACATAGCGTTGATCGTTAAGGCTTGACAACATTCTCCAAATATCCCTGCTGAGCGCTGAACGCTTGACACTTGAAGCTGTGCCCATGCAGACAAAGTTGATATACGCAGCATGGCGGATGCGTTTCCATGCAGACAAAGTGGATGTACGCAGCATGGCGGGTGCGTTCGGACTGAGCTCTCCAGCTTCTCCGAGGGAGAGCATGGACTGCAGAAGTTAGAATTTCGGGCGTCGATGAGAATGCGGGGTAAGAGCGGCGATTATAGGTGCTTGATCATGATGCTGTTGAAGCATCTTCGTGTAAGCAGGGTCTGGTGATGTTGCAAATATCTCTTCTCCTTCAAACATCCTTCGCATGCCTACAGGATTTGCTTTCTGGCGGAGTATTCAGTAAGCCTATCACGCAAGGATCGGTAATTGCATCGACTAGGGCAATGCTATTCGATCAGGCTCAGCTTAACTACTCAATTTCTTCCAGGATTTTTATAAAGAAAGTCCTGGCACAAGCTCTGGCCAACGTACTCCTACTCATGCTGTCTCTGTGTCTCTGTACACTGGTCACCTATGCATTTATCATCCACCATTGAGCTGGGCACGCAATTCGTCGATCGTTCTGGAGAGAACAATGATTTTCTATCCAAATGTGTCAAGTAAGTCTCAAAGGTTAGACATGTGTGTACCTTCTTGAAGACTGCAAGCTCAAGCCTGGCGCTGTCCCGCTCTGCTCGCAATGTCTTCACGTGTTGATGGCCCAGAGCAATCATAGCGTCTTTCTCGTCAAGAATAGCCTTCAAGTTAATTGATGCGTCTGCTAACTTGATCCTTTCGTCAGTGCCCTATTATTGTCATGATATCGGCTCTACATACCGTTTCTTGTGGAGAGTCGACTTTCGTGGATACCAGTACCCCGTCGTCGTCAACATCCTGAGTTGTGACATTGCCAACTTGCTCTGTTTGTCTTTTTTCCATGGTCCACCTTGTCCAGCGTAGTGCGACTGTGCGGCTTTCAAGCTTTCAGGAAAATAAGGTCGCTTTGAAGAGCCATGAATCAAATGGTGAAGCCTTTTTGTTTTGTGTTCCTGGCGTACGAACGCAGAATACTCGCTAAAGTCGGTAGCTATAAGGATCGCAAACCGCTCATTTCTTGAAACCCTGCGACCATAGTTTGGCGCATCTGTGGATCTACATCGCTATCCTCGCTGTGGATTGGCGCATCGTATTAGATCTGCCATCAATTTGACCCGAAATTGAGCGGTGGGAAATAATTCTTCAGAGTTAAGAGACCTTGAAGTTCCATCAAGTTACTCTCATTTCATCAGCAAATATGCCCCAGCACGAGTCCCATACCCTCTCCTCCATCCCAGCTCTGGATCCAGCAATGGAAGCTCTCGTGAATCGCTTGGTCGCATCTCGACTGGAGGATGCTGAGCGCCAGTTCGCCGCCAAAGCCGAGATATGGGAACGGCAACGTGCGGAGATGCTTGATCGCGAAACAGCTATGCGGGAGGCAATGAATGTGTTGGACGCTAAGCTTGCTGCAAGCAATCCAAGACCCCTTGTTTCAAAGGATTCGAGAAACACCCAGAGGATATTGACCCGTGTTCCACGCCAGTCAGTGCCAGCTGCAAACGTACCCGACAACGACAGCGACTCAAACACGAACCCGAGAAAAAGACGCCGAGGGACTGTCGGGCCTCAGGCCGTGGCGGATACGACCCCAGCACGAAACACACGCTCACGCACTCTTATCACAACACCTACTGTTCCCAACATGCAGGCTTCTACTCAAACATTTCAACCGGTTATTCCAATCCAACCTCCAATCCAACCTCCAATCCAACGTGTTAGGCCATCACCAAAAGCCGCAAAGAAAGCCGTGATTAAGCCTCCTTCCCAAGTTTATAGATTGCTTCGTCAGGATATGCCGAGTGATATTGGGGGACTACAGGTAAGCTATCCGGCTCTGACCATGTTCTCCCTGATAGAACTGTTCTGTTGTATAGAAAGCCATGGCGCTGCATATCCGTCTACTTTGGGCACTACTTGATGCAAAGGACGTTCCGAAAGATCCATCGTCTCAACTTTTGGCTGACTTTGCCACCCGTTTTTCTACCGAAGCACAGCTCTACGCCTGTCAAGCGTCTGGGCCTGAGCTTATTCCTCTACACCTAGTCAAAGTAGGCACTGCTATGTCTGCCACTGGAGGTCGCCTTGCCATTCAGGCTCGTTTTGTTGAGGAGCACATGCTTCACTACTTACAGGCGTGCCTATCACGATTTGGACTCAATCGCTGGTGCCCAGACCTCCGACAATCTGCTTATTCTTTGTACAATGCAGCCTGCAGGATTATTGCTCTTGACACATTCAAGCAAGCACTTGTCTCACACTCATACCTGCACCTCAACCCAAACACGACATACTCGGGCAACATGGCCCTTTTAATCCGACTCTATGACCACTTTGTATTTCACTATATGTTTATGCGCTATCAGAAGAACACTCGTCAGCCTGGCAGCGTGATGCGAGAGCTGCAAGCCAGCCCACAATACCAGGGCCGTATACGAGTATGTCAACCTTTTTTGCAGAGAGCAACGTCTGATATCTGGTTCTTTCTTTCTCAGTTGGCAGCAGCTCGTCTCAAATTTTTAGAAGAGAACAACTACCCACAGCGCTACCGAGACCTTATTGACCCCAAAGCGACCTCTGACGATGAATATGACCCTAAAAGTAAAACCTTTTTCATCAAACGACGTCCAGAACGGTCCCCTAGGGTTGAACAGTTCTTTCGCATACTGGACCAGAAGCGGGAGCAAACTGTGCGGCAAGACAAGTCTCGAAGATGGCGAGAGCGCGTAAGGGTCGTCCCTGCAAATCAAGAAGACTCGATTTTCCGTGCCCTCCCCGAGGGCATGCCTGTGGACTACTTTGATCCAGTCTTCTTCAATACCCTACAACCCAAGACAAGGAATCGGCTTGCCACCAAGAAGGTTGCTCTCCTACCAACTATAACCGACTCCTTGACTTGGAATGCAGAAGAACGTCTCAGTACCCAAGAGTTCACTCAAAAGTATAGAGCAATCTTTGATAAGTATCACATGGTCAAAGACAGCGACATTGTTGATATTGGTGATGATGATGATGAGTGGATGGACGATGGTGCAATGGACGATGAAAATGATGCCATAGTCGCACCCATCAAGCACGATGACGAGGATTTTGATATCGCCTCTTCCCGCGGTGCCCTATCTGCTCACCTTTCTGAATCGGTTCATCAATCCGCTCGCCAATCTGGTTCTATGGCTTCAGTTGCTTAGATATAGCCTGCAAATCATCAAAGATATTATGGTGCGCTCGGGTCCAAGCTAAATTTCCAGTGGGCCATGGTAGCAGATTAGTTGCATTATACATTGTCTTTTGTATGTATTATCTATGAAATATTTCAACTTTTCCTAAAATCCGACTTGCACCATATGGGACCCTCGAGCAGAAGCTGCAGCCCGAGCTCGTCTTGCATGACATCCAAACCCGCCTAAGATGCTCAGAAGCAGGTAGGGCTTTCTCGGATGTTTGGACGGATGCTTTCGTCTCTTTTTTCTTCGAGGACTTTTCAGGTGCAACAGGAGCTTTCTCCGAAGCAGCCTTTCGCGAGCACCTGGTCTCTGGAAATGGACGATTTCTTCCCCGTCTTTCGTGTGTCGGACCTGTGGAAGGAATGTGTGTCTCTCGGGCTTGAGTGAATGGTCGTTCCGGATATTGGGCAGAAAATTGAGAGAGAGCTTGCTATGGAGACGACCTTGAAGATCGTCAGGGACCGCATTATATAATATTGAAGGCTTGACGACGAATCGACGGTGCAGGAGTTCACTCTCATGTTGCTCGCAACGAGCATCGTCTTACAGCAGGACTAGGTAACGTATCTTGGACCACCGCCTTTGCAATCGAGGACTCACTCATATCTTGCTCAGGGTTGACCGATATATCTGTCCTCAATTTAGATGACGCTATCCTTTGTCAACTCGTCTTCGAATTCCTTCCTTCGACGTGAAGCCATCATACAAAGGTACGTGGTGTGCATTGGAGAGTTTCTGTTATTTTCTGAGGTTTCGCTTTGAATAGGAACGGCCAAGTGCATGTTGAACGTTGATGGGCTGGAAGATCTTATTTCCCGTTGGAGTAAGTGTCTCTTCTACTTTTTCGACCCAACCTCCCTCTTTTCCTCTACTCGCTGGAGCTGACGCTCCGTCTCGCCTTCTCCAGAATCTGCAGGCGTCAACCTGCGCACGGTTCGTAAACTTACTCCAATCATGCATATACAGTAGTCTAACTGACAACAAAAACGCAGATATACCGACTACCTTGTCCACATCGACGGGTACCAATCCGACAGCAGCGAGCACTACTATCAGTCGTCGCTACTACCAGTCGTCGCAGTTGTATCGTTCTGTTCTCTGCTGCAAGGTGTGTGTGTTTAACCTCCCGTTTTATTCGTGTTCGCATGCTGATCATAATCCCGTCCTTTTCCTCTTACCCCTACCCTACTCCCCTGCTCAATGGCACCGGCTAGTCCATCTCCTTCCACAGCCTAATGACGATCGAGGAGCTCAAGGTCCGCGGCTTGGGGGCGGGGGCGGGGGCAAGGGCGAGGGACGTGTATCGGGGATATTAGCTGCGACGTCGGGGTACGTTGCGTTCTCTTTGTCCTCGTCTTTCTTCCCCCATAGCAAAACTTTTGCTAACCCGCACATCGTGCAACTCGCAGGGTGGCCTCCAATTCCAATTCCTCTCCGACGCCGCTGGTGAAGGGTCGATGGACAACGATATTGACAGAACAGGAAGGAGGAGAAGGGCACCCGGGGTTGAGTTGGTCATCAGTGCGTTGCCATTCTTTTTGGCCTGTCTGGCTGGATGCTACATACAGCTGATTTGATTTTGATTTCGTGCAGCGACGACTCGTCCATCAAGCTCCAACGACTCGTCGGCCCGCATGAACGTCAATGTCTGGATTATATTCTCTACTAATCCTCAAACCTACGCGACGCTCATCGAGGAAGCGGATATGGTCATCAGGTGGGCCTTGTCGCGGTCTAGTAGTGTTCATGTTCAATAACTTACCAATTTTTTTTGCGGTGGAACGAACAGCCTTACACCAGCCCTCATGCACTTCGCCGTCGCGAAGCAGTACTTGAACACCGGACGCACCTCGTTACAGCATCGTACATCTCTCCGGAGATGCAGGCTCTCGATATGGTGTACGCCCTTCCCTCCACCCTTTCCACCTCTCTATTCTAATCCCCTTCTCATCTCCAGGGCCAAATCGCACCATATCCTCCTTAGATCGTGCAATGACGATTTTGATTGAACTCTTTACAAGCATGGACCTCGCCCAGCTTTCCTGAATCATCGACAACGAATCGCTTCCCTGGATGGAGATCCCTCCTTTCGACGGAACCAGATTGCTTGGAAAGGTGTCTGCCGGTATGCGACGGAATCTATCCGCAGTATTTTTGAGTCAATTTTAGCACTCGTCGTCAAGAGCGTCGCACATCTTATCGAACAACATCTCAAAGCACAAGCCGCGGAACACGAAGAACCTGAGTGAGTTTTGCACCCAGATCACTCCTCAACTCAGTACTAACCTATAATTATCTTCTCAGCCGCCTATTTTCGTTCATCCACGGCCAAGTAACACTTATTGGCAACCATATATCCCAGCGGCATGCTGGTATAGACTCTGGCATGGTCGTCACTGTCGAGTATGGACAGGACCCACACCACAACGACCTCAACGCATGCATCTCGGACACACTGACCAGATACAACTCAAAAATGTTGATTCACAACGTTATTATCAAGCCCTCGGACGTGCTCACTTTCGAACTGAAACGGCTTCCGGTCGCACCAAACGCTGGGAATGCTACGCCGAACCCGTTCTCACTTCCGAAGACGGTCTATTTGGACCAGTTTTTGTTTGATAACCTTGCATTGGCGAATAGCAAGCGGAAGCTGGAACATCTGGACTTGTGTCGAGACTTTCGCCGTTCATTTTTCGGACTTTTTCTCCTGCTGTTCGTGTTATCATATTGTCTCTGCTCTTATCTTATATTTTGCGACTTTGTGTAATACTCAAGATTTGATTTCAATCAATTGCCGTTTACCATCTGTTTATGGAGGTATTAAGTGAGGGGCATTGAATTATAACGCGACCCGCCGGCCCATACTTGGGCAACTTTGAAAGGAAATAGTTTGAACCTATTCCGATAGAAGGTCACCTAAAAATTTCTACACTATGTGGACCATGTGAACCTTCCATTGGCTATGTATTGTAAGGCAAGGTCGGCGCGGTTGCGCTGATGCGTGTTGGGTGACAATGCCCCGAATGTGGCTGTGTAAGAACCACAAAAAAGAGGTCGTCACACAGCCACCGTGTGTTCGGACGGGTTGAACTCGCGTAACTTTATCTTGCGAACATCATCTTACGTTTGCAAAAGCTATCGCTGGCGATGAACCAAAAGAGTAAGCTCTGCCTTACTTTATATTACCTTGGCTGAGGTGGGCAAGATGACAAGCCTGCAAAAGCAGAAAAGCCTGGCCGGCTTCTAGCTGCTCGCATTGCTAAATTCCCGATGTCAACAAACGAAGTAGGAACTCGTGAGAGATGGATTCAAGCTCTACCTTCAATATCCTTTGTAAAAGTCTGTTTGGTTTTTTCACGTCAGCAGTATGTGTTCTGATAACTTTGTCAGAGATTCATGAATAGTATGGATCGATTTGAAGACGCCAATATCAGAGTCATTAACTCGGACAATCTTTTTCTGCGTGAGGCCATCGGTCTTGATGCACCAACTACAAGTCCATTGCCAGGTCCATCTCTGCACAAACAGAGCTATCAGCTTGCCTTGGTCCTCTCGGCCTATTGTCTTATTGACAGGCTGGCTATGATGGTTGATGACAATATAGTTTACCAACCCCCTCTGTTAAACCGGGAGGCCCATCAAATCAAACTGAAGGTCAGTAGATTGGTCTAAGTGCAGGTTTTCATGAATGATACCATTTTCCAGCACTTTGACTTGCTCAAGGATGTTCCAACACTAATGCGCGCTTTTTGTACATCTATGAACCAACTGACAAGCTTTGAACTTGTTTCTAACAAGGAGACTGGACCTCTGGGTCATTTCTTGAACTTGTTTAGCCTGGAAAAGGCTACGGACACCGCCAAAATCCTGAAGAACTTCACTATTGCAGCAATGCACATGGAATTTCTGTTTGTCCATCCTTTCAACGGAGAGCTTCCAGATCTTCCCATCAATGCTACAGAGTATCTCATGAAGATGAAGGAGTAGGATTGCCTATTGTTTCTGGATTCATGTATTGAACTAAAGAAACACTCAGGCTCTCTCATGATCATTGTGATATCAGAGAAGACTCTCCAGCCTTTAATTTTTTGATGAAGATATATAGCCACAAATCAGATGCAAATAAAGTTAATCTGAGGTCAACCCTTCAACTTGCAATCATTATTTCACCGTTATGCCTTCTTCTTCCAGTTGAGCTTCACCTGGAGCAGTGGAATCGCCGGGATATCCTCCAGGTAGCTAATTTATATCCTTTATCCAATATTATTCTTTACTCCCTATCAACAGACACTTGTTTCTTTAGGACCCAAACCACCTGAATTGATGAAGGTCGAGAAGATCATTTTTCGGTTTCTTTTTCAACTTGCCAGCAAGGATATTGACATTGGGACTGCCGGACTCAAGTTAGCCAGAGAGCTGGCTGAGGTCGAGATTTTAGGGTCTAACTGCAGTTGGTTTGACCTCTGTAGGTATTCTGTGGTTATGGTTGGTTCCTTTCATTTGATATACTTTCTAGCCACGGTCAAAGGTCAATTTACAGCAACTATTAATGCTGTTCCAGTTTCGGTGATCCCAGAGGAGCTTAAAACATCCAGTCTTCGTCGTGAAGATTCTGCATTGCCCAACCAGATTATGGATATATCTCTTGGTATCCTTTAGGTCACTTTGTTTTGAAAATTGCTTACCGAACTCTCATAGACGAGGCAGACGAGGAAAACATATCTAATGATGAAGGAAGTTCGGTTGATGGTGGTGGACCTGTTGATGATGGTGGACCTGGTGGTCTGACTGACGTATACAATATGGTGTTTCGGAGTCAGGCAATGGAAGAAGATAGGAGTGAAAATCGGAGGAAGGGGGGAAAGAGTCCAGATGAGGATAAGTCTGGTTTTCAGGTAATCTCCATCGTCCTGTCTCTTGAAAGACGCTGAACTTGCTGTCTTCCTAGGAATTTCAGTCTCAGCCAGATGTGGATATGGAAGTAGATGTGGTTGAAGATGGGGATGGCAAGCAGACTTCAGACAAGCAGGCCAATAACAAAAAGCCAGAGACTACGTCACTCCGACGCTCAACAAGGAAACCAGAGACTACGTCACTCCAACGGTCATCAAGGAAACCTGAGACTACATCCAGGCGCCCACCATCATATACTTCGAAACGAAAGCATAAAACCATGCTTGAGTTGTCCCCCCCAATTCAGCCAACCATAGAGATAATTATGTTTGTGAGAACAATCACATTCTGTTACATCTAATTGATTACTGACATGACTTTAGGATTCTGATGACGATAGTGCAAAAACCTTCCAAACTCATGGGAAACAGGTATGACCTACGACATGAAACACTCAGTGGCTGAATCCTTTTAGAAAATCACGAGCAATAAAGAGTTCACTGTTTTTGGACCACAGGGAGAACGAATAAAATATGTTCCAACATCGCACGTAAGTTAAGTTATTATTGTCAAGCTTTTTCCTGATCACTCATACATATATTTCTATCAGCATGAGGGTGATATCAAACGCATTACAGCAATAATAAATGCGATTGAAAACTTCTACAAGGATGGAAAGCCATTGCATTTGGCTGCAAAAGATGAATCTATCTTTTGTGTCATGACTAAAGCAGAATTTGACATCCTGCCAGTTGAAAATGTACATGAAATTTTGACTAAACAGAACATTGTTATCACAGGAATCCCTCACCCGAACATGCAGTTCAATGAAGATGGCCTCAGGACGGTAACTCGTTCGTTGGATCGCCCAGTTTCAATTCAGGGTACTTTGTTACTAAGCTTAGTAATTTTTTTTTACTAATCATTGAATCTGTAGACCAGTCGCTACCTATTGAAATGGGAGATGACCGCATATTCCAGGGAACAGTAAGACAACTTCTTGAACTGTCCCGCAACCCACTGGGAAAGATTGCCAATGCGCTTGACTTTCCCATGTCGGACTTGAATTTAGAGGATGCACTGAGATTTTCATCAGACATAGCTGCATGGGAATGTACGAAAGGCCGTCAAGATTCCAAAGGCGAGGAAATCCCTGTTTCGCATATCAGGTGGGGGCTTGTGGGCATTACCGGGGCCTCACACTTCTTCCATATTGATTCTGACGGGTTTCTTACCATCATCGATCCCAAAACTGGCATCAAATACTGGATCGCTGCAAAGGACTGTCAGAAGGATGGTCTGGCTAGTTTGGATGCGTTCCTTACGGACTATGACCCTTATGCACCCAACACTTCAAAATGGCAACTAGAAGGGATGGTCTTGCTTCCTGGAACAAGACTGTGAGTCTGTGGGTTTTGTTTTTGTTTTTGCTTGGTTTATCGGTATTTAGGATCATGCCGCCTCAAATGCCACATTCTGTAATCACGCTAGACCATTCAATCTGTCATGGCGGTCATTTCTTTGTCATGGCATGCATGCAGGCCACCTCCTCTGCGATTATCCATAGCTTTGTAGCCTCTGGTCTTGTGACCAATACCAACCATGCGCCTTCTAGGCTTTTGCTGCGAAGAATGGCAACTTTATGCCATGAAGTGCTTTATAAAGGAAAACTGAAAGATGGTGCAGACGTTCTGCCTTTCATAACCATTCCCAACCTCTATTAACCTTCTTTGTAGACCCACTAGCTCAGGAGAATATGCCAAAACTGAATGATATTGAAGGAGTATTCAATTTTATGTCTCTTTGCAACCTCGTAATCCTGGGCAATGTGTTAGATGGCCAGACCTATTTGGCATACAGACAAGATTCGGCCAAGGACAGAATATCTCCTAAACAAGCTCTGGAATTGGACTACTATGACCGAAACGCCATAGATGAAACTGAACGCAACAAATACGCATATTCACGGGGTATGTGTTTCAATTTACTTCGATGGTTTGCACGCAACTACTGCATCACCACAAATGGTCATGAGTTGCATGAGTTGCATCCATTGACAGAGCTTGCGTATGTATACCTGGCGAGGCAGGGAAGAGCACTTTTGGAGTACAAAAAGAAGGCAGTTCAGAAAGGGATTGCTGGGTTGGTTGAAAGTTGCACTGTGTTAGCTCTTGAAAGGCAACTACAAGCTGTTTTTGAGCTCGACAAGAGCCTACAAAATGCCTGGAAGGAATCTACAAACACGAAGGCAACAACTCTTCTCTGGCCTAACCGGGAGAAGCTGTCAGTGACGAGACTAGATAATCCTAGGCTTGATGGTATTTACATGTCTATTGAATCTTTTTGACACTAATCAGTTGCTCTGGAACAGCTGATTTGGCTAAGCTGGTGGATTTTGGACAAGCAGGAAGGACAAGCTTGGACCTTGCATTTTTAAAGGGAGTGCAGTGTAATTGGTCAATCAAGGAAGAGCATGGAGAGCTTGAACCCATTAAGCGTATCAAGAGGTCATAGGTGTAATACATACTCGGACCCAGCTGAGAACCCATGCGAATCATGATGAACGTGTAATACGTACAAGTCAGCTTGTCAGTCAGAGATCGTTGACCCGACGAAAGGATAATCAATTATTGGATATACAAAGGAAAGAAATAGTAAGGCAACGTGTCCACCTTGCTCTTCGTGTAGGGAAACTCATGATCACGAACTTAACCTTCACGCGCCTGGGCTCGCCTTCCTCTATCTTTGGATGACTGGATAATATCACGTTCATGGGTACTCCTGCCTTGAAGCTGTGAAAGTTCTGTCGAGTAGCGGTGTCAGCCACTTGCTGAGAAGCAGTTGTACAGGCTGAGAAGCAGTTGTACGGGCTTCCATGAGTCGATCACCGCCTAGCTTTGACATTCTAGCTGATAGAAGACTCCTAAAGCGCTTGACGAGGTTTGCATGTTCTGGGGCGAACATGAGGAAGTGCTGGACGCATTTGATGGTTGACGCATATGCCTTCATCATCCTCCTGATACTCAGTGTCAGAGAATTTGACCTGGAACAGAGAGAGCGGGTCATGTTCGCATCCGCCAACGCGAGTACTGATTTGTGCAGGTGCTGATGTCGGGCGTCTTCCAGTCGGCCTGGAGACACGTCTTACACCATCCGGCCCAGGGACTGCACAACCATTCATGAGCCGCACGCCTCGTCCTCCACGTCCATGGGGATCTTCGTAGAGTCGGGGATGAAAGAAGTCTGTTCATCACAAGTTGTAGGAGACATTGATTGCGACCGAAAAGGGTTTGAGCATCGGTAAGTGAAGGAGGTTGAGGGCTAGGAGCTTGCCGGCTGAAAGGGTTGCTGTAGTTCGCGAATTCCAATGTACTAGCGTCGAAAGTACTAGCGTCGAAAGCTGGGCTTGACCGCGTCCCACTCTTCCATCGCTTCATCACAGGAGAAGCCGTCGAAATGCTAGAATGCATATGCGGGAACTGCGATAGAGAACTGTCAACAGAGACAAGTTAAGAAATAGGAAAAGACCTGACGAACCCATGGACTGCAAGGAGGCGTCATCACCGGCGAGGTTCCAGTTCCCTGTCATCCAAGGACCAGGGCCATTCCAGCAGCCTCGCTCTTTCTTCTGGAACGGTAGGAGCAGGCGAGTGGCCGCCGTAGAGAGGCTTCGATAATGCCATTGCCGGTGGCCTGGGTCAATCTTGAACGAGGCTTCTCTTTCGAGGAACTCGCGTAGGCTCGTACTGATCAGAATGCTCTGGGTCGCCGCTCATGACTTGGGGGACGTAAGCCGAGGCCATCTTCCTCTGCTTCTGAGAGTCTAGCGGGCCTTTCCTGTCCGAATTGCCTAATCGATCAGTCACACCAGCGACACCACACGCTTACCTTAAGTATGAACGCCCCAAGATTTACGAAATAGTAGATACGATTCGAACGATGTGCGGGATGCAAAGAGACTACTGCACCGAGGGGAGATCATTATTATAAAGTTAAACCCACAAGCAGCCTAAAACAAGTATACAAATTGCAAAAACTATTGCCATCCTCCATGTACTTAATGCAGTTTGTTTGACTTGATTAGATGTTGCCCACTGATGGGTCCATTCTTTGAGTATATTTGAAACTCCAAGGTTGGTCTTGACTGGATGAGCAGACCATGGATTGCGGAAAAGAAAGTAAGCTACTTCCTCTTGTCGATTCTGCATGATAATATCATCGGAAAGTGCAGCAGGAGCATGGAAGTCAGGTGCAAGAAAACACAGACACTGATATTGAAGTTTTATTGACCCGCTCAAGGCTTTCAACCACAAACAGTCAATGTGTGGCTGGGACTCAGTGTGAGCTAAAATCACTGTGACAATGGTTAACCAGCCTGAATTGATGGTCATTTATTGCATCATAGGCTACTTACTTGTTATCTGGGACATATCCATCCCTTTGCTCTTGAGAAATGCATAGGCTAAAGTGTCAGCCTCATTCTCTAAAGTGGACTTCAGAGGCTATTAACTGGAAAGTGGACACAAGATTGTACATACTAGATGCACATTGAAACAAGGAAACAATTGACCTTGTTTTCCCCATAGCATAGTAGCAAATGAGGTCTTGGACATATTTAATGGTAGTTGAGTAGCCAGTATAGGCTAAGCCTAATCAGAAATGAGGTAAGTGTTACTCCAATATTGACAGGACAAAATGTAACCGACCAGGCAAGTCAATGAGAGTCATTTCACCGAAGGTGCATGCAGGAAACTGCAAATCAACATACACAACTCCTTGAGAGTGAGATGATGATAGCAGGATGTTGGCGTGTTCTCTATCAATAGTTTCCTCGCTCATAGAGAGTATCTTTGGCAATTTATGATCTCGTGAGAAGGCGAGGATCTCTGCCTTGCGAAGAAGGCTCCATAGTTCAGGAGGAGTCGAGACTGGCTTGTAATCTAAGCAAATTTGGCGGGAGCTATCGACCAAGAATTTCTCCGAGGACCACACAGCAGGCTTTAGATAGGCAACAGAAACCGTAGCCGACCATGAGCTGGAGGGGCGCAGGTGCCACTCAACGGGACATGTCGTATGAGTTCCGAGTGAAATCTATCCATCTCTACATCAGCAATACAAGCAGCAACAGCCAGTATACTTACCCCACAAATTCTGGACACAAATGCTGACTTTCCTTAGGGATAGGGAAGTCAGATGCTTGCACAGGTGAGCGGGATACAGCATTACCAGTGCCCCTTCCTCCGACAAGAACAATGCGTGGGCGTAGGGAATTCATAGGTGAAATGGGTGATCGACCATGACAGAGGATGTCAACTCTATACAGGCACTTTAAGCAGAATGGTAGGCTTTGTTATCATTCGAGCACAAAACACTTACGAACAGATGTAGGCAACCAGCACGTCAAGGTATCAAGCAAAAACGTTCGCCTTGTAAATTGAGTACAACAGCCATATTATATCACGTCGCGTAAGGGATGCAGTCGTCATGCAGAAAAGATCGTCACCGATAACAGTAGTGGCTGATTTGAAGGCGACATGTTAAGGGTTTCGGCAGCCAACGATCATCGAGGCAGTATTTCACAGTGTCAAATTCAAGAGGAGTGTGACAGGCAATTGTGTGACAGGTAAGCTGAATTACCAATAACATCTGTATTACTTAACAGGACGACTTCCGAAAGGACTTAACAGTTGATTGTCCGCCGTGAAAGGAAGGTCAACAGTATTCCACCAACACTGCGAGCGTTCATACCTGTTTTCACAGCGGCGCACAGAACAGGTACAGAAAAGGCGAGCAGATCCGACAGGCTCATATAGAACTTATGAGGGGAAAGTCCACTCTGATATGTTGACTAGGAAGAGCATAATATGCTCGGTCCTTGTGTGATGTCGATGGATGGGCTGGCTGTGCCAATAAGTTGATCGGAATTGAGGGTTCTGATTGACACGGTCGACGCGGTGTGTAGTGCACGATGACAAACACATAAAATCCTTCAAGTATGTAAAATGTTGGGGGTATATCATGCTATAAGGCAGGTCTTGCTGTCGATGATTGTTACTTTTAATGTTTACTACATATTGATCTGTCTTTACACGAGCACAAAATTGCGATTATTCTGGGGCAGAGGACCTAATATCCGCATGGGTGTCTTCAGTGGCCGTTTTGCGAGAATTTACAGGAGAGTAGGTTAATAGTTGAGACGTCGGGAAAGTATTTCAGGCAGGTCGCGATCCTATGAACCAACAGTAGTATGCTCAACAGGTGCAAAGAAGTGTGAGGAAGAAATAAACTTGCTATTGTCTGGTTCCTTCAACTTCGACGCATCTGTCCGTTGTGCTGGTATCCACCGACTGTCGGCAGAGAGATGCTTCTTGTGCCGGCTCTCCAGTTCAGCGACTCTCTCGTTTATCTGAATGAGCCAAGCGTCAACTTCTTCAAGAAAGGACGCAGAAGGGTCTGAATTTGAGGTTGAAGAAGAGGACTGTGTCGTGGGTGACATCTGTAACATCGGCTTCATGGAGCCCTCCGCCGTCTTAGTGATTTGGTATCTATCCGAGTGTGTCAACTCGGGCATGAATGTTGGCATGGAGGTTGTTGAGAAACAAGAAGCGCCGAATTGTTGGCAAGACTTGTGAGAGAGAGAAGAATGAAGTGGGGGGTATGGTCAAAATAGACCGTCGTTCGTTAGAACATATATATAAGTGAGAGAGGGGTTGCAAGCATCCTGGAAGAGCATGGAGGGGTGTTACCAGGAAATAGGATCACCCTCAACGGATGATCGGGATGAGGTAACCATAGCAGTCCCGGGCTCTGTGAATGCAAAAAACACGCTCATAAACCTCGGACAGTCTACTCCGCAAGGTGCCTGACACCGCCGAAGGGTACGACGGAAGTCATCAGACACCCCGACACTCTCAAACAGGAAGTCGTACAGCACAGATGCGACAGTAACAATGATTCAATGACCAACAAGAGAATCAACATTACCCCAATGGCTCCTAATGGCGGTGGTCAACAGTGGTCAAAAATCAGCTGAAAGCTAGCCGCAATAGAAACACAGGTAACGGAGCAACGTTGTGGGTCCCCAAATTAATTTAATAACGCTCAAAGGCTTATATCGCATCCAAAGGTTACAAAAAAGGGTTTTGATTTCAGTGTAGTATACTGTGCACCAGTCATTAGCGAGTTGCAACATGAAGAGTTTCTAGACTAGATCTCACCTGTGATAAAACATGCAGGCTTTCTTGACGAGGAAACTTGGTGGCTGGGGCTCTGCTATGTGATATGTGAAAAGCAAGCTAAGATGTCCAGGGAATAAATTTAGGGGCAGGAAATCTTACAGAGTGAATTATTTTACGTCGCCAGTCCGCTCTTCATACATTCCGAGAGGCACTTTTTCCCCACCAGCCATTGTAGGATAATTCGGAGGTACGCGATTAAATTGGTTTGATCTTGAAATGGAGAGAAATCAAAGAGAAGATCAAGCACTATAATAAGATCATAAAAATTGGGCACAGGTCGGAAATGAATACGCAGTCGAACCTTCAGATCTTGGACCAGATAGTAGAAAACCCGGAGACCTTCGGGGTCCTCACTATCTTGGATGTCGACTAAGGAGCCGATTTTGGCGGTCTGCGTGAATGGAGCAAAATAGAATGAGTTGAATAATAACACCTTAGAGAGATTGCAGCGCACCTCGAATGCAATGTGGTCGTTTCCAACACGGATTTCAAGCTCTTGCTTTCCAACGATGTTCTTCTTCGGCCAGTTGGTATCATCTTCTCTGATAGTTGACAGTCGGTGAGATGCGGTTAGTAAGGGAACGGGAAGAGCTTACTTGGTAATTTCGCTTGCTTCCACTATACGCTTGAGCTCCTTCACTACGAGTGGACCAACCCACACTGAAAAAAAACAAAGATGTCGGTGACTGCCAAACTGTCGCGTCAGTCCAAATCCACTCACTTTCCTTCCTGATCAGACTGTCGTTCCGATAATTGGAGTTATTCGCATAACGAAGGCGGCCATGCGAGTACTCGAACTCCAAAAACTCGTGGCCATGCTTGCCTGAGTGACCTGTGCTAAAATCGATGTTAGTTCGTGCTCGCGTCCAATGACAAAAATATATACTAGTATCTTTTAAAATTGTCAGCGTTTCAGTAGCAAATAAACGCGTTCTGACATACCTGAGGTAGAATGGGTCGCTGTCGGTGGAGGACATTTGTGCTTGTCGTTGCAGGTTGAAAGAAAGCTGGGTGGTGTTGGTTGCGTGTATGAAATAATATTCTCACGCTCAAGCCCTTTCGGCCTCGGTGTCATAACTTTCAACGCGCTTCTTCATCTTCCAGAGCCACAACAAGTCTGGCTGGGCGCTAGACAAGTGTTACAGGGGGGGATACTCGGGTCAGTCTTTTAACAGTGTCAAAATATAATCTAATTGACAAGATTCAAGTTTTCCCGACTGACAGACACGAGGAGCCATCCTCGAATCGTCAGCGAGATATACGGTCGCCTCCTTGCATTTACGTTCAGTCGTTAATTCTGTCTGCAGTTCAGATCCACTATGCCTCAGGTAGATGTCAGTGCTCTATACCTCCAAGTTCGCCGTCGGCTTGTGGAAAGTGGAGAATGGGAGCAGTGAGAACTTTTCTGCTCTCAGACATCTACCTCATTTAAGTTCTCAAAATGACAAAACAGGATACGTGCTATTATGAACGCGAAGCTCAATGAAAGTGGATGGTGCGACGAGGTCCATCACAAGAGTAAAGGTAGATTTTCAATTTCAATTGATACAACTTCCAGACAAACGACAATTTTAGAGATAGCAAAAAACATGGACCCGCTTTCTTTCAAAGCGCTTCATGCAGAAGTCGTCCGAGCTGACAGTACGTGTTTCCTTGTAACCCTCATCGACATACTCGTTGATAGCCCTTTTTAGCTTCTATTCCTCTTGCAGTGAAGCGCGAAATTTCAGGTCTGATTAAACAACACCTAGAAAAGCAGTTCGAATAATCTGTTGGTACTGGTTGCCAAACTTCGATGCTGCGAATCACGACTGCATCTGATTGGAAGAGACGCAGGACAGGGTGATATAGCTTAAAATTCTGATCCTTGCTTGGGAGAACGGCTTTCGTGTTTGTACAACTTCCCTGTACGAATTAACAGCCACAACGGAAGCATGCTTATTCTGGCGAAATAAGTGACGGAGTCCGATCGTTCTTCATGTTGACTAGATCATAGTAGATGACCTTATTAGTGCCGGAAGGATACCGTTGTTGAGCAACCTATAAGGGTGATGTTCCTTGCTAAGCGTAAACAACAACAGCATTGGCGCAAATTGCGTCTTCTCTATACACAACTGCTTCATGGTAATTGACTTTACCGCCTTCGGGATAAGTCGCAGCCGTCACCTAAGAAATAAATCTAAATCAGTCAGGAAACACTATAACGCAGAGAGTAGAACTGACTGAATTGTAAAGGTGAGGTGCGTGTTGCATATCATGCGAAGCTTCATACATTGTTTTCGATCTCCCAAGAACAACATGGTTGATGATCATGACACGAGTACGCAGAGTGGTGTCCACATTAGTAGAATAATCATCAGCTTTAGACGACACCGCAGTCGAATAGATTCCTGGTCCAAACATACGTGCTAATAAAATTGGAACGATGTGTTAGTTCCTATAGATCAAACAGCAAGCTAGGTCATACCTCCTTTAGCTCTCTCCATATTGTATGACCCCCTTAGGATGCAACAAAGGTTGCAATCAATCCTAGTGCACGAAGTGACGCTTTGACGAGTTTCGGCAATTCTACACCCTCGTTTTGTCCCATGAAAAAGCATCTGGGTGTTCCCGACTTTATTACTGCATAACTTTGATCAACTTCTCTTTCATTCAGCATGAAACATAACTACCTGTAATCACTAAATCTTCCCAGATGAGTTAGTCCAGCGGACGAATAGGCGACATAAAAAATGCTCTTGATCGTTGGCCTGGCCTTGTGTGGATGCTTCCACCCGTCGAGGAATTTTTGAGCAACTTTCCTCCGAATGAGCCGGTGGGGACCATAAAACAAACAGAGCTTCTTACTGAGTTGGTATTCTGCATCATCCGATGGGACAGGTATGAGATTCTGATGTTCGAAGATGATCAGCGCCCGCAGGATCAGAAGCAGTGGACAACAAACCACGGCTGAGTTGTAACAAGAATGAAGGTGGACGTGTCCTGATGCATCGAGCGCAGCGTGTAACATGGCCACTTGATTCGAACTTTGATGAAAGAGCTTTTGTAGTATAAGACAAAGGTCGTGGTTCAAGCTCAGGACGAATGCAATCAGTGCAGCTCTGTTAGAGTTGTCCTATATTTGGCAGGTAGCATAGCCTAGTTCCTGACCATGGCAAATGCATATACGATGTCTGGAACAACATTGCTGTGTCTGACAAGGTTGGGTGACGAACTTGGGAGCATTAGCTCACCAGAGACCGCGTCGAGAGGGGGACAAGAAAGTATTTTTCTGGCTCAAAAGAGCTGTACGCCTCAGTTCAGCGGATACGTGTGACTCTTGCGAGGAATAAAAGCCGCTGAGGTAAAACTCTGGAACTCGTATCGTCTAATGCGACTTGTACAATAGTGAAGGAAGGTGAGGGTTTTCTGCAATGACCAAGAAAGAGTATCGGGACCGTGTGAAACTCGACGCGCATTTTCCTTTCAACCCAACCATGTTGGGACTCTCCGCTGCTCGGTCAACCAGGAGATGTATTCCAACGACTACGAGGTGGAGAAGGCACGAAAGCACCGTTTCAAAGTAAGTTTGTTCTCATTATATGCCAGGTTTGGCGGTCCTTATATGTTGTCATCAGAAATACACCAGGATTGAAGTATGATCCTGCTTCACTTCCTCTTACCAAAACTCTAGATCCTACCAAGGACGTGTTCACGGAGGAGGAATACGCCGCCACTCTTGTCCATGGGCGCAGTGTTCACGAGCCCTTCTTCCATCCACGGACACACGACATTCCCGTCGCGAACATCCACTTCCGGTCGCACCACGTCCAACTCCTCAATCTTTTCACACACTTTGCTGTCCATGCCGCATCTTCGCTGGGTATTCCGACATCAAAAGTCGTGCCCCTACCTACACAGCGTACGCTATGGACCGTTCTACGGAGCCCCTTTGTACACAAGAAGTCTCAGGAAAATTTTGAACGAAAAGTGCACAAGCGGGCTATCAAGGCATGGGACGCCGATCCTGAAGTTGTCGGACGCTGGGTCACATACCTTAGGGCGCATGCCATGCCCGGCGTCGGGATGAAGGTCACAACATGGGACAGGTTGCCTCTTGGTGTTGGTTCGCGTGTGGCAGTAGGCGATAACACCATGGAGAATCCGTCACTTTCTGCACCGAAAAAGATACAAGAATTAGGGAAGAAGATTATAGAGGAGCAACGTCCTCCAGAAGTATGAAACGCCGTCTTTCCGAAATTCATTTATTTAATTTCTTGGGTTACTTAAGTTCGGTATAATTATAGACCTTGCCCTTTTGCAACCACGTACATGAAGTTCAAACGTCCTGCCCATCAAACCCTGTCAAGGCTAACAGCCACACTTGTGCACTTATCGAGACTCTATTCCGGACGTCCATTGAAAGTGCGAATACGACTTGAATACGATTGCGAGGAAGTGTGAGCGCTGAGAGCACTGAGCCCAATTTGCATAGCCGACTGTGCTATGACAACACCGAGTGTCGTTGAACATCAGGGACATAAATCATTTTTGGCGCAGACACTGGTTAGATCTGCGTCCTGGTTTCCATCCAGTTCTTCAACAAACCCCTTCTGTCATCAATTGATCACCATCGTGATCATCCTTTCCTGACCTTTCCACACACGCAGCTCGATAACAGCATCTATCTCTATCCGCCATTGGCTGACGGCGACAGACGGTCACTCCATTGTGAACCGGCAATTGGCTACAGACACCTCTATCACTGTCTCATGCAGTCGCTTTGATTGAGGGGTCCCCGAATAGTTTACGGTCTGTTTTAATTCTGATGACACCTATGTTCACAGGCTTCTTCCCATCCGAATCTGTTTTTGAAAACTTGTTTCTGTTCTTCCCACTCACCTTCTAGTGCTAAGGCTGGCACCTAAGCTATTTTCATTTGGTGAGTTTTGCGATCCGACGTGGTTGAGGTCATTGGAATATTGGGCTTAAGCTGACGCTTGATACTCTCTAGGGCCCCAGCCTGAAAGGAGCTTTGAGCTCTTTGATTTATTTCTTCAACTCGGTACTAAGACGTTGTGGTCGTGCTGGACACCGGTCTCCACTACACTCCTTTAATCAGACGCTCTTTTCATTGTGACGTCCAATATGTCAACCCCCTCCATGCCCTTGCTCGCTGTCTGGCTTCTGGCTAGCCTTGTGGGGTCAGCCCTTGCCCAAACGCACAACTTGTTCCAGTGGAAATTCGCAGATTCGGTCTGTGATTCCTGTTTCTGTCTTCAGTCATTCATCTGATTATTCTCCGCAATCCAGGCGATATCTCCTTCATTACCGACATGTTTCCCACTCCCGATAGTTGTCACACTCAATGCCACGAACCCAAATGCCACCCAGGTCACTCCTCCGTACTATATGTTATCGTTTGCGGTGGGGGGCACTCCAGTAACGACTTTCATTGGGACAGACGAGAACAACCTCAACTGGACAATCACTCAGCCTGTTGGTGAGTACTTTTTTTTTTCCTTTCGGCCATCAATTCACAGAGTGACAGGAACTCAATTGTTGCTCAGTGTCGTTGATGCAAACGGCAGTGCCGGTGGTATACCACCTCGACTTTTTAATGTCATGGGTGGGTGGTTTTTCACCGCTATTTCTATTATGAAATCTGATGCCAGCGAACTTGAAGCTGGTCAATCAACACAATGTGTTCCGCCTCAACCCTCCACGCATCCATTTACTGTCACCGCAAATGTCACGGATGAATTGACTACTTGCCAGCCGTGGGGGCTTACAGTGAAGGGTGGTGTTCCCCCATACAACCTGACGCTAGCTGCTGTCAACTCGCCTGTCGTGACGAATGTCACCATACCCTTTGGTCTGGACGCTTTCACTTTTATCGACCGTGCTGATCCAGGTACCCAGCTCATTGGTATGTGACTATCTGATTCGTCCTTGATGCACTGACTGACCTGTTGTGATGATCTTTGATATTTTCTAATAATATCATTAGCCGCAATCAGTGACTTGTAAGAATATCAGAACTTTGTTATATGGCTTCGCCTTATTTTTATTAACAGCACGGGACAATGGGCCTTTGGAACTCCGATTGTGAAAACGAAAGGTGTCTACTAGTTCTCATCTGCTGGCCTTGTCAACTTTACTCATCAAGGTTTATGTCGCCTAGGGTCAACTGATACTTCCTGTACAGGACTTGTCAGTTCATCCGGTAATTCGACACTGATTAAGCAACAGCAAGATGCTGCCAATGCAGTTGCCCAATCTGCAAGGCAAAAACACTCAGCCGTTGTTGGTGTGGCGGTCACTTTGGTACTCCTGGTCATGTTTGGATTAGCTGGCGCTGTTTTCTTCCAGCTGCGGAAACGAAAGCGAGAGGCCGAAGAAGAGCTCGCACAGGTCCGACCAAGACAATTTGTCGAACCCGAACCAAAAGTGGAGGGCAATGGTGATTATCCACCACCCCCACCGGTGTCCGAAAAGGCAGCGTTGGCAATGAGAGAAGCTCAGAATTCATATTCAAACGCTGGAATTGGCCTTCATCGTCCCTCGCCTTCACAGTCCTCGTCCGCCCTTCTATCTTCTCAAGACAGCCTGACTAGGAGCACAAGTGCAACAGTGACTGGGCCGACCGATGTCCAACAGCAACGCCCAGGCAGCCAGTTGTCGATTCCTGGGTTCGCAAAGTTTCCTACTACTTCAATACGCCGATCAGCAAAATCTTCTGAGGCCAGTGGGCTCACGACTCGGCCATTAGATTCGGAACATCCAGAAAATCCTTTCAATGATCGTGAATCTTCTTCGACGGTAACGAGGGTAGATGAAGAGGTCGTCTTCCAGCATCGGGATGCCGGGGGGGTCCAGGAATTGCCCCCTCCTTATGCTGATCGGGTTCGAAGGTCCCGACCGTCTTCTTCTTAACCTTTGACTTTTCTATGCTCTATGTAAACTTTTTTTTTTTCTTCTCTCTTGGTGTATTTGGTCAATTGCTCGAATTAGGTCTGTTGTATTGTACTAGTATCTCGGATCTCAATCGTCAGCTTTCTGTATGGCGTCTGAATAGCCAAGTGCTTGGAGATTTTTAAACCTCTACTGTTACTATGATAACTGGCATCAGAAATGAATCCTTAAGCTTGGGTTGGGTTGGGTTGGGTTAGGTTATAACCGGCGTGGTCCCAATATATTATAGCTTAGTGGTTTAACTACTCAAGTAGGTTCAATATACATCGTGAACTCCTACATAATGGTAAAACATGCACCCCTAGTGGGATTTAGCAATTATATTCCACCTGCATGCACCTCGCCGACCTATCCAAGAAGTAATATCTGACATGCAAAATGAATAGTGCATAGGAAGGTTAGTTTTGGAAATTGACAATAAGTTAGTCGTTGCAGCCAATGGGCGAGAGCTTTTCTTATGCTGATGTGTCGAGCGTATATCGACTTTGAATCACTTTCTGAAAACAGGACGTACGAGTCAACCAGTCTCCCGAGCGATTGCTTTTTGTGCTGGTCCTAAAAGGCACTCATAAGTTCCCAGCGTTTCCCCTACTGTATAAATTGCGCTTACCAATTCTAATACCGGTCGCCGCTGGGTAAGCTTGTAAGAGAACAATGAGCACGGACAACGAGAGAAATTGAAAGTGCAATTGGGTCCTAGAGAATTCAGATCTGGGAGATCAGCAAAAGCTTCTCTTGTTTCCACCATATGCGATAATGTACTCACTGATCTTTCGCTCATGAGCCTGGCCCTTCAAGACATCCCTGGACTAGTCTTGCAGTCAGGCTGATACTACACTACGATTACCACAGAGCATGCTGCTTTGTTTCACCGATGACTGACGATGCCGGCAACGCCTCTGATGGCCAGTCTTTGAAGGTAGGTCAACAGGATCAGAGTCCTTTAATTGACTCGTATGTCTGACCACCGTCGAGGCAGTCTTTGTCACGTAGCCACCAAATATTTGTTTATGGAAGCCTTAATAGGCTTCGTGAGGTTGTAAAGGTGGGTCTGATATGATAACCGCTTCGGTAGGCTTGATAGACCTGGCGGCGGGATTGTCGGTGGGAACATGGATCTACAAGAAAATGTGAGCCCTTCGTCCACGCACGCGTCCAGATGTGAACAAAGTAGGTGAAGAGTGAGGTGTAAAATACTGCCCTAACGTTCCAGACAGAGAGGAGAAGCCCTGGGAGGAGGCCC
This sequence comes from Galerina sulciceps, assembly GCA_023014345.1. Classification (NCBI taxonomy): domain Eukaryota; kingdom Fungi; phylum Basidiomycota; class Agaricomycetes; order Agaricales; family Galerinaceae; genus Galerina; species Galerina sulciceps. The sequence goes on from JAEDXJ010000001.1 coordinate 1,915,009, forward strand.
GCAAGAAAGGAAAACAGAAGAACGAAGCTTCTCAAACCGGAAAGAATCACGAACCTGCAATTACTTGTCTGCATCCTGCTCATCGCCACGGTCACCTCCAATTTCTCCACCTCTTCAATTCAGTTCGACAGTATCGTATCTGAACTCGAGTCAACACTGATAGCCATCGGGACGGCTACTGGTGCTGAGAGCATATCCACAGCTGGAGCTGAAGACGACTTAAATAATGTGAGGGAGGGAGAGGCAAATATATCGGAAGACGTACATCCGATAGCCTGCGAGCTCTAGCGTCCGTGTCCACTGACGTGTTGCTGAACGGTATCGTTGGGCTGAACTCGAGCGTAGGCTGGGACAAAAATGAACCTGTCAGGTCATGGACATTTTTGAAGAATGCGCCAGAATACTCACCTATGTTTACTCCAGCATGAGTTCGGTCCTTGATCTCCTTGATCCTGCAGAGTGTTACTGGAAGGATGGGGGCCAAGGAATTGATGAGGTTGAGACTGGTGAGATATGAGTTCCTTCGTTATTTGGTTGGGATGCGAAGTACAAAGGTCGCGCACTCTAGGGTTGTGGGTAAAAGTCCCGGGGGTGCTATTAAGTAAGTAATTTACATTTTCGGAAAATCGGTTTGGTAAATAATGTAAATTACCAGGTAAATTACCAAATATCCAAAATCACGTGACACCGCCAAATTTGCCTGGTCCTGCCGCTGGAGTTCGGCCGGAGCGCTTGCTAGTTGTCGTTTTGGTGTTTGCCTGCGCTGCACACTGACAGGTTTTAACTCCTGGCTTATAGGCTTGGTCCGTAGGGTTCCTCGACAATGTAGTGCTTGCTATGCACCTCTGGGGTGGGTATACTTTTTTACATTTTACAAGCGCATTCGCACGCTTCGCGTGCTCATTTGCTGGAAAGTGGTCTTGCAAGTTGCAAGCTTATTAACGTTTTCCCTATCTTCTGGGCTTTAGCGCGCTTCGCGCGCACTTCTTTTTAAAATGAAATATTTTTATTGTGGTTTTTCCGGCACTGTTTCATTTTAACGGTTGACTCAACCTGAACTTGACTTTGTGCGAAAGCTCAAAATAGTAGCAGCTTTTTAAAAGTCGGCGCGCTTCGCGCGCCTCTCACACAAAGGTTTCCTTAAGAAACTACTGCAATGGATTGAGTCTGCACTTAAATTGATCTCGGAGAGGCAGAATCGATCTTAGTACTTACAGAAGGCACGAAAGAAAAAAAAAAAGGTAAAAAGAGTGGGTGATAAGATAGCACCAGATAAGATAAAGACGCTCCACAAAATGACTGATTTGGGAAAAGGTTCCCAGATCAAAGTTGCCAGAAAGAGACGGGTTACAATTCAATTACTGTGACCTGCCGAGGGGTGTAAACAGGTGGAGCACCCCCAACAAAACAGATAAGCGCGCTGGCAGAAAACGCTCGCAAGCGATAGCTGGAAGGGCCCGAGAGGGCCAAAATAGAGCGCTCTACATAGAGATAGCACAGCGAGGAGCGTGAGCGGCGGCAGGATCGCGGCCGAGATTGGCTGAGCCAGGCCTGGGAAACTCTTCGGCATCTAGCTACTTTCGTTCTTAGGATACCTCGCCGATCCTGAGATATGTAAATAATTGGTAATTTACTGTAAATTACCTATGTAAATTACACTTGGTAAAAAAGTACCTACTTTTACCCACAACCCTAGCGCACTCCGAAATGAGTTAGTCGCAGGATCTGAGGATAAGTCAGGTGACGCGGCAGACAGCGAGAATCTTTGGCATCTCTCGTCTCAGATATCACTCTGCGAATATCTTTTCTGTCTGCCATGTCAAATAAATTTTAACAAATAAGATCACGTGGAAAAACGCAACGCCAGTGCTATTGAGTATTCTCTTTTGTCGCTCTTCACAAAATGCATGAGGCATGCCACTGGCAATTGGAGAGTTGAGCTTAATCAAGCTTAGGCTTGGCAAGGACTTATGCAAGAGCAGAAGATAAATTGCAAACACCAGAAAACTTCCTTCCAGACCACACAAGCATATCCAACAATCCAACAACGAAAGCAATCACTGAATATCCCAGAGATATGAACCACTCCCAGGCCTTCCTTCATCCAAATCCAAGTCGCTAAATTATTCGATCAGTTGGCTAATCTAACACTGGTACCAAGTACTTGCAAAGTTTCAGCAAACTCGGGCACATAACTGAGGTCCGCAAGTAAGGAAATGACGTAGCCCCAAATTTGAAGTCATTACTCACGCAACAGAAAGAATATTATACATTACCAACCGGTGAATTACCGACCGGTGATCTTCGTGGCATAGTCTTCAACTCGTCACATTCGCGCTAAAGCACACAACTTAAATGATATTTTGTGAGTATCACAGAATAAATTGCTTACTTTCTGGTATATATATAATCCACCCAAACTGATATTAGGAATGCTGAGCAGTCAAACAAGGTGTTTGACGCACGACCTCAAAGTAAGAAATGAGGTCAGCAAGGTGATCAAGTTATTTGGGGATACAGGTACACACTCGCTAATGATGGAATTGCAGATACACAAACAACAGGTTCAGTATAGAAATGCATAATTAGTGCTGTAGTGAATAGGCTTACTTCCTACGAAGATGAACATTAGTTTGTAACAATGGCACTGACAAGCTGACTTACAAGCTGCAGAAATACAAGATCATCAAAAAGTGACTGTGTGTGAAGACCTCAAACCACATACAATCTATACATACAAGCAAAGGTAGTCTGAGCTCAACATAAAGTGCAAGCAACATACAACCTAATAATGAGCAAAGGAGGGTCAGCATGACGATGCATTGCTAGATTAGTTGTATAAACTTACAGTCTGGTCAATAGGGAAGCCATATTTCGATTCAGTGTGGCATTAGAACTTTCATAGATGCACAGCACCCACAAACTTGGGCAATATGGGAGTTCAATACAAATTAATGTAAAATGAGATCCACATACACACTGAGAAGGAATGAAAAAGAGTGTATTAGAAAGCAGAATGATACCACATACGAACTAAAAATGAGTGAGAATAGAGACATGTTCGAGATGGATCACCACACACAAGCTGAGTAAGCACCAATGACAATAGGTCAGCAGAAATGAACGGGGGAAGATAAGAAGTCAACGGACATCCTACAGAAAAAAAAAACGGCCAGATCAAGGCCAGATGAGTTCTTTTTCTGTGTGAATAAGCAGGGGAGGCCCTTACAAACTTATGAATAAACAAAAGTAAGTAGGAGGGTGATGAAAAGAAACAAGCAACACACATGATTCTTCTGAAGCATAGACAAGGTCAGAGAGATTTTGAAAAAAGACTTTGAGGTAAAAACAATGGCAAATGAAAGGACAATGATACAGACAATCTATTAGATATTAGCACTGGCAGGTGGAAGGGTGCTATATTGATTGGTTAGTAAGTTGGGCTTACTAACTAGAAAAGACAATTAGCAGGACATGTGAAAGGTAAAGAGGAAAATGGAAAACATGCATCCTGAAGAAAAAAAGACAGGATTATTATAGGTGTAGTGTGCAGGCAAGCAGGTAGATGACGTACAAACTGTCCATGAGAAATAATTAGTGAGAATGCGTGGAAATCAAATCAACATGCATATGGCTGGAATGTTGAGACCACACACAAGCTGTGGGCAAGCATGGGTGGAAATCAGATCAACATGGCTGAGTTCTCAAGACAACACACTTCCTGTGAGCGAGAATCAGTGGAAATCAGATTAACATGACTGAATTCTCGAGACGACGCACGATCTGTGGACAAGAATGGGTAGGAATCAGACCAACATGGCTGAATTCTCGAGACAACGCACGAACTGTGGGTGAGAATTAGTGGAATTTGGATCAAGTTGAATTCTCGAGACAACGCACACACTGTGGGTGAAAATCACTGGAAATCAGATCAGCATGGCTGAATTTTGAGACAACACACAAACTGTGGGTGAGAATCAGTGGAATCAACATAGATGAATTCTCGAGACAACACACTGCCTGTGGGCAAGAAACAGTGGAATTCAGATCACCATGGCTGAATTCTCGAGACGACGCACAATCTGTGGGTGAGAATCAGTGGAATTCAGATCACCATGGTTATATTCTCGAGACAACGCACGAACTGTGGCCAAGAATCACTGGAAATCAGATTAACATGACTGAATTCTCGAGACAACGCACTTCCTGTGGGCAAGAAGGGGTGAAAATCAGATCAACATGGCTGAATTCTCAAGACAACGCACTTCCTGTGGGCGAGAATGGGTGGGAATCAGATCAGCATGGCTGAATTCTCGAGACCATGCACTTCCTGTGGGCAAGAATAAGTGGAAATCAGATTGGCATGGCTGAATTCTAAAGGCCACGCACTCTCTGAGGGCGAAATCAGTGGATATTAGATCAACATGACTCAAAACGACGCACTTCCTGTGAGCCAGAATCAGTGGAAACTGGATCAGCATGGCTGAATTCTCGAGACCACGCACTCTCTGGGTGAGAATCAGTGAAAATCAGATCAGCATGGCTGAATTCTCGAGACAACACACTTCCTGTGGGCGAAAATGGGTGGGAATCAGATCAATGTGGCAGAATTCTCGAGACAACGCACAAACTGTGGGCAAGAATCAGTAGAAATCAGATCAACATGACAGAATTCTTGAGATGACACACTCTCTGAGGGCAAGAATCAGTGGAAATCAGATCAATATTACTGAATTCTCGAATGACACACTGCCTGTGGACAAGAATCAGTGGAAATCAGATTGGTGTGGTTGAATTCTCAAGATAACGCACAAGCTGTGGGCGAGAGTCAGTGGAAATCAGATCAACATGGCTGAATTTTTGAGACAACGCACAAACTGTTGGCAAGAATCAGTGGAAATCAGATCAGCATGGCTGAATTCTTGAGACAACACACTTCCTGTGGGCAAGACTAGGAATCAGATCAACATAGCTGAATTTTCGAGACAACACACCTCCTGTGGGCGAGAATCAGTGAAATCAGATCAGCATGGCTGAATTCTCGAGACAAAGCACTTCCTGTGGGCAAGAATGGGTTGGAATCAGATCAACATGGCTGAAATTTCAAGATGACACACTTCCTGTGGGCGAGAATCAGTGAAAATCAGATCAGCATGGCTGGATTCTCAAGACAACGCACTTCCTATAGGCAATAATCACTGGAAATCAGGTCAACATGGCTGAATTCTTGAGACAACACACTTCCTGTGGGCAAGAATCAGTGGAAATCAGATCAACATGGATGAATTCTAAAGACAACACACTTTCTGAGGGCGAGAATCAGTAGAAATCAGATCAACATGACTGAATTCTCGAAACAACACACTCTCTGTGGGCGAGAATGGGTGGGAATCAGATCAACAAGGCTGAATTCTCGAGTCCACGCACAAGCTGTGGGCGAGAACGGGGGAAAATCAGATCAAAATGGTTATATCCTCGAAACCACACACTCTCTATGGGCGAAAATGCAGGAAAATTAGATCAATACGGCTAAATGTTCAAAATGACATACTCCCTGTTGGGGAGATTGTATGGAAACTCAGATCAACATGGTCATCACAGCTTAGAGGATAACGTACAATCTGTGGTTGCCAAATGGTGGAAATGGGGTAACATGAGCTGTTGGTGCCCCTAAATTTTGGCCAGAACTTACAGCCTGTGGACGATAATAGATATCATGCTAGTTATTGATGCTCAACCTGCACGACCACCCACCGACTTTGCATGAAAATTGGTTAATTCAGTCACATCAAACTGTTTGGATGTGCCCGAAACTCTTTACCTGCAAAACATCCAGCTCTTCCTGCGCAATGTCCAAATTAGTCGCACCACTCCAACTATTCACCACATACAATCTATTTCCGTCAGAGGTATGTTGATATAAGGTCATTCACTTGCACTTGGAGTGAAGCACCGCACCTTCTACACGTCAATGATCAGATGTACTCTCAATAATTCTGCTCCATCTATGAAAGTACACCATAGCATACCATCTCCTCCCAGTCATGACATTGATATCTTCCCTAGAATTCTGAGACACTCACATTCTATGAAAATGGGCATTGGGGCTTTAGCATGGAGATACAGATAGGTTTTAAAAGTGGCATACTTTCTGGAGGCACAAGGCGAGGTTCAGCAAAGGCAGGTACTCCACCAATGCCCTGACTTACAAGCTTCAAAAAAAATAATAAGCGGTGAGATGATGTGCGGTAAAGATACTGGTTACCATATTCTCGAGTGCTTTAACTTGGGTTGCGACGTCTGAGGCCATCTTGGCATGCTTTGGTTGAGAGTCAATGGAACGGGGGAGAATGATTTCACCTTGTTGCAGTAGTCTGATACTGGGATGTTGGGAGAAGAGAGAGCCAAAGTATGGGGATCAAACCGCTCAACTTAACAGATAATAAAGCTGCCATGTTTTGGCCAAACAATCACAAAACAAATTCTATCTATACACTCAAGTCAGTTCATCAGTAACCATCGTACAACCGTCAAGTGTTCTCGTCAGACCCTAAGTCTTAGCCTTGTTTCGTTAAAAACACTTCTTTGGCCAACTGATTTGTGGCTGGTATAGTTGCTCCTACCATCATTTGACTTTGCCCTCGTTACCTCCTCTACGTGTAGGAACCTAATATTATTACCGTCCTATGACCTTGGCCAATTGTTTGAGTATGCCCCACATCACCTTGCGCTCCTTCCAGCTTTGAGTCACAACGTCGATGAGCGGAATGGCTACCAAAGCAACCGCTAGGGTTTGTCCGAAAGTCCAGTCGCCTTCCTGGGCAGGATCGACAAGCAGAGATCGGTTGGTCCGGATAGTCAACTCAGTAGTAACAATGAAATATGCTTGTACAAGGAGAGTTAAGACTATGAAGCCGGCCAGGTAGAGTTCTGTTCGAGGGAAAAAAATACGTCGGACAATGGAAACGGTGAGGAATTCCAGGGCCCCAATGAAAACGATGTTGAGGAAGGGCACAAGGCAAATGATGTATAATACGATGAACCAAATTCGTAAGTGAGATGTGACTCGAACATTGACGTTGGGTAAGAGGGCAAGTTTTGTGTCCCCGGTGAACCTATCGCAATTGCCGAAGTCATCGATCGTGAACCAAACCCATATTCCGAAGGCAGAGAAGAGCGTCAGATGAGCCGACGCAAGAGTAGCCATAATCCAATCACGGCTAAGAAGCGGGACAACCCGCTCGCCCTGTGGAAACGGCTTCATTATCCATCCAATTATCACCCGAACTCCATGACCCATCCCCTTCCACCATGGCTTTGGGCCACTATTGTTGACCTCCATTCCAAGGGACTTGAAAAGTTGCTTTCGTTGGTTCGTCATCATTATCGCCTTCGCCACCTCTGCGCCAGTCACTTGTGGCTGTTCTGAGTCGTCTGTGATAGCCGCTCGTAGTGCTGAGAGGTTCTGAACCGCTTCGTCCAATATGTCTCGACTCTGGGGAAACTTCTCCTGCTTCATCAAGGCACTTTTCAGCGTAAATGCCCTCTTCTTCAATATGTCGCGAATTTCTGTAAAAATAGTTCATCGAGCAAGGAGGATGTGCAGGAATTGGATAGCGAACCGTCAGTGGGGTTGTCCTCCATCATCTTGTAAAGTAAGTTCAATGTCATCCCAACACGGCGTCTGAACCTGCGTTCCTTGTCCAACCCAATCTGTGCAATAAGCGCGAACTGGAAAAAAATTAAAGCGCTGGTATTATTTATCCAACTGAGCTGGAGGACGAGGATGGCGTGATAGACAGATAAACCATGGGTTTTGGCCTGAATTATTGCAGAGATGAGCAGGGCACATCCAGGCAGAAGGATGCCGAGGTAGAGACGGTGCAAACCGATCAACTCCTTCTCAGTGATTTGTCCATCGATGCTAGCGAGGATCGGTTGAACAAGCGTAAGAACAGCCTGTGCGTAGATGGCTGCGCGAACACCGATTCCAGAGATATCGGGGTTTGACACGATACCTGTATCGCTGCAGGCAGAGGGCATGGGTGGGGGTAGCAAGAATGCTTGCTCTCGACGCCGCTCATATACACCATGCAGGCTATGCAGGCTATGCAGGCTGCCAACTCTTGATTGCCGATTCGAATTTGCACTTCGCATGTAAACCTGATTCCATTTTCTTCTTTCTGAATTTATTTGACTGGTGCCATGCCCAATTGAAAGCTGTTCGAGATGGATACTTGAAATCGGTCAGATCAACAAGAATGGAGGAGTCACCAACTTGCCACGTTACATAATTACTTCACCTTCCACCGTGACTATACTGTGGCAGTATCTTTCGTCACTAAACTTTGGTCAGAGCTGTGCGGCAGCTTCCGCGACGGTCATTCGGATTCAAGATCAAATTTTTTGATGAGTATTCTACCGATCGTGCGGTGTATTATTACAAACAACACATCTACATTATTCGAAAACAAATACAGTACATAGACAACATGGAGTAAGAATAAGAATAGCAATAATGAAAATGAAAACACGGGTCGTTCATGCAGGTCCAAGTTTCAAAGAGGAGATCGTCGTTAGAATGCTATCTTCTTCGAAATAGTCACCTTCTCCTTCCAAAGTGGTGCCGCGATGGCAAGCAGCTGCATGTTTCCACCTGTGATTAGGAATTGTGCCTGAATAATTGCCAAGGTTCTAAAACCCCGAAAAAACACACCAATGCAACTCCTTGACCTGCTCAAGAAGTCAGCATTGAGTAGAAAGATACACAAAAACAAATTGACCTTGCTTTCCATGTCCTTAATACCTTCGACCGCGACCCATTTCGCGCACTTATGACAATTACCTTGCTGAATACTACCCTTCTCGTTTTTTCCAGGACTATGCCTGACCAGAATTCGGAAAGCCGTTGGTGGAGAGAAAGGTTGTCCCGTTGATGCCGATATGCCTAAAGAACATGAGATCTCGTTATCGAAAGTCCAGTTGAATCATACCATGCGCGTATTGCATATGATAACTGGGATAGGAACGAAGTACGTCAACTAAATAACAATCATGAAATCGTGATGACCCTATACGTCCGATAATCAGACAAGAAGGCAAGCATGAGAGATAAACATACCACTTGAAAGCCGAGAACTTCATTGCGAACCAGATTTTCTTGTTCTGCCCGCCTCGGGCGTGAGGCTCGACGCAGATTGGGCACAATCCTACCTTCTCTACACCTTTACCTTTGACAAATCGAGGTGTATAGAGATCCAGAGCACTTCGAGGCGCATTGTACAATCCACCTGGGTGGGCAACGCCAAAAAGCGTACAAGGCGAACTTCATATCGTCGCCAATCGGATAGTTAGTGAGAGTCTTTACAACGATGAAAAAAAAAACTCACTCAAGATGCCCAGGCTGATAATACGAGCTTGCCGGAAAACGTCTGTAGAACAGCGAAAAGTTGGCAGATATTTCTAAGCCGGCTGGCAGAGTCCGGACAGTAAACATCGGCCGGAGGGAAAGACCTTCGTCGGGCGGACCATGCTCATGCGTTGATTCAGTAGAAGAAAGTGGACTGCTGAGAGAGACAGGCGACTCGACGGCGGTGATGACCCGTGATCTCTTGCTCGACCGGACAGGGGTCGAGAAGCTACCGAATTTTCTCTTCAGTTTCAAAACAATTCTTGGTGGAAGTGGCGAGTCCGCAGAGCTTGAAAGAGGAGTCAAAGGGCTTAATGGTGAAAGAATATTGGTAATCTGCGGTGTCGGGCCAGTGTTGACGTGATGGAGTCCGTTGTCGATCAATCCGGAAGCGTCTTGCGCAGAGCTGTCATTGGTGACTACTCGGGGACTACACTGGATGGAACCAGGAGAGTCATTCGATACAAAATGACAAGGAGACAAAAGAACAGCTGGGGTAAAGCCACTGTCTTCCCTCGAGCCAGCAAGTAAGGGTTCCACAACAGTGCGACTGGAACTAGGTGTCAAGGGAGGCTTACTTGACGATGGAGCGGCATGGAGCCGTTCGACAAACGAAGAAGGTCGATGAAGATTTCTTGTTCGCTTGTTCTTCTTTTTTCTTCTGGTTTTGACATCAGGTATTAATTCGTTGTCAGGAGGGACCGATTCTTGGAGCTTGTCCCCACGGACAACAGGCGAGATATCGGAAATAGTGTCAGCCAAAAGATATGGAGCCGTTAAGTCATGGTAGTAGTTTCCGAAAGAAGTATGACAAAGTTCTTGCATAAACTTGGTCGGAGAGAAATGTGTTTCGCTAGGATTGACGACGGTTCCGGACGGCGAGAATGTAGCGAGATGGCGCGGAGATGGTGTGTTGATAATGGTTTCACTTGTAGAATCTAATGAGAGCATACGATGATGGTGATTGAATATCATTGGCGAAACCGAGGACGGGATAAAGTCAATTCCAGTTCCGGAACTTGCATTGTTCTCGATATCATGAAAATCGGGCAGATCGTAGAGATAGTTCAACCCAAAGTCGTCGCATTGTGGTAGATTGACTCGTGAAGATGAGGAGACATCTTTGAAAGGTGGTGAAGACGACTGAGGCTGAGAAGTTGGCTGAGTGTTAGGTGAGTCCGTCATCGGCGAGATACGAAGCCAGTCAGTAAAATCCGGAGAAGCAGAAGTCGGGACCGGAGAGCTGGTGCATGCAGCATCAACAGAAAGCAGCCAGGCAAGTGCAGCGTCAGTAGAAGACATTGGAGGGTGAGCGAAGCAACTTTTCCGCTATTAATATTCTTGAGACCGTATTTGTTGTTGTGTACAGGGCACGGACCATTACCCAGATTCTAGATCTATTACAATGACGTCCTGAATAGATTCAAGATACCAGAATCTGTAGAGATTGTGCGAGCAGTGGTAGCGAAGTACGACCTTCGACCAGTACCGGATGTCGACAGATTAATTGTACAAGCTTGCTCACTCCTATTCATAGGTATGATGAGCTGGTGGAATTGCGAAATATATTTCTAGTGGGTTCGAGTTTCGATACCCTTTCCCCGAGCAACCAGTTAGGCCAGCTCATTGCGATATTGTGCAGAACGCCTTCCCACTTGATAGGATTCTTAGGAGGTACGGGTCGCCGAGAGTGCCCAAGTAAAGACTGAAGCCAAGCGCCCGAGAACATGTACAACAAAGGAGCATGCGTAGCATAAAAAGGAACTATTCGTTAAATGAACGAAACACCTCAAAACCGCGAGGTAATTCCCAATGTTTTGGTACCTCAGCAGGATCCAAAGTTTTGCTATCAGGGCAGAGGTCTAGACACCGTTTTAACACCGGTATTCAACAAGAGCGTAACGCCACCCGTGAAAGCTAATGGACTGGAACTCTTGATTGGCCATGACAAGGACGTATATCGAATAGAGCGAGAAACGCCACGCCGTTGTACTCATCTTCAGGAATTCGGGGACATCTACGATAGGGTTGAACCACTCGGATCGCGGCAACAGGAAACTTGAGCGAGAGCCAATGCCACCTTGAGAAGAGTTTGCGCAAAGGAAGTTTCCGTTGCCTCAAGTACACGCAGCACCCTTATTACTAGCAAAAGTTGAAAGAAAAATTTAGGTGGCAAGCGAATTCAATTTGTTCAGAGATTCACTGACTGTTGATGGTCACTGAACGCAATCATCGGGAGCTGGCTACATAGAAGCAATGCGAAAATATTGAATACAGTTCATTTTTAGTGATGTATGGAGGACTAACTTGTGGTGAAGAGGCCGGTGCTTCCAAAGGGTACACGACGAGTGTGCCTAAAGTGAGAAAGATATCTTCATGAATAATGTTACTGGGGAGGCAGGAGGATTCGTCGTACTTTTTTAAGACCATAAGATTAAGAATGACCAGGACTCTTCAAGGAAAGAAAAGCTAACGAAAAAGAGTGCTTGTCAGTACTACATTGTCCTATTTTGCAATAATTGCTTACTACCCATGGCCTTTTCCGTCCGTGTTCCTCGCACCCACAGCGTGGAATTTAGGTCCATCAGATGCTGATAAATCCTTAAAATATATCGAATCCGCATACTCGAGAGTAAATAGACAACTGGAACTTACTGACTGGTATTTCTTGTAACATCGGTTCAGCATCTGGTGATGTAGGCTTGTCTTCTGTCGTCGGTTACCTAGGCAAGTTTCATAAATTGTTTAGGGCAAAGGCATAGATTGGTCCCAGTAGGCTTCATATTGATGGAAACATCCACTGCCATGATCATGACTGGAGAGCCAAATATCAGAAAACGGCAAGGCATATTAAGTTATGAGTCCACTCACCTTGCTGCAAAGCAGCTCGGAGCTTATTGTGTACAGAAGCAGAAGTTTGTAAATGAGTTTGTGGTCGGTTTTAGACTCCGACGCCGGGATCCTCCAGCGAAAATGGGTGTATTACAGAGAGAACATTACTCTAAAACAATATTGGGAGACACTGCCTCTTGAATTGTGCTTGGTACTACTACTCTCGTATAGATGATTCTGCAGCCATCCTGGATAGGTAAAATACACCATATTCTGTGGAAACTGTGCGAGAGGAAGCGGCAGATACGACAGTAGAGTATGATCTTCGAGCTAGTGTAGAGCTCGGCGTTTGTATCTGCCCAAGCATGCCCACCACCTGGGTCATTCCAGTGTGCAAGTCATCATTGATTGGGGCCTCATCCATCATTGCATAATAAATTTGTTTCGTGTCTGGGCTTTCGTCGTTTGATCCATCGGTATGCGGGTATACCTCCCGGCCGTCGGAAATACAACGTGCATGCAATCCTCGAACAACCTGCTCAAGTAGACCTGATTGGAGGTGTCGAATCTCAATAAAGAAGTCATTGAAAAGCAGAAAATAGGGCCAGCTTATTGCAGCAGTCCTGGCACTCCATTCCCATTTGATAGGTTCTCCTGCTCGACTTGGATCCCCGTGTATGTTAACAAAGAGCCCGAATTCTGAGGAACTGCTGTCAGCTTGCTAAATTACGGATGGCTAGACATCTTCCACCTTCATAACATAAAAGAAATTCGTCAACTCCTGAACGAAACATTCCTAACGCTCGAGAGGGCTTCCTGTCTTTTTGCCGGTGTAGGTAGAAGAGGTTATCTGGTGGAGGAAATAGGGCCGGCTTAGAATCACTTAATCGTAAAGGTCAGCACTCATAGGTTAGACAGCAACAGAAGTCTGGCACATACTCGTGAACCTTGATGGAAAGAAACTGTCTATCATTTGTGAGGAGAATGTCCCACGGGCGGAGGAAAGAGATGTCATGATATTCAGCAATAGGTAGGATGAAATCCCGAAACTGTTTGAACCATTCCGACCGGGGTGACAGGAAGTTCAAACGGGAGCTAATGACACTCGGAACGTTGGAACTTTCGTCAAGTGGAGCTTGCTTTACTTCAAGCAAACGCAGTACACAGTCTGTCTGTATGTTGAATAGATTTGAGTGTTACCGCATTGAATTCATTTGGAAGGTTGCTTACTGGTCTCCTGAAAACAAATGCAATGACGGTACGTTGGTCACAGGTGCCAACCTGAAAGCACATAATGTTTTTGACTTTGCTAACAATTCTGGGGCTCTCTCGAGACGGCTGAGTCCGCAGAGATGGGGAAGGGACAAGCGCTTCAAGGCGATACGCGTAAAGTGCCTAAAATATTATTTTGGAGATAATTTCTTGAAAGCATCGAAGTTCACCTACCTCATTAGTTAGAACGAGTAATAAACGGCTATCTTTGAGAACTGCGAAACGCCTTGCCACATCCAATGCAATGATGAGGCGAAAGGCTGAAAGAAACAATCAGTATATTAGCGATAGTTTACTATAATTACCTACAAGTAGGTTCGTCTGGCAGACCGACCCAGATACCATCATTACACCCCAAGACTAGAAAGCAACGTCCATCTGAATGTGCTAGATATTGTTAGAGTCGCATTTATTCAGAAAACACGACAGCTTACTGAATGGTACTGCGCAGATAACTATGCCCATAATTGGCCACCGTTCCACCTTGTCTCTTCCTTTAGGGGGCATAGGAACGATGTTACTACTGATTTTTCGGACTTCAAAGGCCTTCATTGCTGCTTTGCGCATTTCAGTGGCTTCATCTAATTTCTGTTTCCATTCATCTACAGTCGGAGCCGACCTGGCACACAACCTCAGGTGGGCAAGTCGTCCAACACAACATATCGTTAAGAGGTACAAGATAGGATCCGTTGTTGATCTTTGAATTGTATCGGTGAAGCTATACCTCAGTAGGTCCAATAAAACTGGCTGTAAACAGTCAGCCCATGCAACTAACATGGTCAATGACTCACTTGTTTATGCACGACATATTTTGTTTCCCCTCCGTATTCCTCAGGTTTTGTCATAACCACTGCATCGAATTATCAGCATCGCAACCTTGTTTATGAGGTCCCCACTTACAGCAATTATCGAATAAAAAAACGTATAGTGTACGCGTTTTCTTCGAGAGTCGTCCCCCTTCAGTTCCAATGTATAATTCCCCAGAATGAACCAGGAATCGTCTACTGTTTGACAAATCCAAATCCTAACGAATATGTTTTGGTAAACAACCGTAAGGTCAAGAACAGGACTGACCATCCATTCCCAAGGCTCGAGGGTGATGCTATTGGCAGAGTGAACAGGTTCACCACTTGCATCAGAGATCGTCCAATCCATGTCCTTGACCAAATCATTCAGCTCCTTGACGATATTTGGGATGATAACGAGATCTTCGTGTTCCGGAGACGTTTCGGACAGGATCCGGTCCAAATATGACTTGTAGGTGGGAAGATGGGAAATAGGCTCATGGAGTGAGGTTTTCAGATCTGGTAGATGACAATGACTCTTGTATTGCTGCAGTACAAAGATAAGTACAGCAACGGTGCAGAGACTCGGGGAAACCCACCTCGGCGAAAGTCAGGAAAGACGAGTTTTTGAACATTTCATCGTCTACCCGATATTCAGCGATTCGAAAGTTCAACGCGTATGCTACATATGCATCTTTGAACCCAACGACTGCGTCCAAAAGTAAAGACGCAATGCTGCTTAGAAAAGGGTGTTCGGCGCGTTGGCGCACACATGAGTTTTCAACAAGATTTTTTTGATGCTCATATATCGTTGCATAGTTATAAAAGACATCAAAAATGAACTGATGCCGTTCATCGGGGGCGATTATTGGTGGGTCTGCTTGTGCGAGCGGGACGATATACATCTAAAACAGGATCATCAATGACCATGATACATCGAAGCTCGGTATTACTGACATTATTCAAATTCTCCAAACGTCTTAAGTAGGCTATCTCGGCTTCAATAAATTCAAAAAAAACTCTGAAAAAATGTTAAACCATAGTTTTGGCGAACAGACAACAAGAAAAGGCTGACGATTGACGAATTGCATCATTGGTGTTTTTGAGGCGTTGCTTGACCATTGCGGGTATGGTGTCAATCCACCCCCAGCTCCTGGGCGACCCAACACGCATCTCCAACTGGATGCTGCGTATTCTAGACTGATTAAGCATTGAATGAATCAATGCAATGGCCTTTGCCAATGGAGCCGAATTGGAATCATTGATTGGCGTTTGCGACAATAACCACTGCAGGATGACACTAGTTTTTTGCAGATGTTCGATGGGTCGTTTGAGTAAGTGGGCGAGGTCAAGCTCAGCAGGCCACCCATGCCGTGTCGGTTGTTTGGGATATTGTCGCTGAAAGGCAAGGAAATGAGGGCGAGTGTCCAACAAATCAGATTCACTTACACACCTCTAGGAATTGTCTGAATTTGCCATTAAAATCTATTTCTTTCCTCAACTTCTCCTGAGAGTGGGCATAGTTCGGAATGTAGATCTGGTATACTGATCGGACCTCAAGCATAGCTACCAAGAAAATATTGCCAATTCGATCGGTCAGAGGCCCAGCGGCAAGCCCGTGAGCCATCGAATCGAGGAGATGACGCGTACACTCGCGGAAATCAATTACATTGCTGAATACATCATGAATGAAGTTTTGCAAAAGGTGGGTTGGTACAACAGAATCATGGGCCTCTCGCAAAGGGTCGATGAATAAATGTTCGATAAGGCCGAGGCTTTCGAGAAACTTGTTTTCTCTCGCAAGGAGTATATCTATGATCCTGTAGATTGAATGAAAACATTTCCATCAGCAACTTTAGATCCGAGGGTTTCTGAAATGTAGGGAAATTACCTTTGCCTACTAAGTTCATTCTGCGATAGTGACAACAAATTCTCGGTCATCCTGGATTCTTCTTCCTGGAGTTTATCAACCTCTGTATGCAAATCACATAAAACAGAAGACGGAATGCCCTTCGAAATTAATTCATCAAGTTAGCATAAAGTTGATATATACGAGGAAAAGGCTTTACCTTACGAGGGCATGAAAACGCATAGCACGGAGCACCACCAGCACAGCGTGGAGAATAGCATGCGCTCAGCACTGAGATAACACCTGTAGGTTGTTGCACCTCATCCGTTAATACATCCCATATTTTCCCATCCTTCAGAAACATGTACACGTCCGAATAGCCATCCCGAACTTCACACTGTTCCCAATCAACACCAAAAAATAACAGCCGACTTTGAAGACTCCGAGCGACATACAGAGCGAGCAACCTGTTTGTGCATTTGGTCCCATGGTTGACTTCAAGATCGCATTGAATCTGGCCTTGAATCGTCGACTACACACACAAAAAATGTTAACTGAGCCGTATTGAGTTAGACAAGGAATCAAAGACGCACAACAATGTGTCTCCCTGTACATGCCACTGGATACGAGATGGCATGTTGGTCGAGGGTCTGTCCACAAATTGTATCCCGCAATCGCCGGGCTATGCGGGACAATGAAGAAAATTGCGTAGGTATATGGCCGATGATCTCCTCGCTATCGTCGTCAAATGGTATGAATTTATCCATTCGTTCACGAGGGTCCAGTGGAATAGTCAGAAAAGCATTCGCTGCTGAATCCAACGGCACGGGCTTAGGTTCAATAAGAATCTCTCCTTCCAGATTGCCCTCTTCATGACCATCTGTAGGGAATGAGGGTTCAAAGAATTGTCGATGCTCGTGAAAGACGGCCGCCAGTTGCTCCTGTTCTTCATCCAAAAGTGTGGGGTTGGGTGCCATCATGATTGGTGTTCTGCCTACGCATGGATTTGAGCGCCCATGATCAAGATTTGGTTGAACGCAGGTTACTATATCCCACGGGATGGGGCTGGTCCCTCTTCGGCGGTTTCAGCTTCGGCCCACGGCCAGCAACACGATTTTTGCCCCTCGGAAAAGGTAGAGGCGGGCACTGCCACGCTCAAACATGGACAGATCCATATAGTAGGCTCTAAATAGACATTATTAGAAAAGCAGAAAAATATTTTTTCTAGCAGAACTCACAAATTTTAGGTTCCTCACTGGTTGTAAAGCATGAGATGAGTTTTAGAGTCCACAGCTGTCCACAGAGCCGGATGCCTAAGTTCCTTGTCCGTTTTCAAACTCCGATATACGTGGAAGTCACGCACAGCGACCCTGGCATTCTCGTCACCGACGTTGACGTCTTGCTCGCCAGTTCTTTACTTCTACCTAATGCCTCTGCTCCTTCGTTTCATCTCGTCTCTCCTCTTCTTTATATACCTCTCAATAGCAGTGAAAGCATCAGCGCTTACGACCGCCATCGCCCCCAACGAGCGGGTGTGTTTCTACGCGGACGTTGACAAAGCTGGAGAGAAAATCGGGGTGAGGCATTTGGCTTGTGTTCATGTTCGTTGAGCTGGAGCTGATTTGTTTTCCTTTAGTTTTACTATGCTGTATGTCTTTGCCTACTGTCTAGCCGAATTATTGAAGTCCACGAGTGGTAACAACATGTTCATAATTCTCCAGGTCCAATCTGGTGGCTCCTTCGACATCGACTTTGACATCAAAGACCCCAACCAAAAGGTCATCCTAGACGGCGAACGCGAGCGGCAGGGCGACTACGTCCTCACCGCAAACACTGTTGGCGAATACTCATTCTGCTTCGAAAACGACATGTCCACACTGACGGACAAGCTCGTCGATTTCGATATCATGGTCGAAAGCGAGCCACGTCGCGAAGCGCCTGCGAAGCCTGGTCAAATTTCGGAGCACACAAGCGCATTGGAGGAGAGCGTGTTCAGACTGAATGGGATGTTGATGAATATCAAGAGGATGCAGAAACAGTCAGTGGACTTTTGTCTGTATCTGGGTCTTTTTATTCACGTTTGGAACTAGCCATCATACGCAAGAGAACCGTGGTTTCTCAGTGGTCAAGTCCACACAAAAGTGTGTTATGTTTTCGCCCCCCCTTCAAATTCTAACTACTTTCCTCTATAGTCGGCTGTTCTGGTATGCTATTTTCGAGAGTCTGGGGATTATCACCATGGCTGTGTACGCCTTAATCTTTCGTATTTGTTCACAAGACTCACATTGTCCACTCCTTTCAACAGGCTTCAAGTATACATCCTGCAAACGTTCTTCACGAAGACAGGCAGAAGATACAAAGTTTAATAACTGCTCTGCGTGCTTCATCCTGCTCATGTATTTATGACCCGATAATATTCGATGCTTGCTTTCGGACGCTTCTGGCCTGAAGTCAAAGTCGATGTCACATGAAGAATTATGCATGCACATTATCGCTGCTGTATGATCGAACTCAATCTGTAGGCACTTTGCAGGGTTTACATTCACTCTTGTTTGCGCAGTATGATGCATCCCACATCAACAAATAGTGCTTTATTCACTTCGGATCTACTCTTGCTTCAGACAATCCGTCCAGGATTTATCTTTGGGGGTTGAACCAACCAGACGGGGAAGGCTACGAATTCCTTGTGCATATCTTCTCTCTCATTCTATGGTCTGACCATTCTTAATTGAAGTCAAAACTTTCCGTGCGCCAGGATGTATAGGTTTTGTGATGAAATGAGTAAAACAAGGATGCACATAATTGCAGAAGTTGAAGTCCAATGTCCATTATCGCATTCTTTTTCTAAGGCTATCGTATTGTATATTTAATACTACGAGTTTCAAGGTTTAATCAAAGTTGTTTGTGTAAGAAAAACAAAGGTGTCAGAAGGTAGGACCCGGTATTAGATACACAGAGAGCGAAAGCGAAAAGAGGGGAAGAGGAGCATAACATCACGAGTCGAAGGGGAAATTATTGAAGCGTAATGGAAAGGCAACTTGAAAGAAGAGGGAAAGGTCAGGCTCAGCCCATGAGATTCGGGCCAGCCAAGTCATCCATTGTGGGCTATTCATGTGAGGGGAATTTCAGTGGTCCCTGGACTTCCTGGTGTTAACACTGCGTCAGAGCCCAGTACACTGAGAAAGTGAAAGAGAAAATGCGCACCTGTACTCGCCCTCTGCGGCGACGCTGAGCTCTTCGATCTCGCCCTGGACGGAGGAGAGTGCCTCAGCGGCGATGCTGAAGTACATGAGCTGCGCTTTGATGAGCTCGTTCAGGTTCTTGATGGGTTCGGGCTGAGAAAGAAAGAAATATGGAGTTAAGTGTGGGATGGGAAAGGAAAGGACAGATAATTAACGCACGTTCTCCAAGACAGTCTTCATGAGCGTGATGGCGACTTCAGTCTTTTGGACGAGATCGTCCTCTGCGTTCTCGACTTCGAGGCGGGCCTGTTCCTGCTTTGCAGGACTGGCGCTCTTCAATCTACGTAGGTCAAGAATACACGCAGTCAGCAAACCAATGAAAGAGGGGAATATGAAAAGACAGAGAATACTAACGACTGCTTTGCAGAGTCCAGCTCCAGCCTGCTAACTCGTACGGCCTGCCTGGCCTTCATAGCTACCGCAATCGAGGCATTTAGCGTTGTCTGCCAGGGATGCAAGAAGTTTTCCTGGACAGCGGCATCCTGGTCCAGCCTTGCTGCGGACACCTTCTCCCATCCGCTTGCATATAACGAAAGGGCCTTGCCAAGCCTATCTGTCTCCGCGGAAGCGCTGGTAGTCGAGCTTGCGACGGCAATGGCAGCGGAGTTGGCGGCGCGGGTGAGGGCGTGGGGGAGGGTCTTGTGCTGGGCCGGGGGTGGGGCAGACGGGGCAGCGGGCGCGGGGAGGTTGGTGCCTTTGAGGTTGGTCGCTGCGAAGGAGGTGATATTGTACCCGATTGAGGAGGAGAGCTCAGAGATGGACTCCTGGATCTGCGTGGGGTAGTCGTAGGTCTCCGACTCGTAGACCTTGGTTATCCTTCAGAAGTAGATGAATACACTGGATAAGAACACGGAGAGCGCAGTGCGTACTTGAGAATGGAGATGTGCGCGGCACGAAGACTGTCGACTCGGGCCTCGAGGTCTTTGTATTCTGAACGCCAAAAATGAACACGAACACATACGCCGTCAGTAAATTGGTGTGCTACTCAGGAGCACCCTGTTCTCCCTCCCTGAGGCCTGACAGACCGCACCCGAATATAAGCTACTTACCCTGAGGCAGCTCCGTAATCTCATCAGGCGCGACCTGGCCTAAGCGTTCGCGGGTGGCCTGCACGCTCGAGTTGAAGCCTTTGCTGATCTTGCTGCCAGCCTGGGCAAAGTTGATGCTCGAGATGCTCGATTGTAGCTTGCTCCAGCCTTCCATTGCGGTGCGTTTGACGTGCTGGAGGGTGAGGTTGGTGTTGAAGGAGGTGGGAGTCGGGTCGCTGGTGGTGGTTGGAGTGTTGGATGCTGCGGTGGCGGTGTCCGTGTTAGCTCTGGCCGCGGGAGTTATGTCCGGGCTGGGACTTCGTTCTTTCGTTAGTGTCGCCGTGGTTGATTGCTGGACGGTGGGACACGGATTTGGGTGTTTCTGCGAGTCAAGTATGGGAATAAGTGGTGTTCCGCACACCAACCGTTTTCAACGACGCGGTCTGACTGCGCCGCCACCTCGGACCCGTGCAATCACTTGACAAGAACCGCCTCTGCAAGAGATCGTAAATTCATGCACTGCTAGCATTGCTACACCATCAAGATATGATTTTGTTCTGAAAAAACAAATCGTTTATTCGAAACAGATTCAACATCTGATCCAATCTACGGTGAATTTACATCCTAACAAAAATGGGGTTTGTAACTACTGAGGTCGACGCAGAAATGTCATTAAAATATAGGGAAAAGATTGCCCACCACATAATAGGCAATGTCGCAAAGCGCCGGGCGACGGACGATATTTTAGACGGTTGGCAGCTTCAAGTACGAGCTTGACCACCATAGTGATAATGACTGGGGTATGCAGTTAGTTATCTAGCCGACAGTCTTGGCTTGCTATAGTCTGGCTGGAAGAAGAAACGATTCTAGCGTCCACACAAGTAGAACAAATAGATCAGCTGAATAGGGCTATGAAACTCAAGTTGTTCCAAACTTCCAATTTCTGTGTGCTCCTGCCTGATGGAGTATGAGGCGAAGTGCTCACTCCTCTTCTGACATCCTCCCCCGATATCGATGAGCCGCAAGGGCGGCCAAGCTAGTCGGCTTGGGAGGATAAGAACATAATCAGGAGTGCAAGGACCGCGTCTCAAACGTGCAAAGTAATGCAGGCAGGAGCAGCTGAAAGGACGTACTTTTGTTGCATCGGAAGGTTAAATAGTGTTTGTGGCCGATTGCTCTATCATTCAAGGATTCAAGGTCTAGAAGAGAAGGAAAATGGGGATAAGAATACAGATGGCGTCTTGCAGTTAAGAGTTGTCCAAGACGGAGATGCCTTCGTCTCTGGTGTTGTCAGCCGATCCACAGGACATGTCAAGAAGAAAGAGTAGACCAGCAGTTGTTTCGTGGAGAATTTGACATTGAACACGAAACGGTAGGTTCTATCTGAGTCTGACGAACGAAGCAGTCCAGATAACATTGGAAGACAACGAAAGAGTACACACTGGGAGATGACCGCGATGAAGAGTCAAGACTGGTAATCTTATCGGATGGGACCAGGCTGAGAAGTTGACAACTCGTGTTGTCCGTGAGCTTGGTTTTTCGTTGATTCTACCTTGCAATAGCATTATGATGGGCCCGGACGAGATAATGTTCGAGTAGACGGTGTTCGATAAACAGTCGTGGTGGTGCTGGTCAGAAAGTGACGGTCGGTGCCAGTTATGGAAACAAATCTCAGTTCTGTTTTGGGACAACCAACTCTTCTCCTACAACTCTGATGTTTCGTCGCGTAAGACGGCATTGAAAGTGCCATTTAGCCACCCAAACTATCTGTCCGACTTTGTTTTCAATTGTGAACAACCTAATAAACGACACTGCAACTGCTCTCTATAGCTAGTGGCATAAGACATGGCACTCCTACGCTTCGCACCGTCGCCTACGGGACCACTACACCTCGGTGGCTTGAGGATGGCGTTATACAATCATCTATTTGCTAAGAAACATGGTGGGAAGTGGATATTGAGGATCGAGGATACGGATATGGTGTGTATACCTGTATTATAGGCTTCCACTTTCTGACTCTTGCTGAATTGGTCAATGCAGAGCAGACACGTCCCTGGTTCTGTGGAGGGGATTAGGAAAGCTTTGGAGTGGGCCGGCCTTAATTACGACTACGGTGTGTTCATGTCTCTTCCAGAATTTATTTAGGAACGGTTGTGACTGGAATTGCATTTCTAGGTCCAGGGAGAGAGGGTCCTCATAGCCCATACTTCCAAGTAAATTTATCTACCCACCATCTCATAATCGACATAACTGACTGCAGATAGTCAGAGCGGCTCGACTTGTATAAAACATACGCTGGGAAGCTAATCGAGGTGAGTCCATACTATTCAGACATGTCAACTTCTTTTGCTGGACCCTTCGTGTTAATTTTGTTATAAAGTCAGGCAACGCATATCGATGTTTCTGCTCTCCAGACGAGCTCGCGGAGACGAAAGGAAAGCTTGCACGGGCGGGGTCCAGCGCGTCGTATGACCGGAAGTGCCTGCATTTGACAGAGGAAGAAGTGGCTCGAAGACTACGTGCAGGGGAGAAGCATACCGTTCGCTTTAACGTGGGTGTTCTCCACCCGTCTCTCGTCGTGGTCTATCCGTTTTCCGATGAAGGTATTTAATTAATGTTGGTTGTATTACACAGAATATGGTCGTCCCTTCACGGCCGTCAGCAAGTGACCTCATTTTTGGTCAACCCAAGGATGCCCACGCATCCTTGGCGACTGATCCAATTTTATTGAAGTCTGATCAGTTTCCAACCTACCACCTGGCCTCGGTCGTGGATGACCATGAGATGGGCATCACACATGTATTACGCGGCGAGGTACGCTTTTCGCGTTCTTGTATCTTGCGAGACACAGAAATAATCGTGAAATTAGGAATGGCTTCCTTCTTTGCCTCTACACCTCGACATCTACGCCTCGCTGAAAATCCCTACGCCAACGTTCGGTCATATGCCGATTCTGCTCAACCCGGATGGTTCGAAGATGTCGAAACGCCATGGGGACGTCCAGGTCGTTGATTTCATTGTCAGTTCTTACATCTTTCGAGAATATGCTCTTGGTCTCAGTTTTCTTGTAGAAACGCGGTTGGGAACCCGAAGCTGTGCTGAACTGGGTCGTCTTGTCGGGCTGGGGCGTCAGGCATAACGCAAACACCTCTCCGGCTGAGGTTGTGCAAGATGGGTCTCAGCGACCGAATTCTATCCCCGACAGCACACAAATTATGACCCTCGACGAGATGATTGAACAGGTGAGTTATCAGCCTCGTCTATTGTCTCAGGAATTTACATAATAATTTCATCCAGTTCGACATATCCTCCGTCACCCACCGAAACACGATCCTGGAAGCGTCCAAGCTAGAATACATCAACAAGCGCCACATTAAGCGGCGGGCAGCGACGCGGACGGGGCTGCAGGTCCTTGCGGAGAAGGTGCATGAGCAGGTAAAGGAGTCGTTTGTGGGCAGCAAGTACACGACGGTGGATATGATCAAGAAGGCGATCATGATGCTTGAGGTGGGTTTTTCCTGGGTGTTTTGTGTGGCGGAATAAGAGTTTAATGGTTATTTTAATTTTGAAGGGTCGGTTGTTTAATATCTACGACATACCCATCCATGCACCCTACGTCTTCGTCGAGCCTGATCTCACGACGGTGCTGGCACAGTCTATGCGGAGCCAGGTGCCTACAGATGAATATGGTGGGCTTCTACCTGGCCATTTCCTCAACAGCTCTCTAGCTCACTTTAATTTCTTAACACAGTGCAAGTGCTAAACGCCGTACACGCCAGATTGGACGAAGCCAGCGCAAGCACCCCGTGGGACGACCTCGACATCCTTGAAGTGCTGCACAAGGAGCAGAAGGCGCTTGGGCTGCCGACAAAGGTGTTTATGAAGGCGCTGAGACATGCGGTTACAGGGATGAAGGTGTGTTTGCTTTCTCGCTTTCTTTTCCAAGCTTTGGAAATTCTTGGGTTTAACATACCTTATTGTAGGATGGCCCTACGCTCGCGGATATTATGGATGTGATTGGGAAAGAGAGGACGTTGGCGAGGCTGGCGAGTGCGGCAGCGAATTTGGGCGAGGGTTCGAATACAAATTCGGCGAGATTGTAAAGGTAACAGAAGGAGTACTTGCCCAGTGCTATATGTGTAGTTGTTGCTTGAATGAAGTTGTCAGAGAACTGGCTTGCAAAACACATCATAGGAGAAGGATTCCTGTGCAGTTGCATGTCGAGCTGTGGTTTCACCAATGGTCGAAATCATCGTCACTTGGGATTCAGACTTTAGCAAGTGCAAGTTGTATTGGTTTATTCGACTACAGACCCAGAATAATGGGTATAATACAGTAATTCTACATACTTATTTAATTTCTTTAGGACGGAATGAGAAGATGAGATTTATGTGCATACATGAGGAAGATGGAGAATGAGGAAGGGCAGCAAATTATGGGGTTGGGTTGGTACATAGGATGAGATGATGAACGATGAATGGTGAATAATAGATGCAAGGGAATTTAAATGGGGCCAGGCGAGGCTCATATAGACATACAGATGTTTAGAGTCGGGATTGTACATTTTGGTGTTGAGTTGTTATATTAAATAACGGCAGAGTTGGGTGGGTAAGAGACCAGTAGGCTTTAAACAATCTTGGACGAGAATGAAATTGAACCGTTCTCTAAAAGAAAAAAAAGGATGGTCGGCAATGACCTCTTCGATGTGTTCGCCTTTTCGCTCCTAAATCTGGGCCCATCATCTTTCAGCCAAGTAGGAGTAAGGCAAGATTTCAGAGCCTCGATCCTGCCAGCACTTGCCAGCTAATGTGATAGACGCATCTTCGAGTTTTTCCGAACCCAAAAACACAGACGGATGGCCAACGCATGTAGGCCCTTTATTTAGCCATGGATAGAATGTTCATCCGCCATGATCATGATAATGAGCTTAATGTGCCTCGCGGGGTCGTGCAGGCAAGAGCAATGTGGCAAGGTGGGAAGGGCGCGAGATGACAGGCCGGATGGACGCCCATCCATGCTCGTAGCAAATGAACGCGAATGCGGAACATCCTCCGTTGGACCGTCCTCTGCAAAAACTCAGAGTCAGAGTCAAACTAGGCACCGCGCCGATATCGAGTGTATTTTTGGATGTGGGATGACGGGAGCCCCGGATGGTTAGAGCGGAGACGGACAAAAGTCGGAAGAGCGCGCGGTCGGTCGGGTGCGTTGATAGGCTGATAAGGGCTCCTCGAGACTCGAAGAGGAAGGAAGGGCTATTCTTGTTCTGGTCTCAATTCCTTTTGCTTTGCGCGTGCCGGTTCTGTCCGAGGGGTGCGATCGGGTGAATGTGGGATGACGAGGGGTGGGTCATAAGGTGAGAGGGTGGGAGGGTGAGGCTCTCAGAGGGAAGAAAGAGATGGCGACTCGGCTTTGGAGTTTGGAATGGGTGGATGGGTGTAGGCAGGCCGGTACGCACGAGGAAAGGAGGTGAGAAGAGGTGATCATGGGTGACATCATGTTGGAAATATTGGTCATTCGTGATCATAGATGAGTCCGTGTCCGTGTTGGGTCGATGCTTGGGCTTCTGCTCGTGTTGGGAGTGGACTTTGAAGAAGGGGTTGGAGATGGAGTTGCTTTGGCAGCTTCTGAGGAGGCGGGTGTTGGTGGGGATGGAGAGATGATGGCTACGATTACTGAAATGTCTGGGAGGAATGATTTTATTGAGTTTCGACTGGTTGTAGATAGCAAACCAAAAAGGACTGACCGTCGTGTTTACCCCCTCTGAACACCTTTCCCGCTAATTTTGCTCGACGTGCAAATGGAACTTCAAATTCGTCGTCATTTTCATCTTTGCTTTCCTCTGAGGTGACTAGAGAAACGGTAGGTTGAGACGAAGACAACACGTCTTTCTCCGTACCCTCCTCGGTAATGACGCTGAAATGCGGCTGGGGCGAGGCTGGACGCTTCCGAGGAGAGGAAGACCCTGACCTGGGCCGGATCTCGGATACGCGTTTGGCACGAGAGCAGAGGGCCTCGGAGAGCATGCCTGCGAAGGCTTTGCGCCGGAGGAGCTGGGTGTGGGCTGACTCTGGGGTGTTTTCGCTGTCCTTGTCTTTTTCTGTTTCTGGAGGCAAAGGCTGTGAGGAAAGCCCCCATGAGGCGTTCTGGCGGAACTTGAGGACCTCGTCGAGGACATCTTCATCCCAGAGGTTGTCGGAGAGGCCGTCGGAGGCGAGGATGAGGATATCGTCTGCGCGTACGGGGAGGGTGAAGGTGTGTGGCTTTACGGGGAGGGTATTGTTGGTGGTCGGATGGTTGGGTGAGGTGGGCGGAGGTGGTGGGCCCAGTTGGAGGGGGTGGTTGTACTGCAGTGCAACTTTTTAGTACGAGTGTTGTGAATAAAAAATAGTATGGAGACTTACACCCCACCACATTTCGTCGCTGCGCCATGCAATCTTGTCGCCACGGACGAGCATGCCCATGCAGTCGCCAAGGTGTGCGATGCGGATGACGGCGTCGTAGGGTTTCGCCGCAGGATCTTTTGTGTCTATTTCAGGTTCGGATCTCGGTGGGAGAACGTCGGGAGTATAGACTGAGCCTGCTGCATAGTTCTTGTGCGGGGCTTCAGGGGACTGGGGGAGAGGTCCTGAGGAAGAGGAGGGTGGGTGGTCGAGGACTGCGAGGAGGGCGGTGGAAGAGCCTGTTGTGAGAGGTGTGGGTGTTGGTTGAGAAGGGGCGAGGTGGGATTTCACTGTAGAGTCGTAGGCCCGCTCTAGAATGCTGAGCACGTCGATGCCCTCTGAGAGCTCTTCGAGGGATGAATGCAGGGAGTCCTCGAGTTCGGAGAAGGAGAAGACGGAGGGTGGTGCGGGTGGCGGGGGACCCAGGGAACGGGGCTTGAGGTGGTGCTGAAAGGAAAAGTGGGTTGTGGGGGGCCGGGCAGTGGGGTTATCTTCCATGGCCTCGATCTCGGCAGCGCAAAAGTGCATGAGGCGGCGGGAGAAGAGGGCACTGGGTGTGGGGTGGTGCGGGGATTGCGGACCACACCGGGCCCAGCCGCCAACGCCGTCTGCTATGCCCATGGCGTTGTCGCGCACAAAGTAGGCGTCCTCGCCAACCTGGACGGAGAGGGCAGTCCCTGGGTAAGCGGTGGACGAGTGGAAGGCACGGCGGTGCTTGGGGATGCCGTATGCACCGACATCGAGCTGGTACTGCAGCCGTTGCCGCTTGTGTGCACGGGGGGTGTCCGGGTTGTTCGGAGCGAGGGCTGAGGAGACAGGGGCGGGGACGGGGCTGAAGTTGGGGGAGAGCGGTGGGGTTGCGGGGAAGAGGGGTGGGTGGAGGCCGGTTGTGGGCTGGGAGAGGGCGAGCTGGGAGTGCTGCGACTGTTTCGGGGCCTCGCTCGGCAGACGCGGCGGGGACGAGAGGACCGGGCGGGAGGTGGACGTCGGCGGCGCCACGGCCAGCGTCGAGAGCGAGTTTGAGCGGACGCGGGGAAGGATGTACAGTCGTTGTCGCATACAAAGAGTCTCCGGCTTCTTCCGGTCCAAAATTTCGATTAGATATCGATTAGATCCAAAATGGGTGACTCGTTTCGGAAATGACCGATCCTTATATTTATGTTCTCTCTTGCAAATCGATGCAGACTCTTATCCACTCGTTCATATCTCCACAGGATGGCCGATACTCCAATCGACCCAAACAACGTCCGCGATCCAAATTCAAAAAGCGCAGGTGCTGGGCCTTGGTTCTCACTTTCATCATCTCGCTAATTTTATCCCAGCCAAGAAAGAGGCGAAGCGTCTCGAGAAAGAGGCAAAGCTCGCTGCAAAGGCTGCTAAAACCCCTGCTGCTCCTCCAACTGACAAGAAACCAAAGGCAGAAAAGGAGAAGAAAAAGGACGATGTCGAGGAGCCTTTCGTCAACACCACACCTAAAGGTCATAAAAAGGGTATGACTCGACTGTTCAATCTATTTATTTTCGTGTAATTAACGTGTTGTAGATCTGTCCCAGCCCATGTCCGCTGGGTACAACCCCATAGCTGTCGAGTCTGCCTGGTACGACTGGTGGGCTGCCCAGGGTTTCTTCAAACCCGAATATAAACTCCCATCACAACAACACATCAAAGACGAGGACCGAGAAACCTTTGTCATTCCTGCTCCTCCGCCCAACGTTACTGGCAGTCTGCACATCGGACACGCGCTGACCGTGGCCATTCAAGATGGTTTGATCAGGTGGAATCGCATGTTGGGTCGCAAGACTCTTTTTGCCCCAGGTTTTGATCACGCAGGCATTTCTACACAGAGCGTCGTCGAGAAGCGGCTCTTCAAAGCAGAGGGAAAGACAAGACACGATCTTGGACGAGAGAGGTTTTTGGAAACCGTTATGGACTGGAAGAATGAGTATGTGTGCAGGCTTCTGTCTTCTCGTCTGCTAATTAAATTTTTTCTAGCTACCAAGGCAGAATCACGAACCAGCTATACAGACTTGGTGGCAGCTACGACTGGGACAGGGTGGCTTTTACCATGGACGACGTGTGTTTCTACTTTCTTCACGTCTTACCCCTCTCATCCCTTGACAGAAACTCAGCAAAGCCGTCATCGAAACATTTTGCAGATTACACGAAGACGGTATCCTTTACCGCGCCAACCGCCTCGTCAACTGGTGTGTAAAGCTCAATACCACTCTCTCCAACCTCGAGGTACGTTTATACGGCCATGTTGTCTATGGAAAATCTTAAATCTTCTAGGTCGAGCAAAAAGAACTCGAAGGCCGCACCCTGCTCAGCGTACCCGGATACGATCCCAAGGAAAAATTCGAGTTTGGTGTGCTTGTCAGCTTTGCGTACGAGGTCGAAGGCTCTGGTACGTGTTTCCCCCCGTGCTTCAATTTCTAGAGCTAACAACGCGTCGGATCGACAGACGAGCGCATCGTCATCGCCACAACCCGTCCAGAGACCATGCTTGGCGATACAGCCGTCGCCGTGCACCCCGACGACCCGCGATACAAGGTCAGTCACCCTCTTCACACGTTTCCTCCCATCCCCTCACACCAACGCTTGCCCTTGTATTATAGCACCTCCATGGCAAGACCCTCAAACACCCCTTCCTCCCTTCCCGGCGCGTGCCCATCGTCACAGATTCCATCATCGTCGACATGGAGTTCGGCACGGGTGCGGTCAAGATCACGCCCGCGCACGACCCGAATGATTACGAGGTCGGCAAGCGGCATGGGCTGGAGTTTGTAAATGTGCTAAATGATGATGGGACGATGAATGCGAATGCTGGGCCGAAGTTTGAGGTGAGTTTGTTTCGTCGGTGGGTGTGGGTGATTGGTGAACTGAAGTACTGTATATAGGGCATGAAGAGGTTCCATGCGAGAGTGGAGGTTGTGAAGGCCCTCAAGGAGCTTGGGCTGTATGTGGAAACGAAGGAGAATAAGATGCAGATCCCAATTTGCCTGTGCGTTTCGGTTTGGTTTTCCTATTTTTTTGGAGGGGCTTACAATTGGCTTTTTTGTTAGTAAATCAGGAGATATCATCGAGCCCATACTCAAGCCGCAGTGGTGGGTGAACTGCAAACCTCTCGCCGAGGAGGCTATCAAGGTACATCCCCACCCATCCCACTCTGCCCTTTGCTATTCCTAACAACCACACCACCCGTCCAGCGTACCCGCGCAGGCGAGCTCATCATCAACCCCAAGCAGTCCGAGAACGAGTGGTACCGCTGGCTCGAGAGCATCCAGGACTGGTGCATCTCAAGACAGCTATGGTGGGGGCATCGCTGCCCCGCGTACTTTGTGCGCATCTCTGGCGCCGAGCAGGACCCGAACGACGGCGAACATTGGGTAGTCGGGCGGACGAGGGAGGAGGCGGAGGAGCGGGCGGCGAAGATGGCGGATGGGCGGCCGTTTGAGCTCGTGCAGGATGAGGATGTGTTGGATACGTGGTTTAGCTCGGGGTTGTGGCCGTTCTCGATAATGGGGTGGCCTGATAAGGTGCCTTTTTTTTGCTTTTCTTTTATTCATTTATTATTTTGAGGGCTGATGTGTGTGTTTTTTTGGGTGCGGTGCAGACGCCGGACCTGCAGAACTTTTACCCATCGAGCTTGCTAGAGACGGGCTGGGACATCATCTTCTTCTGGGTGGCAAGGATGGTCATGCTCGGGCTGCACCTCACTGGGTCCATGCCGTTCAAAGAGCTGTACTGCCACGCCATGATCCGCGACGCGCACGGGCGCAAGATGAGCAAGTCACTCGGGAACGTCATCGACCCGCTGGATGTCATCCAGGGCTTGAGCCTGGAGGACCTGCATCAGAAGCTGCTAGAGGGCAACTTAGACGAGAGAGAGGTGGTCAAGGCCAAGGCGGGCCAGAAGAAGGACTTCCCTAAGGGCATTCCGCAGTGCGGTACGGATGCTCTGAGGTTTGCGTTGTGTGCTTATTCTGGGGGCGGTGAGTCATGGTGAGGTGGTACGTAGACGGGGACTGATGTGCTCCTTTTTTTAGGAAGGGATATCAATCTGGAGATTCTGAGAGTGGAAGGGTACCGCAAGTTCTGCAACAAGATTTTCAACGCGACCAAGTTCGCGATGCTGAAGCTGGACGAGACGTTCGTGCCCCAGGCGTCACCCAAGGTCAGTGACCAGGTCTGATGGTGGTGTTCTGCTCTTGACTAATGTCGCATGTACTTGGATCAGCCCACGGGTAACGAGAGCCTCGTCGAGAAGTGGATCCTGCACAAGCTGAACATCGCCGCAACCGAGATCAACGTTCAGCTTGCGGAGCGCAACTTCATGGCTGCTACTAATGCAGCTTATAACTTCTGGTTGTATGAGCTGTGCGATGTGTATATCGTACGTTCTGATCACTTAAGTCGTCTTCGAGAATTGTTTTCATATTTCCTTATAGGAAGCGATGAAACCGATGACAGACGACTCCGCCCCTGCCGCGACACGCAAGTCCGCCCAGCAGACACTGTATACTTGTCTGGACTATGGTCTGCGATTGTTGCACCCGTTCATGCCGTTTGTTACAGAGGAGCTATGGCAGCGCCTACCGAGGATGCCAAATGACCCCACACCGTCAATCATGGTGGCGCCATTCCCAGTGAATGTATGTTGAGGATTGCTATCTTCAATGGGGTCCATGATTAATCGATTTTTTTTCTGTTTAGGACCCAGCGTTTGTGTTTGAAGATGCGGACAGACAGTTTGATCTTGTATTTTCGACGTTGAAAGCTTCAAGGTCGCTGGCTGCTTCATATACCCTGCAGAGCGATATCCAGTGTACGTTCCCGTCCTCTGTTCAATTTCGTGTTTTATTTACTTTTCGGCTCGTAGTCTTCATCCAGGTACAGACTGATGCAGACGAGGCATTATTCACGCCCCAGGTGGCGACGATCGTGGCGCTGTCGAAAGGTTGCAAGAGCGCAAAAGTCGTGCGGGACATCAGTGAAGTCCCGGCTGGCTGTGGCAGTGCGGTGGTGACCTCGTCAATTATCGTGCATACACTTGTTCGGGTTCGTATCATTTCAATACGCAATGGTAAATAAGTTAACGTGGGATGATGTTCATTTCTTTCGTTTTTAGGGACTCGTGGATTTGGACAACGAGATTTCCAAGTGCGAGAAGAAACTTGATCTGGCAAAGATGAACCTACAAAAGGTTGTCAAGGTCGAATCGCAGCCGGATTACGAGGAGGCCGTTCCAGAAAATGTGCGATTAGCGAATTCTGAGAGGGTACGCCTGTTTTCGTCTACTTTACACTTATCTTCATTCATGTTATTTTTGTTTAGCGGAAGACTTTGGAGGCTGAGGTAGCAACATTGGAGACGTCGAGGGAGATGTTTGTAAAACTCAAATAATTTTGCAGATTTATAGTAGATATGTTCTTAGGAATGATAGTTCATACAGATAATTCGTTTTACTAGCGTTTCCAAAGGTAAATTGCCAGCAATCGCCTCGAGACAAAAATGCGGGGTACGGGTTCGACACGGAAATGTTCATGGAAAATGATGGCAGAGTGTTTGGTTGGTAAATTACATAGCAGCTTGCTGCATGGGCATAGACGACATAACGACTTCGGCATGCTAGACTTGTGACAAAAGCAGGTGGATGGCCACCGAAAAGCACTACTCTCTCGCCCTGCAAAGTGACACCCTCCCATCCCCGAATCCACAGGTAACAAGGCAAAGCTGTCCATGCACATCTAAATTACTTGCGAGTAGCCTGCGACTTGATGACCTTCTTGACAATCTTTGCTTCCTCCACCAAAAATGCCCGCAGAATGCTAGAGAACGAGAATGAGATAAATGTTAACAACATGACGCAACACTCGAGACTCACCGGGACTTCACGCAGTCACCGCACCGTGAGCCACCATAGGCCCGTCGCACAGTCTTCTGACGCTTAGAGATAGTGGCGTACTCGCGAGGACGCAGAGCGGGGATCTATACCGGGAGGGTCAGACACAAGTCGAGGGTTTCATTAGAGATGAACGTACACCAGGGAGAGCAATGCCGCAGTCACCGCACTTGGGTGCTGAGCCGAGTTTTTTGAGGTGGTGGTAAACGAGTTTGCCACCGGGGGTTTTGACCACCCGTCTGCGGTGGATGTCGTGTTGTATGACTGGCGCTTTCGGAGGGTAACACGTTGGGCCATTTTTGTCGGTGAGGAGGTCGATGGCGATGGCGATGGCTAATGTGTGATGTTCTGTTGATTCTTTGAAACTGACTAGGACCACCGGTAACTGCCGATTCTTGCTGGAGGAAGTCAAACTCCGCTTGAACGGGAAACCTTGTTTGGCGTTGTCAACACAACTTGCCGCCCATTTCGTTGTTCCCTGCAGCGTCCAGCTACCAAAGCTTCACTATAATTCAAAATGGTACAACCTCATTTCGCCTTACCTTCTAGTTGACTGACTCTCCGCTCTCCCACAGACTCTCGCTGTCGACCTTCTCCACCCCACCGCCGAATACGAAGCACGTCAACACAAACTTAAGCGGCTCGTGCAGAGTCCTAACTCGTATTTCATGGATGTGAAGTGTCCTGGTAAGTCTGTCTTCCTGGTCACGATCCAGTCCTCAATATTCGTACTGGAAAGACCGCCGTATTGACACTCTGTCGTCTTTGAATAGGCTGCTTTGCCATTACGACCGTATTCTCTCATGCCCAAACGGTTGTCGTCTGCCCATCGTGCACAAGTGTGCTATGTCAGCCCACGGGTGGAAAGGCGAGACTAACGGAGGGTGCGTTATTGGTCTTCACTGATCCTCTGTTCGTTGTCTTACGTGCATGTCCCAAATATCAGGTTGCTCATTCAGGAGAAAAAGTTAATTGACTGGAGATCCTCGCTCTTTATTCGCTTGTTTTATCTACGGCTTTATACATCTTTCCAACATCTTTCATGCATTCTTCCCGGTGATGATCCTCTGCTGTGTAACACCTAGGCTCTGGGACACTCCAAGACCTTGTCCAGAAAATTTGCGGTTCTGGCAGCCAAAGTTTGCAAATTTCTTGTCGTTTATGAGTCATGACAGGATGGTGAGGTCATTGGTCAAAAAAACACCAGGTCTTGTTCAGGCCAAAGGAGTTGAGAGGCTCCCAGGCCATCAAATTTTTTATGTGGTGGTTTAAGTTGATGTTGGTGCATTAGGGGAGCTCACGATAGCGGCCTAAGCGACGCTTATCCGCATTTTGGCTTAAACGGCTTGTAACGCGTGATGCCACCTGATGCAATTTGATGGCATCAATTTTTGGTGCCTGAACAGACCTTGTCCATTTTTGAATGTCCGAAAGCCCCCAGTGTTTTTGAGCACCAAGAAACCTTCCATAACGTGTTGGAATATCAGATTTTTTGCAGGTGTTGGACACAAAGCTAAGCTTCGTTGTCAGCTTTTGGGTTTTGGAAATTTTACATTGACAAAAACGGGTAGGTGGCTCTCGGAGTCGGAGACTCAAGGAATGCAGATTGCCGCGTAGTGCCGAAGCTGAAAGCGTCTCAGCTCTCGGCACAGGCCAAATTCTGAATTATGTACTCAAAATTCACTGTATATATTGTCAAAACGACTTAATGTACTGTACGATTTCATTCAATTCGTACAAGGGGTGGACACATGACCCGGTTGTCCAAAATTTTGGTTTCGGACACCTTCTAAATTAAGGAGGACCCTGGCATTTTGGCACTCAATTTGGACCCTATATTCCCTTATATAGGCTGAATTTAGGCCCACGGTTTGGGACAAAAGCCTTGGGACATGGGACAGGTGGGACATTTGGGACAAATCTGACCCTTGTGTGACACGGGACGTCCGAATTGAACGAAATCGTACAGTATATACAGTGGCGTGCAAAAAGAACACACCACCCCAAATTTGGTAACTCATCAATTTGATCCAAGTGATACTTGACTGATATTTCATTGATCTTGGCCAGAATGTGTAATCGAGATCTTCATTGCTCAAACTGCTTGGAATAAAAAATTAAGAAAAATCAAAGAAGTTTCTCACTGTTTCATGGATGCATGTTTTACAATTTCTTTTTTATGATATCTCTCCAGAAAGATCATAGTGCCACTTTACTACAAGACAAATAATAAAAATACTATTCATCTCAAATAATAATGACACATCCAACATCCAATTTCCTAAAATACTGAATAGTGCAGAGGAAATTTCCATGATATAAAGGCAGTGCAAAGTTCTATCTACTTTCTTTGCAAGATTTGATAATATCTGTGTATCTTTACATCCACTATGGAAAGCCAGAAAAAAACCATATGGGTTTAAACAGAATGGTAATCATACCCTTAGGGTAGGCTCACAAAAAATTATAACCCTACCTTGATCATAATCCAGACTATTCCTTCAGGAGCTAAAATTGCAAAATCTCTCTGTCAAAATCAGACAATATCTCAATTACAGTCACTGTAATAAATACAGAATTTTGCTATAATATTCTAAAAGATCTTCTTCATCATATTCTAGGTCTTTTGTAAATTTCACCTATGCCAATACATGAGAAAAAATATTGTCTATCTCATCTTCTCCAGAAGTGCATAAAATGTAAATCATTCAGTATTGGATGGATTCCCCTTTGATTAGCCTGACACTTTTGTAAAAGGTCAAAGAGTTAATGGAAATGTCCTTCATAGATTTTTGGAATTTTTGAATACCTTAGGACTCACTTACAGGGGTGTTCCCAAATATGTATTTTAAAACTTACAACATCTGTCACAAAAGGGCATTTATTCCTCTTTAAAATTATTCAGTTTGCTTCAAAGTTCATCTAATCTTAGATTGATACCTATATTTTATGTTTACAGGTTTTAAATCATGCATTTCCTGGTTTTATGGAACAGAATAGGCCATAGTTTTATGATTTGAGATCTTATCAAGTAATTTTGCCTGAAGAAAAATATATGTTTCTTGGCTCAAATAATGTTGGGTTTGATCCAGGGTTTCCTATCTCAGTTTAAATGTTTTTGGGATGGCCTATACCAAATTTCAGCTCAAGGGGTTCAAATTCCATGAATATCTCAAAGCACAAACAAAATTTGAAGTTCAGAGGAATGTGGTAAAATAAACTTCATATTGTGAGAGAAAAAATATGAGCATGGCTATGACAGCAGAGTAGAAAGTGTAGATCATGTAAGGCCATCCTTTAGGATTAACAGGAGGGTATTTACTTTTTAATCCATAAACTGAGATTATCATTTGTCTTGTTAAAATACATCAAAAAAGCCACTGGAACAGATTGAGAAAAAATAAGGCAAGACCAGCTCTGATTTCTTTGAAATTCTTGTGTGAGGTAAAGTAGATATATAAGTCTCCAAAGACAAATTTCAGACAAAATCAGTCAACTATCGGTTGAGGCTCGCTTATTGCAACTCGTGGAGTTACCAAATTTGGGGTGGTGTGTTCTTTTTGCACGCCACTGTATATATTTGATTGTTTTTCTACAAGGGCAAGTGTTTTTGTCGTTACTTATGTCGAGTAAGAAACTGGAGGGTGGGAAGTCGGCCGAGCCAGGTTTTCATGTGCGATTGGTGTGTGAAACCTGTGACACTTATGTGACGCTTGCGAATATGCGGATAAGCGTCGCTTAGGCCGCTATCGTGAGCTCCCCTATTGTTGTTGAGCCTCTGCTGCACTTATCAGAAGCCTGCAAAAGCAGGCTCCAAATTTCGATTGGGTGACGGAGCGAGAGGGCTATACTACGTAGTCACAGTCTACTAAATGTAAAAGAAAGTACTAGTTTGTAAAATATGTTAGAGAAAACATAGAATTAAAGAGATAGGGCTGAGGTGGGAGGGCGACAGAAAATTGAGGGGTGTGAGATAGATTAAAACCTATGTCAACACAAGAGTGTGAATTCCAGGCAAAGGATGGCAAAGCCTTATGCTTACTGTATGAAGTCACTTGAAGTTTCGGATGGCGAAGCCAGAAAGTGAAAAACAGTGACTGTATACAGAGCATGAAAATGAGGATGTATTGCCCAAAAAGATGATGAGACTCACGTTAGAATAGAGATTAGATGGATTTTAAGATAAAGAGGTGGAGCCTCTGATAATCACTATTCTGAACATGAGGGTGTCAGCCCGACATGTAAGATGGGATGTGCGAAGCACTTACCGTTGAAGGGACGGCCTTCAAGCCAGCCCTGAATTTTTCGATTTTAGAGTTTTCTGTACAACTTAGAAGGATGAAAGATGTTCAGGAACACGCACAGAAGCAAGTTAAAGGAAACTACAGTGCGCGACGAGGCACTGAGACCAATTTTGATAGTTCTAACTACAGTACAGTGTACGTATGTGAACTACAGAGTGTGCAGTACCGTGAACGCGAGCCAATCCAGGCACATAACAGAAAGGCGCGGGTCTTTAGCACTGGGCGCGTACAGAACAACCGCAGAGACTTACCTGATCCGTGAGGATGCCGTCTCGGCACGGACCCAAACAAGCTCGGGAAGCATGCCGCGTGTGCATAGAAGCCAAAACATGAGTCACGGACATTCCCGAAGAACCTCAGAAGCCTAGAAGAGGAACCGAACACGGAAATACTTCCAAATTGAGATAGGAACGGCACCATGAGGACATAACGCCGTGCACTAGTGCGCGCACTGGGGCATACACAAGCAAGCACATGACTACGCAAGGGAGTTGCGCATTCCTCTTGGGATAAGACCCAAGAATTCCATTGATCGGATGAGATTTCTCGCCGACAAACTTTGGACGGATACCTGGACTCACCAGTTCCGTGCCAATGACAGGGGAGCTCATTTTTACGACCTCCTAGGCTACGACGGTACGCCCTTCAAGCCAAAACATGCCGCGCATAGCGGGTCTTGGCTTGAAATTGCTCAAGGACAGAGCCCCCAGCTCTTCGCGCATGCTGCCCGGTGCATAACTGGACACGCACCCATCGGTGAATACTAGCTTTGTAGGCCATTGCTTTGCATGGCATTGACGAGTCCTTTTTTTAAAATTTATTTTAAATTCTCAATCTGTCTACATGATTTCAAAACGTGTAATTAAAAGAACACGAATAACTACACTACGCAACAGGCTAAAACAATATACTATGATATGACGACAGTATTTGGTTTGACTCAGGATCGGGAGTTCGTCAGATACGAATGTGGGTAACATAGCATGGGCTGGTGGTTCCATGATGCGCAGTGATCAGGCAGAGGCTAGGGCAGGGGCACGGAGTTCGCGGCCGTCATCAACACGGACGGGTGCAGTAATGTGGGTGGGAAAAGGGGTACAAAGCGCATCTAGGTTGGCAATCATTGTCCACGACGACGACGGTCAGAGAGGAGATGAGGGGCGGCTGGGACAGTGTGCCGAACGACGTGGAATGGCCGACGGTCAATGGAGAGGAGAGGAAAGAAGGGGGCGGATGCCCAGAGATTTGGCACGAGGCTCGCAGATATCGTGGACGGATGCAGACTCGTAAGAGCGATTGCGGAAAGAGGTGCTGGGTCGGCTCTGACGTAGGTTTGGGCATGAGACGGTTGGAGCGAGGGTAGTTTGCCCTCACGAATGGAGGTCGAGCATCGCACATGGGAGGTCGAGCATCGCACATGGGAGGTGCGAGAGGTGTATTGTGCAGATTATGTGCACGTTCCGGTCGTGTTGAGAGGCCGCAGTGGCAATTGAGGACCGCGAAAGGATGGTGCTTGAGGACAGGGAGACGTAGGGGGTACACGAAACACGACGCCGCGTGTGGGGTGAAGGTCTTGACCTGCACGACGATAGCGCGTCAAGAGGCTGCAGGCCAAATAGAGGAGGATGCGTGGGTGGAGGCTGGGACGTGGATGACTATGGCGTAGTCAAAGTGAGCCGCGGGCTTGATGAAGGAGGAGGCGTACGTGGAAACCACGAGCTGCAAGACGACGGTGTCGTCACGAATTTGCGGGATAGATTGAGAGGTAGGAGATGAGAGCGGAAGCCACGACCTGCATGACGATAGCTTCGTCACGAATTCGCGGGCTGGATGGAAAGGGAGGAGACGCGGTGGCCACGACCTGCAAGACGATGGCGCCGTCACGAATTCGCGGGCAGCGTGGAGGGAGGAGACACCGGTTGACGGAAGACGCAGGACAGGAACCGCAGATAAGACCTGCTTGTCAGAAAAGTCAGGTGGAGGCGTCGAGTGTCGAGGGAAAGCGGGGGCGGTCGGGCCAGACCTCGGCAGGTGGGGTAACTAGTGACAACTTAGTTACGTCGTAAGCAGAAAGATATACAATAGAAACATATAACTTACCGGGCAGAGGACCCACAGAGGCTAAGGAAGGAGTGGTCAAGAGAAGATGACGGACGAGAGGAAAGTGGAACAACTGGAACGCCGAGAAGTGCAGCAAAACTAAAAATAGAACCGGCACTTGCCGGAAAGTTGAACCTTAAAACCAGCCAAATTTTGGCCAGTCCAGGACAATAATAGAACGAGTCCTATAAATAGGACTCGTAATCTTCATCGGTTTAACCTGGCTGATACAGCCGCCTGCCCGTGCGGATTCCCTCAAGAAACCCGCAAGCACATCTTCAACGGCTGCCCCCGGCACCTGAATAAAATCGTAGGTGTCTTGGATGCGCCTCGGCGTATCTGGCAACTATACAACTGGCTAAAGGCGAACCCCCTCGCCTTTGCATTTCGAACTGATCCTGCAGGTGTTGGTTGAAACATGTCGGGCTCCCCACTCTTCGGAATCGGGGGGGCCTGACATTAGTGTCTTGCTGGTGCGGCCTGGGTGTAAGGAATGCCTCCAGTCCATGGCAGTCCCTCCTGCTGTCTATTGTATTTACTTTCCATCTACTTCATACATGGACTGTAAAGTAACATCTGTTACCTGAGAGTCACCTTATGTGACACTCAGAGTAGATAGTGTTACTTGTCACATTAGTCAATCTTATCTTCTTACATTCATACCAATAAGCCTAAGTGCTTGCTAACCCCTGTCAACCCACTACTACCTGGGTATCACAGAGGGTGTGTATGCATCAGGTGTAAGGTTGAATACAGAGACCTAGCCTTCCCAAGACTTAGATCTAAGAGATCTAGTTTCAGCAAGACTTATCTGTGTGCTCGATCTCAGCTTCTCTTTTCGCTCTCGGACGTAGGATTACTCCTAGGTCTAAACACCAAAGCCCGCCAGATCGTCTTAGGCGTTAACACCCCACTTCTCAACGTAGCTCACCCTTGGTGTGTTACATTGGTGGACACTGTGGGATCCGCCTCTACCTGGCTGGTATCAGCTTTTCTTTCTTCAAGATTCACCTCTAAATTCATCATGGGTTCTCTTGATGATATAGCTAAGTTCTTCTTTGACCATACGTCTTTAATCCTTGGGGATCAGTCATTTACTCTAGCTCAAGCAGCACATCACCTTGGGGCTCATTTACTCAGGATGGACACAGATGTTGTACCTATCAAGGATGGTCTTCTTTCAATTCACCCGGAATTTTTGAACCAAATCCGATTTATTATCATCAAAATTCAGGAACTCGAGGAACGGGTTGCTCAAATTTTGGACAGGAGATCACTTCGGATTGTCGACCACCACCTCATGTTTTTCCAAGTACTTCGAAATGCTCAATCAGTCAAGCAATTACGCTTCGCCTGGGATGTCGTTCTGGACCGATTCAAACTGGTGACCAAGCAATTGATCGATGACATCAATCCTCATTCCGCGACGTCGACGACTTCTCACGGTCGCCAAACCTCCTCATCCAGATCTGCACTGACACCCTCGCATTCCGTCGCTCAAGATAGCAATGACCGCGAGGCGTCGACAAGATCGCCTCCGCACCCGCTCTCTCTCGATGGTCACCTCCACACTCGAGAAACAAGCCCAGCCTTTCAGTTCACCTCCAAAGCGACAAAAACGACGCGGACCCAAACATCCAAACCCCTTTCGTATCGCGGTGCTCAAGATTGGGGTCGCTCGACCACATCTGATCCATCAACTGCAACTCGGATGCCCTCTTCAACTCCAGCTCGTAGAAACCCGCAGGTGGAGGATGTGCAGAAGTCTACGAAAGAGGTTGGGGAGGACAGACCGCCGAGTGGCAAACCTCGGAAGGCAAACGACTGGAATGACGGAGAACCAGATCCCCACGGAGTGAGTACCCGTTCCGCCATCACATCCACCTCCTTTTCTGCTGGTCTTGCTTCTACAGAGCCAAGCACGGAGTTTGGCGTCGCCACGAATTTGAGCCGGGCCCGGGATCAGCATGTTCAAGATTCATCATGCTCGATCGCTATGCCTCCCTTTGCGGATACACGATTCCAAGGGGTAGCTAGGTTCCCAAGAGCGACTACGCCTCTTCAGAGATTTCCAACTTCGTCGTTCGTGGCTACCGTCTCTCATCCAACCCCCCTTCCCTCGAAGGTGGAATGTTCCAAGCCGACCCTTGCTTCGCTGATCCAACCTCAATTTCGGAGCCCTCCATCGTCTCAAGACTCCTCGCTAGCAAGTAGCAATGGTTTTTGTTGGGATCGTGGGACACATTACCGTCCTACGATCGCTGGAGCCCCCCTCCTGGTAACAGGAACGTCGAGGACGGCTAGGTCGTCCAATGGCGTGGATAACCACTCATTGGAGCCTCCAACATTTCCTTCGACCTCTCTTCGCCCTCCCTCTTCGACTTCACTTTTCTCAACCGAACAAATAAAACCTTCGACGTTAACGACTGTATCTCGAAATCTGCCTTCGAAAGTCATCGATCACAAACATCGCCAAAGCTCAAATACGACGGGAAAGTCGGAAGCTGGGGGGGAACAGAGGCAGTCCAGACTCGAGTGCTCGTACCCGACGCTTGATCCTAACCTTCCGCCTTTCCCTGCGGCCGGAGCAGAGACCAACTCCAACACAGCGACCCTCCCATTGCAGCTTTCTTCTCTTCCAACATCAACCCCTCGACATACCACCCTATCTCAACTGACGACTCGGACATCACACTTAAAGTCGCAAGTCAAAACTCACGAAGGTCGAGATGCAACATCGGATGGTGCGCGCAGGCAGGAAGAACGAAAGTGTCAGGACTTAGGATTGGGAAGTCAACCTCATGTACGTACCCAGTCCAATGCTTCCAAACCCCACCCTGTCTGCCGTCGAGTACCTCTAGTCCAGAACAAGCAAGACGACCCACTCTCACATTCGGCAGACGCCCAACGTTCTCACCTGGCTGTTCCAGCCACCTTCGCGTTCAGGAAAGGTCTTAGTCGGGAACATGAGGCCCAAGACATTACACCTCCTATCGCCGTTGGTCCCGTCCTGGTAACAGGCACGCAGAGCACGGCTAGGTCGACCATTGGCATGGATAACCAGCCAATGGGACCACCGACACCACTACTCGATTCAACACGGCCAGCTCCTTCCTTACGTGCCTGCCAACCATCTTCGCGGCTTGCCTTCGAACCTCAGGAACAACCACTAATTCCTGACGTTTCTACCATCCTCATTCGGTCGAATCAGAACGCTAAACGCACATCAGCCACCATGGAGTATCGTCAAGAATTGGGACTCGACGAGGCACCGATTTCCGAAAATAACGACATAGTGAACGACGGGGGAGCTAACAAGTGCGCGAACGACTACAAGGCCTTCACATCACTTGAATATCGTCCTCTAGGTCCCTTCGACTCTCGTTCATTCACTTTCAATCCAAATTGTCTTCCCTCGTCTCCGCTGACACTTAAACCCAACTGTCGACCCCCTTCGCTACAAGTTTCACATTTTCTATCTTCGACCTCACCTCCATCATTTTCCTGTATAGTTAGCCAGCCACAAAGTCGTCTTCGATCCGATTTGACAGCACTCAACGATGAACTTCACCAAGATGAAGATCCGACGGATGCTGGGGGAGCAAATGCCTGTCTGATCATAGTCAACAAACCAACGTTATTGACTCCAAGTCCGCAGGTCAACCTCAAGCCTCCGCCGGATCGTGTCGCTGTGGGATGTACAGGAATTGGTAGAAAGAGCAGGGCTACGGAGGAGGATAACAGAGAGCGTACAGACGAGGAATCATGTGAAGTACGATCGGTTCGAGATGAATTTGATGGCAGGGTATGTATTCCTCCCACTCACTTCAATAAGACCTTTCTCTCTCGCCCTTCCTGGTCAGGTTCAGCAGGCCGTTCGTCGACTTCTCAAACCATCTTTGAAGTGATGAACTCAACCATCGCATCTCCAATTCAAAGTACGATATCGTCAAACCTGGTTCTGCGTCTGACCTCGCCTGCGGAGAGGACACGCCGTCCAAAGCATGCGATACCGCCTATCTCCATGCCTGACATTATCCACGAATCCAAACCTCTTTTACCTTCTTCGACTCCAATTGCGAACCTGCGGCGAACCTCACTATCTGCATCGTCGACGATGAGGATTCTCTCTGTCAAAACTTGTTTCCGAAGCCCCTCGTCACGCAAACTTCGATCTATTCAGCTACTCGCTTTTAATTGCGTCGCTCGTCTCACAAACACCATCGATTTGAAGTACAGTGACCCTCAATCATCCACCTTGCGACTCACTCGCTCTTCTGCACCCGCGATGATGACACTATCCACCTTCAATCCTCATCTCCGCAGCCCCTTCATCCGTTCTTTGTCTCGTACTGTCACATTGTCACCGTGGGAATATCCTTGCTCACTGTTCACCCCGTCGTACAACCACACAGACTCTTCTGATCTACGATCAGCACAGTACACCCGCTCCATAGAGCACACAACACTATGCCCCCCAAAGCGCCTAGCGCGGATGGCGGCGGATCTTCCAGATCTGTCGCAG
The DNA here is from genome assembly GCA_023014345.1 of Galerina sulciceps. Taxonomy (NCBI): domain Eukaryota; kingdom Fungi; phylum Basidiomycota; class Agaricomycetes; order Agaricales; family Galerinaceae; genus Galerina; species Galerina sulciceps. Next base: position 1,958,697 of record JAEDXJ010000001.1, read on the forward strand.
CAAACATCGAGCGAGAAGCTCTCGGTTCAGCATGTCCTTCGGGACTGCAAGCTCCCTCCCCTGGCCCACCCAACGTCAGGGAGACTTATTCTCAAGGCCCTACCCCCGGCACACCTCGCTCGGACAAGGCCCCACTCCGCGGACCGTCGAACAGTCGTTCTCAGACGCCTGTTCCGCCTCCATCTCTCACACCATCTGTATCGGCCGCACCGGACGTGGAGATGGGTGAAACTCCCAGTGCGGGCGAACCAGCCCGGCACAAACGTTTTACCGAGCTGGACGACGCCTCGAAGCTGTATCTGACTTTCGGGGACAACTGGGTGTGGGACGGAGAAGCCGCCAGTTCAGCCATATTGCAACTCGCCGACTGGATCAATTACGCTGTTAAACGCCCAGACGACGCTTCCAAGGTCAAGCCAGACGACTGGAGGACCATCGCCGAGAATGCTACCAAGTTCGCTTGGAGCTTCCTCAACTCTGAGCTCGCTCAGACACCCATGACCGCCAATGACGGCTCTGTCAAGTCGATCGTAGATTGCTTCAGAGACGAACTCGGTGTCCCCTTCCAGGAGGTCAAGCCCCGCCGACGAGGCAAGGCCTCCGCCCCCGCCCTCCCCTCTGGACCGCCAGACATTGCGCCTGCGCCATCCACAGGGAAGAGGCCCATCTCGAAACCGCAAGGGAATGCGCCGGATGTTACCATGGCGCCCGCAAGGCCCAAGGCCATTCCCAACACGGCTATCCCCCCCAGGCCCCAGCCTAAACAGCCGGTGGTCCACTTTCAGAGGATGCAGGCGAAGCCTCCCCCTCCCCTCAACATGAAGACTAAGCCGAATAAGAGGAGTTACTCCTCGATGGCGGCGAAGCCTCCATCTGCCCCCCCATCCCGCGGCCCTACCCCGGGACCACCCTCTCGCCCTGCCACTCCTGCCCCTAAAAAGCAGAAGAAGGCAGCGCCGTCTTTCACCTCTCATGGCCCGCGCCACAATCAGGTGCTGGCTACCTGGTCTGACGGTCGTCCTCCTCCGAGCCTCGACCGACACCAAACCTGGGAAGGGTTAAACCGCATGCTCCAAGAGCGGAACCTCTCCCAAATGCGCATTCTGTCTGTAGGCCTGGCCTACGACGGGATTACCCTTGGGACGACCCAGGTCGCCTCTAACCTGGAGATAGCTTACTTGGTGAAGTGGGCCATTGCTGCGCATGGCATGTATGAGTCTTTTTTTCTAGGACTGTGACTTGAAATATAATGAAAATACAAAGAATCATGCATATCTCGCTCAATTCTGGGCCAAATAATATGATATTATACTCGTTTTGTAGGGATTTTTAACGCGGTCATTTTAAGCCCAAAATGGCCTTGTCACGTGACGTGCAGGGGGCGAAAAATGGGATTTATTGGTGGCAGGATGAAGAAATTTGGCCAAGAACTGGCAGAGATATTGGCAAATGTTTGTAATAGGAAGGTTTTTACCGCGGTGTTGATGGATGAATCAATCAATGAATATATGATATTGGACTGTTTTGGAAATTTCCCAGGAGCATCCTGATTACATAATATCTCTGGGAACAAGTTGAATCACCTGAATCTGACTTGAAACAGCTGAGTTATGTGCTTTTTAAGCTCAAAATGACATGTTTAGACCGATTTTCCCACATAATTGATGCCATCATGTTCCCCTGATCACATAATCATGTAGAGAGCAAAAAATGGGATTTATTGGTGGCAGGATGAAGAAATTTGGCCAAGAACTGGCAGAGATATTGGCAAATGTTTGTAATAGGAAGGTTTTTACCGCGGTGTTGATGGATGAATCAATCAATGAATCAATCAATCAATCAATTTTCGGCCTAAGTCCTGGGTTTATAAAGAATGAGTTTTGATAAATCAAAGACTCATAACAAGATTTTATCCGATTGGCTTGATTTTGGGCGCAAAATTTCCGTAAAAATCAGGGCTATAATCTTATGCCATCAGATAAACTATTACATAAGCATATCTCCTGACAATCTTCCATTTTAAGCGAAATTCAAAAGAAATACCAAGTTTGTATATGTTTCGGACATGTAATAACTTGGGGAATTTGAATATTGATATTTTTAGAATATTTGGCAATGTTTGCAACACTTTGTTTGTCCCTGTGACATGTGTTCAACAATGCAATTTTGGCCAATTGCTCCAAGTCAGAGTCAGAGGTGATATGATATATGATATTGGACTGTTTTGGAAATTTCCCAGGAGCATCCTGATTACATAATATCTCTGGGAACAAGTTGAATCACCTGAATCTGACTTGAAACAGCTGAGTTATGTGCTTTTTAAGCTCAAAATGACATGTTTAGACCGATTTTCCCACATAATTGATGCCATCATGTTCCCCTGATCACATAATCATGTAGAGAGCAAAAAATGGGATTTATTGGTGGCAGGATGAAGAAATTTGGCCAAGAACTGGCAGAGATATTGGCAAATGTTTGTAATAGGAAGGTTTTTACCGCGGTGTTGATGGATGAATCAATCAATGAATGAATCAATCAATCAATTTTCGGCCTAAGTCCTGGGTTTATAAAGAATGAGTTTTGATAAATCAAAGACTCATAACATCCGTGGCTACCTCCTCCACCACTTCCCAGCCCAAGAGAACATCTGGGTGGGCCTCCCGGCGTCCAAATCCTTCCTTAGGGTGTTGGACGTCCCCTTATACGATGGAGTCCTGGAGGACGGCACCCCCAGGCTCATCACCCCCGAGTCAGTCGAGGAAGCCATTACGGAGTCCCCGGCCTGGCTCGAACACATGTCCTTTGCAGGACCCGTCCGCATCGTGAAGCAGTCTCCCAAGGCTAGCTTCGGGACTGCGTTTTTCGACATATGGGACACCAGCACCGGCAAGAATGCTCGGGAGCTCAACGGTCGCTCCATCATGTACTTGGTTAGAGGCCATTGCTGCGCATGGCAAAAACGAGTTCTTTTTCCTTTTTAATTTCTTCTCAACTTAAGTACTAGACTTGTATTAATCTTTCTGCAATAAATAGCAATAACTTATATCAATAACTTATATCAGTAACTTAAATTCCATATATAACAACAACTGCTTCTCTTTTTTTACACTTTGACAACAAATCTCCTTCAAAATCATCCAATTTTCCTTCCTTTATACATCTGATCCCAGTAGCAATGCCATCATGATACCAAATTTCATCATTCACTATAAACCTACATGTAAAGTGATTATTTCCACTATATATAATGCCCTTCAATGACAGTTTTGTTATACTTTCATCTTGATTTTCAATCTTAATGTATTTGCTTATAACTTTATTAACCTCCAAGCTACAACAGATTAACTTAGGAGAAGTATTGAAATATCTTGTTACATACACTTTTTTACTACATAGTCCACAAATTTTTTTCTGTTTCTGCCAGTGTTTAAAGTTTGACTGTACAGATTTATGGGAAGAAGATGTAATATATACTAAAGACTGGTATTGAACTTGAGTATTTGCTTCATAGTTACAATTGGTACACTTTTCATAACTAGTGTTTGTATGATTAGAGGCTTGAAACATTGATTGTAAAAGATCACGAATATCAGTTCCTATATATCCTGTTGGAAATTTGTCTGGTTGAGATGTTTTTAATTTATGTCTAACCAAATCTCTGACAGCTGTTAGTGTTTGAGCTCCAGTTTGAATATTCTGATATCCATTGACCAAAGATTGTGAGAATTCACCATATTGGCTAAGTTCCTGAGTCCATTGTTCTTTGTTTTGAGTCCATAAGTTAAACAATATTGTAAATAATGAGTCATAAGCACAGCTATAATTAACAGAATCCCATTTCAGACCTTGAAATCCAATATCAAAGCTGACTTTTGCTTTTTTGGTTTTGATTACTTTTTTGGCTTCTAAGGGAACTATAGGTATTTCAGTGTCTTCTATTTTCCTTTTTAATTTGTTAACTTTAACTGGAATTGAACCTTTTGCAGGTTGAAAATGTTCTGAAACAAAAGATTTGGCTTTTGAAACCACAGGCTTCTTATTTACAATTGTCCATGGACTATCTTTTATTGCTGTCAGTGTTTCCATTGGCTTTTCTTTAGACCATTGAAGTGCTTTATCTATCCAAGGTGGACAATAACCTGTACCTTTGACCTGTTGATATTGTCTAATAATAGTATTTCTAAGTTTTCCGGTAATAGAAGTAGGAAGTTGGCCAAGATATCTAAGTTTGGTAATTTCATCTAATAATTCAAGTTCTCTGAACTCTTGTCTTAGATAACCTGATATACCACATTTTATCTTATGATCATCAAAGCCTTGAAGAATAACAGTTCCATCTGCAGTTGAGCCTCTAGATAAAGCAGTGTAGTATGCCATATGACTGCGACAGCTGTTCAAATTCACCACATTATACTCTCTGGTTTTACCTTGTGAAGCATAATCAGTCATTGCAAAGTTTGGAAGAACAGAAACTTGAGATATATTGATTGAAATAGGAGATTTCAAGCCTGTACAAAGAACACTTTTGCTTGAGCGGGTCAAAGGCACAACATTTTCAGGAAGTCCTGTAAGTTTAATTGCTTTGGCTGGTTTATCAAGCTTAACAAATAGAACATCAAGAACCAAATGATTTTCAGCACCTATTGAAGCTTGCCAGCCTACAACATGACCTTCTTGACCTCTGGTGATACATAACTCAGTAGCATCATTGTTGCGGATCATAACTGGCATTCCAATACACAATGATAGCTTTCCAGGAACAGTTTCAGTCATTGAATGCCTCATATTCCAAAGAATATTTTGAAGTTTTGAAGGAAGAGAAATTTGTTTCTTTCTGATTGTTTTTGCATGAGGATTTTTTCTCTTTAGAAGTCTCAGTGTTTCAGGTGGAATGCTTTCACCAATAGTATCCACTGAATAAAAGTCAGTCAAGGTTTGACCAGTGTCTTGTGCAAATCTTTGACTTCCTAGATCATTAATCTTGTCTTTTTCAGAATTTAAACCCAAGATAATGGAGACATTGCAGAATATTGAACTGCTAATATTTGGCTGATCTTTTCTTCTTCCAGCTATCCTTGTTCTAAGAAATTGAATATCAGCAGGTATACAAGCAGCATAGCGCATATTTTCCAAAGCAGTGCGGAGTTTAGCATCAGCAGGTGATTGGGATTTCTGTCTCATGTTTTGGCGCAAAATCACAACTGTAGTTATTTGATGCCATAAAGCCTTGCCAATTGCAGTTTGCTGGCCTGGTTCAGTCATAGCAGCATTGACTGTAGTGCCAACTGATCCACTGTAGAGAGAAGCACCTTTAACAGGTGCTAATTGAGCAAAATCTCCAGCAAAAATCATATTCATTCCACCAAAAGGATTATCAACAACATTTTTAAGTTTAGCAAGCTGAGCACTTATTTTATAAAGATCAAGACAAGATAGCATTGATACTTCATCAAGAAAAATATATTCAACACCTTCAAGTCTTGAATAAACTTGTGCCAAATTAGTATGTTCATTTTTTTTCATAGCCTCAGTTTGAATGCCTAGAGCTGAATGATATGTAGAACCTTTGAGTAAAGCAGCTGCTGAACCAGTGGGTGCTAGAATCATGATGCGGTGCTTTTCTTTTCTAAGTTCAAAGAAAGAAATCAAGGCTTTGATAACTTGAGACTTGCCAGTTCCACCCATACCACCCAAATACATTTTAAGAGGTTCAGTTTTGTGAAGAGTTGCATGATTGGCAACAATGCGGAATGCGCGCTCTTGTTCCGTATTTAAACTAAACTTAATAACAGTATCATCAATGAATTTTTGTTCATTCAATTTCTCTGCTTGGAAAGTTTTGTTGATATAAGATATATCTGATACAATAACTTCATTATCAGAAACATGATTGTTAGTAGAATTTTTTGCTCCTGATGGAAGATCTTTTATTCTTTGGGAGATAACATTCTTTTTTGCAGCATCAACAATAGCATTCCACTCACTGCTATTGAAATTCTCAGTAGGTTTAAAGTTGTTGTCAGGTTTTCTGTTAGTATCTGTGCAACTATCCAGCCACCCTATATTTTTAACCACTCTTTCAATCTGAACCATTTCTTCTGCTTTGGCTGGGTCGACCTTCAAGTTTTAGATCTCTGCCAGTTCTCCATGGTTTGAAAAAAGTCAACATGGTTGAACAGTAATACTCTCTGTCTCCTTGATCACTTCTTGGAAGAATGCCACCTAGAAACACAGGAACTACCAAAGGATTATTAGCTTTATAAACTATTTCATGTGTTCTATATTGAGGATGATCAGATAAAAAGGTCTGCTTTTTGCTGAGACTTGTTTTAACTGAAGTATTCAATTCATATTCTGTCTCATTATCATCATCTTCATCATCATCATTAAGTGTATTTAATAAGGAATCAAATTTTTTCAAATTCTTTTTAGAACGTCTTGTAGATTCTGATCTACGGATCCATTCATATAAAGTAATCTTTTTGTATATATCAGGTCTATAAATATAATCATCTACCTTGGAAAGTCCAACATAGTCACCAAGATTTTTGTCCAAAACAACTTTTTCTGGGCTTTCTTCTTTATTGTTATCTCCCCAAGCATCTCTGACTTTGCGAACATACAGTCTCCAATAAAATTTAACAAATTTGTGTTGAGTATAATGATCTGGATTGCCCAATAGATATAAAGAAGCCATTGGACTTCCTATTTCCATCTTAGAAGTAAGTGAATTGACCATCTTAGTCATTAAAGCTCTTGCAGTTTCCTGGCGACTATTACTGCCACCTAACAATTCTGAGTTTTTAGAAAACACTTGGCGGACTGTATCAAATATTGAATATGTTGTAAGACCTGGTTTAGTAACATAATCTGTAACATAAGCGACAACTGCCTTGACTGAAGTGCCAGACAGAAGACTAGTTACATCTGTATTGGCTCTAATGAGGTAAGACAAAACTGGGGTAAAAGTACCGGTAAGAGGTTCAACCATTGTATTTTCAACAATATCTCTAGGAAATCTTGCTTTGCATTCACCTTTGCTATTTTTGCAACCTTTTCTTACAGATCTACCATCTTTTGTTTCAATATTTGTTCTGCAGTCATGGCGATTAGATCTGGCAAGCAAATCATTGGTTTCTTCCTCAAACTGGCTCCACCATTCATTCAATTCCTTGCATTTTAAGCAATCTATACAGTTTTTTGTTGTACATAGTTCAGGTGGTGGTTTAGGCATTGTTTTGGTTGGATCACAATAACCAGTCTGTTCCTGTTTAGATTTGAAAGATGCCAGCATGTCAACTAAAGACTTTTCATTTAATAATTCACCTTGATGAACACTTTCCAAGTATTCTACTATTCTTCTTTGGAAATCAGAAGTATTATCCATAATGCGATCTCTAATTTCTTGAGGTGAAAGTGAACTCTTAATCCATAATAAAAGATGAAGATGCAAAGTTAAGCAGCCTTGTTGTTCAACTGTTCCATAATAAGCGCTTGTCTTACCATATAAACCTCTTGATTTATTGCCAACACCCAGTACATGTTTAATAAAGGTTTCACACATAAAATGAAAGAATCTGGCAGCAGCCACTGGATTCTGAGCCACCAGGCGATAAGCTTCATCAGGTAAACAAATCTCAGGTTTGAATTCAATATCTTTGTCTGCAAAGTAAAGACAGATTGGATGTTTGCTATCTGCAGGTGACAAAGTAATAAACCAAGAAGGTGCACCAATATAGGATATCAAAGACCAAATCTCATTTCGCATACTTTTTTTACCTGCTAAAGAACCTTCAACATGACCACCAATTGCATCCAAGTCCTGAATGACCTTGTAGCATAGTTTTTCATCTTCAGTTTCAGGTTTAACATGCTCACCAGCAGAAAGGCGTTTACTAATATTTGCTAATACTGAGTGGTTGAGATTCAGAAGACGATTAGCCATTTCAGAGAAATAAGATCTCTGTACTATTAGACGTCCTCTGGTTGTACTCTGTGAAATCTGTTCATGGTTAAATGCAATTAAAGGAAAGTTAGGATCAGTTTGGAATCTTTTATCATGGTACATTAATAAATGTCTTTTCTGAGTCAAGGGTGAATGAATCTTGTTCATTATTGGCTGACCGATACCACCAAGACCATATAGAAATAGCCATGGAAACATAGAAGGAAACAATTGGGGGTTTTTGAATATGGAACATGGCTTTTCTGAATGGCCTGCAAATAAAATCTTGCCATTGCTCATAAGATGTTCTAAGGCTTTAGCTTTAATTAAATCAATAGAAAGCTCAGAAAACTCTTGACCTGTAAGACCTTGTACAGTAAAAGAACATGGACCAGATTCTACACCATCCTCTTCTTCATTATCATGAACACTTGTAGCTTCAGCATCTTTGTTTATCACAGACTCTCTGTAATCAATGACCACAGGACAATCATTTTCAGGATATTGCATGAGATTGTCATTTGAAATTCCAACATCTGCATAATCTGCATGGTTTAACTTGAGCCAATTCAAAGCATTGGCTACATGGTTGCGGCGCACAAGCAAAGGTGTTCTTTTAATGTCTTCCTTAGTAGGTCTGCAAGGACCAGTGAATATAAAAGCAAGAACCTCATCAAGCTCCTTTACTGGAGGTGGTAAAACGTCATAGATTTTGGGCACAGGGTTCTGAAAAGTTATTGCGTTAGCTCTCATTTTATACCTGCCTGAAGCAACTTTGACTATGCATCTGTTATGTCTGACTCTAGCTATCAAAAGCTTTTCAACATAAGTAAGATCTTTGAGCACTTTGGGTACTTCACCGACCCAGAAGCCAGAAGCCAAAGCAAAAGATGGCATTTTGTTTTTTTTTAGACTTTTACAACATCCTTTACAAGCATGAGTACATTTTGAATCAAGAATAGGACCTGAAATATCAGATATAGATTCTTCTGACATGATTCTTTCCTTTCGAGTAATACCTGGATTTATTAGTATGTTTAGCTTATCTTTAATCTCTTTTAGGGGAACCAGATTATTAAAAGAAGTTAACTTTCCACAAACTGCACAGCCCGCTTCAACAAATTGTAAAGGGCTGGTATCTCTTACAAAGCCTGAAATAATTTGATGCAGCAGACTTCGAGAAGGGGGGGTAGGAGGGAAAATGTTACGTTTTAGATTTTTTTGCTCTATTTTAGTAGTAATTAAGTCAGCCTTTTTGGTTTTATCGAGCTTTTTATACCAAGTACTTTGCCGTTTTGCATTGGTAGGTGCCAGTGAAAAAATAGAACAAAAGCTATTGCAATTTCCAACACACTGATGAGTTGATAGTGTTGCCATCAATGCTGGTAAAGAATGTTTACTCACTTTTTCTATATCGTGACACTTTGCAATCACGCGAGCTTGACTTAGTGTAATCTTACCACATAATAGTTCTAAAGGAACTCATGCTATAATAGTGTCTTTCTTATCAGCATATTTGTCTACAGCCTCTTTTTGTAGCATATGACTGTTAAATTTCAAATGCAAGTCTTCTTTAGGATTTGACAGGCTTTTAAAAATAGCGTATTTCAAAAGAGTGGTATAAGTTAAAGTCTTTTCAGTACCTGCTCCGAAGAAATAAGAGTTATCAGGAAGAAGTATACAATCACTTCCATTCCAATTATGTGCAATCACACACTGGAGTTTATTTCTAAATGTACTCATGCAGACATTAGTAGTACAAAAATTAGAAAAGGGCAGCTGATAACTAGACCATTGTTGTAAAGATTCGATTTCGTTCAATATGCCAGATGTTGAAACTCTAGCCAGATGAAATGTTTGAACAATAGAATATACTAATAGAGGTGATACTTCAGAAGTAAATATGGCAAGCTGAAGCAAGGCCAACCTGGAAGAACTAGTATTAAGACATATATAGTTCCAATACTCGTGTTTCAACAGGAAAGGTCTCATAAGATTCAAATATGCTTCATGAACTTGACAAGAAACCTCTGTTTCTAAGGAAGTTATATGTCAAGATCCATTTCACAAGTCCCTATTCCGACGTTCCGTGGACACCCTTCCGGATTCGTTCCGTAGTATCAACGTTCCGTTCAATTCCGTCCTTCCGACGGAACGGTAGTATTAGATGTTCCACATGGTATTCAGTCCTCATGGGTTCCTCATGTTGGTAGACATCTGGTTCTTGACTTCTTTGCGCAGTTCTGCTCTCACCGAAGTGTTTCCGTTCGTCGGAGCTCGCGGAGTTGGTACAACTCCGCTTATATATTTAAGCCGCTGTAAATGTAATAGTTCAGTAGTCTGAATATTAAGTATTCTACTGGATCGTCCTCTGCATCTAAGAATCCTCTATTCTATATCGCGCTTCCGAAGCCTTCCGCCTTAGGGCGTCGTGCTGTCCGTCCGTCCAAAAATTGGGGCACGTCGTTAGGCGCGGCACAGTTCAAAGCTGAGGCCAAAGCCCTGCCCGACTTCCGTACCGTTCCGTGACTCCATTCCGTCCACCATTCCGTTCCGGCGTTCCGTTCCCACGGAACGTCGGTCCCCCTAAGCTCAGTTCTTAACATTATATATATGTATGGCAATAGTCTGTTCAAAGAACATCCTGTCAAATATATATATTTCATAAAAGCCTGAAACATAAGCATATGATGCTGCCGAGCTTTAATTTTGCTCACTGGATAGAAATTGATATCAAAGGGATTCCTTCTCCAAGTCAATACAGTATCAGAAATGCCAAATGAACGTTGAAAGCTAGTGCTTGAAATGCCAAAAGTAGGCAGAATGCCTAGGTTATGACTGCCATTCACTTTTAAAACCTCGTAGATACGTCGGGTACGTCGAGAATCTGCGCCGGAAATGTCAAAGGTATGCAAAATGCCAAGGTCAAGATTGCCAGATTACGAGTTCTTACGTAGTAAAAGAACTCGTTTTCCACACTTGATTGCAGAGACCTGGGCTCCTAAGATGAACGATGGAAATTCTCCCACTGCTTCATATTTTGTAGGCGACCCTGAATTAAAAGACTACAATCCTTTGTAGTGTGGAAACTTTTATATTGACCATGGGAATCATTGTCTGACATGCGTTGCTATGGTCTATATTTAGACTTTGTGCCTAGAAACCTAACAAAACCTAACCTAGGGTTAGGTTTTATTTGTAAGCCTGCCAAATTCTTATTAAACGCTCTTGTCTTTAGTAGATTGAATAGAGCTGTAATTGCATATATTACATTTAGAATACAACAGAAAAGTAATGAAAAACAATAAAAGAAAGCGCTAGCAAAGCACTAGGACAGTTAACTGACATGACCTATGCTAGCCAAAGAGTCTATCTACAAAGAAAAGAAAAAAACAACAACAACAAACAGTGCTACCAGAGCATTAAAACAGTTAACTGGCATGACTTGTACTGAAAAAAAAAAAACTGATCTACAAGAAAAGCAGTAGAAAAAATGACAAAAAAGCGTCAGCAAAGCACCAAAACAAAATGACATGACCTATGCTAGCCAAAGAGACTATCTACAAGAAAAAAAAGTGAAAAAACAACAAAAAAATTCCAGCAGAGTGCTAGAACAATTAACTAACATGACCTATGCTAAAAAAAAAGGCCTATCTACAAGAAAAACAGTAGAAAAAATAACAAAAAAGCGCCAGCAAAGCACCAGAACAGTCAAATGACATGATCTATGCTAGCCAAAGAGACTATCTACAAGGGGAAAAAATGAAAAAACAACAAAAAAAGCATTGACAAAGCCTCAAAACAGTTAACTGATATGATCTATACTAAAAAAAAGGCCTATTTACAAGAAAAAGAGTCAGAAAAGCTGCCAGCAAAGCATATTGATCCACTTATCTTGCACTTCAACCTGGATGATATCAGATGACCATCATATCATAGCCAGAGCTTTACATCCAGGTTGCTAATACTGATCAACATGTCATGGTAACCCAAGTGCATGGGCTACACTATCCTCCTATCCAGGCAGACAGACATGGTGGTAAAGAAAAGAAAGAAGCGATGAGCTGGCAGTTTATAACAATGTTACATATGTTACATGTCACACTTTATATAAGCAGGATAAGATAAGATAAATCAAAGATAATAAAAGAAGGCGGTCTTTGAGGAATAATGTTATGTAATAATGTTACCTAATGAGCTGACTTTGAATTTAATGCCAGGCGCAAAGCATCCAGCAGTGCAGCCCCAGCAAGCTGGAGACACATAGTGCAGAGCTGGGTGAGCAAATACACAAAGAATAGTCAAGTGGGGCAGCCATGCAGACTGATAAGTGGCTGTGTATGCTTCCATCTTAAAGCCTTGATTTTTCTGAAATTATATATATTTTTTGTAATATTTGATTCAGTAACAAGTGAGATACGGCTCAAATATTATTTTTCTCACAGCTGTCAGAGTACTGACGCGTCAGTACTCTGGCACAGCCACCAAAAAAAAAAAAATTGTTGAAAATAAGTTTTGATGGTAATATGAGATTTTTTTTTTTTTTTGGTGGCAGTGCAGGAGTACTGACGCGTCAGTACTCTGACAGCTGTGGGAAAAATAATATTTGAGCCGTATCTCACTTGTTACTGAATCAAATATTACAAAAAATATATATAAAATTTCAGAAAAATCAGGGCTTGAAGATGAAAGCATACACAGCCACAGATAACATTGTATAACTACCAAAATGTGTGTTTTCTGTGTGTTTAAACAATAACTTGGCTAATTCTCATGGAAATAATATCAAAAAAAATCACAAAACTTTAGGTTTTTTATCCTGAGCACTATTTGTACAAGCATATCTGCATATCATGGTGTATTTTATGGTTTTATAATGTATGTGGTAAATCAGGGAATTTAGATGGTAATATGGACTGTAGCAAGAAATTTACTAAACTTCGTGGGAAATTTACTAAATCTTAAAGCCTTAATATCATTTTTCCCACAGCTGTCAGAGTACTGACGCGTCAGTACTCCTGCACTGCCACCAAAAAAAAAAAATCTCAGATTACCATCAAAACTCATTTTCAACAACTTTTTTTTTTGGTGGCTGTGCCAGAGTACTGACGCGTCAGTACTCTGACAGCTGTGAGAAAAATAATATTTGAGCCGTATCTCACTTGTTACTGAATCAAATATTACAAAAAATATATCAAAAAATTCAGAAAAATCAAGGCTTTAAGATGGAAGCATACACAGCCACTGATTAGTCTGCATAGCTACTCCAATTGACTATTCTTTGTGTATTTTAACAAGTATTTGGTTAATTCTTTTGCAAATAATATCAAAATTTCACAAAAATTGAGTTTTTTTGCGACATCCCCTGAATTGTTTGTTGTAATAGCAGTTTCAAGGGTAAGAAGTGTTTTTGTATGCTTTTATAACTGACAATACATCCAATTCACAGTTTTATGATCATCTAACTTGTAACATAGTAAGTGCAAAGCACATTCTATCTTATATGTTAGGCTGACATCCTTATATTCAGAATAGTGATTCTTTAAGACCCTGCACCTTTATTTTAAAATTCATTCCATCTGATGTATGTCTTGTCATTTTTGGCTGAAATGAAGCAGACTGGCAGGGCTTATCTTGCATATCCTGTATACAATCTCTGTCATTTACTTTCTAGCTTGACCATCTAAAACTTGAAATGATTTTATACAATAAGTAAATAGCTTTGCTATCCTTTGCCTAGAATTCACTTTCTCTTGTGTTGGTATGTTTCTAATCTATCTTACATCTCTGAATTTTCTGTTGTTATAGCTTGTTAATCAAATAATAAAGCACCTAATTTATCTAGCAAAAAATCTAAATAAAGAAACATGTGGATTTCTTTGCAGTTGCCAACAAAAGAAAGAACTCGTTTTTGCCATGTGAAGCAATGGCCTCTGACCAAGTATATTTTGAATGTCATATGTATGGTAAAGGCAGGTAGCCTTTTCCAAAAACTGAGCTTCTGGTTTAACTAAAGCCAAAAGAGTCAGTTTTAAATTTCAATCAAAGAATGCAGCTTACTTGATGCTAGAGGCTGAGATGGAAAACTGGTTTGACCAAGTTCTTTAAATACAGCCAAGAAAAAGAGTAATAAAACCAGAGATAACTTCATAGGAAGTAGAGACTTAATATTGCGAGAGGTAAAGAAGCGGGTCCAAAGTTCAACTTCAACATGGATTTATGTTTGTTTGGTCAATGACATCATACATAAGCTTACCCCCCCCTGTTCAGCTGACATTCCATAAATTGAACATTATCAAAATTACCCTATCAAAACTACAAAATTAAGATGCAGGTGAGTCAATCCTACGACGCTTTGGAGGCCTTGCAATTGGATTTTGATCTTCCTCATCAGTCTCCTCCTCCTCCTCTGCTAGCGCTCTCTTTAGCTCTTTACTAACTTCATCGTCGTTGTGGTCATTGGCATTTTCAGCTTCTTCGTCGGTTTCTTCATCTTCTTCGTCAGTTTCTTCATCTTTATATCTTGGTTATAAGCCTCGCTAAATGCATCATAGGCCTCGTCATACTCCGTCTTTGTAAGCTTCCATTCTCTACTAAAACCCAATTCATACTTGCAATCTCCAGCAGTTTTCCCCCAGAGTTGGAGATTTTCGTTAACTAAGTATCTGGAGTTTTAGATCCTATAAATAAATAATGTTTTAAAACTCACTCAAGTCAGACTTCAAGTCTGTGCGACGCTTTGAGGTGTACTTTTCAGGTTCTGAAAAGCCTAGCTGTGAATGTTTTGCTTTTATAGCCTCCTTAACAGGAACTTTTAAATCAGCAGAATCTTCAAAGCAAAGAAGGATCTGATGCTTCAGCCATGGAGCTGAGCACCCCTCTGCACCTTGAAGCTCATGCCTCTCTGCAAGTCTCTTGTAGTGCAAGAGTGCTGAAACCTGCTGAGAAATGTATGGAATCCAGAGTGTCCTATACGGATCTTCAACAATTTCTCCAGTTGCAATTTCAGTGATATCAACTGCGTTAAAAACCCATTTGACGAGAGCATATGCTTGTCCCCTGGCTAATTGATACCTCTGTCGATCAATAGAAGGAATAGCGTTGAAGTCAAAAGCTTGAATACAAGCAAGACGTTCATTTGACATTTTATCGAAGTCGTCAATGGGAATAGTGGAGGCTCCGCTGGGAAACTGATAGGTCTGGTAGTCGAGGACGTTGATTAAAATTACGATATTGCAAAAAGCAAGTAGATCCAGAACTGAGGAAAAGCTTTGCAAGTCAAAGAGATGTCCAAAGTGTTCTTCTGTAATCGGATTGTCTTAGAACTAATACTAAATGTTGCTGGAAAAGGAGGCTTACCATCTGGATGGTATTTGTTCTTCACAAGGCCTTGATAATAGAACATTGCCATCCTACAAAGCAGCACACGTGTCGGAAGATGATGCGTGTTTGAAATGAAGTCGTCCAGAACAAAGGCGTGCATCATGCCTAGGGCGGTGTCCTGCATAGTCACAGTAGAAAAGTTATGACCACCTGAGCAAATAGTATGTGTTGCGGTATAGACCAGATGGACCGAGTTTGGCTTCATATTTCTAAAGAGAAGTTCAGGCTAGCAGACACCAACAAAAGGATAGACTTACATTCGCATTCCATTTTTGAGCAATATCCCCTCTAGAATCCAGTGTTTAAGTGAAGGAAACTCCACATTGAACCTGAGAAACAGGTGGATACTTGCAAGCTCCTTCAATGCTTCTAGATGAGAGGTCTTGCTAGCCTCTGCAGACTCTATACGTGAAGCTATAATCCAATATTTGGAGCCACCGGGATTGACAACCTCGATGTGAGTGCCCTGGCCATCACTGTCAATGTGGCCGAAGTGTAGAGCATCCTTGGTAGCAATGAGACGCCATCTCATATGACCCGTTGGAAATCTTTCAAGCGAGCGGTGGCAGAAACTTTCACCAGCAGTAGCATTCCAAGCAAAGAGCTCACTGGAATGATGGCGGATAGGTTCAAGGGGAGCCGTTGTGTTAGGGAGATCCAGAATGTTCAGGATCTTTCCTTCGTTCTGTTGAACACACTCAAGGATCTGACCGAGGTTTCCAGTACGTATACATTGGTTAGCGTCCTTATCCTTACGTTCCAGGGAATAGTCTGACAATTGAAAATTAAATTAGACATAGTCGGTAAATTTTGGTAATCATTTCTACCTTGCACTTCGACCTCCAAGGATAAAGGTAATATTTTACTAAGATCCCATCGAGTGAAATCAAAGGTTTCATAGTTGCAATTGGTCTCAACAACATGCTTGTGACGAATGAGCTGCTGAACTTCGGCAAGAGGTTTCTCTTTGAACTCTTTTTCATCGAGAACCACAAAAGCACTGTTTTCAGGAGAGGAAATATGAAGTGGCTTTCCATCGACGTAGAAACTCTGAACTGCCTTCAAAATGCGATAGAATTGTTTAGAATACTTTTTGATCTACAAGATTATATAGAGTGTGTCACTTCAGTGGCCCGACCTGAGGTACCTTGAAGGAGGTTTAATTATGAGTTTTAAAGATACCTCGAGGGGGGTGAACAATAATAATAATAAATAAAAGCAGCCAGCTATAAAAAATAAAAATTATTGAAAAAATATTGAAAAAGATAGAAAATTATATAAAATTTTTATGAATGAAATTATAAGTTTAACAATTTGTTTTAAGAATGTGACAATATTATTCATGAGGGGTGTCAGGGGTCCTTTTTTCAAAAAATTATTTTGGTTATTGCAGGCTTACTAGAATAGCTAGAAAAGATTCAAAACCAGATTCTAAAATGTATAAGTCCATGCTATACAGCATAGCAATACTGTGATAAACCAAAAAATCAAAATTTTAATTATATATATACATTGGCTAGCTACATAATTAGCCATATACAGAATTTGACTACCACTCACTAACTATTTTGCCAGGGGCTATTGCTGCGCATGGCAAAAACAAGTTCTTACTTTGCTCCAACCTTTTAAATGATAAATACAGTGAATAATTCACAGTCTGCTCAAATCTGGACCATTTTAAATGATCAAAGGCTTTAAAAATTGAGAAAAATCAGGGCTTTCTAATGGTATTAAATATTCCTGGTTATGTAACCAGGAAAGCCCTGATTTTTACAAATTTTTTGATATTAAAATCATAAAAATCGGCCAAGTATTGGCTGAGATACAGAAATCACTTTAGCAGTGGGAGAATTTCTAATGTTTCTGTTAGAAGCCAAAGTGTCTGTTTTGCAGGCCAATAAACAAGTTCTTTTACTATGTAAGAACTTGTAACATATAAGAGTCCACAGAGCTTCATTAATGTATAACTTATTGACCATATATAAGACTTTACTACAACTACAGATTCCATATATGGATCTACTGCAACTCACTGATAATACATAGGACCTCACTGCAACTTACAAAGCATATGAAGAATCCACTGCAATTTACACAGCATATATGAAGATCTACTTTATATGTATTTATCAACTTGTATTTCATTAAGACATCATTGAATACAATTTCTATGATAAAACTTTATAAACTCACTGATCATACATAGCGCTTCACTGCCCAATGCATAACCAGGCTATATACAGCTCAATGAGTATAAAAATATTTTTTTTCAAAAAAAAAAAAAAAAAAAAAAAAATCCATTAATAGAAATTTCCATTTTTAGAATACTACTATTTTTGGATATTTCCTTATTTAGACAATTCCCTTTTTTAGAAAGTAAGCCAAAAATACATTGATGTCTAAATTTAATTTTAGATAAGTTTCTATTTTTAGATGCATTTCCTTTTATAGACAATTCCCTTATTTGGAAAGTAGGATATTTTTTTACATTGAAGTCTAAATTTAGTTTTAAAAACAGTTTCTATTTTTAGATTTATTTCCTTTTATAGATAATTTCCTTTTTTAGAAGGTCACTCTAATTTTACTTCAACATCTAAATTTAGTTTTGACAATCAGTTCTATTTTTAGATTACAAGTTATTTTTAGTAACAGATGTCTTTTTTTGGAAATCTATTTGCTAAATCAAGTATTGGCTTATATCTCAATGAAGAAAGGAGGTACAGCCATAATTTTGATGGATTCAGGGTCGTATAGCAGATTACAACATCTTTCATCAGTAGTGTGAGAGAATTCAGGCATGTCTTACCTAAGAAATAAGCTTATATCACGTCCACGGAAAAACATACTGATGTAAAATGTTCTCGGATTCTCTTGCACCTCTAATAAAAGATGACATAACCATCAAGGCAACCCTGAATCCACTTGAATTGTCCCTCTATCTCCATTTTCCACATGTCTAAAGCACAAACAAGCCCTGTCAGTGTATAGGTATTTATTTTCATAAAAGAAAAGTCTATTTATAGATATTTATAGGATATAAATGATGTCATCAAACATATTTCCTATTGAGATATAAGCTAAACCAGTA
The DNA here is from genome assembly GCA_023014345.1 of Galerina sulciceps. Classification (NCBI taxonomy): domain Eukaryota; kingdom Fungi; phylum Basidiomycota; class Agaricomycetes; order Agaricales; family Galerinaceae; genus Galerina; species Galerina sulciceps. Next base: position 1,977,113 of record JAEDXJ010000001.1, read on the forward strand.
TTATGTAATTAGAGACTTTAGCAAAATACATGATAATGATGTTGTAGACCATTTGATATGCATCTGGTTGGTAAACTGACCTGGCATAGGCTGGTTGAACCTAATAAAAAATCTTTGTGTCTTCCTGCTAGTCTGCTGCTGCTGCCTGACTCTTTGTCTCTGGCACCCTGGCTCAAGGTTGTTCTTACAATTGTGCAGCAGACATAGTGACCAGCAGACATAGTGTCTAGTGGACAGATGGAAATCGAATGTGTACAGACTACAATAGTTTATAGTCTGCATTGGTGTGGAAAAACATACAGGGAACTTGCGTCCAGAGATGTTGGAGAATGGGCAAGTATAGTGGTGGACATAGTAGAAGTAGCTGACACAATGACCATGTTAGCAGATTACAGTTTGTAAGCATCTGATTTCTATCTGCCAGTGAATATTTCTGTTGTACTCTTTATATCTGCTATGCCTTTTCTATCTGCTGTATACTATTTGTATATTTTATCATTCTGGACTCTTTGTACTACATGCTAGTTAGTATTTATAGTTTTGACTTGCAGTAGGATCTACATTCATTTCTCTTTTGATTCTCATTATATGTCCACATGATAATGTCAGTTTGAATATTAGTTATTCTACTGGAACATCTTTTGCATCTAAGAATCCTCCACTCTATATCGTGTTGTCCGAGATTCTGTCTTAGGGTATCATGCTGTCTGTTTCTTTCAAAATTGGGGCACATTGTTAAGCATGGCACAGTTCAAAGCTGAGGCCAAAACTCTGTCCAATTTCTTTCTGTTCCATGACTCTGTTCTGTCCACCTTCTATTCTGATATTCTATTTGTCTGATGGAACGTCAGTCCCCCTAGGCTTGGTTCTTGTTAAGTATTATACTAGTTATAGATCAGAGAGGAACCACGTTATGACTATGTTGGTGAACAGTCAGAGGGTTGGACTAGATACCAGACTATGACGTAGGATTGGAACTTTGGCTTCAACGTATGTATTGTGCCTCGTTGACCTAAACTTGTCCTGAATTTTGAGGAAGTCGAAATAGAGTCAGAGAGAGTGAGCGCACATAAGAAAAGTAAAGCATGAATCAATGAATAAACAATATTTGAATTGAAATACAAACAAATGTAGACTATGTATTTATACCTAAAGTCGGATCAGGGTTGGGATATGTGTCAGGGATGGGTACACTACATGGAAGTTACTTAAGGTTCAAAACAGTTGATAAGTATCTACTTGAGTCCATAAGGTACTAATAAGTCCGTAAACTAATCTTTGTGTCTAAGTCCAGTCTGAAGGTCAGAATAGGTCAGATTGAGGTCGGAGGTGTGCATAGTATATAACAGTTCTTAACACCACTGTGTTCTTTACATTTGCTCTATCCTTTCTAAACTCTACTAGAAACACCATGTCATTATATTTACAAAATTGACCAAACCACTTCCTAATGCAAACAATAGAAATTCTCCCACTGTCATAGTGACCCTGCACAGTTTCTGTATTTCAGCCATTACTAGGCCAATTTTTATAACTTTAGTATCAAAAAAATTGCAAAAATCAGAGCTTTCTTGGTTACATGACCAGGCACATTTGGTATCATTAGAAAGCCCTGATTTTTCTCAAATTTTCAAGGCTTTGATCATCTAAATTGGTTTAGATTTGACTGAACTGGAGCACAATCAAGTGTATTTACCTAATTTAGTAAATAGATTTCCAAAAAGGGACATCTATTACTAAAAATAACTTGTGATCTAAAAATAGAACTAACTGTCAAAAACTAAATTTAGGTGTTGAAGTAAAATTAGAATAACCTTCTAAAAAGGAAAATTATCTATAAAAGGAAATAAATCTAAAAATAGAAATTGTGCTTAAAACTAAATTTAGACCTCAATGTAAAAATAGTTTACTTTCCAAATAAGGGAATTGTCTATAAAAGGAAATGTGTCTAAAAATAAAAACTTATCTAAAAACCAAATTTAAACATCAATGTATTTTTAGCTTACTTTCTAAAAAAAGGAATTGTCTAAATAAGAGAAATGTCCAAAAATAATAATACTCTAAAAATGGAAATTTCTATTAATGGATTTTTTTTTTTTTTTTTTTTTTTTGAAAACTCATTCAGCTGGATATAGCTTGAGTTTGAAGAAATCTACTTTACAATAAAGTTGACCTCTGTGGACTTCTATATCTTGTAGTCATATTCTATATACAATCAGTAAATTGTGTGGACATCTTCAAATACTCTGTGAATTATAGTGTTGCCCTATGATAGGACTATCACTTGGTAAACTAAAAGTTGATAAGTTATGAGTCTTTGATTTATCAAAACTCATTCTTTATAAACCCAGGACTTAGGCCAAAATTTGATTCATTGATTCATTGATTCATCCATCAACACCGCGGTAAAGACCTTCCTATTACAAACATTTGTCAATATCTCAGCCAATTCCTGGCCAAATTTCATCATTTTGCCACCAATAAATCTCATTTTTTGCCCCCCTACATGTCATGTGACAGGGTCATTTTATACTTAAAATGACCACATTGAAAATTCCTACAAAACGAGTATAATATTATATTATTTGGCCCAAAATTGAGCGTGCTACACATTATTCTTTGTATTTTCATTATATTCTAAGTTGGACTCCTAGAAAAAAAAAGACTCATAATGCCATGTGCAGCAATGGCCCACTACACCAAGTTGATATATAGGATTTGAAATTTGGATAGCCAATGTATATTTAGAATTACAATTTTGATTTCTTGATTTATCACAGTATTGCTATGCTGTATAGCATGGACTTGTATATTCCAGAAATTGATTTTGAATCTTCTCTAGCTATTCTAGTAAGCTTGCAATAACCAAAATAATTTTTTGAAAAAAGGACCCCTGACACCCCTCATTAATAATATTGTCACATTCTTAAAACAAATTGTTAAACTTATAATTTCATTCATAAAAATTTTATATAATTTTCTATCTTTTTCAACATTTTTTCAATAATTTTTATCTTTTATAGCTGGCTGTTTTTATTTATTATTATTATTGTTCACCCCCCTCGAGGTACCTTTAAAACCCATAATTAAACCTCCTTCAAGGTACCTCAGGTCGGGCCACTGAAGTGATCTAGGAGGTATGGGTGGAACAGGAAAATCTCAAGTTATTAAAGCATTAATATCATTTTTTAAAAAGCGTAAAGAATCACATCGTATCATGATTTTAGCACCTACTTGGTTAGAGGCCATTGCTGCGCATGGCAAAAACGAGTTCTTTTTCCTTTTTAATTTCTTCTCAACTTGAGTACTAAACTTGTATTAATCTTTCTGCAATAAATAGCAATAACTTATATCAATAACTTATGTCAATAATTTAAATTCCATATATAACAACAACTGCTTCTCTTTTTTTACACTTTGACAACAGATCTCCTTCAAAATCATCCAATTTTCCTTCCTTTATACATCTCATCCCAGTAGCAATGCCATCATGATACCAAATTTCATCATTAACTATAAACCTACATGTAAAGTGATTATTTCCACTATATATAATGCCCTTCAATAACAGTTTTGTTATACTTTCATCTTGATTTTCAATCTTAATGTATTTGCTTATAACTCTATTAACCTCTAAGCTACAACAGATAAACTTAGGAGGAGTAATGAAATATCTTGTTACATACACTTTTTTACTACATAGTCCACAATTTTTTTCTGTTTCTGCCAGTGTTTAAAGTTTGATTGTACAGATTTATGGGAAGAAGATGTAATATATACTAAAGACTGGTATTGAACTTGAGTATTTGCTTCATAGTTACAATTGGTACACTTTTCATAACTAGTGTTTGTATGATTAGAGGCTTGAAACATTGATTGTAGAAGATCACGAATATCAGTTCCTATATCCTGTTGGAAATTTGTCTGGTTGAGATGTTTTTTAATTTATGTCTAACCAAATCTCTGACAGCTGTTAGTGTTTGAGCTCCAGTTTGAACATTCTGATATCCATTGACCAAAGATTGTGAGAATTCACCATATTGACTAAGTTCCTGAGTCCATTGTTCTTTGTTTTGAGTCCATAAGTTAAACAATATTGTAAATAATGAGTCATAAGCACAGCTATAATTAACAGAGTCCCATTTCAGACCTTGAAACTCAATATTAAAGCTGACTTTTGCTTTTTTGGTCTTGATTACTTTTTTGGCTTCTAAAGGAATTATAGATATTTCAGTGTCTTCTATTTTCCTTTTTAATTTGTTAACTTTAACTGGAATTGAACCTTTTGCAGGTTGAAAGTGTTCTGAAACAAAAGATTTGGCTTTTGAAACCACAGGCTTCTTGTTTACAATTGTCCATGGACTATCTTTTATTGCTGTCAGTGTCTCCATTGGCTTTTCTTTAGACCATTGAAGTGCTTTATCTATCCAAGGTGGACAATAACCTGTACCTTTGACCTGTTGATATTGTCTGAATAGTATTTCTAAGTTTTCCAGTAATAGAAGTAGGAAGTTTGCCAAGATATCTAAGTTTGGTAATTTCATCTAATAATTCAAGTTCTCTGAACTCTTGTCTTAGATAACCTGATATACCACATTTTATCTTATGATCATCAAAGCCTTGAAGAATAACAGTTCCTTCTGCAGTTGAGCCTCTAGATAAAGCAGTGTAATATGCCATATGACTGCGACAGCTGTTCAAATTCACCACATTATACTCTCTGGTTTTACCTTGTGAAGCATAATCAGTCATTGCAAAGTTTGGAAGAGCAGAAACTTGAGATCTATTAATTGAAATTGGAGATTTCAAGCCTGTACAAAGAACACTTTTGCTTGAGCGGGTCAAAGGCACAACATTTTCAGGAAGTCCTGTAAGTTTGATTGTTTTGGCTGGCTTATCAAGTTTAACAAATAGAACATCAAGAACCAAATGATTTTCAGCACCTATTGAAGCTTGCCAGCCTACAACATGACCTTCTTGACCTCTGGTGATACATAACTCAGTAGCATCATTGTTGCGGATCATAACTGGCATTCCAATACACAATGATAGCTTTCCAGGAACAGTTTCAGTCATTGAATGCCTCATATTCCAAAGAATATTTTGAAGTTTTGAAGGAAGAGAAATTTGTTTCTTTCTGATTGTTTTTGCATGAGGGTTTTTTCTTTTTAAAAGTCTAAGTGTTTCAGGTGGAATGCTTTCACCAATAGTATCCACTGAATAAAAGTCAGTCAAGGTTTGACCAGTGTCTTGTGCAAATCTCTGACTTCCTAGATCATTGATCTTGTCTTTTTCAGAATTTAAACCCAAGATAATAGAGACATTGCGGAATACTGAGCTGCTAATATTTGGCTGATCCTTTCTTTTTCCAGCTATCCTTGTTCTAAGAAATTGGAGATCAGATGGTGTACAAGCAGCATAGCGCATATTTTCCAAAGCAGTGCGTAGTTTAGCATCAGCAGGAGACTGAGATTTCTGTCTCATGTTTTGGCGCAAAATCACAACTGTAGTTATTTGATGCCATAAAGCCTTGCCAATTGCAGTTTGCTGGCCTGGTTCAGTCATAGCAGCATTGACTGTAGTGCCAACTGATCCACTATAAAGAGAAGCACCTTTAACAGGTGCCAATTGAGCAAAGTCTCCAGCAAAGATCATATTCATTCCACCAAAAGGATTATCAACAACATTTTTAAGTTTAGCAAGCTGAGCACTTATTTTATAAAGATCAAGACAAGATAGCATTGATACTTCATCAAGAAAAATATATTCAACACCTTCAAGTCTTGAATAAACTTGTGCCAAATTAGTATGTTCATTTTTTTTCATAGCCTCAGTTTGAATGCCTAGAGCTGAATGATATGTAGATCCTTTGAGTAAAGCAGCTGCTGAACCAGTGGGTGCTAGAATCATGATGCGGTGCTTTTCTTTTCTAAGTTCAAAGAAAGAAATCAAGGCTTTGATAACTTGAGACTTGCCAGTTCCACCCATACCACCCAAATACATTTTAAGTGGTTCAGTTTTGTGAAGAGTTGCATGATTGGCAACAATGCGGAATGCGCGCTCTTGTTCTGTATTTAAACTAAACTTAATAACAGTATCATCAATGAATTTTGTTCATTCAATTTCTCTGCTTGGAAAGTCTTGTTGATATAAGATATATCTGATACAATAACTTCATTATCAGAGACATGATTGTTAGTAGAATTCTTTGCTCCTGATGGAAGATCTTTTATTCTTTGGGAGATAACATCCTTTTTTGCAGCATCAACAATAGCATTCCATTCACTGCTATTGAAATTCTCAGTAGGTTTAAAATTACTATCAGGTGCTGTAGTATCATTGGAACTATCTAGCCACCCTATATTCTTAACTACTCTTTCAATTTGAGCCATTTCATCTGCTTTTCCAGAGTCATTTACAAGATCTGTAACATCTTGATCATTTTCAAAAGCTAATGGACTATCGTCTGTATAATCTAGCAAATTTTGATCTAAATTGCCAAGAGTTGGCTCATTATCAACCCAGGATCCAATTACATTGTTTTTTTGACTTGCACCTTTCTTTAACTTGGCAGAGTAATCATCCCGAGCATCATTACATTCATACCTTAAATTGAAATTTTTCATTAATTGAATCTGATGTCTGGTAAATTTGAAAGTGTTAAAGGCTTCATCCCATGATTGACCTTCAAGTTTCAAATCTTTTCCAGTTCTCCATGGTTTAAAGAGAGTTAACATAGTTGAACAATAGTACTCTCTATCTCCCTGGTCACTTCTTGGAAGAATGCCACCTAGAAATACAGGAACTACTAGGGGATTGTTGGCTTTATAAACTATTTCATGGGTTCTATACTGAGGATGATCAGGTAAAAAGTTGTGCTTTGTATTCAAACTTGTTTTAGCTTTAGTATCTGGTTCATATTCTGTCTCTCTATCATCATCATCATCATCATCATTGAGTATATTTAACAAGGAATCAAATTTTTTCAAATTCTCTTTAGAACGTCTTGTAGATTCCGATCTACGAATCCATTCATATAAAGTAATCTTTTTGTGTACATCAGGTCTATAGATATAATCATCTACTTTGGAAAGTCCAACATAATCTCCAAGATTTTTGTCTAAAACAACTTTCTCTGGGCTTTCTTCTTTATTATTATCACCCCAAGCATCTCTGACCTTGCGAACATACAGTCTCCAATAAAATTTAACAAATTTGTGTTGAGTATAATGATCTGGATTGCCCAATAGATATAAAGAGGCCATTGGACTTCCTATTTCCATCTTAGAAGTAAGTGAATTGACCATCTTAGTCATTAAAGCTCTTGCCATTTCTTGACGACTACTACTGCCACCTAACAACTCTGAGTTTTTAGAAAAGACTTGACGGACTGTATCAAATATTGAATATGTTGTCAGACCTGGTTTAGTGACATAATCTGTAACATATGCAACAACTGCTTTAACTGAAGTTCCAGACAAAAGACTAGTAACATCTGTATTGGCTCTAATAAGATAAGACAGAACTGGTGTAAAAGTATTCATCCAAGGTTCACCTTTTTTCAATTTGAGAGCACCAGTAAGAGGTTCAACCATTGTATTTTCAACAATCTCTAGGAAATCTTGCTTTGCATTCACCTTTGCTATTTTTGCAACCTTTTCTTACAGATCTACCATCTTTTGTTTCAATATTTGTTCGGCAGTCATGGCGATTGGATCGAGCAAGTAAATCATTTGTTTCTTCTTCAAATTGGCTCCACCATTCATTTAATTTTTTGCATTTTGAACAATCTATGCAGTTTTTTGCTTTACATAGATCAGGTGGAGGTCTAGGCATTGTTTTGGTTGGATCACAATAACCAGTCTGTTCCTGCTTAGATTTGAAAGAGGCCAGCATATCAGCTAAAGACTTTCCATTTAACAATTCACCTTGGTGAACACTTTCTAAATATTCTACCATTTTTTTCTGAAAATCAGAAGACTTATCCATGATGCGATCTCTGATTTCTTGAGGTGAAAGTGAATTTTTAATCCATAATAAAAGATGAAGATGCAAAGTTAAGCGGCCTTGTTGTTCAACTGTTCCATAATAAGCACTTGTTTTACCATATAAGCCTCTTGAGTTGTTACCAACACCTAATACATGTTTAATAAAGGTTTCACACATAAAATGAAAAAATCTAGCTGCAGCAACTGGATTTTGAGCCACAAGGCGATAGGCTTCATCAGGTAAACAAATCTCAGGTTTGAATTCAATATCTTTGTCTGCAAAGTAAAGACAGATCGGATGTTTGCTATCTGCAGGTGACAGAGTGATAAACCAAGAAGGTGCACCTATATATGATATCAAAGACCATATTTCATTCCGCATACTCTTTTTACCTGCCAAAGAACCTTCAACATGACCGCCAATTGCATCCAAATCTTGAATAATTTTGTAGCATAGTTTTTCATCTTCGGTTTCAGGTTTAACATGTTCACCAGCAGAGAGGCGCTTGCTAATGTTGGCTAATACTGCATGATTAAGATTCAGAAGACGATTAGCCATTTCAGAAAAATAAGATCTTTGTACAACAAGACGGCCTTGGTTTGTACTCTGTGAAATCTGTTCATGATTAAATGCAATTAATGGAAAGTTAGGATCTGTTTGAAATCTTTTGTCGTGGTACATTAATAAATGTCTTTTTTGAGTCAACGGTGAATGAATCTTGTTCATTATTGGCTGACCGATACCACCATGACCATATGGAAATAACCATGGAAGCATAGAAGGAAACAACTGAGGATTTTTGAAAATTGAACAAGGTTTTTCAGAATGGCCAGCAAACAAAATTTTGCCATTGCTCATAAGATGTTCTAAGGCTTTAGCCTTTATTGAATCAATAGAAAGCTCTGAAAACTCTTGACCTGTAAGACCTTGTACTGTAAATGAGCAAGGACCTGATTCTACACCATCCTCTTCATCATTGTCATGAACACTGGTGGCTTCAGCATCTTTGTTTATAATTGACTCTCTGTAATCAATAACCACTGGACAATCATTTTCAGGATACTGCATGAGATTGTCTTTTGAAATTCCAACATCTGCATAATCTGCATGGTTTAATTTGAGCCAATTCAAAGCATTGGCAACATGGTTGCGGCGCACAAGCAAAGGTGTTCGTTTAATGTCATCTTTAGTAGGTCTGCAAGGTCCAGTGAATATGAAAGCAAGAACTTCATCAAGCTCCTTTAATGGAGGTGGTAAAACATCATATATTTTGGGGATTGGGCTTTGAAATGTTATAGCATTAGCTCTCATCTTATATCTGCCTGAAGCAACTTTGACTATGCATCTGTTATGTCTGACCCGAGCAATTAAAAGCTTTTCAACATAGGTTAAAGTTTTAAGGACATCAGGTATTTCACCAATCCAGAAGCCAGAAGCCAAAGCAAAAGCTGGTATTTTGTTTTTTTTCAGACTTTTACAGCAAACTTTACAAGCATGTGTACATTTTGAATCGAGAATAGGACCTGCAATGTCGGAAACAGGATCCTTTGAAGTTTTTCTTTCCTTTCGAGTAATACCAGGATTTATTAGTATATTTAGCTTGTCTTTTATGTCATGTAACGGTATAAGATTATTAAAAGATGTTAATTTTCCACAAACTGCACAACCAGCTTCAACAAATTGAGAGGAATCAGTGTCTTTCACAAAGCCTGAAATAATCTTATGCAACAAACTTGGAGATGGTGGCTGAGGAGGAAAACTATTACTTTTCAAGCTGTTTTGAACAGTTTTAGTAGTAATTAAGTTAGTTTTTTGGACTTCATCAAGCTTGTTATACCAGGCATTTTGGCGTTGAAGATTGGTTAATGGAGCTGGTACCACTGAAAAAACAGTACAAAAGCTAGCACAACTTCCAACACACTGATGAGAAGATAATACAGCCATTAAAGCTGGTAAAGTATGTTTGCTTATCTTGCCAATGTCATGACATTTTGCAATTGCACGAGCTTGACTTACAGTAATCTTATCACATAATAGTTCTAATGGAACCTGAGCCAAAAATGTATTCTCTTTTTTAGCGTATTTGTGTATAGCCTCTTTGAATGACATATATCCACTAAATTTTAGAGTCAAATCATCTTTAACCGCCACTGTACTTGCAGAAAGAATGTAATTCGAAATAGCTGCATATGTTAGAGTCTTTTCTTTACCGGCTCCAAAGAAAGAAGAGTTGTCAGGTAGCAAAGCACAATCACTTCCATCCCAATTATGCATTATTGAACATTTTACTTGGTTTATAAACTGCTTGGAACATGAATTTGTAACACAAAAGTTGGACAAAGGTAGTTGGTAACTGTACCATGTCTGCATGGATAATTGTTCTTCATATATCCAAAAAGTTGAAATTCTAGTTAAATTAGCTAATTGAATTGTAGAAGATACCAAAATCGGTGATACATCACAAGTAAATAAGGCGAGACACTTAAACGCAGACTGAGATGAAGTAAGATTAAGCCGTATAAAGTTCAAATATTCATGTTTTGATAGCTGGTTCCTAATAAGTTGCAAATAAGCTTTGCGCACTTGATAAATAAGCTCAGTATCCAGAGAAGCCATATATACAGATGAAAATAGCTTGTTTAAAGAACAGTAGTTAAATAAATGTATTCTCCAAAGGTGTCAAATATAAGCAGATGAAGCCGACACACTTTAAATTTGGTAGCTACTGCAACAAAATCAATATCAAACAGCTTGAATCTATGAGTTAACTTGTTGGTAAATATATCAAACATTTGTCGAAGGATGGAATTAGAACTGCCAGATGTTTGTTGAAATATAGTATTAGAAATGCCAGGTGTACGTTGAATGCCAATGCCAGAAAAGTCAAAAGTGTGCAGAATGCCATTATCAAGACTGCCATATGCACTTGAAATATTGGATGTATTGTGAAGACTATTAGTCTGATGCCAAACCGAGGGATCATCTGTCATCAAAGGAAAAAAGTCAGATTTAAATTTCAAAGCCTGTTAGAGGCTTACCTGGTGTAAAGATTTCTAGCGGCTGAAGTAAAAAGCTAGTTGAATTGAGCTTTTTAATATAGCCAAGAGAAAGACTAATAAAATGACTTGTAAGTTCATTTGAGGTGAAGTGGAAAGGAGTGGGAGATAGCAAGAGGAGGTCTAAAGCAAAGGTTCAAAATTCAACATGGGTTGATATTTGTTTGGGAAATGATGTCATGCATTACAAACAATTCCAATCAACCAACACAAGTTCCACGGGTTTAAAGTACGAATCGGGTTTAAAGTAATTTACTCTAGTCTAATCCAGCAATACATGTACTAGATTCCATCTTTCATCTCCTCTTCCCCTTTTCCCCGTCTGGAAAACTGGCGATCCCATGCCAAGCAATCCGCATTACTCGTTTTCAGATCCACATCACCCCTCTCCTTGTGGAGGCCTTGCGTCCTCAAAAAAATTGCAGCACCTGTCATACCACTCCTTCTAACTTCAAGTTTTTAGGTGTATCTTTGTACCTGGACCTTTCTACCTCAAATATACATCCCGGTTTCCAAGACCACTCTTTTGCGAGTGCCTCAGAAACTCTGATTACCTATTATTCCTTCGCAATCTTGGAATGAATTTCTCAACATTGCTGATTAAAACTATAAAATTAAACAGAAGGAGTGGGAGACCAGTGAATACGGAAACGCTTTGAAGGCCTGCGAACTGAACTGCTCTCGTCCTCTTCCTCTTCCTCTTCCTCTTCTTCTTCTTCTTCCTCTTCCTCTCCTTCTTCTTCTTCCCCCTCCTCCTCCTCCTCCTCCTGTGGTACTGATGCTTTCTTCGTCTTGGAGCTGTCATCATCTTCCTCATCACTCTCATCCCCAGTGTCAGCTTCGTCCACTTCATTATCCTTGAGGTCTTGATTATAAGCCTTTCTGAATGTAGAGTAGGCTTTTCTGTATTCTTTCCGTGTAAGCTTCCACTCTTTTAAAGAACCCAAGTGATATTTGTGGTCACCGACAGTTTTACCCCATTGTTCGAGGTCCCTGTCAACTAGATATTACAAGCTTTTAGCTCTTATAAATAGATAAAAATTCAAAACTCACTCAAGTCTGACTTCAAGTCTGCTCGACGCTTTGATGTGTACTTTTCAGGATAGGGAAAACCTAGAACTGAATGTTTTGCTTCTATAGCCTTAGCAACAGGAACCTTCAAATCAGCAGAACCTTCAAAACAAAGCAAAATTTGGTGTTTCAACCATGGAGCTGAACATCCCTCAGCGCCTAGAAGTTTCTTCCTTTCTGCGAGTCTCTTGTAGTTCAGGAGAGCAGAAACCTGTTGTGAGATGTAGGGTATCCAGAGTGTTGTATACGGATCCTCGACGATTTCTCCAGTCGCAACTTCAGTGATATCCACCGCGTTAAATACCCAATTGATGATAGCATATGCTTGTCCCCTGGCATGTTGATATCGTTTACGATCGATCGATGGTATAGCATTGAAGTCAAAAGCTTGAATGCAAGCAAGACGTTCCCGAGACATAGCATCAAAATCATCGATGGGAATAGTCGAGATGTCACCAGGGAATTGATATGTCTGATAGTCAAGAACGTTGATCAAAATGACAAGGTTACAAAACGCGAGGAGGTCAAGAACTGAAGTGAAGGTTTGGAGGTCAAACAGATGTGGAAAGTGTTCCTCTGTAATCCAGTGCTGTTAGAATTGATATTGAGAATAACTAGAAAGAAAAGCCTACCATCTGGTTCATATTCGTTTTTCACCAGACCTTGATAATAGAACGTTGCCATTCTACAAAGCAGTATGCGTGTTGGAAGATGATTTGTATTTGAAATGAAGTTATCCAGAATGAAGGTGTGCATCACACCTAGCGCGGTATCCTGCATTGTTACCGTAGAAAAGTTGTGCCCACCCGCGCAGATGGTAGGTGTCGCCGTATAAACCAGATGAGTGGAATTTGGTTTCATATTTCTAACAAACATTTCAGATATCAATGTGAGTAGGCTGGAAGAAATATTATACTTACAATCGTGTCCCATTTTTTAGTAGAACACCCTCTAAAATCCAGTGTTCAAGTGAAGGTAGCTCCAGATCAAAATCGAGAAACAGATGGATACTTGCAAGCTCCTTCAATGCGTCCATGTAAGAGGCTTCACTGGGCTCCGCCGATTCAATGCGCGAAGCTATAATCCAATATTTAGAGCCACCAGGATTGAGAACTTCAATATGGGTGCCTTGACCGTCACTGTCGATATGGCCAAAATGGAGAGCTCCCTTGGTGGCAATGAGGTGCCAGCGCATATCGCCTGTTGGGAATCTTTCAAGCGAACGGTGGCAAAAACGTTCACCCGCAGTAGCATTCCAAGCAAACAGCTCACTAGAAGGATGACGAAGTTGAAGGGGGGCAATAGCATTCGGAAGGTCCAAGACATTCAGGATTTTTCCATCATTCTGTTGAACACATTCCAAGACCTGTCGCAGGGTTCCGGTGCGTATGCGTAAGTCCGGGTCTTTACACTCCACGGAAAAGTCTGAGGAAAGGAAATCAAGTTAGACTAAATTTGTAAAGCTCAGTAATCAGTCCTACCTTGAACTTCGACTTTCTGTGATAAAGAAAAGATCTTGCTAAGGTCCTGAGGAGTGAAATCACAATTTTCATAGTTGCAATTGGTCTCTATAATCTGCTTGTGACGGATCAGCTGCTGAACTTCAGCAGGAGGTTTTGCCTTGAACTCCTTTTCTTCAAGAATTGCAAAAGCGCTATTTGCAGGAGAGGAAACATGACGCGGCTTGCCATCAATGTAAAAACTCTCAATCGCATCCAGGAGGCGATAGAATTTTTCTGAATACTGCGAGCTCTAAAGGAAGATAATAAATATCCGTCTCTGGATTTTAAAATAAGCGTGTGACCTACATGAAATGAGGGATATATAGTGGTAGCGTTTCCTAGCGCGTCATAAACCACTGCAGATGTCCTGCCTTCATAGGTGTCTGATTTCTTTAAGACTTGATTAGCATTGAATCTAAAGCATGAAGACGAGATTTACTTACTGCAGGCATTTCTTGAACATTCAAGCGAAGTTTAGGAAAAGTCATAGTGATGTTACTTGCTGGAACAAAGGTCTTCTGGTCTTCTTCCAAGGGAAACAAATTGACCTCAGCCTCTGAATCTTGAACATATTTTGTGCTTTTCTTCGGCTTTGGCTTAGGCTTGGGCTTGGGCTTGGGCTTGGTTTTAGACTTGATAGGCTCAGGTGAGGGTTCACGTTGTCTTTTATTGGCATTGCGAGTGGATTTGCGGATACCTTGTTCAACTGTGGAAGACTGAAATTTAGAAAGACAAATTGTTGAATTGATTTAGAATTACCTTGGCTACCCGCTTCAGTTTTATCCTCAATGAGTTTATCTGCAACAGTATCCACAATTGTATCCTCAGCTCTATCTTCAACTGCATCCTTGACAGTATCCGCGACAGTATTCACAATCGTATCCAAGACAGTATCTGGGACAGTATCTGAGACGTTCAGGACTGTATCCAAAACATCTGAGACATCCGCGACAGTATCTGCGACATCCACAACCATATCTGCATCTGTATCCGCGATCATTTTATCCACAGTTAGCTCTTCTTCAGAAGATTCACTTTCTGTTTCAGGATCCTTCTCATGCAAGGGATCTGCAGTGTCTAACATGACCTCAGGTGCAGGAGCTAAAGCCAAAGCTGAGGAAGTAGACTGTAGGCTTGAAGCCCTTGGCCAATTCTGAGAAATAGAACCAGCAAGGCTAGATTCTCCTAAAGAAGGCAGTTCTGAATCCAAAAGCATATCTAGTAAATATATGAATGAGTATTTAGAGAACCAAAAGAAAAGCAAAGAGTAATACCCGGCTTGAAGAATTCTAGAGTGAATTTGTCCATTTGTTCAATCTCTGACCAAGGAAGCACTTGCACCAGATGTTTCATGGCCGTGTAAGGTTGCTTAACGCCTAGGGCAATCTCAAATAAAACAAACCATATTTCTTGTTCAATTCTATTTAAGAGGGCAGGCTTCCAATTCCCCAGAGCCTTTGCAAACTAGAAAGTTTAAATGAGTAACCAAAATAACCTTGAATTTAAACACGGACCTTCAAAAATTCTTCTTTGTCCCAAGAAGTAGAGCGAAGCTTGATAGCAAGCAGTAAAAAGATAGGAGAGATAAACAAGGCAATTTGTAGAGCCAGGCGGAAGGCATTGGGTTCGCATTCCTTT
Organism: Galerina sulciceps; assembly: GCA_023014345.1. Classification (NCBI taxonomy): domain Eukaryota; kingdom Fungi; phylum Basidiomycota; class Agaricomycetes; order Agaricales; family Galerinaceae; genus Galerina; species Galerina sulciceps. Next base: position 1,992,369 of record JAEDXJ010000001.1, read on the forward strand.
ATTAGGACCTTAAACTCTGCTAATTCAAGGTCATCGGCTCCCAAATTTCTAGCATGAAGAGGGTTAAATTTATAGTCTTTTATTACTGAAAGGCTTACTGTGGATGTGGGTTGTAAAGGTGCTCCAGGTTCTCAGGAATGTCAGGCATTTTGCAGCCATTAGAATCCGCTGAAAAATCGTGATACAGCAGGTACCGAAGATGTGTGGACGCGTCTTGCAAATTCCAAAGAATGGATGAGCGTTTATCCCCTTTGGAAAGGTAGTTATAGAAACGAAGAGATTGGAGGTAAACATTTTCCCCTTCAAAAGACAGGGTCTCTCCTAGTTTTGAATTCTCCTCCAAGTATTGACGAGCTTTCATTAAAACTGAACGGCAATCGCTTAAATGGCTGGCCCTCTAAATCACAGCTCTTTAAACACGCAAGCAAGGGAAATCTCTAGAACTTACCTTAAAATTCAACTTGGGAAGTTTCAATTTTCTATGCTGAGGTACAGGAACCTTTACCACCCTTTTCTCAAGTTTCAACCAAACATCCATAAGACGATAAAGTGAAAGCAGAACCGTCATGTCTGCAAACACTTGGCGGTTCTGATGGGGTTTGCCTTGGTAGCGCACTACTGCAGAGCTTGGAACTGAGCTCGCCGTTGAAGGATCAAAGAGAAGTTGATGACGCAGACCGGATCTTCGCGCAAGACCTGTTCACTGAAATGACGATCAAAAACATCCACCGCGCCAAGGACTAAAGCTGTTAACCCTTACTTCAAATTTCCATGCTTCATAAACTTACTTTCATCATAGTTTGTTCCTCAAAAAGGGCAGAATATGAATCTTCCATCAGTGCATCCGTATCCCATGGATAGCTAGCCAGAACCAGAGACGTGCTTCTAATTGAGGCTGCAGATACTAGAAAGGATCAGTTGCAGTTTTAAACATTAGAATGACAAAAGCAAATACCTAGGGCATTGGGCAAGGAGGAGCTGGTAGCCTCAGTCATACTTAGGAAAGCAGGAGTCAGTGCAGATCAAAGAAACAGGAGGTTCGCGTCAGGCCAACAAAACGCGGTCAGACTCAAAAAGCAAGGGTTAGGGTTCTGTGGCTGTGAAGGGCTCCGACTTGTCGGAGCCCTTCACAGCCACAGAATTGACCTTAGGGTTAGGTCTCAGTCAAAGAAGCCTGAGTTAGCATCGGAATCGGAGGTGCTAAGAGGGATCCCAGTTCATGCGTAACTACAGCTACACTATTACAAAACCCCACTTTTAAGACGCTATTTTCTATGCTAAAGTATTGTAGGAGGCCTAGCAGAATTGACAAAAAATTAGCCTCAAAACTAGTGGGATAGACGCAAAGCGCATACAGAGGAAGGGCCAAGTGAAAGCTACTTACTGAAAACCAGTTTGCAAAGTAGCTGCAGAGTAGGAGCAAGGGTGGGCCTCCCAGACATCCCGCTCATTCAAGCCAGCCCAGAAAGGTGGGTCCTATGTGGTGCGGTTCAATCAAGCCTGATGCCTGATGATTAGAAACAGCAGGGCTGAGCAGCGTCCAGGGCGACACGCGCTACCTGCACTGTTCGTCATCCGGGTACACCTTTGAGGGTAAAGCCTACCTTTTCCTACCCATCCCCACTCAAGATGAAAGCGACAGCGACATCAACCACACCTCCACCACCGTTCAAGTCTCGAAACACCCAGCCTCACATGTTCGCCACCGTCTACCCATCACCTCACTCTGGACCCACCGATGACTTCGAAGAACACTTCCATGCGGCGACGACGAGGCGAACGCCTGAGCGACGAGGTAAGCACGTCAATTCTCGAGACGTTGAGTGTTTGCTGATCCACGCGCTCGTTTCAGTTCCAGAGTCGGTGCTAACGCTGCGGTAAGTGGTCAGTCTCCCTGTTCGAAGACACTCCCGTACGAATGATTTACCAATACACAGTGGATAGCGAATGTCGAGCTCGCTGAGGGTTGATGATTTCGACGATGCTGCGAACCTGCAGCACCTCCAACGACGCCTCCATCCCAGGAAAACTCCCAGCCTCACATCCTCGCCTTCTCAACCGAAACCTCCTCAAGTTACCCACGAGACGAGAGGCCCAACCCCTCGAATGCCGGTGTGAGTGGTAGTGATAGGTCCGTTGTCGGACTCTTGAACTTTGCTGATCCTGGGCTCGGTCCAGATATATCGAGGACGAATGCTATGGTGCTGGTGAGTTTAATCGTTGGGATTGATAGATATTTGAGTTACTTACCAGTTACAGGTCGTCATGACCGACCCCAAGTCCTGAAACGACCAGCCTCACGTATTCGCCTTCGTCGACCTATCTCCAACTCGTACTAGCCCCATCCTCGACTTTGAAGACGAGTCGGCGAATGCTCCACCAGCTGGGTAAGCTATTCGCGACGGTTCTCGGGGAGTTGAGTGCTTGCTGATGATCGAATTCGATCCTATTCCAGTGGGCTCGATGATGAGACTGCGATATCTGGTTAGTTTCCCTATTTGAATTCACGCCTGTACGAATTACTTACCAATGCACAAGAGACAGCGAATGTTGAAGTCGCCGACAGTCGACGATTTCAACCACATCGCAAACCTGCAGCACCGACGACGACGACTCCAACCTCCGAAACTCCCAGCCTCACATACTCGCCTCGTCGACCAAACCCTACGTTCTTCAACCGACCCGTGTTCGTGTAAGTAGTGGGTGACTTGTTGTCGTGCTCTTGCTCATCATTGGCGCGATTCAGGTGTATCGAGGGCGGTACTGCGGTCGATGGTAAGTTTCCTCGTTTGAATTGATGAATGTTTTGATAACTTACCAATGACCCGTCGACCCAAAGCCCCGAAACGGTGAGCCTCATGTATTCGTCTCTGTCAGCTAGGTCTCCACTTCAAGCCTCCACCTCGTTCTGGCCCCGACGTCAACTTCGACGAGGAATTCAGCGGGAAGACGACGAGGCAAGAGCCCCGAAGTGAGGTGGGTGCTACACGCTGTTTCTCATAAGGTTGGAATCTTGCTGAAGCGAGAGCCTTGCAGTTCCAGAGGGATGCTGATGCTGTGGTAGGCATGTCTTTTGCTTGTCGGGTGAACCACAACAGGAGGTGTCGGAGACAAGAGGCCCAGGCGGTGGTCTCGGCAGCTCATTGCCCATCATCGTCGACGGAAGGGGAGGGGGCAGTGTAGACTGTCATTGGGTCAGCAAAGCAGGGGTTGACAAAGTGGAGGACACCTTCTATGCCCTCGTGGTGGTCAGAGGGTGGGCGACGTCAAAGGCGAAGGGAGGGAGCCGGGGAGGTATTGACAGGCCTGGATCTGAAAGTGGAAGAGTCAGTGAGGGAATCAGGTGAGTTGTGATCACCTGATTAAACAACGCGTGTCACATCGCGACGCGTCGCGCTTTTTGGTTATAACGTCATCCTCCTCCTCTTCTCCCCTACCTGAGCTTGTGGATTCACCCGGACGGGTCGGTAGTGTACGCCAATGCACTAAGTGCACTACAATGCACTTAGAGTACTTGGGGTGCCACATTGCAAGCTCAGACCATTGGTGTTCTCGCGCTGTTTCTTCTCTGCACGGAAGCCCTAGTCTTTTCGTGGTCCATGTCGCGCTAGGTAAGTTTTTTTTATGTTCTACATTCGCTGAAATCACCAACAATTCATGCAGGATACGCGAATTTATCTACCTACACGTATCTATGCACCATGCCCTCACCCGACCTCTTCGTCATCCCAGCTAACTGCAGTGGCACCCCGACCACGACCGCCAGGTATGTTTTTTTATTTATTTGTTTTACATTCGCTGAACTCGCTGACAATTTCAGCAGGACAGGTGATTTCATTTACCTCCATGTATCTGCACACCACGTCTTCGTCTTTCCTGCCAACTGCCGTCACACCCCAACCGCAATCTCGATCGAGTGTCAGTCGACCTCTCGCTGTCTCCCCTATCTCTCGCATGCAGCCTCTCCACGACATTCGTGTTGCGGAGGCTTTCACTGCCCCAACCTCTCTGCGTTCGCAGAGCTTCGTCTCCCCCATCTCTTGAACTGCTGCAACACACACCTACCTACTCCGAGATGGTCATGTCTCGGAGCCCTTGTCCCCCGACCTCTCTCATCTATCTTCCCTCCCAGCCACCCATTCCGCGACATTCCTCTTCTTATCCCCTCCACCTTTTGCCTTCAGCTTCTCCACGAACTTCAGGTTACGGCCTTCACAGCCCCAGCCTCTCTCATTTCGCAACGTTCTCCTTCGACTTCGCATGCAGCCTCTATGACTTTTGAGTCGCGGAGTCCCACGCCGCCTCCTTTTTCACCTCCACCCACCTCTACGCCGACCTCACTTCGAACTTCAAACTTTACCTGTGCACCCATCTCGCACTCCCACAAGTGCCCTCCTGGTGTTAAGAAGGCTCGAAGACTGGCAGCGAGGCAAGCTGAAATCGGCCTACGGATGAGCACGGAAGGGGTTGGAAGGGCCTGAGGAGGACTTATCCGGCACGAACATCGTCATCAAACCCCACTCTCACCTCAACCCTTCGCCTGGCTCGCCTCTTCCATCTCTCCTCCACCAACTTTCCTACATCCATGTCGGGGGTTCCTCTCCACCCCTCGTCCCCAATTACGCCCCCCTCTTGCTTGTCGCGCCCTCTCGTTCAGAGGCTTTTCTCTTCCCCGCTTGCTCTCCATCCGCCTATTCCGGGAGGCCAACTTCGCGAGGTTCTTCCGTTCCCGGCACCTCTCACAGTCAATGAGAAGCCTGCTGCGGGACCGAGACCTCTCCCCCTCCATCTTTCCTCCGCCTCGCAACTTCAGTCCGCTTCGCCCACACGAGACACAGGTAGCAGGGTCTCACCTCGACCTTGCACCCTATCCATGTTCTGCGACTTCGGAGTCAGGGCTCACGCTAGGTAAGTTTTCCCTCGCTTTTTCAATTAGATTTCGCTGATCAAGTGGACGCAAGCCGTAGGAATTGACAAACTACCTACAGTACCCCAGCACGCCCCCCTCCATCCCTTCCACCTTTCACCCTCGGCTCGCTTACCACATCGGTTGATGGAAAAGCCCGCCGGACCAGGACCTCCCGTCCACCACATCACATCCAAAGGTCGAGGTGGCCTTTGCCACCACCTCCACCTCTCCTTGACCTCGCCTTCCGACCCACTTCGCGAGACCCAGGTCGTGGAGGCTCTCACCTCCTTCTCCACCTCACCTCCACCTCACACCCTTGCCCCTCCGCTCACTTCGCGACTTTCAAGTCGTGAAGCCTTCATCGCCATGCACTCCTTTCCATGCGCTCCTTTCCATGCGCTCCTCTTTACCTCGCACTTCCACCGACTTCGCGACAGACACACCGACAAACTCAACGATCTTCGAGAGAGGGTGGAGTACGACGACAACGCAATCGTCGCACGCGGAGGGTATACACGCTGGTAAGTCCACATCCTCGATTTCTAGCGTGGGCTGTGTAGCTGACGTCTGCCCGCTTCGCAGCACCTGCTTCAAGCCCAAACCCACTCGCAGCCCGCCTCCCGCGGCTCCGTCGCACGAACAAACAAACGAGTGAATGAAGGAGAGGAGGAGGCAGGCCTAACAACGGGCAGCGAGGACACCATACGTCCTCCCCTTGAACCTCCATGCTCGACCTACAACCCGCACCTGCATGCCATGCTTCCCGCGGCTGCGAAGACCCTACCTCACAATAGCCTCGCGTACCAGATACTCCACCGCCCACTTGAGGCGGCGCAGCATGCATGCAATACCCCTCGCTCCGTGCCAGCACGAAGACCCTCCGACTTCAAACTCATGCCAGCGAGGAGATGGCATAACCCTCCTGCATCCCTCCTCCGCCTCGTGTTCACCCTCCCCTCGATCTTCGCCTTTGCCGACTCAGCGACTGTCGAGTCGTGGAGTATCATGTCTGTCCTCACCATCACCTGTCCTCCATCCTGCTGCGCCGACTCCGCAAGGCCTTGACGGTTTCCACTGGTCGTCATTTGTTTGTTCGGCTGCTAACCTGGGCGCAGGTGTGATTGCTGGCGCAGGATGTGAAAGAGGCATGAAGTTGGATCTGTGAGACACATCCTTCCACCCACTCGGCGATCTTCATGTCGCCGAGCCTCTCTTCCTCCTACCCCTCGCCTCCACCTCGCGCCCTCACCAGCTCTGTGTGACTCGAAGGTCGCAGAGACCAAGTCTTCCCGTTTCACACAACCTCCGCTCTGCATTAGCCTTCGGTATGTTTTTTTATTTGACATTCTCTCTTTGCCGGACCCGCTGACCAGCTCTACAGTCGACTTTGCAACCTGTGCGACCAATGTCGCAGAGCTCTGCCCCCTATCCTCATTCTCAACTCATCATATTCCCCCTTCCTCTCTCTACTCGCAGAGCGACGACCCATTCGTTGTCGTCATCGCACTTGTCATCCTCCTTCTCTCCTCCCTGTCCTCCTTGTATTCGCGTCGCCTTTGATCTCTTAAGTTGAGATACCCGCTTGCACCCATTCCGGAAGACGAAGATGCCCCTACGATGTATGCAGCATCGCAGCAAACAATGGGGGGCTTCGAGACGAGCCACGGGAGGTGGAGTCGGGGTGGTTCGGCGGTCGAGGGAGCGAGCATCGAGGCTGCTGTCACTTTCGTGGAGTGCGTGTGTGTTGAATCACAGGAGTGAAGGAGAGGGAGAGAGGAAGGATGGGCTGTGGATGGAGGAGGCGAAGGCAACGGCAACGGGGCAGGCGCAAAGTCGAAACAGTGATACCAATTCCTGCCTTCGGGTAGAGCATGCACATACCCCTCATTTGACGAGCGCCGTCGCCACTCTCACCCCAAGTTGGCCTGGAATTGATGAGGAGGAGGTTAGGAGGGGGCAATCAGCTTCCCGCAGCGCACATCCCGAAGATCTGAAGATGTGGAGACATCAGGCAAGTAAGTCTACAGTATTTTCATCAGCGGAATTTCAAGCTTATCTTTTCTTTCCTCTTAGCTCTCAACCTTTCAACATGACACCCTCCTCTCACCACTTCTTCCTCCACGTCATCGCTCCCAAGACGAATATCTCGCAGCTACCCTCTCTGCCACTGTCATGCCGCAGAGGCCTTCATTTCCCACCTTTTGTCACCACCGACCTCACGCATGCCCCACCTCGTGCTCACATTGTCTGCACGACGCTCAGGTTTTCATCCTCCACCTCTTGCTCTTCCTTTCTCGCGATTCATGCTCGACTTACTGGCGCAGCGCTGTCCCCCCTTTTCGCATTCGACATCGTGCTAGGTATGTATGTTGTAGTTTCTTTTTCCTTTTTTTTGCTGATCGCATTGACTTTTAGTACTTAACTTCTCTCCACCCTTTCACCTTCCTCCCTCGGCTCTCTTACCACGCCTGTCGACTGCGCGAAATACCCTCCACTCCATGCTGCTGACGAGGGTGCCAGCATGAAGACCCTTCAGCCTCGCAACGGACGGCAGCACCTGCCCTACACGCTGGAGACGATCAGGTCGAACACCTCCCCTCGACCTCGCATGTCCTACCTCGCACTTCCACCGACTTGGCGACGGACTCAGCGACCTTGGAGTACGATGACGACGCAATCGTTGCACTCAGGGGTATACACTTCGGTATGTCCTTTTCCTCGACTTCTACCATGGGCTGTGTAGCTGACACCTGCCCGCTTCGCAGCGCCCTCTTCAAGCCCACACCCACCCGCAGCCCGTCCCGTGGCACTGTCGCACGAACAAACAAATGAATGCATGAACGAACGAGAGGAGGAGGCAGGTGTAACGACGGGCAGCGAGGACACCGACGACGACTGGGTCGTCGCACCATAGATCGTCCTCCCCTTGAACCTCCATGCTCGACCTACAACCCGCACCCGCATGCCATGCCTCCCGCGGCTGCGAAACCGTCCATCGAACAAACGAACAAGGGTCCATGGGGGTTAACAGCGGCCCGGGAAGATGATGACGCTGTGAGATAGAGTGGGAGCGGGAGACATGGGTGGTGTCACTGAGGTGGCCTACCTGCTCTTCGTGTCGCGGTGAGTTTCTTGCTTTGAATTTCACCTTGGAGTTTTCGGCTCTTTATGCAGCTGTGACTGTCTTTTGGATCGCGCCTGAGTCAACAAAACCAAGGGATCAGCAATGTTAGGGTAAGCAAACCGAGCTCAACATACCTTTCAATGACGCTAACCCTTCTCTCAGTTCCTAATCCCTCCTTCTAGTAAGAAATGCAGGCAGCAGCGAGCTCCGGAACCCTCAGGTATGTCGTCTTGCTCGTTATTCTTCATGTCAACATCACGTTGAGCTTACTTTCGTTTCGTCATAGGCAGACAGGTCGAGACGTCAGGAATGTCGAAAGCTGAAAAGAAGAACAGGTAAGCTAGAACTCGACGACTGAGGATACAATGAGAACTTACACATCGGAACAGCACCTTCAGCCTCATACCTTTGTCTGACGCAACGGCTACAACTCGCACGAGATGGGGGGCTGGTACATAGGCCACCGACGATGTGTCGAGCTGAGCCTGCTTCATGACTTTCGAGTTGCGGAGACTGGCATCTCTCCACCCGTCCTCCATCCTGCTGCGCCGACTCTGACGCCTCCGCCTCCCTTCCACCCGCTCAGCAATCTTCATGTCGCAGAGCTGTGACGCGAAGGTCGCGGAGACCCCAGCCTTTCCGTTTCACACCACCTCTGCTCTGCGTTAGCCATAGGTATGTTTTTTAACTTGACGTTCTATTTGCCGGACCCGCTGACCCAGCTCTGCAGCCGACTTCGCGACCAACGTCGCAGAGCCCTGCCCTCTCTCCCCTTCGCCCCTCCTCCTGACCCTGTCCTCGTCTTCAACTCGTCGTGTTCCCACTTCCTCCCTCTATGCTCGCAGTCCATCTCAAAGAGGAGCACTATGAAATGGGTCAGCAGGCGTCAGCTATGTTGCCCCTGCTACAAGTGGGGAAGAGGACTCACCGGCGTGGACACCCTCTTCATGCGACCCCTTCGTCATCATAATCCTCTTCCTCCCTCTCTGTTCCTATCCGCGCCCTGCAGCTGTAGGCTTCAAGACGAACACTACAACACAGGTGGACGGGCGAATGGGTGTCAGTGATGGGGCTCATGTTAGAGGAGGGGGAGGAGAACATACCGGCGTGTATATACCCCCCTGCCCTTGTGCGACGACCCATTCGTTGGCCCATTCTGGAAGACAAAGACCCCCGCGACGTATGCAAACATTGGGGGGTTTCGAGATGAGCTGCAGGAGGTGGAAGCGGGGTGGTTTGGCGGTCCTGCTGTCACTTCATGGACAGTGGTCTCAACTATTTCTAGTCATCACCGCCGTTGTCGTTCGTTTTGTGGAGTGGCATGGGTGTTGAAGTCATTGATGGTGCCATTGGTGTTGTGGATGGTGTTATCATGCAACTCCTGTCATGTGTTTGTCGTTCTCAAGGTGCTGTGGTTGGATTGGAGATGATTCTTTTGGCAAATACATGGAGAGGGTATCATCTCTTTTTGATGGACCTTCACCTACCCTTTCACCTGTTCTGCTCTCACCTGTCCCTTGCCTCAGGTACAGTCTATACTTGCTTGTCCTTGTCTAGGCTGGGTAGCAACCTTGTAGATTTGTGTAAAGTCTAGCTAGATGTTCTGTCTCAAGGTGAAGCAAGGTTTAATCAAGTCTTTAATTGAGGTTTGATTTGTAGATTTAATTTATTTCTTCAAGTAAGACACTGGCAACACTCGGTCACAGCAAGTCTGGTCACCTAGGTACTTTGATCTCTTGCCATCATCATGTCCAGCTATGCTCCTGTTCTCTTTCCTATTGCTTCCTTCTCTCTGGAGCTCAGTACCCTCTTGGCTTCCTCCTTTATAGAACTAGATAAGAAATCAGTTGATAAAGTCAACAGTGCTGAATGGGAGAAGGAGTTTCTGTCAAAGATTGCTGGCAAAGCTAAATTTGTAAGTATATTGCTAGACTCCAGGCTGAAGGTTGCTTCTCATGTATCAAAGATTGGACCCATCAGAACCTGGCTGCAGAGAAGCTTATCCATGGATGTGAAGAGTCTTTCAGAGACTGAACTACTGCAATTTTTTGCTGGAAATCAATTCCTGCAGAAGTATGATAGAGATGGTGCTATGAAGTACTTGGAGCAGCTACAAACTGTATTGGATAAAATGCAGGTATGAAGTCACTATACTCTGTTTCCTGTCAGAAGGCTAACTTCTGCCAGTTTGGCAGCAATCAACCACAACATCATCAGCTCAATTTCCTGGAGGCTATCACCAAGCAGGACTTTTTGGTTGAAGAGGACTCTGGAGATGATAGTGATGATGACTCTGATTATGAAGATCTTGAACCTGGTTCTGTTTCCTTTGATCCTCAGTCACCTCCTAGAAAGCGGGCAAAACCCCAATCCAAACCTAGTCCAATCAAACAGGTGTTCTCTGGCACTGGCAGTTCTTCTGTATCTTCTATCACCTTTGAGGCTTTCAATAATATGCCTATCCTCTCAAGAAAGCAAGGAACATGGAATAGCCTTCTACTGGAGAATCCTAGCTTTTGGATTAAAAAATGCCTCAGCTGGAAGAAGTTCTTGGATGAAGCTTATAAACTTAGACGGGTAAGAGTATCATATTGAAGAGAAAACCACTACTTACTGCTGTAAAAATAGAAAACCTCTTTAACCCAAGAGGTCAATGAGCAGCATTACCAAAATGTGCTTAGTGTTTTGAGAGAAATGCGATCAGTGAAGCCTAGTCTTTCTTCACAAGTAGGCTGGGCAAAAGCTGTAAAGGTAAAGTGATATTTTGAAGATAAACTTTGCTTTACACCCTTTATATAGGATTCCAAATTGGCAAAAAGTGTAGAACTTTGGAGTCAACGGATAATGCTCCTTCATTGCAAAGCTCCTTTTTCTGTTTCTTTGATAAGAAAAAACAGAATTATCGAATCATTAGCCTTGGTGTTGTATTCATGGATACCTGAAGAGGAAAGTGGTACCTGGAGAGCTGAAGATGAAATTCCAGAGTTCACTGTAAGTTATTGTTTTTTTTTTTTTTAACTATGATTAGCAAGATCTAATAAAGTATAGCTCAACGGAGAGCGCATTTTAGATGAAGTAGCCTTCCTGCGATACTTGAAGAAGAATCCTCACATCATTCCACGACAAAGTTATCCACCCTCTGTCTACTTTCTCTTAAGCGAAAATAACTTCACCGTAGCTTACAAAGAGTGGCTAGGACACGTTTTCAATGAATATAACGAATCACAAACCAAAGAGGATAATATATTCAATGTAAGTACTCATGATTTGAATCTTTCTATAGTATACTCATTACGCTTTTAGCTCAATATTTTAAGAAAAGAGAAAATGATTCATCAGCTGTATGCCGGCATTATACGTTTACTCAATGAACAACAAAGAGATGGCCAGATAGATTTTTACAAAAATGCGGAACTCAAAGCCATACTCACCAGAACCCTTGACTTTCATCAACTCAGAGTTAAACTTGGTGACAAAATACTTCATAAAAAGCCAGTATGTATTGTTTACTCTTTAGCAGATATTAAAACCCTGATAATATTACCAGAGTCTCAATTCACCTTGTCCAAAATGTACAAATTTGGAAGAAAACAAGCAATGCAGAAGAAAGATTTTTGTCTCAACTGACAACAAGTTAGACCCTTTGTTGGCGGGATGCGGAGTTTCCTTTGCAAAGGAAAAGGATCAGATTGAAGCAATACCGGTAGGTTTTATTTGTTTCCTTGTAACTTCAATAACAAATTTGTATAGGGAAAGAAACTTAAATTGGATCAGAAACCTAAAATTTATCATCCACATGATCCTAAACTCCAGCTTGAGGAAGTTATGTATGATGAAGAAGTCATTGAAAGGTGTGGGTTCCAACTGTTTGGGTTTTATGATGCTAAAGATAGAGAAAAATTGGTATGGTCTCTTATTTGGTCTGTAAGGACTCTTCTCATGATTTTACAGTTAGACTTTTGGGTGTATAACCCTTTTCCTCCACATATATTCTTCCGTCTCTTGGAACATCACAAGGCTCTTGCAAAACTCAATCTTAAAAGTGTACAGCACAGATCCCAATTTCAGTTCTACTCTCAAGGTACAATGATTCCTCGCGGTTCACGTGTCGCCATGGGAGGACTTCCTGGTGATGCTTATGTTATGTATCCAGGAATGGATGCACTTGACTGTGAGGGTATTGAAGTGTTATTTAATGATGCTGAGGTATTTTTGTTTTTTTTTTTATTTATTAATCTAAATTTGATTTGATATATTCTCAACAGACTTCAATGATGCTCTCAGAAGTCGCCAGAATATTTTCTTTTGATCATTTTAAAGCTCTCGACAAGGCCACCACTGAAGGTGACAGACTTGGCACCTCTGGAGCCACCACTTATTTGTGCAATAACTATACTGCTCCACTTCATCGAGACAACGACACAGCTCCTGGCATTTGCGCACAATATCAGCTTCAAGCAAGGAAGGATCTGAAAGAATATTCCTTTATATATGGTGATTACCGCAAATATGTGGTGTCTAGACCAAATTCTTTATGGTAATTGACTTTAAACAATTGAATGTCTTTGACTAATATTCATTTATTAGGTCTTTTAGTGGATCTACTATGCATGGGACCATGTTGCCTTCTACACTACCATTACGGCCAGAAGATATCACCATTACAAGCCAGCAAGATAGTGGACTTCCAGTATTTGGGATTAGAGAAGAAGGTGGTGATGACAGCAATCATGAACCACCTAGGGTTTCAAATGGCCCTCACAGAACGGAGACCAAAAGAAACAATGCAGCTGCGCGAAAATATCAAACAGTTCGACTTTGCCGCCAACAAATTAGTAACTATTGGAAGTAAGAGAGTAAATATTTAAATGCAATTTTTACCATCTTCTTTGAATCATCACAAAGTTACATTAAACGCTTAGGCTGATCTGACTGAAAAATCACACTCTTAGGCTTGTTTTGAAGGTCACAGGTACACAAACTGCTATCCTTGCCTGTGACCTGTATAGCTGATGAACTACTGTATTTCCCTAGAGGTATTTTAGAAGCCGCCTGCACCTGTACTCGCTCATAGCTGTACGCCCAACCTGCAAAGATTTATATGTTAAAACAATAAGGTTAGGCTTTGTCTGTGGCTGTGAAGGGCTCCGACTTGTCGGAGCCCTTCACAGCCACAATCAAAACACTAAGGTTAGGGTTTGACAGCCACAATCAAAACACTAAGGTTAGGGTTTGACGGTGGCTGTGAAGGGCTCCGACAAGTCGGAGCCCTTCACAGCCACAGACAAACCCTAACCTTAGATTTACTCTTTTCGAAAGTGATATTTGTAATAATCATTCCTGATATTCCGCCCAAATTACCTGTCGGTGTTCTCATTCCGATATTATCTCGTCTTCCCTCATCATTCCTTGTCATCCTCTCATTCAGTCTCATTTACACTTGTTCCAGTCCTTTTCTGTATCTTTTCCGCATCCTAGTCTTATTCTAAACCTCTCTAGTCAACCTCCAACCTCCTCTCTCCCTATTTAAACGCCTCGTATTCTACGTGACTCCTCGTAGAATCAACACAGTGTATAGTTCCGTACTCGACAATCTACTCTAGCTTCCCTCCTTCCTGAATTATCTGTGCATCCCTCCAGTCCTGTTCCCATTCCGGTTACAGTTCATTACAATATTCAGTCTTTCAGATATAAAATCCAGAAGTATATAACAGATAAAAATACAAAGCAGCTAGATAACTATTATTAACAAATGCGACTGAATCAAGATGACTACTATTAGAACAAGAACTCTGATAACCTTTGTCCTAGCATGCAGAATAAAGGATCATCGTGCCACATGGATCTAGGAAAGTCAAAAGGAATTCTACCTGGTTAAATTTTATCAAAATAATTATACTGTGAAAATTCAATCAAAGCTTACACTTTTGGAGTAGCCAAAACCACTGCCCAGCAAATATTGGTACCCACAGTCAACTCATCTGGTGATTTCTTTGAATTATAGCCCAAGGTAGTATATCCAACCAGTGTCAAAGATCCAGAAGGTATGTCTTCAGTGAATTCTGGAAGTGTTTCAACAACATTGCGAAAACCATAAGGAATGTCAATGTGAAGTGATCTTCCATCAAGTATAGGAACTGAAAATCAAATAAAAGTTGAAGTCTAAAACTTAAGACAAATACAAAGACTTACTCTTTTCATCACATGTATACCAATCTTCCACTTAGATCCATAAGGCTTGGCTTGTTGAGCATTGGCAGGGCTCAATTTCTTTGAACCACTGGGACGAGAAGAAGCCCCAGTGCGTCTAAAGGAATCTATTTAAACGCATCAAAATGCAAGTCAAGTTTGATAAAAATTCACCTACTTTGAGTGTTGTTAGAGGAACCAGGGCGTGAAGAAAAGGACCAGGTTGTTGGTCATTAAAGTCTTGATTCCTGGAACTTGATAAACCAAGCAAAGAGTAGCAACCAACCTCTCATATTCCATGGTTTGAATGATGCCAGTGAGGATCTTGTATGGGGAACCATTGATGTCTTTGGGGTCGCGTGTATAATCTTCATCGACAGATATAATGCTGAGACAAAGAGCTGGAGTTTTTTGATGACGCAAAGTGACCAAAGGATAGATTGAACCTGTATCTGGCTTTTTGGCAATCAGATCGCAAGGTTCAATTCTAGACAAATTGACGGTGCTTGTTCCTTTATCAGAGACAAAGGTAAATAAATCAAGCAAGTAGCTGTCAAAGATATCAAAACTTGATAATCTAGCAAAACAAAGAGAGAAACTGTACTTTTTGCTGATTTTGGTCAAACCCGAAAGCAATTCTGAAACATACATCATAGGTTCAGTTCTTCTCCTGCAGGAAGGTAGCGATTGTTTGTATATCCACTAAAAATTGGTTAGTACCTTGAAGGAACCCAATGTAATATAAATACCTAGGTAGTTTTGGAAGATTTTTATACGTTTTGGCCAAAAAAACATCAACCAAGTCCTTATCAAAGATTTGACAGGTCTTGAGTTTGCGACGGCTGTATAGAACTTCAATTAGAAAGGATGAAAAAAAACTGAGAAGAAGAAAAACCCTACGTAATGACTGGATCTTTGGTCAAATCCTCCAAGTAAACTTCATCTTTAGTGGCAGATGTTTACCAAGGACTTGACGAGCTTTAGTTTTGGACTTGATGCCTTTGCTGCTAAAGTTATATTTTAAAATCATCAACTGTACACCCAACAAAGTAACTTGCCGTTTTCTTGCTTGTTCATAAGCACTATCACCTTCATCCTCTTCATCACTTGAGCCTGGATTTTCTTTCCTATAAGAAAGTTAGCTGGTATCAATCAAAAATCTTAGAAATAAGCATACGCTTCCAGATCTAAAAGATCTTCATTGTTAACTTGATCTTCATCACTTTCTTCATCCTTTTCATCCTCACTGCAGTTATTTTCATCATCGCTTTCAGATTCATTGCTGGTTTCATTTTCTTGGCTCTGATCCTCATCTGATTCCTTGACAGCTTTCTTTGGTGTTATTTTTTTCTTGGTTGATATCAAAACAATTGGAGAACCAAGTTTGAAGCTCTTGGTAGGAGAAGACTTCAAGGATTTAGCAGATGATTTTTGAGCAATCAACTGGCGGCGCTTTTTTGGAGACTGCATTTCAGGACTAATTAACAAGTTAAATATAGAATCCAAAAGAATAGCTTAAACTTGACATACCTAGGAGTAAAAGAAACCTTGCTTGAACCTTTGTTGACAGTCTTATTAAGCCTTTTGGACTTTCTAGGCGTCACACTAATAAAATAGATCAGATTTAATATTATGCAATAAGAAAAGCAAACAGCTTACGGTGGTGGGGAAGCCTCAGATCTAAAAGGTCTTATTAAAAACTGCGGAAGTTCAAAAAAAACAAAAAAAATAACAGCTTACAAGCCTGCATCAGACTCTTCTTCATTGCTTCTATTCAAATTTTAGACTATGTTAAAAACGATAAAGAAAGTATATCTCACTGATTAACAGCAACATCAGATTCTGAGTCAACAACTTTGGTGATTTTGCGTTTAACCATATTGAAAGACAGATGGTTGGGAGAAAAGAGCTGGAGAAGTACTCAAATAATCTAGAGACTTTATAGTCTTGGGATTCATTGAAATTTCCTAAAAGGAATCCAATCATTTGCAAGATCCGGTGGCTAATACATTTAAATGACAGTTGTCTAGGTGTCGGCCAATCCAAGTCTTTCTAAACCTTTCTGGGATATCCTGAGAATCAATATCAATGAAAGGACCAAAAGGAGATTCTCAGTGGAACCTAAACTGCCAGAAAAATAACTGAAACGAGAAAAGTCATGCATGTATTACGTCTTAAGCAGTGACCGGAACTTGCTACATTCAAAAAGCCAAGATCCTTCCATTGAATATACATGATCAAATGTCAAATAAAAAAAATTTACTGAATACAGAGGCTAGACTGACCGCTGTAGAGCCAATCATATAATCTTCAATCAAAATGACTCCTATCCAGAAAAAGTCAAACTAACCCCTATCAAAGAATCTTTCGGTCCGAAATGAGAAATAAATATAAGCGCAAAGACCAGGCTCACAACAAACCGCCTCCTTCTTTATCTCTTTACTTTTGCCATGGATCAGTTTTACGACATTCAAGCTACAGGCAAGCATTCTATTCTATTCGGTATTGTAAATTTACTCATATTATTACAGGAAGAAAGGTTGAATACCTAACCGAAAGCCAGACCAATCAGAAGAAACAGCTTTTTAATTTGAATCTGGTTTGTTAATAACTTCATTTGATAAGTACCTTGAACTAAAACCAAGATAATAGGATAATGGCATTAAAGACACAATTGAAGCTACCTTCTTAGAACAAAGCAAGACTTGGAAGCTTATCCAGATGCTGGACGCTCATCAAGCAGAAGAAGTTGTTTTACGCTTACAAGGTGTATTGTGTCAAAAATTTCTTCCACCAATATCACCGACATTTCGTATGTAAGTCAAAGATATATTATGATTTTTATAGCAACTCATTATATATAGTGAGCCAAAACAGCGTCATTTTTTAAGACAATCAGCCACTCTTACTGGTCTTGGCAGTAACAACTTTCTCCGCGCAATACAGAATATACAAGACATTCACCAGATATTTGAACGCAGTCTTCCTCAAGGAGCTTTAGAGGATTGGAGTCCAACAACATTTGAAGGGTATATGGCACTTGATATGAACAACCGATATTTCACTCTTCGAAAGCAAGCTTCCATTGAAGAAATAGTACCCTTTTCAACCATCGTGGATCCACATGGAGTTCTAGAAGGCGCTGTCAGTCAAGATAATCAATTTGTTCATACTGTTGAAAATGAAGTGGAGTATTATGAGCTTCTTGACAATCAGAACAGGATATAAGGTAATTTTACTTCCAAATTATGTTGGTATGATGATTAACAGTGATTGACAGCTATAAAGAAGCCAATCCTATTAAATTTCGATGTGGAGATATAGTTGAAGCTCAGCTATCCTTTATTTGCATTCACATGAAGAATGAAAAGCACAGAATGCTGACTGTTCTTCGAGCGCTTACAATTTTGGACACTTCACCATTGCGTGTAAGTATTTATTTGATAAATTGATATATAAATAGCTGAACAGCTTTCTGACATTTAGGAAGCTAGTATTGCACGCAACAGGACTAAAAACCAAATAGTCAGACAAGTTTCATTAAAGAGAAAGATTGGATATTCAGCAGATGAAATTGCTGATGCCAGAGATCGCTTGAGCCGTATGAAATTAAGCAATTGACCAGCTAATATAATCTTTCTAATCATTTAAAATTTGTACTATAGATGACTACTAATTCTAATGTATATTCTCCTGTAGAACTGTATCAAATCATTATAAAGATAATAAGAGAGCACGGGCAGAAATGTTATGTAAGTACTTATGTAATAAGCTGGCCTTGAATTTTGTCCCCTTCGTGTGACCCCATTTTGACGCATCTTCATCCTTCCTTTCTAGAATTCCACATGGCTCAAACGACGCGCAGCACGATTCTGAGTGCCCCTCCCCTCCAATGAGGAATGTGGGCTGAAAATGGAGGGAAAATATGAGTTTTCAAGAGGGAAATCCCCAGGTAAGCCACGAAAATAGCTGCCACCATTCAACTAACCCACCTTGCACCTCCGTTCAACATTTGGATGCCACATCACGACAACTGGCAACGACAACACCAAGGTACGTTGCAAAAACGACACTCACTCTGCAGTTTACCAACCCCTCTCTTTACAGTAGTGGCTGGCCCTTTGACGTCAGACCACTCCTCCTACCTCCCTATCACCCTTGCTCTGCTCTCAAACACCCAAAGCGACCACATCATAATGAATAGAGACAAGAACACCTAGGCATGTTGTGAAAACAACCTCTGCCTTGCAGCTAACCCCCTCATTGCAGTGTTACGTCGGTACCCTCCCTGCCCTACTCTCACAAGGCTGAAGCGACGCCAAGCACTGTCCCCTCTGATGAGGGATGTGGGCCAGAAATGAGGATTTTCGAAGGGGAATTAACAGGTGAACTATGAAAATTACTGCTGATTGCCCAGCTAATCATGTTGCAGCCTCATTCAGTGCTCTACACTAGAACCAGTGGAGACTGCGCCCAAGTATGTAGCGAAAATGACCCCTTGCTGAGAAACTAACCAGCTCTTTACAATGCTGGCCATATTTCCCCATCCACCATGTTGCTGAGGTTGCTGAGGTTGCTGAGACCACCCCGGTACGTTGTCCTCTTCTCCCCTCCTCTTTGCTTTGTTGCCACGTCCTACTTGCCACAGCGTGACAATTGCTGCGACATTACAACAAGGCTATGTGGACAATAGGCAACTCTACCCCCCCATCTGTTGTATGACTTTCCACCGTCATTTATCTGTATTTTAATTACTTTTTACTATGTTTGTATTTGGAATAATAGCTTTCCTACCTGCTTCTGCCTTAATTTTTTTGTTCACTCAACTCATTCAAATTATCACAATAAAATTTGGTTGATTTTTCTTTTAATTACTACAGAGGCGCAAAGCACCGACTGAGTGGGATCCAGGGGCACAGCCCCAGCAAGCTGGAGACCCATCACGCAGCGCTGGGTCATAAGCTTGTGAGTTCAGAACACTCCAAGCTTATGTAATAGAACTGCCAAAAATAGAAATGTCTATAAAGGTCAAGTGATATTTTCGGATCTTGCATATTTTGTTGCTGTTGCGGATCTTGCTAAATAGGAAGAAACCGGAATGCCAAATCTTATAAAAAGAGGGCGAGACAACTCACTTTGTTCCCCCAGATCAATTGCGCCCCTCTGCTCGTCTTTTATTTGCTTTGCTATTTACTTTGCTACTACTTGACATCACTATGGGCAAAAATCAACGCCAAAAACCTGTGTTCTATGGTGAGACTATGCTTCTATTATTCTTTAAATTCCACTGATGGTAAACCTTAGTATCTGTTCCTTACTATCGTCACTTAGCAAGACCACATACAGACAGTCAAGTTAACATTGGTATGTCTAAGTATACTTTGTTTACTATGGAATGTTATACTAATTTCACTACATTTTAGACAACAGTGAAGAATTTGCCAACAAAAAACGTGAAGAAAGTAAAGTAGATGGTAAGCAGTTCTACCAGAACTCGTTTAATACAGTAGTCTAATTCTTTATAAGATTCTCAAGATCAAAACAATATTCCTTGTCAAACAGAAGATATGAATTTGCGAAACTATGTCTTCAATAACGTCAAATCGGGCCAGTATAACTGCGAAAGGCTTATATCATTATGGAAAGGAAATATTCAAACAATAATTGATCAATCTCTTGAAGGAGATGAAGAGACTCGCTGTCATGCACTTTGTGTGGTCCGCCAATTCGCCAGCTGTCTTAACATCGATTTAGGAGCCACAATACCAGTACCTGTAGGTGCACAAAAAGCATTGGCCAAACCTAGCTATCAGCAGATTTGCAAAAGCACACCACGTCTTTCTGAAGATCTCAAATCTATGTCAAAGGAGCTTTGGAATAAATGGGGTGAAAGCAAAAGTCTATTTGAACTTCTCTATGTGGCAGAAGATGAAACCAATGAAGAAAAGGTCAAGGCTCTTGGTCAAATTCTCGCCCATTCTGTTGGTATATTGAAATCTAACATCAGTGAGTTTTATTTTCTTTGGTCTTCTTGCATAATATTTTACTGTGTACTTTAGTAAATGATGTGACACGCTATTCAAGGCACGGCTATAGCCTCTCTTCCTATCTGGATTCAAGCAAAAATATTCGATCATCTCTCTGGCCTGGATCGTCAATCTTTTGCAGAAACCTGCAAAAGCCATTTTTTGTCTATAAACCATTACCACTGTGATCTGCTTGCTAATATGTTGGTGCATTTTGGATTCGAAATGGTGTCCTTCATGTCAGCCTTACAGGATTGTCATGCACTCGTTACTGGTTCATTCGCTCTTCAGCCCTTTCTTCCTTCCTCTCAGCGCTTCTACTCCAACAATATCGATATCGTCATGTCCTTCCAACATCTTCATTTGTTTCAAACCAAGATTCTTACTGGATATCACCGCTGCATTCCAACAGTGAAATTTGACACCTACAACCCACTCATTGCCGACCGCATCATATTCAAACCACAGAACATGAATGCTTCTATATGTATTCTTCTAGTCAAGGATGGTCATCCACCACTGGAATCAATCTTCTACCAGCCAACAACCGCAATGATGAATGCAATCACTGGCAATGGTCTATTTTCAGCCTATCCCACCCTCCTCTCCCATCATGTCACGTTGCACAACCCATGGAATGCCTTTGAAATCAACAGGAACAATTCCTCTCTTGGAAGTTATGAAGCTGGCAAAATTTCATCTCGGTTCTATGACAAGTACCGCCACAGAGGTTTTTCAGCAACCTCAGATCTACACAAAGTCCCCATCAGTACTGGTTTGAAGAAACTGGAGCATAAATGCCGCATTAATACTTTTTGCCCTCTGACTCCACGCGTTGTCGATGATTCTGGATGCATTAGCTTGCCGCTTCTCAATACCCAGTGCATCACAACTGAAAACATGCAATATCTACAGCCTGGAGTCGATTTCAAACATATTCAACCACAATTAGACTATATACTGGACTATTGGAGCAGACGGATGCGGAAAATCAGGTATTGGAAGGCCATCTGCACTGGTAAGCTATCAGAAAACCTTTGTTAACTAGAAATTAGAGAATCATTTTTTTTGAATAGATATTTCATGCCAAGTACGAAGTAGAATAATCCTTTCCTGTATATAAATAGTCTGTTATCAGTTTTATGTTATAATCATTGACATTGATTCATGACATTGATTCATGACTGTAGTGAAATTCTTTAATGAAGTCTCTATAATTTATATTTTAAAGAGCTTTATTGTAATCCAATATCTAAGAGTATAAGGTTAGGGTTTATGCTGTGGCTGTGAAGGGCTCCGACAAGTCGGAGCCCTTCACAGCCACCATCAAAATTCTAGGGTTAGGGTTTATAATGTGGCTGTGAAGGGCTCCGACTTGTCGGAGCCCTTCACAGCCACAACATAGATCATAAGGTTAGGATTTATACAGTTTTTACAACTAAGCTACTATCAAATTGTATAATTTTCATTAACAGTGTTCTATGAATTCTAGTCTTAGTAATCAACATGGAAAAGCAATTAGATATGATTCTAATTATTTAAGTTAAGTTTGACATGAGCTTACTCTCAGCACAAGTTCTATTTATTGTATATACTAATAGTTTGCTTGGTGTCTAGGCATTGTATTGTTTCTATACATATGATTTTGAGTTGTAGATAGGCCCCCCACCTTCGCTAAAGCTCAGGGGGACCCCAAGGAGCCTATCTACAACTCAAAATCATATGTATAGAAACAATACAATGCCTAGACACCAAGCAAACTATTAGTATATACAATAAATAGAACTTGTGCTGAGAGTAAGCTTCAAGCAAAGCATAACTTTAATCTATTAGAATCATATCTAAATGTCTGTCTTCTAGACAAAGATGTGTTTTATTGGTCCATCAGAACCAGAGACAAAGTGAGGATATGATTGATTGGATGCTCTAGCCTCTAGTCTGAGACACATTAGCAGAAACTTTTGAAAAACAAGACTATAAATGTGTACAAAATCCAAAGCAATAAGAGCTTTATTTAAACTTTAAAGGCAAGCCATAAGTCATCTAGTTAACAGTCTGTAGTGATGTCATGATGCTATGGAGTGCTATAGAGCATCTGGGTACTGCTAGGGAATAGCATGGGTAACCCGCCGGTGTCCCAGCAGCTACCCATACCCAACCCACCAAAACCCGTACCCGTCAACCCACGGGTCAAATATTTACGGGTATGGCGGGTCCTGTGGGTATGGATAATGCAACGGGTACCACTGTACAGACAGCACAGATAAGCTAAATTATAAAATAATAAATATCTACCTGTTCTAACAAGGCACTACAATAGAATCATATCCTGTCCTTCTTTGAGCTCCGCATCATCTCCATCGATATCGGCCATGAGAGCGGCAACTCAAAGATCCAAGTTGTTGACATACCCACGCAAGCTCTAGCTGCCAAAGCAGAGAAGAGCGTGAGTGACTTGTGAAGATAATTGATTGCGGATGTGAGATAATAAGGACCACGGCTAAAACCCTGTTCAACATCAATGGAGGTGGCTAGAAATGACGTTCAGAAAGATCCAGAATGAAATGAAACAAAAAAAAACATACCTGGGATGCTCAAATAGTCCAAAGCCATTCGGGAAAGGCAAGGATACATCAGACGACGCTCCCACCACCAAGCGAGAACATTTTGAGTGCCTTCCATGTCAGTGCTAAGATAACAGTCAATCTCTTCTCACAGATCGGTAGGCTTAGATGATGCGCCAAATCTTATCTTCATACCTTTGTGTGTTCCTAATAAGGTTTTGAGCCGGTACATGCTGAGGGTTTGCACGGGTAGCGGGTATGGCTGAGGCTACCCGTACCCAACCCGCGGATACCCTTACCCACAACCCGTACGGGTATGGCCAACCCGTGCTATTCCCTAGGTACTGCTATAAAGTAGATCAGCGGCGTTTGGGATGAGAAAAATATATGAACTTACATTGAAGTTGAACAAGGGATAGCAGCTGTGGCACAAGTCATCAGACATAGCACAGATCATTCAATGGCCAGTAGTTCAATAAAAGACATAAGTAGTAAGACGATTATTAACTTTTAAAAAATAGGTCTAATACAAATTAAGCCAGCTGACAAATAAAACCTAACCCTAGTTTAGGTTTCTATAGGTTTCTAGGCACTGGCACTAAAAATAGACCATAGCAACGCACATCAAAGAATGATTCCCATGGTCAATATAAAAGTTTCTACATTACAAAAGATTGTAGTCTTTTAATTCAGGGTCGCCTACAAAATATGAAGTAGTGGGAGAATTTCCATCGTTCGCGTTAGGAATTGGCCTCTCTGCTATCAAGTGTGGAAAACGAGTTCTTTTACTACGTAAGAACTCGTAACTGGTTCAGCTGCTGCTTTATTAAATGGATCAACCTATCATTCAGCATTAGGTATACAAAATGATTCAATGCGTCGTGCAAATGAACATTCAACTATTGCTCAAGTTAAAGCCCGACTTGATGGTGTTGAATATATATTTATAGATGAAGTGTCAATGATATCATGTCTTGATCTTTATAATATCAGTGCTCAACTAGCAAAAATGCGAAATAACACTGAAGCTCCTTTCGGGGGTATGAATATGATTTTTGCTGGTGACTTTGCTCAATTAGCACCAGTTTTAGGATCTGCACTATACAGTGGAACTGTTGGTACTACTATCAATGCGGCAATGACTGAAAATGGACAAAAAACAGCAATTGGAAAAGCTTTATGGCATCAGATAACTACTGTAGTAATACTTCGAGAAAATATGAGACAAAAAACACAGTCAGCAGATGATGCAAAGCTCCGTAAAGCATTAGAAAATATGCGTTATGCAGCTTGTACAGAGGATGATATTGCATTTCTTCGGACTCGGATTGCAGGACAAAGACAAGATCAGCCAAATATAGCTAGTAAGCTATTTCGTAATGTGTCAATTATTGTTGGATTAAATACTGAGAAAGACCGTATTAATGAACTTGGATGTGCAAGATTTGCTAAAGAAACTGGTCAAGAATTAACTCATTTCTATTCAGTAGATACAATTGGGGAGAGTGTACAACCTGAAGTTTTGAAGTTATTGAAAAAACAAGGCGTTAAATCTGTTAAAAAGAAACAAATTGCATTGTCTAATCGTCTACAAAACATATTATGGAATATTCGACATTCTTTAACTGAAGGTGTACCAGGCAAACTTTCTCTTTGTCAAGGAATGCCTGTAATGATTCGTAATAATGATGCAACTGAGCTATGTATTACAAAAGGTCAAGAAGGACATGTAGTCGGATGGCAAGCTTCACAGGGAATCAATAATAAACTTGTACTTGACACTTTATTTATTAAATTGGATAAACCAGCTAAAAGTATTAGACTGGAAGGTCTGCCTAAAAATGTTGTGCCCTTGACACGAACAAGTAAATCTGTTCTATGTAAAGGTTTAAATCAGCCATTGACTATAAACCGTTCACAAGTTTCTGTTCTTCCAAACTTTGCTATGACGGATTATTCTTCACAAGGAAAAACTAGACCTTACAATGTTGTAAACTTGAACAGCTGTCGTAGTCATATGGCATATTATACAGCTATCTCTCGAAGTTCATCAGCTGAAGGCACTATTATTCTTCAAGGTTTTGATCCATATAAAATAAAATGTGGTGCTTCTGGATATCTTCGGCAAGAATTCCGGGAACTTGAGCTTCTTGATGAAATTACATTGCTCAATATAATGAATGAAACAATTCCATCTTCAGTAAATGGTAAACTTCGTAATATAATTATTAGACAATATAGACAACTAAAAGGTACAGAATATTGCCCTGAATGTGTTGACAAACCAATAAAATGGTCAAAAAATAATCCAATGAATGACTTACCAAATGTTATAGATACCCCATGGACAATTGTGAATCACAAAGCTAAAGATTTATTAAAAAGAACCAATACTGTTACTGAACATTTTCAGCCAGCCCAAGGATCAATAGCTTTAGTTCTGACTAAAAAGCATAAAAGGACTGATGAAAATGAAAATAACCAACCCAAGGCCAAAAGAAATAAAAAAGAAATTTCCACCTCTGAAGATAAAGCTAAAATACCTGGCCTTAAATGGGATTCTGTCAATCATAGTTGTGCTTATGATTCCTTATTCACTATAATATTTAATGTTTGGTCTCAGAACAAAATTCATTGGTCTAATATACTTGAAAACCATGGATATTATGCACAAATTCTTTTAAATGGCTTTAATAATGTTGAAAATAAAGAGCAGACTTTGCAGCAGGTCAGAAACAATGTTAGACACTGCTTACAAAAAAATGCAGTACAGCTTTTCCCAAATGGAAGTACTGGAACAGATATTCGTGATCTTTTAACTTATATATTTCATGAATCAAACGAGAACTTTGCACAGATTGCAAATTGTACAAGATGTAATTATACTAAAACAATAAATTTGTCCTCTAAAAGTCTGATATTTATTACATCTTCACAGTATAAATCAATCAATCAGACATTTGAAAAATGGCAATATAACAATGAAGACAGCTGCACTGACTGCAATCATAAAATCATTAAAAGTAGAACTTTCACTACAAATCCTAATTTTGTATGTTTTTCACTAGAAGTAAATGTAAGTATAAGTAAAAAAATCAAGGTTGTCATTGAAGGTAGATATATAACCTATTTATCATTGAAAGGAATTATATACAGTGGCAGTGGTCATTTTACAGCAAGAATAATATTGGATAACAATCAGGTTTGGTATCATGATGGTATTGAAACTGGAATGTTTTGCAAACAAGACAACGACTTGAATACATTTAGTGAAAAAAATTTAATGACTTGTAAGGTAGGAAATGGAAATGCTAGACAAGCTGTTGTTGCTATTTACGGTATATAAATATTCTAATAAGAAAATACATATTGTGGACTATTTTGCCAGGCAGATAAAATAGAACAAAGTTAATTTATAAGTTGTTAGAGTAGTGTAAATTGTATGAATATACACTACCTGAAGAACTTAAAACTATATTTTATTTGACTGGCAGAATAGTCCTGCCAATGGTAAAAGATTGCAAGAAAGAAAAAGAGTAAGAACTCGTCCTTGCCATGCGTAGCAATGGCTGCTATGCAAGTCAAACCTTGGACGGATGACTCCCCATGAGTTGTCAGTCGAAAAGCTGTCCCCTGCAAGGCGTAGTATGGTTCATACTGCCCTGCAGGAGGCTGATCTCGCTCTCCCCAACGAATTTCGCGAGGAAATGCACCCTATGGACCCGGCCTCCCATCCAGGAGACCGCCTTATGGACCGGTTTGCAAGCCAGGTCCTTTTCGACGATTTTAAGCGTGACAAGGAAGACGATGAGGCTTCCTTGGAGGCTCGTCGTCAGTATCTTGACAAGGTCCTGGGCGATCGCTCAGAACTTGGCACCATCGTGGTGGCGGTTGACGGAAGCCGTCCCCTTGGAGGAGCACTTCAGGCCACTTCGGCCGTGATCCTCTTCCGCAGCGGCAATGAGATCGAAAGGTCTCGTCGTGCCGCAGGCGATGTTACTGCAAATGACGCAGAACTCGCTGCTATCCGATACGGTATCTGTGCCGCCATCCGGTCAGATATTGGAATCATTTGTATATTCACTGATTCGATGTCCTCAGCTCGTCGATCGGTGGATCCTTCCATTCATTCAGGCCAAGCGCACTCGCTCGCGGTCTGCAAGTCTCTGATGCCGTGGTTCGAGGAGGATCCCGAACGGCAGTTGTTATTCGTGTATGTCCCGTCTCGTTTGAAGTGGGGCATTCACAAGCAAGCGCATGACTACGCAAGGGAATTGCGCATTCCTCTTGGGATCAGACCCAAGAATTCAATTGATCGGATGAGATCTCTCGCCGACAAACTTCGGACGGATACCTGGACTCACCAGTTCTGGGCCAACGATAGGGGTGCTCGTTTCTACGACCTCCTGGGCTACGACGGTACGCCCCTCAAGCCAAAACATGCCGCGCACAGCGGGTCTTGGCTTGAAATTGCGCAAGGACAGAGCCCCCAGCTCTTCGCGCGTGCTGCCCGGTGCATAACTGGACATGCACCCATCGGTGAACATCTTCATCGGTTTAATCTGGCTGACACAGCCGCCTGCCCGTGCGGATTCCCTCAAGAAACCCGCGAGCACATCTTCAACGGCTGCCCCCGGCACCCGAACAAAATCGTAGGTGTCTTGGACGCGCCTCGGCGTATCTGGCAACTATACAATTGGCTTAAGGCGAACCCTCTCGCCTTTGCATTTCGACCTGATCCTGCGGGTGTTGGTTGAAACGTGTTGGGCTCCCCACTCTTCGGAATCGGGGGGGCCCTTCATTAGTGTCTTGCTGGTGCGGCCTGGGGCAAATCCAGTTCTCGTCTGGGGTACACTGTGAAATGGCGGTTACCGAGGGGGCAACCCCAACGGGGGGCGGTAGTTCCATCCCCACTGCGTCCAACCCTTTGGGTTGGCCAGTCCCATCAGGTGTGGACCTGTACTTGTGTGCCGAGCTTCGGCGTTCGCGGAGGATTCAGGCCTTCGTCGGACAACTTGGGGGCTACGAGATTAGCAGGGAGAGGCGCCTCGGGACGCATCCGCGTCTCCTTTCCGGCGAACGCGGTTTGCTCGCGTCGTCATTACCGAACCACTGGCTTAGTACTGGTGGTCAATCTCGTCAAGGCGCGTCGAACGAGTCCGGTTCGACGCGGAATCACGTTACGATCCCCGCGTTCCGCTGCGGTTTCTCTGTGAGAGTGCGTTCGGGAGGGCGAAAAGGAGAAGGGCGGGGTCGCGAAAGGTTTCGGCTTAGTAGGGCTTCAAACGGACACTCGTAGCTACAATTGTTTGTATTTTTGCGACCAGACTGCTATCGCGCACCGGTATATAAATTGTTGATTTAAAAAAAAAAAAAAAAAAAAAAGACTTCAGGCAAGTATATAGTCATTTTGCAATGTCACCAGTTACTCACTCCGGACTTCAGCTCGTCGTAGCTCCTTCGTCCCTCACACTGAGTTTCTCATATTTGGCACTCCGCTGCCTCACCTGTTCCCACGCTCGCCTGCTTTAACAGGTTATGGGCCCCGTGCTCTAAGCGCTCCAATTAAGTGTTTTGCGAACTCGGTCTTTTTTGCACCTTTTGCAACATACGGTCAATTTAGCTCTTTTTGTTGTACAACCCTTATCAGGCCCGGCCTTACATTGCCGCTGCTAATAGGGAGGAACGTGCACGCTATTAGAGCTGCGTTACACTCGGATCTGCCTACCCGGTTGCCGAGTTACATACACTTTTCTATTTTTAACTAGTTTACTCAGTTTAGCTTTTCTTACCTTTCTTGAGTTCGCAAAGCACCAAGAGCTCGGAACACGGTATAACTCAGTCTGACAAGTCCATACACGTCCATACACGTCCTCACAAACATACATCAACACACATCACTTTCCCATCACTCTATCACACCATGTCTTCCCACACTCCCAATTTCACCAAATTGTCTTCGTCTAACTACAACACTTGGTCTGGCGAAATGCAAGCCTGGCTTCAAGCTCAAGGTGTCTGGCGCATCGTTGCTGGCACCAAGACCAAACCCACGCTCACTGTGGCTCCTACTCCTGCCGAGCACACTGCGCTTGAAGACTGGTTAGACAAAGCAGATAAGGCTTCTGGCCAAATCTACCTCATGGTGGAACCGGATCAACGAATCCATTTCAAAGGAATTACGGATGATCCTGTGAAGATGTGGACTGCACTCCGAGATGTTCACCTTCAGAAGCGTCCTGGCAACAGGTTCAACGCTTATGACGACTTGTTCTCCATTAGGAAGGAAGAGGAAGAGAATCTTCAAACTGATGAACAGAGTTGATGAAGCCATCCGTCGCATTCAGGATCTTTGTCCTGACAAGTTTGATCTTGCCATGCTTGACGAAGAGCTCGGATCTATGGCTCTTATCAGATCTCTCCCTGAAGAGTACAATACCTTTGCCTCTTCCCTTCTCCTTTTGGACAAACTCGACAAGGCTACTATCAAACAGGCCTTTGTCACTGAGGACACTCAACGTCGTCGTCGTGCTTCTGATATGCCTGCAGTTGGCTCTGCACTCAAAGCGTCGTCTCCCTCTACCTCCAAGCTTATGGAAATCCTCCTTTGCATTTTCTGTGGCATGACTGGTCATACCATTGACAAATGTCATGCATATGCTGCTGCTTCCAAAGCAGCAAAGGAGAAGGTAGAGAATCGTCGTAAAGGCAACAAGAACAACAAGGACAAGGCCAATCAGGCCCAGGACAACACTAGTGAGAAGAGCAACCAAGCCAAGGATGCTGTCGTTGAATACGCTGGAAATGCAAGTGTTCTTTCCACTTCTGATCCTTCTGATCCTACCACCCCTTTGGTTAATGATGCTAATCATGATTGGAATGCAGACACAGGGGCCACTTCTAATATGACCCCTCATCGTCACTGGCTTCGCAATTATAAGCCCCTCCGCGTTCCAATCAAGTTGGCAGATGACACCATTATTTATTCTGCAGGGGTGGGCACTGTGGTTTTCAACCCAGTTGTAAAGGAAAAGAAATTAAGATCAGTGGAATTTACCAGAGTCTTGCATGTACCACTACTTCGAAACAATTTACTTGCTTGTTTATATTTAACTAAACACAAAGGGATTGAGATTCACATTGATTCATCCAAGATGAATTTCTCCCTTAACAAGCAACTTCTGTTCACTGCCTCCATTGATGCCAACAATGTTGCACTCTTGGATGGTGTGACTGAACCAATTTCGGAGTATGCCAACGTAGCAGCTAAATCCACTCTTCCTCTTGATCTCAATCTCTGGCATCGCAGACTTGCACATCATAGCTATGCTGATGTCCAAAAGATGATTTCAAGTGCGCCTCGAGTTGTCTGCCCACACTGCTCCGGTCCTCACCGCCTGGAACAGCATAGGGACACGGCGCCGTGCTGCGCCCCCAATCCTAAGGCCAAGCCTCCCAAAGTCGGTACCCCCGCTGGTGAGGAATGCCCCCACCCCCCTCGATGCCCCAACTGTGGTCAAGAGCACCGGGCTGACTCCAAGAAATGCAAGTATTGGAGCCACCGCTTTGATCCGCAGTGGGCGCTTGAGGAATATCGAAAGGTACGAGCTTCCAAGCCTCGTCATTTTTCACGCTCTAACACACCCCCTCAGAAGAAATGAATGAGTCGCGAGACACAGGACTTTTGGAGAGCGGGGAAATTAGGGTGTTATCGTTTAACTGCGCGAAGTCTGTGACTGCCGTAGATACCATCCTTGAAAAATACAATTCATCAGCCTATGACGCTCGTACAAGACATGAAATAGGTTAGTTGACCAGAAATCAGTTTATATTATATAGCTTAGTTGACCATGGTCAACTAACCTGGTGGTTAATTGACCACAAACTGAATTTACCATTAAACTAGCTAAAGTGTAATATTAGTAGTGGAATCTAAATGAAGGGTTAGTCAATTGAGCTGTTGGTCAATTGACCATGTAGGTAAACTGACCAACATCCATTGATAGGCCTACAATACTGTCCTTCTAGGTATTTATTTGTTTGGAAATTGATGCTATCAATTTAAATCACATGACTTTGAATTTGCCTCTATTTACATGCTTGTTGTACATTTATGTAATTTTATGGCCTCAAATACAAACAAATACAAATATAAGAGCTCACAGCCACTGTATGCACTCCATAAATAGAAACAAAGATGACACTTCCCAATATGGCAGTGTTTTGTCAGCTGCTAAGTTGGGACTTAATGGTATTTTATGTTAAGTGTTTTATTTAATAATTAATACTAAAATGCATATATCTCAATGAGGAAGCTATTTAGTCATGTGATTTAAATTGTAATAATAGCTAAAAATAGATTACATTCTTTTGAGATCTTCTTTGCTTTTTGGGAAATTTTCCCATCTGCCAAAATTCTTCACCACCGGCTATTTTTCAGTTTTTCCTGTTTTTCTCTGTGGGAAAAAAAGCTAGGAACAAAATTTTTATGGATACAGGGTCAAAAAAGATTCCCGCAGGTTTTTTATCAGTAGCACAGCCACATTCACACACATCTGAAAATTGTTTGCTCAACTTACCAAAGTCATGTTGAATATTGGTCAATTGACCATGGTCAACTAAGTTATATAATATAAACTGACTCTTGGTCAATTCACCTAATTTCATGTCTCATACGAACTGTAACTTGTGAATTCATCTTTCGACGTGTTGTTCATACAGGAACCGCCTTGGCGGATTGTAAGACAAGCACCATCTACCTCTAATCTAGAGGGAGATGACGTTATAGGTGCACCGCTCCACCCAGAGTGGCTGCCCATGGTTCGGCTTCCAAAGCCAGTTGAGGTTAGTCAGCGACCCCCAGGGCGAACTGCTACAAACAACTTGGTCTCATTGGAGAGCCCGCTTAGTCAGCACGAATTTCGACGCGCTGACGTCAGCAGTACCCGCCCGCGTGTGATGGCCTATGTGTCTCACAGGCTGGCTAAGTACCGTCCCTCGATGCGCCGTGATCTCATAGACCATCGGGACATCTTAATCCTCAGCCTCTTTTTTTTTTTTTTTTTTTTTTTTTTTTTTTTTTTTAAATCAACAATTTATATACCGGTGCGCGATAGCAGTCTGGTCGCAAAAATACAAACAATTGTAGCTACGAGTGTCCGTTTGAAGCCCTACTAAGCCGAAACCTTTCGCGACCCCGCCCTTCTCCTTTTCGCCCTCCCGAACGCACTCTCACAGAGAAACCGCAGCGGAACGCGGGGATCGTAACGTGATTCCGCGTCGAACCGGACTCGTTCGACGCGCCTTGACGAGATTGACCACCAGTACTAAGCCAGTGGTTCGGTAATGACGACGCGAGCAAACCGCGTTCGCCGGAAAGGAGACGCGGATGCGTCCCGAGGCGCCTCTCCCTGCTAATCTCGTAGCCCCCAAGTTGTCCGACGAAGGCCTGAATCCTCCGCGAACGCCGAAGCTCGGCACACAAGTACAGGTCCACACCTGATGGGACTGGCCAACCCAAAGGGTTGGACGCAGTGGGGATGGAACTACCGCCCCCCGTTGGGGTTGCCCCCTCGGTAACCGCCATTTCACAGTGTACCCCAGACGAGAACTGGATTTGCCCCAGGCCGCACCAGCAAGACACTAATGAAGGGCCCCCCCGATTCTGAAGAGTGGGGAGCCCAACACGTTTCAACCAACACCCGCAGGATCAGGTCGAAATGCAAAGGCGAGAGGGTTCGCCTTAAGCCAATTGTATAGTTGCCAGATACGCCGAGGGCGTCCAAGACACCTACGATTTTGTTCGGGTGCCGGGGGCAGCCGTTGAAGATGTGCTCGCGGGTTTCTTGAGGGAATCCGCACGGGCAGGCGGCTGTGTCAGCCAGATTAAACCGATGAAGATGTTCACCGATGGGTGCATGTCCAGTTATGCACCGGGCAGCACGCGCGAAGAGCTGGGGGCTCTGTCCTTGCGCAATTTCAAGCCAAGACCGCTGTGCGCGGCATGTTTTGGCTTGAGGGGCGTACCGTCGTAGCCCAGGAGGTCGTAGAAACGAGCACCCCTATCGTTGGCCCAGAACTGGTGAGTCCAGGTATCCGTCCGAAGTTTGTCGGCGAGAGATCTCATCCGATCAATTGAATTCTTGGGTCTGATCCCAAGAGGAATGCGCAATTCCCTTGCGTAGTCATGCGCTTGCTTGTGAATGCCCCACTTCAAACGAGACGGGACATACACGAATAACAACTGCCGTTCGGGATCCTCCTCGAACCACGGCATCAGAGACTTGCAGACCGCGAGCGAGTGCGCTTGGCCTGAATGAATGGAAGGATCCACCGATCGACGAGCTGAGGACATTACAAGTTCTTACGTAGTAAAAGAACTTGTTTTCCGGGGAAAACAGCAGGCACTTTGGCTCCTAACGCGAACGATGGAAATTCTCCCACTGCTATAGTGACCCTGCACGGTTTCTGTATCTCAGCCATTTCTGGGCCGATTTTTATGATTTTGGTATCAAAAAATTCGTAAAAATCAGGGCTTTCATGTGGCATGGGTATCCAGGCACGATCAGGTCATGTGACTCGCTCACACGGCCCAAAAGCGCGAATTTGTGCGAATTTAGCCTTGAAACTGATTTCCATGAGCTAGATATGGTGAAGTATGTTGCCCGGACCAGTCTAGAATAATGTCCAAATATTTACATTTGTTTTGCAATGATGTCATGGTGTCCAAATCAGGC
The DNA here is from genome assembly GCA_023014345.1 of Galerina sulciceps. NCBI lineage: Eukaryota > Fungi > Basidiomycota > Agaricomycetes > Agaricales > Galerinaceae > Galerina > Galerina sulciceps. The sequence continues at coordinate 2,025,917 of JAEDXJ010000001.1, forward strand.
AAACAGCCAGCCAAACTTGATCGGATGGTGCCAAACTGGCTGGATAAGGCTTGAAAGGCACACCAAACATTGCCAAACATGACCAAATGTCTTGAAAATGATGTAAGAGATGCTTACATAATCAACCTCACAGCCAAACTTTGTGCAATTGCCTTGAAATTGGTGATGCACCAAGTCGGACCAAGAATATTCTCTATGATATGTCATGTGATAAGTGTGCACAGACCACCTGTTAGGTAAAAGAAACATTATTAGTCATTTATTCCAGTTTATTTATTTCAAAAATCTCACAATACGGATTATTTAGTGTGTATTTCAAACATTCTACCGCATTTGGTAAGTCACATAACGGTGTGACTATACCCATGTGACACCATTTTAAAGCCCCGATTTTTCTGAGAATTATGCAATTTATTTCAAGGCAATCTGATAAAAACTGAGCCACGTAGCAAATTATCATGTTACAAGTTCTTACGTAGTAAAAGAACTTGTTTTCCGGGGAAAACAGCAGGCACTTTGGCTCCTAACGCGAACGATGGAAATTCTCCCACTGCTATAGTGACCCTGCACGGTTTCTGTATCTCAGCCATTTCTGGGCCGATTTTTATGATTTTGGTATCAAAAAATTCGTAAAAATCAGGGCTTTCATGTGGCATGGGTATCCAGGCACGATCAGGTCATGTGACTCGCTCACACGGCCCAAAAGCGCGAATTTGTGCGAATTTAGCCTTGAAACTGATTTCCATGAGCTAGATATGGTGAAGTATGTTGCCCGGACCAGTCTAGAATAATGTCCAAATATTTACATTTGTTTTGCAATGATGTCATGGTGTCCAAATCAGGCAAACAGCCAGCCAAACTTGATCGGATGGTGCCAAACTGGCTGGATAAGGCTTGAAAGGCACACCAAACATTGCCAAACATGACCAAATGTCTTGAAAATGATGTAAGAGATGCTTACATAATCAACCTCACAGCCAAACTTTGTGCAATTGCCTTGAAATTGGTGATGCACCAAGTCGGACCAAGAATATTCTCTATGATATGTCATGTGATAAGTGTGCACAGACCACCTGTTAGGTAAAAGAAACATTATTAGTCATTTATTCCAGTTTATTTATTTCAAAAATCTCACAATACGGATTATTTAGTGTGTATTTCAAACATTCTACCGCATTTGGTAAGTCACATAACGGTGTGACTATACCCATGTGACACCATTTTAAAGCCCCGATTTTTCTGAGAATTATGCAATTTATTTCAAGGCAATCTGATAAAAACTGAGCCACGTAGCAAATTATCATGTTACAAGTTCTTACGTAGTAAAAGAACTTGTTTTCCGGGGAAAACAGCAGGCACTTTGGCTCCTAACGCGAACGATGGAAATTCTCCCACTGCTATAGTGACCCTGCACGGTTTCTGTATCTCAGCCATTTCTGGGCCGATTTTTATGATTTTGGTATCAAAAAATTCGTAAAAATCAGGGCCTTCCTGGTCACGTGACCAGGCCAATTTGGTACTGTTAGAAAGCCCTGATTTTTTTCGATTTTTCAAGGCCCTGATCATCCAAATCGGTTCAGAATTGAGCAGACTATGATTTATTTACTGTATTTAGTATTTTAAAAGGTCGGACTCTTGGCACAAGTAAGAACTTGTTTTTGCCATGCGCAGCAATGGCCTCTGGCCAAGTCGAATCAGTGAATATACAAATGATTCCAATATCTGACCGGATGGCGGCACAGATACCGTATCGGATAGCAGCGAGTTCTGCGTCATTTGCAGTAACATCGCCTGCGGCACGACGAGACCTTTCGATCTCATTGCCGCTGCGGAAGAGGATCACGGCCGAAGTGGCCTGAAGTGCTCCTCCAAGGGGACGGCTTCCGTCAACCGCCACCACGATGGTGCCAAGTTCTGAGCGATCGCCCAGGACCTTGTCAAGATACTGACGACGAGCCTCCAAGGAAGCCTCATCGTCTTCCTTGTCACGCTTAAAATCGTCGAAAAGGACCTGGCTTGCAAACCGGTCCATAAGGCGGTCTTCTGGACGGGAGGCCGGGTCCATAGGGTGCATTTCCTCGCGAAATTCGTTGGGGAGAGCGAGATCAGCCTCCTGCAGGGCAGTATGAACCATACTACGCCTTGCAGGGGACAGCTTTTCGACTGACAACTCATGGGGAGTCATCCGTCCAAGGTTTGACCCAGACATGAAAGCCCGGACTGGGTGAGTGGGCGTAAGGGTGCCCACCCGCATCCTCCCTCGAGTGGAGAGACGGTGCAGCAGAATTGGGAACGGAACGAGGCCAGCAAGGGCCTCAGCCGCCGCGTTTGGAGTGGTGCGAAATGCACCCGTGATCCATAAAGCAGCCTTACGCTGCATAGAGTTGAGGATTTTAAGGACGCCTTTGTTACGAGCACCTTTAAAATACCACATGGAGTACCCATATGTGACAATAGGAATCACACACGAGCGGTAGAGGAGGCGCTTGTCTAATGGTTGCAAGCCCCTGGTAGAAGACCCAAGCATTTTCATCGCCTTAAGCGAGGAGATTGCTTTGGTGGAGTAATATCTCACATGCTCATGGAAAGTGAGCTTGCGATCAAAGTAGAAGCCCAAGTAGCGCCAGAATGGCTTGGGTTTCAGAAGGGTGTCACCGGTGTAAGGCGCGTAGCCCAAATCGATGGAGGGGTTCTCGTCCGAGCGCGATCGATCGAAGTGGAAAAACTCCGTCTTGTCGTGCTCGAGGACGAGTGCGAACTTCTTGAACAAGTCAAATATGACTCCGTATGCATTGGCGAGCGCGTTGCAATTACGGATGAGTGATTTGGACTGGAAAATTAAAGTTCCATCGTCCACATATGAGAGAAGAAACACACCTATTGCGAAGAAATGTTTTTCGAATAGGCGCATAATGGGGGCCAAGTAGAGAGCGGAGAGGACAGGGGACAGAGCAGAGCCCTGGCCTACCCCTACATCCGCGCTTCGTGAACCCGAGGTAAAGGAGTTCCACGAATATTTTGTGGAGCATCCTACAAGGTAGGAAGAAAAGAACCGGACTACGTTGTCCGGGAACCCTAACTTCCGCAAAATGGCCACGAGAACCTCGTGGTTAAGGGAGGGAAAGAACTGAGCGAGGTCGAAAGCGACAACACTAGTCTTGAGTCCCTTGGCCCACCCTGCGCGCACCATGTGCACCAGGATGAGACCAGCGTCCTCGGTGGAGCGCTGTCGCACTCCTCCAATTTGATTTGGATGAAATACATCAACGGCGACGCCGTCGAACTGTATGCGATTTGAGAGCATTTTCTCGATAAGTTTTCCAATAGTATTTAATAATACTATGGGCCTAAACGCTTTAGGGGCAGAATAGGAAGGCTTTCCCGGTTTTGGTATAATAACCGACCGGGATTCCTTAAAGTGAGAAGGCCAGTGGCCCACCGAGAGGCAGCCATTGGCAATCGAGAGGAAGAAGTCGACGATGTCGTCTTCCTTACAGATAATCTTCAAGTGCCTCCACCCGACATGGTCGGGTCCGGGGCTTGAGGTGTTCGAGCAGGACTTGAGAGCGTCTCGAAGTTCCAGTCGAGAAAACGGCTGCCAAGACCTAGTAGGAAGGTCCGGCAGTTCGTCGAGAGGGGAGAGGTCGAACGGCCTGTCCGACGCTGCATTATAAGTGCCATGAAGCGCATCCCAGAGGTCGTCCATGTCATGACACGGATTCCCCTTATATTGGATCGCTTCACAGGGTGGGAGCTTGCGCGGTTGGATCCAAGCCATGAGATCCCAAGCGCGCTTGTTTTCGCTTGCAATTTCTCCAATACGATGATCGAAGAAGGTTCGCTTCGCCTGTTTGCAGGCTTTGCGAAATGTTTTCCAGTTCTCGGGGGATCTCTCCTCCTGGTACCTGGCCAGGGCTTCACTGCACGAATCGGACCACCACCGCTTCGAGCGCTTAGTGACTTTGACCTCTCTGGAGCACTTATCCCATGCTGCAGAGAACACCCGTGCGACAGCCGACGCCGTCTCGTTGATGCTGTCAACGGAGTCGAGTTCCGCCGGCACGTCTAATTGCCGGATCAGACTCATGATGTGGAAGGCGAAGGCCTGTTGGTCTTCGATGTCCGATTTGATCGACCGGCGACTCTCAATGGGAATCGCCGATGGAACCAAGACAAGGGATGAGATCGGATAGTGATCTGCATCCCCGATGAGATCCTCTCTGCGTGTGACGTCTGAAGAGATCGTCCGGTCCAGAGGAACAAAAATGAGGTCTATGACCGTGGGTCTAAAGCCCTCGATGCGCGGAACATGAGTCGGACCCGGGTTCACAAATAATGCGAGCCCTAAGCCCAGCTCCGCCGCCGAGTCAAGGAGAGACGAGGCGTGGCCCGGGTGCCCTTGAGCATCTGGGTCCCACTCCCTCGAGTGTGAGTTGAAATCCCCTCCCATGTAAATACTTGCCTGAAGTCCGGAGTGAGTAACTGGGGACTTCTGGCAACTAGCTAGCTCTTTATACTTGGTGAAGTGGGCCATTGCTGCGCATGGCATGTATGAGTCTTTTTTTTCTAGGACTGCAATCAATGAATGAATCAATCAATCAATTATAAAGAATGAGTTTTGATAAATCAAAGACTCATAACAAGATTTTATCCGATTGGCTTGATTTTGGGCGCAAAATTTCCGTAAAAATCAGGGCTATAATCTTATGCCATCAGATAAACTATTACATAAGCATATCTCCTGACAATCTTCCATTTTAAGCGAAATTCAAAAGAAATACCAAGTTTGTATATGTTTCGGACATGTAATAACTTGGGGAATTTGAATATTGATATTTTTAGAATATTTGGCAATGTTTGCAACACTTTGTTTGTCCCTGTGACATGTGTTCAACAATGCAATTTTGGCCAATTGCTCCAAGTCAGAGTCAGAGGTGATATGATATATGATATTGGACTGTTTTGGAAATTTCCCAGGAGCATCCTGATTACATAATATCTCTGGGAACAAGTTGAATCACCTGAATCCGACTTGAAACAGCTGAGTTATGTGCTTTTTAAGCTCAAAATGACATGTTTAGACCGATTTTCCCACATAATTGATGCCATCATGTTCCCCTGATCACATAATCATGTAGAGAGCGAAAAATGGGATTTATGGGTGGCAGGATGAAGAAATTTGGCCAAGAACTGGCTGAGATATTGGCAAATGTTTCTAATAGGAAGGTTTTTACCGCGGTGTTGATGGATGAATCAATCAATGAATCAATCAATCAATCAATTTTCGGCCTAAGTCCTGGGTTTATAAAGAATGAGTTTTGATAAATCAAAGACTCATAATATGAAAAGGAGCAATATACCCAAATGGGGATAAAGTGATAAGAATCTGATAAACATCAGATGAAGAGAATGAAGAGAGCTATGCAAAAGAAGTGCAAACTGATAAAGATCTAATCTAATCTGATAAGATAAGATAGCATGAAATGGAGTGTTATGGAGAGTGGGAAGTCAAACTTTAACAAGAATTAGCCCTCGAACCAAGGATTTGGGCTGTCCGGGTTTCCCTCGAAGCGGAAGCTGCCGGAGAAGGTCTTGGACACTTCTTCGACTACAAGAGGTGGAGTCTGGTCACGAGGAGGGGTAGCGGGATCGTCTGAGTCACGGCTGGCTGTGAGATCTACATTAGGATCGAAGGGGTGAGAATGGACTCAAAGATGCGTTTCAAAAAAAAAAGCTCACCAATAACGGTATCAATTTCGTCTTCACTTTCCACCGCTGGAACTGAAATACGTGGTCTCAACCTATAACGATTCTTTTGGCTCAGGAGAGGCTCTGTTGAAGGACCAGCCTCAGTTTCTGGATCCTCCATGAGAAACGGAGTCGGGCGCAATGCCAAGCTCCTCAACGGTCGATCCTTCATGCTCCGAGGCCTCCCTATCCGTATTCAGACGGCGGCGGCCCGAGTTGGTGCCCCTCTTTGCACTCGCTGCTGGAGGTGGAGCCATGTCACCCAGGCGTGTCGTGCGCCTTGGGTTGTATGCCCTCACTGCTCCGGACCTCATCGCCTGGAACAGCATAGGGACACGGCGCCGTGCTGCGCCCCCAATCCTAAAGCTAACCCTCCCAAAGTCGGTACCCCCGCAGGAGAGGCATGCCCCCACCCCCCTCGTTGCCCCAATTGTGGTCTTGAGCACCGAGCGGACTCCAAGAAATGCAAGTATTGGAGCCACCGCTTTGAGCCTGCTTGGGCCGTCGAGGAATATCGGAAGGTACGAGCTATCAAGTCTCGTCGTCTTTCACGCTCTAACCCCCCCCTCAGAAGAAATGATTGAGTCTCCGGACGCAGGACTTTTGGAGAGCGGGGAGATTAGGGTGTTGTCATTCAACTGCGCGAAGTCGGCGACTAGCGTAGAATTAATACTCGAAAAATATATTAATTCTTTTGATATTCTTTTCATTCAAGAACCGCCTTGGCGGATCATAAGACAAGCTCCCTCTACCTCTAATCCAGAGGGAGAGGACGTCGTAGGCGCGCCACTCCATCCAGAATGGTTGCCCATGGTACGGCTTCCAGCCACTTCCCAGCTTACTCAGCAAACCATCCGGGATGCTGATGTAAGCAATTCCAGTACTCGTCCGCGTGTGATGGCCTATGTGTCTCACAGACTGGCGAAGTACAGACCATCTATGCGACGCGATATCATTGATCATCGCGACATACTAGTACTCAGCCTCTTCGCGACCGAGGGAGCTGTCCACCTTATGAACGTCTACTCAGACGATCAACACACCGCTATCAATTATATTGAGAAGCATATCGAGAGCCTTCCCCCTTTTATCTATATGGGTGGGGATTTCAATTCACACTCGAGGGAGTGGGACCCAGATGCTCAAGGGCACCCGGGCCACGCCTCGTCACTTCTTGACTCGGCGGCGGAGTTGGGCTTAGGGCTCGCATTATTCGTGAACCCGGGACCAACTCATGTTCCGCGCATCGAGGGCTATAGACCTACGGTCATAGACCTCGTCTTTGTCCCTCTGGACCGGACGATCTCTTCAGACGTCACACGCAGAGAGGACCTGATCGGGGATGCAGATCACTACCCGATCTCATCCCTTGTCTTGGTTCCATCGGCGATTCCCATTGAGAGTCGCCGGTCGATCAAATCGGACATCGAAGACCAACAGGCCTTCGCCTTCCACATCATGAGTCTGATCCGGCAATTATACGTGCCGGCGGAACTCGATTCCGTTGACAGCATCAACGAGACGGCCTCGGCTGTCGCACGGGTGTTCTCTGCAGCATGGGATAAGTGCTCCAGAGAGGTCAAAGTTACTAAGCGCTCGAAGCGGTGGTGGTCCGACTCGTGCAGCGAAGCCCTGGCCAGTTATCGGGAGGAGAGATCCCCCGAGAACTGGAAAGCCTTTCGCAAAGCCTGTAAACAGGCAAAGCGAACCTTCTTCGATCATCGTATTGGAGAAATTGCGAGCGAAAACAAGCGCGCTTGGGATCTCATGGCTTGGATCCAACCGCGCAAGCTCCCACCCTGTGAAGCGATCCAATATAAGGGGAATCTGTGTCACGACATGGACGACCTTTGGGATGCGCTTCATGGCACTTATAATGCAGCGTCGGACAGGCCGTTCGACCTCTCTCCTCTCGACGAACTGCCGGACCTTCCTACTAGGTCTTGGCAGCCGTTTTCCCGACTGGAACTTCGAGACGCTCTCAAGTCCTGCTCGAACACCTCAAGCCCTGGACCCGACCATGTCGGGTGGAGGCACTTGAAGATTATCTGTAAGGAAGACGACATCGTCAACTTCTTCCTCACGATTGCCAATGGCTGCCTCTCGGTGGGCCACTGGCCTTCTCATTTTAAGGAATCGCGGTCGGTTATCATACCAAAACCGGGAAAGCCTTCCTATTCTGCCCCTAAAGCGTTTAGGCCCATAGTATTATTAAATACTATTGGAAACATCCGTTCTTTGTCTCGTACTGTCACAGTGCGACCGTGGGAATTTCCTTGCTCACTGTTCACCTCGTCTTACAACCACACCTGCACTCTTGACTTGGCCAGAAGCCATTGCTGCGCATGGCAAAAACAAGTTCTTACTTTGCTCCGACCTTTTAAATAATAAATATAGTGAATAATTCACAGTCCGCTCAATTCTGGACCAATTTAGATGATCAGGGGCTCGAAAAATCAAGAAAAATCAGGGCTTTCTAACGGTACCAAATTGGCCTGGTCACGTGACCAGGAAGGCCCTGATTTTTACGAATTTTTTGATACCAAAATCATAGAAATCGGCCCAGTATTGGCTGAGATACAGAAACTGTGCAGGGTCACTATAGCAGTGGGAGAATTTCCATCGTTACCGTTAGGAAGTGGTTTGGTCAATTTTGTAGTGCGTTTTCCCCCGGAAAACAAGTTCTTTTACTACGTAAGAACTTGTAACATGATAATTTGCTACGTGGCTCAGTTTTTATCGGATTGCCTTGAAATAAATTGCGTAATTCTCAGAAAAATCGGGGCTTTAAAATGGTGTCACATAGCTATAGTCACACCGTTATGTTACTTACCAAATGCGGTAGAATGTTTGAAATACACACTAAATAATCCGTATTGAGAGATTTTTGAAATAAATAAACTGGAATAAATGACTAATAATGTTTATTTTACCTAACAGGTGGTCTGTGCACACTTATCACATGACATATCATAGAGAATATTCTTGGTCCGACTTGGTGCATCACCAATTTCAAGGCAATTGCACAAAGTTTGGCTGTGAGGTTGATTATGTAAGCATCTCTTACATCATTTTCAAGACATTTGGTCATGTTTGGCAATGTTTGGTGTGCCTTTCAAGCCTTATCCAGTTTGGCACCATCCGATCAAGTTTGGCTGGCTGTTTGCCAGATTTGGACACCGTGACATCATTGCAAAACAAATGTAAATATTTGGACATTATCCTAGACTGGTCTGGGCAACATACTTCACCATATCTAGCTCATGGAAATCAGTTTCAAGGCTAAATTCGCACAAATTCGCGCTTTTGGGCCGTGTGAGCGAGTCACATGACCTGATCGTGCCTGGATACCCATGCCACATGAAAGCCCTGATTTTTACGAATTTTTTGATACCAAAATCATAGAAATCGGCCCAGTATTGGCTGAGATACAGAAACTGTGCAGGGTCACTATAGCAGTGGGAGAATTTCCATCGTTACCGTTAGGAAGTGGTTTGGTCAATTTTGTAGTGCGTTTTCCCCCGGAAAACAAGTTCTTTTACTACGTAAGAACTTGTAACATGATAATTTGCTACGTGGCTCAGTTTTTATCGGATTGCCTTGAAATAAATTGCGTAATTCTCAGAAAAATCGGGGCTTTAAAATGGTGTCACATAGCTATAGTCACACCGTTATGTTACTTACCAAATGCGGTAGAATGTTTGAAATACACACTAAATAATCCGTATTGAGAGATTTTTGAATAAATAAACTGGAATAAATGACTAATAATGTTTATTTTACCTAACAGGTGGTCTGTGCACACTTATCACATGACATATCATAGAGAATATTCTTGGTCCGACTTGGTGCATCACCAATTTCAAGGCAATTGCACAAAGTTTGGCTGTGAGGTTGATTATGTAAGCATCTCTTACATCATTTTCAAGACATTTGGTCATGTTTGGCAATGTTTGGTGTGCCTTTCAAGCCTTATCCAGCCAGTTTGGCACCATCCGATCAAGTTTGGCTGGCTGTTTGCCAGATTTGGACACCGTGACATCATTGCAAAACAAATGTAAATATTTGGACATTATCCTAGACTGGTCTGGGCAACATACTTCACCATATCTAGCTCATGGAAATCAGTTTCAAGGCTAAATTCGCACAAATTCGCGCTTTTGGGCCGTGTGAGCGAGTCACATGACCTGATCGTGCCTGGATACCCATGCCACATGAAAGCCCTGATTTTTACGAATTTTTTGATACCAAAATCATAGAAATCGGCCCAGTATTGGCTGAGATACAGAAACTGTGCAGGGTCACTATAGCAGTGGGAGAATTTCCATCGTTACCGTTAGGAAGTGGTTTGGTCAATTTTGTAGTGCGTTTTCCCCCGGAAAACAAGTTCTTTTACTACGTAAGAACTTGTAACATGATAATTTGCTACGTGGCTCAGTTTTTATCGGATTGCCTTGAAATAAATTGCGTAATTCTCAGAAAAATCGGGGCTTTAAAATGGTGTCACATAGCTATAGTCACACCGTTATGTTACTTACCAAATGCGGTAGAATGTTTGAAATACACACTAAATAATCCGTATTGAGAGATTTTTGAAATAAATAAACTGGAATAAATGACTAATAATGTTTATTTTACCTAACAGGTGGTCTGTGCACACTTATCACATGACATATCATAGAGAATATTCTTGGTCCGACTTGGTGCATCACCAATTTCAAGGCAATTGCACAAAGTTTGGCTGTGAGGTTGATTATGTAAGCATCTCTTACATCATTTTCAAGACATTTGGTCATGTTTGGCAATGTTTGGTGTGCCTTTCAAGCCTTATCCAGCCAGTTTGGCACCATCCGATCAAGTTTGGCTGGCTGTTTGCCAGATTTGGACACCGTGACATCATTGCAAAACAAATGTAAATATTTGGACATTATCCTAGACTGGTCTGGGCAACATACTTCACCATATCTAGCTCATGGAAATCAGTTTCAAGGCTAAATTCGCACAAATTCGCGCTTTTGGGCCGTGTGAGCGAGTCACATGACCTGATCGTGCCTGGATACCCATGCCACATGAAAGCCCTGATTTTTACGAATTTTTTGATACCAAAATCATAGAAATCGGCCCAGTATTGGCTGAGATACAGAAACTGTGCAGGGTCACTATAGCAGTGGGAGAATTTCCATCGTTACCGTTAGGAAGTGGTTTGGTCAATTTTGTAGTGCGTTTTCCCCCGGAAAACAAGTTCTTTTACTACGTAAGAACTTGTAACATGATAATTTGCTACGTGGCTCAGTTTTTATCGGATTGCCTTGAAATAAATTGCGTAATTCTCAGAAAAATCGGGGCTTTAAAATGGTGTCACATAGCTATAGTCACACCGTTATGTTACTTACCAAATGCGGTAGAATGTTTGAAATACACACTAAATAATCCGTATTGAGAGATTTTTGAAATAAATAAACTGGAATAAATGACTAATAATGTTTATTTTACCTAACAGGTGGTCTGTGCACACTTATCACATGACATATCATAGAGAATATTCTTGGTCCGACTTGGTGCATCACCAATTTCAAGGCAATTGCACAAAGTTTGGCTGTGAGGTTGATTATGTAAGCATCTCTTACATCATTTTCAAGACATTTGGTCATGTTTGGCAATGTTTGGTGTGCCTTTCAAGCCTTATCCAGCCAGTTTGGCACCATCCGATCAAGTTTGGCTGGCTGTTTGCCAGATTTGGACACCGTGACATCATTGCAAAACAAATGTAAATATTTGGACATTATCCTAGACTGGTCTGGGCAACATACTTCACCATATCTAGCTCATGGAAATCAGTTTCAAGGCTAAATTCGCACAAATTCGCGCTTTTGGGCCGTGTGAGCGAGTCACATGACCTGATCGTGCCTGGATACCCATGCCACATGAAAGCCCTGATTTTTACGAATTTTTTGATACCAAAATCATAGAAATCGGCCCAGTATTGGCTGAGATACAGAAACTGTGCAGGGTCACTATAGCAGTGGGAGAATTTCCATCGTTACCGTTAGGAAGTGGTTTGGTCAATTTTGTAGTGCGTTTTCCCCCGGAAAACAAGTTCTTTTACTACGTAAGAACTTGTAACATGATAATTTGCTACGTGGCTCAGTTTTTATCGGATTGCCTTGAAATAAATTGCGTAATTCTCAGAAAAATCGGGGCTTTAAAATGGTGTCACATAGCTATAGTCACACCGTTATGTTACTTACCAAATGCGGTAGAATGTTTGAAATACACACTAAATAATCCGTATTGAGAGATTTTTGAAATAAATAAACTGGAATAAATGACTAATAATGTTTATTTTACCTAACAGGTGGTCTGTGCACACTTATCACATGACATATCATAGAGAATATTCTTGGTCCGACTTGGTGCATCACCAATTTCAAGGCAATTGCACAAAGTTTGGCTGTGAGGTTGATTATGTAAGCATCTCTTACATCATTTTCAAGACATTTGGTCATGTTTGGCAATGTTTGGTGTGCCTTTCAAGCCTTATCCAGCCAGTTTGGCACCATCCGATCAAGTTTGGCTGGCTGTTTGCCAGATTTGGACACCGTGACATCATTGCAAAACAAATGTAAATATTTGGACATTATCCTAGACTGGTCTGGGCAACATACTTCACCATATCTAGCTCATGGAAATCAGTTTCAAGGCTAAATTCGCACAAATTCGCGCTTTTGGGCCGTGTGAGCGAGTCACATGACCTGATCGTGCCTGGATACCCATGCCACATGAAAGCCCTGATTTTTACGAATTTTTTGATACCAAAATCATAGAAATCGGCCCAGTATTGGCTGAGATACAGAAACTGTGCAGGGTCACTATAGCAGTGGGAGAATTTCCATCGTTACCGTTAGGAAGTGGTTTGGTCAATTTTGTAGTGCGTTTTCCCCCGGAAAACAAGTTCTTTTACTACGTAAGAACTTGTAACATGATAATTTGCTACGTGGCTCAGTTTTTATCGGATTGCCTTGAAATAAATTGCGTAATTCTCAGAAAAATCGGGGCTTTAAAATGGTGTCACATAGCTATAGTCACACCGTTATGTTACTTACCAAATGCGGTAGAATGTTTGAAATACACACTAAATAATCCGTATTGAGAGATTTTTGAAATAAATAAACTGGAATAAATGACTAATAATGTTTATTTTACCTAACAGGTGGTCTGTGCACACTTATCACATGACATATCATAGAGAATATTCTTGGTCCGACTTGGTGCATCACCAATTTCAAGGCAATTGCACAAAGTTTGGCTGTGAGGTTGATTATGTAAGCATCTCTTACATCATTTTCAAGACATTTGGTCATGTTTGGCAATGTTTGGTGTGCCTTTCAAGCCTTATCCAGCCAGTTTGGCACCATCCGATCAAGTTTGGCTGGCTGTTTGCCAGATTTGGACACCGTGACATCATTGCAAAACAAATGTAAATATTTGGACATTATCCTAGACTGGTCTGGGCAACATACTTCACCATATCTAGCTCATGGAAATCAGTTTCAAGGCTAAATTCGCACAAATTCGCGCTTTTGGGCCGTGTGAGCGAGTCACATGACCTGATCGTGCCTGGATACCCATGCCACATGAAAGCCCTGATTTTTACGAATTTTTTGATACCAAAATCATAGAAATCGGCCCAGTATTGGCTGAGATACAGAAACTGTGCAGGGTCACTATAGCAGTGGGAGAATTTCCATCGTTACCGTTAGGAAGTGGTTTGGTCAATTTTGTAGTGCGTTTTCCCCCGGAAAACAAGTTCTTTTACTACGTAAGAACTTGTAACATGATAATTTGCTACGTGGCTCAGTTTTTATCGGATTGCCTTGAAATAAATTGCGTAATTCTCAGAAAAATCGGGGCTTTAAAATGGTGTCACATAGCTATAGTCACACCGTTATGTTACTTACCAAATGCGGTAGAATGTTTGAAATACACACTAAATAATCCGTATTGAGAGATTTTTGAAATAAATAAACTGGAATAAATGACTAATAATGTTTATTTTACCTAACAGGTGGTCTGTGCACACTTATCACATGACATATCATAGAGAATATTCTTGGTCCGACTTGGTGCATCACCAATTTCAAGGCAATTGCACAAAGTTTGGCTGTGAGGTTGATTATGTAAGCATCTCTTACATCATTTTCAAGACATTTGGTCATGTTTGGCAATGTTTGGTGTGCCTTTCAAGCCTTATCCAGCCAGTTTGGCACCATCCGATCAAGTTTGGCTGGCTGTTTGCCAGATTTGGACACCGTGACATCATTGCAAAACAAATGTAAATATTTGGACATTATCCTAGACTGGTCTGGGCAACATACTTCACCATATCTAGCTCATGGAAATCAGTTTCAAGGCTAAATTCGCACAAATTCGCGCTTTTGGGCCGTGTGAGCGAGTCACATGACCTGATCGTGCCTGGATACCCATGCCACATGAAAGCCCTGATTTTTACGAATTTTTTGATACCAAAATCATAGAAATCGGCCCAGTATTGGCTGAGATACAGAAACTGTGCAGGGTCACTATAGCAGTGGGAGAATTTCCATCGTTACCGTTAGGAAGTGGTTTGGTCAATTTTGTAGTGCGTTTTCCCCCGGAAAACAAGTTCTTTTACTACGTAAGAACTTGTAACATGATAATTTGCTACGTGGCTCAGTTTTTATCGGATTGCCTTGAAATAAATTGCGTAATTCTCAGAAAAATCGGGGCTTTAAAATGGTGTCACATAGCTATAGTCACACCGTTATGTTACTTACCAAATGCGGTAGAATGTTTGAAATACACACTAAATAATCCGTATTGAGATTTTTGAAATAAATAAACTGGAATAAATGACTAATAATGTTTATTTTACCTAACAGGTGGTCTGTGCACACTTATCACATGACATATCATAGAGAATATTCTTGGTCCGACTTGGTGCATCACCAATTTCAAGGCAATTGCACAAAGTTTGGCTGTGAGGTTGATTATGTAAGCATCTCTTACATCATTTTCAAGACATTTGGTCATGTTTGGCAATGTTTGGTGTGCCTTTCAAGCCTTATCCAGCCAGTTTGGCACCATCCGATCAAGTTTGGCTGGCTGTTTGCCAGATTTGGACACCGTGACATCATTGCAAAACAAATGTAAATATTTGGACATTATCCTAGACTGGTCTGGGCAACATACTTCACCATATCTAGCTCATGGAAATCAGTTTCAAGGCTAAATTCGCACAAATTCGCGCTTTTGGGCCGTGTGAGCGAGTCACATGACCTGATCGTGCCTGGATACCCATGCCACATGAAAGCCCTGATTTTTACGAATTTTTTGATACCAAAATCATAGAAATCGGCCCAGTATTGGCTGAGATACAGAAACTGTGCAGGGTCACTATAGCAGTGGGAGAATTTCCATCGTTACCGTTAGGAAGTGGTTTGGTCAATTTTGTAGTGCGTTTTCCCCCGGAAAACAAGTTCTTTTACTACGTAAGAACTTGTAACTTGGGCTTATACAAGCGTTTTACTACTTTTTGACTGCAATCATCAGTTTGTGCAAACTAAGATAATTGTGTCTTGTCTAGTGTTTAAACACTAGTAACTCACTAGATTGTCAAAGTCTAACAGGTTATGGGCCCCGGCCTTAGTCTGGCACACATCTGATTGATTTGAACTGCTTGTGCCCTTTGGGAAACTTGAAACATTGAAACTTGGAATTGAAAGCTATTCAGCTTGAATTGAAATTAAAGATGTCTTCTGACACTACTATGGCTAAAATCAAGCCTTTATCATCTGCCAATTACCCGGAGTGGTCTGGAGAGATGAAGGCATGGTTAATGCGAAATGGGTTGTGGAGACTTGTAGCTGGCAAGGATCCTAAACCATCAGTGGGTTCGGAGGATGTTGCGAAATGGGAGATTAAAGCTGAGAAGGCTGCGGGTGAAATCTACCTAATGGTGGAAAATGATCAAAGGGTGCACTTCAGGGGGCATGAAGAAGACCCTGTACAAATGTGGAAGGATTTGGAGTCTGCCCACTTGTCCAAGAAGCCAGGAGCGCGATTCAATGCTTATGATGACCTGTTTTCAATCAGGAAGCAGGATGATGAAACCTTGGTTAATTTGGGGATTCGCATTGAAAAGGCTATGCAGAGCATCCAGAATCTTCGACCAAAGGACTTCAAGATTGAGACTCTTGACGATGAGTTACAATGCATGGCATTGATTCGGGCTTTGCCTGAGGACTATCGTCATTTGTTGTCGACTTTGCTGTTAATGGACAAGATGGATAAATCGGTTATAATGCAAGCCTTCCGAAGTGAAGAACTGAATCGTCAGCGTCAAGCAGAGAATGTGAATATGGCTAGGTCAGGTGGAAAGAAGCCTTGGAATGGCAAAAGAGGCAAACGAGATGTGAAGGACATTAATTGCTTCAACTGTAAAAAGTTGGGGCATTATGCGTCGGATTGCCCTGATCTGAAGGGCAATCAGCCAGAGGGTGCCAAAAAGACCGAGGAAGAGAAGGCAGCAGCGGTAACAGAATTTGCTGGCAAGGCAAGTGCTGTTGCTGATCATGAAGTCAATTCTACTTCTTCTAACGTTTTTCATTGGAATGCGGATACAGGGGCCACTTCTAATATGACACCGCATAGAAATTGGATTCGGAACTATAAGCCTTATAGAGTTCCTATTAGACTTGCGGACCATAGAATTGTATATTCTGAAGGTGTTGGGACTGTCGTATTTCGGCCTATTTATAAAGGAAAACGTTTTAGAGATGTTGAATTCACTAGAGTTTTACATGTACCTGCGCTTCGTAGTAATCTTCTCGCTGTTCTATATTTGACCAAGCATAAAGGCATAGATGTACATATTTCAGGAAACACAATGAACTTTCTAAATAACAAAAAGTGGATCTTTAGTGCAACGATGGACGACAATGATGTCGCATATTTAGATGGTTCTACTGTTGATAGAATGGAGAATGTACATTTGGCTTCTACGCTGCCTCTTGACTTGTCTTTGTGGCATAGACGGCTTGGACACCAAAACTATGCTGATATCAAGTTGATGGTATCACAAAAGCTAGTTGAGGGTTTGACCATTGACTCGGATGAAAAGCCTGATCCTATATGTGAGCCATGCCTGGCTGGTAAAATGCATTCCAATCCGTTTCCTTCTTCTGAGCATCGTGCGACTGAAGTTACAAGTTCTTACGTAGTAAAAGAACTTGTTTACTGGCCTGCGAAGCAGGCATCAAAGTTCCTAACGGAAACAATGGAAATTCTCCCACTGCTATAGTGACCCTGCACGGTTTCTGTATCTCAGCCATTTCTACACCGATTTTTATGATTTTGGTATCAAAAAATTCGTAAAAATCAGGGCTTTCATGTGGCATGGGTATCCAGGCACGATCAGGTCATGTGACTCGCTCACACGGCCCAAAAGCGTGAATTTGTGTGAATTTAGCCTTGAAACTGATTTCCGTGAGCTAGATATGGTGAAATATGTTGCCAAGACCAATCTAGGATAATGTCCAAATATTTACATTTGTTTTTCAATGATGTCATAGTGTCCAAATCTGGCAAACAGCCAGCCAAACTTGTTCGAATGGTGGAAAACAGCTTGGATAAGCCATAAAAGGCACACCAAACATTGCCAAACATGACCAAATGACTTGAAAATGATGTAAGAGATGCTTACATAATCAACCTCCCAGCCAAACTTTGTGCAATTGCCTTGAAATTGGTGATGCACCAACTCGGACCAAGAATATTCCCTATGATATGTCATATGATGAGTGTGCACAGACCACCTGTTAGGTAAAAAAATTATTAGTCATTAATTCCAGTTTATTTATTTCAAAAATCTCACAATACAGATTATTTAGTGTGTATTTCAAACATTATACCGCATTTGGTAAGTCACATAACGGTGTGACTATACCTATGTGACACCATTTTAAAGCCCCGATTTTTCTGAGAATTATGCAATTTATTTCAAGGCAATCTGATAAAAACTGAGCCACGTAGCAAATTATCATGTTACAAGTTCTTACGTAGTAAAAGAACTTGTTTACTGGCCTGCGAAGCAGGCATCAAAGTTCCTAACGGAAACAATGGAAATTCTCCCACTGCTATAGTGACCCTGCACGGTTTCTGTATCTCAGCCATTTCTACACCGATTTTTATGATTTTGGTATCAAAAAATTCGTAAAAATCAGGGCTTTCATGTGGCATGGGTATCCAGGCACGATCAGGTCATGTGACTCGCTCACACGGCCCAAAAGCGTGAATTTGTGTGAATTTAGCCTTGAAACTGATTTCCGTGAGCTAGATATGGTGAAATATGTTGCCAAGACCAATCTAGGATAATGTCCAAATATTTACATTTGTTTTTCAATGATGTCATAGTGTCCAAATCTGGCAAACAGCCAGCCAAACTTGTTCGAATGGTGGAAAACAGCTTGGATAAGCCATAAAAGGCACACCAAACATTGCCAAACATGACCAAATGACTTGAAAATGATGTAAGAGATGCTTACATAATCAACCTCCCAGCCAAACTTTGTGCAATTGCCTTGAAATTGGTGATGCACCAACTCGGACCAAGAATATTCCCTATGATATGTCATATGATGAGTGTGCACAGACCACCTGTTAGGTAAAAGAAACATTATTAGTCATTAATTCCAGTTTATTTATTTCAAAAATCTCACAATACAGATTATTTAGTGTGTATTTCAAACATTATACCGCATTTGGTAAGTCACATAACGGTGTGACTATACCTATGTGACACCATTTTAAAGCCCCGATTTTTCTGAGAATTATGCAATTTATTTCAAGGCAATCTGATAAAAACTGAGCCACGTAGCAATTATCATGTTACAAGTTCTTACGTAGTAAAAGAACTTGTTTACTGGCCTGCGAAGCAGGCATCAAAGTTCCTAACGGAAACAATGGAAATTCTCCCACTGCTATAGTGACCCTGCACGGTTTCTGTATCTCAGCCATTTCTACACCGATTTTTATGATTTTGGTATCAAAAAATTCGTAAAAATCAGGGCCTTCCTGGTCACGTGACCAGGCCAATTTGGTACCGTTAGAAAGCCCTGATTCTTCTCGATTTTTCAAGCCCCTGATCATCCAAATTGGTTCAGATTTGAGCGGACTGTGCATTATTTACTGTTTTTATTATTTAAAAGGTCGGACCAAAGTAAGAACTTGTTTTTGCCATGCGCAGCAATGGCCTCTGGCCAAGTCTTGGAATTGGTTCATTCAGATGTTCATGAAATCGGAGTTATATCGCATGGTGGTTATAGGTATTGGGTGTCCTTTATTGATGATTCTGGACGCTTCAAGGTGCTTATACCTATAACATACAAGAGTGAAACTTTTGCCGCGTTTAAACAGTTCAAGGCGTATGCGGAGAACCTAACAGGCAAGAAGATAAAGCGATTCCGTGATGACAAGGCTGGTGAATACATGTCCAAAGAAATGGCTGATTATATGGATGCATGTGGTATAATTAGGGAGCATACCGTCAGAAACAGGCCTCAGCAGAATGGAGTAGCTGAACGTGCAAATAGGCTATTTGCTGAGAGGATCGTTGCTTTGTTGGAAGAGTCTGGTTTGTCTAAGAAATTTTGGGCTGAGTGTTTGGCTGCACTTGTTCACGTGTTGAATCGTTGTCCCACATCTGCGGTAAAAGGGAAAACACCTTATGAAGTCTGGCATAAATCCAAGCCTAGTGTTGCGCATTTGCGAGTTTGGGGATGTGTTGCTTATGTTCACATTCAAAGGGATAAACGGGAGAAGTTGGGATCGCATATGGAAAAGTGTATATTCATTGGGTATCCGGATGGTTATAAGGGTTGGAGGTTTTACAATCCTGAAACCAAGAAGGTCATTATTAGTGAGCGGGCAGATTTTGATGAACGCTACACTTATAGTGGTGAACTGTTGAAACCCAAGCCGAGTATAGACGAATCTGAACCCCGCCTGTTGATTCCTGGAGAAGAGGGTGAAGCATCACTTCCAGATCTGTTGCCTGAAGTTGAAGTCCAACCTCCGAGAAACATTAATGCCCCTGTGGTTGTGCAACCACAGATTGAACCGCCTGCACCAGTTGTAGTTGATGAGGTTCCATCAATGTCGGAGAAGGCAAAAGGAAAGCAGAGAGCTTGTGAGCCAACACCTGAGGAGGAGGATGAAGACGAAGCGAATGATGATGAAGAAGAGTCAGTTCCTGATGAACCATCTGATAATTCTCAGACCCTTGCCCAAAGACGTACCAGGCGAGATCCAGAGAAAATGAAGCCAAAGAAATGGTGGAAAGTGCGGCATTCAACTCCTATCATTGACTCTGAATCTGAGGATCCTAGTTACTCTGACTCCAATGATTCTGATGATTCTTCATCGTCGATGATGATGATAGTGACTATGTTGAAGGTGCAAACATTGTTGTGAATGATAATGGCGATCCACAGACATTTAAACAAGCAAAGCAAAGCAAACAAGCGGAGCAGTGGGATGCTGCAATGCTTGAGGAGTATAACTGGCATCTCGAAAATGGTACTTGGGAAATTGTTGAATTACCAGATGGTCAGAAGGCAATTGGATCTAAATGGGTGTACAAGACGAAGCATAATGCAGATGGGTCAATTGAACGATTTAAAGCACGTGTGGTTGCAAAAGGGTTTAACCAGCGACCGGGTCAGGACTTCTTTGAAACCTTTGCATCTACAATGCGTCAGGCAACTGTTCGTATTGTCTTGGCTCTGGCTGCTATTGAAGATTTGGAATTGCGTTCTGTTGACATATCCTATGCGTTTACGAATAGTGATATTGATGTTGAAATCTACATGCAGCAGCCAGAAGGATTTAGGCAAGGTGGATCAAGAATGGTCTGTAGACTTAACAAGTCCATATACGGGTTAAAGCAGTCATCACGATTGTGGGGTGAGACATTGTGTGCTGTTCTTATTAAACTTGGGTTTAAGAAGACATACAGTGATGCATCACTCTACATATTTGACAGAGATGGCATCAAAGTCATATTGCCCGTGTTTGTGGATGATTTGACGCTTGCATCGAAATCCAAGAAGGCTT
The DNA here is from genome assembly GCA_023014345.1 of Galerina sulciceps. Classification (NCBI taxonomy): domain Eukaryota; kingdom Fungi; phylum Basidiomycota; class Agaricomycetes; order Agaricales; family Galerinaceae; genus Galerina; species Galerina sulciceps. The sequence continues at coordinate 2,046,815 of JAEDXJ010000001.1, forward strand.
TAGACAACTTTGTGATTGAATTGGCAAAGCATTTCAAGCTTAGGGACCTTGGTGAAACTAAATTCTTGTTGGGTGTTGAAATCACCCGGAATAGAGAAAAGCGAAAGCTCTATCTTTCCCAACGTCAGTATATTGTCAACAAGTTGCAAGAGTTTAATATGGCGGATTGTAAACCCCTTGGTACCCCTATGCTGCCTGGATCAAAGTTGACGTCTGCTGAAAGCCCTAAAACCTTTGAGGATAAGGTTGCGATGCAGAACATCCCTTACATTAATGCCGTTGGATCCCTCATGTATTTGGCTATTATGACGCGTCCTGATATTGCTTATACAGTGGGTGTGCTTGCACGTTTTAATTCCAATCCTGGAATGGCACACTGGAAAGCTGTTAAGCATTTGTTTCGTTATTTGAAGGGTACCCTTGATTTGAAGCTGGAGTATGGCCCAGACCCATCTATTGGAAATAGGTTGTTTGTTACCTATAGTGATGCTGATCATGGAGGGGATAAGGTGTTAGAAGTAGTTGATAAAACACTTCTGAATCACTTCTGAACATTGTAGATAGTGTTTTACTTGACTTCAACATTCGTTTTCGCATGAATCACCGTAAAATAGCGTATTTTGACTAGTAATTCGCTTATATCTTGAGATAGAAGCGATATTACGTAAAAAGCTTTACTGTTCTGAAATCTCCTCATTCAGACCTTTCCGGTGATATGCATTTCGTCGCATAGTTCTTACTTTTGTGTAAAAAATATTTCGAACGCGATTTAGTGGACACCTATTGTCATGCCTCGCCCGATTTTAGCACAGGTAGATCAACCGTCATGTAATTCCTTACTTGTCTCGGAAACGAGTACATACGATTGAAACTTGGGCTTATACAAGCGTTTTACTACTTTTTGACTGCAATCATCAGTTTGTGCAAACTAAGATAATTGTGTCTTGTCTAGTGTTTAAACACTAGTAACTCACTAGATTGTCAAAGTCTAACAGGTTATGGGCCCCGGCCTTAGTCTGGCACACATCTGATTGATTTGAACTGCTTGTGCCCTTTGGGAAACTTGAAACATTGAAACTTGGAATTGAAAGCTATTCAGCTTGAATTGAAATTAAAGATGTCTTCTGACACTACTATGGCTAAAATCAAGCCTTTATCATCTGCCAATTACCCGGAGTGGTCTGGAGAGATGAAGGCATGGTTAATGCGAAATGGGTTGTGGAGACTTGTAGCTGGCAAGGATCCTAAACCATCAGTGGGTTCGGAGGATGTTGCGAAATGGGAGATTAAAGCTGAGAAGGCTGCGGGTGAAATCTACCTAATGGTGGAAAATGATCAAAGGGTGCACTTCAGGGGGCATGAAGAAGACCCTGTACAAATGTGGAAGGATTTGGAGTCTGCCCACTTGTCCAAGAAGCCAGGAGCGCGATTCAATGCTTATGATGACCTGTTTTCAATCAGGAAGCAGGATGATGAAACCTTGGTTAATTTGGGGATTCGCATTGAAAAGGCTATGCAGAGCATCCAGAATCTTCGACCAAAGGACTTCAAGATTGAGACTCTTGACGATGAGTTACAATGCATGGCATTGATTCGGGCTTTGCCTGAGGACTATCGTCATTTGTTGTCGACTTTGCTGTTAATGGACAAGATGGATAAATCGGTTATAATGCAAGCCTTCCGAAGTGAAGAACTGAATCGTCAGCGTCAAGCAGAGAATGTGAATATGGCTAGGTCAGGTGGAAAGAAGCCTTGGAATGGCAAAAGAGGCAAACGAGATGTGAAGGACATTAATTGCTTCAACTGTAAAAAGTTGGGGCATTATGCGTCGGATTGCCCTGATCTGAAGGGCAATCAGCCAGAGGGTGCCAAAAAGACCGAGGAAGAGAAGGCAGCAGCGGTAACAGAATTTGCTGGCAAGGCAAGTGCTGTTGCTGATCATGAAGTCAATTCTACTTCTTCTAACGTTTTTCATTGGAATGCGGATACAGGGGCCACTTCTAATATGACACCGCATAGAAATTGGATTCGGAACTATAAGCCTTATAGAGTTCCTATTAGACTTGCGGACCATAGAATTGTATATTCTGAAGGTGTTGGGACTGTCGTATTTCGGCCTATTTATAAAGGAAAACGTTTTAGAGATGTTGAATTCACTAGAGTTTTACATGTACCTGCGCTTCGTAGTAATCTTCTCGCTGTTCTATATTTGACCAAGCATAAAGGCATAGATGTACATATTTCAGGAAACACAATGAACTTTCTAAATAACAAAAAGTGGATCTTTAGTGCAACGATGGACGACAATGATGTCGCATATTTAGATGGTTCTACTGTTGATAGAATGGAGAATGTACATTTGGCTTCTACGCTGCCTCTTGACTTGTCTTTGTGGCATAGACGGCTTGGACACCAAAACTATGCTGATATCAAGTTGATGGTATCACAAAAGCTAGTTGAGGGTTTGACCATTGACTCGGATGAAAAGCCTGATCCTATATGTGAGCCATGCCTGGCTGGTAAAATGCATTCCAATCCGTTTCCTTCTTCTGAGCATCGTGCGACTGAAGTTACAAGTTCTTACGTAGTAAAAGAACTTGTTTACTGGCCTGCGAAGCAGGCATCAAAGTTCCTAACGGAAACAATGGAAATTCTCCCACTGCTATAGTGACCCTGCACGGTTTCTGTATCTCAGCCATTTCTACACCGATTTTTATGATTTTGGTATCAAAAAATTCGTAAAAATCAGGGCTTTCATGTGGCATGGGTATCCAGGCACGATCAGGTCATGTGACTCGCTCACACGGCCCAAAAGCGTGAATTTGTGTGAATTTAGCCTTGAAACTGATTTCCGTGAGCTAGATATGGTGAAATATGTTGCCAAGACCAATCTAGGATAATGTCCAAATATTTACATTTGTTTTTCAATGATGTCATAGTGTCCAAATCTGGCAAACAGCCAGCCAAACTTGTTCGAATGGTGGAAAACAGCTTGGATAAGCCATAAAAGGCACACCAAACATTGCCAAACATGACCAAATGACTTGAAAATGATGTAAGAGATGCTTACATAATCAACCTCCCAGCCAAACTTTGTGCAATTGCCTTGAAATTGGTGATGCACCAACTCGGACCAAGAAATTCCCTATGATATGTCATATGATGAGTGTGCACAGACCACCTGTTAGGTAAAAGAAACATTATTAGTCATTAATTCCAGTTTATTTATTTCAAAAATCTCACAATACAGATTATTTAGTGTGTATTTCAAACATTATACCGCATTTGGTAAGTCACATAACGGTGTGACTATACCTATGTGACACCATTTTAAAGCCCCGATTTTTCTGAGAATTATGCAATTTATTTCAAGGCAATCTGATAAAAACTGAGCCACGTAGCAAATTATCATGTTACAAGTTCTTACGTAGTAAAAGAACTTGTTTACTGGCCTGCGAAGCAGGCATCAAAGTTCCTAACGGAAACAATGGAAATTCTCCCACTGCTATAGTGACCCTGCACGGTTTCTGTATCTCAGCCATTTCTACACCGATTTTTATGATTTTGGTATCAAAAAATTCGTAAAAATCAGGGCTTTCATGTGGCATGGGTATCCAGGCACGATCAGGTCATGTGACTCGCTCACACGGCCCAAAAGCGTGAATTTGTGTGAATTTAGCCTTGAAACTGATTTCCGTGAGCTAGATATGGTGAAATATGTTGCCAAGACCAATCTAGGATAATGTCCAAATATTTACATTTGTTTTTCAATGATGTCATAGTGTCCAAATCTGGCAAACAGCCAGCCAAACTTGTTCGAATGGTGGAAAACAGCTTGGATAAGCCATAAAAGGCACACCAAACATTGCCAAACATGACCAAATGACTTGAAAATGATGTAAGAGATGCTTACATAATCAACCTCCCAGCCAAACTTTGTGCAATTGCCTTGAAATTGGTGATGCACCAACTCGGACCAAGAATATTCCCTATGATATGTCATATGATGAGTGTGCACAGACCACCTGTTAGGTAAAAGAAACATTATTAGTCATTAATTCCAGTTTATTTATTTCAAAAATCTCACAATACAGATTATTTAGTGTGTATTTCAAACATTATACCGCATTTGGTAAGTCACATAACGGTGTGACTATACCTATGTGACACCATTTTAAAGCCCCGATTTTTCTGAGAATTATGCAATTTATTTCAAGGCAATCTGATAAAAACTGAGCCACGTAGCAAATTATCATGTTACAAGTTCTTACGTAGTAAAGAACTTGTTTACTGGCCTGCGAAGCAGGCATCAAAGTTCCTAACGGAAACAATGGAAATTCTCCCACTGCTATAGTGACCCTGCACGGTTTCTGTATCTCAGCCATTTCTACACCGATTTTTATGATTTTGGTATCAAAAAATTCGTAAAAATCAGGGCTTTCATGTGGCATGGGTATCCAGGCACGATCAGGTCATGTGACTCGCTCACACGGCCCAAAAGCGTGAATTTGTGTGAATTTAGCCTTGAAACTGATTTCCGTGAGCTAGATATGGTGAAATATGTTGCCAAGACCAATCTAGGATAATGTCCAAATATTTACATTTGTTTTTCAATGATGTCATAGTGTCCAAATCTGGCAAACAGCCAGCCAAACTTGTTCGAATGGTGGAAAACAGCTTGGATAAGCCATAAAAGGCACACCAAACATTGCCAAACATGACCAAATGACTTGAAAATGATGTAAGAGATGCTTACATAATCAACCTCCCAGCCAAACTTTGTGCAATTGCCTTGAAATTGGTGATGCACCAACTCGGACCAAGAATATTCCCTATGATATGTCATATGATGAGTGTGCACAGACCACCTGTTAGGTAAAAGAAACATTATTAGTCATTAATTCCAGTTTATTTATTTCAAAAATCTCACAATACAGATTATTTAGTGTGTATTTCAAACATTATACCGCATTTGGTAAGTCACATAACGGTGTGACTATACCTATGTGACACCATTTTAAAGCCCCGATTTTTCTGAGAATTATGCAATTTATTTCAAGGCAATCTGATAAAAACTGAGCCACGTAGCAAATTATCATGTTACAAGTTCTTACGTAGTAAAAGAACTTGTTTACTGGCCTGCGAAGCAGGCATCAAAGTTCCTAACGGAAACAATGGAAATTCTCCCACTGCTATAGTGACCCTGCACGGTTTCTGTATCTCAGCCATTTCTACACCGATTTTTATGATTTTGGTATCAAAAAATTCGTAAAAATCAGGGCTTTCATGTGGCATGGGTATCCAGGCACGATCAGGTCATGTGACTCGCTCACACGGCCCAAAAGCGTGAATTTGTGTGAATTTAGCCTTGAAACTGATTTCCGTGAGCTAGATATGGTGAAATATGTTGCCAAGACCAATCTAGGATAATGTCCAAATATTTACATTTGTTTTTCAATGATGTCATAGTGTCCAAATCTGGCAAACAGCCAGCCAAACTTGTTCGAATGGTGGAAAACAGCTTGGATAAGCCATAAAAGGCACACCAAACATTGCCAAACATGACCAAATGACTTGAAAATGATGTAAGAGATGCTTACATAATCAACCTCCCAGCCAAACTTTGTGCAATTGCCTTGAAATTGGTGATGCACCAACTCGGACCAAGAATATTCCCTATGATATGTCATATGATGAGTGTGCACAGACCACCTGTTAGGTAAAAGAAACATTATTAGTCATTAATTCCAGTTTATTTATTTCAAAAATCTCACAATACAGATTATTTAGTGTGTATTTCAAACATTATACCGCATTTGGTAAGTCACATAACGGTGTGACTATACCTATGTGACACCATTTTAAAGCCCCGATTTTTCTGAGAATTATGCAATTTATTTCAAGGCAATCTGATAAAAACTGAGCCACGTAGCAAATTATCATGTTACAAGTTCTTACGTAGTAAAAGAACTTGTTTACTGGCCTGCGAAGCAGGCATCAAAGTTCCTAACGGAAACAATGGAAATTCTCCCACTGCTATAGTGACCCTGCACGGTTTCTGTATCTCAGCCATTTCTACACCGATTTTTATGATTTTGGTATCAAAAAATTCGTAAAAATCAGGGCTTTCATGTGGCATGGGTATCCAGGCACGATCAGGTCATGTGACTCGCTCACACGGCCCAAAAGCGTGAATTTGTGTGAATTTAGCCTTGAAACTGATTTCCGTGAGCTAGATATGGTGAAATATGTTGCCAAGACCAATCTAGGATAATGTCCAAATATTTACATTTGTTTTTCAATGATGTCATAGTGTCCAAATCTGGCAAACAGCCAGCCAAACTTGTTCGAATGGTGGAAAACAGCTTGGATAAGCCATAAAAGGCACACCAAACATTGCCAAACATGACCAAATGACTTGAAAATGATGTAAGAGATGCTTACATAATCAACCTCCCAGCCAAACTTTGTGCAATTGCCTTGAAATTGGTGATGCACCAACTCGGACCAAGAATATTCCCTATGATATGTCATATGATGAGTGTGCACAGACCACCTGTTAGGTAAAAGAAACATTATTAGTCATTAATTCCAGTTTATTTATTTCAAAAATCTCACAATACAGATTATTTAGTGTGTATTTCAAACATTATACCGCATTTGGTAAGTCACATAACGGTGTGACTATACCTATGTGACACCATTTTAAAGCCCCGATTTTTCTGAGAATTATGCAATTTATTTCAAGGCAATCTGATAAAAACTGAGCCACGTAGCAAATTATCATGTTACAAGTTCTTACGTAGTAAAAGAACTTGTTTACTGGCCTGCGAAGCAGGCATCAAAGTTCCTAACGGAAACAATGGAAATTCTCCCACTGCTATAGTGACCCTGCACGGTTTCTGTATCTCAGCCATTTCTACACCGATTTTTATGATTTTGGTATCAAAAAATTCGTAAAAATCAGGGCCTTCCTGGTCACGTGACCAGGCCAATTTGGTACCGTTAGAAAGCCCTGATTCTTCTCGATTTTTCAAGCCCCTGATCATCCAAATTGGTTCAGATTTGAGCGGACTGTGCATTATTTACTGTTTTTATTATTTAAAAGGTCGGACCAAAGTAAGAACTTGTTTTTGCCATGCGCAGCAATGGCCTCTGGCCAAGTCTTGGAATTGGTTCATTCAGATGTTCATGAAATCGGAGTTATATCGCATGGTGGTTATAGGTATTGGGTGTCCTTTATTGATGATTCTGGACGCTTCAAGGTGCTTATACCTATAACATACAAGAGTGAAACTTTTGCCGCGTTTAAACAGTTCAAGGCGTATGCGGAGAACCTAACAGGCAAGAAGATAAAGCGATTCCGTGATGACAAGGCTGGTGAATACATGTCCAAAGAAATGGCTGATTATATGGATGCATGTGGTATAATTAGGGAGCATACCGTCAGAAACAGGCCTCAGCAGAATGGAGTAGCTGAACGTGCAAATAGGCTATTTGCTGAGAGGATCGTTGCTTTGTTGGAAGAGTCTGGTTTGTCTAAGAAATTTTGGGCTGAGTGTTTGGCTGCACTTGTTCACGTGTTGAATCGTTGTCCCACATCTGCGGTAAAAGGGAAAACACCTTATGAAGTCTGGCATAAATCCAAGCCTAGTGTTGCGCATTTGCGAGTTTGGGGATGTGTTGCTTATGTTCACATTCAAAGGGATAAACGGGAGAAGTTGGGATCGCATATGGAAAAGTGTATATTCATTGGGTATCCGGATGGTTATAAGGGTTGGAGGTTTTACAATCCTGAAACCAAGAAGGTCATTATTAGTGAGCGGGCAGATTTTGATGAACGCTACACTTATAGTGGTGAACTGTTGAAACCCAAGCCGAGTATAGACGAATCTGAACCCCGCCTGTTGATTCCTGGAGAAGAGGGTGAAGCATCACTTCCAGATCTGTTGCCTGAAGTTGAAGTCCAACCTCCGAGAAACATTAATGCCCCTGTGGTTGTGCAACCACAGATTGAACCGCCTGCACCAGTTGTAGTTGATGAGGTTCCATCAATGTCGGAGAAGGCAAAAGGAAAGCAGAGAGCTTGTGAGCCAACACCTGAGGAGGAGGATGAAGACGAAGCGAATGATGATGAAGAAGAGTCAGTTCCTGATGAACCATCTGATAATTCTCAGACCCTTGCCCAAAGACGTACCAGGCGAGATCCAGAGAAAATGAAGCCAAAGAAATGGTGGAAAGTGCGGCATTCAACTCCTATCATTGACTCTGAATCTGAGGATCCTAGTTACTCTGACTCCAATGATTCTGATGATTCTTCATCGTCTGATGATGATGATAGTGACTATGTTGAAGGTGCAAACATTGTTGTGAATGATAATGGCGATCCACAGACATTTAAACAAGCAAAGCAAAGCAAACAAGCGGAGCAGTGGGATGCTGCAATGCTTGAGGAGTATAACTGGCATCTCGAAAATGGTACTTGGGAAATTGTTGAATTACCAGATGGTCAGAAGGCAATTGGATCTAAATGGGTGTACAAGACGAAGCATAATGCAGATGGGTCAATTGAACGATTTAAAGCACGTGTGGTTGCAAAAGGGTTTAACCAGCGACCGGGTCAGGACTTCTTTGAAACCTTTGCATCTACAATGCGTCAGGCAACTGTTCGTATTGTCTTGGCTCTGGCTGCTATTGAAGATTTGGAATTGCGTTCTGTTGACATATCCTATGCGTTTACGAATAGTGATATTGATGTTGAAATCTACATGCAGCAGCCAGAAGGATTTAGGCAAGGTGGATCAAGAATGGTCTGTAGACTTAACAAGTCCATATACGGGTTAAAGCAGTCATCACGATTGTGGGGTGAGACATTGTGTGCTGTTCTTATTAAACTTGGGTTTAAGAAGACATACAGTGATGCATCACTCTACATATTTGACAGAGATGGCATCAAAGTCATATTGCCCGTGTTTGTGGATGATTTGACGCTTGCATCGAAATCCAAGAAGGCTTTAGACAACTTTGTGATTGAATTGGCAAAGCATTTCAAGCTTAGGGACCTTGGTGAAACTAAATTCTTGTTGGGTGTTGAAATCACCCGGAATAGAGAAAAGCGAAAGCTCTATCTTTCCCAACGTCAGTATATTGTCAACAAGTTGCAAGAGTTTAATATGGCGGATTGTAAACCCCTTGGTACCCCTATGCTGCCTGGATCAAAGTTGACGTCTGCTGAAAGCCCTAAAACCTTTGAGGATAAGGTTGCGATGCAGAACATCCCTTACATTAATGCCGTTGGATCCCTCATGTATTTGGCTATTATGACGCGTCCTGATATTGCTTATACAGTGGGTGTGCTTGCACGTTTTAATTCCAATCCTGGAATGGCACACTGGAAAGCTGTTAAGCATTTGTTTCGTTATTTGAAGGGTACCCTTGATTTGAAGCTGGAGTATGGCCCAGACCCATCTATTGGAAATAGGTTGTTTGTTACCTATAGTGATGCTGATCATGGAGGGGATAAGGTGTTAGAAGTAGTTGATAAAACACTTCTGAATCACTTCTGAACATTGTAGATAGTGTTTTACTTGACTTCAACATTCGTTTTCGCATGAATCACCGTAAAATAGCGTATTTTGACTAGTAATTCGCTTATATCTTGAGATAGAAGCGATATTACGTAAAAAGCTTTACTGTTCTGAAATCTCCTCATTCAGACCTTTCCGGTGATATGCATTTCGTCGCGTAGTTCTTACTTTTGTGTAAAAAATATTTCGAACGCGATTTAGTGGACACCTATTGTCACGCCTCGCCCGATTTTAGCACAGGTAGATCAACCGTCATGTAATTCCTTACTTGTCTCGGAAACGAGTACATACGATTGAAACTTGGGCTTATACAAGCGTTTTACTACTTTTTGACTGCAATCATCAGTTTGTGCAAACTAAGATAATTGTGTCTTGTCTAGTGTTTAAACACTAGTAACTCACTAGATTGTCAAAGTCTAACAGGTTATGGGCCCCGGCCTTAGTCTGGCACACATCTGATTGATTTGAACTGCTTGTGCCCTTTGGGAAACTTGAAACATTGAAACTTGGAATTGAAAGCTATTCAGCTTGAATTGAAATTAAAGATGTCTTCTGACACTACTATGGCTAAAATCAAGCCTTTATCATCTGCCAATTACCCGGAGTGGTCTGGAGAGATGAAGGCATGGTTAATGCGAAATGGGTTGTGGAGACTTGTAGCTGGCAAGGATCCTAAACCATCAGTGGGTTCGGAGGATGTTGCGAAATGGGAGATTAAAGCTGAGAAGGCTGCGGGTGAAATCTACCTAATGGTGGAAAATGATCAAAGGGTGCACTTCAGGGGGCATGAAGAAGACCCTGTACAAATGTGGAAGGATTTGGAGTCTGCCCACTTGTCCAAGAAGCCAGGAGCGCGATTCAATGCTTATGATGACCTGTTTTCAATCAGGAAGCAGGATGATGAAACCTTGGTTAATTTGGGGATTCGCATTGAAAAGGCTATGCAGAGCATCCAGAATCTTCGACCAAAGGACTTCAAGATTGAGACTCTTGACGATGAGTTACAATGCATGGCATTGATTCGGGCTTTGCCTGAGGACTATCGTCATTTGTTGTCGACTTTGCTGTTAATGGACAAGATGGATAAATCGGTTATAATGCAAGCCTTCCGAAGTGAAGAACTGAATCGTCAGCGTCAAGCAGAGAATGTGAATATGGCTAGGTCAGGTGGAAAGAAGCCTTGGAATGGCAAAAGAGGCAAACGAGATGTGAAGGACATTAATTGCTTCAACTGTAAAAAGTTGGGGCATTATGCGTCGGATTGCCCTGATCTGAAGGGCAATCAGCCAGAGGGTGCCAAAAAGACCGAGGAAGAGAAGGCAGCAGCGGTAACAGAATTTGCTGGCAAGGCAAGTGCTGTTGCTGATCATGAAGTCAATTCTACTTCTTCTAACGTTTTTCATTGGAATGCGGATACAGGGGCCACTTCTAATATGACACCGCATAGAAATTGGATTCGGAACTATAAGCCTTATAGAGTTCCTATTAGACTTGCGGACCATAGAATTGTATATTCTGAAGGTGTTGGGACTGTCGTATTTCGGCCTATTTATAAAGGAAAACGTTTTAGAGATGTTGAATTCACTAGAGTTTTACATGTACCTGCGCTTCGTAGTAATCTTCTCGCTGTTCTATATTTGACCAAGCATAAAGGCATAGATGTACATATTTCAGGAAACACAATGAACTTTCTAAATAACAAAAAGTGGATCTTTAGTGCAACGATGGACGACAATGATGTCGCATATTTAGATGGTTCTACTGTTGATAGAATGGAGAATGTACATTTGGCTTCTACGCTGCCTCTTGACTTGTCTTTGTGGCATAGACGGCTTGGACACCAAAACTATGCTGATATCAAGTTGATGGTATCACAAAAGCTAGTTGAGGGTTTGACCATTGACTCGGATGAAAAGCCTGATCCTATATGTGAGCCATGCCTGGCTGGTAAAATGCATTCCAATCCGTTTCCTTCTTCTGAGCATCGTGCGACTGAAGTTACAAGTTCTTACGTAGTAAAAGAACTTGTTTACTGGCCTGCGAAGCAGGCATCAAAGTTCCTAACGGAAACAATGGAAATTCTCCCACTGCTATAGTGACCCTGCACGGTTTCTGTATCTCAGCCATTTCTACACCGATTTTTATGATTTTGGTATCAAAAAATTCGTAAAAATCAGGGCTTTCATGTGGCATGGGTATCCAGGCACGATCAGGTCATGTGACTCGCTCACACGGCCCAAAAGCGTGAATTTGTGTGAATTTAGCCTTGAAACTGATTTCCGTGAGCTAGATATGGTGAAATATGTTGCCAAGACCAATCTAGGATAATGTCCAAATATTTACATTTGTTTTTCAATGATGTCATAGTGTCCAAATCTGGCAAACAGCCAGCCAAACTTGTTCGAATGGTGGAAAACAGCTTGGATAAGCCATAAAAGGCACACCAAACATTGCCAAACATGACCAAATGACTTGAAAATGATGTAAGAGATGCTTACATAATCAACCTCCCAGCCAAACTTTGTGCAATTGCCTTGAAATTGGTGATGCACCAACTCGGACCAAGAATATTCCCTATGATATGTCATATGATGAGTGTGCACAGACCACCTGTTAGGTAAAAGAAACATTATTAGTCATTAATTCCAGTTTATTTATTTCAAAAATCTCACAATACAGATTATTTAGTGTGTATTTCAAACATTATACCGCATTTGGTAAGTCACATAACGGTGTGACTATACCTATGTGACACCATTTTAAAGCCCCGATTTTTCTGAGAATTATGCAATTTATTTCAAGGCAATCTGATAAAAACTGAGCCACGTAGCAAATTATCATGTTACAAGTTCTTACGTAGTAAAAGAACTTGTTTACTGGCCTGCGAAGCAGGCATCAAAGTTCCTAACGGAAACAATGGAAATTCTCCCACTGCTATAGTGACCCTGCACGGTTTCTGTATCTCAGCCATTTCTACACCGATTTTTATGATTTTGGTATCAAAAAATTCGTAAAAATCAGGGCTTTCATGTGGCATGGGTATCCAGGCACGATCAGGTCATGTGACTCGCTCACGGCCCAAAAGCGTGAATTTGTGTGAATTTAGCCTTGAAACTGATTTCCGTGAGCTAGATATGGTGAAATATGTTGCCAAGACCAATCTAGGATAATGTCCAATATTTACATTTGTTTTTCAATGATGTCATAGTGTCCAAATCTGGCAAACAGCCAGCCAAACTTGTTCGAATGGTGGAAAACAGCTTGGATAAGCCATAAAAGGCACACCAAACATTGCCAAACATGACCAAATGACTTGAAAATGATGTAAGAGATGCTTACATAATCAACCTCCCAGCCAAACTTTGTGCAATTGCCTTGAAATTGGTGATGCACCAACTCGGACCAAGAATATTCCCTATGATATGTCATATGATGAGTGTGCACAGACCACCTGTTAGGTAAAAGAAACATTATTAGTCATTAATTCCAGTTTATTTATTTCAAAAATCTCACAATACAGATTATTTAGTGTGTATTTCAAACATTATACCGCATTTGGTAAGTCACATAACGGTGTGACTATACCTATGTGACACCATTTTAAAGCCCCGATTTTTCTGAGAATTATGCAATTATTTCAAGGCAATCTGATAAAAACTGAGCCACGTAGCAAATTATCATGTTACAAGTTCTTACGTAGTAAAAGAACTTGTTTACTGGCCTGCGAAGCAGGCATCAAAGTTCCTAACGGAAACAATGGAAATTCTCCCACTGCTATAGTGACCCTGCACGGTTTCTGTATCTCAGCCATTCTACACCGATTTTTATGATTTTGGTATCAAAAAATTCGTAAAAATCAGGGCTTTCATGTGGCATGGGTATCCAGGCACGATCAGGTCATGTGACTCGCTCACACGGCCCAAAAGCGTGAATTTGTGTGAATTTAGCCTTGAAACTGATTTCCGTGAGCTAGATATGGTGAAATATGTTGCCAAGACCAATCTAGGATAATGTCCAAATATTTACATTTGTTTTTCAATGATGTCATAGTGTCCAAATCTGGCAAACAGCCAGCCAAACTTGTTCGAATGGTGGAAAACAGCTTGGATAAGCCATAAAAGGCACACCAAACATTGCCAAACATGACCAAATGACTTGAAAATGATGTAAGAGATGCTTACATAATCAACCTCCCAGCCAAACTTTGTGCAATTGCCTTGAAATTGGTGATGCACCAACTCGGACCAAGAATATTCCCTATGATATGTCATATGATGAGTGTGCACAGACCACCTGTTAGGTAAAAGAAACATTATTAGTCATTAATTCCAGTTTATTTATTTCAAAAATCTCACAATACAGATTATTTAGTGTGTATTTCAAACATTATACCGCATTTGGTAAGTCACATAACGGTGTGACTATACCTATGTGACACCATTTTAAAGCCCCGATTTTTCTGAGAATTATGCAATTTATTTCAAGGCAATCTGATAAAAACTGAGCCACGTAGCAAATTATCATGTTACAAGTTCTTACGTAGTAAAAGAACTTGTTTACTGGCCTGCGAAGCAGGCATCAAAGTTCCTAACGGAAACAATGGAAATTCTCCCACTGCTATAGTGACCCTGCACGGTTTCTGTATCTCAGCCATTTCTACACCGATTTTTATGATTTTGGTATCAAAAAATTCGTAAAAATCAGGGCCTTCCTGGTCACGTGACCAGGCCAATTTGGTACCGTTAGAAAGCCCTGATTCTTCTCGATTTTTCAAGCCCCTGATCATCCAAATTGGTTCAGATTTGAGCGGACTGTGCATTATTTACTGTTTTTATTATTTAAAAGGTCGGACCAAAGTAAGAACTTGTTTTTGCCATGCGCAGCAATGGCCTCTGGCCAAGTCTTGGAATTGGTTCATTCAGATGTTCATGAAATCGGAGTTATATCGCATGGTGGTTATAGGTATTGGGTGTCCTTTATTGATGATTCTGGACGCTTCAAGGTGCTTATACCTATAACATACAAGAGTGAAACTTTTGCCGCGTTTAAACAGTTCAAGGCGTATGCGGAGAACCTAACAGGCAAGAAGATAAAGCGATTCCGTGATGACAAGGCTGGTGAATACATGTCCAAAGAAATGGCTGATTATATGGATGCATGTGGTATAATTAGGGAGCATACCGTCAGAAACAGGCCTCAGCAGAATGGAGTAGCTGAACGTGCAAATAGGCTATTTGCTGAGAGGATCGTTGCTTTGTTGGAAGAGTCTGGTTTGTCTAAGAAATTTTGGGCTGAGTGTTTGGCTGCACTTGTTCACGTGTTGAATCGTTGTCCCACATCTGCGGTAAAAGGGAAAACACCTTATGAAGTCTGGCATAAATCCAAGTAGTGTTGCGCATTTGCGAGTTTGGGGATGTGTTGCTTATGTTCACATTCAAAGGGATAAACGGGAGAAGTTGGGATCGCATATGGAAAAGTGTATATTCATTGGGTATCCGGATGGTTATAAGGGTTGGAGGTTTTACAATCCTGAAACCAAGAAGGTCATTATTAGTGAGCGGGCAGATTTTGATGAACGCTACACTTATAGTGGTGAACTGTTGAAACCCAAGCCGAGTATAGACGAATCTGAACCCCGCCTGTTGATTCCTGGAGAAGAGGGTGAAGCATCACTTCCAGATCTGTTGCCTGAAGTTGAAGTCCAACCTCCGAGAAACATTAATGCCCCTGTGGTTGTGCAACCACAGATTGAACCGCCTGCACCAGTTGTAGTTGATGAGGTTCCATCAATGTCGGAGAAGGCAAAAGGAAAGCAGAGAGCTTGTGAGCCAACACCTGAGGAGGAGGATGAAGACGAAGCGAATGATGATGAAGAAGAGTCAGTTCCTGATGAACCATCTGATAATTCTCAGACCCTTGCCCAAAGACGTACCAGGCGAGATCCAGAGAAAATGAAGCCAAAGAAATGGTGGAAAGTGCGGCATTCAACTCCTATCATTGACTCTGAATCTGAGGATCCTAGTTACTCTGACTCCAATGATTCTGATGATTCTTCATCGTCTGATGATGATGATAGTGACTATGTTGAAGGTGCAAACATTGTTGTGAATGATAATGGCGATCCACAGACATTTAAACAAGCAAAGCAAAGCAAACAAGCGGAGCAGTGGGATGCTGCAATGCTTGAGGAGTATAACTGGCATCTCGAAAATGGTACTTGGGAAATTGTTGAATTACCAGATGGTCAGAAGGCAATTGGATCTAAATGGGTGTACAAGACGAAGCATAATGCAGATGGGTCAATTGAACGATTTAAAGCACGTGTGGTTGCAAAAGGGTTTAACCAGCGACCGGGTCAGGACTTCTTTGAAACCTTTGCATCTACAATGCGTCAGGCAACTGTTCGTATTGTCTTGGCTCTGGCTGCTATTGAAGATTTGGAATTGCGTTCTGTTGACATATCCTATGCGTTTACGAATAGTGATATTGATGTTGAAATCTACATGCAGCAGCCAGAAGGATTTAGGCAAGGTGGATCAAGAATGGTCTGTAGACTTAACAAGTCCATATACGGGTTAAAGCAGTCATCACGATTGTGGGGTGAGACATTGTGT
This sequence comes from Galerina sulciceps, assembly GCA_023014345.1. Lineage (NCBI taxonomy): Eukaryota > Fungi > Basidiomycota > Agaricomycetes > Agaricales > Galerinaceae > Galerina > Galerina sulciceps. Next base: position 2,063,016 of record JAEDXJ010000001.1, read on the forward strand.
GCTGTTCTTATTAAACTTGGGTTTAAGAAGACATACAGTGATGCATCACTCTACATATTTGACAGAGATGGCATCAAAGTCATATTGCCCGTGTTTGTGGATGATTTGACGCTTGCATCGAAATCCAAGAAGGCTTTAGACAACTTTGTGATTGAATTGGCAAAGCATTTCAAGCTTAGGGACCTTGGTGAAACTAAATTCTTGTTGGGTGTTGAAATCACCCGGAATAGAGAAAAGCGAAAGCTCTATCTTTCCCAACGTCAGTATATTGTCAACAAGTTGCAAGAGTTTAATATGGCGGATTGTAAACCCCTTGGTACCCCTATGCTGCCTGGATCAAAGTTGACGTCTGCTGAAAGCCCTAAAACCTTTGAGGATAAGGTTGCGATGCAGAACATCCCTTACATTAATGCCGTTGGATCCCTCATGTATTTGGCTATTATGACGCGTCCTGATATTGCTTATACAGTGGGTGTGCTTGCACGTTTTAATTCCAATCCTGGAATGGCACACTGGAAAGCTGTTAAGCATTTGTTTCGTTATTTGAAGGGTACCCTTGATTTGAAGCTGGAGTATGGCCCAGACCCATCTATTGGAAATAGGTTGTTTGTTACCTATAGTGATGCTGATCATGGAGGGGATAAGGATGCTGGAAAGTCCACATCTGGGTACTTGGTTAAGATTGGGTCTGGAGCTGTTTCGTGGCGAAGCAAGTTGCAGCAGGTTGTTACAAGATCAACCACTGAAGCAGAGTTTATTGCTGCTGGGCTAGCTGGCATGGAGATCCGTTGGGTACAAAATCTATTGATGGAACTTGGTTATACGCCGTCCGCACCAGCTACATTATATATGGACAATCAGTCATCTATGTCTGTTGCAAAGAATCCAGAACACCATGGGAAGATGAAGCACCTGGATCTATGCTTTTACTGGTTGCGAGACCAAGTTTCTCTGAAGCGAATAGAGCCCATTCATTGTAGAACGGAAGATATGCCAGCTGACTTGTTAACTAAGCCCCTTGCTAAACCACAAGTTGAAAAACTCCGAGCTGAAATTGGGTTGAAGTAGAGGTAGAGATGTGTGATTAGGGGGTTGTTTGAGTTGTGATTGAGGGAAGGATGAGATGTTGAATCAGGGGGTTGCTAGTGGGATGATTAATCATCTCATACGGACACTGACTGCATATATGGACTCTGGCTTGATGAATGATGTTTTGTTTTCTTCTTTGTTATATAGAATTTTAGTGTTACAGAAGTGTTATATCAGGGGGTTGTGTTAGAAGTAGTTGATAAAACACTTCTGAATCACTTCTGAACATTGTAGATAGTGTTTACTTGACTTCAACATTCGTTTCGCATGAATCACCGTAAAATAGCGTATTTTGACTAGTAATTCGCTTATATCTTGAGATAGAAGCGATATTACGTAAAAAGCTTTACTGTTCTGAAATCTCCTCATTCAGACCTTTCCGGTGATATGCATTTCGTCGCGTAGTTCTTACTTTTGTGTAAAAAATATTTCGAACGCGATTTAGTGGACACCTATTGTCACGCCTCGCCCGATTTTAGCACAGGTAGATCAACCGTCATGTAATTCCTTACTTGTCTCGGAAACGAGTACATACGATTGAAACTTGGGCTTATACAAGCGTTTTACTACTTTTTGACTGCAATCATCAGTTTGTGCAAACTAAGATAATTGTGTCTTGTCTAGTGTTTAAACACTAGTAACTCACTAGATTGTCAAAGTCTAACAAAGCCTTCCTATTCTGCCCCTAAAGCGTTTAGGCCCATAGTATTATTAAATACTATTGGAAAACTTATCGAGAAAATGCTCTCGAACCGCATACAGTTTGACGGCGTCGCCGTTGATGTATTTCATCCAAATCAAATTGGTGGGGTGCGACAGCGCTCCACCGAGGACGCTGGTCTCATCCTGGTGCACATGGTGCGCGCAGGGTGGGCCAAGGGGCTCAAGACTAGTGTTGTCGCCTTCGACCTCGCTCAGTTCTTCCCCTCTCTTAACCATGAGGTCCTCGTGGCAATACTTCGGAAGCTAGGATTCCCGGACAACGTAGTCCGCTTCTTTTCTTCCTACCTCGTCGGGCGATCCACGAAGTATTCGTGGAACTCCTTCACTTCAGGATCACGTAGCGCAGATGTAGGCGTCGGTCAGGGCTCTGCCCTGTCCCCTGTTCTTTCCGCTCTATACCTGGCCCCCATCATGCGCCTATTCGAGAAGCATTTCTTCGCAATAGGTGTGTTTCTTCTCTCATATGTGGATGATGGAACTTTAATATTCCAATCCAAATCACTCATCCGTAATTGCAATGCGCTGGCCAATGCATACGGAGTCATATTCGACTTGTTTAAAAAGTTCGCACTCGTCCTCGAGCACGACAAGACGGAGTTTTTCCACTTCGATCGATCGCGCTCGGACGAAAACCCTTCCATCGACTTGGGCTATGCGCCCTACACCGGTGACACCCCCCTGAAACCCAAGCTGTTCTGGCGTTATTTGGGCTTCTATTTTGATCGCAAGCTCACTTTCCATGAGCATGTGAGATACTATTCTACCAAGGCAATCTCCTCGCTTAAGGCGATGAAAATGCTGGGGTCCTCTACTAGGGGCTTGCAACCGCTTGACAAGCGCCTCCTCTACCGCTCATGTGTCATTCCTATAGTCACATATGGGTACTCTATGTGGTATTTCAAGGGTGCTCGTAACAAGGGCGTCCTTAAAATCCTCAATTCTATGCAGCGTAAAGCTGCTCTATGGATCACTGGTGCGTTCCGCACCACTCCAAACGCGGCGGCCGAGGCCCTGGCGGGCCTGGTCCCGTTCCCAATCCTCTTGCATCGTCTCTCTACTAGAGGGAAGATGCGGGTGGGCACCCTTACGCCCACTCACCCAATCCGGGCCTTTATGTCTGGGTCAAACCTTGGACGGATGACTCCCCACGAGTTGTCGGTCGAAAAGCTGTCCCCTGCAAGGCGTAGTATGGTTCATACTGCCCTGCAGGAGGCTGATCTCGCTCTCCCTGACGAATTTCGCGAGGAAATGCACCCTATGGATCCGGCCTCCCGCCCAGGAGACCGCCTTATGGACCGGTTTGCAAGCCAGGTCCTGTTCGACGATTTTAAGCGTGACAAGGAAGACGACGAGGCTTCCTTGGAGGCTCGTCGTCAATATCTTGACAAGGTCCTGGGTGATCTCTCAGAACTTGGCACCATCGTGGTGGCGGTTGACGGCAGCCGTCCCCTTGGAGGAGCACTCCAGGCCACTTCGGCTGTGATCCTCTTCCGCAGCGGCAATGAAATCGAAAGGTCTCGTCGTGCCGCAGGCGATGTTACTGCAAATGACGCAGAACTCGCTGCAATCCGATACGGTATCTGTGCCGCCATCCGGCCAGATATTGGAATCATTTGTGTATTCACTGACTCGATGTCCTCTGCGCGTCGATCAGTGGACCCCTCTATTCATTCAGGCCAAGCGCATTCGCTCGCGGTCTGTAAATCTTTGATGCCGTGGTTCGAGGATGACCCCGAGCGGCAACTATTATTCGTATATGTCCCTTCTCGTCTGAAGTGGGGCATACACAAGCAAGCGCATGATTACGCAAGAGAACTGCGCATTCCTCTCGGGATCAGACCCAAGAATTCCATTGATCGGATGAGGTCTCTCGCCGATAAATTACAGACGGACACTTGGACTCACCAGTTCCGTGCCAATGATAGGGGTGCTCGTTTTTACGACCTCCTGGGCTACGACGGTACGCCCCTCAAGCCAAAACATGCCGCGCATAGCGGGTCTTGGCTCGAAATTGCGCAAGGACAGAGCCCTCAGCTCTTCGCGCGTGCTGCCCGGTGTATAACTGGACACGCACCCATCGGTGAATACCTTCATCGGTTCAATCTGGCTGATTCAGCCGCCTGCCCGTGTGGATTCCCTCAAGAAACCCGCGAGCACATCTTCAACGGCTGCCCCCGGCACCCGAAGAAAATCGTAGGTGTCTTGGATGCGCCTCGGCGTATCTGGCAACTATACAATTGGCTAAAGGCGAATCCACTCGCCTTTGCATTTCGGCCTGAGCCTGCGGGCGTTGGTTGAAACGTGACGGGCTCCCCACTCTACGGAATCGGGGGGGCCCATCATTAGTGTCTTGCTGGTGCGGCCTGGGGCAAATCCAGTTCTCGTCTGGGGTACACTGTGAAACGGCGGTAATCGCGGGGGCAACCCCAACGGGGGGCGGTAGTCCCATCCCCACTGCGTTCAACCCTCTGGGTTGGCCAGTCCCGTCGGGTGTGGACCTGTACTCGTGTGCCGAGCTTCGGCGTTCGCAGGGGATTCAGGCCTCTGTCGGACAACTTGGGGGCTACGAGATTAGCAGGGAGAGGCGCCTCGGGACGCATCCGCGTCTCCTTTCTGGCGAATGCGGTTAGATCGCGTCGTCACTACCGAACCGCTGGCTTAGTACTGGCGGTCAATGTCGTCAAGGCGCGTCGAACTGGACTCGTTCGGCGCGGAATCACGTTACGATCCCCGCGTTCCGCTGCGGTTTTTCTGTGAGAGTGCTTTCGGTCGGGCGAAAAGGAGAAGGGCGGGGTCGCGAAAAGTTTCGGCTTAGTAGGGCTTCAAACGGACACTTGTAGTTACAATCGCTTGTATTTTCGCGACCGGACTGCTATCGCGCACCGGTATATAAATTGCTGATTTAAAAAAAAAAAAAAAAAAAAAAAAAAAAAAATACTATTGGAAAACTTATCGAGAAAATGCTCTCGAACCGCATACAGTTTGACGGCGTCGCCGTTGATGTATTCCATCCAAATCAGATTGGTGGAGTGCGACAGCGCTCCACCGAGGACGCTGGACTCATCCTGGTGCACATGGTGCGCGCAGGGTGGGCCAAGGGACTCAAGACTAGTGTCGTCGCTTTTGACCTCGCTCAGTTCTTTCCCTCCCTTAACCACGAGGTCCTCGTGGCCATTTTGCGGAAGTTAGGGTTTCCGGACAATGTAGTCCGGTTCTTCTCTTCCTACCTTGTCGGACGCTCCACAAAATATTCGTGGAACTCCTTTACCTCAGGTTCATGGAGCGCGGATGTTGGGGTAGGCCAGGGCTCTGCTTTGTCCCTTGTCCTCTCTGCTCTCTACTTGGCCCCCATTATGCGCCTATTCGAAAAACATTTCTTCGCAATAGGCGTGTTTCTTCTCTCATATGTGGACGATGGAACGTTAATATTCCAGTCCAAATCCCTCATCCGTAATTGCAATGCACTTACCAATGCATACGGAGTCATATTTGATTTATTCAAGAAATTCGCACTCGTTCTCGAGCACGACAAGACGGAGCTTTTTCACTTCGATCGATCGCGCTCGGACGAGAACCCCTCCATCGACTTGGGCTACGCGCCTTACACCGGTGACACCCCCCTGAAACCCAAGCCGTTTTGGCGGTACTTGGGTTTCTACTTTGATCGCAAGCTCACTTTCCATGAGCATGTGAGATATTATTCCACCAAAGCAATCTCCTCGCTTAAGGCGATGAAAATGCTGGGGTCCTCCACCAGGGGCTTGCAACCACTAGACAAGCGCCTCTTGTATCGCTCATGTGTGATTCCTATAGTCACATATGGGTACTCCATGTGGTATTTTAAAGGCGCTTGTAACAAAGGAGTCCTTAAAATCCTCAACTCTATGCAGCGTAAGGCTGCTTTATGGATCACTGGTGCATTCCGCACCACTCCAAACGCGGCGGCCGAGGCTCTTGCTGGTCTCGTCCCGTTCCCAATTCTCCTGCACCGTCTCTCCACTCGAGGGAGGATGCGGGTGGGCACCCTTACGTCCACTCACCCAGTCCGGGCCTTCATGTCGGGCTCAAACCTTGGACAGATGACTCCTCATGAGCTGTCTGTCGAAAAACTGTCCCCTGCAAGGCGTAGTATGGTTCATACTGCCCTACAGGAGGCTGACCTCGCTCTCCCCGATGAATTTCGCGAGGAAGTGCACCCTATGGACCCGGCCTCCCGTCCAGGAGACCGCCTTATGGACCGGTTTGCAAGCCAGGTCCTGTTCGATGACTTTAAGCGTGACAAGGAAGACGACGAGGCTTCCTTGGAGGCTCGTCGTCAGTATCTTGACAAGGTCCTGGGCGATCGCTCAGAACTTGGCACCATCGTGGTGGCGGTTGACGGCAGCCGTCCCCTTGGAGGAGCACTTCAGGCCACCTCGGCCGTGATCCTCTTCCGCAGCGGCAATGAGATTGAAAGGTCTCGTCGTGCCGCAGGCGATGTTACTGCAAATGACGCAGAACTCGCTGCAATCCGATATGGTATCTGTGCCGCCATCCGGTCAGATATTGGAATCATTTGTATATTCACCGACTCGATGTCTTCAGCTCGTCGGTCAGTGGACCCTTCCATTCATTCAGGCCAAGCGCACTCGCTCGCGGTCTGCAAGTCTTTGATGCCGTGGTTCGAGGAGGATCCCGAGCGGCAATTATTATTCGTGTATGTCCCTTCTCGTCTGAAGTGGGGCATACACAAGCAAGCGCATGACTACGCAAGGGAGTTGCGCATTCCTCTTGGGACCAGACCCAAGAATTCTATTGATCGGATGAGGTCTCTCGCCGACAAATTACGGACGGACACCTGGACTCACCAGTTCCGTGCCAATGACAGGGGTGCTCGTTTTTACGACCTCCTGGGCTACGACGGTACGCCCCTCAAGCCAAAACATGCCGCACATAGCGGGTCCTGGCTTGAAATTGCGCAAGGACAGAGCCCCCAGCTCTTCGCGCGTGCTGCCCGGTGCATAACTGGACACGCACCCATCGGTGAATACCTTCATCGGTTCAATCGGGCTGATTCAGCCGCCTGCCCGTGTGGATTCCCTCAAGAAACCCGCGAGCACATCTTCAACGGTTGCCCTAGGCACCCGAAGAAAATCGTAGGTGTTCTTGATGCGCCTCGGCGCATCTGGCAACTATACAATTGGCTAAAGGCGAATCCCCTCGCCTTTGCATTTTGACCTGATCCTGCGGGTGTTGGTTGAAACGTGTCGGGCTCCCCACTCTTCGGAATTGGGGGGGCCCGGCATTAGTGTCTTGCTGGTGCGGCCTGGGGCAAATCCAGTTCTCGTCTGGGGTACACTGTGAAATGGCGGTAACCGCGGGGGCAACCCCAACGGGGGTCGGTAGTTCCATCCCCACTGCGCCCAACCCTCTGGGTTGGCCAGTCCCGTCAGGTGTGGACCTGTACTCGTGTGCCGAGCTTCGGCGTTCGCGGAGGATTCAGGCCTCCGTCGGACAACTTGGGGGCTACGAGATTAGCAGGGAGAGGCGCCTCGGGACGCATCCGCGTCTCCTTTCTGGCAAACGCGGTTAGATCGCGTCGTCACTACCGAACCACTGGCTTAGTACTGGTGGTCAATCTCGTCAAGGCGCGTTGAATTGTACTCGTTCGGCGCGGAATCACGTTACGATCCCCGCGTTCCGCTGCGGTATTTCTGTGAGAGTGCTTTTGTGCGGGCGAAAAGGAGAAGGGCGGGGTCTCGAAAGGTTTCGGCTTAGTAGGGCTTCAAACGGACACTCGTAGTTACAATCGTTTGTATTTTTGCGACCGGACTGCTATCGCGCACCGGTATATAAATTGTTGATTTAAAAAAAAAAAAAAAAATGAGAAACGGAGTCGACGTCTGCCAGGTTTGAACAGTGGTGGGAGGAATCGGCTGGACTTTTTTTTTTTTTTTTTTTTTTTAAATCAACAATTTATATACCGGTGCGCGATAGCAGTCCGGTTGCAAAAATACAAACGATTGTAGCTACGAGTGTCCGTTTGAAGCCCTACTAAGCCGAAACCTTTCGCGACCCCGCCCTTCTCCTTTTCGCCCTCCCGAACGCACTCTCACAGAGAAACCGCAGCGGAACGCGGGGATCGTAACGTGATTCCGCGTCGAACGAGTCTGGTTCGACGCGCCTTGACGAGATTGACCACCAGTACTAAGCCAGTGGTTCGGTAGTGACGACGCGTGCTAGCCGCGTTTGCCAGAAAGGAGACGCGGATGCGTCCCGAGGCGCCTCTCCCTGCTAATCTCGTAGCCCCCAAGTTGTCCGACAGAGGCCTGAATCCTCCGCGAACGCCGAAGCTCGGCACACGAGTACAGGTCCACACCTGACGGGACTGGCCAACCCAAAGGGTTGGACGCAGTGGGGATGGAACTACCGCCCCCCGTTGGGGTTGCCCCCTCGGTAACCGCCATTTCACAGTGTACCCCAGACGAGAACTGGATTTGCCCCAGGCCGCACCAGCAAGACACTAATGAAGGGCCCCCCCGATTCCGAAGAGTGGGGAGCCCAACACGTTTCAACCAACACCCGCAGGATCAGGTCGAAATGCAAAGGCGAGAGGGTTCGCCTTAAGCCAATTGTATAGTTGCCAGATACGCCGAGGCGCGTCCAAGACACCTACGATTTTGTTCGGGTGCCGGGGGCAGCCGTTGAAGATGTGCTCGCGGGTTTCTTGAGGGAATCCGCACGGGCAGGCGGCTGTGTCAGCCAGATTAAACCGATGAAGAGGAATCGGCTGGACGGTGGCTAAAAAAAAAATTGACTGCTTGAGAATACCATGCAAGTAATCTCACGTACTGAGAGCAAGGATAGATTCTTGAAGGCCAATTCGCTTCTGAACGCCTGAAGCAATTGCTAAATCACTGACCGTTGGTTTCTCATTGCCTGAGAAAACAGCAAGCCGGTTAGAGTAGCGTTTACCCTTGGTGCATACCAGCCATTGCGATGCCTGCCCACTATTGAATGGAATCGGGTGGTCCTTGAAGTACGCAAAGATACGTGGGAAAATATCCGATAAAGCCGATTCGATTTGTTCAAAATCCCACCCATAATCAAAGTAAAACCCTTGGGAGTAGTCCAAAGCGGCACATTCATATTGCCGATAAGCAGCGATGTCTTCCATCTCCAGTGTAACTCTAGGTGAGAAAGAATATGCAGGGTTTATCACGCCAACTTCGGCATCGGGTTCGGCGTTGTTCTACCAAAAATATATAGTTTGAAAGGATATTTAGCAATGAGTGAAAAACGCACGCTGACGACCCCTTGGGTAATCCAAACAATTGACCCAACATGGAAACCCCCCATCTAATCAAGCGTATAGAGGATTAGTAAATGTCGCCAGAAAAATAGAATAAAGAAAACTTACAGCGCTTGATGAACGAGAGCCAGATGGCGCCTTCGCTCGTGCACCAGTTCTTCGGCCAGCCTTGGATTCCTTCTTGGCTTCAATGACTGATCCCTTTCCCTTGAGCTTTGAATGCGCCTTTGGGAGAAGGCTTGCCTTGAAAACAGAGGCAATGCGGCTACGTTTGTGGGATTTTGGACAGCTGTCCTCCTCGTGCATGGAATGAGACGACTCGGATGCTGAGTCTGGACTCGGGCTGCGAATCGCTGCCCGCTTTCCACTGACAGCACGAGTCATTACAATTCACCGCAGAGTAAACACAAGGCCAAGAAATCAAACGAAGAAGGAAAGTGAGTAGGTGACCGTATTTTACAGAAGATTGCCTTCAATATTTAAGGAAGACAATGTTTGTTTAGCATCAAAACCGGTTATCATTCAATCCAGGAAGCCGTTTAATACATACAAAGCTTGACACCATCGTTCAGCTCGTGGGCGCCACTTTTCATTCATCAACTCCAGCGTGACTGTCTTTCCCCTTCCACCAAGCGGGATTTCCTCAAATTGATCGTACCCTTCAGGTCCAAGTTCGGATGAGAGAATTCCGTAGCCTTCAGGTAATTTTCCTCGTGCAATCCGGTTATTTAATTTTTGGATAAACGCAGCCAATTCCATTTCATCAAATGGACACTTGGACGAAGGAGTGCGGACAGGTCGCTGAGAAATGTTTGCATCGGTTTTAATACGTGCCTTCCATGACATATCAGCTCATGACGCCAGAGCTAGCGGTAATTTTGGATTCGTACCTCCTTTGTGAGACTATAGTCCAGACTCTGTGAAACACCGCTTCTCGTCCCATCTTCGTTGTCAGTCTGGTCAGTGTCCATGTGGTTATCCTCCAAGTCAGTTTCATCCATGTCTTCTTCGCCACTCTCCTCATGTTCTTCGCCACTCTCCTCGTGTTCTTCGCCACTCTCCTGGTGTTCCTCACTACTCTCCTCGTGTTCCTCACTACTCTCCTCGTGTTCCTCACTACTCTCCTCGTGTTCCTCGCTACTCTCCTCGTGTCCCTCGCTACTCTCCTCAGTCCTATCTTTGTCACCCCATTCTTCTTCGCTTTCACCCTCATGGTCATCTCCAATTTCGCTTCCTTCATCCATGCGTCCATTTTCACTGTCGTCTGAGCTTGAACTATCTGAGTCACCGTCAAAGACCTGATCGTAATAGGAATAAAGCTCGTCAATATCAAATTCGGGTCGGTGTCTGACATCATGGTAAATTCCGTGACTTAGCATCCCTTGATATTCTATATTCTAATGATTGAAATGAGCTTCGCAACTATAGAGAAGAAAACCCAACTGACATTAGGGGTCATGTTGCGGCCTTGACCAGAGATTGTATGATTATTCCATGTTGTCTTGAATTCTTGGCAATCGTGGTTAATTTCATCCAGAAAAAGCAGATGCAGAAGCCAAAGATGAGTCTTGTTGCGACGGTCAAGTAGGTGCCGACGCTCTAATCGAAGAAAAAATGCCCTCCAGTCATGAACAAAGAAATCGCCTAAATTTCCCCACATCCGCTCGATGCGGGTATTGTAGGTGGATTTTCCCCACACAAAGCTGGAACGTGCTGAACCACGTAAAAGAATCATTAATATGGATACATCGCGGTTTTCGCCACCGCGATCGCCTCGAACTTTAGATGGAACACCATTTTCTTTGATGGCATCCAGAAATACCAGGAGCACCGTTTTGGATGAGTTGCTTGTGTTGGCTTGAAGACCGGTCACCTAGCCATATTGTCAGCCTGAGAAATCTGCTGTGAGACATTGAGCCATGAGGCATGCCTTTCTAGAATATCCATCAACCATGCCATGGATGACAATTCCCCACGTAATGAGTTTGTGGTGCCCATCAATATGCCACAAGGCATGTGGACGCTTTACTTGGTACTTTACATGAGATTTGACGGCCGTCTGCTGTTTCTTGAGTTCATTTCGGATATGGTTGAGCCGGTCAAGAGATTCTCGTACGCGCTTCTCAGGAACTTGAATAGAATGGTGCCCACGTAAATGCCCAATGACATATCGGCGTCCAGCTCGAGGGTGATTAACTAGGAAGTCCCGAATTATGTCGTCCAGGCTATTGTCATTAATTTCCGTGTACTTTGATTTTTCCAGTCCATGCTCCTGCATCCTTTTTTTTAAGGTTTTACGATCGATGCCCAGCATAGCTGCGAGGGTCCGAATTGGGATCTGGTGTTCCAGCGCCTCACGCATAACATCGACATCAACCACTTTTTTAGGCTGACCAGGCTTCCCAGTTCTTTGCTCCGTAATCACACTTGGCACCCAGCTACTAGTACCTGCTTGTCTTGGTGTAATCAGTGTTTCTAAACGTACATAAAATCAAAAGCAAGCTGTGCATACTTGTCATCATCCGACGCGCCTTCTTCATTTGCCTCAGTCAATACATTTAACAATTCGGCGGTCAGCTTAGAAACCGATGCTATCCACTCCAGAAGTTCCGCTTGGTCACCTGGTATAGCTTCTTCAATAGCCAGTAAGAGAGGGTATGCCTCCTGAGTGACCCTGTCGGCGTAGAACTGCAGCCGGTAGGTGTCATAGGACTCCAGGTTCAGGTACTCCGTAGCTGTTGTATAGATTGAATTTATCTTCTTGGAAGCCGCCCCAAATCCAGGGGGCCATGCGTTAGAAGGACCAGGAGGGGGTGGAAATGGATTCATATCGTTGACCTGGCTAGGGCACTTGGTCAGAGGCCATTGCTTCACATGGCAAAAACGAGTTCTTTCTTTTGTTGGCAACTGCAAAGAAATCCACATGTTTCTTTATTTAGATTTTTTGCTAGATAAATTAGGTGCTTTATTATTTGATTAACAAGCTATAACAACAGAAAATTCAGAGATGTAAGATAGATTAGAAACATACCAACACAAGAGAATGTGAATTCTAGGCTAAGGATAGCAAAGCTATTTACTTATTGTATAAAATCATTTCAAGTTTTAGATGGTCAAGCTAGAAAGTAAATGACAGAAATTGTATACAGGATATGCAAGATAAGCCCTGCCAGTCTGCTTCATTTCAGCCAAAAATGATGAGACATACATCAGATGGAATGAATTTTAAAACAAAGGTGCAGGGTCTTAAAGAATTACTATTCTGAATATAAGGATGTCAGCCTAACATATAAGATAGAATGTGCTTTGCACTTACTGTGTTACAAGTTAGATGATCATAAAACTGTGAATTGGATGTATTGTCAGTTATAAAAGCATACAAAAACACTTCTTACCCTTGAAACTGCTATTACAACAAACAATTCAGGGGATGTCGCAAAAAAACTCAATTTTTGTGAAATTTTGATATTATTTGCAAAAGAATTAACCAAATACTTGTTGAAATACACAAAGAAGTCAATTGGAGTAGCTATGCAGACTAATCAGTGGCTGTGTATGCTTCCATCTTAAAGCCTTGATTTTTCGGAATTTTTTGATATATTTTTTGTAATATTTGATTCAGTAACAAGTGAGATACAGCTCAAATATTATTTTTCTCACAGCTGTCAGAGTACTGACGCGTCAGTACTCTGGCACAGCCACCCAAAAAAAAAAGTTGTTGAAAATGAGTTTTGATGGTAATCTGAGATTTTTTTTTTTTTGGTGGCAGTGCAGGAGTACTGACGCGTCAGTACTCTGACAGCTGGGAAAAATGTATTAAGGCTTTAAGATTTAGTAAATTTCACACAAAGTTTAGTAAATTTCTTGCTACAGTCCATATTACCATCTAAATTCCCTGATTTACCACATACATTATAAAACCATAAAATACACCATAATATGCAGCTGTGCTTGTACAAATAGTGCTCAGGATAAAAAACCTAAATTTTTGTGATTTTTTTTGATATTATTTCCATGAGAATTAGCCAAGTTATTGTTTAAACACACAGAAAACACACATTTTGGTAGTTATACAATGTTATCTGTGGCTGTGTATGCTTTCATCTTAAAGCCCTGATTTTTCTGAAATTTTTGATATATTTTTTTGTAATTTGATTCAGTAACAAGTGAGATACGGCTCAAATATTATTTTTCCCACAGCTGTCAGAGTACTGACGCGTCAGTACTCCTGCACTGCCACCAAAAAAAAAAAAATCTCAGATTACCATCAAAACTCATTTTCAACAACTTTTTTTTTTTGGGTGGCTGTGCCAGAGTACTGACGCGTCAGTACTCTGACAGCTGTGGGAAAAATAATATTTGAGCCGTATCACTTGTTACTGAATCAAATATTACAAAAAATATATAATAATTTCAGAAAAATCAAGGCTTTAAGATGGAAGCATACACAGCCACTTATCAGTCTGCATGGCTGCCCCACTTGACTATTCTTTGTGTATTTGCTCACCCAGCTCTGCACTATGTGTCTCCAGCTTGCTGGGGCTGCACTGCTGGATGCTTTGCGCCTGGCATTAAATTCAAAGTCAGCTTATTAGGTAACATTATTACATAACATTATTCCTCAAAGACCGCCTTCTTTTATTATCTTTGATTTATCTTATCTTATCCTGCTTATATAAAGTGTTACATGTAACATATGTAACATTGTTATAAACTGCCAGCTCATCGCTTCTTTCTTTCTTCTTTACCACCATGTCTGTCTGCCTGGATAGGAGGATAGTGTAGCCCATGCACTTGGGTTACCATGACATGTTGATCAGTATTAGCAACCTGGATGTAAAGCTCTGGCTATGATATGATGGTCATCTGATATCATCCAGGTTGAAGTGCAAGATAAGTGGATCAATATGCTTTGCTGGCAGCTTTTCTGACTCTTTTTCTTGTAAATAGGCCTTTTTTTTAGTATAGATCATATCAGTTAACTGTTTTGAGGTTTTGTCAATGCTTTTTTTGTTGTTTTTTCATTTTTTCCCCTTGTAGATAGTCTCTTTGGCTAGCATAGATCATGTCATTTGACTGTTCTGGTGCTTTGCTGGCACTTTTTTTCTACTGTTTTTCTTGTAGATAGGCCTTTTTTTTTAGCATAGGTCATGTCAGTTAATTGTTCTAGCACTCTGCTGGAATTTTTTTGTTGTTTTTTTCACTTTTTTTTCTTGTAGATAGTCTCTTTAGCTAGCTTAGGTCATGTCATTTTGTTTTGGTGCTTTGCTGACGCTTTTTTGTCATTTTTTCTACTGCTTTTCTTGTAGATCAGTTTTTTTTTTTCAGTACAAGTCATGCCAATTAACTGTTTTAATGCTCTGGTAGCACTGTTTTGTTGTTGTTGTTTTTTCTTTTCTTTGTAGATAGACTCTTTGGCTAGCATAGGTCATGTCAGTTAACTGTCCTAGTGCTTTGCTAGCGCTTTCTTTTATTGTTTTTCATTACTTTTCTGTTGTATTCTAAATGTAATATATGCAATTACAGCTCTATTCAATCTACTAAAGACAAGAGCGTTTAATAAGAATTTGGCAGGCTTACAAATAAAACCTAACCCTAGGTTAGGTTTTGTTAGGTTTCCAGGCACAAAGTCTAAATATAGACCATAGCAATGCATGTCAGACAATGATTCCCATGGTCAATATAAAAGTTTCCACACTACAAAGGATTGTAGTCTTTTAATTCAGGGTCGCCTACAAAATATGAAGCAGTGGGAGAATTTCCATCGTTCATCTTAGGAGCCCAGGTCTCTGCAATCAAGTGTGGAAAACGAGTTCTTTTACTACGTAAGAACTCGTAACTGGAAGCGCAAGAAAGAGTTGTTAACTCCCAAAATGGATTGTTACCTTCTGTTTAAAAGGCGAGAGTTGCGCAGTAAGTATTTTCCTGTGCGTGGAAATGGCGCAGTCGCTTGCTTCCATTCCTACACCGCATCCGCTATTTAACTTCCCAGTCTATCCTATCACGCTTCAGGTGAGTTTGACGTTTTTTTTTTTTGACAGCTCATATTTTGCATGCAGGCGGAATTGACAACATTCACTGTGGACGCGAGTTGTCTCATTCGTGTCTCTGAGGGCTTTGCCTCCTTTCTTGATAGAAGCGGGGCAGTGACCAGCTCAATTCCAAATGATGGATCGATCAACAAACCTGTTATCTTGCCGGACACAACTGCCGCTGCGCTCACTAATTTCTTATCATGGCTCTATGTTGAGTGCGTGTTCGTATTATTTTTTAATTGAGCCCAATTTGACTCTTTCATAAATAGCATGCTGGAAGCCGAACGCGTATACTGTCAGACAGACTTGATCGACATCCTGGCCATCTCGCACCGTTGGATCATTCCCCTCGGCGTCAAATTCGCTGTGGACAGCCTCGACCGTCTTCATACTCTTACTCCGGCTTTTCGTTTCCACTTGGCGAGCCAATACGACATTTCTGAATGGATTCCCGATGTCACACGTGCACTCCTCTTCACACCTCTTTGTCAGATCACCACCGGCCCCGATCTTGCTTTTCTACCAAGCGACATAGTCCTATTGTTGGCATGTGCGAAAGAGGACATTTCGACGCACCGCCAGCGGTTAGGTAGTCGGATTCCCTTCCCTCAAAGGGATCAGCCAAACGCGCCGTTCTGCTTAAACCACGCGTTGTGTAGTCGCACCTGGCACGAAAAATGGATTCAACATGTCCAAGGTCGAATCTTAGGACCACCTGCGGAGTTTCCCTTGGCAAGTTGCTATGATTTTGTTAAGGAACTTACCCATGTAGGAATGGCGTCAGAGTGTCGCGAGCATTTTATATCGTCGCTTGCAATGTTGCCAGCCTTGCGGAAGGAGGAAGAGATCATTGAGGGCGTAGTCATTAGAATTAAGAATATTCTAGGGATGTAAGGCACGGTAAACATACTAGTAGTTTCTTTCCACACTAGTAGGGCTTATATTCGACGCATTTTCTTGACCAGCGAATCAAAACAGTCAGGTACAATTTCCATTATTGGTGAATATCCGGCCCGGGTGAAGGACCGGACCAATCTAGCATTTCTGAAACGATACCTCTGATCAACCGGCCCGGGCAAGAGCACTTTAAGTGTATTTTAAGCTCCGCCTCAATCCTGGAAGCGGCATGGTCAGTTGCCGCCAAGGGCCCTATAAACACGAAGGCATTCTCGGGAAAAGCAACCTACTGTTTAATCAAGAATAACTGATAAAATTTTTAAAAAAGTGGGTTAATGTTCCTGGGAATACTAATATGTGGCTTTTGCAATGTAGAAGTTCTCGGGAAAGTGCAAAATAAGTTCGGGAAGGGAAATAATATCCCGGAAATGCTGAAAAAAATGTTTCGAGAGTGGGACTATGTGCCGGGAATTCGCAAACTTATGTTTTCAAATTAGAAGGATACCTTTCAAATTCTTTAATTTTCTCGAGAATGATGCTTCTTTCAGTGAAGTCGCAAGCATGTTTCCGGGAATACTACGCAAAAGCTTGCGGGTTGAAGGGTTTATTAAAGATAGGGTAAAATCCTACGTTTAGTTTCGGGAACAATACTTCCCCACGTGCCCCGCCATAAGTAAGCCAGTTATGATCATATAACTAACTGACTTTGTAGATGCCTGGGAGGTCTTTACCTTCACCCAGGTTGTCCACGTGGAGTCCACGTGGAAGTCTGTGGTCAGGTGGAGTCCACATGGAGTTTTTCCATCCATCTTTTGGCTGAGGGGCTCAGCCAAATTTTAATTCCACCTAGGTGGATTCCATGTAGATTTGACATGGATTCCACATGTACTCACTAATTCCACATGGATTCAATTATGGATTCCATGGTGGAGGCTTATTGTAGAGGTGTTTTGCAATTATATGGCATTATATAAGCATTATAGATTGATTACTGATATAAATGGCTATAAATAGATACAAATAAAGTCAAATAATAATCTAGTATTAAATTCCAAGCTGTTATGCTCTATTTGGCTGATGTTGATTTTTGAAGACTCGCGTTTTTTCGAGTATTTTGCGTTTTTCTCGCTAAGAAATGAAGCTAGTCACATGATTTCAAGAGATATGTGACTTTTGAGACAGACTGCATGGTTACTATTTTTGGTAAAACTTTCCCACGGTATGTATCTTGGCCATTTAAGGCAATAAATGATGTGATGCCATCATGATTTATATATATTTAGAATCTCCTTAAAATTCCAAATCCGATGATACCCTATTGACCCTGAATTGATCCCCGAGTAATGATGGCAATTATAAATAATTTGTTTGCCTACGCCTTATAAATCAATTTGTTTCTTGGCCAACAAAGCCACCATGGTGCAGTGGTTAAGAGCACTACAATTCTTATCATGTGACAAAGGCATGGGTTCAATCCTTGCTAGATGTAAAATTTTGCAGGTTTTGAATTCTGTCTAAGTCTCTGAGTTGAAGTCCACTCTGACCGCAAAATTGGTGGAATCCAGGTGGAGTCCAGATGGAATCTCCAGATGGAGTCCAGGTGGAATTTATAAAATCCACTTGGAATCCATGGAGAGTCCATTGAACTTCATGTGGAGTCCATGTGGAGTCCATGTGGAGTCCATTGTACTTCATGTGGATTTCACTGACTTTCCTCCACTTCATGGGCATTCCATGTGGAGTCCAACTGGATTAGGTGGAATTTGTGGAGTCCACATGGAGAACCTGGGTGGAGGTAAAGTACAGATGCCTGGAAGACATAAAGAAGTCTTTTACCCAAACCATCATCTTTCAGCTGCTGCTGACCTTGTCAACAGAAGAGGTGGGTATAATACAGTTGAGAAGTAGATATGCATACATGAAGCTTGAAGTTTGTTTCTCTGCTTCTGTTGATCAATTATGACAATCCACATGGTAAATAGTCTACTGTAACAACTGTTGTAGTCTGACCTTTTACAACTGATGTTCTAGAATAGTAAAACCTTCTAATTGGAATGTTCTTTCTGATTTTCTTTGCTTATGTTTTATCCTCTTTTGATTTATACCTACTGTCTAATAACACTGAACTTTTGACTGGATAGTATGAACACCAAAAAACAATTGTCATAAGATGTACTTGAGTTCAAGGCTGTTCTTTATATCTCCAAACAATAAGCAGACTGACTTTGAACTACAAGTTTGAGATTTCATGTCTTTACTTGACCATTCTTCAACTGCTTTGAATCAAATTTCACTACTGAGGTTGGAAACTTTTGCCAGCAGTCAAAAGGGTGAGTCACATCGCTTGGATTTTGCTTTGACATTTTGCTCTGACAATTGAGGGGCACATGGGACGGCCAAATAATAGAGCAAAAGTCAAGCAACATGCCTAGGCATTTTGGTTCTCATCAAAATAGTCTGACTCCAGTAGTAAAAAAAGAACTGTAACAGTATCAAGCCTTGGATCAGTAATGCAAAAGGAACAATAGTAACAAGGATAATATACTTGACAAATTTAGACAAAACCAAAATAGATCAAATATAATTAGATTAGAGAAGCCAACAATATAGTGGGTAGTAAATGTTAAAAAATAATGTAAAGCAGATTTTATTGTTTAAAAAATTTGATTATGATTTAAAGCTAGAGATAGCAACAGTTCTAAAAATGAAAATAGTTTAACAATTCCATAAGGAATTTTAATAAGATGAAGAAATAACTTGGTTGTCCTTCTGAAAAAAAAATTCAGCCTCAAATTTAAAAATAGAATCTAGTCTAAGAATAAAACATTGTAAAAATGGAAACATACTAAAAATAGAAGAAAAAAATGAATAATTATAGAACCAGGCTAAAAATAGAATAGAATCTATTTCCAAAATCAAACCATACTAAATATAGAATAGAATTTATTTAATTTAAGAATAAAAAAAAAACTGAAAATAGAATAGAGTCTAGAGACAAGCTAAAAATAGAATAGAGTTTATTTTAGAATAGAAACAGTCTAAAATTAGAATGAAAATGGTTCTAAAAATTGAAATAGACTAAAAATAGAAATGATTCAAAAATAAAATTATTCTAATAATAGAAACAGTAAAAATGAAAATGATTCTAAAATAAAATTTAATGTAAAAATAGATTCTAAAAAACTAAAAATAGAAATTAATGTCAAAATAGAGATTATTCTAAAAATAGAATCCTGTTCTAAAAATAGAAACTATTCCAATCATAAAATAAAATAAATTTGAACAATGGAAACACTCTAATAATAGAAAATAATCTGAAAATATTCAATTCTAAAAATAAACAAAATTCTAAATATAGAAATATTGAAATATCGCAATGAAATGGCCAGGGTATTCATTGAAATATCGCAATGAAATAGCCTGGATATCTATTGAAAGATCACATTGAAATGGCCAGGGTATTCATTGAAATATCGCATTGAAATGGCCTGGATATCTATTGAAATATTGCAATGAAATAGCATGGGTATCTATTGAAATATCGCAATGAAATACCCTGGGTATTCAATGAAATATTTCAATGAAGTGGCCAGGATAACCATTGAAATATTGCAATGAAATAGCCAGAGTATCCATTGAAATATCGCAATGAAATAGCCTGGATATCTATTGAAATATCGCAATGAAATAGCCTGGATATCTATTGAAATATCGCAATGAAATAGCTAGAGTATTCATTGAAATATCCCAATGATGTATCCCAATAATCCATTGAAATATCTCAATGAAATACCCATGAAACATTGAAATATCGCAATGAAATGCTTCAAGGAACTCATTGAAATATCGCAATGAAATACTCAAGGTACTCAATGAAATATTGCAATGAATATTCTAGGTAATATAATGAAAGAAATACTCAGGCAAGCCTTTGACACGTTTCATTGATGCCCCTGGCAGTATACACAAGGTCCTGCAGGCACTTGCTGGTTTATATCATATAAAGTGGTTACCACTGGTGGGGGTTGCCCCCGCGATAGCCGCCATTTCACAGTGTACCCCAGACGAGAACTGGATTTGCCCCAGTGTAACACACCAAGGGTGAGCTACGTCGAGAAGTGGGGTGTTAACACCTAAGACGATCTGGCGGGCTTTGGTGTTTAGACCTAGGAGTAATCCTACGTCCGAGAGCGAAAAGAAAAGCTGAGATCGAGCACACAGATAAGTCTTGCTGAAACTAGATCTCTTAGATCTAAGTCTTGGGAAGGCTAGGTCTCTGTATTCAACCTTACACCTGATGCATACACACCCTCTGTGATACCCAGGTAGTAGTGGGTTGACAGGGGTTAGCAAGCACTTAGGCTTATTGGTATGAATGTAAGAAGATAAGATTGACTAATGTGACAAGTAACACTATCTACTCTGAGTGTCACATAAGGTGACTCTCAGGTAACAGATGTTACTTTACAGTCCATGTATGAAGTAGATGGAAAGTAAATACAGTAGACAGCAGGAGGGACTGCCATGGACTGGAGGCATTCCTTACAGAGCCCCCCCCACTTTCTATCTGCTGAATGGAGCAAAGAAATTCAAGATAAGGAGGTGTTGGGGTTGGAAGGTGGGCATCCAAAATATAGATGGTGAAATCAATGTAGCAGTGGGTTTTTCAAAATAAGAAAAGAAAGGAGTAGGAAAATAAAACAGACTTGTGCTAAGAGCCCATAATTCAAGACAAGAATTGAACTCCAATGAAGTGGCAAGTCAGAAAAAAACAGTGAAGTAAAACCCTTTAAGTCCTAAAAAAATTTGGTAGTCATATATAAAGGTGGCCAGACCCATAGACAGCAAAGGTGATCTGACAGCAGGCTTTGATCAGCCTACTATACCTATAGCCCTCCCAAAAAAATTAATCCTCATATAGCCCCCTTAACCTCAAGAGATGTATGGCAGAAGCTTGAGGTTGCTGGAACTGAGATAGAACCATTGGCAGTTCATTGGAGGGGAAGAGGTGGTCCAGAAAGGATAGAATGATTGGTAAGAAAGAGGATAAGAAGTGATAGCCAAAACAGAGGAAGCATATTGCATGGATGAAGCCTAAGTGTATAGGAGTGAAGAGCCAAAAGTGCGCAATCCAAATTTGTGAAGCAACCACATCTCGGATGGCGACATTCTGAACATCCACATCAGCGGAAACAAGGCCAAGGGATACAGCTCTGCATGGAGCTCGGAGTGGAATACGTCCTCGACTTCGGTATGTCTTGAGTTGTTGTCGAACAAGGAAGGTCATGCTCAAATTTGAATCCCTGGAACCTGAAGAGGACCACGAAGAACAGACCTCCGCACAATAAGAGTTTACGTGGAATCCCTCACCAACCAAAGACCCAACGACCTCGATATTCCTTGACGTTGTTCTATCCTCCCTGACATCATCCATCTTCGTCTCTTCTAACCCAAAGTTGTTCGAAATGAGTCCGGTCATGCATGACTTGATAGTCGCCTCCAGGCATCCTAATGGTGAAGAGAGTGTGCAAAATGACCCATGAGGATAAGAGGATGTGGAAGCAGCAGATGAGGATGCCTTAAGGGTAGTCGAAGGCGAAGGGAAAGTAATAAGGGTTTGAGAGACCGATGACGACGACACCCAGTATTGAAGTTCAACCGTGACAACCACCATCATTGATAGAGCTGGCACTTGCAGTGGCAACGCCAGGACGTGGTCTTGCACTGAAACGGTGGAAATTGTGTTAACGGGGAATAAGGTAGTGGTACAGTAGGGACAAGAGTTGGATAAGTTGTAAAGAAGAGATTGGGTTGACCTTGATGGGGGTCGAGTAAGCTGCGCAGTAGAAGTTGACTCCGCGTGTAGAATCCAAGTTGAGGTGACCGAAAGCAAAGGGACGGCGCCTGCTTCCCGATTCCAATAAACAACGGTCACGCCGAGGACAGGTGGCAATCCATATGGAAAGTCCTGCTCATCTAGGTTGGATCTGTAGGCCGTGATGCGGATGAATGAACGCAAGACCGAACGTGGACCGGAGAGGCTGGACAAACTGCAGAATTGTGGTTGAACAGAGAGAGTGAGCAGTGCTGTCGAAGTTAGAAGCCAATTCATCTCCATATACTGGGTCGACGACCTGACCGGCCTTGGAAGTTTTACACTTCGGTTCCAGCTAACGAGGGTAGCATTGACCATACTCGAGCCTGCAATGTAGAAGGCAGGCGAGGGAGTATCTTCACACAAAATCCATAGACTTACTCTAACTTGAAGCTGTCCCACATCGGTATCTCCTTTGGCCTCAATGACGCTCGGTTCTTTCATCTCTCGTTGTGTGTTGCATCCTCCAGCCTGGATTTGATGTTCTTTGTCACGGCTCCTGCCAGACCATGCTGTTGGTGAAGAGCTTCGCTGAGAGACCATTAAAGGAGGCCAGATGATGAACGAGTTGGGAATTGAGGACGTGGCGAGCTGGCAAAAGACTGGAATGATAGAATTGAGCTTGAATGGGCGAGGCTCAGGCAGACTGTAGAAATGTGGTCGGATGGTGACTAGAATGACGGCGACGTTGAAACCGTTAACTGAAGGGCACAGTGGAGGCTGATAACACCTAGCTCGGTCCAAAGAGGAGCAGCGGTGTATATCTGCCCCCCCCCAGCGTCCGATGTGTCATTGATAACCAACGGATGCATATGGTTTGAGCCCCAACCCCAATAGTTGATGGCGTCATCGATGATCTGCGGAGGAATTGAGAAAGACGGATCCTGTGCGTTTCGATTCCAACGATTGAGGGTGACTGCGAGGGCGATTGCGAGGGCGAGCCGCGGTACAAGAGAGTTAACCACCAGAAAGGAAATGTGGACCAGTTCGAGTGAACGAGGGTCGTAGAGGCTCCAGAATTGCAATTCGACAGCAGGGACCCACTGAAAAGTTGATGTTCCTGGAGTCAGACGCCTCTGCAGGCGGTTATCCGTCTCAGCGAGTGACCCAGCCGTGCTCAACGTCCCTGTTACCAGGAAGAGAGTAATGGCAATAAAGGGCATGGTGCTTTGAACACCCCGATCCTGGCGGAAGCCATTACTGGCTGCGGTGAATGTGGTTTGGCCTGTAAAAAGCCGAGCGAGGATGTTGTTTCGAAGTTGAGTGGAATCCATGCATACCAGCTTTGATTTGTTTCCTTCCTCTATCATCCTAATGGCTGTCGCTGACTCTTGTTCCTGTCGGCATTCGGTAGATCCGAGTCCTCCCTTCTGCATTCAAAAGCCTTCTTTGTGAGACGCTGATGCTGCTGTTATTGAGTAATTTGAGGCAGAGTATTGTTTGCATGTTGGTGGAATGCAGCATGAGCGTGGCCGGAGGTGAGGTTCATCGCAAGACACAGACGGGGTAGCTGGGTCAGCTTGTAATAGCGTTAGCGTTGGTGGAGATAACAAAAGTAACACAACAGATGATGATGTCGGTGGCAACGTTGGTGTTGATCGACCGTGAGACTTTCCCGGTAGTGCTGCCAATGGCAATCCCATGTTCTTTGCCTTCCTGGCGTCCGTTATGTCCCTGGCTAAGTTGAGGATACATTTGTAGATACGTCCACGAAACTTGAATGAATACTCCGAAAGCAAAATGAATTCGTCCGTCGTCGAGAAACTATGTAAACTAAGACCTCCGGCTCCTTGATGCATTGCTAGGCACTCGTATAATGAGCCTGCGACGTGAAAGCTTGATCCAAAGATACATGTCCGTCCATCTAAAGCTTCGTATATTACAGGAGCCCCAAAGTCTGTAATGATATAAACTGGGTTCCTGGAATGTTGCGCAATCCCACTCCATTGGGTAAGTGCACCATCGAAGATTTGCATTGCGTTAATCGGGAGGTCCTGTCTGAATTCCAAGAGCAGTGGTGTTGTGGAGTCGACGACCAGAGAAGGATGGTGAATATCGCTCGAAGGAGAATGATCAGTAGAGCCGCGAGAAAAAGGCACGTCGATAGGAGAGATGAGACCAGACGGTCCTGGCGTCAGAGGCCTCCGCGGGTGGTTCTCCACAACAGCGAATGACCTAGCCATACTCGACGTTCCTGTTCCCAGGAAGAGAGCCATGGCAATCAAAGACGCAGAGTCTTGAGCGCTCCGATTCTGACGACATCTGTAGGGGGCGATGACGAAGGTGTCGTGGTCCGAGTCTGGATGAAAGCCAAAGAGGAGATGGCTCTGGAGTTGGGCGAAAAGCATACGTACTGACTCAGATTTGGTTTCCCTTTGTATCGCCCTCTTCCCGTTGTCATCCACTGTTAGCTTTCTATGAATGGAGGCTGGATTTGCACGAGACATAGTCGGAGGTGATGGAATAAGGAACAACGTCGCGGGTGCGGATAAGCGAGCAAGTCGCAAGGTGAATGACCGAGGGTTATTGTGCTTTAAATCGATTGTGTACGTGGGATGAGCGATGTTGTAAAACGCGAGTAGGCGAGTAGGTCAGAGTTTACTCGACGATGGACTCCGGAAACGAGGTTCGACAGTGGAGGTCATCGTTGTCAATGATATCGGCGTAGTCGAATCAACGACTGGAGATGAATGGTGACTATCGCCGAACGGAGAATGATCGGAAGAGCCGCAAGAGAACGGCTCGACGATAGGAGAGATGAGATCAGGTAGTCCTGGCGTCAGAGGCCTCCGAAGGTGGTTCTCCACAACAACGGGTGACCTAACCATACTCAACATTCCTGTTCCCAGGAAGAGAGCCATGGCAATCAAAGACGTAAAATCTTGAACGTCCCAATTCTGACGGAATCCGGTCCTGAGTGTACTGAATGTCGTTTGACCTATAGAAAAACACACGAGAACATCGTTCTTGTGTCGAGCTAGATCCGTACGTACCGTTCCAGATTCGTTCTCTTCGTTTAATACCCTAGCCTCCAACGACCCTACCAACTGACTCCAATAGTGGATACTGCGCGACAAATTGTAGAGGTGATGGAATGAGGAAATAAACTGGATCAAATTGATGCAATCGACGGCCAGAAGGGCTGCGGAGATTTTTTTTTTTTTTTTTTTTTTAATTCAACAATTTATCTACCGGTGCGCGATAGCAGTCCGGTTGAAAGAATACAAACGATTGTAACTAAAGTGTCCGTTTGAAACCCTACTAGACATCCTACTAACCCGAAAGCTTTTGAGACCCGTTCAAGATCTCGCCCTTCTCCCTCAGTCCGCACGAACGACTTCATCGAATAGAATAACCGCGTCGGAACAGCGGGGATCGTAACGTGATTCCGAGCTGGCAGTGAACGCGCCGACTCGCCTTGACGATATTGACCACCAGTACTAAGCCAGTGATTCGGTATGTGATGCCGCGAAAAATACGCTTAGCAACAGAAGGGAAATCGAATCCAACCGTCGCCCCCCGGGCACCTCTCCCTGCTAATCTCGTAGCCCCTAAGTTGTCCAACGGAGGCCTGAATCCCCCGAGAACGCCGAAGCTCGGCACACGAGTACAGGTCCACACCAGACGGAACCGGCCACCTCAATGAGCTGGACGCGGTGAGATGGAACTACCACCCCTTTGGGATTGCTCCCGCCGTAGCCGCCTTTTCACAGTGTACCCCGGACGAGAACCGGGTTTGTCCAGAGGACAACGGCCGGAAAAGAATGCTGGGCCCCCCCAATCCGAAGAGCGGGGAGCCCAGACCGATCAACCAACACCGGCAGGATCAGGTTGAAATGCAAAGGCGAGAGGGTTTGCCTTTAGCCACGCATAGAGCTGCCAGATGCGCCGAGGTGCATTGACAAAGCCCGGAACGTCAACAGCATGCCTAGGGCAGCCATTGAAGATATGCTCGCGGGTCTCCAAAGGATGACCACACGGGCAGCGAGCGTTGCCGCCATTGATATTGAACCGACGATAATACTCGCCGATCGGCGCGTGCCCAGTTACACACCGAGTCACACGCGCGAAGAGTTGAGGGGACTCACCCTTCGCGATTTCTAGCCAAGACTTGGTGAAGTGGGCCATTGCTGCGCATGGCATGTATGAGTCTTTTTTTCTAGGACTGTGACTTGAAATATAATGAAAATACAAAGAATCATGCATATCTCGCTCAATTCTGGGCCAAATAATATGATATTATACTCATTTTGTAGGGATTTTTAACGCGGTCATTTTAAGCCCAAAATAACCTTGTCACGTGACGTGCAGGGGGCGAAAAATGGGATTTATTGGTGGCAGGATGAAGAAATTTGGCCAAGAACTGGCAGAGATATTGGCAAATGTTTGTAATAGGAAGGTTTTTACCGCGGTGTTGATGGATGAATCAATCAATGAATCAATCAATCAATCAATTTTCGGCCTAAGTCCTGGGTTTATAAAGAATGAGTTTTGATAAATCAAAGACTCATTACAAGATTTTATCCGATTGGCTTGATTTTGGGCGCAAAATTTCCGTAAAAATCAGGGCTATAATCTTATGCCATTAGATAAACTATTACATAAGCATATCTCCTGACAATCTTCCATTTTAAGCGAAATTCAAAAGAAATACCAAGTTTGTATATGTTTCGGACATGTAATAACTTGGGGAATTTGAATATTGATATTTTTAGAATATTTGGCAATGTTTGCAACACTT
Organism: Galerina sulciceps; assembly: GCA_023014345.1. Classification (NCBI taxonomy): domain Eukaryota; kingdom Fungi; phylum Basidiomycota; class Agaricomycetes; order Agaricales; family Galerinaceae; genus Galerina; species Galerina sulciceps. The sequence continues at coordinate 2,089,667 of JAEDXJ010000001.1, forward strand.
TGTTTGTCCCTGTGACATGTGTTCAACAATGCAATTTTGGCCAATTGCTCCAAGTCAGAGTCAGAGGTGATATGATATATGATATTGGACTGTTTTGGAAATTTCCCAGGAGCATCCTGATTACATAATATCTCTGGGAACAAGTTGAATCACCTGAATCTGACTTGAAACAGCTGAGTTATGTGCTTTTTAAGCTCAAAATGACATGTTTAGACCGATTTTCCCACATAATTGATGCCATCATGTTCCCCTGATCACATAATCATGTAGAGAGCAAAAAATGGGATTTATTGGTGGCAGGATGAAGAAATTTGGCCAAGAACTGGCAGAGATATTGGCAAATGTTTGTAATAGGAAGGTTTTTACCGCGGTGTTGATGGATGAATCAATCAATGAATCAATCAATCAATCAATTTTCGGCCTAAGTCCTGGGTTTATAAAGAATGAGTTTTGATAAATCAAAGACTCATTACAAGATTTTATCCGATTGGCTTGATTTTGGGCGCAAAATTTCCGTAAAAATCAGGGCTATAATCTTATGCCATTAGATAAACTATTACATAAGCATATCTCCTGACAATCTTCCATTTTAAGCGAAATTCAAAAGAAATACCAAGTTTGTATATGTTTCGGACATGTAATAACTTGGGGAATTTGAATATTGATATTTTTAGAATATTTGGCAATGTTTGCAACACTTTGTTTGTCCCTGTGACATGTGTTCAACAATGCAATTTTGGCCAATTGCTCCAAGTCAGAGTCAGAGGTGATATGATATATGATATTGGACTGTTTTGGAAATTTCCCAGGAGCATCCTGATTACATAATATCTCTGGGAACAAGTTGAATCACCTGAATCTGACTTGAAACAGCTGAGTTATGTGCTTTTTAAGCTCAAAATGACATGTTTAGACCGATTTTCCCACATAATTGATGCCATCATGTTCCCCTGATCACATAATCATGTAGAGAGCAAAAAATGGGATTTATTGGTGGCAGGATGAAGAAATTTGGCCAAGAACTGGCAGAGATATTGGCAAATGTTTGTAATAGGAAGGTTTTTACCGCGGTGTTGATGGATGAATCAATCAATGAATCAATCAATCAATCAATTTTCGGCCTAAGTCCTGGGTTTATAAAGAATGAGTTTTGATAAATCAAAGACTCATACAAGATTTTATCCGATTGGCTTGATTTTGGGCGCAAAATTTCCGTAAAAATCAGGGCTATAATCTTATGCCATTAGATAAACTATTACATAAGCATATCTCCTGACAATCTTCCATTTTAAGCGAAATTCAAAAGAAATACCAAGTTTGTATATGTTTCGGACATGTAATAACTTGGGGAATTTGAATATTGATATTTTTAGAATATTTGGCAATGTTTGCAACACTTTGTTTGTCCCTGTGACATGTGTTCAACAATGCAATTTTGGCCAATTGCTCCAAGTCAGAGTCAGAGGTGATATGATATATGATATTGGACTGTTTTGGAAATTTCCCAGGAGCATCCTGATTACATAATATCTCTGGGAACAAGTTGAATCACCTGAATCTGACTTGAAACAGCTGAGTTATGTGCTTTTTAAGCTCAAAATGACATGTTTAGACCGATTTTCCCACATAATTGATGCCATCATGTTCCCCTGATCACATAATCATGTAGAGAGCAAAAAATGGGATTTATTGGTGGCAGGATGAAGAAATTTGGCCAAGAACTGGCAGAGATATTGGCAAATGTTTGTAATAGGAAGGTTTTTACCGCGGTGTTGATGGATGAATCAATCAATGAATGAATCAATCAATCAATTTTCGGCCTAAGTCCTGGGTTTATAAAGAATGAGTTTTGATAAATCAAAGACTCATAACAAGATTTTATCCGATTGGCTTGATTTTGGGCGCAAAATTTCCGTAAAAAAGCAAGAAAATAAAATCAGGGCTATAATCTTATGCCATAATAAAACATGACATAAGCATATCTCCTGACAATCTTCCATTTTAAGCGAAATTCAAAAGAAATACCAAGTTTGTATATGTTTCGGACATGTAATAACTTGGGGAATTTGAATATTGATATTTTTAGAATATTTGGCAATGTTTGCAACACTTTGTTTGTCCCTGTGACATGTGTTCAACAATGCAATTTTGGCCAATTGCTCCAAGTCAGAGTCAGAGGTGATATGATATATGATATTGGACTGTTTTGGAAATTTCCCAGGAGCATCCTGATTACATAATATCTCTGGGAACAAGTTGAATCACCTGAATCTGACTTGAAACAGCTGAGTTATGTGCTTTTTAAGCTCAAAATGACATGTTTAGACCGATTTTCCCACATAATTGATGCCATCATGTTCCCCTGATCACATAATCATGTAGAGAGCAAAAAATGGGATTTATTGGTGGCAGGATGAAGAAATTTGGCCAAGAACTGGCAGAGATATTGGCAAATGTTTGTAATAGGAAGGTTTTTACCGCGGTGTTGATGGATGAATCAATCAATGAATGAATCAATCAATCAATTTTCGGCCTAAGTCCTGGGTTTATAAAGAATGAGTTTTGATAAATCAAAGACTAACAAGATTTTATCCGATTGGCTTGATTTTGGGCGCAAAATTTCCGTAAAAATCAGGGCTATAATCTTATGCCATTAGATAAACTATTACATAAGCATATCTCCTGACAATCTTCCATTTTAAGCGAAATTCAAAAGAAATACCAAGTTTGTATATGTTTCGGACATGTAATAACTTGGGGAATTTGAATATTGATATTTTTAGAATATTTGGCAATGTTTGCAACACTTTGTTTGTCCCTGTGACATGTGTTCAACAATGCAATTTTGGCCAATTGCTCCAAGTCAGAGTCAGAGGTGATATGATATATGATATTGGACTGTTTTGGAAATTTCCCAGGAGCATCCTGATTACATAATATCTCTGGGAACAAGTTGAATCACCTGAATCTGACTTGAAACAGCTGAGTTATGTGCTTTTTAAGCTCAAAATGACATGTTTAGACCGATTTTCCCACATAATTGATGCCATCATGTTCCCCTGATCACATAATCATGTAGAGAGCAAAAAATGGGATTTATTGGTGGCAGGATGAAGAAATTTGGCCAAGAACTGGCAGAGATATTGGCAAATGTTTGTAATAGGAAGGTTTTTACCGCGGTGTTGATGGATGAATCAATCAATGAATGAATCAATCAATCAATTTTCGGCCTAAGTCCTGGGTTTATAAAGAATGAGTTTTGATAAATCAAAGACTCATAACAAGATTTTATCCGATTGGCTTGATTTTGGGCGCAAAATTTCCGTAAAAATCAGGGCTATAATCTTATGCCATTAGATAAACTATTACATAAGCATATCTCCTGACAATCTTCCATTTTAAGCGAAATTCAAAAGAAATACCAAGTTTGTATATGTTTCGGACATGTAATAACTTGGGGAATTTGAATATTGATATTTTTAGAATATTTGGCAATGTTTGCAACACTTTGTTTGTCCCTGTGACATGTGTTCAACAATGCAATTTTGGCCAATTGCTCCAAGTCAGAGTCAGAGGTGATATGATATATGATATTGGACTGTTTTGGAAATTTCCCAGGAGCATCCTGATTACATAATATCTCTGGGAACAAGTTGAATCACCTGAATCTGACTTGAAACAGCTGAGTTATGTGCTTTTTAAGCTCAAAATGACATGTTTAGACCGATTTTCCCACATAATTGATGCCATCATGTTCCCCTGATCACATAATCATGTAGAGAGCAAAAAATGGGATTTATTGGTGGCAGGATGAAGAAATTTGGCCAAGAACTGGCAGAGATATTGGCAAATGTTTGTAATAGGAAGGTTTTTACCGCGGTGTTGATGGATGAATCAATCAATGAATCAATCAATCAATCAATTTTCGGCCTAAGTCCTGGGTTTATAAAGAATGAGTTTTGATAAATCAAAGACTCATTACAAGATTTTATCCGATTGGCTTGATTTTGGGCGCAAAATTTCCGTAAAAATCAGGGCTATAATCTTATGCCATTAGATAAACTATTACATAAGCATATCTCCTGACAATCTTCCATTTTAAGCGAAATTCAAAAGAAATACCAAGTTTGTATATGTTTCGGACATGTAATAACTTGGGGAATTTGAATATTGATATTTTTAGAATATTTGGCAATGTTTGCAACACTTTGTTTGTCCCTGTGACATGTGTTCAACAATGCAATTTTGGCCAATTGCTCCAAGTCAGAGTCAGAGGTGATATGATATATGATATTGGACTGTTTTGGAAATTTCCCAGGAGCATCCTGATTACATAATATCTCTGGGAACAAGTTGAATCACCTGAATCTGACTTGAAACAGCTGAGTTATGTGCTTTTTAAGCTCAAAATGACATGTTTAGACCGATTTTCCCACATAATTGATGCCATCATGTTCCCCTGATCACATAATCATGTAGAGAGCAAAAAATGGGATTTATTGGTGGCAGGATGAAGAAATTTGGCCAAGAACTGGCAGAGATATTGGCAAATGTTTGTAATAGGAAGGTTTTTACCGCGGTGTTGATGGATGAATCAATCAATGAATCAATCAATCAATCAATTTTCGGCCTAAGTCCTGGGTTTATAAAGAATGAGTTTTGATAAATCAAAGACTCATTACAAGATTTTATCCGATTGGCTTGATTTTGGGCGCAAAATTTCCGTAAAAATCAGGGCTATAATCTTATGCCATTAGATAAACTATTACATAAGCATATCTCCTGACAATCTTCCATTTTAAGCGAAATTCAAAAGAAATACCAAGTTTGTATATGTTTCGGACATGTAATAACTTGGGGAATTTGAATATTGATATTTTTAGAATATTTGGCAATGTTTGCAACACTTTGTTTGTCCCTGTGACATGTGTTCAACAATGCAATTTTGGCCAATTGCTCCAAGTCAGAGTCAGAGGTGATATGATATATGATATTGGACTGTTTTGGAAATTTCCCAGGAGCATCCTGATTACATAATATCTCTGGGAACAAGTTGAATCACCTGAATCTGACTTGAAACAGCTGAGTTATGTGCTTTTTAAGCTCAAAATGACATGTTTAGACCGATTTTCCCACATAATTGATGCCATCATGTTCCCCTGATCACATAATCATGTAGAGAGCAAAAAATGGGATTTATTGGTGGCAGGATGAAGAAATTTGGCCAAGAACTGGCAGAGATATTGGCAAATGTTTGTAATAGGAAGGTTTTTACCGCGGTGTTGATGGATGAATCAATCAATGAATCAATCAATCAATCAATTTTCGGCCTAAGTCCTGGGTTTATAAAGAATGAGTTTTGATAAATCAAAGACTCATTACAAGATTTTATCCGATTGGCTTGATTTTGGGCGCAAAATTTCCGTAAAAATCAGGGCTATAATCTTATGCCATTAGATAAACTATTACATAAGCATATCTCCTGACAATCTTCCATTTTAAGCGAAATTCAAAAGAAATACCAAGTTTGTATATGTTTCGGACATGTAATAACTTGGGGAATTTGAATATTGATATTTTTAGAATATTTGGCAATGTTTGCAACACTTTGTTTGTCCCTGTGACATGTGTTCAACAATGCAATTTTGGCCAATTGCTCCAAGTCAGAGTCAGAGGTGATATGATATGATATGGACTGTTTTGGAAATTTCCCAGGAGCATCCTGATTACATAATATCTCTGGGAACAAGTTGAATCACCTGAATCTGACTTGAAACAGCTGAGTTATGTGCTTTTTAAGCTCAAAATGACATGTTTAGACCGATTTTCCACATAATTGATGCCATCATGTTCCCCTGATCACATAATCATGTAGAGAGCAAAAAATGGGATTTATTGGTGGCAGGATGAAGAAATTTGGCCAAGAACTGGCAGAGATATTGGCAAATGTTTGTAATAGGAAGGTTTTTACCGCGGTGTTGATGGATGAATCAATCAATGAATCAATCAATCAATCAATTTTCGGCCTAAGTCCTGGGTTTATAAAGAATGAGTTTTGATAAATCAAAGACTCATTACAAGATTTTATCCGATTGGCTTGATTTTGGGCGCAAAATTTCCGTAAAAATCAGGGCTATAATCTTATGCCATTAGATAAACTATACATAAGCATATCTCCTGACAATCTTCCATTTTAAGCGAAATTCAAAGAAATACCAAGTTTGTATATGTTTCGGACATGTAATAACTTGGGGAATTTGAATATTGATATTTTTAGAATATTTGGCAATGTTTGCAACACTTTGTTGTCCCTGTGACATGTGTTCAACAATGCAATTTTGGCCAATTGCTCCAAGTCAGAGTCAGAGGTGATATGATATATGATATTGGACTGTTTTGGAAATTTCCCAGGAGCATCCTGATTACATAATATCTCTGGGAACAAGTTGAATCACCTGAATCTGACTTGAAACAGCTGAGTTATGTGCTTTTTAAGCTCAAAATGACATGTTTAGACCGATTTTCCCACATAATTGATGCCATCATGTTCCCCTGATCACATAATCATGTAGAGAGCAAAAAATGGGATTTATTGGTGGCAGGATGAAGAAATTTGGCCAAGAACTGGCAGAGATATTGGCAAATGTTTGTAATAGGAAGGTTTTTACCGCGGTGTTGATGGATGAATCAATCAATGAATCAATCAATCAATCAATTTCGGCCTAAGTCCTGGGTTTATAAAGAATGAGTTTTGATAAATCAAAGACTCATTACAAGATTTTATCCGATTGGCTTGATTTGGGCGCAAAATTTCCGTAAAAATCAGGGCTATAATCTTATGCCATTAGATAAACTATTACATAAGCATATCTCCTGACAATCTTCCATTTTAAGCGAAATTCAAAAGAAATACCAAGTTTGTATATGTTTCGGACATGTAATAACTTGGGGAATTTGAATATTGATATTTTTAGAATATTTGGCAATGTTTGCAACACTTTGTTTGTCCCTGTGACATGTGTTCAACAATGCAATTTTGGCCAATTGCTCCAAGTCAGAGTCAGAGGTGATATGATATATGATATTGGACTGTTTTGGAAATTTCCCAGGAGCATCCTGATTACATAATATCTCTGGGAACAAGTTGAATCACCTGAATCTGACTTGAAACAGCTGAGTTATGTGCTTTTTAAGCTCAAAATGACATGTTTAGACCGATTTTCCCACATAATTGATGCCATCATGTTCCCCTGATCACATAATCATGTAGAGAGCAAAAAATGGGATTTATTGGTGGCAGGATGAAGAAATTTGGCCAAGAACTGGCAGAGATATTGGCAAATGTTTGTAATAGGAAGGTTTTTACCGCGGTGTTGATGGATGAATCAATCAATGAATCAATCAATCAATCAATTTTCGGCCTAAGTCCTGGGTTTATAAAGAATGAGTTTTGATAAATCAAAGACTCATAACCCGCGGATAGCCGAGTGTCGAGGTTTGAGAGGCTGACCGTCAGCCCCTAGGAGATCGTAGAAACGACTCCCCCTGCCGTTGGCACGGAACTCGTGAGTCCAAGTATCCGTCCTGAGTTTATCCGCTGCGGAGTGCAGCCGGTCAATGGAATTCTTGGGTTTGACTCCAAGAGGTATGCGCAACGAGCACGCATAGTCATACGCCTCCTTATGTATCTTCCACTCCAACTTGGAGGGAACATACACAAAGAGGAGTTGACGGTCTGGATCGTTATTGAACCATTGCCGCAAAGCCTGGCAGACCGCGAGCGAGTGCCCTTGGCCTGAATGAATAGAAGGGTCCACCGACCGACGGGCCGAAGCCATCGAGTCAGTGAAGACAACGATTACCCCAATGTCATCACGAATTGCTTCGCAGATGCCATAGCGGATGGCGGCGAGCTCTGCGTCATTAGCAGTAACATCGCCTGCAGCGCGACGAGACCGTTTTGTCTCTTCGCCACTGCGGAAGAGGATCACAGCGGCCGTAGCCTGAAGATCACCTCCAAGGGGTCGGCTGCCATCAGCCGCCACCACGATCGTGCCCAGTACTGACTGGTCCGCCAATACTTGGTCTAGATGTTCCTTCCGGCGCGCCAGAGAGGCCACTGGGTCCTCTTTGTCGCGCTGAAAGTCGTCAAATATGATCTGACTTGCGTACAGATCCATGAGTCGATCACCCGGACGTGAGTCTGGGTTAAAGGGGTGAAGTTCTTCTCGGAGTTCATCCGGAAGCGCAAGATCGGCCTCTTGGAGGGCACTATGAACCATAGCACGTCTCGTCGGAGGGAATTTTTCGACAGACAACGCATGAGGAGTCATCTCGCCAAGATTAGGTCCGGACATGAATGCACAGATCGGATGTGTAGGCGTAAGAGTGCCCACCCGCAGCCGGCCTCTTGTACCGAGGCGCCGGAGCAGGATATGTATCGGAACAAGGCCAGCGAGGGCCTCGATTGCGGGGGTGGGAGAAGTGCGGAAGGCACCTGTGATCCAAATAGCAGCCTTACGCTGCATAGAATTGAGGATTTTAAGAATGCCTTTGCATTTGGCTCCCTTAAAATACCACATAGAGTATCCGTACGTCGCAATGGGAATGACGCACGAACGGTATAACAGGCGCTTGTCGAGGGGTTGCAAGCCGCGTGTAGAGGAACCAAGCATTTTCATCGCCTTGATAGACGAGATCGGCTTGGTTGAGTAATGTCTCACATGCTCCTCGAAAGTGAGCTTGCGATCGAAGTAGAAGCCCAAGTAGCGCCAAAACGGCTTGGGTTTCAGAGGGGTATCACCGGTGAAAGGCGCAAAGCCCAAGTCGATGGAGGGAGCGTCAAACGATTGCGACCTATCAAAGTGGAACGCTTCTGATTTGTCGTGCTCGAGGACGAGTGCAAACTTAGTGAAGAGGTTGTAGATAACTCCATATGCATTCGAAAGCGCAATGCAGTTACGTACAAGGGATTTGGACTGGAATATAAGAGTTCCATCATCCACATAGGAAAGGAGATACACGCCGATTGCGAAGAAATGCGGTCAATGACCGTAGGTCGAAATCCCTCGATTTGCGGAACATGAGTCGGACCCGGGTTCACAAAAGATGCAAGCCCTAAGCCCAGCTCCGCCGCCGAGTCGATGAGTGAGGCTGCATGCCCTGGATGTCCTCGAACATCAGGGTCCCACTCCCTCGAATGTGAGTTGAAATCCCCGCCCATATAGATAAAGGGGGGAAGGTTTTCAATGTGCTTTTCAATATAATTGATAGCGGTGTGCTGATCATCGGAGTAGACGTTCATGAGATGGACAGCGCCTTCAGTAGCGAAGAGGCTGAGGATTAAGATGTCCCGATGGTCAATGAGATCCCGGCGCATCGAGGGACGGTACTTAGCCAGTCTGTGAGACACATAGGCCATCACACGCGGGCGGGTACTGCTTACATCAGCGCGTCGAAATTCGTGCTGACTAAGCGGGCTCTCCAGTGAGACCAAGTTGTTTGTAGCAGTTTGCCCTGGGGGTCGCTGACTAACCTCAACTGGCTTTGGAAGCCGAACCATGGGCAGCCACTCTGGATGGAGCGGTGCACCTATAACGTCATCTCCCTCTAGATTAGAGGTGGATGGTGCTTGTCTTACAATCCGCCACGGCGGTTCCTGTATGAACAACACGTCGAAAGATGAATTGTATTTTTCGAGGATGGTATCTACGGCGGTCACAGACTTCGTGCAGTTAAACGATAGCACCCTAATTTCCCCGCTCTCCAAAAGTCCTGTGTCTCGCAACTCAATCATTTCTTCTGAGGGGGTTTATTAGAGTGTGAAAAATGACGAGACTTTGAGGCTCGTACCTTTCGATATTCCTCCAGTGCCCACTGCAGATCAAAGCGGTGGCTCCAATACTTGCATTTCTTGGAGTCAGCCCGGTGCTCTTGACCACAGTTGGGGCATCGAGGGGGGTGGGGGCATTCCTCTCCAGCGGGGGTACCGACTTTGGGAGGCTTGGCCTTAGGATTGGGGGCGCAGCACGGCGCCGTGTCCCTATGCTGTTCCAGGCGGTGAGGACCAGAGCAGTGCGGGCAGACAATTCGTTGCGCACGACACGCAATGTGGACATGGCCCCATCTCCAGCAGCGAGTGCAGAGGGGGGAGCCAACGCGTTTCTCTGCTGTGCGAATGCGCAGGGAGAAGCCGTGGTTACGAGTTCTTACGTAGTAAAAGAACTCGTTTTCCACACTTGAAAGCAGAGGCTTGGGTTCCTAACGCAAACGTTGGAAATTCTCCCACTGCTTCATTTTTTGTGATCGACCCTGAATTAAAAGACTACAAACTTTTGTGACCATATAATAACATTTATTAACAATGAGAATGGTTATCTGATGGGCGTTGCTATGGTCTATTTTTAGTTTTGGTGCCAAGAAACCTAAATTAGGGTTAGGTTTAATTACTAATACTATCCTTTTGTAACCCATGCGCTCTTCTATTCCCTCTTCCATACCCTCTTCAATTATTTCCACTAGACATTTTTAATAGATTAAAGTTATGCTTTATTTGAAGATTCCTAGTTCACATCCACCTAACATATCATATACTAACTATCTTTCAAGCATCAAATCCCTGTATTACAGTCAAAAATATATTATTCTGATGTAGATGAGCTCTTGGGGGCCCCTTGAGCTTTAGAGAAGGGACGGAGTATAATATTATTGACCACTGATTAGCTATAATCACAAAATAAAAAAGTTATAACGGTGTCTTCTCTCCTCGAGGCAGACAAAGGACTATTTTTGGCCGAAACATCAACTGAAACACTTACATGAGGCCTATTTGGAGAACCACGGACAGTACAAGTCAAGTACAAGTCAAGTGCCTCAAAGGCACATGGATTCATGTGCCCTAGCTTTTGCCCCAGTGTCTTGGAAGAGGTACAGACGCCATGAAATTAGGGTTAAGGTTTCAAGGTGGCGGTACAGTATCTCTCTGGAAGAGATACTGTACCGCCACCTTGAAATTAGGGTTAAGGTTTTAAGATTTGCACTGGACGACTGTCAATTCTGTTCATCTCTAAATTTTCATATTTATATCTGTAGCAAAAACTCTATATTTATATATACATAAATGACATCAAAATATTTCTATTTGGCGTGGAAAATCTATCGAACCAAGTTTTCCAGTGGCTAGTCTGTGAAGTCTTTCTGATAGCTTACCAAAGCAGACGGTCTCTTGGTTTCTGGTTTAGTTCCACAAGCTCTTGCTCCTATGGTCCAATAGATATTGTCGAGATGAGAATCGACACCTTTGAAGTTGATGCCAGGCATGACGTAATGCATATCTTCTGTGACTAGGGTTTTGGCGTTCAGAAGTGGGCGTCTGATACATCCACGATCAGCGTTTGCCCTAGGAGTTAAGGGGCATATGGAGTGAACGCGACAATTGTGCTTGAGCATCTTGGTACCTGTGCTAGTTTCAATATGATGTAGGTCCGATGTAACTTGAAATCCTCGTTGACTGTATTTCCCATAAATTTCTTCCAAAATTTTGTCTGCATCATGTTTTCCAAGGAATGAACTGTTGCGGTTGATTTCAAAGGCAAACCATGCATTCTTCAAGGAGATTCGATGTGATAGAAGAGAGGGATAGGCTGAGAATAGACTGTTAGGTGTAATTGCGTTCATCATCGCCGTGGTTGGTTGATAGAAGATTGACTCTAGAGGTGAGTGTCCATCTTTGACAAGAAGGATAGACACGGATGTCTCTAGGTTCCGAGGCTTGAAAATGAGACGATCTGAAATGATGGGGTTGTAGCTGTGAAATTTGACAGCAGGGACGCATGGTATGTATTCAGTGAGAATTTTGGCTTGGAATAGACGAAGCTGTTGGAGGGGCATCACAATGTCAATGTTGTTGGCAAAATAGCGCTGATTACTTGGAAGGAAAGGCTGAAGTGCGAAGGATCCAGTGACCAGTGCTTGACATTCTTGCAAGGCTGACATGAACGAATCAAGCCTAAAACCAAAAAAGGACAGCATGTTGGCAAGCAAGTTACAATGGTAAGAGTTCATGGATAGAAAATGGCTCTTGCACGTCTCTGCAAAAGCCTGTTGGTGGATAGCAGAGAGATGATCGAATATTCTTGTTTGAATGGCTGGAGATAGAGATGAGAACTTGGTAGGTTGAATTGCATATGTCACATTGTTTACTAGAGTTTGGTGAGTTTGAAGGTTTTTAAATAGATAAATAAGAAAACTTACTAGTGTTATAGTTCAAAATACCTACTGCCCTAGCAAGGTGTCTAACAAAGGCTCTGACATGTTCTTCTTCGGTTTCGTTCTCTGCCAGACATAAGAGGTTGTAGAGGGATTCGCTGGTGCCCCACTTCTTCCAAAGTTCTTTAGATACAAGAGCCAGGTGTGAGGGTAGCGAGGGCGAGCTTCTTAGAATCTCTTGCCGACTGGCTATAGCTGATGCTCTTTCTGCTTCCGTAGGTAGAGGTATGGTGGCTCCCAAGTCAATGCTGAGACAACTGGCCATTTGTCGAACTACACAGATTGCATGACGGCGGTCTTCTTTAGTTCCTTCCATAGCGGAATCTATAATTCTTTGGGCATTGCTTTTCCATAACGCCTTAAGAATATCGCAATCGTATTGACCAGGCTTGACGTTGTTAGACAAATATTACTGTAAAATTGCATCTTCGATTTGAAGTAAAGGAGCCTCTTGTGGCATAGAGTCTATAAACTTGAATTAAGTACTGTTCAAATATCGATATAGAAGTTTCAAAAACCTGCTTACCCTTTGCATCCTTTTCTTCCTGGCTAGAATCGCCTAAAATGATAAATTTACACTATATTAGAATTGTATATGAAACAAACGTTCAGACAATCATACCTTGAACCCCTTGAACATTGGCTGGGCAGCTGGGGCTTGACTTTTGAAGCCTTGACGAACGACGAATATAAGGTGCTTCTAATGATTGCTATAGTTGTATTTGATTCAGGTAATGAATAATCTCTAATGCTCACCTTGAGATGTTTGCTTTTTGCGTTCACTTTTACCCATGACAATGTCAACGATGCAACAGTCACCTATCAATGTGGAGGTATCGAGAGAAGTAGATGAAGACCAGCAGTAAATCAAGCAGCGAGACAACGATGAAGACAATCTTGGGGGTTGAAATGCGTGGTCTTGCCCTCATTTTATATGATTTGTGGTTCGAGATCCGTGATGCTAGCAACAGCAGCAAAAAGTACAAGATCCGCGTAGGTTACCGGAAACGTAGAAATTCTGGGTTCTGTCGTTTGTATTATCTAATTGGAGCCATCTTCCGACATCTTCCGAGAGCTCCCACCGTTCTCTGGATGATAGCTCTGAGTCCCAGACTATTATGGACGAAGACAAATTTTGGCTTTGCTTTTTGTGCCTAGTATTGCATTAACATATACATAAATAGTAGACAGCTATGGAGCTACTTTGTACGAGTAAAGAGATTACTCTGGCTTCAATTGCTTAGTTTCATGCGGCTTAAGCGATCTCTAGCATCAGCAATTTCATCTGCAGAATAGCCAACCTTTCTCTTTAACGATACCTGTCTGACAATCTGATTTTTGGACCGGTTGCATGTAATAATTGCTTCCTGAATGTCAGAGTACCTTTTAAGTCATGTTGTCAAAGATCAATTGAATACGTACACGCAAAGGTGAGGTGTCCAGAATTGTAAGTGCTCGAAGGACAGTTAGCATTCGATGCTTGTCGTTCTTCATCCTTATGCAGATAAAAGACAGTTGTGCTTCAACTATATCTCCACATCTAAATTTAATAGGATTGACTTCTTTATAGCTATAGATCCTTGTTAATCACGATCCAAATCTAAGTTAGAAGTCTGAATCACCTGATATCTTGGTCACCATGGTCAACAAGCTCGTAGTATTCCACTTCATTTTCAATGGTGTGGACAAAGAGGTCATCTTGACTGATAGCGGCCTCTAAGATCCTATATGGATCCACAATGCCCGAAAATGGTACTATTTCTTCCATAGAAGCTTGCTTTCGAGGTGTAAAATATCGATTATTTGTGTCAAGGGCCATATACCCTTCAAATGTTGTAGGATTCTAGTCTTCTAAAGCACCTTGAGGAAAGTTGCGTCCAAATATCTGGTGGATTTCTTGAACGCTCTGTATGGCTTGATGGAATTTATTGCTTCCAAGACCTGTAAAAGTGGCAGATTGTCGTAGAAAATGACGCTGCTTTGGTTCACTAAATACAATCAGTTGTTGTCAAATCCACAATGAGTCTGTTACTTACATTCGAAAGATTTGTGATATTGGTGGAAGAGATTTTTGACACAAAACCCCTTGTAAACGCAAAACAACCTCTTCGGCTTGACAAGAATCCAGTGTTTGGATAAGCTTCCAAGTCTTGCTTTGCTCTAAAAATGCAACTTGAATAGTATCTTTGAGGCCATTCTCCTGTTGGAGCTTTAGTTCAATGTAGATATCAAATTAAATTGTTAACGAACCAGATTAAAATTAGAAAGCTGTTTTGTTCGATTAATTTGACTCTCAGCTATGTTTTCAACTTTCATTCCTGTACTGGATTGACCAAATAATGTTTGCAACACCGAAAGTCTACTTACCTGTCGCTTGAATGTCATAAAACTGGTCCATGGCAAAAGTAAACAGTAAAAGAGAAAAGCGACAGAAAAAGATGGTTGGCAAACTGGGTCTTTGCGTTTAAATCTGTCTCTCTTTTTGGTCCGAAAAATTTATTGATAGGGGCTGTTAGCTAGACTTGGCCAGAAGCCATTGCTGCGCATGGCAAAAACAAGTTCTTACTTTGCTCCGACCTTTTAAATAATAAATACAGTGAATAATTCACAGTCCGCTCAATTCTGGACCAATTTAGATGATCAGGGGCTCTAAAAATCGAGAAAAATCAGGGCTTTCGAACGGTACCAAATGTACCTGGTCACGTGACCAGGAAAGCCCTGATTTTTACGAATTTTTTGATACCAAAATCATAGAAATCGGCCCAGTATTGGCTGAGATACAGAAACCGTGCAGGGTCACTATAGCAGTGGGAGAATTTCCATCGTTACCGTTAGGAAGTGGTTTGGTCAATTTTGTAGTGCGTTTTCCCCCGGAAAACAAGTTCTTTTACTACGTAAGAACTTGTAACATGATAATTTGCTACGTGGCTCAGTTTTTATTGGATTGCCTTGAAATAAATTGCGTAATTCTCAGAAAAATCGGGGCTTTAAAATGGTGTCACATAGGTATAGTCACACCGTTATGTGACTTACCAAATGCGGTAGAATGTTTGAAATACACACTAAATAATCCGTATTGAGAGATTTTTGAAATAAATAAACTGGAATAAATGACTAATAATGTTTATTTTACCTAACAGGTGGTCTGTGCACACTTATCACATGACATATCATAGAGAATATTCTTGGTCCGACTTGGTGCATCACCAATTTCAAGGCAATTGCACAAAGTTTGGCTGTGAGGTTGATTATGTAAGCATCTCTTACATCATTTTCAAGACATTTGGTCATGTTTGGCAATGTTTGGTGTGCCTTTCAAGCCTTATCCAGCCAGTTTGGCACCATCCGAACAAGTTTGGCTGGCTGTTTTCCAGATTTGGACACCATGACATCATTGCAAAACAAATGTAAATATTTGGACATTATCCTAGACTGGTTTGGGCAACATACTTCACCATATCTAGCTCATGGAAATCAGTTTCAAGGCTAAATTCGCACAAATTCGCGCTTTTGGGCCGTGTGAGCGAGTCACATGACCTGATCGTGCCTGGATACCCATGCCACATGAAAGCCCTGATTTTTACGAATTTTTTGATACCAAAATCATAGAAATCGGCCCAGTATTGGCTGAGATACAGAAACCGTGCAGGGTCACTATAGCAGTGGGAGAATTTCCATCGTTACCGTTAGGAAGTGGTTTGGTCAATTTTGTAGTGCGTTTTCCCCCGGAAAACAAGTTCTTTTACTACGTAAGAACTTGTAACATGATAATTTGCTACGTGGCTCAGTTTTTATTGGATTGCCTTGAAATAAATTGCGTAATTCTCAGAAAAATCGGGGCTTTAAAATGGTGTCACATAGGTATAGTCACACCGTTATGTGACTTACCAAATGCGGTAGAATGTTTGAAATACACACTAAATAATCCGTATTGAGAGATTTTTGAAATAAATAAACTGGAATAAATGACTAATAATGTTTATTTTACCTAACAGGTGGTCTGTGCACACTTATCACATGACATATCATAGAGAATATTCTTGGTCCGACTTGGTGCATCACCAATTTCAAGGCAATTGCACAAAGTTTGGCTGTGAGGTTGATTATGTAAGCATCTCTTACATCATTTTCAAGACATTTGGTCATGTTTGGCAATGTTTGGTGTGCCTTTCAAGCCTTATCCAGCCAGTTTGGCACCATCCGAACAAGTTTGGCTGGCTGTTTTCCAGATTTGGACACCATGACATCATTGCAAAACAAATGTAAATATTTGGACATTATCCTAGACTGGTTTGGGCAACATACTTCACCATATCTAGCTCATGGAAATCAGTTTCAAGGCTAAATTCGCACAAATTCGCGCTTTTGGGCCGTGTGAGCGAGTCACATGACCTGATCGTGCCTGGATACCCATGCCACATGAAAGCCCTGATTTTTACGAATTTTTTGATACCAAAATCATAGAAATCGGCCCAGTATTGGCTGAGATACAGAAACCGTGCAGGGTCACTATAGCAGTGGGAGAATTTCCATCGTTACCGTTAGGAAGTGGTTTGGTCAATTTTGTAGTGCGTTTTCCCCCGGAAAACAAGTTCTTTTACTACGTAAGAACTTGTAACATGATAATTTGCTACGTGGCTCAGTTTTTATTGGATTGCCTTGAAATAAATTGCGTAATTCTCAGAAAAATCGGGGCTTTAAAATGGTGTCACATAGGTATAGTCACACCGTTATGTGACTTACCAAATGCGGTAGAATGTTTGAAATACACACTAAATAATCCGTATTGAGAGATTTTTGAAATAAATAAACTGGAATAAATGACTAATAATGTTTATTTTACCTAACAGGTGGTCTGTGCACACTTATCACATGACATATCATAGAGAATATTCTTGGTCCGACTTGGTGCATCACCAATTTCAAGGCAATTGCACAAAGTTTGGCTGTGAGGTTGATTATGTAAGCATCTCTTACATCATTTTCAAGACATTTGGTCATGTTTGGCAATGTTTGGTGTGCCTTTCAAGCCTTATCCAGCCAGTTTGGCACCATCCGAACAAGTTTGGCTGGCTGTTTTCCAGATTTGGACACCATGACATCATTGCAAAACAAATGTAAATATTTGGACATTATCCTAGACTGGTTTGGGCAACATACTTCACCATATCTAGCTCATGGAAATCAGTTTCAAGGCTAAATTCGCACAAATTCGCGCTTTTGGGCCGTGTGAGCGAGTCACATGACCTGATCGTGCCTGGATACCCATGCCACATGAAAGCCCTGATTTTTACGAATTTTTTGATACCAAAATCATAGAAATCGGCCCAGTATTGGCTGAGATACAGAAACCGTGCAGGGTCACTATAGCAGTGGGAGAATTTCCATCGTTACCGTTAGGAAGTGGTTTGGTCAATTTTGTAGTGCGTTTTCCCCCGGAAAACAAGTTCTTTTACTACGTAAGAACTTGTAACATGATAATTTGCTACGTGGCTCAGTTTTTATTGGATTGCCTTGAAATAAATTGCGTAATTCTCAGAAAAATCGGGGCTTTAAAATGGTGTCACATAGGTATAGTCACACCGTTATGTGACTTACCAAATGCGGTAGAATGTTTGAAATACACACTAAATAATCCGTATTGAGAGATTTTTGAAATAAATAAACTGGAATAAATGACTAATAATGTTTATTTTACCTAACAGGTGGTCTGTGCACACTTATCACATGACATATCATAGAGAATATTCTTGGTCCGACTTGGTGCATCACCAATTTCAAGGCAATTGCACAAAGTTTGGCTGTGAGGTTGATTATGTAAGCATCTCTTACATCATTTTCAAGACATTTGGTCATGTTTGGCAATGTTTGGTGTGCCTTTCAAGCCTTATCCAGCCAGTTTGGCACCATCCGAACAAGTTTGGCTGGCTGTTTTCCAGATTTGGACACCATGACATCATTGCAAAACAAATGTAAATATTTGGACATTATCCTAGACTGGTTTGGGCAACATACTTCACCATATCTAGCTCATGGAAATCAGTTTCAAGGCTAAATTCGCACAAATTCGCGCTTTTGGGCCGTGTGAGCGAGTCACATGACCTGATCGTGCCTGGATACCCATGCCACATGAAAGCCCTGATTTTTACGAATTTTTTGATACCAAAATCATAGAAATCGGCCCAGTATTGGCTGAGATACAGAAACCGTGCAGGGTCACTATAGCAGTGGGAGAATTTCCATCGTTACCGTTAGGAAGTGGTTTGGTCAATTTTGTAGTGCGTTTTCCCCCGGAAAACAAGTTCTTTTACTACGTAAGAACTTGTAACATGATAATTTGCTACGTGGCTCAGTTTTTATTGGATTGCCTTGAAATAAATTGCGTAATTCTCAGAAAAATCGGGGCTTTAAAATGGTGTCACATAGGTATAGTCACACCGTTATGTGACTTACCAAATGCGGTAGAATGTTTGAAATACACACTAAATAATCCGTATTGAGAGATTTTTGAAATAAATAAACTGGAATAAATGACTAATAATGTTTATTTTACCTAACAGGTGGTCTGTGCACACTTATCACATGACATATCATAGAGAATATTCTTGGTCCGACTTGGTGCATCACCAATTTCAAGGCAATTGCACAAAGTTTGGCTGTGAGGTTGATTATGTAAGCATCTCTTACATCATTTTCAAGACATTTGGTCATGTTTGGCAATGTTTGGTGTGCCTTTCAAGCCTTATCCAGCCAGTTTGGCACCATCCGAACAAGTTTGGCTGGCTGTTTTCCAGATTTGGACACCATGACATCATTGCAAAACAAATGTAAATATTTGGACATTATCCTAGACTGGTTTGGGCAACATACTTCACCATATCTAGCTCATGGAAATCAGTTTCAAGGCTAAATTCGCACAAATTCGCGCTTTTGGGCCGTGTGAGCGAGTCACATGACCTGATCGTGCCTGGATACCCATGCCACATGAAAGCCCTGATTTTTACGAATTTTTTGATACCAAAATCATAGAAATCGGCCCAGTATTGGCTGAGATACAGAAACCGTGCAGGGTCACTATAGCAGTGGGAGAATTTCCATCGTTACCGTTAGGAAGTGGTTTGGTCAATTTTGTAGTGCGTTTTCCCCCGGAAAACAAGTTCTTTTACTACGTAAGAACTTGTAACATGATAATTTGCTACGTGGCTCAGTTTTTATTGGATTGCCTTGAAATAAATTGCGTAATTCTCAGAAAAATCGGGGCTTTAAAATGGTGTCACATAGGTATAGTCACACCGTTATGTGACTTACCAAATGCGGTAGAATGTTTGAAATACACACTAAATAATCCGTATTGAGAGATTTTTGAAATAAATAAACTGGAATAAATGACTAATAATGTTTATTTTACCTAACAGGTGGTCTGTGCACACTTATCACATGACATATCATAGAGAATATTCTTGGTCCGACTTGGTGCATCACCAATTTCAAGGCAATTGCACAAAGTTTGGCTGTGAGGTTGATTATGTAAGCATCTCTTACATCATTTTCAAGACATTTGGTCATGTTTGGCAATGTTTGGTGTGCCTTTCAAGCCTTATCCAGCCAGTTTGGCACCATCCGAACAAGTTTGGCTGGCTGTTTTCCAGATTTGGACACCATGACATCATTGCAAAACAAATGTAAATATTTGGACATTATCCTAGACTGGTTTGGGCAACATACTTCACCATATCTAGCTCATGGAAATCAGTTTCAAGGCTAAATTCGCACAAATTCGCGCTTTTGGGCCGTGTGAGCGAGTCACATGACCTGATCGTGCCTGGATACCCATGCCACATGAAAGCCCTGATTTTTACGAATTTTTTGATACCAAAATCATAGAAATCGGCCCAGTATTGGCTGAGATACAGAAACCGTGCAGGGTCACTATAGCAGTGGGAGAATTTCCATCGTTACCGTTAGGAAGTGGTTTGGTCAATTTTGTAGTGCGTTTTCCCCCGGAAAACAAGTTCTTTTACTACGTAAGAACTTGTAACATGATAATTTGCTACGTGGCTCAGTTTTTATTGGATTGCCTTGAAATAAATTGCGTAATTCTCAGAAAAATCGGGGCTTTAAAATGGTGTCACATAGGTATAGTCACACCGTTATGTGACTTACCAAATGCGGTAGAATGTTTGAAATACACACTAAATAATCCGTATTGAGAGATTTTTGAAATAAATAAACTGGAATAAATGACTAATAATGTTTATTTTACCTAACAGGTGGTCTGTGCACACTTATCACATGACATATCATAGAGAATATTCTTGGTCCGACTTGGTGCATCACCAATTTCAAGGCAATTGCACAAAGTTTGGCTGTGAGGTTGATTATGTAAGCATCTCTTACATCATTTTCAAGACATTTGGTCATGTTTGGCAATGTTTGGTGTGCCTTTCAAGCCTTATCCAGCCAGTTTGGCACCATCCGAACAAGTTTGGCTGGCTGTTTTCCAGATTTGGACACCATGACATCATTGCAAAACAAATGTAAATATTTGGACATTATCCTAGACTGGTTTGGGCAACATACTTCACCATATCTAGCTCATGGAAATCAGTTTCAAGGCTAAATTCGCACAAATTCGCGCTTTTGGGCCGTGTGAGCGAGTCACATGACCTGATCGTGCCTGGATACCCATGCCACATGAAAGCCCTGATTTTTACGAATTTTTTGATACCAAAATCATAGAAATCGGCCCAGTATTGGCTGAGATACAGAAACCGTGCAGGGTCACTATAGCAGTGGGAGAATTTCCATCGTTACCGTTAGGAAGTGGTTTGGTCAATTTTGTAGTGCGTTTTCCCCCGGAAAACAAGTTCTTTTACTACGTAAGAACTTGTAACATGATAATTTGCTACGTGGCTCAGTTTTTATTGGATTGCCTTGAAATAAATTGCGTAATTCTCAGAAAAATCGGGGCTTTAAAATGGTGTCACATAGGTATAGTCACACCGTTATGTGACTTACCAAATGCGGTAGAATGTTTGAAATACACACTAAATAATCCGTATTGAGAGATTTTTGAAATAAATAAACTGGAATAAATGACTAATAATGTTTATTTTACCTAACAGGTGGTCTGTGCACACTTATCACATGACATATCATAGAGAATATTCTTGGTCCGACTTGGTGCATCACCAATTTCAAGGCAATTGCACAAAGTTTGGCTGTGAGGTTGATTATGTAAGCATCTCTTACATCATTTTCAAGACATTTGGTCATGTTTGGCAATGTTTGGTGTGCCTTTCAAGCCTTATCCAGCCAGTTTGGCACCATCCGAACAAGTTTGGCTGGCTGTTTTCCAGATTTGGACACCATGACATCATTGCAAAACAAATGTAAATATTTGGACATTATCCTAGACTGGTTTGGGCAACATACTTCACCATATCTAGCTCATGGAAATCAGTTTCAAGGCTAAATTCGCACAAATTCGCGCTTTTGGGCCGTGTGAGCGAGTCACATGACCTGATCGTGCCTGGATACCCATGCCACATGAAAGCCCTGATTTTTACGAATTTTTTGATACCAAAATCATAGAAATCGGCCCAGTATTGGCTGAGATACAGAAACCGTGCAGGGTCACTATAGCAGTGGGAGAATTTCCATCGTTACCGTTAGGAAGTGGTTTGGTCAATTTTGTAGTGCGTTTTCCCCCGGAAAACAAGTTCTTTTACTACGTAAGAACTTGTAACATGATAATTTGCTACGTGGCTCAGTTTTTATTGGATTGCCTTGAAATAAATTGCGTAATTCTCAGAAAAATCGGGGCTTTAAAATGGTGTCACATAGGTATAGTCACACCGTTATGTGACTTACCAAATGCGGTAGAATGTTTGAAATACACACTAAATAATCCGTATTGAGAGATTTTTGAAATAAATAAACTGGAATAAATGACTAATAATGTTTATTTTACCTAACAGGTGGTCTGTGCACACTTATCACATGACATATCATAGAGAATATTCTTGGTCCGACTTGGTGCATCACCAATTTCAAGGCAATTGCACAAAGTTTGGCTGTGAGGTTGATTATGTAAGCATCTCTTACATCATTTTCAAGACATTTGGTCATGTTTGGCAATGTTTGGTGTGCCTTTCAAGCCTTATCCAGCCAGTTTGGCACCATCCGAACAAGTTTGGCTGGCTGTTTTCCAGATTTGGACACCATGACATCATTGCAAAACAAATGTAAATATTTGGACATTATCCTAGACTGGTTTGGGCAACATACTTCACCATATCTAGCTCATGGAAATCAGTTTCAAGGCTAAATTCGCACAAATTCGCGCTTTTGGGCCGTGTGAGCGAGTCACATGACCTGATCGTGCCTGGATACCCATGCCACATGAAAGCCCTGATTTTTACGAATTTTTTGATACCAAAATCATAGAAATCGGCCCAGTATTGGCTGAGATACAGAAACCGTGCAGGGTCACTATAGCAGTGGGAGAATTTCCATCGTTACCGTTAGGAAGTGGTTTGGTCAATTTTGTAGTGCGTTTTCCCCCGGAAAACAAGTTCTTTTACTACGTAAGAACTTGTAACATGATAATTTGCTACGTGGCTCAGTTTTTATTGGATTGCCTTGAAATAAATTGCGTAATTCTCAGAAAAATCGGGGCTTTAAAATGGTGTCACATAGGTATAGTCACACCGTTATGTGACTTACCAAATGCGGTAGAATGTTTGAAATACACACTAAATAATCCGTATTGAGAGATTTTTGAAATAAATAAACTGGAATAAATGACTAATAATGTTTATTTTACCTAACAGGTGGTCTGTGCACACTTATCACATGACATATCATAGAGAATATTCTTGGTCCGACTTGGTGCATCACCAATTTCAAGGCAATTGCACAAAGTTTGGCTGTGAGGTTGATTATGTAAGCATCTCTTACATCATTTTCAAGACATTTGGTCATGTTTGGCAATGTTTGGTGTGCCTTTCAAGCCTTATCCAGCCAGTTTGGCACCATCCGAACAAGTTTGGCTGGCTGTTTTCCAGATTTGGACACCATGACATCATTGCAAAACAAATGTAAATATTTGGACATTATCCTAGACTGGTTTGGGCAACATACTTCACCATATCTAGCTCATGGAAATCAGTTTCAAGGCTAAATTCGCACAAATTCGCGCTTTTGGGCCGTGTGAGCGAGTCACATGACCTGATCGTGCCTGGATACCCATGCCACATGAAAGCCCTGATTTTTACGAATTTTTTGATACCAAAATCATAGAAATCGGCCCAGTATTGGCTGAGATACAGAAACCGTGCAGGGTCACTATAGCAGTGGGAGAATTTCCATCGTTACCGTTAGGAAGTGGTTTGGTCAATTTTGTAGTGCGTTTTCCCCCGGAAAACAAGTTCTTTTACTACGTAAGAACTTGTAACATGATAATTTGCTACGTGGCTCAGTTTTTATTGGATTGCCTTGAAATAAATTGCGTAATTCTCAGAAAAATCGGGGCTTTAAAATGGTGTCACATAGGTATAGTCACACCGTTATGTGACTTACCAAATGCGGTAGAATGTTTGAAATACACACTAAATAATCCGTATTGAGAGATTTTTGAAATAAATAAACTGGAATAAATGACTAATAATGTTTATTTTACCTAACAGGTGGTCTGTGCACACTTATCACATGACATATCATAGAGAATATTCTTGGTCCGACTTGGTGCATCACCAATTTCAAGGCAATTGCACAAAGTTTGGCTGTGAGGTTGATTATGTAAGCATCTCTTACATCATTTTCAAGACATTTGGTCATGTTTGGCAATGTTTGGTGTGCCTTTCAAGCCTTATCCAGCCAGTTTGGCACCATCCGAACAAGTTTGGCTGGCTGTTTTCCAGATTTGGACACCATGACATCATTGCAAAACAAATGTAAATATTTGGACATTATCCTAGACTGGTTTGGGCAACATACTTCACCATATCTAGCTCATGGAAATCAGTTTCAAGGCTAAATTCGCACAAATTCGCGCTTTTGGGCCGTGTGAGCGAGTCACATGACCTGATCGTGCCTGGATACCCATGCCACATGAAAGCCCTGATTTTTACGAATTTTTTGATACCAAAATCATAGAAATCGGCCCAGTATTGGCTGAGATACAGAAACCGTGCAGGGTCACTATAGCAGTGGGAGAATTTCCATCGTTACCGTTAGGAAGTGGTTTGGTCAATTTTGTAGTGCGTTTTCCCCCGGAAAACAAGTTCTTTTACTACGTAAGAACTTGTAACATGATAATTTGCTACGTGGCTCAGTTTTTATTGGATTGCCTTGAAATAAATTGCGTAATTCTCAGAAAAATCGGGGCTTTAAAATGGTGTCACATAGGTATAGTCACACCGTTATGTGACTTACCAAATGCGGTAGAATGTTTGAAATACACACTAAATAATCCGTATTGAGAGATTTTTGAAATAAATAAACTGGAATAAATGACTAATAATGTTTATTTTACCTAACAGGTGGTCTGTGCACACTTATCACATGACATATCATAGAGAATATTCTTGGTCCGACTTGGTGCATCACCAATTTCAAGGCAATTGCACAAAGTTTGGCTGTGAGGTTGATTATGTAAGCATCTCTTACATCATTTTCAAGACATTTGGTCATGTTTGGCAATGTTTGGTGTGCCTTTCAAGCCTTATCCAGCCAGTTTGGCACCATCCGAACAAGTTTGGCTGGCTGTTTTCCAGATTTGGACACCATGACATCATTGCAAAACAAATGTAAATATTTGGACATTATCCTAGACTGGTTTGGGCAACATACTTCACCATATCTAGCTCATGGAAATCAGTTTCAAGGCTAAATTCGCACAAATTCGCGCTTTTGGGCCGTGTGAGCGAGTCACATGACCTGATCGTGCCTGGATACCCATGCCACATGAAAGCCCTGATTTTTACGAATTTTTTGATACCAAAATCATAGAAATCGGCCCAGTATTGGCTGAGATACAGAAACCGTGCAGGGTCACTATAGCAGTGGGAGAATTTCCATCGTTACCGTTAGGAAGTGGTTTGGTCAATTTTGTAGTGCGTTTTCCCCCGGAAAACAAGTTCTTTTACTACGTAAGAACTTGTAACATGATAATTTGCTACGTGGCTCAGTTTTTATTGGATTGCCTTGAAATAAATTGCGTAATTCTCAGAAAAATCGGGGCTTTAAAATGGTGTCACATAGGTATAGTCACACCGTTATGTGACTTACCAAATGCGGTAGAATGTTTGAAATACACACTAAATAATCCGTATTGAGAGATTTTTGAAATAAATAAACTGGAATAAATGACTAATAATGTTTATTTTACCTAACAGGTGGTCTGTGCACACTTATCACATGACATATCATAGAGAATATTCTTGGTCCGACTTGGTGCATCACCAATTTCAAGGCAATTGCACAAAGTTTGGCTGTGAGGTTGATTATGTAAGCATCTCTTACATCATTTTCAAGACATTTGGTCATGTTTGGCAATGTTTGGTGTGCCTTTCAAGCCTTATCCAGCCAGTTTGGCACCATCCGAACAAGTTTGGCTGGCTGTTTTCCAGATTTGGACACCATGACATCATTGCAAAACAAATGTAAATATTTGGACATTATCCTAGACTGGTTTGGGCAACATACTTCACCATATCTAGCTCATGGAAATCAGTTTCAAGGCTAAATTCGCACAAATTCGCGCTTTTGGGCCGTGTGAGCGAGTCACATGACCTGATCGTGCCTGGATACCCATGCCACATGAAAGCCCTGATTTTTACGAATTTTTTGATACCAAAATCATAGAAATCGGCCCAGTATTGGCTGAGATACAGAAACGTGCAGGGTCACTATAGCAGTGGGAGAATTTCCATCGTTACCGTTAGGAAGTGGTTTGGTCAATTTTGTAGTGCGTTTTCCCCCGGAAAACAAGTTCTTTTACTACGTAAGAACTTGTAACATGATAATTTGCTACGTGGCTCAGTTTTTATTGGATTGCCTTGAAATAAATTGCGTAATTCTCAGAAAAATCGGGGCTTTAAAATGGTGTCACATAGGTATAGTCACACCGTTATGTGACTTACCAAATGCGGTAGAATGTTTGAAATACACACATAATCCGTATTGAGAGATTTTTGAAATAAATAAACTGGAATAAATGACTAATAATGTTTATTTTACCTAACAGGTGGTCTGTGCACACTTATCACATGACATATCATAGAGAATATTCTTGGTCCGACTTGGTGCATCACCAATTTCAAGGCAATTGCACAAAGTTTGGCTGTGAGGTTGATTATGTAAGCATCTCTTACATCATTTTCAAGACATTTGGTCATGTTTGGCAATGTTTGGTGTGCCTTTCAAGCCTTATCCAGCCAGTTTGGCACCATCCGAACAAGTTTGGCTGGCTGTTTTCCAGATTTGGACACCATGACATTGCAAAACAAATGTAAATATTTGGACATTATCCTAGACTGGTTTGGGCAACATACTTCACCATATCTAGCTCATGGAAATCAGTTTCAAGGCTAAATTCGCACAAATTCGCGCTTTTGGGCCGTGTGAGCGAGTCACATGACCTGATCGTGCCTGGATACCCATGCCACATGAAAGCCCTGATTTTTACGAATTTTTTGATACCAAAATCATAGAAATCGGCCCAGTATTGGCTGAGATACAGAAACCGTGCAGGGTCACTATAGCAGTGGGAGAATTTCCATCGTTACCGTTAGGAAGTGGTTTGGTCAATTTTGTAGTGCGTTTTCCCCCGGAAAACAAGTTCTTTTACTACGTAAGAACTTGTAACATGATAATTTGCTACGTGGCTCAGTTTTTATTGGATTGCCTTGAAATAAATTGCGTAATTCTCAGAAAAATCGGGGCTTTAAAATGGTGTCACATAGGTATAGTCACACCGTTATGTGACTTACCAAATGCGGTAGAATGTTTGAAATACACACTAAATAATCCGTATTGAGAGATTTTTGAAATAAATAAACTGGAATAAATGACTAATAATGTTTATTTTACCTAACAGGTGGTCTGTGCACACTTATCACATGACATATCATAGAGAATATTCTTGGTCCGACTTGGTGCATCACCAATTTCAAGGCAATTGCACAAAGTTTGGCTGTGAGGTTGATTATGTAAGCATCTCTTACATCATTTTCAAGACATTTGGTCATGTTTGGCAATGTTTGGTGTGCCTTTCAAGCCTTATCCAGCCAGTTTGGCACCATCCGAACAAGTTTGGCTGGCTGTTTCCAGATTTGGACACCATGACATCATTGCAAAACAAATGTAAATATTTGGACATTATCCTAGACTGGTTTGGGCAACATACTTCACCATATCTAGCTCATGGAAATCAGTTTCAAGGCTAAATTCGCACAAATTCGCGCTTTTGGGCCGTGTGAGCGAGTCACATGACCTGATCGTGCCTGGATACCCATGCCACATGAAAGCCCTGATTTTTACGAATTTTTTGATACCAAAATCATAGAAATCGGCCCAGTATTGGCTGAGATACAGAAACCGTGCAGGGTCACTATAGCAGTGGGAGAATTTCCATCGTTACCGTTAGGAAGTGGTTTGGTCAATTTTGTAGTGCGTTTTCCCCCGGAAAACAAGTTCTTTTACTACGTAAGAACTTGTAACATGATAATTTGCTACGTGGCTCAGTTTTTATGGATTGCCTTGAAATAAATTGCGTAATTCTCAGAAAAATCGGGGCTTTAAAATGGTGTCACATAGTATAGTCACACCGTTATGTACTTACCAAATGCGGTAGAATGTTTGAAATACACACTAAATAATCCGTATTGAGAGATTTTTGAAATAAATAAACTGGAATAAATGACTAATAATGTTTATTTTACCTAACAGGTGGTCTGTGCACACTTATCACATGACATATCATAGAGAATATTCTTGGTCCGACTTGGTGCATCACCAATTTCAAGGCAATTGCACAAAGTTTGGCTGTGAGGTTGATTATGTAAGCATCTCTTACATCATTTTCAAGACATTTGGTCATGTTTGGCAATGTTTGGTGTGCCTTTCAAGCCTTATCCAGCCAGTTTGGCACCATCCGAACAAGTTTGGCTGGCTGTTTTCCAGATTTGGACACCATGACATCATTGCAAAACAAATGTAAATATTTGGACATTATCCTAGACTGGTTTGGGCAACATACTTCACCATATCTAGCTCATGGAAATCAGTTTCAAGGCTAAATTCGCACAAATTCGCGCTTTTGGGCCGTGTGAGCGAGTCACATGACCTGATCGTGCCTGGATACCCATGCCACATGAAAGCCCTGATTTTTACGAATTTTTGATACCAAAATCATAGAAATCGGCCCAGTATTGGCTGAGATACAGAAACGTGCAGGGTCACTATAGCAGTGGGAGAATTTCCATCGTTACCGTTAGGAAGTGGTTTGGTCAATTTTGTAGTGCGTTTTCCCCGGAAAACAAGTTCTTTTACTACGTAAGAACTTGTAACATGATAATTTGCTACGTGGCTCAGTTTTTATGGATTGCCTTGAAATAAATTGCGTAATTCTCAGAAAATCGGGGCTTTAAAATGGTGTCACATAGGTATAGTCACACCGTTATGTGACTTACCAAATGCGGTAGAATGTTTGAAATACACACTAAATAATCCGTATTGAGAGATTTTTGAAATAAATAAACTGGAATAAATGACTAATAATGTTTATTTTACCTAACAGGTGGTCTGTGCACACTTATCACATGACATATCATAGAGAATATTCTTGGTCCGACTTGGTGCATCACCAATTTCAAGGCAATTGCACAAAGTTTGGCTGTGAGGTTGATTATGTAAGCATCTCTTACATCATTTTCAAGACATTTGGTCATGTTTGGCAATGTTTGGTGTGCCTTTCAAGCCTTATCCAGCCAGTTTGGCACCATCCGACAAGTTTGGCTGGCTGTTTTCCAGATTTGGACACCATGACATCATTGCAAAACAAATGTAAATATTTGGACATTATCCTAGACTGGTTTGGGCAACATACTTCACCATATCTAGCTCATGGAAATCAGTTTCAAGGCTAAATTCGCACAAATTCGCGCTTTTGGGCCGTGTGAGCGAGTCACATGACCTGATCGTGCCTGGATACCCATGCCACATGAAAGCCCTGATTTTTACGAATTTTTTGATACCAAAATCATAGAAATCGGCCCAGTATTGGCTGAGATACAGAAACGTGCAGGGTCACTATAGCAGTGGGAGAATTTCCATCGTTACCGTTAGGAAGTGGTTTGGTCAATTTTGTAGTGCGTTTTCCCCCGGAAAACAAGTTCTTTTACTACGTAAGAACTTGTAACATGATAATTTGCTACGTGGCTCAGTTTTTATGGATTGCCTTGAAATAAATTGCGTAATTCTCAGAAAAATCGGGGCTTTAAAATGGTGTCACATAGTATAGTCACACCGTTATGTTACTTACAAATGCGGTAGAATGTTTGAAATACACACTAAATAATCCGTATTGAGAGATTTTTGAAATAAATAAACTGGAATAAATGACTAATAATGTTTATTTTACCTAACAGGTGGTCTGTGCACACTTATCACATGACATATCATAGAGAATATTCTTGGTCCGACTTGGTGCATCACCATTTCAAGGCAATTGCACAAAGTTTGGCTGTGAGGTTGATTATGTAAGCATCTTACATCATTTTCAAGACATTTGGTCATGTTTGGCAATGTTTGGTGTGCCTTTCAAGCCTTATCCAGCCAGTTTGGCACCATCCGATCAAGTTTGGCTGGCTGTTTTCCAGATTTGGACACCATGACATCATTGCAAAACAAATGTAAATATTTGGACATTATCCTAGACTGGTTTGGGCAACATACTTCACCATATCTAGCTCATGGAAATCAGTTTCAAGGCTAAATTCGCACAAATTCGCGCTTTTGGGCCGTGTGAGCGAGTCACATGACCTGATCGTGCCTGGATACCCATGCCACATGAAAGCCCTGATTTTTACGAATTTTTGATACCAAAATCATAGAAATCGGCCCAGTATTGGCTGAGATACAGAAACCGTGCAGGGTCACTATAGCAGTGGGAGAATTTCCATCGTTACCGTTAGGAAGTGGTTTGGTCAATTTTGTAGTGCGTTTTCCCCGGAAAACAAGTTCTTTTACTACGTAAGAACTTGTAACATGATAATTTGCTACGTGGCTCAGTTTTTATTGGATTGCCTTGAAATAAATTGCGTAATTCTCAGAAAAATCGGGGCTTTAAAATGGTGTCACATAGGTATAGTCACACCGTTATGTGACTTACCAAATGCGGTAGAATGTTGAAATACACACTAAATAATCCGTTGAGAGATTTTTGAAATAAATAAACTGGAATAAATGACTAATAATGTTTATTTTACCTAACAGGTGGTCTGTGCACACTTATCACATGACATATCATAGAGAATATTCTTGGTCCGACTTGGTGCATCACCAATTTCAAGGCAATTGCACAAAGTTTGGCTGTGAGGTTGATTATGTAAGCATCTCTTACATCATTTTCAAGACATTTGGTCATGTTTGGCAATGTTTGGTGTGCCTTTCAAGCCTTATCCAGCCAGTTTGGCACCATCCGACAAGTTTGGCTGGCTGTTTTCCAGATTTGGACACCATGACATCATTGCAAAACAAATGTAAATATTTGGACATTATCCTAGACTGGTTTGGGCAACATACTTCACCATATCTAGCTCATGGAAATCAGTTTCAAGGCTAAATTCGCACAAATTCGCGCTTTTGGGCCGTGTGAGCGAGTCACATGACCTGATCGTGCCTGGATACCCATGCCACATGAAAGCCCTGATTTTTACGAATTTTTTGATACCAAAATCATAGAAATCGGCCCAGTATTGGCTGAGATACAGAAACCGTGCAGGGTCACTATAGCAGTGGGAGAATTTCCATCGTTACCGTTAGGAAGTGGTTTGGTCAATTTTGTAGTGCGTTTTCCCCGGAAAACAAGTTCTTTACTACGTAAGAACTTGTAACATGATAATTTGCTACGTGGCTCAGTTTTTATTGGATTGCCTTGAAAAAAATTGCGTAATTCTCAGAAAAATCGGGGCTTTAAAATGGTGTCACATAGGTATAGTCACACCGTTATGTGACTTACCAAATGCGGTAGAATGTTTGAAATACACACTAAATAATCCGTATTGAGAGATTTTTGAAATAAATAAACTGGAATAAATGACTAATAATGTTTATTTTACCTAACAGGTGGTCTGTGCACACTTATCACATGACATATCATAGAGAAATTCTTGGTCCGACTTGGTGCATCACCAATTTCAAGGCAATTGCACAAAGTTTGGCTGTGAGGTTGATTATGTAAGCATCTCTTACATCATTTTCAAGACATTTGGTCATGTTTGGCAATGTTTGGTGTGCCTTTCAAGCCTTATCCAGCCAGTTTGGCACCATCCGAACAAGTTTGGCTGGCTGTTTTCCAGATTTGGACACCATGACATCATTGCAAAACAAATGTAAATATTTGGACATTATCCTAGACTGGTTTGGGCAACATACTTCACCATATCTAGCTCATGGAAATCAGTTTCAAGGCTAAATTCGCACAAATTCGCGCTTTTGGGCCGTGTGAGCGAGTCACATGACCTGATCGTGCCTGGATACCCATGCCACATGAAAGCCCTGATTTTTACGAATTTTTTGATACCAAAATCATAGAAATCGGCCCAGTATTGGCTGAGATACAGAAACCGTGCAGGGTCACTATAGCAGTGGGAGAATTTCCATCGTTACCGTTAGGAAGTGGTTTGGTCAATTTTGTAGTGCGTTTTCCCCCGGAAAACAAGTTCTTTTACTACGTAAGAACTTGTAACCTTTTTTTTCCGACAGGGTTTGCTTTGACCGAATGGCTTGATGTCATTCTAACCTTTCCATTCTGTTGCTTTTATTTGAATTTTGATCTTCTTGATTCAACAGAAGGAGCTTTATGTAATACCTAGATGCTTGAGTTTTCTTGTTTTAGCTAGGCTTCTGACAGTTTATGTTCCGTTGGCTTTCCGACGGCGTTCCCTTGACCTTCCATTGGCGTTCCTCTTCAGGAACTTACATTTACAACAGTTCTCACCATATCCCAAAACAGCTTAGAGTCTCGCAAGTACGCAAACACCTAGGAAACTGGCATTGGAATAATTCAGTCACCGGATCTTCCAAACACTTGTATTCTTTTTGGGAAACTTCAAAGAATCTGAAGACTATAAAGTCTCTGGGTTTTTTAGGTAGCTCTTCAGTTTGTTTCTCCCCCACAATTTCTCTTCTGATATGGTTAAACGCAAACTCACTAAAGTCGTTGATTCTGAGTCTGAAGTTGCTGCCGATAGGTGAGGCACTTCTTTTTGATTGTCTTTGACATCATCTAATATTTCTATAGTAGTGATCAAGAGGTTTCTGACGCAGTTTCGTAAGCATTTTTGCTTTTTATATATTTTTGGGGTCTTAAGGAAACTTTTTAGATCTGGAGGTTCACCACCACCGTTAGTAGCTCAGTTCTCTTGGAGGGTGTTTTATATATAACATTTGTTCTTAGTGCAACACCTAGAAAATCCAAGAGGCTTAACAAGTTCATCAATAAAGCTCCGGGCAAAATATCCTTTACTCCTAGGTATGTTGAATTCATACGATTATTTTGTTCCCTATCATTGACTTGGTCAATTTAGTCCTGAAACCCAGTCACCAAAAAAGCGCCGCCAGTTGCTTACTCAAAAATCCTCGGCTGTGTCTTCAAAAGCTTCTCCTACAAAAAGCTCTAAACTTGGTTCTCCTATTGTTTTAATACCAGCCAAGAAAAAGCTAGCGCCAAAGAAGACTTTCAATAAGTCTGATGATAATTGCATCCAAGATGATACCAGTGATGAATCCAATGAGGCCAACTCTGATGACAATCCCGAAGATGAGACAGACTGTGATGAAGATGTCAGTGAAGACCTTTTGGATATAGAGGCGTAAGTTTATTTGTAAGTTGACCGATCAATACTTACTGATTTGTATATAGTAAAGAAGATCAAGGCTCCAGCAATGAAGAGGATGAAGAGGATGAAGAGGATGAAGAGGATGAAGATGATAGTGAATATGAACGCGCAAGGAAACGGCAAGTCGTTTTACATCATGCATATCATTGACAAAGGTTGATGTCTAGCTATAGAGCTGCTAAAAAGCCTCAGAACGTTAAGAATAGTGCCAAGACCAAGGCTAAAGCTGGTCAAGTTGTTGGCAACAAATCTACTGCCAAAGATAGCGAGGTGTACTTAGAGGATTTGACCAAAGATCCAGTTATCACGTATGTTATTTTTCTTTCTTGTCCATTTTGATACTTTCTAAATGAATTTTTATAGCCGTCGCAAGCTTAAGACCTGCCAAATCTTTGACAAGGACTTGGTTGATGTCTTTTTGGCTAAAACTTATAAGAATCTTCCAAAGCTACCTGGGTATTTAAAAGGCTTTTGTCTTATTCAACCCAGTATTAACCAATTTATTAGTGGATATACAAATAATCGCTATCTTCCCAATGGAGAAGATGCAGAGCCCATGATGTACGTCTCCGAGCTGCTTCCAACTTTGACGAAAATAGGAAAAAAGTAGGAATTGTCTCTCTCTACCCTGTTATCAAATTCTGATAGCTTTGACAGGTACTTGCTCGATTTGTTTACTTTTGTCTCGGATAAAGGAACCAGCACGGTCAATTTATCCAGGATTGAGCCTTGTGATCTTATCGCCAAAAAGCCAGACACTGGTTCAACCTACCCTTTGGTCACTTTGCGCCATCAAAAAACCCCAGCTCTTTGCCTTAGTATCATCTCTGTCGATGAAGATTACACCCGTGATCCCAAAGAAATCAGCGGTTCACCTTACAAGATTCTTACTGGCGTCATTCAAACCATGGAATATGAGAGGCTAATTGCCACTCTTTGTTTGGTTCCTCCAACAACAACACTCAGAGTAAGTTTGTCTTTATTAATTCTGATGGTATCCTGATGTCTTTAAATACTAGATACCTTCAATCGCGGTGCTGGTTTTTCTCGTCTCAAGGGTTCAAAGAAATTGAGTCCTGCTAATGCTCAACAAGCCAAGCCTTCTGGTTCTAAATGGAAAATCGGTTATACTTGTGACGAACAGAGTACGGATGTTTCTACTTGATTGTTTTGTGCTTATACAATTCTTTGTTCAATTTAGTTCCAATTCTTGACGGTCGATATACACAGATTGAACTTCCTCAGGGTTTTCGCAAGGTTGTTGAAATGCTTCCTGCCTTCACAGAGGATATTCCTACCGGTTCTCTGGCCTTGGTTGGTTATACGACTTTGGGATACAATTCTAAGAAATATCCTGATGAACTTACCATTGGGACCAATATTTGCTGGGCAGTAGTTTTGGCGACTCCAAAAGTGTAAGCTGTATCTTTACAGTTGAACTATTTTTGTTCGTGACATATGACCAGGTAGACCTCCTTTCGACTTTCCAAGATCTATGTGGTATGATGACGCTCTATTTCGGATGCTAGAAAACGGTTTGGAAGAGTTTGTATGAATTTTGGCCTTAAAAAGATGTATCTCAGTATTCATTTGACCACCTTTATGCCACATAAATATATATATATTTTTACCTTTGTTTTATAAACATCTTTTCTATTTGACTCAGATCCCCTGTTCAGTGAACTTGACGATCTTAATTTAGAAAAGTTAGGGTTAAGGTTATGTGGTGGCTGTACAGTATCTCTCCAGACGGATACTGTACAGCCACCTCAATACAAATTAGGGTTAAGGTCTTTGAGGTGGCTGTACAGTATCTCTCCAGACAGATACTGTACAGCCACCTCAGTACAAATTAGGGTTAAGGTGACCTTAACTCGTACCCCAGTAAAACCCGCACCTGTACCCGCGCGGGTTGTTGTACCCATGACAATCCCTACACTTCAGCATTCTTACATTCACTGAACTTTCTTGATATTCACTCAACATTCTTTATGTGTTACACCAAAACCAACATTTATAGTCTTACATTTTCAAGTTGTTAATACTACTTACCCTTCACTAATCCCAATAATTATAGATATTGTCGTGACAGGCTCGAACTCTTTGATATTTTTTTGCTGCATTGTTGTTTTTGCGGGTCTTGGTTCTATGATCTCCGTTGGATACTCTCGGAGGTCCACCACCTCCGTTGCTGCCACCACCGCCTCCTAAAGCTTGGAGCGATGTAGAACTGTGTGCATCCAGGTTTGGAAGGGTAACATCCTCAGGACGTAGAGGAAGAGTTGAAGGAAGCATAGTTCCGTGCATAGTGGCACCACTGAATGACCTGTATCAAGCAAAATCAGTTTAAGCAGTTTATATGACTTGAAGATGAATACCACAGAGAATTAGACCTAGCAACCATATATTTTCTATAATCTCCGTAGATGAAAGCGTATTCTTTGAGGTCTTTACGTGCCTGAAGTTGGTATTGGACACAAATGCCCGGAACGATGTCGTCGTCACAATGCAAAGGGGCTGTGTAGTTATTGCAGGAATAACTAGTAGCCCCCGAAGTGCCAAGAACGTCACCTTCAGAGCTAGAATGATCCATCTTTACAAAGTGTGAGGGGGATATCATTCTTGCTGCTTCAGAAAGAATTAACGAGGTCTGAAATTTGTAGCTTCAGCATTTAAATTATACTTATGAGTAGGCTTTACCTCTGCATCATTAAATAGGATCTCAATTCCTTCCTTGTCCAGTGCATCCATTCCAGAATACATAGTATATGCGTCTCCAACTCCTCCACCCATAGGAGCACGAAAACCACGAGAAACCATTGATCCTTGTGAGAAATACTGAAATTGCGTTCCCCTCTTGAGCTTTTTAAGGTTGAGCCTCTGAAGAGCCCCATGGTTGGATTCCAAACAATTGTAAGTGGCTGGGGGAAAAATATTGTAGATCCAATAGTCTAACTGCGTAAAATTTTAGTTAATTACGGGTGAATAAAATCTGAAATCATTTACCAATTCCTCAGGATTATCTTCGTCATATAAATAGAATAGTTGAAAGCCGCATCTTGCTATGATTTCTTCATTATAGGTGACTTCTTCAAGTTGAAGCATGTCATCTGAAGGATGAAGAATGATGGCCTTTTTGTCCTCTTCCAGATCATTTCCCTTTGAATGTATTAGTAAAGCTTTCAATGAACAGTTTTAACTTACAGGTATTGCTTCAATCTGATCTTCCGATTCAGCAAACGAAACACCTTTTCCAATAAGAGTGCGATCCAAAGGTTTTTTCTTTACATATATATCGCGTTTGCAATGTTGTTCAATGTCTAAATATTGACAATTTGGACAAGAAGCATTGAAAGTCTAAGCAGTAATTAGTAGGGCAGCATTTATGATCGAAAGACTTACTGCGCGGTCTCTTAGCATATCGTCGAATAAATCCTTCTTGATGTCCCGATATTGGACGGTTCGGCGCACAATCGTGGCTATCCCCTCGTCTTCGTAAGCATTGATGACTTTAGAACTAATATTAGACGTCATATTTGCTATTAGATCTGAATATAAGTCTTCTGAAGCCTTTGGGTCAGTCAAGGGTTTCAGCTAAGTGACTTGTATTAGTTAGAAAGAATTTTAAATTGACACAACTTACATTCAACCTTCTAACACGCCTTTCCCTTTGGTTTGCCTCACTCAAGTTGTATAGAAGCCACTGACGAAGCGCCAATTGAAAGTTTTTACTATTCAAGAAACAGTAGACCGAGGAAGGGTATGCCTGTCGAGGAATAATATCTGGATAATTCTTGATGAATTGGAGAAGAGAAGCTCCAGTTAGTTTCTTTTTTCCATTGGTCTAAAACTTTTGGATTATTATGCAAACTGAAAGTGATTAAAATGACTTACAAAAATCGGAAAATTCTCAATTTCATTCCAGGTACCCTTTACGTCCTCTGGTATCCAAGAAAATAAAACCAGGCTAAAGGTTTCCATAATCCTATTTTTTCTCAGTAGTTGGATGGCGAATAAAGCTTTGGAGTGAAACAATATATAATTGGAGCTCCAACGTTTAAGAGTACTTGGTAGAAGAGAGCTCTATCTCTTTGATTAGCATATGGCTCCATTAAATGTATATTCTTACCTTAACTGCTTCCTTCCAGGGAGCTAATGCATAGATAGAAGGTCTAACCCTTCTCATCTCGCGTAATACCCTAACAACATTCAAATATTGTTGATTATTAATCTCTTCAGGCAGATCGGGATTCTATAATTCGATAAAATCAATAAACTGATTGCATATAGAGCTTTGGAATACCTTAATAAGCTGGTATGCACCATCCAATAAAACTTTCCAGCTTTGACACTTCAATGCCCAGAAATCTGGATTGGCTTGTAGGATCTGATTCCACCGGGACTGGTTCCTGGATAGTATTGGCATGCGATCGAACTCCTTGAACTCCATAGCAGGTACAACAACATCTGCAGATTGGACAGTTTCTTGAGGAGCAGTCCTTCCGATGTCTTGCCTTATCCTCTTCCTAGGTGGAGAGTTCACTGTGGAAGTATTTGGTTTGGCTCCTTCCACCTCGATATCCTCTTCCTGCACATTGAGCTCTTCTGCATCTTCCACTGATATCAAATTGATCTGTGTAATATTTTCCAAATAATTCAATTGGTGATGCTGGGCTTGGTTAGTTCCAAACTGCTTAGAGGTCAGTGGGGGGGGGGGGATCCTCAGTGTAAGGTATGACCTACATTCTTCTGATCTAGTGTGTGCTACAGTGTAACTGTCCCAAATAATCAATTGCAGAATCCGGATCGTGTTCTTCCAAATACTGAATACCAATAAAAAATGCAACAAGTTCCCCAGTTGGAATGTCATCCACTTTCATAGAGATGCATTGGTGCAGCCAGTTCCTTATAGGTCCTACCTAATATCATATCACAGGCTTGGGTTAGATCAGATCTCTCTAAGAGAGAAGATCTGGCTCACAAATTTGTGTTTATCTCCTATTTTTTCCTTCAATTCTTTCTCCCATAGGCCACATTTGTCTCGATCCTCAGCACCTTTCCTCAATTCTACCAATGAAGCAGCCAATAAGGTTCCAAGTTCACGAGAGAACTTGGAGATAGGGACCAGAGCGGGTGCACGAGAGGACATGATAGTTGAAAACTGGAATAAGCCACTCAAAGCACCAACACGCCGACCTCCTGAAGTCATGTGGTCTCTGTATTTAAAGTCTACGCTAACGGTAGATGTAAAATACTCGTTTCTAGTTTCAAAGTCGCCAAGCAGCAATTCTGCCGCGCGTCTTTGCCTTCCTCCCCGATGCTGCCAAACGTCGTCCCAACCCCCACTCCAGCAATGACACCACTGCGGCTGCTGGTGGTCATCGCATCTCGCCCCCACATTCTTCGAGCACCGGCAGTGCTGGTGCTGGCGCGCGCCGTCTCTTTTGTTCTGATCAGCAGCAGCATCGGCATTGATGCTAATGCTGCTGACTCGTGTCGTTGTCCCTAAATTCGACCAGCAGCAATATCGGCGTTGCCGCTGCTCCTGCCGCGCATCGTAGTTCGGCCCTGCGTTTGAGCTGCTGCCGTGTCGATGTTGACGCTGCTGGTTCTCCCCCGTTGTTGCCCATGCCCTGCTGCCGAACCATGTCTTCGCCCCCCCCCCCCGCCCTGCGTTCGCAGCATCAACACTGACGATGCCGCTCCTCGTGCCAGTCTTCGTCCGTGTTTGTGCAGGTGTTGCTGCTCCTGCGGATGAAGCTCCGCGTTGTTGCTATCCGCGCCACGTTCGAGTCCTGCTGCTGCTGCCGGTCGGTCCGGGGGTGGGGGAAGGGAAGTGCGGAAGGGAGGTGATAGGATGTTGACGTTCAGTGGTTGGAGGTGAGAGCGGTGGTGTAGTAGGCTGGAGCAGAGGGCTGGGAAATGGAGCAAGGGTGGGGACTGAGACCAGTAAAACGAGTTGAATGAAAATATC
Organism: Galerina sulciceps; assembly: GCA_023014345.1. NCBI lineage: Eukaryota > Fungi > Basidiomycota > Agaricomycetes > Agaricales > Galerinaceae > Galerina > Galerina sulciceps. Next base: position 2,129,036 of record JAEDXJ010000001.1, read on the forward strand.
GACTCGTCTGGCGACACCCCTTGCCGCACCATGTCCCTACCCTGACAAAGAACATCGGCCCACAGCCCTCGATGGGAGGAGGGGCTCTCGATGTGGCGCGAATCCGATCGCGGTGTGTAGACCCTACGTACAAAAAGGTAAGTAGATTGTGAAGCAATAATAATAATAAAATACTTACAAACCGCTTAAATCGGCCTAATATGATGGGAGAAGAGGCGGGCGACCCAGATATGTGCGACGCATGAGATGAGGAGGAAGGAGGAAGGTGAGAATTCATGGACTCATCACGAATTCACAAGGTCAGTGCAGCCGTCGAAGGTAGATTATTTCATTTGTGGATGGGTCGCTGATCACGTGTTTGTTGAATTTCCTGCTATTTCCCTCAAGGGGCCAACTTCCCTTCCGACTTCGATCTCCCTTCAGACCTGGGCCTCTCCCTCGTAGGCTAACTCTCATGTGTTTATAAGTCATTTATTACTTTTCTTCTTTTGTTTTTCTAATCTTTTCACTCTCCTGTCTCTTCTTAGGTCTCACATGCCACGGACGAAATCGCTCCACGTCGTGAGCCCCCACCCTTCCTCCTATTGAGGGCTGTGGGCCGACGTTCTAGGTCTTTTGGGATAGGAACTGCTAAGGGAAGACCCTGGAGATGGTATCCACGTGGTGCATCGCGGAACAAGTCAAAATTTTCAACTCGTTTTGCGGGTCTCACTTTCCTCCCACTTACCACTGACCGGTCCCTTCCCAGCCCCTCCATCACTGCTTTCACCTTCAGTCCGCCGACGCCGATGCCAGGGATGGTCGGCAGCAGCAGCGCCGCGCTCCGTTGCTCGAACCCGACCAGCGCCGACGCAGATAATTTGCTGCAGCGACGTCGGCATGTGCTTCTCTTCAAATACAGCAGCAGCAACGTCGACTTTGCTGCTGCTTGAAGACGAAATGCGGGACGAAAACGAAGGTCGAGGAAGCAGTCACGGCAACACTCGATGTTGCTGCTGCTCGAACATGGAACAGGTCAACGCTCATGCGCGGGAGGAGCAGCAGGTACATCGGCATCGCTGTTGCCTGAAAGCGGAGACGGCCGATGACAACGCCCAGCAGCAGCAGCAGCAATACCAAGATGTTCATGCTGCTCGATCGTCGAGCGGGGCAATGAGGATGCAGGGAAGCAGTGGTAGCGATGTTGCTGCGAGCACGGAACTACTGCTAATGCTGGAGCTACGCATCGTCTCCTGTGCCCGGCTCCTCGCCTTTCCCCCGCTCTTGTCGCCTCTCTTCACCTTTCGCCTCTTCAATCCTTCTACCCCTTTCCCAGTCACTGACAGCACTGTGGTTCATTTTCATACCCCTTCCGTGATATAGTATTGCTAATGGTTTGTTGTTATTAAATGAAATAATACACGGTTTCTGCTAGCTTCTCTGATTTTAAAGGAGTCCTACAAGAAAAACTCGAGGGTCTTGAAAGGGTAGTTGTAATAATTATTATAGAGACTATTGGAAACTATTGGGGAGACCTAGGGAATTGTGCCCTACCAGACACCCCCAGAGAGGCTCGGAGCGTCCTAGAGATTTGAAGTCTCTTGGTAAGATTTGAAACTTGGGTGAGTGGGCCACTGCTGCGCATGGCATGTATGAGTCCTTTTCAATTTTTTTTCAGTCTTTCAGTGTTTTTAAAGGGTAAATAATAATAAAAATTCAATGAGTAAACTATAAATTCTAGATTTAGCATCTTTAAAGTCACATGACCTGTCTACAAAAACTAAAAATATAGTTCTGTTTTTCTGCTAATTTTACAATTTTTTTGGAAGAAATATATTGAAAATTCAGCTATATATTGCACATTGAAGAATGCTTAGAAAGCTACCCAATTTGGATATTTCCATTTTAGGAAAAAAAAAAACAAAGTTGTGGAAAATGATTTGAAAATCCCAGAACTGTCAAAATCATGTGACTAGCTGCCTTCCTTATTGAGAAAATTGCAAAATACTCGAAAAAAGCCGACTCTTTTGTGATTTTTGGCCTTAAAAGGTCAATATCTCAGGGATGGAAATAGCTGGTCACATGACATTTTCATATGTATAATCAAGAAACCTAAATCTATCATTTTGTGAAAAATTTCCTTTTTGGGAAATTTTTTTCCGCGGTATTGAATGATCAATGAATCAATGAATCAATTCTTGAACTAAGTTCTGGGTTTATAAAGAATGAGTCTTTGATAAATCAAAGGACTCATAACTGGGTAAGCAAGTCTGCAACTTTGAAAAGAATATAGCTCTAACCTGAAAATTCATTTCGATATTGGGTTGAGGGTGGAGGATAAGTCGATCTGGCGGAGTGGAAGGGCACGACATAATCCGTTATGAGCCTGACTTGCTCCAGCCTCCCATCCTTGACTTTTCCCTCTTTTCCTCCTTCCCTCCTTCCCTATGTCCATCTTATCCTCACGCCGGTTTTCTTCCCTCTCTGTAAACTCTCTCGTGGTATCACTCAGGACGGCTGGCTGTCTAATTTCGGCCGTGTCTCCCCCAAAAAACTGTTCTTTAAGCTCCACAAGTAGGGTTCATTTTTTTAAATCATGATTTAGGCTCTAATGAGGCCTTGTTCAGGTTCTTCCTAGCACTATTTTAATTTGTGAGCCGTCTTGAGCTGTCATCAAAGGTTTGCATTCCTTCTCGTCTTCATGTAAACGACTGACGCCTCATACGGTCATCTTCTTGGGCCCCGAACATTGTCGTTTAAGCACTACACCTTCATCATTTTCCTGCAGAAATTATACCGATGTTTTGATTTACCAGTTTTGTTGCCATGCTCTACTCAACTACGCATACGTAAGTCTTCTTTACCTGACACTCACTCGCTTACTGATTTATTGTTTCAGCCCGATTGCTTTGAGTCGATGCACTTCTAGATACGGAAATTACGAGAGATGTGGGGTTCCCTGTGAGTTAGGAAGTGTTGGGCTTAAAGCCGGTGAGGTCGACTGTACGAAGTTCATGCACCCAACTTTGATAAGTTTCAAGTTAGATAGACTCCTCGGTCATACTTGTTTAATTACAATTTGCCAAATCACTTGAAAAACCTGAGTCCGTGATCTCTTGAAGTAAATCATAATTAAAGTTCGTTGACCGAGGTTTCTACCGAGTCCAGGATCTGAATCGACGTCTACATGAAACCTGACCCAGACAACCATTCTCGGATACAGTAATCTCTGCCCTGTCCCTTGTCAGTCGGAGCTCGGATTGGGGTGCTTAGAAGAGTTGGGCATGTCACTTAAGATTCTGGTGGCCATTTCAATTGGACTCAATGTTGACGTCTGATCCAACAGGTCACACACACAGCCTCTCAGTTGACGATTCGGCTTTATAGCAGAGCACGGTGGCATTTCCAGGAAAGGTCTCCCGTTCTTTCTTCCTCTCCACCAACATGGCAATGTTATATGGATCTGAGCTATCCTCTCGTTCAACGACTCGTAGCGCCTCCTTTGCGCCAGTGTTGGGTAGATCCAAGACCTCGCCCTTACCTTCCGGGGCTGTAGCTCGACCGGCCCCTGCTTCCAAAAACTGAAAGTGCCCAAGGGTTGTCCTTGAGCTCTGCGGCTGTCGTTAAACAGTCTCCGCAGCCGATCGGCTCTCCCAGACTCCAGCAAATCATTGACCAGCTTAAACAGTTCATCTCTCTCGACCGTAGTGGCGAGTCGCCACTTTCTCTCCTAAACGTCACTCCGCATCTCTTCGATAGAATCATGGATATGAGCAAAAACGGCTCTTTCCCTGATTTTTTACATCTGAGGTGAGTTCCTTTTCCACCATTTGGACTGTGGTTATTAATTGCAATGATACCAGGATCTCGTATGACGGAAGTACCCTCATTGTCACCCGGCCTTTCGCTTACCACGAGGTTATCCCTTCCATCGTCAACATTCAAATTAGCAAGAACAGGATTCCTCACATCACCTTAGACGGCGAGAAGGTGACCTCAGAGTGAGAATGGGCGGCACTGGATTAATCTCTTTTGGAAAATTGGGGACAAAGAATCCAGATGAATCCTTCTACATCGATCCTGAATCACCCGGTCTCCAAAATATCTCGCTCCAGACAACGTTTCCGACCATAGTGTTTGAGGTCGGTGCGTCAGAGAGCAATCCCGATCTTGAACGCGATGCCATTAGGCACATCGGACGTTCTCGTGGCCGCATTCAGCTGGTCATCACCCTCAAGGTCTACACAAAAGAGGTTCCTACGGGCTCCCCAGGCGATATGTGGAATAAGAAGGTGGTAACGCAAATTCTGGTTAAACTCTGGGAGATATCAGAGTTGGAAGAGCGTGACTCTGTCAAACACCAGCATGGGCAAGTCGTCCCCATCCATTGGGACCGATATGACAGGGAAGTGCCGTATCTCGTCAAGAGTCCACAAGGAGGACAGGGACAGGGACAGGGACAGGGACAGCGACAAGTACAAGCAGATTCTCCACCGCCGACGCACTACCACTACGTCTTTGATCGCTTCTTAGACGATACAGATATATCAACGGGTCCAAATACTCGAGGGTCTCGAAGGATGAGATCAACTTGTCTAACTATTACCAGTGTCAAGACGCATAAGGTATGAGATTTTCTACTTCAAGACAACGAATAACGATATGAACATCTCAGATCGTAATTGGGGAATCGTACGACGGCCTCGTCAAAGTGTTCTTTTACCAAATGTTCCCCACGATTCCTCCTGGTTTTAGCAGGGATTCTCTTGCCATCTCTTTTCCCTACCAAGATATTGTCGACGTTGTTGAAGGAAATTGCGCGATTGACAACGGTCACAGACAAACCGAGATGCGGGGGCGCAAACGAACGCACGACAAGGTCGATAATTCTGGAGAATCTGATTCGAGCGTTGCGGCGATCAAGAGGAGACTTGGGAAGGTTTAGTCGATCGATTACGTTTTGTATACACGACATGGATTTTGTATTTGTATTTTGAAAAATGATTCAATATGCCATTTTCTTCGAAGCTCTGGTTGGTCCTGTAAAGAATTGGACGGCCATATTTTTCAGATGGCCTGTCTAACAATTCGCTCGCCTCTTGGATCCAGTGACAGGCAAGTTCTTTCGAAGAAATCCAAACACGACTGCTTCTCTACATGTCCTACCACCCTCATTCAATCATGGAGCCCTTCTTACGCTATAGGGCAAGGAGCAATCTCTTCCCATAGACTTAATATATGTACTTTTTTTGAATTGGAGAAGGCTCTAGGCGAGTTGATAGACATCCCAGGTATGTGAGTCTTCGATACATCCTATTTACTTGCCTGACGATAGCCCCTCCCGCCTTGCTTAATGGGGTGATTTCACCCTTCGTGCCAACTTCGTTCCTCCTGCGTCTTCCCGTGACAGATCAAGTTGCGCACTCAAGGCACATGCCAATCTGCAAGCGTCTCCATCAGCTCAGATCTTAACAAGTCAAGCAGGTTAACGAGGTAAGCTATTATTTATATTGCACTTAATACTTTCTTACCTGGTCTTAGTCCACTCACAGCCTCTACGCCAATGTCGATTATCCCGTTGTCGCCATCCACACCCACACGCTCCTCTCCTACCGCGCACGGTGCCTCGACAGTCTGGCTGCGTTGTTGTTGTCAGCGATACCGCCAGCTCACGAACTTCCATGCGATGCTCCACCCCGACACCACAATATGCGATCCGCTGCACAACGACAAGTCAAAATTTTGCAGAAGAAATCTCCGCAGCAATGAACTTACCAAGAAATTAGTGCCTTGCCCTGTGCCCATGCCCACACCTCCGACCCGACTCCAATTCTTCAAGGCACGCCCCCAACGGCACCCACCATCCTGTTGTCGTCTTCGCAGCTAGTCCAAGTTGATTGTACTGTCTTCTCTTCGTTTGGGGGATGGAGCTGACGCTGGTGGCACCATTGTGGAGGTGGTGAAGTTCGAAGCTTTATAAAAGGAGTAGTAGGATGAGGAAAGCTGCAGGGCAGGGGTAAGCGGATATTACGCCCGTCTCGCCCTGCAGAAGAACACAACAAAGGACTTGCCCGATCATTGGGACACGGCCCCTGCTATGTCAAAGGTCCAAAGGTCCATTTGAAGGACGGACGGGTGGGCTCGGTCGATGTCTTCCAGTCGTAGTCCCCGCGGTCGCTGCGGTCGCTCCTCGACGTTGCAGACATGTTCGTTTCTTTGGCCCTGTCTGGAGCTGCGGGTCGAGGGATGCGGAGGACTGGTGATGGCGAAATACAGGTGCGGGCATGAGGGATCAAAGAAAAGGGAGGCACGGAGGGGTGGATTAGGAGGATACCAGGGGCTGAAGTGGGAAGGCTCGTCTTGTCGATACAGCCCCGCTCGTTTGGAATCACGCTTGTTAGGAAGGTGAAGGGCAGAGGGTCGACGAACACACCACCGGCGGAGTAGCGGACGGGGTCAGGCTGATGACTGCACAATACGACGTGTTTGAATTCTCAACACCATCTGTGCTTGTTTCCGGCTGTAACTATCGAGTGATTAGTTTTTTTAGCTTCCGACTTGAAGTTCAGGCTTACCTGTATCCAGTGTTCTGGCATCGAAGACCTAGGAAGAGGTGTCGTTCACGACGCGTGACTGTTACGTGACTGTTCGCATCTGGATAAATGCTCGTAATTTTTCTGTGATCTGGCACTCTTCCTCTCCCTCATGTGTGTTTGTCCTGATGGGCATGTAGCGTACCCCCGGTTTGGGAGAGTACCCTCACCTCTGAGTGCATGAAGCAGTCAAAAACCCATCAATCACCTGTTTTTACAGGTTCTCTCCCTCCTAGAAGTGCTGTATCTCGCACTTGGAGTAATTTCGTCGAAGGTGAGGGGTTTCTAAGTAATTTATTACTCTTCATTTTTTCCCTTTTTACTCACCTCTCTTCTTAGGTTAACGTGCCGCCCTACGTTGGTGCACCTCCTATACCCCCAGGCGTATCCGTCAACCCCCCAGCAATGGAATGCAGGTGTATGGGAAATTAACCCTGCTTACAAACACAGTCGGAATCCCCAGCAGCAACAGCAACCACAGCAGCCACAGCAGCAGCAGGTTCCACAGATTCCGAGTCACCACTGGGGGGCTAGCGCTCGGCAGCAACAGCAACCGCAACCGCAAGCCCAGCAGCCCCCGTCGTCCGGCCAGTCGTCCCAGTCGTCGCAGCAGGCGTCCTTCAACCCTTTTAAGTGCCAGCCCCGAGCACCAAGCGCTGAATATCTCGCCACCAAGCTCTCCGACAACCCTCTGGGGCTCTCAGACCTTACTCCGGCTACTGTGTAAGTGTTTCCTTTCAGTCGCAATGCATTATCAGTCTCACGATCTTTCTCATGCAGCCAAGAGTACTATCGACAAGTACACCAGACTCCATGGATCCGGAAGTCTAGAGAGCTCGGTGATGAGGAGCCAAGTCCCTCAAAGCAGCGCCACGCTACCGATCCGAGCTCAGAAACCTCGTCTCCCTCTTAATCGATGCGCCATTCAGAAAGCGATGTGGACCAACAGCCAGAGTCTTTCACTTCAAAGATCGATCTCCAGCCCACCTTCTCCAGCAAGATCGTCCACTATCGCAATGACTCGGCTTACACCTCCTCCCCCTCATCCCATCGTAGCTCAATATCCTCCGTAGACTCCCAGTTGTCCTCCCAGATGGCCAGCCTTTCCACCGGCTCAAGCTCCAATACCAGCGCCCCTCTCACCCGCCAGTCCACCATGCAAGTCCACCATGCCAGTCACATCTGCCTCCTCCTTCTCCTCCTTCTGCTCTTCCTCCCCCACAAAGATGGAGTTCGCCCCTGTACCCATGCTGACGGATCACCTATCCGACGAACCGGACAGCATGCTCTTGCCTCTTTTCCTCACCAAAACCCCGATGCTGGCCCCTCCGAGCAACTTGCGGTCCGTACGGAACCACCACCCGAACCCGCTACTCGCTACCCAATCGCTGGACACCATCGCAGAATTGCCCTCTAACCAGCAGTTTGGTGCATCCGCCACACCAAACAACCACCCCCCCCCCCCCCAGCAGCACCAGCAGCAAGGCGGAAACGGTGCCTACAACGCCCCTTCCTACTCGCACGCCAACACCATGCCGAATCCCCCGAAGACACAGCTCCCATACCCACCTCAGATGCCCGTCTTCCCCCCTCCGATGTCCATACCCAAGAATCTCGACCGCGAGGCCGAGCGAGACAGGGACAGAGAACGCGAGCGCGAGCGGGATCACCGAGAACGTTCAGATTGCGAACAGGACTGGGAACGGGAACGGGAAGGCCTCGGAACACACCACACCACCTACGTCGACCCACACGTTTCCTCCTCTTCCGCTGCCACCACGCCTTCGCCACGCAGCCATGGTCCGTCCCGGTCCTCCTCCCGGCAGTCCTCCCGCAGTCCTCCGCACACGCCTCGCCCGTCCACGCCCCCAACACCCCGCCCCCCACCTACCCCACATACCCTATATCCTCCCCACCGGGCTCAGCCAACCCCTACCCCCAGGCATCCGGCCTCACCTCCCCAAGCAACGGCAACGGCAACTACTCCTCCGGCAGCACGAGCATGACCTCCTCCTCCTACCCATCCAAGCTCTCCAACCCCCTGCCCCCACTCCCACAACCCAACACGCGCATCCCGGTCCCCCCAGGCGACATTCAGAACACCAGCACGGCCCTCCCCGTCGCCCACGCCGAGCAGCACAAGAGCAGCAAGTCCAACCGCATCCCGCTCGTCATGCCTGTCCAGAAGCCCGTGCCGGCGCAGTACCACGAGCGCAGGCGGCACGGATGCTGGAACCAGCGCGGCGACCACCTCACGCACAACAGGTACATCGTCTACGTGCCGCCCGACCGCGCGTACCCCGACGACCTCAAGACGCACCCGCCGGTCGCTGAGGGCTACCAGGACCACAGTGGCAAGTTCGCGTCGCACTGCTTGCGCCCGGAGCTGCCGCAGAGTCTGCCTAGACACGGGCAGCCGCCGGAGCTCCCTTACGATGCTGCATGTCTATAGTTTATCTTCCATCTCAATGACAATTCGCTGACGCTCTTTTCTCTCTAGTTCATTATATGGGAATACGTATAACCCGGACGAACATATACCCAAAGCAAAAACCAGCATTTCCACATTCCGTTCAACCAACTTTGTCATGGCTCCTCCTCTCCATATGCATCTGTACATATCTATACAACGGCCGTCCATCCATCATCACTTGGTGAAGTGGGCCATTGCTGCGCATGGCATGTATGAGTCTTTTTTTTCTAGGACTGCAATCAATGAATGAATCAATCAATCAATTATAAAGAATGAGTTTTGATAAATCAAAGACTCATAACAAGATTTTATCCGATTGGCTTGATTTTGGGCGCAAAATTTCCGTAAAAATCAGGGCTATAATCTTATGCCATCAGATAAACTATTACATAAGCATATCTCCTGACAATCTTCCATTTTAAGCGAAATTCAAAAGAAATACCAAGTTTGTATATGTTTCGGACATGTAATAACTTGGGGAATTTGAATATTGATATTTTTAGAATATTTGGCAATGTTTGCAACACTTTGTTTGTCCCTGTGACATGTGTCCAACAATGCAATTTTGGCCAATTGCTCCAAGTCAGAGTCAGAGGTGATATGATATATGATATTGGACTGTTTTGAAAATTTCCCAGGAGCATCCTGATTACATAATATCTCTGGGAACAAGTTGAATCACCTGAATCTGACTTGAAACAGCTGAGTTATGTGCTTTTTAAGCTCAAAATGCCATGTTTAGGCCGATTTTCCCACATAATTGATGCCATCATGTTCCCCTGATCACATAATCATGTAGAGAGCGAAAAATGGGATTTATGGGTGGCAGGATGATGAAATTTGGCCAAGAACTGGCTGAGATATGGGCAATTGTTTCTAATAGGAAGGTTTTTACCGCGGTGTTGATGGATGAATCAATGAATGAATGAATCAATTTTCGGCCTAAGTCCTGGGTTTATAAAGAATGAGTTTTGATAAATCAAAGACTCATAACAAGATTTTATCCGATTGCCTTGATTTTGGGCGCAAAATTTCCGGAAAAATCAGGGCTATTATCTGATGCCATCAGATAAATTATTACATAAGCATATATTATGCGGAACTTCTATTTTAAGCGAAATTCAAGAGAAATACCAAGTTTATATATGTCTCGGACATGAAATGACAAGGGGAATTTGAATATTGATATTTTGGGAATATTTGGCAATGTTTGCAGCACTTTGTTTGTCCTTGTGACATGTTTCCTCCAACTCAATTTTGGCAAATTGCTCCAAGTCAGAGTCAGAGGTGATATGATATATGATATTGGACTGTTTTGAAAATTTCCCAGGAGCATCCTGATTACATAATATCTCTGGGAACAAGTTGAATCACTTGAATCTGACTTGAAACAGCTGAGTTATGTGCTTTTTAAGCTCAAAATGACATGTTCAGGCCGATTTTCCCACAGAATTGATGCCATCATGACCTTCTGATCACATAATCGTGTAGAGAGCGAAAAATGGGATTTATGGGTGGCAGGATGATGAAATTTGGCCAAGAACTGGCTGAGATATGGGCAATTGTTTCTAATAGGAAGGTTTTTACCGCGGTGTTGATGGATGAATCAATGAATGAATGAATCAATTTTCGGCCTAAGTCCTGGGTTTATAAAGAATGAGTTTTGATAAATCAAAGACTCATAATCAATCAATTTTCGGCCTAAGTCCTGGGTTTATAAAGAATGAGTTTTGATAAATCAAAGACTCATAACGATACTCTGCAAAGAGAGAGCGAAGAAGACTATTTATTGCATGCTCAATCAAGCCCATCCATCCCCAACAGGTCGCTCAAGGCGGCAAAATTTCAATACCCACCCAACGCATACCGCATATGTACACAATCCCGCATTTCCGCATCGCCTGCTCCTCATTTTCCCGTCATTTTCCTATACATGATATACCTTTCTTCTCAACAATACCAGGCCCATTTGCTTTTTCTTCGGTGACCTGCACAAAGTTTCCCACCACACGTTCTCACTCGTTCATCTTCGTTCCTTAACAACCGTTCTCTAAACAAAACGGTGTACACTAGCATTCCAACTAATTTATGCATCTCCAGTTTTCCTCTCTCGAGATGGACGGTTGTACCTCTAGCAATCCGGCGGTTTGGCATATGCATCTTCTCTTCTTGTATTTAGTAGTTTCATTCCTGGCAAACAGACATTTTCCCAAACCGAATCAAAATTGTAGCTTTTATCCATGACGCTGTACTTACTTATATATCAAATTTAATTATTTTGTGGCTCTCAGATCCCTCCTTCAGTCGTGCATTTAGTCAAGAAGAGTTACTGATCTAACATCCCAAAAAACTCGAAAGAAGAAATACCGAAGTATTTTTGTATGTAAGGGTAGCTATAAAACGCCTCAAATTTGCAGAGTTGCAAAAGAAACGAAGGCCCAACGGTCAGGATGTAAGGTGTCAGACCTAAGCAAAAGAAATCAAACGCGTTTCCGATTGCTCGCAATGAGCAGGCAAATTCTCTTGGAGCTGCCTTCTCAGAGGTAGTGCTTGACATGGACGAGGCAAGTTTAAATCATAAAGCAACGTTCGTGTAGTATGGCATTCTATTTTTCACCAACAGAGTGCATGAAAAGACTAGCGAAATTACACAATTTACAAGTTACACGATGCATCTACTAGTAGTAATAAACAATAGAAATGAACTGAACAAGAGGTTGGTTACTTTTGAGAAATACAAGAATACTGGTACATTCAACCATCGACCAAGGAAATAAGTTTAGGATGAAAAGACGTACACCTGAGACGAGAACCAACGGACGGAAAATAAAGAATAAAAAACGGAAGAAAAAAATGTGACAATTTGTAGCCAACTGCAAAACGATAGGTCAGTCGCAATTATTAGCCTTGATCTTCAACACTGCGTTTGTTCGAAAGGAGGATGATTTCCCCTCGACATGGCTGCCCGTATGATATCAAACAAACGAAAGGCTGAAGATCAAGGCCCGGAAGATACACTGCTGCGCCTAGATTACTTTGCCAGGGCTGTCATCGCATTTTGCAACCCCATCAAAGTAGTCCCGTCGCGGGTGCGAGAATGGCCTATTGTTTTCCAGTCAGCTACACCAAAGTAGAATCGACTTCACGGGACAATTGGTCCCAGCCCAAAGCGACATGTAAGGCCATCGTGGGCATCTGTATGGCAGTTGGGACAAATTCTGACCAGACACGAGGGGCACTGGATGAAGACACCTTCGGGGGCTGGGCGGTACACCTGCTTGCAATCCGGCGTCGGGCAGAAATGGTATTCGTCCGGGTGAGTTTGAACGTGGGCCGAGAATGCCGCATGAACGACAGCCTCAAGATCGGCGGCCGTCAATAATTCCCTGGCGGTCAAGAGGGAGATATGTTCTGTGTGCACTTCGCACCGTCGCCGAGGCATGTCAGAGGGAAAAACTTCTGTTCGACAGCAGCGAGAAGGTATCTCTTCATGCAGCTCCTACACCAAGAGTGTCCGCAAGGTAGGTGCACAGGGTACGAGACTTCGTCGAAGCAGACGGGTCATTCGACAGTTGGTCGTTCTGTATGATGTTTCTGCAATTTCTGCTGCGCAGATCTCGCCGAGTTCACGAGGTCATTGGCAAAGTTGAACGTGTCGACGTCGCCTCGTATTCTGAGCATATGCCTCCACAAGTCTAGCGAGACATTGTCGTGAAGTTTCTTCTGCAACTTCTGATAATCGCCGTTCAAGAGAGCACGCGTGAGCCGCGGGTCAAGTGGAATGACGTACAACTGCTGAGCTCTAAGCTGGGCCATCTTCTCGAGAATTCGATTTGCGCCACGCCTCCTGTTCTCGGCGAGGCCGAACAAACGAATCGATCTGCGCGCGATATCCTTGTCGATCTTGACGTGACACTCTTTTCGAGATCGATAAGGAAAGATACACCAGCCGCGCGACCGAAGAAGTCATCCCAAGCGGCTTTACCATTTTCGAGGAGAGCCTCTCCGTTGAGCATCCGCTCCAATTCAGCCTATAGGCGACTGAGAACCTTCATGTCCTCTCTGCATAGTCGCAGAGAAATCGAAGTTTGTTTGTCGGTGACAGAGAGGCTATACCCAGCTCCCTGTCTCCAGACCCGTTCCGCAAGTGCGTTAATCTCCAATGCCGCTCTCTGAAATTTGAAAGGTGCCAGAGTGAATGATATGGTCTTAAGGTGCCTTGCTACGATTCGTGTACGACCTACAAAGGCGGGTTTCCGATTATGAAGATTTTGAGCAACCTTTTGGGCTTCATCTGGGGTGGAGAAATATGCCCAGATACGCATTCTACCCTCCTTGTATGGCGGCGGTCTGACGTCGATCTCAACAGACCTGCCTTGGAATTGTTGTAGAAGTTTCTTGATACCTCGCACGGCGCCTTGGACGGAGTATTCGTTATGATATTCGGATTACCTGGCATGTAGTCGCTGTAATTCGGACGCTGCGAGACCATGCCTTGATGTGCTCCGAAGATTTCCATGGCTTCTTCGGTCACGTCGATGGGCACACCAACGAATTTGACCGTCACAAGACCAACCGCCGGAATACCGATGTGAATCCCAGCCGTGGCAAGATAATCGCAGATTGGAGTATGCCTAGCCTTTTCGACGGCCTGTCGAGCTCGCTCTTCACTGGCATACCCCATGTAGACAGTCCGGTAGGGAGCCTCCCAATCAATGCGAACAGCAGTGTCTTTGATGAAAGTGCCACCTGCTTTGGAGTTCACAGACATCCGACATTCCAACGTTCGACCAAACTGACGCGAGTTGTGGAGAGTTGTGAAGGCCTTGTACGCATCCGCAGCTTTGGAAAACTCGACCTTGACTGTCGGAGGGTTCAGTAAGTGGGGTTGGGTCGGTCGGCGAATCTCCTCAACGTTCCCAAAAAGTCGCAAAACGCGGGTCAACTTGGCATCGGAAATCTCTCTCGGAAGGTTGTCTACGTATATCCAGCGCGATTCGAAGCCAGTGGTCAAGTCGTCGACTTCGAAACCAGGTCCTAGTCGCAAGTGCATGTGGGTGTGGACGTCAAAGGGAAAGAACGTCGGGGGTTGTCTAATAACAGGCCGTTCAGAAGCAGCCGACTGAACAATGCTCTTCGGAGTGTTTACTGGTTCCGGAGTTGTCTGCTTAGATAGTTCCTATTGCAAAGGAGTTGAGAACATAGATACAGTTCGTCACATATGGGTATTCCATGTGGTATTTTAAAGGCGCTCGTAACAAAGGAGTCCTTAAAATCCTCAACTCTATGCAGCGTAAGGCTGCTTTATGGATCACTGGTGCATTCCGCACTACTCCAAACGCGGCGGCCGAGGCCCTTGCTGGTCTCGTCCCGTTCCCAATTCTCTTGCACCGTCTCTCCACCCGAGGGAGGATGCGGGTGGGCACCCTTACGTCCACTCACCCTGTCCGGGCCTTCATGTCTGGCTCAAACCTTGGACAGATGACTCCCCACGAGTTGTCTGTTGAGAAACTGTCCCCTGTGAGGCGTAGTATGGTTCATACCGCCCTGCAGGAGGCTGATCTTGCTCTTCCAGACGAGTTTCGGGAGGAAATACACCCTATGGACCCGGCCTCCCGTCCGGGAGACCGCCTTATGGACCGGTTTGCAAACCAGGTCCTTTTTGACGACTTCAAGCGCGACAAGGAAGACGATGAGGCTTCCTTGGAGGCTCGTCGTCAGTATCTTGACAAGGTCCTGGGCGATCGCTCAGAACTTGGCACCATCGTGGTGGCGGTTGACGGCAGCCGTCCCCTTGGAGGAGCGCTTCAGGCCACCTCGGCCGTGATCCTCTTCCGCAGCGGCAATGAGATTGAAAGATCTCGTCGTGCCGCAGGCGATGTTACTGCAAACGACGCAGAACTCGCTGCTATCCGATACGGTATCTGCGCCGCCATCCGGCCAGATATTGGAATCATTTGTATATTCACTGATTCGATGTCTTCAGCTCGTCGATCAGTGGATCCTTCCATTCATTCAGGCCAAGCGCATTCGCTCGCGGTCTGCAAGTCTCTGATGCCGTGGTTCGAGGAGGACCCCGAGCGGCAATTATTATTCGTGTATGTCCCCTCTCGTCTGAAGTGGGGCATACACAAGCAAGCGCATGATTATGCAAGGGAGTTGCGCATTCCTCTTGGGATCAGACCCAAGAATTCTATTGATCGGATGAGATCGCTCGCCGACAAATTACGGACGGACACCTGGACTCATCAGTTCCGTGCCAATGATAGGGGTGCTCGTTTTTACGACCTCCTGGGCTACGACGGTACGCCCCTCAAGCCAAAACATGCCGCGCATAGCGGGTCTTGGCTTGAAATTGCGCAAGGACAGAGCCCCCAGCTCTTCGCGCGTGCTGCCCGGTGCATAACTGGACACGCACCCATCGGTGAATACCTTCATCGGTTCAACTTGGCTGATACAGCCGCCTGCCCGTGCGGATTCCCTCAAGAAACCCGCGAGCACATCTTTAACGGCTGCCCTCGGCACCCGAACAAAATCGTAGGGGTCTTGGATGCGCCTCGGCGCATCTGGCAACTATACAACTGGCTAAAGGCGAACCCTCTCGCCTTTGCATTTCGACCTGATCCTGCGGGTGTTGGTTGAAACGTGCCGGGCTCCCCACTCTTCGGAACCGGGGGGGCCCGTCATTAGTGTCTTGCTGGTGTGGCCTGGGGCAAATCCAGTTCTCGTCTGGGGTACACTGTGAAATGGCGGTTACCGCGGGGGCAACCCCAACGGGGGACGGTAGTTCCATCCCCACTGTGTCCAACCCTCTGGGTTGGCCAGTCCCGTCAGGTGTGGACCTGTACTCGTGTGCCGAGCTTCGGCGTTCGCGGAGGATTCAGGCCTTCGTCGGACAACTTGGGGGCTACGAGATTAGCAGGGAGAGGCGCCTCGGGACGCATCCGCGTCTCCTTTCTGGCGAATGCGGTTAGCTCGCGTCGTCACTACCGAACCACTGGCTTAGTACTGGTGGTCAATCTCGTCAAGGCGCGTCGAATCGGACTTGTTCGGCGCGGAATCACGTTACGATCCCCGCGTTCCACTGCGGTTTCTCTGTGAAAGTGCGTTCGTGCGGGCGAAAAGGAGAAGGGCGGGGTCGCGAAAGGTTTCGGCTTAGTAGGGCTTCAAACGGACACTCGTAGCTACAATCGTTTGTATTTTTACGACCGGACTGCTATCGCGCACCGGTATATAAATTGCTGATTTAAAAAAAAAAAAAAAAACATAGATACAGTTATAGAAAAGGCGGAGCTTACTGGCTTTGGCTGCTTTGGTGGCTCCTGTAATACTGTTCAGAACATGATAAAAACAGCAGGATACCTGCTTACCGGCTCGTCGTCGTATTCCAGATCGCCGTGGACATAATGACAATCGTAACCACGATAACATTGATCGCGAAGCCAATTTCGACACCTCTCATTGTTCTTGGGTCGGGGGTGCCTAGGTCGACTCGTTGCAGCCACTGGGTTGCTTGTCGACGGTGTTTGGGTCTGCGATTTGAAAGAGTTCGATACCGTTGATGACGTAGACGGTACTGGAATTGCGACCTTCCGTGTGTCATAATTTTTGTTCGCATGGGGAGTAGGTGTCCTCTTTGTAGCATCGTCTCTGTCAGAATTCCAGGCACTGTCCTCTGTGTGCGCTTCCCAGTAATGGGGGTCTGAGGGATAGAATGGCGTTGAGCGGTCATCTTCGCTGTCATTTGACGAGCTGCTTGTGTCGGATGGAGCACGATTCCCCCAAGGCGTTTCCCTCATGCCAGATCCTTCATCCCATCGTTCAGAATCATCTTCTCGTGGGAGTACTTTGTTGTTAGAGGGTTGTCTATGATGGCAGAGAGAAACGGATCCAGTATCTGACGACAAAGTTTGAGGCGCTGCCGGAAGCCTCACACGGATAGGCTGCGAATCAAGTGCAACGGGCTGAATGTTCAAGCTACTTAAATTTGATTCAACAACGGTGCCCCGACTTTGTTGGTCATGCGCAAGATCTTCCGAACGACGGCTTGTTCCTGCACCAACGGCGGGGGTGGCGTGTTTCATTTTCTGGAACCGAACGCTTTCTTGAATTACTGTGGACAGGAAAATGTACTTGTTGAGAGGGTGAATACGGTTACGATGGTGTCCATGAGCGTCAACATGGCAGAGGGGGTGCGAATGGCACGGATCGGTGTGTGCAGGTTTAAACATGAAAGGAAATGTTAGATAACTGACAAAAAAAAAGGTGGAAGAGGGGACACACCGGGTCACTCGGTGTTCTACGTCCGTTGAGGCGACAGAGTGCATGTTAACAGAGCCCTGGCGTCGTTCGACATCGTCGACGCCTTTCAAGTGGGCAGAGCAGAACCACGGCGTCCTGTACGTTTGACAACAACAGTTGGACGCAGTAGGGGGCATGGCAACCGTTGTCCGCGTTCGAGGTATGTGAGGAGTGGTAGGGGCTAAACAGTGAGGGCAGCGGCAGTTAGTGGTGGAGTCGCTGTCATCACGGTCGCTCGTCGACGTTGCAGACATGTTCGTTTCTTTGGCCAGGCCTGGAGCTGTGGGTCGAGGGATGTGGAGGACTGGGTGTGGCGAAATGCAGATGTGGGTACGAGGGATTGAAGAAGAGGGAGGCACAGAGGGCTGGATTTACGTTCCCGCTCGTTTGGAAACATGACTGTAGGGAAAGTGAAGGGCAGCGGGTCGATGAACACGCCACCGGCGTAGGAGCAGATGTGGATGTGCTGATGACTGCACACTCCGATTAGGGAAGGGTGGGCGTTTGAGTCGGCACGATAGGTGGTTGAGTTCTCAACGCCACCTGTGCATATTTCGAGTAAGTGATTTATTCTGGCTTTGACTCGAAGTCAAACTTACCAGGTGTCCAGCATTCGGGTCCTGTCTTGCCTCGATGACGTATGTAGGTCCCCTTGACAGGCCTCCAAGACGAAGTGGTGACAGTGTTCACGACGCGTGACCGTTTACGAGTTCTTACGTAGTAAAAGAACTCGTTTTCCACACTTGATAGCAGAGCGGCTTATTCCTAACGCGAATGATGGAAATTCTCCCACTGCTTCATTATGAGTCCTTTGATTTATCAAAGACTCATTCTTTATAAACCCAGAACTTACTTCAAAATTTGATTGATTCATTCATTCATTGATTGATCATTCAACACCGTGGAAAAAAATTTCCCAAAAAGGAAATTTTTGAAAAAATGATAGATTTATGTTCCTTGATTATAAATATACAAAAGTCATGTGACTAACTATTTCCATCCCTGAGATATCGGCCTTTTATGACCAAAAATCAGAAAGAGTCAGCTTTTTTCGAGTATTTTGCATTTTTCTCAATAAGAAAGGCAGCTAGTCACATGATTTCAACAGTTGTGGAGCTTTCAAATCATTTCCCACAACTTTGGTTTTTTTTCCTAAAATGGTAATATTTCCAAATTGGGTAGCTTTCTAAGCATCCATGAATTTACAATTATGTAGCTGAATTTTCATTGGATTTCTTTATAAAAAATTGTAAAATTAGCAGAAAAACCAGGGCTATAATTTGGTAATATTTGTAGAAAGGTCATGTGACTTTCAAGTGGCAAAACCCAGAGTTTACAGTTTATTTGTTGAATTTTTATTAGATTTTCCCCCTTAAAAAATCCAAAAAAACTAATAAAAAATTTGAAAAGGACTCATACATGCCATGTGCAGCAATGGCCCACACACCCAAGTATTTTGTAGGCGACCCTGAATTAAAAGACTACAATGTATTGTAGTATAGAAACTTTCATATTGACCATGGGAATTGTCTTTTGATGTGCGTTGCTATGATCTATTTTTAGTATCAGTGCCTAGAAACCTATAAAAACCTAAACTAGGGTTAGGTTTTATTTGTAAGCACGCCAAATTTGTATTAGACGCCCTTGTTTATAGCACAACACTAGAAAATGAGTTTATTGACATGACTTCCACCAAGAATACACTTTCTGACTTAGAAGAGTACAAACATGAGACATGACCTATGCTTGAAAAAATAACTATCAAGTCTATCTACCATATAATACGACAGTGTGATAAATTTCATGTGATCAATTTAGGGTTAAGGTTTCATTGTGGCTGTGAAGGGCTCCGACAAGTCGGAGCCCTTCACAGCCACAAGACAAACCCTAACCTTACCTTCAGCGTTTATAAAGCGCTATAGTTAACTGACATGATCTGTGCTGAAAGAATGGTGTATCAACAAGAAAAATACCCATATAAAAAGCAAAAAGGCATCAATAAAGCAATAAAACAGTCAACTAACATGACCTATGCCGATGAAAAAGTTCTACCAACAAGAAAATGAATAAAAAAGAAACAAAAAATCACTGGCAAAGCACAAGAAAAGTCAACTGACATGACTTGGGCTACCAGCAAAACAATAGGTTAGTTAACCAAGAAAAAACTGAAAAAAAAAAAAAGTGCTAGCCAAGCACTAGGACAGTCAACTGACATGACCTATGCTAGGAAAAAAGTCTATCTACCAGAAAAAGGAGCAAAAAAGGGCCAGCAAAGCACTAGGACAGCCAACTGACATGACCTATGCTGAGAAAGAGGTGTATCTACAAGAAGAGACTGAAAAAAAGGGCAAAAAAAGCGCCAGCAAAGCACTAGGACAGTCAACTGACATGACCTATGCTAGAAGAAAGGCCTATCTACAAGAAAAAAGAGCAGAAAAAAAGCAAAAAAAGCGCCAGCAAAGCACTTTTCTAGCCTAGAATAGTAGACTACCATGTTAAGATGACTCCTACATAAAAACAGTCTACCTACAAGAAAAAGAGTAAAAAAAGCACCAAAAAAGCGCCAGCAAAGCATAATCTGCCTCACCTACCTTGTGATTGAACCTAGATAACTTGAATGTCCAGCTGTCTTGGTATCTCCAAGTGAACATGGGTAGATGGGGTACCATGCATTGGTATACACTATTGACTCATCCAAGCAAACAGAGCATGCTGGTCAAGAAGAAAGAAAGAAGCGATGAGCTGGCAGTTTATAACAGTGTGACAAGTCACACATTATATAAGCAAGACAACACATTGGTATTTCTGCACCGCTACCAAAGTACAAAAGTATAAGGCTATAGTCAGAAGGTACACAAGAATAGTGTGGCTGTGCATGTACAAATAGAATAAAACATGAAAAATATTTTTTAGTGATTTTTTGACATTATTTGAGTGAGAATCAACCAAGTAATAGCTAAAATAAACAGAGAACACAAATTTACAGTGGTTGGACAGAGTGCTATGTGGCTGTATGCTCTTTCATCATAAAGTCCCAATTTTTCTGAATTTTTACATATATTTTTTGTAAAATTTGATTCAGTATTAGTGTACAAATCAATTTTTCTTTTTTTTGGTGTGGCTGTGAAGGGCTCCGACATGTCGGAGCCCTTAACAGCCACACAGAAACCCTAACCTTACAAGTAGTTCACTTGTTACAGCCTTAAATATTTCAAAAAAATATCAAAAAATTAAAGAAAAATTAGGACTTTCAGATAAAGGTATGCACAGCCACAAAGAAATCTGTACAGCCACCAAAAATGCGTATTTTTTGTGTATTTCAGCAATTACTTGGCCAAATTGGATAGGAATAATGTCAAAAAAATCATTAAAATTAACATTTTTAACACCTGATGATGTCTACTCCTGCACAGCCACACTATCCCCTGCATAGCCACCTTAAAATGCTACTTTGGCTGCTTTTTACACCAAAATCCAACTTTACTTGTGTTTGTGAAAAAGGTATGTGGCTGTGCATGTACAAATAAGGTTAGGCATAAAAAATGCGAATTTCTGTGGTTTTTTTGATATTATTTGAGTAAGAATTGACCAAGTAATGGCTGAAATACACTGAAAACACGAATTTAAGGTGGCTGTACATAGTGCTATGTGGCTGTACACCCCCTCATCTTGAAGCCTTGATTTTTTTTAATTTTTCCATATATTTTTTGTAAGATTTGACCCAGTATTAGTGTACAAACTGTTTTTTCTTTTTTTCCATGTGGCTGTGAAGGGCTCCGACAAGACGGAGCCCTTCACAGCCACAGGATAAACCCTAACCTTACAAAAAGTGATATGTTCAGTGTATTTCACTTGTTACTGCCTCAAATATTACAAAAAATATATCAAAAATTCAGAAAAATCAGGGCTTTCAGATGGGGGTATGTACAGCCACAGAAATATCTGTACAGCCACACAAAATGCGCCTTTTCCATGTAATTCAGCAATTACTTGGCCAATTCCCACTCAAATAATATCAAAAAATAACGAAAATTCGGATTTTTTTATACTTCACATCATATGCAAAGAGACTTCCCCAAAAAATGTTGCATAGCCACCAAAATTGAATATTTCTTGTATATTTTAGCTATTTCTTGGCCAATTGCCACACAAAAAATATCAAAAAATTGCTAAAATTCATCTTTTTCACATTACATTTCATCTATGTTAGCACAGCCACTGAAAATTATTAACAGTCACTTTAATGATTATTTTTCAGGTATTTTTTCGCAATTACTTGGCCAATTTCCATCCAAATGACCAAGTTGTATTCTAAATGCCCATGTTTAGCATAGCCATATTGTGCCATGTATAACCATGTTACTTTAGTATTAAATATCATTAATTTTTTTGAAAATTTTTTCCTGCAGTCTTGATGGATCAATCAATCAAAGCAACAAAGTATAATAGTAAACCCATGTAACAGACAACAATTAAAAAGAACTCGTTTACCGCCATGCAAAGCAATGGCCTCTAACCAAGTACGTGACTGTTCGCGTCTGGATAAATGCTCGTAATTTTTCTGCGATCTGGCACTCTTCCTCTCCCTCATGTGTGTTTGTCCTGATGGGCATGTAGCGTACCCCCGGTTTGGGAGAGTACCCTCACCTCTGAGTGCATGAAGCAGTCAAAAACCCATCAATCACCTGTTTTTACAGGTTCTCTCCATCCTAGAAGTGCTGTATCTCGCACTTGGAGTAATTTCGTCGAAGGTGAGGGGTTTCTAAGTAATTTATTACTCTTCATTTTTTCCCTTTTTACTCACCTCTCTTCTTAGGTCCAATTCGAGTTTGTACGACCTCGTGGGCTCCCTAAAGTTCGTAAGTTGGGATTGGGGTTATGGGGCGCGGTGTGTCGCGGAACGAGTCGAATACGTCGGCTCGTTCTGCTTTTCTTGTTTTCCTACCCCTTTTCCGCTCTGTGAATCTTTTACAGCCCGCGGCTTTCGTCTTCAGATGCCTGTTAAGACCTCGCCCCTCACCATGGACCCCGATGATGCAGGTCAGTAGCGTCACTAATGCCCGACTACCACGTAGTCGAGACCGCGAGGGGGTCGACGACGCGGAGCAGCAACAACAGCACCGACACCAGCACTGGTAGAGCGCAGGGTGGGGGTGACGCTGGACCGCCGCAGCGCCGGCCTTTGGTGCTTCTCGAATGTGGCCAGTGAAGCCTAGCGAAGGACAACGACGCGGGGCAGCCGCAGTGTCGATGGTTCGGCAGCGACAGCATGCGGGGACAGGACGAATACACGGGCAGAGTTGCTGCTGCCCGAACGCAGGCAGGGGTAACAACGAAGTGGACTGCAGCAGTAGCAACGACGTTGGTGCGGCTGCTGCGTGTCTTTGCCCCCTCCATGTATTCGAGTATCGGCGTCGTTGGTGCTCAGACTTGGGGCAGGGAGACGTGGAATGACAGCAGCCGTGTCTGCACTTCTGCGGTTCTGATAAAGTAGAGGTGACTACAATTTTGTCATCTCTACAGATCTTCTCCCCCCACCCCCTCCGCCTATCTTTCTTCGTTACCTAAACTACTTCCCTCGTGTAGAAGTGTTAACATTTTGTATTCAGTAGCGATATAATATATAATATTGAGGTGGGCGTCGCGTACGTGAGATACTAAGTTCTTGGTCTTGGTGGGTCCTATGGATCCGGTCCTGCGGCTTGTAAAACACGTTTGTTACTGGAGCTTCTACAAACAAAGCCAGTCTTGAACCTGGCTTGGAACCAACCAAACCCCGAACCCTCCCCTCAAAGTATGGTGCTTCCCTTGACGAATAGTATGGCAAAATGTGAGTATAATTTATTCTAACCAGCTGGGTTCTAATATTCAATTCTGTCCCAGTGCCCCCTGAAATACAAGGACGAATCCTGCTGAACCATCTCCTCCCAGATCTCCAACAAAACTATCCCCAAACCCTCAAGAAACTGAACGAATTTACTCACATTCGGTTTGAGGTGGCTTTTCAACCGAATCGATCCGTCATCGTTTCTGACTTTACAAGTTCTTACGTAGTAAAAGAACTTGTTTTCCGGGGGAAAACGCACTACAAAATTGACCAAACCACTTCCTAACGGTAACGATGGAAATTCTCCCACTGCTATAGTGACCCTGCACAGTTTCTGTATCTCAGCCAATACTGGGCCGATTTCTATGATTTTGGTATCAAAAAATTCGTAAAAATCAGGGCTTTCATGTGGCATGGGTATCCAGGCACGATCAGGTCATGTGACTCGCTCACACGGCCCAAAAGCGCGAATTTGTGCGAATTTAGCCTTGAAACTGATTTCCATGAGCTAGATATGGTGAAGTATGTTGCCCAGACCAGTCTAGGATAATGTCCAAATATTTACATTTGTTTTGCAATGATGTCACGGTGTCCAAATCTGGCAAACAGCCAGCCAAACTTGATCGGATGGTGCCAAACTGGCTGGATAAGGCTTGAAAGGCACACCAAACATTGCCAAACATGACCAAATGTCTTGAAAATGATGTAAGAGATGCTTACATAATCAACCTCACAGCCAAACTTTGTGCAATTGCCTTGAAATTGGTGATGCACCAAGTCGGACCAAGAATATTCTCTATGATATGTCATGTGATAAGTGTGCACAGACCACCTGTTAGGTAAAATAAACATTATTAGTCATTTATTCCAGTTTATTTATTTCAAAAATCTCTCAATACGGATTATTTAGTGTGTATTTCAAACATTCTACCGCATTTGGTAAGTAACATAATGGTGTGACTATAGCTATGTGACACCATTTTAAAGCCCCGATTTTTCTGAGAATTACGCAATTTATTTCAAGGCAATCCGATAAAAACTGAGCCACGTAGCAAATTATCATGTTACAAGTTCTTACGTAGTAAAAGAACTTGTTTTCCGGGGGAAAACGCACTACAAAATTGACCAAACCACTTCCTAACGGTAACGATGGAAATTCTCCCACTGCTATAGTGACCCTGCACAGTTTCTGTATCTCAGCCAATACTGGGCCGATTTCTATGATTTTGGTATCAAAAAATTCGTAAAAATCAGGGCTTTCATGTGGCATGGGTATCCAGGCACGATCAGGTCATGTGACTCGCTCACACGGCCCAAAAGCGCGAATTTGTGCGAATTTAGCCTTGAAACTGATTTCCATGAGCTAGATATGGTGAAGTATGTTGCCCAGACCAGTCTAGGATAATGTCCAAATATTTACATTTGTTTTGCAATGATGTCACGGTGTCCAAATCTGGCAAACAGCCAGCCAAACTTGATCGGATGGTGCCAAACTGGCTGGATAAGGCTTGAAAGGCACACCAAACATTGCCAAACATGACCAAATGTCTTGAAAATGATGTAAGAGATGCTTACATAATCAACCTCACAGCCAAACTTTGTGCAATTGCCTTGAAATTGGTGATGCACCAAGTCGGACCAAGAATATTCTCTATGATATGTCATGTGATAAGTGTGCACAGACCACCTGTTAGGTAAAATAAACATTATTAGTCATTTATTCCAGTTTATTTATTTCAAAAATCTCTCAATACGGATTATTTAGTGTGTATTTCAAACATTCTACCGCATTTGGTAAGTAACATAACGGTGTGACTATAGCTATGTGACACCATTTTAAAGCCCCGATTTTTCTGAGAATTACGCAATTTATTTCAAGGCAATCCGATAAAAACTGAGCCACGTAGCAAATTATCATGTTACAAGTTCTTACGTAGTAAAAGAACTTGTTTTCCGGGGGAAAACGCACTACAAAATTGACCAAACCACTTCCTAACGGTAACGATGGAAATTCTCCCACTGCTATAGTGACCCTGCACAGTTTCTGTATCTCAGCCAATACTGGGCCGATTTCTATGATTTTGGTATCAAAAAATTCGTAAAAATCAGGGCTTTCATGTGGCATGGGTATCCAGGCACGATCAGGTCATGTGACTCGCTCACACGGCCCAAAAGCGCGAATTTGTGCGAATTTAGCCTTGAAACTGATTTCCATGAGCTAGATATGGTGAAGTATGTTGCCCAGACCAGTCTAGGATAATGTCCAAATATTTACATTTGTTTTGCAATGATGTCACGGTGTCCAAATCTGGCAAACAGCCAGCCAAACTTGATCGGATGGTGCCAAACTGGCTGGATAAGGCTTGAAAGGCACACCAAACATTGCCAAACATGACCAAATGTCTTGAAAATGATGTAAGAGATGCTTACATAATCAACCTCACAGCCAAACTTTGTGCAATTGCCTTGAAATTGGTGATGCACCAAGTCGGACCAAGAATATTCTCTATGATATGTCATGTGATAAGTGTGCACAGACCACCTGTTAGGTAAAATAAACATTATTAGTCATTTATTCCAGTTTATTTATTTCAAAAATCTCTCAATACGGATTATTTAGTGTGTATTTCAAACATTCTACCGCATTTGGTAAGTAACATAACGGTGTGACTATAGCTATGTGACACCATTTTAAAGCCCCGATTTTTCTGAGAATTACGCAATTTATTTCAAGGCAATCCGATAAAAACTGAGCCACGTAGCAAATTATCATGTTACAAGTTCTTACGTAGTAAAAGAACTTGTTTTCCGGGGGAAAACGCACTACAAAATTGACCAAACCACTTCCTAACGGTAACGATGGAAATTCTCCCACTGCTATAGTGACCCTGCACAGTTTCTGTATCTCAGCCAATACTGGGCCGATTTCTATGATTTTGGTATCAAAAAATTCGTAAAAATCAGGGCTTTCATGTGGCATGGGTATCCAGGCACGATCAGGTCATGTGACTCGCTCACACGGCCCAAAAGCGCGAATTTGTGCGAATTTAGCCTTGAAACTGATTTCCATGAGCTAGATATGGTGAAGTATGTTGCCCAGACCAGTCTAGGATAATGTCCAAATATTTACATTTGTTTTGCAATGATGTCACGGTGTCCAAATCTGGCAAACAGCCAGCCAAACTTGATCGGATGGTGCCAAACTGGCTGGATAAGGCTTGAAAGGCACACCAAACATTGCCAAACATGACCAAATGTCTTGAAAATGATGTAAGAGATGCTTACATAATCAACCTCACAGCCAAACTTTGTGCAATTGCCTTGAAATTGGTGATGCACCAAGTCGGACCAAGAATATTCTCTATGATATGTCATGTGATAAGTGTGCACAGACCACCTGTTAGGTAAAATAAACATTATTAGTCATTTATTCCAGTTTATTTATTTCAAAAATCTCTCAATACGGATTATTTAGTGTGTATTTCAAACATTCTACCGCATTTGGTAAGTAACATAACGGTGTGACTATAGCTATGTGACACCATTTTAAAGCCCCGATTTTTCTGAGAATTACGCAATTTATTTCAAGGCAATCCGATAAAAACTGAGCCACGTAGCAAATTATCATGTTACAAGTTCTTACGTAGTAAAAGAACTTGTTTTCCGGGGGAAAACGCACTACAAAATTGACCAAACCACTTCCTAACGGTAACGATGGAAATTCTCCCACTGCTATAGTGACCCTGCACAGTTTCTGTATCTCAGCCAATACTGGGCCGATTTCTATGATTTTGGTATCAAAAAATTCGTAAAAATCAGGGCTTTCATGTGGCATGGGTATCCAGGCACGATCAGGTCATGTGACTCGCTCACACGGCCCAAAAGCGCGAATTTGTGCGAATTTAGCCTTGAAACTGATTTCCATGAGCTAGATATGGTGAAGTATGTTGCCCAGACCAGTCTAGGATAATGTCCAAATATTTACATTTGTTTTGCAATGATGTCACGGTGTCCAAATCTGGCAAACAGCCAGCCAAACTTGATCGGATGGTGCCAAACTGGCTGGATAAGGCTTGAAAGGCACACCAAACATTGCCAAACATGACCAAATGTCTTGAAAATGATGTAAGAGATGCTTACATAATCAACCTCACAGCCAAACTTTGTGCAATTGCCTTGAAATTGGTGATGCACCAAGTCGGACCAAGAATATTCTCTATGATATGTCATGTGATAAGTGTGCACAGACCACCTGTTAGGTAAAATAAACATTATTAGTCATTTATTCCAGTTTATTTATTTCAAAAATCTCTCAATACGGATTATTTAGTGTGTATTTCAAACATTCTACCGCATTTGGTAAGTAACATAACGGTGTGACTATAGCTATGTGACACCATTTTAAAGCCCCGATTTTTCTGAGAATTACGCAATTTATTTCAAGGCAATCCGATAAAAACTGAGCCACGTAGCAAATTATCATGTTACAAGTTCTTACGTAGTAAAAGAACTTGTTTTCCGGGGGAAAACGCACTACAAAATTGACCAAACCACTTCCTAACGGTAACGATGGAAATTCTCCCACTGCTATAGTGACCCTGCACAGTTTCTGTATCTCAGCCAATACTGGGCCGATTTCTATGATTTTGGTATCAAAAAATTCGTAAAAATCAGGGCTTTCATGTGGCATGGGTATCCAGGCACGATCAGGTCATGTGACTCGCTCACACGGCCCAAAAGCGCGAATTTGTGCGAATTTAGCCTTGAAACTGATTTCCATGAGCTAGATATGGTGAAGTATGTTGCCCAGACCAGTCTAGGATAATGTCCAAATATTTACATTTGTTTTGCAATGATGTCACGGTGTCCAAATCTGGCAAACAGCCAGCCAAACTTGATCGGATGGTGCCAAACTGGCTGGATAAGGCTTGAAAGGCACACCAAACATTGCCAAACATGACCAAATGTCTTGAAAATGATGTAAGAGATGCTTACATAATCAACCTCACAGCCAAACTTTGTGCAATTGCCTTGAAATTGGTGATGCACCAAGTCGGACCAAGAATATTCTCTATGATATGTCATGTGATAAGTGTGCACAGACCACCTGTTAGGTAAAATAAACATTATTAGTCATTTATTCCAGTTTATTTATTTCAAAAATCTCTCAATACGGATTATTTAGTGTGTATTTCAAACATTCTACCGCATTTGGTAAGTAACATAACGGTGTGACTATAGCTATGTGACACCATTTTAAAGCCCCGATTTTTCTGAGAATTACGCAATTTATTTCAAGGCAATCCGATAAAAACTGAGCCACGTAGCAAATTATCATGTTACAAGTTCTTACGTAGTAAAAGAACTTGTTTTCCGGGGGAAAACGCACTACAAAATTGACCAAACCACTTCCTAACGGTAACGATGGAAATTCTCCCACTGCTATAGTGACCCTGCACAGTTTCTGTATCTCAGCCAATACTGGGCCGATTTCTATGATTTTGGTATCAAAAAATTCGTAAAAATCAGGGCTTTCATGTGGCATGGGTATCCAGGCACGATCAGGTCATGTGACTCGCTCACACGGCCCAAAAGCGCGAATTTGTGCGAATTTAGCCTTGAAACTGATTTCCATGAGCTAGATATGGTGAAGTATGTTGCCCAGACCAGTCTAGGATAATGTCCAAATATTTACATTTGTTTTGCAATGATGTCACGGTGTCCAAATCTGGCAAACAGCCAGCCAAACTTGATCGGATGGTGCCAAACTGGCTGGATAAGGCTTGAAAGGCACACCAAACATTGCCAAACATGACCAAATGTCTTGAAAATGATGTAAGAGATGCTTACATAATCAACCTCACAGCCAAACTTTGTGCAATTGCCTTGAAATTGGTGATGCACCAAGTCGGACCAAGAATATTCTCTATGATATGTCATGTGATAAGTGTGCACAGACCACCTGTTAGGTAAAATAAACATTATTAGTCATTTATTCCAGTTTATTTATTTCAAAAATCTCTCAATACGGATTATTTAGTGTGTATTTCAAACATTCTACCGCATTTGGTAAGTAACATAACGGTGTGACTATAGCTATGTGACACCATTTTAAAGCCCCGATTTTTCTGAGAATTACGCAATTTATTTCAAGGCAATCCGATAAAAACTGAGCCACGTAGCAAATTATCATGTTACAAGTTCTTACGTAGTAAAAGAACTTGTTTTCCGGGGGAAAACGCACTACAAAATTGACCAAACCACTTCCTAACGGTAACGATGGAAATTCTCCCACTGCTATAGTGACCCTGCACAGTTTCTGTATCTCAGCCAATACTGGGCCGATTTCTATGATTTTGGTATCAAAAAATTCGTAAAAATCAGGGCTTTCATGTGGCATGGGTATCCAGGCACGATCAGGTCATGTGACTCGCTCACACGGCCCAAAAGCGCGAATTTGTGCGAATTTAGCCTTGAAACTGATTTCCATGAGCTAGATATGGTGAAGTATGTTGCCCAGACCAGTCTAGGATAATGTCCAAATATTTACATTTGTTTTGCAATGATGTCACGGTGTCCAAATCTGGCAAACAGCCAGCCAAACTTGATCGGATGGTGCCAAACTGGCTGGATAAGGCTTGAAAGGCACACCAAACATTGCCAAACATGACCAAATGTCTTGAAAATGATGTAAGAGATGCTTACATAATCAACCTCACAGCCAAACTTTGTGCAATTGCCTTGAAATTGGTGATGCACCAAGTCGGACCAAGAATATTCTCTATGATATGTCATGTGATAAGTGTGCACAGACCACCTGTTAGGTAAAATAAACATTATTAGTCATTTATTCCAGTTTATTTATTTCAAAAATCTCTCAATACGGATTATTTAGTGTGTATTTCAAACATTCTACCGCATTTGGTAAGTAACATAACGGTGTGACTATAGCTATGTGACACCATTTTAAAGCCCCGATTTTTCTGAGAATTACGCAATTTATTTCAAGGCAATCCGATAAAAACTGAGCCACGTAGCAAATTATCATGTTACAAGTTCTTACGTAGTAAAAGAACTTGTTTTCCGGGGGAAAACGCACTACAAAATTGACCAAACCACTTCCTAACGGTAACGATGGAAATTCTCCCACTGCTATAGTGACCCTGCACAGTTTCTGTATCTCAGCCAATACTGGGCCGATTTCTATGATTTTGGTATCAAAAAATTCGTAAAAATCAGGGCTTTCATGTGGCATGGGTATCCAGGCACGATCAGGTCATGTGACTCGCTCACACGGCCCAAAAGCGCGAATTTGTGCGAATTTAGCCTTGAAACTGATTTCCATGAGCTAGATATGGTGAAGTATGTTGCCCAGACCAGTCTAGGATAATGTCCAAATATTTACATTTGTTTTGCAATGATGTCACGGTGTCCAAATCTGGCAAACAGCCAGCCAAACTTGATCGGATGGTGCCAAACTGGCTGGATAAGGCTTGAAAGGCACACCAAACATTGCCAAACATGACCAAATGTCTTGAAAATGATGTAAGAGATGCTTACATAATCAACCTCACAGCCAAACTTTGTGCAATTGCCTTGAAATTGGTGATGCACCAAGTCGGACCAAGAATATTCTCTATGATATGTCATGTGATAAGTGTGCACAGACCACCTGTTAGGTAAAATAAACATTATTAGTCATTTATTCCAGTTTATTTATTTCAAAAATCTCTCAATACGGATTATTTAGTGTGTATTTCAAACATTCTACCGCATTTGGTAAGTAACATAACGGTGTGACTATAGCTATGTGACACCATTTTAAAGCCCCGATTTTTCTGAGAATTACGCAATTTATTTCAAGGCAATCCGATAAAAACTGAGCCACGTAGCAAATTATCATGTTACAAGTTCTTACGTAGTAAAAGAACTTGTTTTCCGGGGGAAAACGCACTACAAAATTGACCAAACCACTTCCTAACGGTAACGATGGAAATTCTCCCACTGCTATAGTGACCCTGCACAGTTTCTGTATCTCAGCCAATACTGGGCCGATTTCTATGATTTTGGTATCAAAAAATTCGTAAAAATCAGGGCTTTCATGTGGCATGGGTATCCAGGCACGATCAGGTCATGTGACTCGCTCACACGGCCCAAAAGCGCGAATTTGTGCGAATTTAGCCTTGAAACTGATTTCCATGAGCTAGATATGGTGAAGTATGTTGCCCAGACCAGTCTAGGATAATGTCCAAATATTTACATTTGTTTTGCAATGATGTCACGGTGTCCAAATCTGGCAAACAGCCAGCCAAACTTGATCGGATGGTGCCAAACTGGCTGGATAAGGCTTGAAAGGCACACCAAACATTGCCAAACATGACCAAATGTCTTGAAAATGATGTAAGAGATGCTTACATAATCAACCTCACAGCCAAACTTTGTGCAATTGCCTTGAAATTGGTGATGCACCAAGTCGGACCAAGAATATTCTCTATGATATGTCATGTGATAAGTGTGCACAGACCACCTGTTAGGTAAAATAAACATTATTAGTCATTTATTCCAGTTTATTTATTTCAAAAATCTCTCAATACGGATTATTTAGTGTGTATTTCAAACATTCTACCGCATTTGGTAAGTAACATAACGGTGTGACTATAGCTATGTGACACCATTTTAAAGCCCCGATTTTTCTGAGAATTACGCAATTTATTTCAAGGCAATCCGATAAAAACTGAGCCACGTAGCAAATTATCATGTTACAAGTTCTTACGTAGTAAAAGAACTTGTTTTCCGGGGGAAAACGCACTACAAAATTGACCAAACCACTTCCTAACGGTAACGATGGAAATTCTCCCACTGCTATAGTGACCCTGCACAGTTTCTGTATCTCAGCCAATACTGGGCCGATTTCTATGATTTTGGTATCAAAAAATTCGTAAAAATCAGGGCTTTCATGTGGCATGGGTATCCAGGCACGATCAGGTCATGTGACTCGCTCACACGGCCCAAAAGCGCGAATTTGTGCGAATTTAGCCTTGAAACTGATTTCCATGAGCTAGATATGGTGAAGTATGTTGCCCAGACCAGTCTAGGATAATGTCCAAATATTTACATTTGTTTTGCAATGATGTCACGGTGTCCAAATCTGGCAAACAGCCAGCCAAACTTGATCGGATGGTGCCAAACTGGCTGGATAAGGCTTGAAAGGCACACCAAACATTGCCAAACATGACCAAATGTCTTGAAAATGATGTAAGAGATGCTTACATAATCAACCTCACAGCCAAACTTTGTGCAATTGCCTTGAAATTGGTGATGCACCAAGTCGGACCAAGAATATTCTCTATGATATGTCATGTGATAAGTGTGCACAGACCACCTGTTAGGTAAAATAAACATTATTAGTCATTTATTCCAGTTTATTTATTTCAAAAATCTCTCAATACGGATTATTTAGTGTGTATTTCAAACATTCTACCGCATTTGGTAAGTAACATAACGGTGTGACTATAGCTATGTGACACCATTTTAAAGCCCCGATTTTTCTGAGAATTACGCAATTTATTTCAAGGCAATCCGATAAAAACTGAGCCACGTAGCAAATTATCATGTTACAAGTTCTTACGTAGTAAAAGAACTTGTTTTCCGGGGGAAAACGCACTACAAAATTGACCAAACCACTTCCTAACGGTAACGATGGAAATTCTCCCACTGCTATAGTGACCCTGCACAGTTTCTGTATCTCAGCCAATACTGGGCCGATTTCTATGATTTTGGTATCAAAAAATTCGTAAAAATCAGGGCTTTCATGTGGCATGGGTATCCAGGCACGATCAGGTCATGTGACTCGCTCACACGGCCCAAAAGCGCGAATTTGTGCGAATTTAGCCTTGAAACTGATTTCCATGAGCTAGATATGGTGAAGTATGTTGCCCAGACCAGTCTAGGATAATGTCCAAATATTTACATTTGTTTTGCAATGATGTCACGGTGTCCAAATCTGGCAAACAGCCAGCCAAACTTGATCGGATGGTGCCAAACTGGCTGGATAAGGCTTGAAAGGCACACCAAACATTGCCAAACATGACCAAATGTCTTGAAAATGATGTAAGAGATGCTTACATAATCAACCTCACAGCCAAACTTTGTGCAATTGCCTTGAAATTGGTGATGCACCAAGTCGGACCAAGAATATTCTCTATGATATGTCATGTGATAAGTGTGCACAGACCACCTGTTAGGTAAAATAAACATTATTAGTCATTTATTCCAGTTTATTTATTTCAAAAATCTCTCAATACGGATTATTTAGTGTGTATTTCAAACATTCTACCGCATTTGGTAAGTAACATAACGGTGTGACTATAGCTATGTGACACCATTTTAAAGCCCCGATTTTTCTGAGAATTACGCAATTTATTTCAAGGCAATCCGATAAAAACTGAGCCACGTAGCAAATTATCATGTTACAAGTTCTTACGTAGTAAAAGAACTTGTTTTCCGGGGGAAAACGCACTACAAAATTGACCAAACCACTTCCTAACGGTAACGATGGAAATTCTCCCACTGCTATAGTGACCCTGCACAGTTTCTGTATCTCAGCCAATACTGGGCCGATTTCTATGATTTTGGTATCAAAAAATTCGTAAAAATCAGGGCTTTCATGTGGCATGGGTATCCAGGCACGATCAGGTCATGTGACTCGCTCACACGGCCCAAAAGCGCGAATTTGTGCGAATTTAGCCTTGAAACTGATTTCCATGAGCTAGATATGGTGAAGTATGTTGCCCAGACCAGTCTAGGATAATGTCCAAATATTTACATTTGTTTTGCAATGATGTCACGGTGTCCAAATCTGGCAAACAGCCAGCCAAACTTGATCGGATGGTGCCAAACTGGCTGGATAAGGCTTGAAAGGCACACCAAACATTGCCAAACATGACCAAATGTCTTGAAAATGATGTAAGAGATGCTTACATAATCAACCTCACAGCCAAACTTTGTGCAATTGCCTTGAAATTGGTGATGCACCAAGTCGGACCAAGAATATTCTCTATGATATGTCATGTGATAAGTGTGCACAGACCACCTGTTAGGTAAAATAAACATTATTAGTCATTTATTCCAGTTTATTTATTTCAAAAATCTCTCAATACGGATTATTTAGTGTGTATTTCAAACATTCTACCGCATTTGGTAAGTAACATAACGGTGTGACTATAGCTATGTGACACCATTTTAAAGCCCCGATTTTTCTGAGAATTACGCAATTTATTTCAAGGCAATCCGATAAAAACTGAGCCACGTAGCAAATTATCATGTTACAAGTTCTTACGTAGTAAAAGAACTTGTTTTCCGGGGGAAAACGCACTACAAAATTGACCAAACCACTTCCTAACGGTAACGATGGAAATTCTCCCACTGCTATAGTGACCCTGCACAGTTTCTGTATCTCAGCCAATACTGGGCCGATTTCTATGATTTTGGTATCAAAAAATTCGTAAAAATCAGGGCTTTCATGTGGCATGGGTATCCAGGCACGATCAGGTCATGTGACTCGCTCACACGGCCCAAAAGCGCGAATTTGTGCGAATTTAGCCTTGAAACTGATTTCCATGAGCTAGATATGGTGAAGTATGTTGCCCAGACCAGTCTAGGATAATGTCCAAATATTTACATTTGTTTTGCAATGATGTCACGGTGTCCAAATCTGGCAAACAGCCAGCCAAACTTGATCGGATGGTGCCAAACTGGCTGGATAAGGCTTGAAAGGCACACCAAACATTGCCAAACATGACCAAATGTCTTGAAAATGATGTAAGAGATGCTTACATAATCAACCTCACAGCCAAACTTTGTGCAATTGCCTTGAAATTGGTGATGCACCAAGTCGGACCAAGAATATTCTCTATGATATGTCATGTGATAAGTGTGCACAGACCACCTGTTAGGTAAAATAAACATTATTAGTCATTTATTCCAGTTTATTTATTTCAAAAATCTCTCAATACGGATTATTTAGTGTGTATTTCAAACATTCTACCGCATTTGGTAAGTAACATAACGGTGTGACTATAGCTATGTGACACCATTTTAAAGCCCCGATTTTTCTGAGAATTACGCAATTTATTTCAAGGCAATCCGATAAAAACTGAGCCACGTAGCAAATTATCATGTTACAAGTTCTTACGTAGTAAAAGAACTTGTTTTCCGGGGGAAAACGCACTACAAAATTGACCAAACCACTTCCTAACGGTAACGATGGAAATTCTCCCACTGCTATAGTGACCCTGCACAGTTTCTGTATCTCAGCCAATACTGGGCCGATTTCTATGATTTTGGTATCAAAAAATTCGTAAAAATCAGGGCTTTCATGTGGCATGGGTAT
The DNA here is from genome assembly GCA_023014345.1 of Galerina sulciceps. Classification (NCBI taxonomy): domain Eukaryota; kingdom Fungi; phylum Basidiomycota; class Agaricomycetes; order Agaricales; family Galerinaceae; genus Galerina; species Galerina sulciceps. Next base: position 2,164,600 of record JAEDXJ010000001.1, read on the forward strand.
CCAGGCACGATCAGGTCATGTGACTCGCTCACACGGCCCAAAAGCGCGAATTTGTGCGAATTTAGCCTTGAAACTGATTTCCATGAGCTAGATATGGTGAAGTATGTTGCCCAGACCAGTCTAGGATAATGTCCAAATATTTACATTTGTTTTGCAATGATGTCACGGTGTCCAAATCTGGCAAACAGCCAGCCAAACTTGATCGGATGGTGCCAAACTGGCTGGATAAGGCTTGAAAGGCACACCAAACATTGCCAAACATGACCAAATGTCTTGAAAATGATGTAAGAGATGCTTACATAATCAACCTCACAGCCAAACTTTGTGCAATTGCCTTGAAATTGGTGATGCACCAAGTCGGACCAAGAATATTCTCTATGATATGTCATGTGATAAGTGTGCACAGACCACCTGTTAGGTAAAATAAACATTATTAGTCATTTATTCCAGTTTATTTATTTCAAAAATCTCTCAATACGGATTATTTAGTGTGTATTTCAAACATTCTACCGCATTTGGTAAGTAACATAACGGTGTGACTATAGCTATGTGACACCATTTTAAAGCCCCGATTTTTCTGAGAATTACGCAATTTATTTCAAGGCAATCCGATAAAAACTGAGCCACGTAGCAAATTATCATGTTACAAGTTCTTACGTAGTAAAAGAACTTGTTTTCCGGGGGAAAACGCACTACAAAATTGACCAAACCACTTCCTAACGGTAACGATGGAAATTCTCCCACTGCTATAGTGACCCTGCACAGTTTCTGTATCTCAGCCAATACTGGGCCGATTTCTATGATTTTGGTATCAAAAAATTCGTAAAAATCAGGGCCTTCCTGGTCACGTGACCAGGCCAATTTGGTACCGTTAGAAAGCCCTGATTTTTCTCGATTTTTCGAGCCCCTGATCATCTAAATTGGTCCAGAATTGAGCGGACTGTGAATTATTCACTATATTTATTATTTAAAAGGTCGGAGCAAAGTAAGAACTTGTTTTTGCCATGCGCAGCAATGGCTTCTGGCCAAGTGGATGAGTTACGGCGCTTGTTGGAAGACCTGTTGGAATTTGAACGGGTAGTTTGCTCTCATGCTTCACTCCAGTCTTCACGATTATCCTCGTTCTTGGGTCACCCTGGTCGCCACGTACCTTTCGCAAATCTGACATTTCTTGAAATTTCTATGCCCCCTGGAGATGACGCAGTATTAAAGGACCTTTGCCAACAAGCCCTTCGCTTCACAAGTCTCTATCAACTGGTCCTTCGTTGTTTGCCTGGAACTGATTTTGGTGGCATGGTTTCGACCTGGGAACCCATGGTTACCATTCACGTTCTGACGATCATCTATGGTGATGGGGTAGGTTTTCTTTTCTTTTTCTGCCAACATTCTACTTACTTATTTCATGCTAAGCAATTCGATGACGACGACGATGACGAGGACTACGATGACGAGGACAACAATGACGAGGACAACGAGGACAACGAGGACGACAACGAGGACAACGAGGACAACGATGAGGACAACGAGGACAACGACGAGAACAATGAGGACAGTGACGAGAACGACGAGGACAACGACAAGGACAACGACAAAGACGACTCCAATAACGACCGCTGCAGTTCTAGTCATCCGCCTTGGAGGTCCACTTTGTTATGAGTCCTTTGATTTATCAAAGACTCATTCTTTATAAACCCAGAACTTAGTTCAAGAATTGATTCATTGATTCATTGATCATTCAATACCGCGGAAAAAAATTTCCCAAAAAGGAAATTTTTCACAAAATGATAGATTTAGGTTTCTTGATTATACATATGAAAATGTCATGTGACCAGCTATTTCCATCCCTGAGATATTGACCTTTTAAGGCCAAAAATCACAAAAGAGTCGGCTTTTTTCGAGTATTTTGCAATTTTCTCAATAAGGAAGGCAGCTAGTCACATGATTTTGACAGTTCTGGGATTTTCAAATCATTTTCCACAACTTTGTTTTTTTTTTTCCTAAAATGGAAATATTTCCAAATTGGGTAGCTTTCTAAGCATTCTTCAATGTGCAATTATATAGCTGAATTTTCAATATATTTCTTCCAAAAAAATTGTAAAATTAGCAGAAAAATCAGAACTATATTTTAGTAGTTTTTGTAGACAGGTCATGTGACTTTAAAGATGCTAAATCTAGAATTTATAGTTTACTCATTGAATTTTTATTATTATTTACCCTTTAAAAACACTGAAAGACTGAAAAAAAATTGAAAAGGACTCATACATGCCATGCGCAGCAGTGGCCCACTCACCCAAGTGGGCCAGTGGCATTCGAAAGTTCTCTAGCCTTCAGGCACTGAACCTCCACACCCACGTTGACCTAAAAATATATTCCAGAGCGCACGAAATGGAATTGGTTAACGCCATGGCCTCCAAATCAAAGGTTGAGAGGATTTCACTTCGATATGTCAGGTATTTAGCGGGCGCCTCCATCTCTGCAGTGGCACATTTTGGAAGAGAGTCACAAGGAGGGGATTTTGGTGAATGGGCTTTCATACCTCAGATTGTAGAATGACAGATCTTCCCAAATAAAAACCAAAATTGCTGAAAATTTATTTTATTTGAAAAAAGACAGCCCGTACAACCTTTTTTGGTCTATTTGACTCTTAAAGACTCAAATTTCTAAGAAATTCTCCCTGTATTTTCAACTTTTTATCTGATAATCCCTACGCCCTCTTTCTGCTGCCATTATGATATGGCATCTCCAACCACGGCCTTGATGTTGCTATTTCGGTGGTCTCCTGAGCTCACTTAGCCCAGTCAGCAGTGCTCGTCGAGGGTGACCGAAGACGGTGCACACGCATATGCCGAGCCACGCTGGCACCTCGGGCGTGAGTCTCTGTATTACAATCATCCCAGCTATCACCATCACTGACAACTCACATCCACAGCACGGCCCGCGTTGTCCTTCTCGCCGTGTCATGCACCCTCTAACGTCGAGATCAGCTGCATCAGCCAAGTTCACAGGTCGATGCCAGCACCCATGAGTCGTCTCCCACACGACTGCTCGGACCCATTGGCACGGTGTTCCCCCGCTCGATCGACATACAGGATACAACCGCAGGGCTTTTGATGACCTGGTGCAGGTGCGTTCATACTTTAAGCTCCCCTTCCCATTTCTTACATCTATCTTGCCATCTGTAGCACCACGGCATGCGCGACCCAACTTTTCGCTGCTCCCGCTCGCGATTTCCCAGACGAGGTTTCAGCCGTCATTACCGACCTCACGCACCCCCACAATGTCATCGATGAATGTCAAATCCGACATAAGCAGCCCTACTTTGCATGAATTCCGCTTGTCGCCTGCCCGATCAGACGCATTGGCCGAGGGCAATGTTCGGGGAAATAACCAAGCCCGAACATGAACAAACTCACTTTCGTTATGACTCTTTGGTGTGTTTGAGTTTTTATTCACGTTCAATGCTTGCCCAAGTATTTTTAGGACCTGAAAGTCCCCGCTTAAAGCTCATGAAGCACGGCTCACATTGTGTCGTGTCAACAAGCCTTTGCAATCACTGCTGTCGTAAACTACATCTCCCTGCACACCCCTTCGATGGCGAACGAGATTTGACCACTGTCCCGCCTGTGCTTCCTTGTCGATGCAATTGGCGGTTCATTCGTTGGCTGTATAAGAGTGCAGTTGAGTTATGTTGGGCACCAGCTGCGTCCCATTTATTACCCCTTTGTCTCGTGCGCAGTGTACGTAGTATGTTATTTTTCCTTACTGACCGTGCTAGATTGTTCATAATTAAAAAAAAGAATTGGGACTCATAAATGCCTGCAATCTCCTACGAAGCTAGTTATGGACCGGTTACCCGGATTGTTTTCGGTACCGTTGGTGGCTGTACAGTGTCCGTCTGGACAGATACTGTACAGCCACCTACATAACCCTAACCTATATTTTTAGGCTCCGAAGATCGGAATCCAGCTGAAGTTTAGAATAGAAACCTTACTCTTTTTTCTTCCTTCAACCTTGACGACTCTTCTATTTTCTTGATGGCTGATACTTCACTTTCCTCTGAACCTGTCCATCCGAGTATTTGCCCCTTTTTCTCTACTTTGGAGGTTTACAAGTTGACCTTTACTAGGTACTCCTTGTCCTTTGAGATCCGGTTCTTTGTTAATTGCTGGTTACCCTTGGGAGACTGACGGGCTGGCTGCAAACTCTTACGCTCAGCTTTTTGAAGGGAACATGATGTTCCAGGCAAGTTTGATACTTGGTAGACCTCAAGGGACGTTCGGCTCACCCTGAATTTGAACTTTAGTCGTTGGCACAGGCTGCAGACAAGTTTGAAGGCCCTTTCATTAAACAAGTTGTCCTAGAAGACCTCTATCTCTCTCAGCAGCTTCTCTTAGAATCTTCCCCTGTTGAAGACAATGCAGGAAGCTCTGCCTTGATACTTTATAAGGCCAAACCTCAACAGATGAGGAGAACGTTTTCAGAGTTGACAATTTTACTCTCTGTTTATCGCATCCTGGATGTGGGGCTCAAACTCGCCAACAAGGAGGTGAAAGTCCCCGTCCCCCAGCATAAAAAGCTTGAACTTCCCAGGTTGAACTTCAAGGTAAGTCGATAAGGTTTTCCCTTCAGTCACATAACTAATGAATCACCAGTACGCAGGGCATTTAGAAGACTGGCGAGCAATTTTAATGGACGCACGCAACTGTTTCCATAGTTTTGATCAAGTAGAAGCCATGTCCGTTGACGTAGACGACGTTTCTGTTCACCTCCAATCGCTCCGCTACTTAAATGTCCTTCAGAAAACTGATAAGGGTACAGCTATGCTTTGGAATCTGCATGACGCCTCTACGCATCTCCGTTACATGATAACCCATGACTTTGCCTCGGATCCCGTGGCTTCTAAGGTACCTGATCTTCCGGAACATATGAGACTGCTTTACTTGCCTCCAGGAATGTAAGTATATTCATCCTAAACATTGTTCAGTAAGTTCTGGAGCTGAATTCGTAACAGGGATGTAGGCGTTAGCAATGACGAATCTAAAGAATTTGATGTAGTCATGAACCTATGTGATCGTAGCAGCCTGCGTCAAAGTCTTCAATCGGCGTTATTCATTTCACCAATCCTTTTGTTTATGCCGATTAAGCTTCGTGCTTCAAGTTGGGAGCGTAAAGAGTTTTTGCATGTGAGAACTTATTCCCACCATACTTTTATAAGGCTTATGTTTGAGTTATTTAGGTCGGCAAGGCTTTAGGAAATCAGAAGCCTCCACTTTTACAAAGGGTTGAAACAGAAATTTGGATGATTTTGTTCAAGTTAGCCCTAGGGTCTCTGCAGCCCTACTTCGCAATGAAACAGCTATGGGAGAAGCTTCCCTGGTTAGAAATTGAAAGAATGGATGTCTTGACTTTAGAGTTTTTTAAGCCAGGTATGCCTTTTTCTTCTCCTATGTGGACACTTTATTTTTATAATTGACTTGTTTATTAGACCTGCTCTTAAAGTCAACACTACCTTCTTTAGGGGAATTTTACTTTGAAAATGCAGTTTCTATAGAATGGCCAAGGGCTTCCAGCCTACAGCCAAATCCTCCAGTATCACCAGCACCAGCTTCTCCTCCTCCATCTGAGATCAATTTAGAATCCATGGATTCTCTTTCAGAGCGTGCTCCACAGACAGCTCTGGACCCTGAGCAACTTTCAGGAGAAAGACTGAACAATGAATTGGAATCCTCTGGTGACAATCCGAAGACTGGTGAGAAGGCGAAGAAGACAGGTGGGAAGACTAAAGGTATATATATTTGTTGTGTCTAATGATCTCACTCTTATCCGCTCTCCCTCCTTCCTTCAGATGCCTCGCTTACTAGAATAGCTAGAGAAGATTCAAAATCAATTTCTGGAATATACAAGTCCATGCTATACAGCATAGCAATACTGTGATAAATCAAGAAATCAAAATTGTAATTCTAAATATACATTGGCTATCCAAATTTCAAATCCTATATATCAACTTGGTGTAGTGGGCCATTGCTGCACATGGCATTATGAGTCTTTTTTTTTCTAGGAGTCCAACTTAGAATATAATGAAAATACAAAGAATAATGTGTAGCACGCTCAATTTTGGGCCAAATAATATAATATTATACTCGTTTTGTAGGAATTTTCAATGTGGTCATTTTAAGTATAAAATGACCCTGTCACATGACATGTAGGGGGGCAAAAAATGAGATTTATTGGTGGCAAAATGATGAAATTTGGCCAGGAATTGGCTGAGATATTGACAAATGTTTGTAATAGGAAGGTCTTTACCGCGGTGTTGATGGATGAATCAATGAATCAATGAATCAAATTTTGGCCTAAGTCCTGGGTTTATAAAGAATGAGTTTTGATAAATCAAAGACTCATAACTTATCAACTTTTAGTTTACCAAGTGATAGTCCTATCATAGGGCAACACTATAATTCACAGAGTATTTGAAGATGTCCACCACAATTTACTGATTGTATATAGAATATGACTACAAGATATATAGAAGTCCACAGAGGTCAACTTTATTGTAAAGTAGATTTCTTCAAACTCAAGCTATATCCAGCTGAATGAGTTTTCAAAAAAAAAAAAAAAAAAAAAAATCCATTAATAGAAATTTCCATTTTTAGAGTATTACTATTTTTGGACATTTCTCTTATTTAGACAATTCCTTTTTTTAGAAAGTAAGCTAAAAATACATTGATGTTTAAATTTGGTTTTTAGATAAGTTTTTATTTTTAGACACATTTCCTTTTATAGACAATTCCCTTATTTGGAAAGTAAACTATTTTTACATTGAGGTCTAAATTTAGTTTTAAGCACAATTTCTATTTTTAGATTTATTTCCTTTTATAGATAATTTTCCTTTTTAGAAGGTTATTCTAATTTTACTTCAACACCTAAATTTAGTTTTTGACAGTTAGTTCTATTTTTAGATCACAAGTTATTTTTAGTAATAGATGTCCCTTTTTGGAAATCTATTTACTAAATTAGGTAAATACACTTGATTGTGCTCCAGTTCAGTCAAATCTAAACCAATTTAGATGATCAAAGCCTTGAAAATTTGAGAAAAATCAGGGCTTTCTAATGATACCAAATGTGCCTGGTCATGTAACCAAGAAAGCTCTGATTTTTGCAATTTTTTTGATACTAAAGTTATAAAAATTGGCCTAGTAATGGCTGAAATACAGAAACTGTGCAGGGTCACTATGACAGTGGGAGAATTTCTATTGTTTGCATTAGGAAGTGGTTTGGTCAATTTTGTAAATATAATGACATGGTGTTTCTAGTAGAGTTTAGAAAGGATAGAGCAAATGTAAAGAACACAGTGGTGTTAAGAACTGTTATATACTATGCACACCTCCGACCTCAATCTGACCTATTCTGACCTTCAGACTGGACTTAGACACAAAGATTAGTTTACGGACTTATTAGTACCTTATGGACTCAAGTAGATACTTATCAACTGTTTTGAACCTTAAGTAACTTCCATGTAGTGTACCCATCCCTGACACATATCCCAACCCTGATCCGACTTTAGGTATAAATACATAGTCTACATTTGTTTGTATTTCAATTCAAATATTGTTTATTCATTGATTCATGCTTTACTTTTCTTATGTGCGCTCACTCTCTCTGACTCTATTTCGACTTCCTCAAAATTCAGGACAAGTTTAGGTCAACGAGGCACAATACATACGTTGAAGCCAAAGTTCCAATCCTACGTCATAGTCTGGTATCTAGTCCAACCCTCTGACTGTTCACCAACATAGTCATAACGTGGTTCCTCTCGATCTATAACTAGTATAATACTTAACAAGAACCAAGCCTAGGGGGACTGACGTTCCATCAGACAAATAGAATATCAGAATAGAAGGTGGACAGAACAGAGTCATGGAACAGAAAGAAATTGGACAGAGTTTTGGCCTCAGCTTTGAACTGTGCCATGCTTAACAATGTGCCCCAATTTTGAAAGAAACAGACAGCATGATACCCTAAGACAGAATCTCGGACAACACGATAGAGTGGAGGATTCTTAGATGCAAAGATGTTCCAGTAGAATAACTAATATTCAAACTGACATTATCATGTGGACATATAATGAGAATCAAAAGAGAAATGAATGTAGATCCTACTGCAAGTCAAAACTATAAATACTAACTAGCATGTAGTACAAAGAGTCCAGAATGATAAAATATACAAATAGTATACAGCAGATAGAAAAGGCATAGCAGATATAAAGAGTACAACAAATATTCACTGGCAGATAGAAATCAGATGCTTACAAACTGTAATCTGCTAACATGGTCATTGTGTCAGCTACTTCTACTATGTCCACCACTATACTTGCCCATTCTCCAACATCTCTGGACGCAAGTTCCCTGTATGTTTTTCCACACCAATGCAGACTATAAACTATTGTAGTCTGTACACATTCGATTTCCATCTGTCCACTAGACACTATGTCTGCTGGTCACTATGTCTGCTGCACAATTGTAAGAACAACCTTGAGCCAGGGTGCCAGAGACAAAGAGTCAGGCAGAGCAGCAGACTAGCAGGAAGACACAAAGATTTATTTTATTAGGTTCAACCAGCCTATGCCAGGTCAGTTTACCAACCAGATGCATATCAAATGGTCTACAACATCATTATCATGTATTTTGCTAAAGTCTCTAATTACATAATACTGGTTTAGCTTATATCTCAATAGGAAATATGTTTGATGACATCATTTATATCCTATAAATATCTATAAATAGACTTTTCTTTTATGAAAATAAATACCTATACACTGACAGGGCTTGTTTGTGCTTTAGACATGTGGAAAATGGAGATAGAGGGACAATTCAAGTGGATTCAGGGTTGCCTTGATGGTTATGTCATCTTTTATTAGAGGTGCAAGAGAATCCGAGAACATTTTACATCAGTATGTTTTTCGTGGACGTGATATAAGCTTATTCTTAGGTAAGACATGCCTGAATTCTCTCCACTACTGATGAGATGTTGTAATCTGCTATACGACCCTGAATCCATCAAAATTATGGCTGTACCTCCTTTCTTCATTGAGATATAAGCCAATACTTGATTTAGCAAATAGATTTCCAAAAAAAGACATCTGTTACTAAAAATAACTTGTAATCTAAAAATAGAACTGATTGTCAAAACTAAATTTAGATGTTGAAGTAAAATTAGAGTGACCTTCTAAAAAAGGAAATTATCTATAAAAGGAAATAAATCTAAAAATAGAAACTGTTTTTAAAACTAAATTTAGACTTCAATGTAAAAAAATATCCTACTTTCCAAATAAGGGAATTGTCTATAAAAGGAAATGCATCTAAAAATAGAAACTTATCTAAAATTAAATTTAGACATCAATGTATTTTTGGCTTACTTTCTAAAAAAGGGAATTGTCTAAATAAGGAAATATCCAAAAATAGTAGTATTCTAAAAATGGAAATTTCTATTAATGGATTTTTTTTTTTTTTTTTTTTTTTTTGAAAAAAAATATTTTTATACTCATTGAGCTGTATATAGCCTGGTTATGCATTGGGCAGTGAAGCGCTATGTATGATCAGTGAGTTTATAAAGTTTTATCATAGAAATTGTATTCAATGATGTCTTAATGAAATACAAGTTGATAAATACATATAAAGTAGATCTTCATATATGCTGTGTAAATTGCAGTGGATTCTTCATATGCTTTGTAAGTTGCAGTGAGGTCCTATGTATTATCAGTGAGTTGCAGTAGATCCATATATGGAATCTGTAGTTGTAGTAAAGTCTTATATATGGTCAATAAGTTATACATTAATGAAGCTCTGTGGACTCTTATATGTTACAAGTTCTTACATAGTAAAAACTTGTTTATTGGCCTGCAAAACAGACACTTTGGCTTCTAACAGAAACATTAGAAATTCTCCCACTGCTAAAGTGATTTCTGTATCTCAGCCAATACTTGGCCGATTTTTATGATTTTAATATCAAAAAATTTGTAAAAATCAGGGCTTTCCTGGTTACATAACCAGGAATATTTAATACCATTAGAAAGCCCTGATTTTTCTCAATTTTTAAAGCCTTTGATCATTTAAAATGGTCCAGATTTGAGCAGACTGTGAATTATTCACTGTATTTATCATTTAAAAGGTTGGAGCAAAGTAAGAACTTGTTTTTGCCATGCGCAGCAATAGCCCCTGGCAAAATAGTTAGTGAGTGGTAGTCAAATTCTGTATATGGCTAATTATGTAGCTAGCCAATGTATATATAATATTAAAATTTTGATTTTTTGGTTTATCACAGTATTGCTATGCTGTATAGCATGGACTTTACATTTTAGAATCTGGTTTTGAATCTTTTCTAGCTATTCTAGTAAGCCTGCAATAACCAAAATAATTTTTTGAAAAAAGGACCCCTGACATCCCTCATGAATAATATTGTCACATTCTTAAAACAAATTGTTAAACTTATAATTTCATTCATAAAAATTTTATATAATTTTCTATCTTTTTCAATATTTTTTCAATAATTTTTATTTTTTATAGCTGGCTGCTTTTATTTATTATTATTATTGTTCACCCCCCTCGAGGTATCTTTAAAACTCATAATTAAACCTCCTTCAAGGTACCTCAGGTCGGGCCACTGAAGTGACCTTTTCAGGTATATCATCAGTTTCTTTTGGTTTCCATACACTTTGTGCCTCATGGACATATGGTCTCCAATAAAATTGCTTAAAAATATGCTGAGTATAATGATCAGGATTTCCTAGTAAATACAAAGACGCCATTGGACTGCCAATTTCAAGCTTTGCAGTTAAAGCATTAACCATTTTTGTCATTAAAGATCGTGCAACTTCTTGCCGATCTGTTGAACCACCAATCATTTCTGAATTTCGTGAAAATATCTGCTTGACTGTATCAAAAATAGAGTATGTAGTTAAACCAGGCTTTGTAACATAGTCTGTTACATATGCAACAATGGCTTTGATAGCTGTTCCTGACAGTAGACTTGTTACATCAGTATTACATCTCATAAGATAAGTAAGTGGTGGTGAAAAAGTATTCATCCATGGTTCGCCTTTTTTAATCTGAAGAGCCCCAGTGAGCGGTTCTACCATAGTTTCTTTGATTACTTCACGTGGAAATCGGGCTCGACATTCACCTTTATTATTTAAACATCCTTTTCGGAGAGATCTTCCATCTTTTGTCTCAGTGGTTGCTCTGCAACTATGATAATTTGATCGACTTAAAATATCATTTGTTGTATTTTTGAAATAATCCCACCATGTTTCTATTTTTTTACAAGCTGAGCATTCAGGTCCTTGACAGGCAGAACATAAAGGTGGAGGTGCTTCTGCCATAGTTTTAGTTGGATCTATGTAACCAGATGTTTTTTCAGTTAATTTGATAAAATCATTTACTTCAGCTAACGTTTTATCAATTGGTTCACCTGCATGAACAGCTTCTAGATATTCAACCATTCTTTTTTGAAAGTCTGAAGGTGTACTTTACCTCCACTCACATGTTCCACATGGACTCCATGTGGAACCTGATATTCTGGTGGACTCCATCTGGACTCCATGTATTCCATGTGGAGTCTATCTAAAATCATATATTCCACCTGCTTGAAGGTGGACTCCACATGGACTCCACATGAAGTCTACATGGACTCCACATGGACTCCACATGGAGGCTATAGACGTCGTCATGACTTGGTTTTTGTGAGGTAAGAGCAATAAAAAAACAACACAAGCAGGAATTGAACCCAAGACTTCATGAAAGTTACAATTACAAGCATTTTAACCACTACACCATTGGTCCTTGCAAATATATCAAACTAATTGCTAAATATACCCCATGGCCCATTATATATATTTTCACATAGCCTACCAGTGGGTAATTCAGGGTCAATAGGGTATCATCGGATTCAGAATTTTAAGGAGATTCCAAATATTGATATGCCATCATTTTTGAAGGGTCCTATTGCTATATTTAGGCTAATTTACATACCGTGGGAACTTTTTGCCAAAAATAGTAACCATGCAGGCTGATCTAAAAATATATATTTTGAAATCATGTGACTAGCTGCTTCCATCGGTGAGAAAAACGCAAAATACTCGAAAAAACGCGAGTCTTTTGAAAATTTTTTTTTTGATTTTCTGTTTTCTTTTTCATAATATATCCAAATAAACATATTTGGTTAGTCACATTGTTTAATTCTATTTATAGATCATATAAATTACTCATTTTGACATTTATTTCTTTGTTTTTCTGTTAAATTATAGACAATGCAATCACAGATTACATAATATTTAGGTAAATTGACTATTGTTTACATAGTAGTCATTTGTAAATTCATAATAGACCCAAACATATTAGATAAGCACTCAAAATTATCAAATTATTTTTTTCAAATTCCATATGGAGTCCATCAAACACCATCAAAGACAAGGTCCACATGGAATTAGGTGGAGTCCACATATTTTCACTCAATTCCATCTGGACTCCATCTGAATTCCACCCAAAGACTCCACTTATTTTGGCTGAGCCACCAGCCAAAAAATATTGGCTTGGACTCCACATGGACTCCACATGAACAGGTGGAAGTAGGTGGAGTCCATATGGAAGATGTGAGTGCAGGTAAAGACCTCGTCTGAAGATTTATTCATTATGCGATTACGGATTTCCTGAGGTGAAAGAGAACCTTTAATCCATAATAAAAGATGAAGATGTAATGTAAGTCTTCCTTGTTGTTCTACAGTGCCATAGTACCCTTCAGTTGTTCCGAACAATCCTGGATGTTTTGTATCGACGCCAAGAACATGCTTTATAAAATTTGTGCACATAAAATGAAAAAACCGAGCAGCTGCAACTGGATTGTTTGCAACAAGTCGGTATGCTTCGTCTGGTAAATATAAATCTGGTTTAAATTCTATATTTTTATCTGCAAAGTATAAACAGATAGGATGTTTGTTATCTGCTGGAGAAAGTGTTATAAACCATGATGGAGCTCCAATATAAGATATCAGAGACCAAATTTCATTTCGCATATGTTTTTTAGCTGATAAAGAGCCTTTGACATGACCACCTATTGCATCTAAATTATTTATTAATTGGTAACAATCTTTTTCAGCTTCACTTTCAGGCTTTACTCTCTCACCAGATGATAGACGTTTACTAAGATCAGCCAAAACTTTAAGATCAATATTAAGCAAACGATTTGCAATATCACCAAAGTAAGATTTTTCTGCTGTGAGAAAACTTCCTGTTGCACTTTGTTGAATTTGTTCATAGTTGAAAGCAATTAGTGGAAAGTTTGGATCAAATTGAAAGCGTTTGTCATGATACATTAAAAAATGTTGTTTTTACACCTATTGAGTGTTTTCCTTGCATAATTTTCTGACCAATACCACCATATCCATATGGAAAAAGCCATGGCATCATTGAAGGAAATAACTGAGGATTTTTAAATATAGATAAAGGATCATTTGAATGACCAACAAATAATATTTTCCCATTGCTAGTTAAATGTTCTAATGCTCGTGCTTTAATTGCTTCTATTGATAAGGTTGAAAATTCTTCACCTGTTAAACCTTGAACTGTAAAAGAACATGGTCCTGATTCAACACCATCTTCATCCTCATTGTCATGAACACTAGTAGCTTCTTTGTCCTTATTAATAATTGATTCACGATAATCAATAACAACAGGACAATCTGACTCGGGATACCGCATGAGATTATCATTTGATATATCAATATCAGCATAGTCAATATGATTGAGCTTTAACCAATTTAAAGCATTTGAAACATAATTCCTACGTACAAGTAATGGTGTACGATGGATATCATCTTTGGTAGGTCGACAAGGTCCTGTAAAAATAAAGGCCAAAATTTCATCAACTTCTTCAAGTGGTGGTGGAAGAATATTATAAATTTTTGGTACTGGATTTTGAAAAGTGATTGCATTTGCTCGCATTTTATAGCGACCAGAAGCAACCTTAATAATACAACGATTGTGTCGAACTTTAGAAATAAGTAGTTTTTCAACATAAGTCAAATCTGACAGAACTTTAGGAACTTCACCAATCCAATAACCATTAGCTAATGCATTAGGTGGAATTTTTTTCTTTTTTAGACAAGTAAGGCAATCAAGACATAATTTTGTACAAGTTTGATCAATGATTGGACCTGAAATATCTGTAATAGGCTCTTCAACTGTCTTTCGTTCCTTTCGACTTACACCTTTCTTACACAAAATACTAAGATCAAGATGACATCCTTCTTTTGAAACCAACTTTTTTAGAGGTTTTAGAAGACCACATATCATACATCCTGCTTCCATTAGATTTTTAGGATCTGAATCTTCAGTGAAGCCTTTAACAATTGTGTGAATAAGACGTCTTGACAATGGTCGTGGAGGAAATATTGGATTGGTATTCTTCTTATTTTTATTCATTTTTCTCTTTCTCCTACATTCTGTGTCTTTCTGTTGTCGTAATTTTTTTTGAGAAGGACCAAGAAATTTATATAATTTTTGACAGCTTTTTTTTATTGCTGCTGTACTTTTTGGACGACTAGTTTGTGGTTTTGAGTTTTTTACTTGAAATATTGTACAATATGATGCACACTCTGATGTACAAATATGTGAAGATAAAACATTTAACAAATCTGATAATGAATATTGACTTATATGATCAATACCATGAAGTTTGGCTATTTTCTTTGCTTGTCCTAAAGTCAAAATATTTTTTAGTAAACCTAGTGGCATACGGCAAATAAAATGATCTTTTCTATCAGCATAATTAGCCATAGTATCATGATATGAGACGTGATTGATATATTTGATAGTGCTTTCAATATCAGTTGGTTTGTTAGGAGGTTGCATTAAGAGATATGGTTGAATATCTGTAATTTTTAAAAGACTATTCCCTCCTCCAATAAAAATATCATGACAATGTTTTATATCTGATAATGTAATATCATTCCATACAGGAAGATATTCATTCAATATCAATAGAATTGAATGCTTGGACAAAGGTCCACTGATATAATTGATCCTTTGAAAGTTATACCAGAAAGTAATTGATAATTGAGAATTATTCACATTATAAATTGTTGTAGTAGCAAAATTTTGTAACAAAATTTGACTATTTGTTAATTCAGGACATGATATATGACTTATTGTGGGTCTGGTATAACAACGATACATTTGATTCTGAAAATCATGTTTTCGCATTTGTGAACGAAGAAATAAGAGATGCAAAAGTTCAATATTGTTAGGAAAAGTATGTGATGTTAAATATACTTGTGCTGCTAAAAAATAAAAATTAAACCAAATTTTAGCGCTTGTTATATCAAAAGTATAAGTTTCCAGTTGCTGTTTTCTGACTTTTCCGAATAATTTGCTATAATCAATTATTCCGTTAGATCTCCAATAATACTTTTTCAATTTTCCAATATGTGTAGACCAAATTTCTGGTATATAAACCGTTGAATGTTGTAGGAATTGACTTCGGTAATTCAAAGCTTCATTTAAAAATGTTGTATCATCAACTGATTCAAAATATAATGCAAAATTATTTGAGCCACTAAAGGCTTCTAACTGAGGTGTTGTATTAAATGCACAAAGTGATATCTCTGAAATAAAAAATAAGTATGCCATAAATTTAGAGTTCAATTTACACGTACGACATCTCAAGTCTTGCCTTTCTTCAGGTTGCCATACTTGCAAATTGCTGGAAAGATAGCTCGAACCCAATATAAGTGCAGTAAAGAGAGTTTTGATCATTTGAAGTGCAGATTGATGATAGTTGAAGGTGGAGAGCAAGTACAAAGACAAGATGAACCACTTCAGGATCCCGTTTTGGACTACCTATTAGGTATGGTAAATCTTTATTATTTACCATACCTAATAGGTAGTCCAAAATGTTATATACAAAATAATATGCTTTGAAAAGGTTTTTCAAAACATATTCTATACAAATGTTTTTGAATGACCCCCCTGTCAAAAATCAAAACATTTTCCAATCTTCAAGACATATTTCCAAATATATTTTGATCCATAAATAATATAGGGTGTCCTGGGTCCTAAATTTTCAGGTGAATTTTCCCACGCTTCTGTACCTTTTTCTGGGGAATTTTCCCACGCATCAGATACATTTTTTGGGGTAAAATATATATCAATGGGCTATATTTTTCAAGGGTATTCTAAGCAGTATACAGCCTAAAAATAGTGCAATAATACATACATTTTCAAAATCAAAATTCAATTTTTCTACCTGTACAGTATCCTTCTATCTATAGTCTATATTGGTATACCTGCACCTGTATTGGTTTACCTTGCATGTGTTTACATGCATGCATCTACATGTATGTGTTTACTCACATAGTTTATTTATATTTCAAGAACAAGGAAGTTGACCGTCAGTACACTTGGCTTGTCTCCTCTCTGATTTTGACATGACATATGTGCACTCAAAATCAAAAATCTCCCAAAATGTATTCAATGACACGGTTGACCATCAGTACACCTGGCTTGTCTCCTCTTTAGGGATCGGCACGGGTACAGCGACCTGCGCGGGTTCAGGTGCGGGTTTTGCTGGGGTACGGGTACAGGTAGGCAATTTTGTACCCTCCAAAAACCTGTACCCCCGACACGGGTTGGCGGGTTAGGCCGAGTTCAACTCGGCGCCTATTGGATGTTCCAAGCGAAGGTTTCGTTAGCAGAGGAATTTTTTAAAATGCCTCCGGTAAGATTTGGTTCATAAAATAGGATGGAATAGGTCATAAGCGAGGTTATAGTAGCTCAAAGATGGTGAGTAAATATATTTAGTACTCTAATAATTTAGTTTACAACGTTTTCCATACATAGAACTACATAAAATAGCATGTAGCCGCTAAAGTACCAGTAATTGTGACGAAACATTGGCTCCACCCACTCTACCTGCCTCGATCTGTACCCACTGACCCGTACCAGTACCCGCAAAAACCCGTACCTGCGCTCAACCCATACCCGTACCCACGAAAAACCCGTACCCTTGAGTGCGGGTACGGGTTTGCGGGGGTAAGGGTACGGGTAGCCCTGGAATACCCCAGGGTTACCCGTGCCAATCCCTACTCCTCTCTGATTTTGACATGACATATGTGCACTCAAAATCAAAAAACATCAGTACACTTGGCTTGTCTCCTCTCTGATTTTGACATGACACATGTGCACTCAAAATCAAAAATCTCCCGAAATGTATTCAATGACACGGCTGACCATCAGTACACCTAGCTTGTCTCCCCTCTGATTTTGATATAGCATATATGCACTCAAAATCAAAATCTGAAATGTGTTCAATAACAAGGCAGTTGACCATCTAGATTCATAGATCTTAACTTCAGACAAAGGAGGAAAAAAAATATTTTGTCTTATAGTGTGACTGCAAAATATTCTTGACCAGCTGTTCAAAATGTTTTTGAAAATGTTTCCAAGTACTTAACTAGTAACCAGTTGAAAATTATTTTTTGAAACAAGTTCTCATAATATATTTCTAAAAATGTTTTACAGTTTGTGAATATAATCAAAATATTTTCAGTTTAGTTTGATTGATATTTTCCATTTGAGTTCAATATAGCATCTCTGTATTCAATACCATAATCAGACATTTATTAAATCACTTGTACTGCAAAGTGCATTTAACTCCATTCATTCACTATATTGTTTGTGGTGGAAAGCTCACTTATATTTCAACCAAAATATTCTGTGACTAAAAATATATTGAAAAACATTCAAATAAGATTTTCCATGTTTACAAAATGTTTTTACTTTTGGAGGAAGCTCACTGATATATTCAGTAAAATATTCTGCATCTTAAAAATATTCAAACACATTCAAATAAGATCTGCACTATGTTTTACAAACTGTTTTACAGCAATTAATCTGCAATGCATCATGCATTGTTTTACAAAATATATTCTCAAAACATTTTCATCTGCTCTTTCAAAGGTAAAAATCTGCACCATTAAGTTGCTATTCAAACAAATGTTTTTACAAGTATTCACACTTAGCAAAATCCACAATATAACATTCTGTCACTTGTTAGAAAAACAAACAATGAATTTATCTGAAATACTATGTATTTTAATCACAATTCATAGCCCTATCAGCACAATAAAATTAGTTGTCAAAACATTTATGAGAACATGCTGGCAGACCATTGAAATATAATCAAAAACATTTACCTGTTTTACTTCAAGCAACTTACAATAATGTTAGCAAAACTCAAGCAAATGTATTAGATTAGTAGTTTCAAACACTACTACTAACCAAAGAGTGACAATTTTACAATAGAAGGGGAAGTTGGATCCACAATCTAAGGTCAAGACAATGAGAGTGTAAGCAATTGCATGTCACAATGACAGCAAAGAAATGATGGGTATATGCATGAATGAATGGTGAAGGAGTTGGACCAAGGAGTGACAAAGCTGTAGAAATAGCAGGAGTTGGACCTGCTATCCAGGCTTGCAAACTTCTGAACTCACATCTACTCCCACTGCTCCTCTAAGCCAGAACCACCTTCATCTTCAGATTGAATCACATAGCGAATTGGTTCAATGTGAGTTGTTGATGGATGAGAGGATCCAATTGGAGATGAGCTTCTTCCTGAACGTTGTGATGGAACATGAGTGTGAGGACGATTGGAAGGAGGACCACGACTTGTAGGATTCAAGAAGATGTCATCAATAGCAGTCCTTGCTGGAGGTGCATGAGAAGATGAGAGGCCTGAGTAGGAAACCGCTTGACGGGTAGGCTGGGCAATACGTTGTGAAGAAGAACCAGAGTAGGAAGCAACCTGACGATTAGGCCTGGCAATAGGTTGAGCAGTAGACATGGCAACAGACTGAGCAGGCCGCCTGGCAATGGTGGGGGCAGTTTGCTTGCCATGGGAGTAGGTGATAGCTGTGTATTGATTGGGGCCCAAGTCCCCCCGGGTTGCCAATTTTCGTGTCTCTCTGGCAAATGATTCCTGAATCCCTGCCTGAAGGTCAACATCTTCTACATCAACATCAATGTAGCGTTGGCTGTCTTTGGCTTTCTTGGAGTTGATTTTATCAAAGACATCTCTTAGAGATGACCGTTCACGATCACCATGAGAAGACCCCTGAACAAATTGAGAGCTCAAAGGGGCAGAGAGATGGGATGAAGATACTGCAGTAGGAGACAGTGGGCGCTTGGAAGGAACATTGGGCTTAGCAAAAGACCTGACAGGCTGTTCTGGTGGTTCAGGAGAGTCACTGGTGGAACGCAGAATAGGACCACTGAGAGTGTCCCTGACAGTAACCAGAACAACTCCAAGGTCATTCACTACCACTGGAATTTTGCAGTATTCTGATGATCCACGCATGTGTTCTTTCTCCTCTGCAAAAGAATTGATGAATGAATGGTTACTTAAACTGATAAAATGAAAATTACCTGCTGTCCAAGCCTCCAGCCTAAACCTCAAATGAGAGGTATCAGCCCCTGGCAGGAAGTCATCATCAGACAAACCAACTCCCAATGCATTCCAGTGGTGAGTCTTGAGTTTTTTGAACTTAAATCCAGGTGCACCTGGATAGACCATCACATTTCGAGGCCAGATGATTCTGTACATGTGAAGAACAGCAAGTTTATGAGCTAATGACCAAGGAAAGTTCCCTCGACCATCAGCAAAAGCATCTTTTGAAGTAAGATAAGTAATATAACAATAAAAAGAAATTCTAAACAAAAACATACTGAATTGATGAAGGGCCCATTGCCTTACAAGCTCAGCAATACCCAAAGCTGAAGCTACAGATTTTGAAGGAGCAGGGTCTTCAGTCTTAACTGGTTTCACAACCTTTGCAGACAACCCAGTCTTGCTAGCTTTTGCACTCTTGCCATGCTTGACAGACATGGAGGACTGAATGAAGCTGGCTGCAGAACTGGAATCTACAGCTTTAGTAGATGGTTGAGATGGTCCAGGCTTTATAGCAGTAGCAACAGAGGTTGAAGCAAATTGCCCTCTAAAAGTCACAAGGAAGAGAATGAGACAGTAAAATAGAACCAAATCAGATGTAGATGCTTACCTGACCACACCAGTAGCCTGATTAAGAATAGTATGGACAGGCAGCTTAGAGGCTACCTCCATCATCAGGGGAGAAGACACAACACTTCTTGAAGGGAGTTGGAGGCCTGCAGCATCTTCACCAACATAGATAACACCACAGAACACCTGGATCTCAGGATCCTCTGCAGAAATTGCATGTATCTAAGAAAGGATTAACACCCTTCCAAGTCAGATACAAACAAGACAGTACTCACAAGCTGGTGGATTTCCTTTTCAGCTGCATTCATTCTCGAAACAATAGGCAGCTTGGGTGAGTCAGAGATCATATCTCTGGCCAACTCAATGAGATGTTCCTTGAAGGCTTGGCGTTCTTCAGGAGGGATACTGGCAAGAAGAGCCTTGTATTTTTCACTGCACTCCTTGGTGCGATCAGCTGTTGAAATATACAATGAGTCAATGAAAACAATAGGATGCAAGATCAAATACATACCAACCAACTGCCCCTCCTTCTTAGGTTCCTTTTGGGCATAGATCTTCTGAAAGGCTGTCCACCCATGAGCCTTTCGATGTTCAGCATGCACAGGCCCATACATGACAGTGTCAAAGACCAAAGACATCTTCTGTTTATGGGTCTGGCCAATTCCATTCAAGATGGCAGCAACTGCTACGTTGCCCTTGGTACAATCTTCAAAGAACAAGTTTGGAGGACGCCCCCCTTGATTAACAGAGCCCTTCACAACAACACCTTCAGTTTGATTCATGGTAACATCCATCCCAAAGGTATTGAGGGCATTGCCTGCAGCAGCCTGGGTCAAGGTAGAATGTACAGCTTTGGCTTTGCCCTTATCCAGTCTGCCAGTTGTTGCTTCATCCTGACCATTACAATGTCCAGTGGATTCAAATTGGACCTGAATTTTCTCCTGGGTCTCACTTTCCACATTTACATGGTCCTCATCCACAGCTTTACCCTTGCCCTTGTCCACTTTCCTCTTCACCTCAACAGCCTTGACAACTTCATCATCACTGTCACCATCTGTGTGGTCCCCCTGAGGGGATGCATGGGCAGGGTATACTGAGAGATAATCAATTGATTTCTGCAGCTGATTTTTAACACGACGAGGAACAACATGGTAGGCAGGAGGAGGGACAAAATCATCAGCACCAGGTGGACACCACAAAGTTACTTGCTCCACAGGACCAGGTTTACCGAGCACAGGAGGACTGTTGCAATAGTAAACATAGTTGAAAAACTTATAAGGATGGACGTCCATATCCACATCCACATCAAAAATGGTGTCTGAAGGACGGTCATCTTCGTCCAATGCAACCTCTTCCGGAGAATCTCCAAGACGAAGACGCTTGCGAGGAGGTGAGTGAGCACCAGGTTCGGGGGATGGAGATTGGACAAAGGTAAGTCTGGTCCTTCGAGCTCTTGCAGCAAGCCTCGTAGCAGTAGCTTTCGCAGCCTTTGAAGGTGCAGTCGTCAAAGGTGCAGGCTTCTTCGAAGGCGCAGGCTTCGAAGGCGCAACAACAGGTTCAGCCTTGGTAGCGGCCTTCCCCCTAGTGGCCGTCTTTGCAGTTGCGGCTGGCACATTCGCGACGGGAACCTGCCCGTTTCGTACCTCGGACATAGGTACATGGCTCGCATGCCCTTTGCTAAGTCGCGGAACCAAGACATACGGCAGCCCATTGGCATTAGGCGGTCCGAGCTTCACAGTGGCAGGAGGATCCGACAATGAGCGTTCCCGATATTTGCGCTTCACAGCAGTACGAGGATTGACCTTTGTGGGTGACGGCGACTCCTCCATGGATGGCGACTCCTCCCTTGCTGGCGACTCCTGCCATGCTGGCGACTCCTCCCTGACGGGCGAACTGTCTCTGGTTGGTGTTTCATCCTCGGCAGTTGAGCCGTCGTTGTCACTTTCAGGAGTGGGGGAGGCCACACGTTGAAGGCATGCACTGGAACGGGTCTGTCGTCGGCCTTGAGGTCTAACAACAAACACGTCAGCGAAAGAACGGCGGTACACCTCGCCACTACAACCATGAGACGAAGTCAACATGGTCAGAGCTGTGACGAAGTCAACAACTCAATGGGAGACAAAGTCAACCCAGGCGTCGTCGTGGCAAGGTGTAAACGCAGAGAGGAATGGGAGACTTACTCGGAATCAGCCCCAGCCCTCAGACGTTTGTTAGCGACATACTCTGCAGTGGGAGACTAAGAGGGATATTAGCAGACGAGGAAGACAATGAACATAGAAAACCTACGACGGCGCGCTTTTTTCCCTTAGCGTTCGCCATGCTAGAGGATGGTGGAAGTAAGAAAGAAAGAGATGTTTAAACCCAGAAATTGGACAGGGACATGAGTCCCAAAAAAAATGGGACGATGTGTTGTTAATTGGTCGCTTGTTGGTCTTTGTATACTCGTTCTCGAAATTAAATGACCGCCCAAAGATTAATGATTGCCGACATTTAACTGATCACCGACAGAATATTGCTTCTGCATTCGGCAGATATTTCCTTATGGGCGTAATTAATGGTGGTGACTGTCTATCTAGGCTAGTTTGGGATTCGAGAGGTGCGAAATATATAACATGTATTCTAATTCACTTCCGCCGCATGGCACGAAGGCAGTCGCCTGGAAATCGGGGGTCACCATAAGACACTACCTCGAATACTCTTATTGACGTAACCTCCTAATATAATAGACGCGCCTGATGGTCGAACGTTCCTGTACACTTCCGCCAGAGTGCGAGGGTATAGTCCCCTATAGAATAGGGAGATCGGTGATACGAGTAACAAGAGGAAACTATTCTACGAGAGCCGTCCTCTACGTCCCATGCTTGTATCACAGTTGCGTTGTCGATGCATTTGGCGATCCAATGGCTTGTGCTGACGATGTTTGTCGTGAAGAGAATGACGAATTGTGGATCTGTAAAGTTCAACATGTCGTCATCTATGCGCCGGTTCAGCTATCGAAACGTACCACGTCCACAGCGAGTCTAGATTCCGGCAGAAAATCGAAGGCGCAACCTACCAACCCTTTCAACAGGACAAACGAAATTAAAACCTAAAACTATCTCAGTGAAAGGGAAACAGGTACAAATGGAATAAGGAATCCAACGCCAGATAGAACTTACGATCAGTGGGTCAAGATACGCTTGGAAGTCCAGGTAAGGCATGAAACTTGAAATGTAGAGTCGACGAACAAGTACGAGAGACCCAAAGTCAGTTCGCATGGTGGACGAAATGTGCTGACAAAGTCAAGCCCATTTCCGAGAGACAAAGTCAACTCGTAGGAGGGAAAGTCAGGAGAGAGAAAACGCTACAGACATCGTGTCAGATGCGGTCTAGATGAAAATTTAGAAACATACCGTCAACCAAATATCCAATCCGAAGCGCCGAAGGGAGGCCAGAATCAGAGCGACAACGTCTGGAAGAGATGTCCGGTAGGTGGGTACAGGGAAGACGCTGGAGGGAGAACACCAGCAGAGGCTCTCCAGCATGCCGCGACAAGGCAGTGAGAGACTTAGAACGAGTCGAAACCCGTTTCCAACATTCGATCACGTGACCGAACGGCAACTCCCGAAACTCATGTTCAATCGATCAGTGCTCTAATCTAAGGCTTCAAGTTCAATCTCACTTTACATTCACCCGCTCTGGAGCTGACTTGATCTCTCCTCGTAACGTGAGTAGACTTATCTGTTATTTTTCCTTGACTCCTTACTTCTGTTGATGTGCCCAACCTTGTGATCTTTGTAGCTATTACCGCTTCATATCCCTCAAGACACCGACCGCTTTGTCTGATCTTCGCCTAACCACCTTGCACCCATATTCCCCTCAGAGTTGACTCTGTCACTCTGACATTGACTTGAATAATCTGTCAATGAACTGACTTGATCTCTTCTCGTCTAACGTGAGTAGACTTATCTTTTATTTTCCCCTGACTCCTTACTTCTGTTGATGTGCCCAACCTAGCAATCTTTGTAGTTATTACCGCTTCACATCCCTCAAGCACCGACCGCTTTGTCTGATCTTCGCTTAACCACCTTGCACCCATATTCCTCTCAGAGTTGACTCTGTCACTCTGACATTGACTTGAATAATCTGTCAATGAACCAATCCAATGCAGCATCGTATCTCTACTGCATTAAGGGTATGGTCTATCCACGATTCAAATCTCTTCGCATCTGTCATAATATTCCAAGTTACGCCGTTTCCGCCTATCTGGTTCGCAGCTGTACCGTACATTAGATTTGACTAGGTCAATCTGACGTTAATTTATTGCATTCAACTAAAAACCACTGCATTTGCCGTCCATTGATGGCCGTTGAAATATCTAATCTTTGCCCGAACCCCTGCCTCGAGAGTTGACTCGGTCACTCTGACATTTTACGTCGCTCAAGGCTTCCTCGATATCTGAAGAATGCACCAAAATTTCGCGCTTTCGTAGCTATGTATGCACATAAGTTTTCGGCACCCTTTCGATGCAACCCACGAACACGACGAACGTTGTAGTTCGTCATATTGTATTCATTGGATCATCCGTTATGGCTCGCGTTGGAATTAAATCGTTGTATTGACTGTCTGATACTCGACGCCGACGTTGATTCTCTGTCTAAGATTCTACTTTACTACACGAAAACCTGCATTAGAAGAGTCGACACACGTGTGGGCGGCGGGCGCCTAATCCGGTTACTTTCCCAATTTGGGTTGACGCGGCTCACTCTCATCTTCATCGTACAACTTCCGAACACTTCGTTCTGCCGCCTCCTCCAGGTAGGTTTTCTGCTATGTTGGTCATCTCTGCACCTAATATGACGCTCGTAGACTCTATCATGGCCGAAACCCAGCGCAAACCCGAACAACTCTCGCGTACGTCCAGTCCATCGCCATCTTTGCTTCCTCGCGCCTTACCTGCTCGAAACGACAGCCGAACTCGATGGAAACGTGGGCGGCGAAATCGACGAGGCGACTGGTTCGTATCTTTGCCTCTCTGATCGTAAAAAACTGACTTTCGATGTCCGGCTGAAGTTGTGTCTGCGATCGGTACGCATGCGGCCTTTTCCTCTTCTTCATACTGACCTGCGAATCTTTAGCTCCTCATCTTGGAGAAGTTGGGATCGGGAGCGGGGGCGAAGACGCCAATTACGGTATGTGATCCGTCTGCCGCTATGACAGCGATTGCGATGACTGACTGATCTTCCACAGCAACCTCGGCGGCATCGCGATCCGACGAACGTGAGTCATTTGTATTTCCGTTCCCTGTACTAATTCCACCATCTACGTAGCTTCGATGGTTTCGACTGAAGCCAATGAAAACGCGGACGCCGCTGGAGATGAGCGGTCATCCCCTTCCCCAATAAGTGAGTTCCCCCGTTCGTTTTCCTCCTTTCTCTTGTAATTCGTTTTCAGTCTATAATATCTTCGGCGGCTCCTTTTACAATTGCCAGTTCCCCGCGCAGCAGGTGAACATTTTCGGGGGCACGTTCAACCTTTTTGTCAACGATGAAGGTTAGTTTTCGTGCACTTTGTTTTTTATTCTGTGCTAATGATATTCTTCCTCTTTTTTTCACTCATATTTTATTCTACTATCAAAATATAATGCTCGTCAATCCTGAACTTCACATAACATTCATGATTTCTACATGAATTGATTGTCAATTCTGTTATTCACATTATGTACCTACTGTGTAATAGCTAAAGACCTACGAATTAAAGAGCTTGAAGACAAATACGAGCGCCTGATGAATGATAGGAATAGCCGTAGTTAGTTATTTGCGTGATCGAAACAGTCAATCGGTGTAAAATTAGATCGATCGCATCGATGTCATTAATTAATTCCGAACGGATCAATACAGATTGGCATAACAGTCACACTTTGTTACTCAGACCGATCACTGCTCTGTTGGTACTTGTTGTCTTCTAAGGCTGATCAGCCTTGTTGATTATGTCGTCTTCCTGACTTGTTCCTTCGTCGCTCTTCCCGGACCCTTCTGCTCAGCCAACTCTCAGGTAAGTCTTGTCTTTGATATGTCTTGCGAACCCACTCACGGAGTTGACTATGTCCCTCCATGGAGTTGACTTGCTCTCTCCTCCTTCGCAAATTGACTTGGTCTTTTGCGACCTACGACGAGGGCTGGATATCCGGAGTTGACTTCGTCACTCCGTGTTCCACGACTTGACTTCGTTCTGTTGTGCACTCTGGCCTGTTTGTTCGGTCATCATGCCTAGTTCCTCTATACCTGTCGACTCCAACTCGTGTCCCGGTTCCGTCAAGTCGTCCTGGATCGGCGCAACAACTGATATTCCTTTTCATAGGTCGACTATGCCAGTTGTCTACCCACCACCCGGACCTCTGGGCTATCCATGTGAGTAGCTTGTCTTTCGTGATTTTTATCAAACTTGACTTGCCATATAGACGGGAAAGTCGACTGTTATGGAATCTCTAGGCTGGAGTCGGGGAAGGCTGTTTTCGAGTCTAATTGGGACCCACAAGGTGCGTTCGTATCGTTTCGTTCTCAATATCTTTACTTAGAAGCGCCGTACAGAACAATGTCGGTTGGTGCATTTCATGGCAGGAGTCGATTACTCAAATTTTTTATGCAGTTGCTTTGAATGGTACAGACGCCCTCGTAATCGCCGAACTTTCGAACCTCAAATACCGCGTACCTGGTCTGAAGTGCGACGAGGATCCGGGCCTGCTGGAGAGCGGGTATAGGTGCCCTTTGACGTATTTTGTGACGTCCGCAAACATGGACTACATTCCCCACTTTGGATATGATTCCACCACAGTTCGTCCTCGCCTAGACGGTCGATTTGGCACACACGACATAATGCTTTGGCCGCAGTGGTACTTTGAAGACACTCGCTACCTACCATACATCTTGAACAAGCCTCCTCGAGACAAACTAGCGACCCATGAGTTTCGTCTCGCTTGGTATGAACTTCGACCGGAAGATTTTGAGCTTGAACCTGGTACTGTTTCCAATATCGGAATGATTTCGTTGGACCTTCGGAAACAGGTCCTAGCCCTGAGATCCAAACTTTACGCCAAAATTCGTGACTTCTTGCAAGACAAGTCTCTCACTGAAAACAATGCGGAGGTCCGAGATCTTCTCCACTGTAACCTCCAGCAACGTTACGCTTGTATCGCGCTTGAATCTTGCCCCCAAACTTACCTGAATACCCTCATCACTTTCACCTCTTTTCAGCGCCACTTCCTTGAAGCTTTGGCTTGTCTCGATTACTATACAAAATGGCAGGAAATTGAACTGCGGGCTTCTTGTGGGGTTGAACTACCTCTTGATACCAATATCATCGGGTGCGTAACTCCGGATCTCAGCGTTGCCCAGAAGTTTTTCGAAATGGGAGTACCGTATTGGCTGGTACGGCCGATCTCTGCGTATTCGAGATTTCTTCATGTCGTGAACCCCGTGGAAATGGAGAAGCCGAAGATGGAGCTGGGTATATGTGAGGAGATAGATATAGTCTGGGAAGGTGCACCTTCGGCCCTTCGAAACCGGGCTTGTCAGTCTCTGCGTATTGGGTGCATCAATATCGGACATTCCGCTTCTGACCGTCATGTCAGTGAAGTCAGTAGTACTTCACAACATGGTAAGCTTTCTTTTACTATCAATTTATTTCCTGACTTACTAGCTTGTTACTACCCTAGTGTCCTCGTCTCAGTGCTTTGGCTCACACGCAGAAACTCCTCGCCCTTCTTTGTTAACGTCTGAGCATTGTAAGTTGACAGTGACTAAAAAGGCAAATATCTGACTAGGTTAATTAGCGTCTATGACTTCCCTTCTTCTGTCTTCCCCGTCCCCTTCGATTCCGCTATTCGGTGCGCCTTATGTTCCACGACAACGGGCCGCGATTGGACGTCAAATCAACTTTGAAAAGTTCAAGGAGCCAGTCTCACCCAACTCACCAGAGGCTTCGAAATTCTGGATATTCGCTCTGAAGTCCGTCAAAACAGACTGGCGACTTGTGTGGGACCATCCCAACCAGACACTTCTGCGTGGCTATCCGGTATTGGACCCTTCGGTCCTTACAACTTCAAGTGCTCGAACCGACGTCTACTTTGTTGCTTGGCTGCTTTTCCGTTCAACTTGCCTCTCGCGGACCTTGGAACCTGGCATGAGGTTGCACGCTGCTACCACCAGGCGCGGAATGCCCAAGCCGGGACCGCAAGAGTGGCGAGAATTCTTATGGCAGTTAGGTACGGCATACTCATTGCGGTCGGACGACGGTCGTCAGAGACCGGCCAAAAAGGCAAAGATTGTGGATGACGTTGCTACAACTTTCGATTTTCCTATGCCGGGGAGTCCTCTCGTCAAGTCCATTCACTGGCAAGGATCAAAGGTCATATCGTCGTCTTCCATTCTGGCGGGTGACCTCGCGTTAGATCAACACACGCGTCGGCAGATCGTCTGGGATCTGTACGACCACAACTTTCGCCTGGAGCTCTTGGCTCTAGACTGCTGCATTTTCCCCCGGGAATTGATGCCT
This sequence comes from Galerina sulciceps, assembly GCA_023014345.1. Classification (NCBI taxonomy): domain Eukaryota; kingdom Fungi; phylum Basidiomycota; class Agaricomycetes; order Agaricales; family Galerinaceae; genus Galerina; species Galerina sulciceps. The sequence goes on from JAEDXJ010000001.1 coordinate 2,193,196, forward strand.
GATTCGGTGGTTGGATTGAGGGACGAGATGGTGCTGGGTGTTTTTCCGGGGCAAAAAGTGATTAGCTTGCAGCTCCCCCATCGCGATGAGGGACTCGGAGCCAAAAGCTGGCGGGCCAGGTTGCCATATGTCGAAGCCTTCCGCAGCTTGCTGTCGTGGTGGCCGGGCGAAGAGGGTTCTGTGCTGAAGAAGATGGCCATCGGATCAACGGAACAGTATGTCATGGAGGTTGAGAAGTTGGCCTACCCCTTCTACTGTCGGACATTCTTTGAGTTTTTTGGCCGTGCTCCTTGCACACCCCACTGTCTGCCGCAATAGAAACTCGTACTGCCATCGTCGTTCTTTTTTTGTTTTCGTAAGTTGTGTAATGTGCTGCGAAACCATACTAACGTTTATTTCCTTTAGTTGATGCTTACGTTTTCTTCCTCGCTCGCCGCCGATGTTTCTTGCCGCCTTACCCGCCGTCCGCATGTATATAATATAAATGTCTCGTGGACCTGTATTTCGCCGAGTTGCCTTCAATGGCATCTCGTTATTTTTAAACGTTGTAATTGACTACGTGTACAATCGTGATAAAGCAAGTCTGCACAGCCTACGTAAGTGTTTTTCTCTTTCTTTCCTTTTCCTTTTGTCCTCGAGCAATGCCTTCCGCTCCTTCGCGTGTTCGACGCCGGACAAGGCCGAATTCTGGAGTGGGGGTACCTGAGCTACCTCTACAGCCTGGGGGTCTGGTTCCTGAAAGTAGTTGGGTGGGTGCACGCCGGCCACATGGTCTTTTGGACTCTGGTTTTGGCTTGGAGGGTAGGGTCCTTGGTCCCGGTGGAGTTTTTTATCAAGTTCCAGGTGTGGTGGGTGCTGGTGTGGGTGCCTTGGATGTTCTTGATGGTGATGGTGGTGAGGGACCTGTTGATGAGGATGAAGGTGGAGAATCTGGGGATGAAGATGAGGGTGTACCTGCTGATGGGCCTGTTGCTGTTGGTGGTGAAGGAGGTCAAGGAGGTCAAGGGCAGGGTCTTGTACAGGACAAGAAGGAACAGGATCCAGTGCAAACTCAGAAGAAGCAGCGGCAATGGAGGAGATGGTCTCAGGTCATCATTCCTCAGATGCTTGGCCCTTATGTGACCTTACTTCGGGAGACTGAATCCCTTCGAAATATGTCTGCAGCCAATTCAAGAGTTCTTTGCAAGGGTTGCAGTCTTGGTGGACCTCTTGAAGTGTCATGTGTTTATTTTGATAGTATGTCTATCCTCTATTTGCCTTTCATCTTTTTCCTCATTTTTTGGATAGGAATTGAGAAGATTAAGCTTTGTACTTGTAATGAACCTGCCCTTCAGCTATTGTCTCTTGGACTCTTTCCATGTGCACCAACTCGACCCTCTCTTGCAGTGGATCTGAACATGTTGGACTTTGTACGAACACTTTCCCAGAATGCTGCACCCAACACAACTGCATGGTGTGAGACCCTAGAATCATTTCTAAGTGCACGACAATTCAAGTTGACAACTCAGGTGGGTAATATGAGATATATATTGTTCTCCTTTGTTTATCTTCTTCTAGGATACACTACGCAAGCGTTTTAGCAATGCTTTGCAGTGGTATGCTACATTACAGGATGTTAAAAATCTCACAATGCGTGACTTCCTGGATGACATGCGGACATATGTGGACATAGACAATTTGGGGGATCAAGGTTTGTGAAGCTCAAGTCTTTGGCAGGCTTGTCTAAGTATGGAATTATAGATGACATAGGGGATGGGTTGACTGCTGATCCTGCTGTGCAGGGTCATGAGCATGCAGGTTAGTATCTCTTTGAAATGACTGCATTCTTTCAATTTATTTATATGAAAGATCCTGGAGATGAGTCATCTGCAAATGATAGTCAGTATATTGTCTTTCAATTATTTATATACCTTTGACTAATGGAATGCAGATGAGGCTGTACTTGATCGACCAAGTGAATACTTGAGAGAAAGGTGCCCTCTTTGCTTTGGTGGATTTAACTGGCATCAACCAGAGGAGGTGTAGGTTATAATTTTTTTGTTCTGAAATCAAGTTGATATTATTAATATATAGTGCTGATGCCATTGTGTGTCTGGATGCCTGTTTCACTCAAAAGCGAAGAAAGAGCCAGGGGAATGCATGGACTGCTCCTCGTGCACATCCTGAAACTGTTTTTGTCCCTGAAATGGATGTGGCTGATATGGAGGCCACAGTAGAGGAAGCACGACCTTCTCGCAAAAGGAAACCTTCAGCAGATAAGGATTATGAATCTGGCATGAAGGTCCCTTCTGCAGTCTTGGATCAGTGCCATGAATCATTTATTGCTGCTGATTCTAGCCGTGTCAAAGCAAGCACACAGTTCTTTGCTGACACAGGGTTTATGGGTCTTTTATGCCGCCATGATCGGGTTCTCTGGCTTGTTAATATGACCTCTGGAGGTGAAAAGCAGTACTATGCACTTTGCCTGCTGAAGAAACTCTTTGAACATCTTCCTCCATCTATGAGAGTCGGTGTATTATATGATATTGGCTGTCAACTCCACCGTAGCTGTCTGAAGTACAGCTTTCTTGATCATGTTATGGACCGGATAACCTTTGGAATATCTGTCTTTCATGCATATGGTCACCAATGGCCCTGTCAAATTATATATCACCCACGCAAGTGTGTTGGGTTTGGCTTAACAGATGGTGAAGGATGTGAACGATTTTGGAGTTCTATCAAGTCTTTGATCCCATCTCTGCGTGTGTCTGGATTTTATACACGCCTTTATGCCATCGATACCAAGATCAAACATGTGGATCAAATATCACTTTTGGGCTGGGTAAATGGCTTCGACGGAAGTGGATTGCAACTATGGACAGAAAGGCAGAGGCAATGGAGACATTAGATGCTATTTTGGAAAATGGCATCACTGAAGACATCATACGGGCTGAGTGGGATGCACAAGTTGAACAGCAAACACAGCCTTTGGCTCGCCAGTCTAAAAATCTGGCAGATAAGGAAATACATGCCATTTTGGTCATACAAGAACAGCTTGATGGTTATACCAAGGAACAAGCCACATATCAGGATATGCTCAATTCTGGACAATATGATTTGGGATGGACTGTTGTTGAGGTGGAAGCACATCTAAATGACTTGCAGGCCCAGATAAAGAAGGCTTTCAAGGCAATTCAAAATGCAAAGACAAAACTCTCAGTGGATGACAAGGCAAATCTGAAAAGGCTTTTGGGCAACAAGTTTTTGCGAACTCGGATGAATGCTCTGGCTTTGAAGCAGCGAATTCGACAGCGACTTTGCCAACGCAAATTTGAACTCAACAGCCTGGAGAGATCATATCGTAAAACTGTCAACAGGCTCAAGTTGGAGAAGCATGCTCAGCAACAGTTGAAACGAAAGGAACCAGGTATCCAGCTTCTTGTAAAGAAATACAACAAACTTTGTGAAGAGCTGGTGAAGCAAATCAAGACCAAAGCTGCCCCAAAGGGTGCTACTGTTCCCATACCTATTGATTCCAACAAGTTATTTGATCTGGATGTTGATGATGATATCTGGCAGGATGTTGGGTTGACAGATGATAATGACAATTTTGACATTATACCTGGTTGGCTGGGGAATGATGATATCCGAGCTGGCATTAAGGCACAACTGGAGCTTGATCGATGTATAGAGGAGGAAAGACGCCTACAGAAAGAAAGGGTCTCAATGCAACAATGGTTTTTGGAGGAATGGAGAACCATGGAGGTCGCCTTTCAGTCAACAAGCAATATAGATATCATCTATTTGCTTCAGCTCCACAAAAATCACTTGTTGCAGTTGTGTCTGGCCTGGCAACCAATGGTTCGCATAATTCCTTGCACTTTGTTGGATTCCTGGGGACCAGAGGATGAAGAGTTATTGCATGCAAAGAACTTTGCAGTGACAGAACAAGTATTGCACAAAAAGGATGAAGAACATTATGTAGAATTATCAGATCAAGAGTTTGATAGTGATGTTGCATCACTGTTGGATGTCTTGGAGGAAACCTTTATTTAGATATTTGACTGAAAGTCTATATATTATGATTACTGTAAAAACATTTGGTAAAACATAATGTGGATCTTATTTGAATGTTTTTCAATATATTTTTTAGTCACAGAATATTTTGGTTGAAATATAAGTGAGCTTTCCACCACAAACAATATAGTGAATGAATGGAGTTAAATGCACTTTGCAGTACAAGTGATTTAATAAATGTCTGATTATGGTATTGAATACAGAGATGCTATATTGAACTCAAATGGAAAATATCAATCAAACTAAACTGAAAATATTTTGATTATATTCACAAACTGTAAAACATTTTTAGAAATATTTGAGAACTTGTTTCAAAAAATAATTTTCAACTGGTTACTAGTTAAGTACTTGGAAACATTTTCAAAAACATTTTGAACAGCTGGTCAAGAATATTTTGCAGTCACACTATAAGACAAAATATTTTTTTTCCTCCTTTGTCTGAAGTTAAGATCTATGAATCTAGATGGTCAACTGCCTTGTTATTGAACACATTTCAGATTTTGATTTTGAGTGCATATGCTATATCAAAATCAGAGGGGAGACAAGCTAGGTGTACTGATGGTCAGCCGTGTCATTGAATACATTTCGGGAGATTTTTGATTTTGAGTGCACATGTGTCATGTCAAAATCAGAGAGGAGACAAGCCAAGTGTACTGATGATTTTTGATTTTGAGTGCACATATGTCATGTCAAAATCAGAGAGGAGTAGGGATTGGCACGGGTAACCCTGGGGTATTCCAGGGCTACCCGTACCCTTACCCCCGCAAACCCGTACCCGCACTCAAGGGTACGGGTTTTTCGTGGGTACGGGTATGGGTTGAGCGCAGGTACGGGTTTTTGTCGGGTACTGGTACGGGTCAGTGGGTACAGATCGAGGCAGGTAGAGTGGGTGGAGCCAATGTTTCGTCACAATTACTGGTACTTTAGCGGCTACATGCTATTTTATGTAGTTCTATGTATGGAAAACGTTGTAAACTAAATTATTAGAGTACTAAATATATTTACTCACCATCTTTGAGCTACTATAACCTCGCTTATGACCTATTCCATCCTATTTTATGAACCAAATCTTACCGGAGGCATTTTAAAAAATTCCTCTGCTAACGAAACCTTCGCTTGGAACATCCAATAGGCGCCGAGTTGAACTCGGCCTAACCCGCCAACCCGTGTCGGGGGTACAGGTTTTTGGAGGGTACAAAATTGCCTACCTGTACCCGTACCCCAGCAAAACCGCACCTGAACCCGCGGTCGCTGTACCCGTGCCGATCCCTAAAGAGGAGACAAGCCAGGTGTACTGATGGTCAACCGTGTCATTGAATACATTTTGGGAGATTTTTGATTTTGAGTGCACATATGTCATGTCAAAATCAGAGAGGAGACAAGCCAAGTGTACTGACGGTCAACTTCCTTGTTCTTGAAATATAATAAACTATGTGAGTAAACACATACATGTAGATGCATGCATGTAAACACATGCAAGGTAAACCAATACAGGTGCAGGTATACCAATATAGACTATAGATAGAAGGATACTGTACAGGTAGAAAAATTGAATTTTGATTTTGAAAATGTATGTATTATTGCACTATTTTTAGGCTGTATACTGCTTAGAATACCCTTGAAAAATATAGCCCATTGATATATATTTTACCCCAAAAAATGTATCTGATGCGTGGGAAAATTCCCCAGAAAAAGGTACAGAAGCGTGGGAAAATTCACCTGAAAATTTAGGACCCAGGACACCCTATATTATTTATGGATCAAAATATATTTGGAAATATGTCTTGAAGATTGGAAAATGTTTTGATTTTTGACAGGGGGGTCATTCAAAAACATTTGTATAGAATATGTTTTGAAAAACCTTTTCAAAGCATATTATTTTGTATATAACATTTTGGACTACCTATTAGGTATGGTAAATAATAAAGATTTACCATACCTAATAGGTAGTCCAAAACGGGATCCTGAAGTGAATAACGACTACGAAAGGACTAGAGAAAACTATCAGAATAACGAGTTCTGCGGCACTTAATCCTTATGCGCGCGTACAGTAACTATTGAGTTCAAGTCAATACATCTGTTATGAGCGTGTAATGGCCAATGATCAGTATTATTCTAACCGTCTGGTTAGTTCTACCAAAAGCCAGGCCTCTAGAAGTTCATTCGAGAGATCCTGCATACGCATAATATTGTACTTCAACGAGTTTGAAGCACTCTGCGGTTACGAGCGTGTAGCGCTCTGCTATTTTGAGACGTCCCAATAAGGAAAGGAATTCCAAATTCGGCTTTATCACGGGCGGTTACTATAATAACTTGGCTATCGGCAGCCGGCTGGTTGCTACACGTGTATCTCAATCCGATTAAGGATGTTCGGCTTTGTCGGTCTAGCATTCTGAGTCAGACGGGTCGTTTTAACCGTACCAAGCTGGTCTCGGTGGCACCGGAGTGCAACAACCGTGCTAAACTAGTGGAAAATTATCATGCAGGACAGTCCAAAAACACTGTGATTGTTGGAAAACCATGTGTTCCTGGTCAAGAGGACATGGTTGAGGAAGTCTTGCTAGCATGGCAGGAATTTCCATCCAATCGGCACGCAGCAATAATAGCGCGGCTGGTTATACCAAGAAAAACACCACACTTTCGGGGAGTATGGCGTGCTCAATACACCATATCTTGGCCGCAAAACCATGTGGAACATCTCTTTTATTTGTCTAAAACCTCTATGCAAATATGTATCTGAAAACGTATAAGTAGTCTATAGTTTCATGCAGTAAAGTAGCAGTAAATTTTGTACCAAGATCAAGGCGCACGCACTACGCGCGCGTACAATCGAAAGTCCATTTGAAACCTCATATTTGAAAGTTTATTGGTGAACTATTGTGTGATCCATAAGTCGGGAATTGTCCCTTAAGTTGCATTTGAGAACTTGGCTATCTAGTACATCTTGGTGGTGTCTAGTGGCAATATTTGAATAGGACTTACGGTTTCGGTAAATTGAACTTACGCGGACCTAGTCACTTTGTTCAGATAAGTGCTCGAGGCGACTTGGTGCTCGACCTGAGACTTATAAGGAAATCAGCAGTTAGTTCGCGCTACCCGCGCATAAGAAACCGTCTTCACAGACAACCCCTTTTATAGTCAATTGACTTTAAAACAACTGAACCGTCCCTTATCGTCGTGTAATAGAGAGATCTCTTACGCGCTCGTAACACACTTTCTACATACATCTCGTCAAATTCAATAACTTTTGTGTTTCTAAACTATACCGTCCCTCCAAAACAACTTAACCTGTCGGTTTACTACTCGAGTGAAGTACTTATTCATTCGTTGAGTAGGCTATTTATTTGATTGATCATCAATCATCTATTTAGTTCTATTCTAGAGTCAGAAAACGGACTGCGTATTATCTGGAGCCCACCGCGAGGGAGGGTTAACAGACAAAAGTTTGAAATATAAAACGAGAGTGTATACATATAAAGTCGTGAAGCAAGAGCGTTAAAACTCTTTACACGCGGATAACATTTGTCGAACTCTAGTAGTGTCAGACTAAGCAAAGATAGCTAGCCGTGACCCAAACCGGCAGCCTAGTTTATCCGCGCAAGGTTCTATACCATTAGAGACTATACCACTTCGTGTTGTACGAAAACCTGCTGCTCCTCTGAGAACAACTGCGAACTCTGCGCGAGCAGGAACAGAACCCCCGTATCAGCCACCGGCTAAGGCCAAGAAGAAGAGTAAAGCTCTGGCTTCTGCGAGCGGGAACTCTGCGAGTGCTTCTACTTCGCAACCAGATCCCCTACCTATCCAACCCCCTATAACAGGAGAGGTTATAAACCCCCCACCACAACCCTTGAATACCGAGACTTTAATAGTGACTACAAGAATGGGCATGCCAGCACCTGGGTCGAAAGAAGCGCCGAAATTCGACGATGAGAACCCTCAGAGTTGATTAGGTTTCGAGCGGCTCGAGGATCTGTTTACTGCGCACTCTATAAAAGAGACTGCAGATAAAAGAAGTGGGCAGGCAGATACGCCTCCGCTGAGACTGAGATAGAATGGCGCGCGTTTAACGAATATCAGTCGGGTACTTGGGAGGCTTACAAAAGTGAAATCATCAGAAGTTATCCCGAGGCCGCTGATTTGGAAAGAGGCTCGATCCAGCGATTGGATAGAGTCTGTAAGACGAAAGGAGGCCATGCAATTGGCTCAACGGACTTGAATCAATTGTTGGGCCTTAAGCGCGCGTTCACAGCTGAAGCGGAAAAGCTATTGATACCACCCCCGGCAGTATCTAACCGCGAATTGGTTAATCGCTTTGTCGGCTGTTTAACTCCTGAATTCGTTCAAGCTATTCACTCGCGTCTATTGCACATAACGTCGGTAAATACTGAAGAAGGAGCTACCCCAGTCCGAGAAGAAGATAAACACAATTGGAAAAAGGTTATCGAAGCCGCCGTGGATTTAGCGAAAAATGTATCACAGCCATTCGACGTACTGAATAGGCGTCGAGCCCAAGCTGATACAAGTCGATCGACCGATGTAATTAAGAGTGAGGATATGGCTGAGCTATTGGATTCCTTTAGGACCCAACAGAAGTTCTTTCAGGCCGAGTCCGCAAGGCAGGCTGAGCGAGAGCAGCATCTGATATGCGCGAGCAACGGTTGGAGCAACTACTAAAGTCTATCCAAGTCCGTCAGCCAGTCTATGAAACTCCTCCGATGATACAGAGGCCCACCACAATACTTTATAGCAATAACAACGCGGGGCCTTCGAACTCCAATACCAATTGCTTTTATTGTCATAAGATAGGGTGTAAGATCGCAACTTGTGAGCAGGCAGCCAGTCACTTGGAAAGGGTTGGATTAAAAGAGTGGATAATCGGCTTAAGTTGCCTGATGGATCATCCTTACCCATTGATGGCCGTAAACCCAAAAGCCAGATTGTGGAAGAGCTCCATCGGAGACCAGGGTTGATTCCTACCGCAAAATTAACATCCAGCTCCAAGGCGTAGAGCCTGATAATGCGGTTAATCATGAGGATGACAAAGTGCGTTCGTTTTAGCGGGCTTCGCACAGATGTGGGGCAAGGATACCCTTGCGCGCGTGTTAGAGGAACTTCCGTCAGAAGGACCGCTGGCAGGTGTGGAAGAAGAGGGTGATTCGGCTTCAAATTTCTAATTGGTTCGATGAAAGGAAAACCTGGGGCCATGAAGAAATCGACACCTTCTGGACTAACCCAAGGCCTGGAGAACCGTTTAAGAAGTGTCGATTAAGGAATGTAGAAGCTGCGCGAGTAGAAGAGTCAGAAGATGAGGATGCGTCAGTCAGTGCGAAAGTGGTAGAGACGAGTGAGGCGTTGCGCGCGCCTAAGAAAAATATTGAAAAACCTAAAAAAAGTGAACGAGAAGGAAAAGGGGACATCGTCAGTAATAAAGGAGCTTCCCTATGTTGGAGTACAACCTGTGAAGCAGGTAGAACGACCAACTAGCACCCTGAAAAAGACGGTGGATGAACCTGATCCTAAGAGTGGGCCTGCGTATGTTACGCGCGCGCCAATTGATGAAAGTGTTGATCCTGGGAAACTACTGGACGAGATAATGGCTCTAACAGTACAAGTACCAATAAGCGATTTATTGGGGAACTCACCCAATATTAAAAAGCTATTACAAAAGAAGATTACCAAGGCGAGAAAACAAGTGTTTCTCGAGGAGGTTGAGGATGAGCCTGATGCCGTGATGCGAGTTGAAGTAGATGTCGAAGGGGACTTACCACTTCAAACTTACTTCTTTGCTGGCTTGAACAACAACCAAAAGTTAGCACCAGAGTGGAAAGTAGCCTCCGACCCTATAGTACAATTCATGCTCGAGCACGAAGGGGCGATTCCTAAGTCTGTCAAAGTTGCAGCCAGTTCCGAATTATTGAGGAGTATCTTCCCCAATATTAATGGCATGGGTTTCGAAGAATGTACATTAGATTCGGGCTCTCAAGTGGTATCAATGGCACGCGCAGTGGCTGTGGAATTGGGTTTGACTTGGAATCCTGCTATAGCCATGAACCTAGAAGCAGCGCACGGAGCTAACGAGCGCGCACTAGGACTTGCCGAAAATGTATCATTTAACTTGGGTGGCATAATAGTCTATCTACAAGTGCACATTCTAAGGAACCCACCTTATCGAGTCCTAATGGGACGTCCGTTAAATGTCTTAACAGCTAGTACTGTAAAGGATGAGACGGATGGCTCACAGACTATTACGTTCAAAGACCCAAACTCTTCAAAAGTAGCTACTATGCCGACTTACCCGCGCGGAGAGACGCCGGCGGATTTTAGGCGTAAGAACGCATCAAATTTTTGAAGGGCCTCGAGGAATTGATACCGCATCAAGGAGAGGTAGCGGTCATGTACGAGATAGATGACGGAACTAAATCGATAAGGATGGCTTACAGTGCGGCGAAAAATGGAAAATTTTCTGAAGAAGGATTGCGAAACGCTTATTTATCTTGCGCGGTTAACGAGCAAGTGTTTGAGGATGGTCGAGATAGCGTGGCTAGCTATTTTAACCAAGTATACCCAACTAAGCCAGATAATGAACCAGCGCTTTCTGTATTCGTTGGTAAAAAGTACAAACCTGTGGCTTTGAAAGTAAAACCCGTCTATGCGGAATTACCTGAAAAGTTCAGGATAGAGAGAAATATAGTGGGAGATCCATTAGCAGACATGCCCGAAATGCCTACCAATCCTCCGGAATTTCAACCTAAGGGGCGGTATACTGACGAGCGCAAAGAAGCAATGGATAAGGTGCACGGAGATGATTTCCTATTACCAGAGGAAAGAAAACTGGTCCACCATCTTATATCGGAACAGAACGAGGCTTTTGCTTGGGAGGATAGCGAGCGCGGAAAATTTAGGGAAGACTTCTTCCCTCCCGTCACGATTCCAACTATTGAGCATACGCCTTGGGTCTACAAAAATATTCCGATACCTCCAGGAATTTATGATGAGGTCTGCAAAATAATAAGGTCAAAGGAAAAATCAAAAGTCTATGAGGCGTCCAACTCGTCATATAGATCTCGTTGGTTTACCGTAATCAAGAAAGATGGCAAAAACCTACGTATAGTGCATAGTTTAGAACCTTTGAATGCAGTGACCATAGCTCATTCAGGTGTCCCTCCCGCGACTGAAGACCTAGCGGCACATTTTGCTGGGCGCGCGTGTGGTGGAATGTTTGATTTATATGTCGGCTATGACGAGCGTCAATTAGACGAGCGCTATAGAGACTTGACTACATTCCAAACACCCTTCGGTGCGATGCGGCTAACTACACTACCTATGGGTTGGACTAATTCCGTGCCTATCTTTCATGACGATGTGACTTTTATTTTGAAACCCGAAATTCCTAGGTTCACTATCCCTTACATTGACGATGTACCCGTTAGAGGCCCAGCGACGAGATACCCTTTACCAGATGGCAGTTACGAGACTATTCCTGAAAATAAAGGGATTAGGAGATTTGTTTGGGAACACATCCAAAATGTTAACCGCGTGCTACAACGTATGAAGTACTGTGGCGGCACATTTTCCGGTTACAAATCCGTAGTGTGTGCAGCAGAGATCACTGTTGTTGGGCACCTATGCACTATGGAAGGAAGGAAACCCACTACAGATCGTGTTAAAATCATCAGAGACTGGGTCCGATTTGAGAACGTGTCGGATATCCGCGCATTCCTGGGTACTACAGGAACCTTGCGCAGTTATATCTCTAATTACGCTGAACGCGCGCATAACATTAATAAGTTACTACGCGATAAAGTCCCTTGGGTATGGGGTCCTGAACAAGAGGAGAGTGTACGATTATTAAAAGAAGGTGTGGATGGCGCTTACGCGCTCAAACCAATTGACTATCACAATCAAGGCGATGTAGTATTAGCGGTTGACACCTCTTATATAGCGGTAGGCTATTATATCTATCAAGAGGATAAAGACGACCCTAAGAAACACTACTATGCGAGATTTGGTTCTATCACCTTGAAGGACCATGAAGCACGGTATTCGCAGCCTAAGCGCGAGCTTTTTGGTCTTAAGCGCGCGTTAGCGGAAAATCGCAAATGGTTGATTGGCGTCCGAAAATTAGTGGTTGAAACTGATGCTAAATACATCGCGGGTATGCTATTAAACCCAGATGTAATGCCCAATGCAACTATCAATAGGTGGATAGAGGAAGTAAGGATGTTCCACTTCGTCTTAAGACATAAAGCTGGAAAAACATTTGGTCCCGATGGCCTGTCAAGGCGCCATAGGCAACCTAATGATCCTGAGCCTCTACCTACTGAAGATGATGACCTTGAACCAGAGAGCGGATTAGTTATTGAGGTGGCTGATCAAAGCGAACCTCAGCCGCTTCCAGTACAGGACTTTGTCGGTGAAATTGATAATCGTAAAGGGTACATGCAGAGTGTCTCTAATACACCACAAATTACTATTGAGTATGCAGATCCAAGTGATACACCACTCCAGCCCTTAGCAAGCTTTGTACACTTGATAGAGGTGGAGGAGAGCTTCGCCGGTGTCGCAGTCTCAGCGGATTGCTTCAAGCAAGAGCTAGAGGATGCGGATGTCTGGAGAATGAGAGAAAAAGTTCAATTAGAAAAGCATGTGGATGACAACCGAGAGGCTCTGGGATCCGAGCGCGTAACGTACTTACAGCAATTGATCTCAACCTTAGTGTTGCCAGAAGAAGGCGAAGGAAGTGCGGCGTTACCCTATCCTGAAGATCACAGGACGGCTAGTGCGCGCGCGCAAGACGCTGATCTTGAGTCGGTTTTATTGTGGCATAAGAATAGGTCTTTTAGACCTCAGGGAATGACAGATAAGGCTTATGAGCGGTTTATAAGATATGCAAGGAGATTCTTAGTCTATCAAGGACGACTATACTTGCGTGCAACCGGAGCGGCACACCGATTAGTTGTAGCAAAAGAGCGGCGTATGTATATGCTTACCGCGGCTCATGATCATGTTGGGCACCGAGGCTTCTACGCGACTAATCAGCTATTGGTGCAACGTTTCTGGTGGCCTGAAATGGAAAAGGATGTCAGTTGGTTCGTTAAGACTTGTCATTCTTGTCAAGAAAGGCAGAAAACCCTCATAAAAATAAAGCCTATTGTTACCCATACGCCATCTATATTTCAGACTGTACATGCGGATGTAATGCATATGACCCCGCCGTCAAATGGTTGTGCGTACATTGCACATGGTCGAGATGCTATGACATCCTGGATGGAAGGTCGACCACTCAAGAAAGAGGACGGGCGTTCTATAGGAATGTGGATGTTTGAGGACATTATATGCAGATGGGCTTGTCTGCCGAAATAGTCACAGACAACGGTGCAGCTTTCTTAGCCGCGGTTAAATGGCTGAGCAAAAATATGGGATAGTCGGCATCCGAATATCCGCGTATAACTCGCAAGCTAACGGCTCAATAGAAAGACCGCATTGGGATGTCAGACAGATGCTTTATAAAATGCTAGGCGCGGAAAACATTAAAAAGTGGTTCTGGTTCTTTGCTTATATTGTTTGGGCAGACCGAGTCACTATAAGGAAAAGATTGGGTTGTTCACCATTTTTCATGGTGACCGGCGCTAATCCAATCCTCCCGCTAGACGTTAAAGAAGCAACCTGGCTGGTAGCCCCACCCGTTGGTATTCTGACTGAAGAAGAGATGATAGCCTTTCGAGCAAAAGCTCTAGCTAAGCACCGACTACACGTTGAAGAGATGCGAGCGCGTATAGATAAACAGAAATATGAACGGTTACTACGGTATGAACGAGATCATAAGTCAGTCATTAAAGACTATGATTTCCAGCCGGGTGACTTAGTACTAGTGCGACATACGGCTGTCGAGTCTTCTTTGGATAAGAAAATGAAGGCGAGATACTTAGGGCCAATGATCGTTATTAGGCGCTCGCAAGGCGGCTCTTACGTGGTAGCCGAACTGACTGGTGCAGTCTGGCAAAACAAAGTTGGCGCTTTCAGAGTAGTACCCTACTATGCGCGCGAACGTTTGGCAGTGCCAAAAGACATACTTGAACTTATTGAAATCTCAGAAGAAGGTCTTAATAAGATTCTTGAATCACCGGACGAAGAAGAACCCGCTGACTTCAGAGATTATGCATTTGACCATGTAACTCTTAGGAGCGCGGAAGACGGTGACTCAGACGAATCAGACGAGGAATAGGCGGCAATAGGTGCATTGAGGAGGAAAGTGCCTAACTAACTAACAAACGTCTCCGACTACTATAGTTAGGGAAAAACCTCCTCCTGTACCCAAGTGTAGGCGCAATGCTACATGCCTAGTTCCCCTGGAACTCTTCCTTAAGCGCATTTATACGAATACGCTCCTGGCTGAGGGTGTTATATTGCATGGTTTCAAAAGAGAGCTTAAAGTAGTGATCCTCCATCTCCCGATATATGTGCGCCAGCATCCGGTCTGCAGATGCGGTGTCGTAGGGGGTACGGCCGGCGTAACCCATCTCCATGGGCTGGTAGATGATCTGACCACCCTCTGGGAGGATAGGGACGGCTGTATTAAAAACGGGGGCCCATTATTCACAAGCCATTAATAAAATTGACGGTCACTTACCAACTGGAAGGTCGATGGCGACATCGAGCCTTGGTTTTTTGTGAAAGGATATAGTATTAGTGGTGGATTTGGCCTTTTTGGACGTGCGAGAAGACCCTTCGTTTGGAGTGTCCTCGTCCTCAGCGCGCTTCTTTAATAAAGAGATATAAGTCAGTATAAAAAATGTTATGCGCGAGCAAGAATTAAAAATACCTTATGCGTGTTGCCGTGCTTTTTGTTCTTAGGACCCTTGACTGAAGGCTGAACCTCCTCGTCCACAAGCATTGGCTTTAAAAGACGAGGTAATTAGCTAAACAAAAGTCGGGAAAGAGGGAGGAGGTACTCACCATGTCCGCGTCCTTCTATACCGAACGAACGGTCAGTTAGGGTAGCAGGAGCAACGCGCGCGCATAAGATGATAAACCCAATCAATTAGAAAAAGTGGGCAGTGAGAGAAGGGTTATATGCGTACCTCAGTCCCTTGGGGAGTTGGATCAGTGGGAACGGTGCTAGAGACTTCAGGAACTGAGGTCTCACCCGCCTGATGAGCACGGATAGCACGACAAATCTCGTCGACGGGCGCAAGCAGGGTTGGGAAGGCTGGTCCTACCGCACTAGGGAAGGCGGCTTGAACAGCTTTGAGAGCCTTCTTCATGGCGAAAACGACTTCCGTGACATCAGAAGGCGCTAAGATGACGGCATCCAACTGCGTCGCCCAAGGCGCCTAAGAGATGTTGTTACGAGCGCGTAAGCAATTGGACAACGGCAGTCACGAACAGCTATGCTTACCATAAGCTTAGCGACGTTGGACAATTCGTCCCACATGAAGGAAGGCTCAGAGCACTTCTTCAGATTCTCCGGTCTGGCCCAGCGCAGCGGGGACTTAGACGCGAATACAACTTCTAAAGCAGGAGGAGTAAGCAGAGGAGCGACCATAGTGGTTCGATAAATTGGGAGGTGCACGATTAATTGGCGAGGCTATCGAAGTGAAATCCCTATGGCTTTTATACAAAACCAAGGGCTGAAGAAACATTTTTTTTTGGCCGACGGAATTAAGCACCGAATCATGGCTCTCAGGCTGAGGGAGAGCTCTACCAATTTTTGAAAACGGCCGCCGTCCGAAAAGCAGTTAGAACGTGAAATTGACTGAAAAAGCACCATATGGGGAGTCTGGGCAGTCCAGTACCGGCCGATGAGTTGTATTGCAAATTCTGGATGGCGTACAGCTACGGTTGGAAAGGCACAATGTCGAATTGTTCACTTGTAACCCACGTCGCCCAAAACAATTGCTTCGACTCCCCTCAGTCAAATCTCGCAGTACTAGCTACCCTACGACGAAAAATCCTACTTCACAGTCTGAAGTCTAGAAAGGGATTCCGCAAAGTCGCCCACGGACTTTGTAGCGACCACATACCTCGCAATGACTGTCGCCATTAAAGACTCCGTCGATTCTTTTACTAGTAAAGACGGTGCCAGCCTAATTATAATTGTTGGACAAGCGTCTACCCCTTAGGTAAAGCTTGTAACACAAAAACTAATAGCTGGGTGATGTAGGAGAATGCAGCATTGAGATCGCGAAATGATAATGATAACGACGACGGCTATGCGTGCGTAGTCTACCGCCAGCTAGCTCATTGTCTTTGGCAATACAAAGTTATCTTACACGATTAATGTTAGCATAGCATTGGCTTCAGTTCCTATTGTAAGCGCTAAGTAAATCCTCCTACGAGCGCAGTAGGAACACCCTCTTGTTGCTAGCGGGAATATGACTATCTACACCTCTACCTACTTCCTAGAAAGACTGAGGACAGTCTATCTTTAAAGTTGGGGGGAGGGAGGACAGGTCACTTCAGGATCCCGTTTTGGACTACCTATTAGGTATGGTAAATCTTTATTATTTACCATACCTAATAGGTAGTCCAAAATGTTATATACAAAATAATATGCTTTGAAAAGGTTTTTCAAAACATATTCTATACAAATGTTTTTGAATGACCCCCCTGTCAAAAATCAAAACATTTTCCAATCTTCAAGACATATTTCCAAATATATTTTGATCCATAAATAATATAGGGTGTCCTGGGTCCTAAATTTTCAGGTGAATTTTCCCACGCTTCTGTACCTTTTTCTGGGGAATTTTCCCACGCATCAGATACATTTTTTGGGGTAAAATATATATCAATGGGCTATATTTTTCAAGGGTATTCTAAGCAGTATACAGCCTAAAAATAGTGCAATAATACATACATTTTCAAAATCAAAATTCAATTTTTCTACCTGTACAGTATCCTTCTATCTATAGTCTATATTGGTATACCTGCACCTGTATTGGTTTACCTTGCATGTGTTTACATGCATGCATCTACATGTATGTGTTTACTCACATAGTTATTTATATTTCAAGAACAAGGAAGTTGACCGTCAGTACACTTGGCTTGTCTCCTCTCTGATTTTGACATGACATATGTGCACTCAAAATCAAAAATCTCCCAAAATGTATTCAATGACACGGTTGACCATCAGTACACCTGGCTTGTCTCCTCTTTAGGGATCGGCACGGGTACAGCGACCTGCGCGGGTTCAGGTGCGGGTTTTGCTGGGGTACGGGTACAGGTAGGCAATTTTGTACCCTCCAAAAACCTGTACCCCCGACACGGGTTGGCGGGTTAGGCCGAGTTCAACTCGGCGCCTATTGGATGTTCCAAGCGAAGGTTTCGTTAGCAGAGGAATTTTTTAAAATGCCTCCGGTAAGATTTGGTTCATAAAATAGGATGGAATAGGTCATAAGCGAGGTTATAGTAGCTCAAAGATGGTGAGTAAATATATTTAGTACTCTAATAATTTAGTTTACAACGTTTTCCATACATAGAACTACATAAAATAGCATGTAGCCGCTAAAGTACCAGTAATTGTGACGAAACATTGGCTCCACCCACTCTACCTGCCTCGATCTGTACCCACTGACCCGTACCAGTACCCGCAAAAACCCGTACCTGCGCTCAACCCATACCCGTACCCACGAAAAACCCGTACCCTTGAGTGCGGGTACGGGTTTGCGGGGGTAAGGGTACGGGTAGCCCTGGAATACCCCAGGGTTACCCGTGCCAATCCCTACTCCTCTCTGATTTTGACATGACATATGTGCACTCAAAATCAAAAAATCATCAGTACACTTGGCTTGTCTCCTCTCTGATTTTGACATGACACATGTGCACTCAAAATCAAAAATCTCCCGAAATGTATTCAATGACACGGCTGACCATCAGTACACCTAGCTTGTCTCCCCTCTGATTTTGATATAGCATATATGCACTCAAAATCAAAATCTGAAATGTGTTCAATAACAAGGCAGTTGACCATCTAGATTCATAGATCTTAACTTCAGACAAAGGAGGAAAAAAAATATTTTGTCTTATAGTGTGACTGCAAAATATTCTTGACCAGCTGTTCAAAATGTTTTTGAAAATTTCCAAGTACTTAACTAGTAACCAGTTGAAAATTATTTTTTGAAACAAGTTCTCATAATATATTTCTAAAAATGTTTTACAGTTTGTGAATATAATCAAAATATTTTCAGTTTAGTTTGATTGATATTTTCCATTTGAGTTCAATATAGCATCTCTGTATTCAATACCATAATCAGACATTTATTAAATCACTTGTACTGCAAAGTGCATTTAACTCCATTCATTCACTATATTGTTTGTGGTGGAAAGCTCACTTATATTTCAACCAAAATATTCTGTGACTAAAAAATATATTGAAAAACATTCAAATAAGATCCACATTATGTTTTACCAAATGTTTTTACAGTAATCATAATATATAGACTTTCAGTCAAATATCTAAATAAAGGTTTCCTCCAAGACATCCAACAGTGATGCAACATCACTATCAAACTCTTGATCTGATAATTCTACATAATGTTCTTCATCCTTTTTGTGCAATACTTGTTCTGTCACTGCAAAGTTCTTTGCATGCAATAACTCTTCATCCTCTGGTCCCCAGGAATCCAACAAAGTGCAAGGAATTATGCGAACCATTGGTTGCCAGGCCAGACACAACTGCAACAAGTGATTTTTGTGGAGCTGAAGCAAATAGATGATATATATTGCTTGTTGACTGAAAGGCGACCTCCATGGTTCTCCATTCCTCCAAAAACCATTGTTGCATTGAGACCCTTTCTTTCTGTAGGCGTCTTTCCTCCTCTATACATCGATCAAGCTCCAGTTGTGCCTTAATGCCAGCTCGGATATCATCATTCCCCAGCCAACCAGGTATAATGTCAAAATTGTCATTATCATCTGTCAACCCAACATCCTGCCAGATATCATCATCAACATCCAGATCAAATAACTTGTTGGAATCAATAGGTATGGGAACAGTAGCACCCTTTGGGGCAGCTTTGGTCTTGATTTGCTTCACCAGCTCTTCACAAAGTTTGTTGTATTTCTTTACAAGAAGCTGGATACCTGGTTCCTTTCGTTTCAACTGTTGCTGAGCATGCTTCTCCAACTTGAGCCTGTTGACAGTTTTACGATATGATCTCTCCAGGCTGTTGAGTTCAAATTTGCGTTGGCAAAGTCGCTGTCGAATTCGCTGCTTCAAAGCCAGAGCATTCATCCGAGTTCGCAAAAACTTGTTGCCCAAAAGCCTTTTCAGATTTGCCTTGTCATCCACTGAGAGTTTTGTCTTTGCATTTTGAATTGCCTTGAAAGCCTTCTTTATCTGGGCCTGCAAGTCATTTAGATGTGCTTCCACCTCAACAACAGTCCATCCCAAATCATATTGTCCAGAATTGAGCATATCCTGATATGTGGCTTGTTCCTTGGTATAACCATCAAGCTGTTCTTGTATGACCAAAATGGCATGTATTTCCTTATCTGCCAGATTTTTAGACTGGCGAGCCAAAGGCTGTGTTTGCTGTTCAACTTGTGCATCCCACTCAGCCCGTATGATGTCTTCAGTGATGCCATTTTCCAAAATAGCATCTAATGTCTCCATTGCCTCTGCCTTTCTGTCCATAGTTGCAATCCACTTCCGTCGAAGCCATTTACCCATGCCCAAAAGTGATATTTGATCCACATGTTTGATCTTGGTATCGATGGCATAAAGGCGTGTATAAAATCCAGACACACGCAGAGATGGGATCAAAGACTTGATAGAACTCCAAAATCGTTCACATCCTTCACCATCTGTTAAGCCAAACCCAACACACTTGCGTGGGTGATATATAATTTGACAGGGCCATTGGTGACCATATGCATGAAAGACAGATATTCCAAAGGTTATCCGGTCCATAACATGATCAAGAAAGCTGTACTTCAGACAGCTACGGTGGAGTTGACAGCCAATATCATATAATACACCGACTCTCATAGATGGAGGAAGATGTTCAAAGAGTTTCTTCAGCAGGCAAAGTGCATAGTACTGCTTTTCACCTCCAGAGGTCATATTAACAAGCCAGAGAACCCGATCATGGCGGCATAAAAGACCCATAAACCCTGTGTCAGCAAAGAACTGTGTGCTTGCTTTGACACGGCTAGAATCAGCAGCAATAAATGATTCATGGCACTGATCCAAGACTGCAGAAGGGACCTTCATGCCAGATTCATAATCCTTATCTGCTGAAGGTTTCCTTTTGCGAGAAGGTCGTGCTTCCTCTACTGTGGCCTCCATATCAGCCACATCCATTTCAGGGACAAAAACAGTTTCAGGATGTGCACGAGGAGCAGTCCATGCATTCCCCTGGCTCTTTCTTCGCTTTTGAGTGAAACAGGCATCCAGACACACAATGGCATCAGCACTATATATTAATAATATATCAACTTGATTTCAGAACAAAAAAATTATAACCTACACCTCCTCTGGTTGATGCCAGTTAAATCCACCAAAGCAAAGAGGGCACCTTTCTCTCAAGTATTCACTTGGTCGATCAAGTACAGCCTCATCTGCATTCCATTAGTCAAAGGTATATAAATAATTGAAAGACAATATACTGACTATCATTTGCAGATGACTCATCTCCAGGATCTTTCATATAAATAAATTGAAAGAATGCAGTCATTTCAAAGAGATACTAACCTGCATGCTCATGACCCTGCACAGCAGGATCAGCAGTCAACCCATCCCCTATGTCATCTATAATTCCATACTTAGACAAGCCTGCCAAAGACTTGAGCTTCACAAACCTTGATCCCCCAAATTGTCTATGTCCACATATGTCCGCATGTCATCCAGGAAGTCACGCATTGTGAGATTTTTAACATCCTGTAATGTAGCATACCACTGCAAAGCATTGCTAAAACGCTTGCGTAGTGTATCCTAGAAGAAGATAAACAAAGGAGAACAAAATATATATCTCATATTACCCACCTGAGTTGTCAACTTGAATTGTCGTGCACTTAGAAATGATTCTAGGGTCTCACACCATGCAGTTGTGTTGGGTGCAGCATTCTGGGAAAGTGTTCGTACAAAGTCCAACATGTTCAGATCCACTGCAAGAGAGGGTCGAGTTGGTGCACATGGAAAGAGTCCAAGAGACAATAGCTGAAGGGCAGGTTCATTACAAGTACAAAGCTTAATCTTCTCAATTCCTATCCAAAAAATGAGGAAAAAGATGAAAGGCAAATAGAGGATAGACATACTATCAAAATAAACACATGACACTTCAAGAGGTCCACCAAGACTGCAACCCTTGCAAAGAACTCTTGAATTGGCTGCAGACATATTTCGAAGGGATTCAGTCTCCCGAAGTAAGGTCACATAAGGGCCAAGCATCTGAGGAATGATGACCTGAGACCATCTCCTCCATTGCCGCTGCTTCTTCTGAGTTTGCACTGGATCCTGTTCCTTCTTGTCCTGTACAAGACCCTGCCCTTGACCTCCTTGACCTCCTTCACCACCAACAGCAACAGGCCCATCAGCAGGTACACCCTCATCTTCATCCCCAGATTCTCCACCTTCATCCTCATCAACAGGTCCCTCACCACCATCACCATCAAGAACATCCAAGGCACCCACACCAGCACCCACCACACCTGGAACTTGATAAAAAACTCCACCGGGACCAAGGACCCTACCCTCCAAGCCAAAACCAGAGTCCAAAAGACCATGTGGCCGGCGTGCACCCACCCAACTACTTTCAGGAACCAGACCCCCAGGCTGTAGAGGTAGCTCAGGTACCCCCACTCCAGAATTCGGCCTTGTCCGGCGTCGAACACGCGAAGGAGCGGAAGGCATTGCTCGAGGACAAAAGGAAAAGGAAAGAAAGAGAAAAACACTTACGTAGGCTGTGCAGACTTGCTTTATCACGATTGTACACGTAGTCAATTACAACGTTTAAAAATAACGAGATGCCATTGAAGGCAACTCGGCGAAATACAGGTCCACGAGACATTTATATATATATACATGCGGACGGCGGGTAAGGCGGCAAGAAACATCGGCGGCGAGCGAGGAAGAAAACGTAAGCATCAACTAAAGGAAATAAACGTTAGTATGGTTTCGCAGCACATTACACAACTTACGAAAACAAAAAAAGAACGACGATGGCAGTACGAGTTTCTATTGCGGCAGACAGTGGGGTGTGCAAGGAGCACGGCCAAAAAACTCAAAGAATGTCCGACAGTAGAAGGGGTAGGCCAACTTCTCAACCTCCATGACATACTGTTCCGTTGATCCGATGGCCATCTTCTTCAGCACAGAACCCTCTTCGCCCGGCCACCACGACAGCAAGCTGCGGAAGGCTTCGACATATGGCAACCTGGCCCGCCAGCTTTTGGCTCCGAGTCCCTCATCGCGATGGGGGAGCTGCAAGCTAATCACTTTTTGCCCCGGAAAAACACCCAGCACCATCTCGTCCCTCAATCCAACCACCGAATCAGGCATCAATTCCCGGGGGAAAATGCAGCAGTCTAGAGCCAAGAGCTCCAGGCGAAAGTTGTGGTCGTACAGATCCCAGACGATCTGCCGACGCGTGTGTTGATCTAACGCGAGGTCACCCGCCAGAATGGAAGACGACGATATGACCTTTGATCCTTGCCAGTGAATGGACTTGACGAGAGGACTCCCCGGCATAGGAAAATCGAAAGTTGTAGCAACGTCATCCACAATCTTTGCCTTTTTGGCCGGTCTCTGACGACCGTCGTCCGACCGCAATGAGTATGCCGTACCTAACTGCCATAAGAATTCTCGCCACTCTTGCGGTCCCGGCTTGGGCATTCCGCGCCTGGTGGTAGCAGCGTGCAACCTCATGCCAGGTTCCAAGGTCCGCGAGAGGCAAGTTGAACGGAAAAGCAGCCAAGCAACAAAGTAGATGTCGGTTCGAGCACTTGAAGTTGTAAGGACCGAAGGGTCCAATACCGGATAGCCACGCAGAAGTGTCTGGTTGGGATGGTCCCACACAAGTCGCCAGTCTGTTTTGACGGACTTCAGAGCGAATATCCAGAATTTCGAAGCCTCTGGTGAGTTGGGTGAGACTGGCTCCTTGAACTTTTCAAAGTTGATTTGACGTCCAATCGCGGCCCGTTGTCGTGGAACATAAGGCGCACCGAATAGCGGAATCGAAGGGGACGGGGAAGACAGAAGAAGGGAAGTCATAGACGCTAATTAACCTAGTCAGATATTTGCCTTTTTAGTCACTGTCAACTTACAATGCTCAGACGTTAACAAAGAAGGGCGAGGAGTTTCTGCGTGTGAGCCAAAGCACTGAGACGAGGACACTAGGGTAGTAACAAGCTAGTAAGTCAGGAAATAAATTGATAGTAAAAGAAAGCTTACCATGTTGTGAAGTACTACTGACTTCACTGACATGACGGTCAGAAGCGGAATGTCCGATATTGATGCACCCAATACGCAGAGACTGACAAGCCCGGTTTCGAAGGGCCGAAGGTGCACCTTCCCAGACTATATCTATCTCCTCACATATACCCAGCTCCATCTTTACAAGTTCTTACGTAGTAAAAGAACTTGTTTTCCGGGGGAAAACGCACTACAAAATTGACCAAACCACTTCCTAACGGTAACGATGGAAATTCTCCCACTGCTATAGTGACCCTGCACAGTTTCTGTATCTCAGCCAATACTGGGCCGATTTCTATGATTTTGGTATCAAAAAATTCGTAAAAATCAGGGCTTTCATGTGGCATGGGTATCCAGGCACGATCAGGTCATGTGACTCGCTCACACGGCCCAAAAGCGCGAATTTGTGCGAATTTAGCCTTGAAACTGATTTCCATGAGCTAGATATGGTGAAGTATGTTGCCCAGACCAGTCTAGGATAATGTCCAAATATTTACATTTGTTTTGCAATGATGTCACGGTGTCCAAATCTGGCAAACAGCCAGCCAAACTTGATCGGATGGTGCCAAACTGGCTGGATAAGGCTTGAAAGGCACACCAAACATTGCCAAACATGACCAAATGTCTTGAAAATGATGTAAGAGATGCTTACATAATCAACCTCACAGCCAAACTTTGTGCAATTGCCTTGAAATTGGTGATGCACCAAGTCGGACCAAGAATATTCTCTATGATATGTCATGTGATGAGTGTGCACAGACCACCTGTTAGGTAAAATAAACATTATTAGTCATTTATTCCAGTTTATTTATTTCAAAAATCTCTCAATACGGATTATTTAGTGTGTATTTCAAACATTCTACCGCATTTGGTAAGTAACATAACGGTGTGACTATAGCTATGTGACACCATTTTAAAGCCCCGATTTTTCTGAGAATTACGCAATTTATTTCAAGGCAATCCGATAAAAACTGAGCCACGTAGCAAATTATCATGTTACAAGTTCTTACGTAGTAAAAGAACTTGTTTTCCGGGGGAAAACGCACTACAAAATTGACCAAACCACTTCCTAACGGTAACGATGGAAATTCTCCCACTGCTATAGTGACCCTGCACAGTTTCTGTATCTCAGCCAATACTGGGCCGATTTCTATGATTTTGGTATCAAAAAATTCGTAAAAATCAGGGCTTTCATGTGGCATGGGTATCCAGGCACGATCAGGTCATGTGACTCGCTCACACGGCCCAAAAGCGCGAATTTGTGCGAATTTAGCCTTGAAACTGATTTCCATGAGCTAGATATGGTGAAGTATGTTGCCCAGACCAGTCTAGGATAATGTCCAAATATTTACATTTGTTTTGCAATGATGTCACGGTGTCCAAATCTGGCAAACAGCCAGCCAAACTTGATCGGATGGTGCCAAACTGGCTGGATAAGGCTTGAAAGGCACACCAAACATTGCCAAACATGACCAAATGTCTTGAAAATGATGTAAGAGATGCTTACATAATCAACCTCACAGCCAAACTTTGTGCAATTGCCTTGAAATTGGTGATGCACCAAGTCGGACCAAGAATATTCTCTATGATATGTCATGTGATGAGTGTGCACAGACCACCTGTTAGGTAAAATAAACATTATTAGTCATTTATTCCAGTTTATTTATTTCAAAAATCTCTCAATACGGATTATTTAGTGTGTATTTCAAACATTCTACCGCATTTGGTAAGTAACATAACGGTGTGACTATAGCTATGTGACACCATTTTAAAGCCCCGATTTTTCTGAGAATTACGCAATTTATTTCAAGGCAATCCGATAAAAACTGAGCCACGTAGCAAATTATCATGTTACAAGTTCTTACGTAGTAAAAGAACTTGTTTTCCGGGGGAAAACGCACTACAAAATTGACCAAACCACTTCCTAACGGTAACGATGGAAATTCTCCCACTGCTATAGTGACCCTGCACAGTTTCTGTATCTCAGCCAATACTGGGCCGATTTCTATGATTTTGGTATCAAAAAATTCGTAAAAATCAGGGCTTTCATGTGGCATGGGTATCCAGGCACGATCAGGTCATGTGACTCGCTCACACGGCCCAAAAGCGCGAATTTGTGCGAATTTAGCCTTGAAACTGATTTCCATGAGCTAGATATGGTGAAGTATGTTGCCCAGACCAGTCTAGGATAATGTCCAAATATTTACATTTGTTTTGCAATGATGTCACGGTGTCCAAATCTGGCAAACAGCCAGCCAAACTTGATCGGATGGTGCCAAACTGGCTGGATAAGGCTTGAAAGGCACACCAAACATTGCCAAACATGACCAAATGTCTTGAAAATGATGTAAGAGATGCTTACATAATCAACCTCACAGCCAAACTTTGTGCAATTGCCTTGAAATTGGTGATGCACCAAGTCGGACCAAGAATATTCTCTATGATATGTCATGTGATGAGTGTGCACAGACCACCTGTTAGGTAAAATAAACATTATTAGTCATTTATTCCAGTTTATTTATTTCAAAAATCTCTCAATACGGATTATTTAGTGTGTATTTCAAACATTCTACCGCATTTGGTAAGTAACATAACGGTGTGACTATAGCTATGTGACACCATTTTAAAGCCCCGATTTTTCTGAGAATTACGCAATTTATTTCAAGGCAATCCGATAAAAACTGAGCCACGTAGCAAATTATCATGTTACAAGTTCTTACGTAGTAAAAGAACTTGTTTTCCGGGGGAAAACGCACTACAAAATTGACCAAACCACTTCCTAACGGTAACGATGGAAATTCTCCCACTGCTATAGTGACCCTGCACAGTTTCTGTATCTCAGCCAATACTGGGCCGATTTCTATGATTTTGGTATCAAAAAATTCGTAAAAATCAGGGCTTTCATGTGGCATGGGTATCCAGGCACGATCAGGTCATGTGACTCGCTCACACGGCCCAAAAGCGCGAATTTGTGCGAATTTAGCCTTGAAACTGATTTCCATGAGCTAGATATGGTGAAGTATGTTGCCCAGACCAGTCTAGGATAATGTCCAAATATTTACATTTGTTTTGCAATGATGTCACGGTGTCCAAATCTGGCAAACAGCCAGCCAAACTTGATCGGATGGTGCCAAACTGGCTGGATAAGGCTTGAAAGGCACACCAAACATTGCCAAACATGACCAAATGTCTTGAAAATGATGTAAGAGATGCTTACATAATCAACCTCACAGCCAAACTTTGTGCAATTGCCTTGAAATTGGTGATGCACCAAGTCGGACCAAGAATATTCTCTATGATATGTCATGTGATGAGTGTGCACAGACCACCTGTTAGGTAAAATAAACATTATTAGTCATTTATTCCAGTTTATTTATTTCAAAAATCTCTCAATACGGATTATTTAGTGTGTATTTCAAACATTCTACCGCATTTGGTAAGTAACATAACGGTGTGACTATAGCTATGTGACACCATTTTAAAGCCCCGATTTTTCTGAGAATTACGCAATTTATTTCAAGGCAATCCGATAAAAACTGAGCCACGTAGCAAATTATCATGTTACAAGTTCTTACGTAGTAAAAGAACTTGTTTTCCGGGGGAAAACGCACTACAAAATTGACCAAACCACTTCCTAACGGTAACGATGGAAATTCTCCCACTGCTATAGTGACCCTGCACAGTTTCTGTATCTCAGCCAATACTGGGCCGATTTCTATGATTTTGGTATCAAAAAATTCGTAAAAATCAGGGCTTTCATGTGGCATGGGTATCCAGGCACGATCAGGTCATGTGACTCGCTCACACGGCCCAAAAGCGCGAATTTGTGCGAATTTAGCCTTGAAACTGATTTCCATGAGCTAGATATGGTGAAGTATGTTGCCCAGACCAGTCTAGGATAATGTCCAAATATTTACATTTGTTTTGCAATGATGTCACGGTGTCCAAATCTGGCAAACAGCCAGCCAAACTTGATCGGATGGTGCCAAACTGGCTGGATAAGGCTTGAAAGGCACACCAAACATTGCCAAACATGACCAAATGTCTTGAAAATGATGTAAGAGATGCTTACATAATCAACCTCACAGCCAAACTTTGTGCAATTGCCTTGAAATTGGTGATGCACCAAGTCGGACCAAGAATATTCTCTATGATATGTCATGTGATGAGTGTGCACAGACCACCTGTTAGGTAAAATAAACATTATTAGTCATTTATTCCAGTTTATTTATTTCAAAAATCTCTCAATACGGATTATTTAGTGTGTATTTCAAACATTCTACCGCATTTGGTAAGTAACATAACGGTGTGACTATAGCTATGTGACACCATTTTAAAGCCCCGATTTTTCTGAGAATTACGCAATTTATTTCAAGGCAATCCGATAAAAACTGAGCCACGTAGCAAATTATCATGTTACAAGTTCTTACGTAGTAAAAGAACTTGTTTTCCGGGGGAAAACGCACTACAAAATTGACCAAACCACTTCCTAACGGTAACGATGGAAATTCTCCCACTGCTATAGTGACCCTGCACAGTTTCTGTATCTCAGCCAATACTGGGCCGATTTCTATGATTTTGGTATCAAAAAATTCGTAAAAATCAGGGCCTTCCTGGTCACGTGACCAGGCCAATTTGGTACCGTTAGAAAGCCCTGATTTTTCTCGATTTTTCGAGCCCCTGATCATCTAAATTGGTCCAGAATTGAGCGGACTGTGAATTATTCACTATATTTATTATTTAAAAGGTCGGAGCAAAGTAAGAACTTGTTTTTGCCATGCGCAGCAATGGCTTCTGGCCAAGTCGGCTTCTCCATTTCCACGGGGTTCACGACATGAAGAAATCTCGAATACGCAGAGATCGGCCGTACCAGCCAATACGGTACTCCCATTTCGAAAAACTTCTGGGCAACGCTGAGATCCGGAGTTACGCACCCGATGATATTGGTATCAAGAGGTAGTTCAACCCCACAAGAAGCCCGCAGTTCAATTTCCTGCCATTTTGTATAGTAATCGAGACAAGCCAAAGCTTCAAGGAAGTGGCGCTGAAAAGAGGTGAAAGTGATGAGGGTATTCAGGTAAGTTTGGGGGCAAGATTCAAGCGCGATACAAGCGTAACGTTGCTGGAGGTTACAGTGGAGAAGATCTCGGACCTCCGCATTGTTTTCAGTGAGAGACTTGTCTTGCAAGAAGTCACGAATTTTGGCGTAAAGTTTGGATCTCAGGGCTAGGACCTGTTTCCGAAGGTCCAACGAAATCATTCCGATATTGGAAACAGTACCAGGTTCAAGCTCAAAATCTTCCGGTCGAAGTTCATACCAAGCGAGACGAAACTCATGGGTCGCTAGTTTGTCTCGAGGAGGCTTGTTCAAGATGTATGGTAGGTAGCGAGTGTCTTCAAAGTACCACTGCGGCCAAAGCATTATGTCGTGTGTGCCAAATCGACCGTCTAGGCGAGGACGAACTGTGGTGGAATCATATCCAAAGTGGGGAATGTAGTCCATGTTTGCGGACGTCACAAAATACGTCAAAGGGCACCTATACCCGCTCTCCAGCAGGCCCGGATCCTCGTCGCACTTCAGACCAGGTACGCGGTATTTGAGGTTCGAAAGTTCGGCGATTACGAGGGCGTCTGTACCATTCAAAGCAACTGCATAAAAAATTTGAGTAATCGACTCCTGCCATGAAATGCACCAACCGACATTGTTCTGTACGGCGCTTCTAAGTAAAGATATTGAGAACGAAACGATACGAACGCACCTTGTGGGTCCCAATTAGACTCGAAAACAGCCTTCCCCGACTCCAGCCTAGAGATTCCATAACAGTCGACTTTCCCGTCTATATGGCAAGTCAAGTTTGATAAAAATCACGAAAGACAAGCTACTCACATGGATAGCCCAGAGGTCCGGGTGGTGGGTAGACAACTGGCATAGTCGACCTATGAAAAGGAATATCAGTTGTTGCGCCGATCCAGGACGACTTGACGGAACCGGGACACGAGTTGGAGTCGACAGGTATAGAGGAACTAGGCATGATGACCGAACAAACAGGCCAGAGTGCACAACAGAACGAAGAGTCAAGTCGTGGAACACGGAGTGACGAAGTCAACTCCGGATATCCAGCCCTCGTCGTAGGTCGCAAAAGACCAAGTCAATTTGCGAAGGAGGAGAGAGCAAGTCAACTCCATGGAGGGACATAGTCAACTCCGTGAGTGGGTTCGCAAGACATATCAAAGACAAGACTTACCTGAGAGTTGGCTGAGCAGAAGGGTCCGGGAAGAGCGACGAAGGAACAAGTCAGGAAGACGACATAATCAACAAGGCTGATCAGCCTTAGAAGACAACAAGTACCAACAGAGCAGTGATCGGTCTGAGTAACAAAGTGTGACTGTTATGCCAATCTGTATTGATCCGTTCGGAATTAATTAATGACATCGATGCGATCGATCTAATTTTACACCGATTGACTGTTTCGATCACGCAAATAACTAACTACGGCTATTCCTATCATTCATCAGGCGCTCGTATTTGTCTTCAAGCTCTTTAATTCGTAGGTCTTTAGCTATTACACAGTAGGTACATAATTGTGAATAACAGAATTGACAATCAATTCATGTAGAAATCATGAATGTTATGTGAAGTTCAGGATTGACGAGCATTATATTTTGATAGTAGAATAAAATATGAGTGAAAAAAAGAGGAAGAATATCATTAGCACAGAATAAAAAACAAAGTGCACGAAAACTAACCTTCATCGTTGACAAAAAGGTTGAACGTGCCCCCGAAAATGTTCACCTGCTGCGCGGGGAACTGGCAATTGTAAAAGGAGCCGCCGAAGATATTATAGACTGAAAACGAATTACAAGAGAAAGGAGGAAAACGAACGGGGGAACTCACTTATTGGGGAAGGGGATGACCGCTCATCTCCAGCGGCGTCCGCGTTTTCATTGGCTTCAGTCGAAACCATCGAAGCTACGTAGATGGTGGAATTAGTACAGGGAACGGAAATACAAATGACTCACGTTCGTCGGATCGCGATGCCGCCGAGGTTGCTGTGGAAGATCAGTCAGTCATCGCAATCGCTGTCATAGCGGCAGACGGATCACATACCGTAATTGGCGTCTTCGCCCCCGCTCCCGATCCCAACTTCTCCAAGATGAGGAGCTAAAGATTCGCAGGTCAGTATGAAGAAGAGGAAAAGGCCGCATGCGTACCGATCGCAGACACAACTTCAGCCGGACATCGAAAGTCAGTTTTTCGTACGATCAGAGAGGCAAAGATACGAACCAGTCGCCTCGTCGATTTCGCCGCCCACGTTTCCATCGAGTTCGGCTGTCGTTTCGAGCAGGTAAGGCGCGAGGAAGCAAAGATGGCGATGGACTGGACGTACGCGAGAGTTGTTCGGGTTTGCGCTGGGTTTCGGCCATG
Source organism: Galerina sulciceps (assembly GCA_023014345.1). NCBI lineage: Eukaryota > Fungi > Basidiomycota > Agaricomycetes > Agaricales > Galerinaceae > Galerina > Galerina sulciceps. The sequence goes on from JAEDXJ010000001.1 coordinate 2,224,092, forward strand.
ATAGAGTCTACGAGCGTCATATTAGGTGCAGAGATGACCAACATAGCAGAAAACCTACCTGGAGGAGGCGGCAGAACGAAGTGTTCGGAAGTTGTACGATGAAGATGAGAGTGAGCCGCGTCAACCCAAATTGGGAAAGTAACCGGATTAGGCGCCCGCCGCCCACACGTGTGTCGACTCTTCTAATGCAGGTTTTCGTGTAGTAAAGTAGAATCTTAGACAGAGAATCAACGTCGGCGTCGAGTATCAGACAGTCAATACAACGATTTAATTCCAACGCGAGCCATAACGGATGATCCAATGAATACAATATGACGAACTACAACGTTCGTCGTGTTCGTGGGTTGCATCGAAAGGGTGCCGAAAACTTATGTGCATACATAGCTACGAAAGCGCGAAATTTTGGTGCATTCTTCAGATATCGAGGAAGCCTTGAGCGACGTAAAATGTCAGAGTGACCGAGTCAACTCTCGAGGCAGGGGTTCGGGCAAAGATTAGATATTTCAACGGCCATCAATGGACGGCAAATGCAGTGGTTTTTAGTTGAATGCAATAAATTAACGTCAGATTGACCTAGTCAAATCTAATGTACGGTACAGCTGCGAACCAGATAGGCGGAAACGGCGTAACTTGGAATATTATGACAGATGCGAAGAGATTTGAATCGTGGATAGACCATACCCTTAATGCAGTAGAGATACGATGCTGCATTGGATTGGTTCATTGACAGATTATTCAAGTCAATGTCAGAGTGACAGAGTCAACTCTGAGAGGAATATGGGTGCAAGGTGGTTAAGCGAAGATCAGACAAAGCGGTCGGTGCTTGAGGGATGTGAAGCGGTAATAACTACAAAGATTGCTAGGTTGGGCACATCAACAGAAGTAAGGAGTCAGGGGAAAATAAAAGATAAGTCTACTCACGTTAGACGAGAAGAGATCAAGTCAGTTCATTGACAGATTATTCAAGTCAATGTCAGAGTGACAGAGTCAACTCTGAGGGGAATATGGGTGCAAGGTGGTTAGGCGAAGATCAGACAAAGCGGTCGGTGTCTTGAGGGATATGAAGCGGTAATAGCTACAAAGATCACAAGGTTGGGCACATCAACAGAAGTAAGGAGTCAAGGAAAAATAACAGATAAGTCTACTCACGTTAGACGAGGAGAGATCAAGTCAGCTCCAGAGCGGGTGAATGTAAAGTGAGATTGAACTTGAAGCCTTAGATTAGAGCACTGATCGATTGAACATGAGTTTCGGGAGTTGCCGTTCGGTCACGTGATCGAATGTTGGAAACGGGTTTCGACTCGTTCTAAGTCTCTCACTGCCTTGTCGCGGCATGCTGGAGAGCCTCTGCTGGTGTTCTCCCTCCAGCGTCTTCCCTGTACCCACCTACCGGACATCTCTTCCAGACGTTGTCGCTCTGATTCTGGCCTCCCTTCGGCGCTTCGGATTGGATATTTGGTTGACGGTATGTTTCTAAATTTTCATCTAGACCGCATCTGACACGATGTCTGTAGCGTTTTCTCTCTCCTGACTTTCCCTCCTACGAGTTGACTTTGTCTCTCGGAAATGGGCTTGACTTTGTCAGCACATTTCGTCCACCATGCGAACTGACTTTGGGTCTCTCGTACTTGTTCGTCGACTCTACATTTCAAGTTTCATGCCTTACCTGGACTTCCAAGCGTATCTTGACCCACTGATCGTAAGTTCTATCTGGCGTTGGATTCCTTATTCCATTTGTACCTGTTTCCCTTTCACTGAGATAGTTTTAGGTTTTAATTTCGTTTGTCCTGTTGAAAGGGTTGGTAGGTTGCGCCTTCGATTTTCTGCCGGAATCTAGACTCGCTGTGGACGTGGTACGTTTCGATAGCTGAACCGGCGCATAGATGACGACATGTTGAACTTTACAGATCCACAATTCGTCATTCTCTTCACGACAAACATCGTCAGCACAAGCCATTGGATCGCCAAATGCATCGACAACGCAACTGTGATACAAGCATGGGACGTAGAGGACGGCTCTCGTAGAATAGTTTCCTCTTGTTACTCGTATCACCGATCTCCCTATTCTATAGGGGACTATACCCTCGCACTCTGGCGGAAGTGTACAGGAACGTTTGACCATCAGGCGCGTCTATTATATTAGGAGGTTACGTCAATAAGAGTATTCGAGGTAGTGTCTTATGGTGACCCCCGATTTCCAGGCGACTGCCTTCGTGCCATGCGGCGGAAGTGAATTAGAATACATGTTATATATTTCGCACCTCTCGAATCCCAAACTAGCCTAGATAGACAGTCACCACCATTAATTACGCCCATAAGGAAATATCTGCCGAATGCAGAAGCAATATTCTGTCGGTGATCAGTTAAATGTCGGCAATCATTAATCTTTGGGCGGTCATTTAATTTCGAGAACGAGTATACAAAGACCAACAAGCGACCAATTAACAACACATCGTCCCATTTTTTTTGGGACTCATGTCCCTGTCCAATTTCTGGGTTTAAACATCTCTTTCTTTCTTACTTCCACCATCCTCTAGCATGGCGAACGCTAAGGGAAAAAAGCGCGCCGTCGTAGGTTTTCTATGTTCATTGTCTTCCTCGTCTGCTAATATCCCTCTTAGTCTCCCACTGCAGAGTATGTCGCTAACAAACGTCTGAGGGCTGGGGCTGATTCCGAGTAAGTCTCCCATTCCTCTCTGCGTTTACACCTTGCCACGACGACGCCTGGGTTGACTTTGTCTCCCATTGAGTTGTTGACTTCGTCACAGCTCTGACCATGTTGACTTCGTCTCATGGTTGTAGTGGCGAGGTGTACCGCCGTTCTTTCGCTGACGTGTTTGTTGTTAGACCTCAAGGCCGACGACAGACCCGTTCCAGTGCATGCCTTCAACGTGTGGCCTCCCCCACTCCTGAAAGTGACAACGACGGCTCAACTGCCGAGGATGAAACACCAACCAGAGACAGTTCGCCCGTCAGGGAGGAGTCGCCAGCATGGCAGGAGTCGCCAGCAAGGGAGGAGTCGCCATCCATGGAGGAGTCGCCGTCACCCACAAAGGTCAATCCTCGTACTGCTGTGAAGCGCAAATATCGGGAACGCTCATTGTCGGATCCTCCTGCCACTGTGAAGCTCGGACCGCCTAATGCCAATGGGCTGCCGTATGTCTTGGTTCCGCGACTTAGCAAAGGGCATGCGAGCCATGTACCTATGTCCGAGGTACGAAACGGGCAGGTTCCCGTCGCGAATGTGCCAGCCGCAACTGCAAAGACGGCCACTAGGGGGAAGGCCGCTACCAAGGCTGAACCTGTTGTTGCGCCTTCGAAGCCTGCGCCTTCGAAGAAGCCTGCACCTTTGACGACTGCACCTTCAAAGGCTGCGAAAGCTACTGCTACGAGGCTTGCTGCAAGAGCTCGAAGGACCAGACTTACCTTTGTCCAATCTCCATCCCCCGAACCTGGTGCTCACTCACCTCCTCGCAAGCGTCTTCGTCTTGGAGATTCTCCGGAAGAGGTTGCATTGGACGAAGATGACCGTCCTTCAGACACCATTTTTGATGTGGATGTGGATATGGACGTCCATCCTTATAAGTTTTTCAACTATGTTTACTATTGCAACAGTCCTCCTGTGCTCGGTAAACCTGGTCCTGTGGAGCAAGTAACTTTGTGGTGTCCACCTGGTGCTGATGATTTTGTCCCTCCTCCTGCCTACCATGTTGTTCCTCGTCGTGTTAAAAATCAGCTGCAGAAATCAATTGATTATCTCTCAGTATACCCTGCCCATGCATCCCCTCAGGGGGACCACACAGATGGTGACAGTGATGATGAAGTTGTCAAGGCTGTTGAGGTGAAGAGGAAAGTGGACAAGGGCAAGGGTAAAGCTGTGGATGAGGACCATGTAAATGTGGAAAGTGAGACCCAGGAGAAAATTCAGGTCCAATTTGAATCCACTGGACATTGTAATGGTCAGGATGAAGCAACAACTGGCAGACTGGATAAGGGCAAAGCCAAAGCTGTACATTCTACCTTGACCCAGGCTGCTGCAGGCAATGCCCTCAATACCTTTGGGATGGATGTTACCATGAATCAAACTGAAGGTGTTGTTGTGAAGGGCTCTGTTAATCAAGGGGGGCGTCCTCCAAACTTGTTCTTTGAAGATTGTACCAAGGGCAACGTAGCAGTTGCTGCCATCTTGAATGGAATTGGCCAGACCCATAAACAGAAGATGTCTTTGGTCTTTGACACTGTCATGTATGGGCCTGTGCATGCTGAACATCGAAAGGCTCATGGGTGGACAGCCTTTCAGAAGATCTATGCCCAAAAGGAACCTAAGAAGGAGGGGCAGTTGGTTGGTATGTATTTGATCTTGCATCCTATTGTTTTCATTGACTCATTGTATATTTCAACAGCTGATCGCACCAAGGAGTGCAGTGAAAAATACAAGGCTCTTCTTGCCAGTATCCCTCCTGAAGAACGCCAAGCCTTCAAGGAACATCTCATTGAGTTGGCCAGAGATATGATCTCTGACTCACCCAAGCTGCCTATTGTTTCGAGAATGAATGCAGCTGAAAAGGAAATCCACCAGCTTGTGAGTACTGTCTTGTTTGTATCTGACTTGGAAGGGTGTTAATCCTTTCTTAGATACATGCAATTTCTGCAGAGGATCCTGAGATCCAGGTGTTCTGTGGTGTTATCTATGTTGGTGAAGATGCTGCAGGCCTCCAACTCCCTTCAAGAAGTGTTGTGTCTTCTCCCCTGATGATGGAGGTAGCCTCTAAGCTGCCTGTCCATACTATTCTTAATCAGGCTACTGGTGTGGTCAGGTAAGCATCTACATCTGATTTGGTTCTATTTTACTGTCTCATTCTCTTCCTTGTGACTTTTAGAGGGCAATTTGCTTCAACTTGGCCAGAGGCCATTGCTGCGCATGGCAAAAACAAGTTCTTACTTCTGCGGGGAGTCCGACCTTTTAAATAATAAATACTGAGAATAAATCATAGTTCGCTCAATTCTGAACCAATTTGGATGATCAGGGGCTCGAAAAATCGAGAAAAATCAGGGCTTTCTAACGGTACCAAATTGGCCTGGTCACGTGACCAGGAAGGCCCTGATTTTTACGAATTTTTTGATACCAAAATCATAAAAATAGGCCTAGAAATGGCTGAGATACAGAAACCGTGCAGGGTCACTATAGCAGTGGGAGAATTTCCAACGTTTCCGTTAGGAACCAAAGTGCCTGCTTCGCAGGCCGGAAAACAAGTTCTTTTACTACGTAAGAACTTGTAACATGATAATTTGCTACGTGGCTCAGTTTTTATCGGATTGTCTTGAAATAAATTGCGTAATTCTCAGAAAAATCGGGGCTTTAAAATGGTGTCACATAGGTATAGTCACACCGTTATGTGACTTACCAAATGCGGTAGAATGTTTGAAATACACACTAAATAATCTGTATTGTGAGATTTTTGAAATAAATAAACTGGAATTAATGACTAATAATGTTTCTTTTACCTAACAGGTGGTCTGTGCACACTCATCACATGACATATCATAGAGAATATTCTTGGTTCAAGTTGGTGCATCACCAATTTCAAGGCAATTGCACAAAGGTTGGCTGGGAGGTTGATTATGTAAGCATCTCTTACATCATTTTCAAGTCATTTGGTCATGTTTGGCAATGTTTGGTGTGCCTTTTATGGCTTATCCAAGCTGTTTTCCACCATCCGAACAAGTTTGGCTGGCTGTTTGCCAGATTTGGACACCATGACATCATTGCAAAACAAATGTAAATATTTGGACATTATCCTAGATTGGTCTGGGCAACATATTTTCCCATATCTGGCTCACAGAAATCCATTTAAGTGTGAATTCACACAAATCTGCGCTTTTTGGGCCGTGTGAGCAGATCACATGACTGATCGTGCCTGGATACCCATGCCACATGAAAGCCCTGATTTTTACGAATTTTTTGATACCAAAATCATAAAAATAGGCCTAGAAATGGCTGAGATACAGAAACCGTGCAGGGTCACTATAGCAGTGGGAGAATTTCCAACGTTTCCGTTAGGAACCAAAGTGCCTGCTTCGCAGGCCGGAAAACAAGTTCTTTTACTACGTAAGAACTTGTAACATGATAATTTGCTACGTGGCTCAGTTTTTATCGGATTGTCTTGAAATAAATTGCGTAATTCTCAGAAAAATCGGGGCTTTAAAATGGTGTCACATAGGTATAGTCACACCGTTATGTGACTTACCAAATGCGGTAGAATGTTTGAAATACACACTAAATAATCTGTATTGTGAGATTTTTGAAATAAATAAACTGGAATTAATGACTAATAATGTTTCTTTTACCTAACAGGTGGTCTGTGCACACTCATCACATGACATATCATAGAGAATATTCTTGGTTCAAGTTGGTGCATCACCAATTTCAAGGCAATTGCACAAAGGTTGGCTGGGAGGTTGATTATGTAAGCATCTCTTACATCATTTTCAAGTCATTTGGTCATGTTTGGCAATGTTTGGTGTGCCTTTTATGGCTTATCCAAGCTGTTTTCCACCATCCGAACAAGTTTGGCTGGCTGTTTGCCAGATTTGGACACCATGACATCATTGCAAAACAAATGTAAATATTTGGACATTATCCTAGATTGGTCTGGGCAACATATTTTCCCATATCTGGCTCACAGAAATCCATTTAAGTGTGAATTCACACAAATCTGCGCTTTTGGGCCGTGTGAGCAGATCACATGACCTGATCGTGCCTGGATACCCATGCCACATGAAAGCCCTGATTTTTACGAATTTTTTGATACCAAAATCATAAAAATAGGCCTAGAAATGGCTGAGATACAGAAACCGTGCAGGGTCACTATAGCAGTGGGAGAATTTCCAACGTTTCCGTTAGGAACCAAAGTGCCTGCTTCGCAGGCCGGAAAACAAGTTTTTTACTACGTAAGAACTTGTAACATGATAATTTGCTACGTGGCTCAGTTTTTATCGGATTGTCTTGAAATAAATTGCGTAATTCTCAGAAAAATCGGGGCTTTAAAATGGTGTCACATAGGTATAGTCACACCGTTATGTGACTTACCAAATGCGGTAGAATGTTTGAAATACACACTAAATAATCTGTATTGTGAGATTTTTGAAATAAATAAACTGGAATTAATGACTAATAATGTTTCTTTTACCTAACAGGTGGTCTGTGCACACTCATCACATGACATATCATAGAGAATATTCTTGGTTCAAGTTGGTGCATCACCAATTTCAAGGCAATTGCACAAAGGTTGGCTGGGAGGTTGATTATGTAAGCATCTCTTACATCATTTTCAAGTCATTTGGTCATGTTTGGCAATGTTTGGTGTGCCTTTTATGGCTTATCCAAGCTGTTTTCCACCATCCGAACAAGTTTGGCTGGCTGTTTGCCAGATTTGGACACCATGACATCATTGCAAAACAAATGTAAATATTTGGACATTATCCTAGATTGGTCTGGGCAACATATTTTCCCATATCTGGCTCACAGAAATCCATTTAAGTGTGAATTCACACAAATCTGCGCTTTTTGGGCCGTGTGAGCAGATCACATGACCTGATCGTGCCTGGATACCCATGCCACATGAAAGCCCTGATTTTTACGAATTTTTTGATACCAAAATCATAAAAATAGGCCTAGAAATGGCTGAGATACAGAAACCGTGCAGGGTCACTATAGCAGTGGGAGAATTTCCAACGTTTCCGTTAGGAACCAAAGTGCCTGCTTCGCAGGCCGGAAAACAAGTTCTTTTACTACGTAAGAACTTGTAACATGATAATTTGCTACGTGGCTCAGTTTTTATCGGATTGTCTTGAAATAAATTGCGTAATTCTCAGAAAAATCGGGGCTTTAAAATGGTGTCACATAGGTATAGTCACACCGTTATGTGACTTACCAAATGCGGTAGAATGTTTGAAATACACACTAAATAATCTGTATTGTGAGATTTTTGAAATAAATAAACTGGAATTAATGACTAATAATGTTTCTTTTACCTAACAGGTGGTCTGTGCACACTCATCACATGACATATCATAGAGAATATTCTTGGTTCAAGTTGGTGCATCACCAATTTCAAGGCAATTGCACAAAGGTTGGCTGGGAGGTTGATTATGTAAGCATCTCTTACATCATTTTCAAGTCATTTGGTCATGTTTGGCAATGTTTGGTGTGCCTTTTATGGCTTATCCAAGCTGTTTTCCACCATCCGAACAAGTTTGGCTGGCTGTTTGCCAGATTTGGACACCATGACATCATTGCAAAACAAATGTAAATATTTGGACATTATCCTAGATTGGTCTGGGCAACATATTTTCCCATATCTGGCTCACAGAAATCCATTTAAGTGTGAATTCACACAAATCTGCGCTTTTTGGGCCGTGTGAGCAGATCACATGACCTGATCGTGCCTGGATACCCATGCCACATGAAAGCCCTGATTTTTACGAATTTTTTGATACCAAAATCATAAAAATAGGCCTAGAAATGGCTGAGATACAGAAACCGTGCAGGGTCACTATAGCAGTGGGAGAATTTCCAACGTTTCCGTTAGGAACCAAAGTGCCTGCTTCGCAGGCCGGAAAACAAGTTCTTTTACTACGTAAGAACTTGTAACATGATAATTTGCTACGTGGCTCAGTTTTTATCGGATTGTCTTGAAATAAATTGCGTAATTCTCAGAAAAATCGGGGCTTTAAAATGGTGTCACATAGGTATAGTCACACCGTTATGTGACTTACCAAATGCGGTAGAATGTTTGAAATACACACTAAATAATCTGTATTGTGAGATTTTTGAAATAAATAAACTGGAATTAATGACTAATAATGTTTCTTTTACCTAACAGGTGGTCTGTGCACACTCATCACATGACATATCATAGAGAATATTCTTGGTTCAAGTTGGTGCATCACCAATTTCAAGGCAATTGCACAAAGGTTGGCTGGGAGGTTGATTATGTAAGCATCTCTTACATCATTTTCAAGTCATTTGGTCATGTTTGGCAATGTTTGGTGTGCCTTTTATGGCTTATCCAAGCTGTTTTCCACCATCCGAACAAGTTTGGCTGGCTGTTTGCCAGATTTGGACACCATGACATCATTGCAAAACAAATGTAAATATTTGGACATTATCCTAGATTGGTCTGGGCAACATTTTCCCATATCTGGCTCACAGAAATCCATTTAAGTGTGAATTCACACAAATCTGCGCTTTTTGGGCCGTGTGAGCAGATCACATGACCTGATCGTGCCTGGATACCCATGCCACATGAAAGCCCTGATTTTTACGAATTTTTTGATACCAAAATCATAAAAATAGGCCTAGAAATGGCTGAGATACAGAAACCGTGCAGGGTCACTATAGCAGTGGGAGAATTTCCAACGTTTCCGTTAGGAACCAAAGTGCCTGCTTCGCAGGCCGGAAAACAAGTTCTTTTACTACGTAAGAACTTGTAACCTCTGTTGCTACTGCTATAAAGCCTGGACCATCTCAACCATCTACTAAAGCTGTAGATTCCAGTTCTGCAGCCAGCTTCATTCAGTCCTCCATGTCTGTCAAGCATGGCAAGAGTGCAAAAGCTAGCAAGACTGGGTTGTCTGCAAAGGTTGTGAAACCAGTTAAGACTGAAGACCCTGCTCCTTCAAAATCTGTAGCTTCAGCTTTGGGTATTGCTGAGCTTGTAAGGCAATGGGCCCTTCATCAATTCAGTATGTTTTTGTTTAGAATTTCTTTTTATTGTTATATATTACTTATCTTACTTCAAAAGATGCTTTTGCTGATGGTCGAGGGAACTTTCCTTGGTCATTAGCTCATAAACTTGCTGTTCTTCACATGTACAGAATCATCTGGCCTCGAAATGTGATGGTCTATCCAGGTGCACCTGGATTTAAGTTCAAAAAACTCAAGACTCACCACTGGAATGCATTGGGAGTTGGTTTGTCTGATGATGACTTCCTGCCAGGGGCTGATACCTCTCATTTGAGGTTTAGGCTGGAGGCTTGGACAGCAGGTAATTTTCATTTTATCAGTTTAAGTAACCATTCATTCATCAATTCTTTTGCAGAGGAGAAAGAACACATGCGTGGATCATCAGAATACTGCAAAATTCCAGTGGTAGTGAATGACCTTGGAGTTGTTCTGGTTACTGTCAGGGACACTCTCAGTGGTCCTATTCTGCGTTCCACCAGTGACTCTCCTGAACCACCAGAACAGCCTGTCAGGTCTTTTGCTAAGCCCAATGTTCCTTCCAAGCGCCCACTGTCTCCTACTGCAGTATCTTCATCCTATCTCTCTGCCCTTTGAGCTCTCAATTTGTTCAGGGGTCTTCTCATGGTGATCGTGAACGGTCATCTCTAAGAGATGTCTTTGATAAAATCAACTCCAAGAAAGCCAAAGACAGCCAACGCTACATTGATGTTGATGTAGAAGATGTTGACCTTCAGGCAGGGATTCAGGAATCATTTGCCAGAGAGACACGAAAATTGGCAACCGGGGGGACTTGGGCCCCAATCAATACACAGCTATCACCTACTCCCATGGCAAGCAAACTGCCCCCACCATTGCCAGGCGGCCTGCTCAGTCTGTTGCCATGTCTACTGCTCAACCTATTGCCAGGCCTAATCGTCAGGTTGCTTCCTACTCTGGTTCTTCTTCACAACGTATTGCCCAGCCTACCCGTCAAGCGGTTTCCTACTCAGGCCTCTCATCTTCTCATGCACCTCCAGCAAGAACTGCTATTGATGACATCTTTTGAATCCTACAAGTCGTGGTCCTCCTTCCAATCGTCCTCACATCATGTTCCATCACAACGTTCAGGAAGAAGCTCATCTCCAATTGGATCCTCTCATCCATCAACAACTCACATTGAACCAATTCGCTATGTGATTCAATCTGAAGATGAAGGTGGTTCTGGCTTAGAGGAGCAGTGGGAGTAGATGTGAGTTCAGAAGTTTGCAAGCCTGGATAGCAGGTCCAACTCCTGCTATTTCTACAGCTTTGTCACTCCTTGGTCCAACTCCTTCACCATTCATTCATGCATATACCCATCATTTCTTTGCTGTCATTGTGACATGCAATTGCTTACACTCTCATTGTCTTGACCTTAGATTGTGGATCCAACTTCCCCTTCTATTGTAAAATTGTCACTCTTTGGTTAGTAGTAGTGTTTGAAACTACTAATCTAATACATTTGCTTGAGTTTTGCTAACATTATTGTAAGTTGCTTGAAGTAAAACAGGTAAATGTTTTTGATTATATTTCAATGGTCTGCCAGCATGTTCTCATAAATGTTTTGACAACTAATTTTATTGTGCTGATAGGGCTATGAATTGTGATTAAAATACATAGTATTTCAGATAAATTCATTGTTTGTTTTTCTAACAAGTGACAGAATGTTATATTGTGGATTTTGCTAAGTGTGAATACTTGTAAAAACATTTGTTTGAATAGCAACTTAATGGTGCAGATTTTTACCTTTGAAAGAGCAGATGAAAATGTTTTGAGAATATATTTTGTAAAACAATGCATGATGCATTGCAGATTAATTGCTGTAAAACAGTTTGTAAAACATAGTGCAGATCTTATTTGAATGTGTTTGAATATTTTTAAGATGCAGAATATTTTACTGAATATATCAGTGAGCTTCCTCCAAAAGTAAAAACATTTTGTAAACATGGAAAATCTTATTTGAATGTTTTTCAATATATTTTTTAGTCACAGAATATTTTGGTTGAAATATAAGTGAGCTTTCCACCACAAACAATATAGTGAATGAATGGAGTTAAATGCACTTTGCAGTACAAGTGATTTAATAAATGTCTGATTATGGTATTGAATACAGAGATGCTATATTGAACTCAAATGGAAAATATCAATCAAACTAAACTGAAAATATTTTGATTATATTCACAAACTGTAAAACATTTTTAGAAATATTTATGAGAACTTGTTTCAAAAAATAATTTTCAACTGGTTACTAGTTAAGTACTTGGAAACATTTTCAAAAACATTTTGAACAGCTGGTCAAGAATATTTTGCAGTCACACTATAAGACAAAATATTTTTTTTCCTCCTTTGTCTGAAGTTAAGATCTATGAATCTAGATGGTCAACTGCCTTGTTATTGAACACATTTCAGATTTTGATTTTGAGTGCATATATGCTATATCAAAATCAGAGGGGAGACAAGCTAGGTGTACTGATGGTCAGCCGTGTCATTGAATACATTTCGGGAGATTTTTGATTTTGAGTGCACATGTGTCATGTCAAAATCAGAGAGGAGACAAGCCAAGTGTACTGATGATTTTTGATTTTGAGTGCACATATGTCATGTCAAAATCAGAGAGAGTAGGGATTGGCACGGGTAACCCTGGGGTATTCCAGGGCTACCCGTACCCTTACCCCCGCAAACCCGTACCCGCACTCAAGGGTACGGGTTTTTCGTGGGTACGGGTATGGGTTGAGCGCAGGTACGGGTTTTTGCGGGTACTGGTACGGGTCAGTGGGTACAGATCGAGGCAGGTAGAGTGGGTGGAGCCAATGTTTCGTCACAATTACTGGTACTTTAGCGGCTACATGCTATTTTATGTAGTTCTATGTATGGAAAACGTTGTAAACTAAATTATTAGAGTACTAAATATATTTACTCACCATCTTTGAGCTACTATAACCTCGCTTATGACCTATTCCATCCTATTTTATGAACCAAATCTTACCGGAGGCATTTTAAAAAATTCCTCTGCTAACGAAACCTTCGCTTGGAACATCCAATAGGCGCCGAGTTGAACTCGGCCTAACCCGCCAACCCGTGTCGGGGGTACAGGTTTTTGGAGGGTACAAAATTGCCTACCTGTACCCGTACCCCAGCAAAACCCGCACCTGAACCCGCGCAGGTCGCTGTACCCGTGCCGATCCCTAAAGAGGAGACAAGCCAGGTGTACTGATGGTCAACCGTGTCATTGAATACATTTTGGGAGATTTTTGATTTTGAGTGCACATATGTCATGTCAAAATCAGAGAGGAGACAAGCCAAGTGTACTGACGGTCAACTTCCTTGTTCTTGAAATATAAATAAACTATGTGAGTAAACACATACATGTAGATGCATGCATGTAAACACATGCAAGGTAAACCAATACAGGTGCAGGTATACCAATATAGACTATAGATAGAAGGATACTGTACAGGTAGAAAAATTGAATTTTGATTTTGAAAATGTATGTATTATTGCACTATTTTTAGGCTGTATACTGCTTAGAATACCCTTGAAAAATATAGCCCATTGATATATATTTTACCCCAAAAAATGTATCTGATGCGTGGGAAAATTCCCCAGAAAAAGGTACAGAAGCGTGGGAAAATTCACCTGAAAATTTAGGACCCAGGACACCCTATATTATTTATGGATCAAAATATATTTGGAAATATGTCTTGAAGATTGGAAAATGTTTTGATTTTTGACAGGGGGGTCATTCAAAAACATTTGTATAGAATATGTTTTGAAAAACCTTTTCAAAGCATATTATTTTGTATATAACATTTTGGACTACCTATTAGGTATGGTAAATAATAAAGATTTACCATACCTAATAGGTAGTCCAAAACGGGATCCTGAAGTGGACAGGTTATGCACGCATAGACAATAAGACGGGGTGGTTAAAGCACTATAGAGTACTACTTAGTGCTGAGAAGCACGGTCTCTCTTAGGAGCGCGTAACCTTTGGATGCGTAGTTTTGCATTGCCAAGTCGGAATAAGCCCCTAAAATTTTTGAAAAACATGTTGTTACCATAATCAGAGGAAGTTCTATCCTTTGAATCCACACATGATGAACAAGAAAGAAGGCTTTATTTTGGCTATATGACTTTTACACTAGAATAGGCCTCAAAACTATTCTAGTGAACAAAAGTAACGGCAAGGCAAAGTAGACTATGTACAATGATCAAAAAAGAAATGTTACGAGCGCATAAGGACTGCGCGAGCACCAAGAGCTGACCGACCAAGAAAAGTAGACGAAGTCTATAAAAAGGATCAATATTTGGAAAGGTTAGGAAAAGGAGAGATGACTTACGATGGGATTAATCGGACTCTTCCTCCTCCGAGCTGGTGGACTCGTCTGTGCCTTTCTCTTCGGCCTCGAGGTCGAGCATGGGGTGATCCTGCCCCTCCTCTTCCTCTTCGTCTTCGTCGTCTTCGTCGTCGGTAGGCCCTTCAGAGGATTCGTCCTCCTCGGCTTCGCGACGAGCCTTCTCTGCCTTGGCCTTCTCGTATTGCTGGGTAAAGACTAAAGGAGGAAGTTTAGTAAAAAGTCAACTTAGAAAAGAAATGACTTACTACTGTCTTTGTCCTCGAGCATTTCCTCGAGCGCCTCAATCGTGTCTTTACCCTCAAAGCAGGTCTCGAGCAGTTCATCTTCAGACAAAGGCATTACCAGGCGGTAGATGTTGCATACCGCCTGCTTCTGCAAGTTGTCGATGGCCACTTCATCCGCGCGCACAAGGCGGACCAGCTGGGCATGACGGTCGCGGGCCTCCTCGAGCCGGTCAAATAAGTCGGCAAGATCTATGAATAACGAGCGCGTAAGCAAAAACGTTATTCTAAGATAAAAGAAAGACTTACTGGTCAACGAGGCCTCGCCGACAGTAAATGCGTTGTCCCTATTGATAATGAAACGGTCGGCCTGTTCGTAGAAGGAGCACTTGCCCCGACGCTTCCTAATGCAAGCAGCGCACTGAACACCTTGGAACCCATCGCAAGAATTGGGCTCCTCGTTGTCCGCGATGCACTGGTCGCAAGGAAGCTGGGTCTACGATATGAGAATATTGGTTAAGCAAACAGAATGGGTAGAATGTCAATAAAATGGCTTACCCGATACTCCAGAGGTAGAAAGGCGCGCATACGCTCCTTTGTGATCTTCTGGAGGTGAGACAAGTCTTGCTTAGGCTTGCGACGGCTCGCCTTGGGGGTAGTAGCGCGTCCGGACTTAGCTTTCTGCAGGAAAAAGCGGTCAGTGACGGTCAGCAAGGAAAAGACAGGTAAAAAAAAAAAATTACTTACCTTGCTTGCGCGCGCCGAAGCCTTTTTGGGTGATGTCGTAGTCATGGTCCGTTTGGACGCTGACTTCTTTGAGGAGGAAGCAATGGGGGATGGGGATCGAGCTCGCTTTTTCCCCTTCTCTTTTGTAGTCCTCGAGGGACCAGCGGCCGGCGAGTCTTCCAAATTGGGAGTGAACCGGTCCAGGGGGCCTTGTGAAGCCAGCCAGGGCTCAAGGGAGCTATCGGCGGCTAAACAAATTCAAATCAAATAAACCAGGTCATTTTTGGTTACACGCGGATAAGGAAAAAGTTTACTTACCGGGTTCGGGTGTGACCTCCACCTCGTCCGAAAAGACGTCGAAGCTCCAACGCATACCAAGTATGTGCTGAGACCACGATTCAAATTCGCCACTACGGCGGTCCCAAACGAGATCGCGGAGGGTTTCGACGTGGAGAGGATAAAAATTCAACTAGGACTGGGAGTTAGTAAAACGAAGGATCTGAAAAAAAAAAAAAAAAAGCCTTTAAAACTCACGGGGTTCAAGTTGAAGTCGTCAGTTAGGCTGCGAGCGTCGTCGGCAAGGGAGATGTCGTTATCCCCGCAGGCCACGTAACACAGGAACTGCACCCAGTGCAGTACCGACCTAGTGAGCCTGGAGATCTTGATATACTCTCTGGGGACTCCTTGTTGGAGCGACCAAGCCTCGCGTTGAGTACAGAAGAGCGCCTAACAAAGGTTATAAAAAGCCAATGTGTTAGCAGTGGATAGATGGGTGAAATAAAAGACACTCACAAAAGAGTCTTGAGCAGACCTCAGGATGTCTCGAGCGTCTTGAGGCTTGATCCGCGTCGGAGAAACCTTATCCCGTCCCAAGAACTCCTGAAGGAGGGGTCAGATCGCGTCCCAGATGGCTTGAAGGCTCGAGATACCAGACATGATAGAAAAGAAGCTAGGGGGGGATGGAATGCGTGAAAAAGAAGAGGGCACGAAACTGTGTGTCCCCTACGAGCGCTCAGCCCTTTTATAGCTCACGGGTGGTGCTGCGCGCGCACAACGGCGTACTCACGGAAAAGCTTAAGATAGTCTTCTAACCGAAGAATATCTAGGGGCAGCCACAACGAGTCGTCAGCGGAGCGCTTCGAATGTTCTTACGAGCGCGTAACGAATTCCGTGACACACGAGGCTACAATTGTTATGTAAAAGTCGGATAGAAGCACGACGGCCTTCCCATAAAGGGCATCCCTGAGAACACGAGGCGCTTGGCCCGCCAGGGATGGCAAGTCAAAGCACCGGGTCACTTAAACGCTCCTAAAGATCATTAGGGCTTAGGGGACTTGGGTAATTCAAACGGTCTGAGACCGTTGAGGGCAATAGAAATGCGTACGCGGCATTGACTGGGGACAGTCAATATCTAAGTTGGGGGGAGATGAAGAGACCGTCGCACGGCTAGGTCTATAATCGGCCTATTTCCCCTTCATTAGCCAATTTTTGGCACTTAGAAACTGTGTAAAAGTAGTCTAACACTGTCTCGGGTGTTAATAATAATAACGACTACGAAAGGACTAGAGAAAACTATCAGAATAACGAGTTCTGCGGCACTTAATCCTTATGCGCGCGTACAGTAACTATTGAGTTCAAGTCAATACATCTGTTATGAGCGTGTAATGGCCAATGATCAGTATTATTCTAACCGTCTGGTTAGTTCTACCAAAAGCCAGGCCTCTAGAAGTTCATTCGAGAGATCCTGCATACGCATAATATTGTACTTCAACGAGTTTGAAGCACTCTGCGGTTACGAGCGTGTAGCGCTCTGCTATTTTGAGACGTCCCAATAAGGAAAGGAATTCCAAATTCGGCTTTATCACGGGCGGTTACTATAACTTGGCTATCGGCAGCCGGCTGGTTGCTACACGTGTATCTCAATCCGATTAAGGATGTTCGGCTTTGTCGGTCTAGCATTCTGAGTCAGACGGGTCGTTTTAACCGTACCAAGCTGGTCTCGGTGGCACCGGAGTGCAACAACCGTGCTAAACTAGTGGAAAATTATCATGCAGGACAGTCCAAAAACACTGTGATTGTTGGAAAACCATGTGTTCCTGGTCAAGAGGACATGGTTGAGGAAGTCTTGCTAGCATGGCAGGAATTTCCATCCAATCGGCACGCAGCAATAATAGCGCGGCTGGTTATACCAAGAAAAACACCACACTTTCGGGGAGTATGGCGTGCTCAATACGCCATATCTTGGCCGCAAAACCATGTGGAACATCTCTTTTATTTGTCTAAAACCTCTATGCAAAATATGTATCTGAAAACGTATAAGTAGTCTATAGTTTCATGCAGTAAAGTAGGCAATTTTGTACCAAGATCAAGGCGCACGCACTACGCGCGCGTACAATCGAAAGTCCATTTGAAACCTCATATTTGAAAGTTTATTGGTGAACTATTGTGTGATCCATAAGTCGGGAATTGTCCCTTAAGTTGCATTTGAGAACTTGGCTATCTAGTACATCTTGGTGGTGTCTAGTGGCAATATTTGAATAGGACTTACGGTTTCGGTAAATTGAACTTACGCGGACCTAGTCACTTTGTTCAGATAAGTGCTCGAGGCGACTTGGTGCTCGACCTGAGACTTATAAAGAAATCAGCAGTTAGTTCGCGCTACCCGCGCATAAGAAACCGTCTTCACAGACAACCCCTTTTATAGTCAATTGACTTTAAAACAACTGAACCGTCCCTTATCGTCGTGTAATAGAGAGATCTCTTACGCGCTCGTAACACACTTTCTACGTACATCTCGTCAAATTCAATAACTTTTGTGTTTCTAAACTATACCGTCCCTCCAAAACAACTTAACCTGTCGGTTTACTACTCGAGTGAAGTACTTATTCATTCGTTGAGTAGGCTATTTATTTGATTGATCATCAATCATCTATTTAGTTCTATTCTAGAGTCAGAAAACGGACTGCGTATTAGCGTACCATTGGGACCCGATAGTTCTATGCCTGGTCTTGGTAAGACTGGTTTTTAAAGTAACTGATAATAATCTAAGTCACTTTATAGGGCTATTTGAATTACCAGAAGGTGGAATACTGTATGGTCGAGCACGCGGTGTTTCAGACCCCAAGGAAGATATGCCAATGGCTTGGAGGCTTGATGCGTAAGACTGAAACATTTTAATATCTTTAAAACTCCTGCTGATATAAATATTTAAGATCTAATCCTGGTCTTTTTCCAGAAGCTATACTTGAAAAATCAATAGTTATAAGAGATAAAGTACTTGGCGCTGCTGAAGATATGACCAGTGATCGACCTACCAATGACCGTGAAGGAAATCTTGTGGGTGGAACTGCCTTTGAAAGAATGGGGCAACATGGAGTAAAAGGAACCCGGTGTTATTCTTTGTCAATGACACTTCAGCATCCACGAGGTTTGGTTGGTCCTGCGGCAGATGGAAAAGTGTATTCAAATGAGCGTGAAGAAAATGCAAGTATACGACACGATATTGTGCAGGTTAGTCATTTAAATTAAAACAATGAATGACCAAATACTCATATTTCTATTAGAACAATATTGAAATAGCAATGGGAACACTCAACTATTTTATTCCTGATGATCATATTGAAATCTTGGAAGAAAATACCATCTTTAATAATGTACCGAGAATTGGCTGCGACCATAACTGCGCATTCTGTTCTTGTCAGTTGAATTTAGCCTGTGCAGTTGCACATCATGATTGTCGAAGTAAGTAAATGTTTTATCAAGTATTGATAACATGAATTTTAATAAATTATTATAGAAAAAGGTCTTCAAGGCATGGGCGCCTTTGGCACTGTAAAAGGCCATAAAGACAAACAAGATGCAAATGCATCATATACAGAGATGGTATCTCATTCACGGCTTCCAGAAGGTTATGAGCCTGGAAGATTCCATCTTCTTCGATTGGGAATATATATACCACTCAAACCATTCACTGTATGTGGTTTTTGTGGGCTTAATAAACATGGTGGTACTCCACCTATCGCACCACCTGGTGTTACACCTTCACCTCATGCATATCGCATGATGGTTGTATGCTATCCACCTCGTTTTGGTCTACATGGTGCTGGTGTCAAAAGTCTACCGTTAGCATCAATGCCACAAGGCGAATTGCTGACACTTGGTCCTGAATTCACAACATATAAAACACCGACAATACAGGAATACACAAATGAAGCAAACTGGGCACTTGATGGATCAGTTCTAATGACACCTAAGAGCCATGTAGAATTTATCGCACGAGAATTAATCAATTTTAACCGATACGTCCTGAATCAACTTCCATCAAATGTAAAATTTGATGGACGTATGTTTATGAACGCTATAAGTTATATTGATGAATCTGGAGAAAGAAATTCAATAGCAGATGGTCTTGATGAAAACCATCTTGACTTTATCAATCAATGCGACATATTACCCGATAAAGAGGATGAAATTAGTGCTGAAGTTGGAACAGAAGTACAATCTCGTGAGATTTTCCGAAGAAATCAGCTTGAACGAATGCTTGAACATATACGCAAATGTTCAAAGTTTACACCATCAGAGTATAATGTTGACTTTGATAATGAAATTCTTCATCTTCGTCAAGGTGCATTTGGTATTAGACCAAGCTATCAACGACCCACTGGAAGTAAGTATATAAACACTCTAACAATTAGTAAAATATGAACTAATTAAACAAATTACAGCAAAACGCTCTTCTGGAAACATTGCAGCAAGCGATGAAAATGTTCGACGATCAAAACGTAAGTTTTTAGTTTTGTTTAACTTACTATACTTTTTATTAATATGAATTCTATTAGGATTTAAAACAGCACACGGTGTTGTCAGCACTATTAAAAATATTAGTAATCAATTTAAAGCTCCTAAAGCATCTGTCGCTATGGTCAATCCTGTTCAAAGTACATCAGGACAGGGACAGGGTCTCATAAGAAGAAACCAAGAAAGATCAGAGGACAGTGAAGATCATATGTCAACTAAGGAAGATGAATTGACAAATGAAGAACCATCAACAGACAGAAAGCAGGGTAAATATATTTAAATTGGTTATATAAAGTGAAATACTAATACTAAAAAATATTATAGGTCCAATTACAAGAGGGAAATCTGGAGTAAAACAATCATCAAGCTTTTTACAATCAAAAAAGAGTGGCAAAATGAAAGTTTATGTTGAGATTCGTACAAACCAAAAAAATATAAATGATCAAAGTGGTAGGCATGAATAGATAAATGTGTAGTGTTGCTTTTAAATTAAAGATTGTCTTTTTAGCAGACTGCTTTGATTCTGAAAATGATAAAGACACTAATGATGAAAGGGGCAACAATGATGGAGACGCTGGCAATTGCAATGATAACAGCGACCATGAAACATCCGATGAAAATTATAAATTTGACAAAGATGAAGTGTCAGATAGCGAAAAAACAGATAAAAGCAGTGATGAAGAATGCAGTGATGAAGAATATACCGAACCCATTAGCAAAAAATTCAAAGGCAAAAGAAATCCAAACGCCCAACCTGCACCTCAGCTCAGCAAAACCTCTGTTACAACAAATACATCCCGGATGTGTCTTACTTCAATATTAAACCCTATTGAAGAAGACTGCATGAATGATATCAATACTTCTAATATCTCATTTACTCATGATGATAATGGTTCGTCAAGTTTATATTTATAATCACAGTCAAGTATCAACTGATAAATATTCAAACAGATGCATCAATGAGTGAATCCGAAACAGAAAATATTGTAAATGCGTTAAGAAAGCAAGGTAAATTAAATTTAACATGTTATTGATTAAAAAATATTAACTTATTTTCAAAGATGTAACACTTACAGCGTTTTTAGACTCACTAAATAGCCAGTCTCTCTTAAACGTCTTGTTTGACTTTGAAAATGGCATTAACAGCCGCAAAACCACAAATATAAAAGCAGTTGACTCTGCGTCGGCATCCAAAATATGTATACAAGCACTACAGCATATCAACAGATTTGCTATTGATATCAAAACAACTGCTTCAGTTACTAGCTTTTGGACTATATCTGAAGATCTCCATCATTATGTTGATCATAGTGCTATTGAAGTTCGAACATCTCGTGCACTGCTTATGTATTCATATTGGAGGGTCTGTGATTGGGTCACTCAATTAATCAATGATGGAATGCAGCAACATATTAAAAAGACTTGGATTAATCATTTACTCATCGATATTGAAAACAAAATTACCAAGCCTTTTCGAATGAGCCAAACGTTTGAACTGGAGTCAATCAAATACTTGCCACATATTCCTCCTCAAGTCTTCACATTTACATCAACATTCACATATGACCTGGAGAAAATCAATGCTACGGTTATAAATGTTGCAGGATTGGCCATTAAGCACTGGCTGAAATTTCCTAAAGGCAACAAAGCATTAGCAAGCGCTTTAATTGTTGATGTTATGTTGAGTTGTGGACGTGCAATGCTATATCTTGATGAAGTATGGCATGCATTCAAAAATCCTTTTAGTATTATTGTCCGAGGCCAAACTCAAAGTTCTTTGTCAATCAAGAACACAATCATACAATTACGTGAAGCATGGCAGAACCACTCTTTTTTACAAGTAGAATCCTCAAATCGTAAGAGTATTCAACATATTGAATACTTGATTGATGAGTGGAGCCGAACAACGTTTAAAGAAGTTACAATATCGCCTCAACTTATTCATGAAAATCCAAAAGTTAATCAAGTAAGTCATATGAAAATCACCTGATTAAGTATAACACTAACATTATCTTTTTCAGATCTCTGCACAAGCACTTGATCAGGATACAATTAGAAAACAGAAGATGCAAGTTTTTGTTGATTATCTGAAGGAACTAGTGCCACTGGTTTCTCGTGGAATAGAAGCATGTATGAAATCAAAGAATAAAAATCTACGGCGTGTTGCAAGACGACCTGATTACTTAATGCCTTTTCGTCAAAAAGCTCCTACAATGATGCGAGCTATGCAAACTATTTACATGAATCCCGATAAATTGCTCACAGCTATTGGAATTATCAATGTAATTTGTTTTCGAGGCATATTCTATGGTTCAAAGTTTGCACAAGAACAACTTCGATGGTTTAATAGCCAGAGAGAATGGGACACATTTTATACCAAATATCAACTTTCTGAAGAAAAGAAAAAGAAATATTTTGTCAACAAAAGTGCATATGGAAATCCATCTGAGACACGATCA
Source organism: Galerina sulciceps (assembly GCA_023014345.1). Classification (NCBI taxonomy): domain Eukaryota; kingdom Fungi; phylum Basidiomycota; class Agaricomycetes; order Agaricales; family Galerinaceae; genus Galerina; species Galerina sulciceps. The sequence continues at coordinate 2,246,419 of JAEDXJ010000001.1, forward strand.
GTAGACCTTGTTCCTCAGTACTGGAGTGAATATAGGAGGATACAAGAATTTCTCAATAAACATACCGACAAGAATGGCAAAATATGCATTAAGCCAAAGGAAATGTACGAATTTGTGCTTACAATCTTCAACATTGGTCCATTATCAGCTCTATTAATAGTTGGAGATCTTATTGAGGCCAAGGTTTTGGATTTACCATCATCAGAATTATGGGGAAGTATGGTTGGATTGTTGAGCAAAGGAGCTCTTGCTGGTTTACAAAATCTTGCACTTGTTCCAGCTTCTTATGGTATGACTGCAAGTAATAAAGCTCGCATGTTGACAGTTGATGAGAAAGCAGAAGTAACACAAACGTTTATGGAGCTGCATGACTTTGTTGAAAACAACTTTGATACTACAAGTCAAGCAATTGTTGGCTATTCAATTGTTACACTTGAGCACGGTCTTTGCAAACGCAATCGATTACTTTCACAGTCTGAAAAGCTAGTCCAACGACAAAGTAAAAAGAGAAATAGAAAGGACAAGGAGGCACATTTATGACAAGAATTTATTTTAAACAAAATATTTTTTGATTGCTTGACAAATAAATATGACATTTGAATATCCAATTAACACTCTTGAGCATAGTCTTTGCAAATAAAACTGAATTTTATTTTGTCTGCTAAATAGATAGGGAATTGTAAACAGCCCTAACTTTCAACTTGGCCAGAGGCCATTGCTGCGCATGGCAAAAACAAGTTCTTACTTTGCTGCGACCTTTTAAAAAATAAATACAGTAAATAAATCATAGTCCGCTCAATTCTGAACCAATTCGGATGATCAGAGGCTTGAAAAATCGAGAAAAATCAGGGCTTTCTAACGGTACCAAATTGGCCTGGTCACGTGACCAGGAAGGCCCTGATTTTTACGAATTTTTTGATACCAAAATCATAGAAATCGGCCCAGTAATGGCTAAGATACAGAAACTGTGCAGGGTCACTATGGCAGTGAGAGAATTTCCATCGTTCACCTTAGGAGCATTGATGCCTGCTTCGCAGGCCAGAAAACAAGTTCTTTTACTACGTAAGAACTTGTAAACAAAAAGAAGATAACAACATAGAAAGTGTATATTTAGAGTGTTATATAACTTGGTCAGAGGCCATTGCTTCACATGGCAAAAACGAGTTCTTTCTTTTGTTGGCAACTGCAAAGAAATCCACATGTTTCTTTATTTAGATTTTTTGCTAGATAAATTAGGTGCTTTATTATTTGATTAACAAGCTATAACAACAGAAAATTCAGAGATGTAAGATAGATTAGAAACATACCAACACAAGAGAAAGTGAATTCTAGGCAAAGGATAGCAAAGCTATTTACTTATTGTATAAAATCATTTCAAGTTTTAGATGGTCAAGCTAGAAAGTAAATGACAGAGATTGTATACAGGATATGCAAGATAAGCCCTGCCAGTCTGCTTCATTTCAGCCAAAAATGACAAGACATACATCAGATGGAATGAATTTTAAAATAAAGGTGCAGGGTCTTAAAGAATCACTATTCTGAATATAAGGATGTCAGCCTAACATATAAGATAGAATGTGCTTTGCACTTACTATGTTACAAGTTAGATGATCATAAAACTGTGAATTGGATGTATTGTCAGTTATAAAAGCATACAAAAACACTTCTTACCCTTGAAACTGCTATTACAACAAACAATTCAGGGGATGTCGCAAAAAAACTCAATTTTTGTGAAATTTTGATATTATTTGCAAAAGAATTAACCAAATACTTGTTGAAATACACAAAGAATAGTCAATTGGAGTAGCTATGCAGACTAATCAGTGGCTGTGTATGCTTCCATCTTAAAGCCTTGATTTTTCGGAATTTTTTGATATATTTTTTGTAATATTTGATTCAGTAACAAGTGAGATACAGCTCAAATATTATTTTTCTCACAGCTGTCAGAGTACTGACGCGTCAGTACTCTGGCACAGCCACCAAAAAAAAAAAGTTGTTGAAAATGAGTTTTGATGGTAATCTGAGATTTTTTTTTTTTGGTGGCAGTGCAGGAGTACTGACGCGTCAGTACTCTGACAGCTGTGGGAAAAATGATATTAAGGCTTTAAGATTTAGTAAATTTCCCACGAAGTTTAGTAAATTTCTTGCTACAGTCCATATTACCATCTAAATTCCCTGATTTACCACATACATTATAAAACCATAAAATACACCATGATATGCAGATATGCTTGTACAAATAGTGCTCAGGATAAAAAACCTAAATTTTTGTGATTTTTTTTGATATTATTTCCATGAGAATTAGCCAAGTTATTGTTTAAACACACAGAAAACACACATTTTGGTAGTTATACAATGTTATCTGTGGCTGTGTATGCTTTCATCTTAAAGCCCTGATTTTTCTGAAATTTTTGATATATTTTTTTGTAATATTTGATTCAGTAACAAGTGAGATACGGCTCAAATATTATTTTTCCCACAGCTGTCAGAGTACTGACGCGTCAGTACTCCTGCACTGCCACCAAAAAAAAAAAAAAATCTCATATTACCATCAAAACTTATTTTCAACAATTTTTTTTTTTTTTGGTGGCTGTGCCAGAGTACTGACGCGTCAGTACTCTGACAGCTGTGAGAAAAATAATATTTGAGCCGTATCTCACTTGTTACTGAATCAAATATTACAAAATATATATATAATTTCAGAAAAATCAAGGCTTTAAGATGGAAGCATACACAGCCACTTATCAGTCTGCATGGCTGCCCCACTTGACTATTCTTTGTGTATTTGCTCACCCAGCTCTGCACTATGTGTCTCCAGCTTGCTGGGGCTGCACTGCTGGATGCTTTGCGCCTGGCATTAAATTCAAAGTCAGCTCATTAGGTAACATTATTACATAACATTATTCCTCAAAGACCGCCTTCTTTTATTATCTTTGATTTATCTTATCTTATCCTGCTTATATAAAGTGTGACATGTAACATATGTAACATTGTTATAAACTGCCAGCTCATCGCTTCTTTCTTTCTTCTTTACCACCATGTCTGTCTGCCTGGATAGGAGGATAGTGTAGCCCATGCACTTGGGTTACCATGACATGTTGATCAGTATTAGCAACCTGGATGTAAAGCTCTGGCTATGATATGATGGTCATCTGATATCATCCAGGTTGAAGTGCAAGATAAGTGGATCAATATGCTTTGCTGGCAGCTTTTCTGACTCTTTTTCTTGTAAATAGGCCTTTTTTTTAGTATAGATCATATCAGTTAACTGTTTTGAGGCTTTGTCAATGCTTTTTTTGTTGTTTTTTTTCATTTTTTCCCCTTGTAGATAGTCTCTTTGGCTAGCATAGATCATGTCATTTGACTGTTCTGGTGCTTTGCTGGCGCTTTTTTGTTATTTTTTCTACTGTTTTTCTTGTAGATAGGCCTTTTTTTTAGCATAGGTCATGTTAGTTAATTGTTCTAGCACTCTGCTGGAATTTTTTTGTGTTTTTTTTCACTTTTTTTTCTTGTAGATAGTCTCTTTGGCTAGCATAGGTCATGTCATTTTGTTTTGGTGCTTTGCTGACGCTTTTTTGTCATTTTTTCTACTGCTTTTCTTGTAGATCAGTTTTTTTTTTTTCAGTACAAGTCATGCCAGTTAACTGTTTTAATGCTCTGGTAGCACTGTTTTGTTGTTGTTGTTTTTTCTTTTCTTTGTAGATAGACTCTTTGGCTAGCATAGGTCATGTCAGTTAACTGTCCTAGTGCTTTGCTAGCGCTTTCTTTTATTGTTTTTCATTACTTTTCTGTTGTATTCTAAATGTAATATATGCAATTACAGCTCTATTCAATCTACTAAAGACAAGAGCGTTTAATAAGAATTTGGCAGGCTTACAAATAAAACCTAACCCTAGGTTAGGTTTTGTTAGGTTTCTAGGCACAAAGTCTAAATATAGACCATAGCAACGCATGTCAGACAATGATTCCCATGGTCAATATAAAAGTTTCCACACTACAAAGGATTGTAGTCTTTTAATTCAGGGTCGCCTACAAAATATGAAGCAGTGGGAGAATTTCCATCGTTCATCTTAGGAGCCCAGGTCTCTGCAATCAAGTGTGGAAAACGAGTTCTTTTACTACGTAAGAACTCGTAACATTTTTAAGTGGTACACGGGACGAGCAAAGTTGGACAAGATGACGGACGACAATATAAACAGTTGAATGTCAAAGCACAGATACACTAAGGTGCAAGATCTTCAATCATTCTAAATAAAGGATCATCATGCCAAAATGAACGCCGCCAACGATAACGATCACTATCTATTCAAGTAATTAGCAGATGTTAATTTTTTTGTATCGGATCAATCAAAAACATACACATTATCAGGAACGCTAAGAACAGCCAGCCAGCAGATGTTGGTTCCAATTGTCAATTCCTTTGGATCCTTCGACGATTTTGCATGATAACCTAAAGTGGTATATGCAACCAAAGCCAAAGATCCAGGTGGTACTTCTCCCGCAAATAGTGGAAAGTCAGCAGGGACATTTCGTAAACCCTCAGGTAAAGAAATTTGCTTGGCTCGAGCATCCACAACAGGAACTACAAAAACATCTGAATAAGCACATGAAGACTAAAAAATTGCAATAACATACTTTGCTCATCAAAGGTATAGCCTTGTTTCCAGCAAATAGACTTGGAACTCCCAGAAAAGGAGGAAAAATTTGCAGGACTGGGCTTTGCAGAAGGTCGAGCATACTGACGACGAGGAGTTGCTGTCAATAAAATAGATAAGTCACTTTGAGTTGATTGATAGAATAAAAAGTAATAGTTACATCCGCTAGCATTTTGAGACGAACCAGGACGAGACGAAAAAGACCATCGGTTGTCATTGACAAATGTCTTCACATAAGGAACATTATACAATATGCAAAGCATTGCAATTAGACGTTCATATTCAAGAGAATGGAGCACACCGGTTACAATTTTGTATTGCTGGTTGCCAATCATCTTGATCGTTCTGGAGAAGTCTTCATCAACTTCAATGAAAGAAATGCAAAGTGCTGGAATGCCCTGGTGTCTAATATGAACCAGGTTGTAGGGACTCGAAGATCCATCAACCCTCTTGGCGATAAGAGTTGTAGGATCAGCGCGCGATAAATTGACAACGTTGGTCTTTTTATCAAGATCAAAGGAGATCAATTTGACAAAGTATCTTAAAAAGAATAAGTTTCATGACTCAGTTTACAACAAAAAAACATACTTGGCTTTTGGCTTTAACTTTGGAAACAAACGGATAACTTCAGATAGCCGGATCATAGGAGATTCAGCTTCTCCGCTGGCAAGATATCGCTTATTCTTCAAGTTGCTGTGTATATAAATTAAACATATGATAGAAAAGATGAGACTTAGGACACATACGCCGGCAACTTTGGAAGACCTTTGTAGCTAGCAGACAAAAGCGGATCAACAAGTGATTTATCAAACACGCCGCATTTTTTTAGAGACAAGGGTCTAACATTATATTTTTCAGCATTACAGTACCAAGAAGAATGAAATACACATACTCAACGACAGGATCTCCAAACATATCTTCCAAATAGACCGACTTTTTGGAATCAGACTGGTCATTGTCTGAATCGGAAGGTGTAGTCTTCCTAGATGTCACTTTTCTTTTTCCTTTTGACACCTGAGCAGTCTTTTGAACTGCTTTAGCTTTGTTGCTACATGAACATTTGAGATATTGTCATAAAAAAATTGAAGAAAAACATACATAGCTGCATCAACTACCTTTTGCCGGGACAAATTCCTAAATTATTGTCAAAAGTGTTTAATTAAAGCCAGTTAAAATCAGACCACCTACTTTTTCAACCTTGGCTTTTCCTCTTCTTCTTGATCGTCCTCTTCCTCTTCCTCATCTACTTCTTCATCTACTGCTTCATCATCATCCTCTTCAGCCTCACTTCCATCGTTGCCATCGTCCTCTTGCTCAAGGTCTTCCTCATCGCTAGCACTATCCAAAGTGCTAAAAAATTACTAAAAAAATCTGATCTAATTTGGTATAAGATGACATACCTGTTATCGTCAATTACAACTTGTTTCTTTTTGCCTGGAGACTTTTTGCTTTGAAGAAGTTTAAGCTCAAAGGGCGAACGAAGAGGTAACTTTGTTGAGCGTGTTGGTGTCTTATGTTCAGACCGTGATTCTTTCCTTTCTTGGGGACATCATCCGGACTATAAAGACAGTGTTAATATAAGGTGAAATCAAAGTCAAGTAACATATATACCTTCTATTACTTGTCAGACGATCGTTTCGCATTTCCAGATGAGGCTGGTGCCCTTTTAGTTCCTCTAGAAGGATAGATATTAGCCAAAATCTATATACTATCTCAAGAACACACCGAGTTATAGGAGTTACAGGTGGAGCAGCTTGAGAACAAGAATGACGATGAGGAGGTGTCTCTCTAAGAATCATAATCAGAAAATGAACTGCCAATTAAAGAAAATCCACAAACTGCTCTTCATCAGGCTCATCGCCGTCATCTGCTACATCCCACTCCTCACTAAAAGCATTGTAGTTAGTATATTACTTTATAACAAGGCTATATATCATACCTGCCGTCATCAAGATATTCCTCTTCATCGTCATTGGAGGAACTTGAAACAATGGAAGGAGTTTTTGGTGCTTTTTTTTTTCTGGGGGCCATAGTTATTGAGAGACAAAGTAAAGAAGGAAGAAATCGATCACTGTATTTATATTCAATGCAGGGACAGACCATGAGGCTGAAAAATTCAGTTCTGACTAATGAAACAGGGACCTAAAAGAAATTTCGATCAGAAAAGATTGTTTACCGAGATTTTGCATTCAACTTCAGCCACAGTACCATATGGAACATGGATCCAATTCAAAAAAAATCAAAGTATACATGTGGTGGATCATAGTAACGTTATTAAAACCAAACAAAAGGCTATATACATCTGAGATCTACAGAGTCAAAAAAAAAATAGTAAAAAAATAATAGTGACTGTGCACATTGGGATATTTCTACAACAAAAAGAGGTCTTTACCTGCACTCACATCTTCCATATGGACTCCACCTACTTCCACCTGTTCATGTGGAGTCCATGTGGAGTCCAAGCCAATATTTTTTGGCTGGTGGCTCAGCCAAAATAAGTGGAGTCTTTGGGTGGAATTCAGATGGAGTCCAGATGGAATTGAGTGAAAATATGTGGACTCCACCTAATTCCATGTGGACCTTGTCTTTGATGGTGTTTGATGGACTCCATATGGAATTTGAAAAAAATAATTTGATAATTTTGAGTGCTTATCTAATATGTTTGGGTCTATTATGAATTTACAAATGACTACTATGTAAACAATAGTCAATTTACCTAAATATTATGTAATCTGTGATTGCATTGTCTATAATTTAACAGAAAAACAAAGAAATAAATGTCAAAATGAGTAATTTATATGATCTATAAATAGAATTAAACAATGTGACTAACCAAATATGTTTATTTGGATATATTATGAAAAAGAAAACAGAAAATCAAAAAAAAAATTTTCAAAAGACTCGCGTTTTTTCGAGTATTTTGCGTTTTTCTCACCGATGGAAGCAGCTAGTCACATGATTTCAAAATATATCATATTTTTAGATCAGCCTGCATGGTTACTATTTTTGGCAAAAAGTTCCCACGGTATGTAAATTAGCCTAAATATAGCAATAGGACCCTTCAAAAATGATGGCATATCAATATTTGGAATCTCCTTAAAATTCTGAATCCGATGATACCCTATTGACCCTGAATTACCCACTGGTAGGCTATGTGAAATATATATATATAATGGGCCATGGGGTATATTTAGCAATTAGTTTGATATATTTGCAAGGACCAATGGTGTAGTGGTTAAAATGCTTGTAATTGTAACTTTCATGAAGTCTTGGGTTCAATTCCTGCTTGTGTTGTTTTTTTATTGCTCTTACCTCACAAAAACCAAGTCATGACGACGTCTATAGCCTCCATGTGGAGTCCATGTGGAGTCCATGTAGACTTCATGTGGAGTCCATGTGGAGTCCACCTTCAAGCAGGTGGAATATATGATTTTAGATAGACTCCACATGGAATACATGGAGTCCAGATGGAGTCCACCAGAATATCAGGTTCCACATGGAGTCCATGTGGAACATGTGAGTGGAGGTAAAGTACACAACAAAAAGTAAATTTTATATAACAGAGGAATAAACTTCACAACCAAAGCTAATCAAATGACAACAATAGACTACTGGTGTTGGACGAAACGCATAAGGATTGCGGCATGGAGGAGCACCCAAAACCCAAAATATAGTAGCAGACTGAGGACGTGTTTTGAAAACAACACGATCATTCTGAAGCACATAAGGACCACTATAATCAACCAAGGATTCTGTCGGTACCATCGGCATGAAAATGCAGTGCCTGTCATTTGTTGAACGCAAGGTGATAGGACATGTAGCACTACGTTCACAAACATGCACATCACCTTCAAGTTGTGCAACATCAACAAATTGAAAACCACGAGACTTGTACTTTGCACAAGTCTCATTGTGACGAGCAGTGGCATAGCCAATGTTGAATCCTCGTCGATGCTGATTACGAGAAAATGCAACGGCAGGGTTTGACATGCCATAGTAAAGGCAAGTTAACTGTGAATAGGCAGAGAAAATGCCAGCACTTGTAATTGCGTTCATAGTGAAAGTCGTAGGCGAATAGAAAAGAGACTCGATAGGTGGAGATTGTTTGCAAGCAACCAAGATGTTGATATAGCGGCCTTTTTGTTCAAAGATATTGACTGAATCAAGAGCAGCATTTAAGGTGACCGATGCGTTGAGTCTGACATTGCGATACGAAGTACCAGCAAAAAGTGCAGACACCATATTGTTGTAGTGATTGACTGGCACAACAAAATCAAGATTGTCAATCTTGAAATGATCTGCCCATGGAAGGACAAGTAGAAGAGCAGCGGATCCAGCAAGAATTGCATCATATTTTTCAAGGATAGTGTGTATGTCGCTGTAACAAAGCCCAAAAGGGCTCAGCATATGGTTGATTCTGGAATTGGTGTATTCGACAAGTCGGAGACGCGACCTGTGAGATGTCGAGGCAAGAGTATTGCGAGTGTGCAGTGGAAGGAAATCAAGAATGTAATAGATGAGTTCCAATGAGAATCGATCAAAAATATCCATCTTTGCGTGGTCTAAACATAGAAAACATTCAATCAGCAGTCTTTTTAATAAATTAGCCAATTCACGTACATTGATCAATCAGTGGGACACCATATGATGCTGCCAGATGTTGAAGATTCCACAGAAGAATCTCGCAATGCTCTTCAAACGCTTGACGGTCAAGCGTAACAGGTGAAGCAGGCAGGCGTTGATCTATATAGAAGCGTATAAGTATATGCTGCCTCAAAATATGGTCAAACTTACTGCGACCAGTCAACACGCAAGGAACAGTGTAACGAGAAGGCCCAATGGTTGAGGGATGGGGTACTATGCTAAGTTAGTACTATACCCTATGTGGAAAAAAAATAGAGCATACGCACATGGAATACCTGTGGAAGTCATAATGGATGTGGTTGTAGAGGTAAAAAGTTGAGGATCCATAACTTCAAACAATGGGCGCTCACCATAATATCATATAATCAGCACTACGAGGGTCCTAATTTGATGGCATCAAAGAAGGAGTGCTCAATTGTAGGTACTAATCAAAAGGAGATGACAACAATCTGACAATGCCACATTGAGTATGATTCTTTTGCTTCGAAGAAGATGACCCTGTTGTGTAACTCAGAAGGGGACAATTCTTTTTCTCACAGGAAGACGACCCTGCAAAGTGATGCCCAACAGAACAACCACCGGTTACATGAAGACCCTTCAGGTTGATACAAAATTTAGGATATCCATCAACCCTGCAAAGAACTTTGTCGAAACAAGAAACGGGCTCTACCGAAGCCAAAGTTTACAACCCTACAAAGGAGAACAAAACAGCTTTACTGGACCCAACACACTGTTTTAACCACTCAAGTCTTGTTATTCTCTGAACACCGTACCAGCTTATTGAAATGGACCAGTTTTACGATGTCGAAGCAACTCGTATGTCTGAATCTCCACTGTATAATCCAGCTAAATAATAAATTTAACAGGCACTTTACTAGAAGTTGTTGCAAATGAACGGCTTCCACGTCGAGTGCAGCTACAAACGTTCAGGACGGTATAATATATGAGTCATTTGTTTCATATCATAATATTAATGTACCATATAGAGTGAAGGCATCAAGCAATACTGTCAGATTTCTCAAGATTCGACGAACAAATGTTGGAAACTGACAGAACGTGTTGGAAATGAATTAGAAGAAGTGGTTCTTCGCTTTCAAGGTGTTCTGACAAGCAAATCTCTTCCTCCTATCCGATATCCATTCCACATGTAAGCCCAAAAACTGATTGAAAATACTATATTTAACAAATCTGGAACAGAGAATCAAGGCAACGTGCTTTTTTTCGGCAGAGCATTTCAATTACAGGCTTCAGTACACAAACTTCTGAGCAAGTTCTTCAGTCAATTGAGGATATCAATGAAATGTTTCGTCGAGAACTACCTTATGGATCACTTGAAGACTGGAGCTCAACATCATTCGATAATCATAGAGCTATTGATGCATCCAATCGATATTTTACACGTCGAACTGACACAAGCGCTGACCAAATCATCCCCTTTTCTAATGCTATCGATCCTGATGGTATTCTTCAAGCAGCCGGAGGAGATCAATTTGTTCATACTGCCGATAATCATGTGGAGTACTATGAACTGGTACTCATGGGAAATGAAGGCATAAGGTAAGTTTACACTTTTTAAATGAGAACAATCTACTAAATACTGTTTAAGCTACAATGAAATCAACCCACTCCGATTTCGTATTGGAGATATAGTTGAAGCTCAAGTTTCTTTTATTGCAGTGCCATTACGTGATCGTCGCTATAAAATGCTTATTGTACTGCGTGCAATTACTCTCTTGGATATGAGTCCCCTCTGGGTAAGACAACAGCGTTTATATTACATCAATTATTATTAATTTTTGTTCAACTAGAATGCTGCAATTGAACGCAACCGATACAAGAATGAAACAGTTGCATTGTCAGTTGTAGGCACGTTAAAAAGAAAGGTCGGATATTCTAAAGATGAAGTGGAAGAAACTAGTGAAAAAATCCGCCGCCTTCATATTCACGAGTAAAATTCAAAACACTTACATTATGTTCACTGTAAAGGCCACTGTAACGACATATTTTACCTTCTTATATAGAATATTTTCCCAGAAATGCTAAGTTATGCACATCTGATAGTCCAACCGTTATTAATGGTCTATTCAACTTGTTGTTAAATGAAGCTATGCTCAAGATATGTAACATGACTAATTATGTATTGTTGATTCTGTCTGATGCTAATCTGCAAACATAGTTTTATTGATTTACAAGCCGTTCAAGACAAGCCATCATGTATAGAAAATAACTGTAGTAAGGTTTTCAATAATAATGGACGCTGCGCGTCCATATAAGTAAAACTGTGGACACAGCAATTGTCTATAAGAAAATGGAATATCTTGAGAAAGCTTGCAACAGAAAAAGAAAACTGTGTTTGCAGATTAGCATCAGACAGAATCAATGATACGTAATTAGTCATGTTACAAGCTTTAAGCATAGCTTCAAATAATGGCAAGTTAAATAAAACATCAACGACTTGGTAGGAGTAATCGATGAGCATAACTTGTCATTTATGGAAAAATATTCTATATAAGAACTTGGGGATTACAGGGACAGCAGGAATAGACGGTTAAGCATAACAATCCTTGATTATAGTAAGTCTATAAACACCCCATGAGAGCTAGTTTTCCGAGAGAGCGTGGGCAAAACATAAAACCTAATGACCCTGAATCAGAATGTTTCATCAGAATGCGGAGAAATGCTACTAGTCAGTTCTAAAATTAGACAATGCGGATGGTAAGCGGACCTGTCATGGGAATGGTCAGGTGCAAGGTAGATATATATCCTAATATAGATTAATAAAATGATATAGATCAAAGGAAACAGTAACTAAGGAGATTGATACATCAAAGTCCAGGAACAGATCAAAGATGGCATCAAAAAAATTCACACACTTAGATAGTGGGAATTAAAAGACTACAAAAAATTGTAATGGCCAGGAACAAAGACTACAAAAAAAATGAAGCCGTGGGAGGAATTCAACGAAAATCTGCGCAGCACTGCAAGCAAAATAGCGGAAACCCAGAATATGAACGAGTTCTTTTACTAACGTAAGAACTCGTAACCCAGACATGAAAGCCCAGACTGGGTGAGTGGGCGTAAGGGTGCCCACCCGCATCCTCCCTCGAGTGGAGAGACAGTGCAGCAGAATTGGGAACGGAACGAGGCCAGCAAGGGCCTCAGCCGCCGCGTTTGGAGTGGTGCGAAATGCACCCGTGATCCATAAAGCAGCCAATCCTCAGCCTCTTCGCTATTGAAGGCGCTGTCCATCTCATGAACGTCTATTCCGATGACCAGCACACCGCTATCAATTATATTGAAAAGCACATCGAAAGCCTTCCCCCCTTTATCTATATGGGCGGGGATTTCAACTCACATTCGAGGGAGTGGGACCCTGATGTTCGAGGACATCCAGGGCACGCGGCCTCACTTATCAACTCGGCGGCGGAGCTGGGCTTAGGGCTTGCATCTTTTGTGAACCCGGGTCCGACTCACGTTCCGCGAATCGAGGGATTTCGACCTACGGTCATTGACCTCGTGTTTGTTCCCCTGGATCGGACGATCGCATCAGACGTCACACGCCGGGAGGATCTTATCGGAGATGCGGATCACTACCCGATCTCATCCCTTGTTTTGGTTCCATCGGCGGTTCCCATTGAGAATCGCAGATCCATCAAATCAGACGCAGAAGATCAAGAAGCTTTTGCGGCTCACATTGTGAGTTTGATCCGGCAATTAGACATGCCAGAGGAACTCGATTCCATTGACAGCATCAACGAGACGGCTTCGGCGGTCGCGCGGGTGTTCTCCGCAGCATGGGAAAAGTGCTCCAGAGAGGTCAAGGTTACCAAGCGCTCGAAACGGTGGTGGTCCGATTCGTGCAGCGAGGCACTCGCCAATTATAGGGAGGATAGAACTCCTGATAATTGGAAATCTTTTCGCAAAGCCTGCAAAAAGGCTAAGCGGTCCTTCTTCGACCAAAGAATCGGGGAAATTGCAAGCACTAACAAGCGCGCATGGGATCTTATGGCTTGGATCCAACCGCGCAAGCTTCCCCCCTGTGAAGCCATCCAATACAAAGGCAATCCGTGTCATGACATGGATCAACTTTGGGATGCGCTCCATGGGACTTATAATTCTGCCTCTGATCGGCAGTTTGACCTCTCCCCCCTGGAGGAACTACCGGACATGCCTGTCCGTACGTGGTCTCCGTTTTCACGCTTGGAACTCCGGGACGCTCTTAAGTCCTGCTCCAACACTTCTAGCCCTGGACCCGATCATGTCGGGTGGAGGCACCTCAAGATTATGTGCAAAGAAGACGACATTGTCGACTTCTTTCTCTCACTCGCAAATGGCTGCCTGTCCGTTGGACACTGGCCCTCGCACTTCAAGGAGTCTCGCTCGGTTATCATCCCGAAGCCGGGCAAGCCCTCCTATTCTGCCCCCAAGGCGTTTAGGCCCATAGTATTATTAAATACTATTGGTAAATTGTTCGAGAAGATGCTCTCGAACCGTATCCAATTCGACGGCGTGGCTGCCGGCGTCTTTCATCCAAACCAAATTGGGGGAGTGTGGCAGCACTCCACTGAGGATGCTGGACTCATTCTCGTACACATGGTGCGCGCAGGATGGGCCAAGGGACTGAAGACTAGCGTGGTCGCTTTCGATCTCGCTCAGTTCTTCCCCTCTCTAAACCATGAGGTCCTCGTGGCCATCCTCACTTGCATAGCAGCCATTGCTGCGCATGGCAAATACGAGTTCTTATCATTTTTTAATTTACCCCAGAATTGGGGACAAATATTTATATATATTTATACAAAAAACCAAGTATTAAAATAGCAACTTATTATTTGAAATTTTTAAATTAAATTTCTTATTTTTCAAAGCACAATTGAGAAAGTTATGTATTCATACAATATTAAATCATCCATTTGTTTTCTCTGTTTAATCAATAACTAGTATATTAAATTTCAAAATATTACCATATTTGGAATCAGAAAAATTTTCTAGAATTTTACATATTTTTTTTTGCTATCTCAACTTTCCCACAATCTGATCAAAACTCACTATTTCTTAAATTGCACAAACAAGACCAAATATTTGCAAATATTTTACCATCTATCATACTCTCCTGAATTTTCTGGATTTTTTGGTATATAAAACATCAGATTTGATTAAGAACTGATTGCGTTAGAGCTAAAATACTAATTTGAAGACTCGCGTCCAAAAGTGGTTTCTCAATAAGGAAAGGGTCTGGTCACATGATACATAGATATTTGTAATCAAAAAAATTCACACTATTTTATTATTATTTTTCCAGATTTATTACATAATTATTTTATCCTTGTAGATCAGATTTACTAAGCTAGAATTATCATTGGCTGAGTATGACCACTATGACATCATCAATGTGCAAAATGTGCACTTTTTGACGCTTTTTGCACCTTGATGATGTCATAGTCAGACGACATCTGATAACTTCACATGGAACACATGGTTGCTAAGAAAAATGATGCATCAATGATGCCATCAAATGTGTTGCTAAGGCAATTGATCCATCAAAGATGCATTGATACAACCATCAAATGTATTCCCACCAATACATTTTTTAAATTAAAAGACTACAAACTTTTGTAATGGCCAGGAACAGAGACTACAAAAAAAATGAAGCCGTGAGAGAAATTCAACGAAAATGTGGGCAGCACTGCAAGCAAAATGGCAGAAATCCAGAATATGAACGAGTTCTTTTACTAACGTAAGAACTCGTAAAGAAGCTGGGATTTCCGGACAATCTAGTTCGGTTCTTCGCCTCTTACCTCGTGGGTCGTTCCACTTCTTATTCGTGGAACTCCTTCACTTCGGGGAAGCACAGCGCGGATGTAGGCGTTGGTCAGGGCTCTGCCTTGTCCCCTGTCCTGTCTGCCCTCTACCTGGCCCCCATCATGCGCCTGTTCGAGAAGCATTTCTTCGCGATCGGCGTGTACCTCCTTTCCTATGTGGATGATGGAACTCTTATATTCCAGTCCAAATCTCTTGTACGTAACTGCAATGCGCTTTCGAATGCGTATGGAGTTATCTACAACCTCTTCACTAAATTTGCACTCGTCCTCGAGCACGACAAATCAGAAGCGTTCCACTTCGATAGGTCGCAATCGTTTGACGCTCCTTCCATCGACTTGGGCTTTGCACCCTTCACCGGTGAGACCCCTCTGAAACCCAAGCCGTTCTGGCGGTACCTGGGTTTCTACTTTGATCGCAAGCTCACTTTCGAGGAGCATGTGAGATATTACTCAACCAAGGCGATCTCGTCTATCAAGGCGATGAAAATGCTTGGTTCTTCTACACGCGGCTTGCAACCCCTAGACAAGCGCCTGTTATACCGTTCGTGCGTCATCCCCATTGCGACGTACGGATACTCTATGTGGTATTTTAAGGGAGCCAAATGCAAAGGCATCCTTAAAATCCTCAACTCTATGCAGCGTAAGGCTGCTATCTGGATCACAGGTGCCTTCCGCACCTCTCCCACCCCCGCAATTGAGGCCCTGGCTGGCCTTGTTCCGATACATATCCTGCTCCGGCGCCTCGGTACAAGGGGCCGGCTGCGGGTGGGCACCCTTACGCCCACACACCCAGTCCGCGCATTCATGTCCGGATCTAATCTCGGCGAGATGACTCCCCATTTGTTGTCCGTCGAAAAACTCCCTCCAACGAGACGTGCTATGGTCCATAGCGCCCTCCAAGAGGCCGATCTTGCGCTTCCGGATGAACTCCGAGAAGAACTTCACCCCTTTAACCCAGACTCGCGTCCGGGTGATCGACTCATGGATCTGTACGCAAGTCAGATCATATTTGACGACTTTCAGCGAGACAAGGAGGACCCTGTGGCCTCTCTGGCTCGTCGGAAGGAACATTTAGACCAAGTATTGGCGGACCAGTCAGTGCTCGGTACTATCGTGGTGGCGGCTGATGGCAGTCGTCCCCTTGGGGGTGATCTACAGGCTACGGCCGCGGTGATCCTCTTCCGCAGTGGCGAAGAGACAAAACGGTCTCATCGCGCTGCAGGCGATGTTACTGCTAATGATGCAGAGCTCGCCGCCATCCGCTATGGCATCTGCGAAGCAATTCGTGATGACATTGGGGTGATCGTCGTTTTCACTGACTCGATGGCTTCGGCCCGTCGTTCAGTGGATCCTTCTATTCATTCAGGCCAAGGGCACTCGCTCGCGGTCTGCCAGGCTTTGCGGCAATGGTTCGATAATGATCCAGACCGTCAACTTCTCTTTGTGTATGTTCCTTCCAAGTTAGAGTGGAAGATACATAAGGAGGCTCATGATTATGCGTGCTCCTTGCGCATTCCTCTTGGCGTCAAACCCAAGAATTCCATTGACCGTCTGCGCTCGGCAGCAGATAAACTCAGGACGGATACTTGGACTCACGAGTTCCGTGCCAATGGTAGGGGGAATCGCTTCTACGATCTCCTTGGGGCTGACGGTCAGCCTCTCAAGCCTCGACACTCGGCTATCCGCGGGTCCTGGCTAGAAATCGCAAAGGGTGAGTCCCCTCAACTCTTTGCGCGGGTGACTCGGTGTATAACTGGGCACGCGCCGATCGGCGAGTATTATCGTCGATTCAATATCAATGGCGGCAACGCTGGCTGCCTGTGTGGTCATCCTTTGGAAACCCGCGAGCATATCTTCAATGGCTGCCCTAGGCATGCCGTTGACGTCCCGGGCTTCGTCAATGCGCCTCGGCGCATCTGGCAGCTCTATGCTTGGCTAAAGGCGAACCCTCTTGCCTTTGCATTTCAACCTGATCCTGCCGGTGTTGGTTGATCGGTCTGGGCTCCCCGCTCTTCGGATTGGGGGGGCCCAGCATTCTTTTCCGGCCGTTGTCCTCTGGGCAAACCTGGTTCTCGTCCGGGGTACACTGTGAAAAGGCGGCTACGGCGGGAGCAATCCCAAAGGGGGTGGTAGTTCCATCTCACCGCGTCCAGCTCACCGAGTTGGCCGGTTCCGTCTGGTGTGGACCTGTACTCGTGTGCCGAGCTTCGGCGTTCTCGGGGGATTCAGGCCTCCGGTGGACAACTTAGGGGCTACGAGATTAGCAGGGAGAGGCGCCCGGGGGGCGACGGCTGGAGTCGATTTTCCTCTTGTTGCTAAGCGTATTATTCGCGGCATCACATACCGAATCACCGGCTTAGTACTGGTGGTCAATATCGTCAAGGCGAGTCGGCGCGTCCATTGTCGGCTCGGAATCACGTTATGATCCCCGCTTTTCCGACGCGGTTACCACCTTCGATGGAGTCTTTCGTGCGGGCTGGAGGAGAAGGGCGAGGTCTCGAACGGGTCTCGAACGCTTTCGGGTTAGTAGGATGTCTAGTAGGATTTCAAACGGACACTGTAGTTACAAGCGTTTGTATTCTCTCAACTGGACTGCTATCGCGCACCGGTATATAAATGGTTCATTCAAAAAAAAAAAAAAAAAAAAAAAAAAAAAAAAAAAAAAAAAGACGTTCAAAGCATGGGCTGAGAACTTATTGGATTGCAAGATCAAGTCTATGCAGGATGACAAAGCTGGAGAGTACATGTCTGCTGCCTTCATCAAATTCACTGAGCAATGTGGCATTGTGCAACGTCATACTACGCGCAATCGCCCTCAGCAGAATGGAGTAGCAGAACGTGCCAACCGCACAATGGCAGATGATATCACTGCTATGCTCAATGAAAGCCGTATGCCTCCCTCATTCTGGGGGAAATGTCAACAAGCATATGTGCATGTCAAAAACAGGATTCCTACTGCTCCATTGCAAAACTCCTTATGAGGCATGGTTCAAGAAGAAACCTGATGTGAGCCATTTGCGGGTTTGGGGGTGCACTGCCTATGTGTACATACAGAGGGACAAGCGAAAGTCACTTCAGTCACATATGGAGAAATGTGTATTCATTGGTTACCCTTCTGGGTATAAAGGCTGGGAATTCTACAACCCCACCACCAAAAAGTACATTATCTCTGAACGTGCTGAATTTGATGAACGCCACTTTCCTGGCTTGTCTACTAAGACCGGACCAATGCCGCCTATTAATCTCCAGCCTTTACATTCTCAACCTTTAGAGAATGACCCAAGTGCTTCTTTACCTGATTTTGAGGGGGATGAAAATCCTTCTACACCTCAAATTCAACCAAATCCTCCTGCACCACCAGCACCACCAGCACCACCCGCTATTCCTGTAAAACCTGAACCCATTGCACCACCTGTTCCACCTGCACCACATGTGCCACCCGCACCTTCACAACCTGCACAACCTCCTGTTCCTGGCCCTTCTCGCATTCGCAAGAAGGATCCACCTCCACCACCATCTCGTTGTTCTACTTGTCTTAATCCAACCTCACAACCTCAACCTCAACCTCAACCTCAACCGCAACCTCCTCCACAACCAAGTATTGTTGAGGTGGACGAGGAAGAAGAGGAAGAGGAAGCAGAGGCAGATGAGTTGAACATTTTGGAGGGTGACCAAGGAATTGAATTTGCAGGATTGGCTTCGGGTGCTGAACCACGCACATACAAACAGGCAATACACAGTGAGGATGCACATCATTGGGAAGAGGCTACTGTTGCAGAGTACAATACTCTAATGCAGAATGGGACCTGGGAAATAGTTGAACTCCCACCTGGTCAAAAGGCAATTGGTTCTGGTTGGGTCTTTAGAGTCAAGCGTAATGCAGATGGAAGTATTGAGCGTTTCAAAGCCCGAATTGTTGCCAAAGGATACAGTCAACGTCCTGGCATTGATTTTAACGAGGTCTTTGCTCCTACTTTCCGTCCTGCCACTTTGCGCTTGATCATTGCTCTGGCTGCAATTGGTGACTTGGAACTTCGTTCTGTTGACATTTCTGCTGCATTCACCCAAGGTGACCTTGAGGAAGAAATCTACATGCTTCAACCTGAAGGATTTCACCAAGGTGGTCCTAATATGGTACTCAAACTCATCAGGCCACTTTATGGGTTGAAACAAGCAGGTCGTCAATGGAACATCAAACTGCACAAGGCTCTCATTGAAATGGGTTACAAACGCATTGAATCTGACCGCTCTGTTTACATCTACTCAGATGGAGTTGTCAAGATCATTGTTCCCATTTACATTGATGATATTACCTTTGCTTCCAAGTCCAATGCTGCTATTGACAAGGCTGTAAAACAACTTGCTGCACACTTTAAACTTCGTGATTTGGGACCTACTCAGTTCCTCCTTGGTGTTGCGGTTGGCAGAGACCGTCAAACTAAGACTATCACTCTCCATCAACGTCAATACATCCTTGACATGTTGGAGAAGTATGGTATGTCTGACTGCCATCCTGTTCTTACACCAATGGCCCCTGGAACTATCCTTTCCAAAACAATGTGTCCACAAAGTGAAGAAGAGGTAGAACATATGCGTAATGTTCCTTACCTCAGTGCAGTTGGTTCCTTGCAGTACTTGGCTACAATGACCCGCCCAGACATTGCTTACAGTGTGGCCAATCTGGCACGCTTCAACTCCAATCCTGGACCTAAACACTGGGCTGCTGTTAAGCACCTTTTCAGATATCTCAAAGGCACACTTGAGTACAAGTTACAATATTGTGGTGAACTTGGTCTTGAACCCTTCACTGCATATTCTGATTCTGCTCACGGTGACTCTGTTGACACTGGAAAGTCCACTGGTGGTTATGTTACAACCATGGCTGGTTACGAGTTCTTACGTAGTAAAAGAACTCGTTTTCCACACTTGATTGCAGAGACCTGGGCTCCTAAGATGAACGATGGAAATTCTCCCACTGCTTCATATTTTGTAGGCGACCCTGAATTAAAAGACTACAATCCTTTGTAGTGTGGAAACTTTTATATTGACCATAGGAATCATTGTCTGACATGCGTTGCTATGGTCTATATTTAGACTTTGTGCCTGGAAACCTAACAAAACCTAACCTAGGGTTAGGTTTTATTTGTAAGCCTGCCAAATTCTTATTAAACGCTCTTGTCTTTAGTAGATTGAATAGAGCTGTAATTGCATATATTACATTTAGAATACAACAGAAAAGTAATGAAAAACAAAAAAAAAGCAAAGCTAGCAAAGCACTAGGACAGTTAACTGACATGACCTATGCTAGCCAAAGAGTCTATCTACAAAGAAAAGAAAAACAACAACAACAAAACAGTGCTACCAGAGCATTAAAACAGTTAATTGGCATGACTTGTACTGAAAAAAAAAAACTGATCTACAAGAAAAGCAGTAGAAAAAATGACAAAAAAGCATCAGCAAAGCACCAAAACAAAATGACATGACCTAAGCTAGCTAAAGAGACTATCTACAAGAAAAAAAGTGAAAAAAACAACAAAAAAATTCCAGCAGAGTGCTAGAACAATTAACTGACATGACCTATGCTAAAAAAAAAGGCCTATCTACAAGAAAAACAGTAGAAAAAAAGTGCCAGCAAAGCACCAGAACAGTCAAATGACATGATCTATGCTAGCCAAAGAGACTATCTACAAGGGGAAAAAATGAAAAAACAACAAAAAAAGCATTGACAAAACCTCAAAACAGTTAACTGATATGATCTATACTAAAAAAAAGGCCTATTTACAAGAAAAAGAGTCAGAAAAGCTGCCAGCAAAGCATATTGATCCACTTATCTTGCACTTCAACCTGGATGATATCAGATGACCATCATATCATAGCCAGAGCTTTACATCCAGGTTGCTAATACTGATCAACATGTCATGGTAACCCAAGTGCATGGGCTACACTATCCTCCTATCCAGGCAGACAGACATGGTGGTAAAGAAGAAAGAAAGAAGCGATGAGCTGGCAGTTTATAACAATGTTACATATGTTACATGTAACACTT
The DNA here is from genome assembly GCA_023014345.1 of Galerina sulciceps. Lineage (NCBI taxonomy): Eukaryota > Fungi > Basidiomycota > Agaricomycetes > Agaricales > Galerinaceae > Galerina > Galerina sulciceps. The sequence goes on from JAEDXJ010000001.1 coordinate 2,267,583, forward strand.
TATATAAGCAGGATAAGATAAGATAAATCAAAGATAATAAAAGAAGGCGGTCTTTGAGGAATAATGTTATGTAATAATGTTACCTAATAAGCTGACTTTGAATTTAATGCCAGGCGCAAAGCATCCAGCAGTGCAGCCCCAGCAAGCTGGAGACACATAGTGCAGAGCTGGGTGAGCAAATACACAAAGAATAGTCAAGTGGGGCAGCCATGCAGACTGATAAGTGGCTGTGTATGCTTCCATCTTAAAGCCTTGATTTTTCTGAAATTATATATATATTTTTTGTAATATTTGATTCAGTAACAAGTGAGATACGGCTCAAATATTATTTTTCTCACAGCTGTCAGAGTACTGACGCGTCAGTACTCTGGCACAGCCACCAAAAAAAAAAAAATTGTTGAAAATAGTTTTGATGGTAATATGAGATTTTTTTTTTTTTTGGTGGCAGTGCAGGAGTACTGACGCGTCAGTACTCTGACAGCTGTGGGAAAAATAATATTTGAGCCGTATCTCACTTGTTACTGAATCAAATATTACAAAAAAATATATCAAAAATTTCAGAAAAATCAGGGCTTTAAGATGAAAGCATACACAGCCACAGATAACATTGTATAACTACCAAAATGTGTGTTTTCTGTGTGTTTAAACAATAACTTGGCTAATTCTCATGGAAATAATATCAAAAAAAATCACAAAAATTTAGGTTTTTTATCCTGAGCACTATTTGTACAAGCACAGCTGCATATTATGGTGTATTTTATGGTTTTATAATGTATGTGGTAAATCAGGGAATTTAGATGGTAATATGGACTGTAGCAAGAAATTTACTAAACTTTGTGTGAAATTTACTAAATCTTAAAGCCTTAATATCATTTTTCCCACAGCTGTCAGAGTACTGACGCGTCAGTACTCCTGCACTGCCACCAAAAAAAAAAAAATCTCAGATTACCATCAAAACTCATTTTCAACAACTTTTTTTTTTTGGGTGGCTGTGCCAGAGTACTGACGCGTCAGTACTCTGACAGCTGTGAGAAAAATAATATTTGAGCTGTATCTCACTTGTTACTGAATCAAATATTACAAAAAATATATCAAAAAATTCAGAAAAATCAAGGCTTTAAGATGGAAGCATACACAGCCACTGATTAGTCTGCATAGCTACTCCAATTGACTTCTTTGTGTATTTCAACAAGTATTTGGTTAATTCTTTTGCAAATAATATCAAAATTTCACAAAAATTGAGTTTTTTTGCGACATCCCCTGAATTGTTTGTTGTAATAGCAGTTTCAAGGGTAAGAAGTGTTTTTGTATGCTTTTATAACTGACAATACATCCAATTCACAGTTTTATGATCATCTAACTTGTAACACAGTAAGTGCAAAGCACATTCTATCTTATATGTTAGGCTGACATCCTTATATTCAGAATAGTATTCTTTAAGACCCTGCACCTTTGTTTTAAAATTCATTCCATCTGATGTATGTCTCATCATTTTTGGCTGAAATGAAGCAGACTGGCAGGGCTTATCTTGCATATCCTGTATACAATTTCTGTCATTTACTTTCTAGCTTGACCATCTAAAACTTGAAATGATTTTATACAATAAGTAAATAGCTTTGCTATCCTTAGCCTAGAATTCACATTCTCTTGTGTTGGTATGTTTCTAATCTATCTTACATCTCTGAATTTTCTGTTGTTATAGCTTGTTAATCAAATAATAAAGCACCTAATTTATCTAGCAAAAAATCTAAATAAAGAAACATGTGGATTTCTTTGCAGTTGCCAACAAAAGAAAGAACTCGTTTTTGCCATGTGAAGCAATGGCCTCTGACCAAGTGGTTCAATTGGCTGGTCAAGCAAGCTTCAAAGCATAGTCACAATATCCACTACCGAAGCAGAGTTTGTTGCTGCTGTGGAAGCTGGCAAGGAGATTTTCTGGATGCGCAATATTCTTCATGAATTTGGCCATACAGTCTCTCAACCCACCGTCTTGCATATTGACAACCAAGGTGCTCTCAGTGTTTCCAAGAATCCTGAACACCATGGACGTATGAAGCACCTGGATCTGCGCTTTTACTGGCTTAGGGATGCTGTTTCTACTGGACGCATTTCTCCAGTCTTTATTTCAACTCATGAACAAGTTGCAGATCTTCTTACCAAACCCCTTTCACCTTCCAAAGTTGCGTTTTGCAGAGAACGGATGGGTCTTAGGCCTTAGGCCAATATTTCCTTTATTCTCCTTTATTCTTTTTGTTCTGGAGACTGGCCAGATCAGGGGGGTGTGTTAAAGTTTGACTTCCCACTCTCCATAACACTCCATTTCATGCTATCTTATCTTATCAGATTAGATTAGATCTTTATCAGTTTGCACTTCTTTTGCATAGCTCTCTTCATTCTCTTCATCTGATGTTTATCAGATTCTTATCACTTTATCCCCATTTGGGTATATTGCTCCTTTTCATATATAAAGAGCTAGCTAGTTGCCAGAAGTCCCCAGTTACTCACTCCGGACTTCAGGCAAGTATATAGTCATTTTGCAATGTCACCAGTTACTCACTCCGGACTTCAGCTCGTCGTAGCTCCTTCGTCCCTCACACTGAGTTTCTCATATTTGGCACTCCGCTGCCTCACCTGTTCCCACGCTCGCCTGCTTTAACAATTCTAAGTAGAAGTTGCTTATTGTTCACATTCATTAATCTTCCAACTGATTATCGCTCACTAATACGCCTACCCCTCCTTTAATTTCTCCCCCTTCATCGAACCATTCAACCGATTGACCTGCAGTATTCCTTTCAACTTGTTGACCTGCGGTAATTTTGCTCCAATGCTTTAACTCTTCTTGTCAATACGTACATTGTCATGGTTTTTATTTGGAGTTCATTCACTTAGCTTACCTCTAGTTACATCATGGACGTCAATATTGTACAAGGTTTTAGGATTTAATGTCAAGGTTTATTTGTTGAAACTGCCCCATTCACGTTGGCGATTATAACAAAAAAAGTGCAATTCTGACAGCGCAGTCCAGTGCTCTCCATTCTGCACATTGACGTTTGTAAGTGGCAAACCATCGATACTGCCTCTTTGTGATCTCGTGGTTTTGGTGTTGGAGGCATAGATCATCTTCATCGTCTTTGTCAAAGCGTGAAGGGAAATTAAAGACCTTGCAAAATCCAGCATAAATAACAAGGATCTTGCGCTCAGAATCGTCCGGATTTTGATCAGATGAGGTTGGCGTAACCGTTATAAGCTCTGGCAAGCTGACATCGTCATTGGGATTGATATTGTCAACTTGGCCAAAGAAGTTGTGATTGCTGTGGGGTGTTTCTTCGGCTTCTTCACCAGTAAAAGGCAGGCCATTGTCACGGCGAAGAAATTGGGGGACTCTCTGGTAGTAGTCATGGTAGTCCCAGAGTCCATGATAGGGAGTATCTCCGTCGCTTCCTGACATTTCTAAAATGTATGGAAGAAAATATGACAAGGCTAAAACGTAGTTTAGTTATTCAATTAACCAAGATACAAAGATGACCGACCTATAGCAATGGAAGGCAATATTTGATAAGGCAATATGCGTAATACAAGTTGCCAGAACAGAACAGATTATCAACGGGATGGGAAGTTATTTTCACCAAGGTAAAACGTAAATTTTTGCCATAAGCTGCCAATCTCCAAACCGGGCCGGGCTAAGCTGCGCAGATCCCTGACAAGCCTACGACTATACCTCATTTCGACCGGCCCGATATAACTGCAATATTTTAGCCAAAATTGGGCGAATCGAATGGATACACCAGTAAATTAAAAAGAAGCAGAATGGAGTCATGTTCAGAGCAGGTTCACTTACTGCATGATACACTTGTTACTGCGCAATGCATGGGATGCGCATGAAGTGCATGCGAGTTTGAGCACGCAATGAGTCGCTGCGCATATCAATGTTCAGTTATATTTTTAGGTATGCATTGATAATGACAGTAAACCATAGTATGCCAAATGTCGGCTTAACAGGGTTGCTTTATCGGTGGGCTCTGATAGCGTGCAATGCACTTTGCGAGCGCGCAATGCATGAAACCCATGTCTACTGCGTGTGGAAACGAAAGTCCAAATTTGAGTGCACAGAGAGTCGCAGTGTGTATCAGTGGCAAAATCCAAGTGTTAGTTATACCAAGAGTTGCAATGCGCACTAACCGTTGATACGCGTTGATACGCACCGCGAATCTCTGCGCACTCGAATTCGGACTGCAGACAACAAGGCAATTAAGGGCAATTGAGGACTTATTCGGACATTTTTTAGATGGGAGAAGCAGGAGTACAATTTACTGACTGTAAACTATAATACAGGAGGGTTCAAAGATTGTAAAGACATTGAAATTTGTAGTAAAATTCCGAATAGAGAGGACCTGAGAATAAAAATTGGAGCTTGTGTATTGAACAACGAGCTTGTGGGAGCTGGTCCCCGCAAGCTCGTCGTTCACTACCTAGGGCCCGACATGCTTGCGGGAGCTAGTCCTTGCGAGAGTTCGTCATGAATGACAAGCTCGTGGGGGCTGGTTTTAAACGACGAGCTTGCGAGAGCTGGTCTCCGCAAGCTTGTCTTTTATGACCTAGGGCCGAATGTGCTCCCGCGAGCGCGGGAGCCGGTTGTGAACGACAAGCTCGTGAGAGACAGAGCCCCCAGCTCTTCGCGCGTGCTGCCCGGTGTATAACTGGACACGCACCCATCGGTGAATACCTTCACCGGTTCAATCTGGCTGATTCAGCCGCCTGCCCGTGTGGATTCCCTCAAGAAACCCGCGAGCACATCTTCAACGGCTGCCCCCGGCACCCGAACAAGATCGTAGGAGTCTTGGATGCGCCCCGGCGCATCTGGCAACTATACAATTGGCTAAAGGCGAACCCACTCGCCTTTGCATTTCGACCTGATCCTGCGGGTGTTGGTTGAAACGTGATGGGCTCCCCACTCTTCGGAATCGGGGGGGCCCATCATTAGCGTCTTGCTGGTGTGGCCTGGGGCAAATCCAGTTCTCGTCTGGGGTACACTGTGAAATGGCGGTAACCGCGGGGGCAACCCCAACGGGGGGCGGTAGTTCCACCCCCACTGCGCCCAACCCTCTGGGTTGGCCAGTCCCGTCAGGTGTGTGCCAAGCTTCGGCGTTCGCGGAGGATTCAGGCCTTCGTCGGACAACTTGGGGGCTACGAGATTAGCAGGGAGAGGCGCCTCGGGACGCATCCGCGTCTCCTTTCTGGCGAACGCGGTTAGCTCGCGTCGTCATTACCGAACCATTGGCTTAGTACTGGTGGTCAATCTCGTCAAGGCGCGTTGAACCGGACTCGTTCGACGCGGAATCACGTTACGATCCCCGCGTTCTGCTGCGGTTTTTCTGTGAGAGTGCGTTCGGGCGGGCGAAAAGGAGAAGGGCGGGGTCGCGAAAGGTTTCGGCTTAGTAGGACTTCAAACGGACACTCGTAGCTACGATCGTTTGTATTTTTGCGACCGGACTGCTATCGCGCACTGGTATATAAATTGTTGATTAAAAAAAAAAAAAAAAAAAAAAACAAGCTCGTGAGAGCCAGTCGTGAATGACGAGCGCACGGAAGCTCATCATAGACGACAAGCTCACAGGAGCTCGTCGTAGACAACGAGCTCGAAATGACTAGCCCCCGCGAGCTCAACGTTAACGTCAAGCTCGCGGGAGCTCAACATTAACGTCAAGCTCACGGGAGCTCGTCGCGAACGACAAGCTCGCGGTAGCTCGTTGCGAACAACGAGCTCGCGGTAGCTCAACATTAACGTCAAGCTCACGGGAGCTCGTCGCGAACGACAAGCTCGCGGTAGCTCGTTGCGAACGACGAGCTCGCGGGAGCTTGTCGCGAACGACTAGCTCCCGGTAGCTCGTCATTCGCTGAGCTCGCGGTAGCTCGTCGCGAACGACGACGAGCTCGCGGTAGCTCGTCGCGAACGACGACGAGCTCACGGTAGCTTGTCGTGAACGTCGAGCTCGCGGTAGCTCGTGAACGACTAGCTCGTCGCGCGAACGACGAGCTCGCGGTAGCTCATCGTGAACATCGAGCTCGCAGTAGCTCGTCGTGAACGAACGACGAGCTCGCGGTAGCTCGTCGTGAACGAAGAGCTCGCGGTAGCTCGTCGTGAACGATCAGCTCGCGGTAGCTCGTTGCGAACGTCGAGCTCGCGGGAGCTAGTCGTGAACGTCAAGCTCGCGGGTGCTAGTCGTGAACGTCAAGCTTTCAGGAGCAAGTGGTAGCTACCACTTATATGAAATACTATAGGCAAATGCCTGCACATCCATTTGGTTGCAGCCAAGGTTGTCAAAGATATGAAATGCTCTGGCAAACTCATTGACATAGACTTGTGTTAATACCCCAGGCTATGTTTTACCTGCCAGAGTCTATGTTTTTACCTGCCAGAGTCTATGTCTTTGGCCGATGTTTTATCCATGTCTTTGATTCCCTGGGCTATGTTTTAAGCTATGTCATTGCCTGCCAGGCTGATATTTCAATGATTGCCTGGATCTGTGTTATTTCTATGTCAATCATTGCTAGGCTAATATGTCTTTGATTGCTGAGGGCGATGTTTTAAGCGATGTTTTATATGCCTGGTATTCTATGTCAGAACTCTAGGCAAGCGTATTTGGTTGATTATGTGAGCTATTTATGTCATAATGATGCGATATTTGAGGCACAGGCTGGCAGGGCTGTGACCTCTCATCTTACATAATGTCCCAATTTGAGGCCATAATCTGATGGGAAAACAAGTGTGGGAGCATGGGAAAGGCAATTTGATAAGCCATCAAAACATTACATAATCATATCTCACAATAAAAACATTATATTAACAAGGCAAGCAATGAAATACACCTCTAGGGAGCAATGAAATGCAAAAAACATCGCCAGAGAAACAATGAAATATCAGCCTGGCAAGGATTAACATGGCAATGACACAGATCTAGGCAATCATTGAAATATCAGCCTGGCAGGCAATGACATAGCTTAAAACATAGCCCAGGGAATCAAAGACATGGATAAAACATCGGCCAAAGACATAGACCCTGGCAGGTAAAAACATAGACTCTGGCAGGTAAAACATAGCCTGGGGTATTAACACAAGTCTATGTCAATGAGTTTGCCAGAGCATTTCATATCTTTGACAACCTTGGCTGCGACCAAATGGATGTGCAGGCATTTGCCTATGTTATTTAATATATGGTGGTAGCTACTGGTGCAGGAGCTCATCGTGAACGACAAGCTCCCGCGAGCATGTCGGGACGGCAAGAGTCCTGACGCCACGAGTTGAGGTTAGGGTGGAGAGCTGGAGGGGCTGGAAACTGGCCAGAGGATGGCGAGGTGGCAGGCGCCGACTTCCCGGAGTTGGATCAGGTGCGGAAAACAAACTGCTGCAATGGGGGCCCTGGCCGTCGCGAATGAATGCTGCTGGAGGGACAGGCAGGGGTTCAGAGGGGAAGGACAAACACAAGGGAAGGGCGTTGGGAACTGAAAAAAACGAGCACCTGGAACTCAAAAATAAGGGAAAGCCACGCACCAAGAGGTTTTCCAACGCTTTTCGATCTCCCCTCACCTTAACCTCATGGTTGGTGTTGCTTTTCGTGATGAAGGCGCATCGGCGGCGTGGTTGAAACGCGTCGAAAGGGTCAACGTTAAGACAGCATGGGTGCACGAGCCACGGAGTACCACGACACCATCCGCAGGCAGCTGGGAGTCCATCATATGTGGTCCAGCACAGCGCGAGCTTCATATGGGCTCGTGCTGCTTGCCATAGGTTGGGTGGGTGGGTGGACGCGCATAGAACATGCTGGAACGGTCAATGGTGAGGGCTGCACGAGCCACACACTGCCGTCACACTGCCTGCTGGCTGCTGGCGGTCCATCATATGTGGGCCAGCACAGCGCGAGCTTCATATGGGCTTGTGCTGCTTGCCAGAGGTAGGTCGGGCGGGCGCATGGAGTGTGGCTACCCATACATTGACCGGACACGTTGGAGGAAGGAAGGAAGGGGGTGGTGTGGAGGAATGCGCTGGCAGCAAGGTTGAACATAAGTCACATGACATGTCCATCTTGGGTACTTTGATTTCTCACGCGCAAGACACAAAATGGCAGTGTAATCTCAACGAAAATACAATTCTCAATGCCTCCTCGCGCCGCTCCCCGTCCTGGAACAAGAAAATCAACCCGAAATGGGAACAAAGTAAGCTACGTTGGCCTGTCTGCATCTGGCGCCACTGCCCCACCTACTTCTCTTACCATCGAACAAAAATCCACCGTACCAAAATCTGCCAGCTCGAGGAGGGCAGCGCCGAAGACCCAAGAACTTCGTGGAATACGCACCCAAGAAGGAGAAACTCTTTTTGACGGAACTGTAAGGATTTTCAAAATTGAAATTCGATTTTTTGACAGTGTTGTCCTATTTTTTAGTGGTGTTCCGTCTGTGTCAATGGTGGGGCTGTCGTCCTTTGTTTACGCTGCGAGAGGGTTGCTGCATGCGAAGATTGCTTGGGTCAAAAAGTTGACGAAACTGACATTCCTTTCATTTGCCCTGTCTGCTTCCACAAGGAAAATGGCGATTCGTCATACGTAAGTGCTTTGTATGATCAATCTGTATGTGCTCCACTCAGCATTTATTAGCCTTTCAAACTCGGTTGCATGACCGCGATTCGAGAGAAGTGGCCACAGATCCATATGGAAAATCTGGCAGTTCTTTCCATTCGTCTGCAAGGGATGCGCGACACTCCTGGAAGGGTATCTTTTGAGATCTTGCAACCATGGCTGCGTGGCAACATTGTTCATTTTGACTTGGAATTCAATCTTGAGAATGCAAAAACTAGTGCTGCATTTTGGAATGCGATGGAATCCATGCTGTTTGACCTTGAGAATGATCTGAAAGGGTAGGTTAAATTCTACAACTCGGTCATATTACTAAACCTTTATGGCGTAGATTTGACCGCTTTCTTGTTGTTTTTACAACTCATTCCGACCCATCAAATGGTTTTCTCCACCATATCCCTGACAATCGCGGTGCAGTTTCCATCGATCAGGTGAATGCGCATTTACCTTTTTCCCTTTTTAAATTTGTTCTGAGAAGTTTACAGCTCTTCGATTATATTTTTGATGATTGTTTTAAGGCAATATTACGTCGTGGCACAGAAAACCAAAATATCTTGGTTATTCTGTCTTGTGGTGCTCTCTTACATACTGAAAAATCCAAGAAATATCTAGAGGATTTTGTCAAGGAACAGTACATTTTTAATTTTTAACAATGTCTCAATATTTTGAAGCCTGAATGATTACAGGAAACTTTTTATGAAAGCCATAGGTTTTACGCAAGAGCACTTTCAGCCATTTTTTGGCAGTCATTTCCTCATGGACCTTGCAATCCAACACTTCATCTTTAAACGCCCCACCCTCAAATCGATTCTGCAAGATCACCAAGGACTTGGCGCTCATACGAATATCATGGAAATTACTGCTACCTGCACTACCACCTATGTTTGGGTCCATCAAAGTTGTCGCCCTTTTGGACAGGTATATCGGCGCCAATGTCCACTATGCAATCGTCTCTCCATGGCTGGTCCCACCTTTCATAAAAAGAAAAAGTCTGTTTATTTCCAGTGCTCTTTTCAGGGATGTCAAGGGGTGTGTACCTTCAAATTCCCAGATGGGGCTTATTGGCTGTACAAGGGCCCACCCAAAGCTGGGGATAGTCGGGGAACATGGCTATTTATCAGGAACAGGACTGAAGAAAAGATTCAGGCAGGTAATGCAGAGTCATTGGCAGAAGTCGAGGAGGAAGATGTGAAAATGGACGATTCTGACGCTGACTATGAGGATGAAGAATAGAGCCTTGATATGTAACTTCCATTATGATATGTTTTCTGTTCACTCTTTTATCTATGTATTTATCATAAGCCTTGGAATTCTCTTGTATTGTCTGAACAATGAAAGAACATTGGTAAAGAATGTTAGGAAAATGCCAGGGTTTCATGACTTTCAAAACGAGCCCCATTTTCGCGTTTTGCAACCCGTCCAACATCTTACTGTCTCCACGTCAGTTCGTAAATCGCATCACACGTTGCCCCGACGAATCGCTTCGAACCCCTTCGCAAGAATTCCAGCCGCCTTAATCGTCGCGGCTGCGCGTTTCATCATCTTTCTCGCCTTCCTCGTAGTTCAACCTTCATACCTTGTCCAGTCCCGTTGTTGGGTCCCTAGAAGCCCGATTGCGCCTGAGCCTGAGCCTCTCGTTAAGATCGCGCTTTTGTCGTCTTTTTGTGCATGGCGTAGCGCATTGTAGGCATATCATCGCGGCGTTTAAAATAGTATATTACGAAGCCCTTATGGTCACGAGCGTAGGACGCTACAGGTAGGCGTTGATAGCGATCATACTCGAAAGTCACACGATTCAAGTACGGAAAATGCCGCAAGTGAAGACCTCGCCAAGTATTCAAGCTCCGATTGGCAAGCCGAACTTGCCGCACTATAAACACGAAGGCCTTCTCGGGAAAAGCAACCTACCGTTTAAGCAAGAATAACTGATAAAAGTAGGTTAATATGTCTGGGAATACTGATACGAGGTTCTTGCAATGTAGAAGTTCTCGGGAAAGTGCAAAATAAGTTCGGGAAGGGAAATAATATCCCGGGAATGCCGAAAGAAATGTTTCGAGAGCGGGACTATGTACCGGGAATTCGCAAACTTATGTTTTCAAATCGGAAGAATACCTTTCAAATTCTTTAATTTTCTCGAGAATGATGCTTCTTTCAGTGAAGTTGCAAGAAAGTTTCCGGGAATACCACGCAATAGCTTGCGGCTTAAAGGGCTTTATTAAAGATAGTGTAAAATCCTATGTTTAGTTTCGGGAACAACACCTGTAGCAGCCATACTCATGTATGAAACACTGTGTTTAGACAGTGGAGGCTCATACATCCACGCTGTGTTTTTGCAGCGCTGTCTTTTGGCAGTCCCCATGTATTATGCTACTGTAGGGCAGTTGGGCTTGCTGCAGGTGGGGATATGGGTACGCTAGGGCAGCAGGGGGTTGTAAATAAATGTAAACAATGCCCCCCATGATGTCGGGCACTGTATAATGGGTGCTGCTCATCGTTGGGGCGCTTTGGGGTGGCATTAGGCGCGGGAATAATTCAATAAACCCATCAAAATTATATAATTTGCTGCTGCTCGTCGTTGGGGGCGGTTTTCAGGGCGGAAAAAGCGCCAGGGGGTATGTTTGTTGGTACCTACATCCCATCTGGGATGTCGGTCACCCCGTCGGGGGAGCGGGATGGGCTGTAGAAGAAATATGACCCCTCCCAGATGTCCCGCCGGGGTCCTCGTTCCATTTCGGGATGTGTCCCGTGTTATTTTTAGGTCAATCACATCAAATCACATTTCCCTTCGATATTTATAGCTCGATGACATCAGGCTACCTTTCGGGTCCGTACCTGGCCTTATTTATTTATAGTTTGATCACATCAAACTACCTTTCGGGTCCGCACCGGGTGCCTAACCTCGGGTGTTCGGCACAGCAGCTCAGCAGTATTGGGCTTGGGACCTTTGTGAGCGCACTGCTGACCGGCCCTCCGCGTATTCCATTAACTAGACTAAATATCTTTAATATAATCGTGAAGTAGTACCTTAAAGTGTAAAAAAATCAACACAAATCCTCTGTGAAGGGGTGGATGCGTCTTTGCATGTTTGGATGACGCGTAAGCCAAGCCTTCCAAATTCGGTAGGTGGTTGAAAACCACGCTCTGCGATGTTTTCGAACACGTTCAATGACATCCCACAGCTAATTTCGTAGAATAACGAGTATAATAAATTTCTAACTATTTACATGTATGTAAACGACGGTGTAAATAAACATTCGAGAGGGCATCTCGAACGCAGACCCTCCCCTCGCGCTCCCGACCAGCTGTGCCAGATGAGCTGGCGAATCGTCGATATCGAGTGCATGGGCTACGTGAGCCCATGCCATCGCCGAGGAATCGACCAGCCAGGAGCGAAGGGCGGACCTAGGTCCAACCCTCGCAGATGCCTGCAGCAGGTGTAGCAACAGCAGCGCAGATGGCTGCTGCTGCTGTAACTTCCGTGTCGGCCCCAGCAGCCAGCAGCAGCCTGGTAGACAGTAGAAGAACGAAGGCGAAGGTGGTTGCCTTCGCCTTCGCGTCCGTTCGCTGGCGGGTGCTTCGCATTGGCGAAGGTCGAGGGCGGGCTTGAGAGGTGAGGTGGGAAGGGTGGCCTATCTCGGTGTCAATGAGTGACGTACGGAGCAGGAAGCGAGACGAGTCGAGATACGACTCGTCACGCGACGTACAGGCAACCGACGATTGACCCCGAGGAAAGGGAGTTGAGAGGTGAGGGCAAAGCCGTCGCCCTTCCCCCGGGTTACCCATGACGAAAGCGAGGACGGGGCAGCGATGATTCGAGAGGCGGGTGGGGTGAGAAGTGACGGCGATCGTATGTTGGGACCTGCCCATCGAGTGAATGAGAGGTAGGGATAGAGGAAGAAGAAAAGCGACGCGAGTCGAAAACGACTCGTCCGGGCGTACCGAGCGGGTCTGGCTCTCCAGGCTCTCCCCTCGTTGTCCATCCCCCGCTCTCCACCTCGAATTCGTCTGAACGACGACCCAGAGCCCATACGCGTACGCGGAGAGGGGCTTGAAACGACCAGCACGACGTGTTCGGCTAGTCGCCGGTGCCTGGTGGGACAAAAGGCGAAGGCGGTATTGGGAGGTGGAGTCGGAGGTGGGGTATGTGTCGCCGTGGGCAGCGGTAAGGGGCTCCTAACGCGGTGGGAGTGAGCTATTGGGGTGGAAAGTACGAAGAGAAGCAAGACGAGTCGAAATTCGACTCGTCTTGCGACGTACCGGGTTAGTTTCCCTTTCCAGGTTCTCCCCTCGTCGTCCTTCCCCCACTTCCCACCCGAATTCGCTGGAGCGTCGGCCCACGGCCCTCGACGTGAGGGGGGGCTCGCGACGCACAACACGACACGTTTGTGTCATAGAATACCTAGTGGGATCAAAAAAGTAAGCAAAATAACATTTAAACGACGCAGAAACTACTTACGAAAGTTTTCTTGAGGGCTTGAGGGACGGAACGAACCAGGAGGGAGGAATGGGAGGGTTTGTGGTGGAGGTAAAAGACAAGATCAACGAGCCTTGATGGCAGTTGATCTTGTGCCCGGCGTCCTCGGCAATCGATGTGATTGGCTGCATCGAACGGACCGGTTACTCCGTCGAGGCTGCTCATCGTCGAGGCCATCCCGGACGACTGTAAAATGAACCATACATGTAGAGATTAGTAACGGAATATACTTTGAGTCGAATTAAAAATGTACTTTCGTATGCCCGATTGCCAATTTCACTTCTAAATGTTATGTTACGACCTTTCAAGTTCAAAAAGTGGTGATTTTCGTCCAATAGTGGGTAGAAATAATCGGTATTCTGTTACATTAAGCCTTGTTAACCTCAAAGAAATGCTTCAAAAATAAAATAGATGCGATTTTAATACTTTCTAGATACTTCTTTCAGGCCAAAAGATGTTTTGAGCTTTCCCAACCTCTTCATTACGTCTTTTAGGCATGAGTGGTTAAAGAAATCATTCGTAGTTTTCCAACAGTCAACATACACTCAGTTTCACCATTAGTATTCTTCAATTTTAATCTATTTTACCTGAAGGGATGTTCTAAGCTGTCTACTAAATCACTACCAACGTTATCTAGACTCCAGAAGTCTTCTGGGATCACTGCGCGGGGTGTTCGAAACGTTGATGACGAGTCGGAGTCTCCCGGTCCGACCGCATCAGCCAATCACACGCCGCCCCGAAAGCCGATCAACATTGTTGAATGTATTGATCTCTACTTCTCCCTACACCACCACTCTCCACCTCGCTCCCTCGACGCCTTGGGAATGCGCGTCGCATTCCACACACCCTGATATGTGAAACGGTGCTCTCGGGACATGCCGCCATCACCTGCGAATCCCAACCACACCCATCCGCGAGTGCCCCAATCCCACCACCGTCCTCCCATCCTACCTACAAGCCTCGTTCCACCCCTCAGCGCCGTAAGGACTTATTTTGTGAGTATTTTTCTGGAATTTACTCGTTTTATCTCTCATCTTCATCACTACAGGTCCTTAAAGCGCGAACAACATCGTTCCGCACGTCGCGAGCCCCCCCTCACGTCTAGGGCTGTGGGCCGACGTTCCAACTAACTCGGGTGGAATCAGGGGTGGAGAATGACGAGGGGAGACCATGAGGAGAGAGCCCGCCCGGTACGTCGCGATACGAGTCAATATGACTCGTCTTCCTCCTCCTGCTCACTCTACCTGCTGACGCCGCATGATAGACTTCCCCTACGACACCACTTCTTCAAGCCCACCTTCTGCTTTCGCCTATGCGAAGCACCCGCCACCACCGCCCTCCCATCTCTCCCTCCTTGGCTCTCCCGTTCCTCCGGACCTCAAGAACGCGTTTGGTAAGGATTTTGTTGCTGTTTACTCGTTATAACACTGATCTTTTCACTTTACCAGGTACCTTTCGCACCATCAGGTGGTCCTCCACGTCGCAAACCCCCCCTCGCGTTGAGGGCTGTGGGCCGATGTACCGACGAACTCGGGTGGAGTTGGGGGTGGAGAATAACGAGGGGAGACCCTGGGGAGGGAGACCCGCCCGGTACGTAGCGAGACGAGTCGTACTTCGACTCGACTCGCTGTTCCTCCTGCACCGCGGCCAACAGCTTATCCGTGCCTCGATAGGTTTCGTGATGGAGTGCCGTTGCAAAAGTAAATGCCCCCCATCTGCATCACCATCCTCCAAGACGATCCTCGTCTTTCACCCTCACACACCCGACGCAGCGGAGCAGCAGTACGACTGCTGCTGCTCCTTCAATCCGTGTTCCCCTATCGCGCCAGCACGACCGGTGGCAGCACGATCGCTTGGGAGGTGAGCAGCGAGCAAGACCGCTGCTCTTTTGCCAGGGTGACCTGGACGGGATAGCGAGGAGGTGACAACGTTAGTTGCCTCCTCTCTCGCGACCTGTCCAACGCCTTCTTCCCATCGTCTTCGTGGCTCGTCACTCGCTCACTACACCCTCGCCCCCCTCTTCCCTGGTCTCTTCGAGTCTACGCGGTACCCACACTCCATCCCACCACCTCGGTTCCTGCACGTCCAGCCCCAGCTGCCGAACGAACGGCGGCCACGACACGACTCGAAGGCAGCAACGACGACAACGACGAGCGGAATCGGTCGAGACCGTTCGTCTGTACGACGAACGATCTCGCTATTCGCGAGCTCGTGTGTCCTCCCTCTTCCCTCGCTTCCCAGCACCTGCGCCGTATCTAACACCCTCTCCTTCGTCTCTGCAGCTCGCGGCACACGCGCTCCCAAACCGACATTAGCCCGTCGACTGGACCACCATCCGTCAGGTGCGACGAGCTGGGGGGAGGATGTTCGGGTCTCATCATGTCGGTCAGCATTCGAGAATGCTGCCTCGACCGCAGATCCTTCTCAGTAATTTAGTCGTTTACATGTACATAGATAGAAATTTTTAATATACTCTTACACTACCACACGAACACCCGCAGTAGTTATTTTATTCCACTGGTCCCAACGGCGGGGAATTTGGATGAAATCTATTTTTAGCCCAAGCGCTGGACCCATTCGTCGTTGGACCCCTTCCCGGGCACATTTCGAAATAAAAATTAGATCATTAGGTTTGTATTTAAGAGTACATTGAGAATATGAATTGAGAAGTGAGGGGACGGAAGAAATGAGGGGAATATTGCAGGTAGACTGGGTGAATCTATTTTTATCGCGCATCCAAAAATAGCCGAAAAGGTGCGACGCTTCCGAAAATGGAACGAGGACCCCGGCGGGACATCTGGGAGGGGTCATATTTCTTCTACAGCCCATCCCGCTCCCCCGACGGGGTGACCGACATCCCAGATGGGATGTAGGTACCAACAAACATACCCCCTGGCGCTTTTTCCGCCCCGAAAACCGCCCCCAACGACGAGCAGCAGCAAATTATATAATTTTGATGGGTTTATTGAATTATTCCCGCGCCTAATGCCGCCCCAAAGCGCCCCAACGATGAGCAGCACCCATTATACAGTGCCCGACATCATGGGGGGCATTGTTTACATTTATTTACAACCCCCCGCTGCCCTAGCGTACCCATATCCCCACCTGCAGCAAGCCCAACTGCCCTACAGTAGCATAATACATGGGGACTGCCAAAAGACAGCGCTGCAAAAACACAGCGTGGATGTATGAGCCCCCACTGTCTAAACACAGTGTTTCATGTATAAATCTAGCTGATATGGCTGGGAACAATACTTCCCCACGTGCCCCGCCATACTTACTACTCTACTATTATAATCATTTTTGGTTGGTCTACAACAACAAATAATATCAGTGCCCAATGGCTCATTCAACATCCTTTGTTGTCTTGTAAGCTATTGCTTGACACCTACTCATTTGTTATGTATTTCTACTCAGAAGTTATAGCCTGAGCACTGTTTGCATGCAAGTAAATATCTTAGTGTGAGTTTTGCAGTTGACATCAGAATAAATGTTAAATACAAGACCAGATATACAAGTGAATACAAATTTAAATCGGTGGTAAAGTTAATTTTGATTTTATATATATTATCCAAGTTTTTTAATTGAAAATGGTTGTCATTTGACAGAGATATAAAATGAATAAATATGATTTCAAAACAGGCTTGCTCTAAAAGAGACATGTGATAACTAAATTTGGAGATTACTATAAATAAGACTCAGTTTAAAAAAGAAAAATTCAAATTAAAAAGGTCAAAATAAAAATGCAGGATTCTAAAAATAGGAACAGCTTTAAAAGAGGATTTATATGGTAAGCAATAGTGGAATACACATGTAAAACTAGAACTAAACCTGCTTGGGAAAAAGAAAAAAATCAAATCTAAAGTTAAAAATAGGAAAAAAATCTAAAAATAGCAAAGAAAAAAATAATTTTGTTCTAGCTAACTTTGGACATCTATCAATTCACATACTGAAAAAGGAAATTTGGTGAAAAATCTTTCTATGGATGGAATTGATTTTAGGAATAGAGACATTCTAAAAATAGAAAACAATCCAGGAACAACAAAATTCTAATAATAGAAAAAGATGAAGAATACAATTCTAAAAATAGATTTTTGAATACAGCAGGGGTGATTGAAATATGACACAGGAATAGCTGTAAAATTGAAACCATTCCAAAATAAAAAGTGTTCTAAGAATTGAAATAGGCTAAAAATAGAAACAATTCAGAAATAAGAACCATCCTAATAATAGAAACAGTAAAAATGAAAATGATTCTAAAATAAAATTTATTGTAAAAATAGATTCTAAAAAACTAAAAATGGAAATTAATGTAAGATGGCTTTTACCATTTCCTTTCCATCTACTCAATTTCTGGACTCTAGAGTATGGCTTAGGTACATAAGATGTCACATTACCGTGACATCTGGTAGATATAGTCATGCTCGTCACTCATGTGAATATAACTCTCTTACTATCATCTACCAAGTAGCCTAACCGCGCTCGATCTCCTCAGTCGGTACCTGCTGTTAACCAGGACCTCTCTGAGTAGGCTGTGCATCAGGCGAACGGACTGATCTTAGAGATCTACATACGTAGATCTAAGAGGGAGTTACCTCTATTAGCCCATCTATTTCTGTTTTATCGCTCTCCGACTTTGGTTTATACCAAGGTCATCACACCTCTGCCCGCCCGAAGGTCGTAGGCGTTTCACCACTGAACCCGAGACGCTAGCAGTGTCTCACAAAGGTGGACACTGTGGGAAACGCCTTTACCTTCACCTGGTCGGCAACTTTCAGGACTTCAAGCTTCAAGCTTAATCAACATGGGATCCCTCGACAATTTAGCTAAGTTTTTCTATCAAAAACCCTCATTACTCATCTCGGGTTCCACACATACCATCTCTGCAGTTGCGCGAGACTTGATCCAGATTCCGTCATGTCAGTTCCGCAAAACCCTGGTTGTGAAATCACTACAGCATGGCCGCATCGTTGATCTTAGGTTTCTACAAACCATTTCCTTCATCACAACACAAAATCAATTCCTTATTCAATCCGTTGCTCGTATCTTTGGCCGGAAGATGCATTTCCTAATTGATCCGGATGACTTTCTCAATAAAGTCTTCAAAGATGCGACGTCGCAAAGGTCTGCTTCGATTGAGGTTTGTTGGACGGCTTTTATCAAGCGTACTCGGATGGCCGTCAGGCTTCTTGATCGAGCTTTCTTCGACGGTGAATACCCCACTATGGACGAACTGAACCAATTCGTGGCGCCGACATCGGTGCCGCCGCTCTGGAAGGTTCCCGCGAATGTTCGAAAGGCTGATCCGCCATCGTCCTGGGTTTTGGAACCAACTCGTTCGATAATCACTGGCAATTCACACGGTCGATCAAATCTGGTTCCACCTTCGACTCCATCCTTACTGTCAACGTTGTCGACTCCTCTGCCTCGCCCTCTTTTCCAACCTGTTTCAAAACCTACACCAACGCTTTCACAAGGCTGATCTAGCCACGAGATCTCCACTTGGTCAGAGGCCATTGCTTCACATGGCAAAAACGAGTTCTTTCTTTTGTTGGCAACTGCAAAGAAATCCACATGTTTCTTTATTTAGATTTTTTGCTAGATAAATTAGGTGCTTTATTATTTGATTAACAAGCTATAACAACAGAAAATTCAGAGATGTAAGATAGATTAGAAACATACCAACACAAGAGAAAGTGAATTCTAGGCAAAGGATAGCAAAGCTATTTACTTATTGTATAAAATCATTTCAAGTTTTAGATGGTCAAGCTAGAAAGTAAATGACAGAGATTGTATACAGGATATGCAAGATAAGCCCTGCCAGTCTGCTTCATTTCAGCCAAAAATGACAAGACATACATCAGATGGAATGAATTTTAAAATAAAGGTGCAGGGTCTTAAAGAATCACTATTCTGAATATAAGGATGTCAGCCTAACATATAAGATAGAATGTGCTTTGCACTTACTATGTTACAAGTTAGATGATCATAAAACTGTGAATTGGATGTATTGTCAGTTATAAAAGCATACAAAAACACTTCTTACCCTTGAAACTGCTATTACAACAAACAATTCAGGGGATGTCGCAAAAAAACTCAATTTTTGTGAAATTTTGATATTATTTGCAAAAGAATTAACCAAATACTTGTTAAAATACACAAAGAATAGTCAATTGGAGTAGCTATGCAGACTAATCAGTGGCTGTGTATGCTTCCATCTTAAAGCCTTGATTTTTCTGAATTTTTTGATATTTTTTGTAATATTTGATTCAGTAACAAGTGAGATACGGCTCAAATATTATTTTTCTCACAGCTGTCAGAGTACTGACGCGTCAGTACTCTGGCACAGCCACCAAAAAAAAAAAGTTGTTGAAAATGAGTTTTGATGGTAATCTGAGATTTTTTTTTTTGGTGGCAGTGCAGGAGTACTGACGCGTCAGTACTCTGACAGCTGTGGGAAAAATGATATTAAGGCTTTAAGATTTAGTAAATTTCCCACGAAGTTTAGTAAATTTCTTGCTACAGTCCATATTACCATCTAAATTCCCTGATTTACCACATACATTATAAAACCATAAAATACACCATGATATGCAGATATGCTTGTACAAATAGTGCTCAGGATAAAAAACCTAAATTTTTGTGATTTTTTTTGATATTATTTCCATGAGAATTAGCCAAGTTATTGTTTAAACACACAGAAAACACACATTTTGGTAGTTATACAATGTTATCTGTGGCTGTGTATGCTTTCATCTTCAAGCCCTGATTTTTCTGAAATTTTATATATATTTTTGTAATATTTGATTCAGTAACAAGTGAGATACGGCTCAAATATTATTTTTCCCACAGCTGTCAGAGTACTGACGCGTCAGTACTCCTGCACTGCCACCAAAAAAAAAAAAAAATCTCATATTACCATCAAAACTTATTTTCAACAATTTTTTTTTTTTTTTGGTGGCTGTGCCAGAGTACTGACGCGTCAGTACTCTGACAGCTGTGAGAAAAATAATATTTGAGCCGTATCTCACTTGTTACTGAATCAAATATTACAAAAAATATATAAAATTTCAGAAAAATCAAGGCTTTAAGATGGAAGCATACACAGCCACTTATCAGTCTGCATGGCTGCCCCACTTGACTATTCTTTGTGTATTTGCTCACCCAGCTCTGCACTATGTGTCTCCAGCTTGCTGGGGCTGCACTGCTGGATGCTTTGCGCCTGGCATTAAATTCAAAGTCAGCTCATTAGGTAACATTATTACATAACATTATTCCTCAAAGACCGCCTTCTTTTATTATCTTTGATTTATCTTATCTTATCCTGCTTATATAAAGTGTTACATGTAACATATGTAACATTGTTATAAACTGCCAGCTCATCGCTTCTTTCTTTCTTCTTTACCACCATGTCTGTCTGCCTGGATAGGAGGATAGTGTAGCCCATGCACTTGGGTTACCATGACATGTTGATCAGTATTAGCAACCTGGATGTAAAGCTCTGGCTATGATATGATGGTCATCTGATATCATCCAGGTTGAAGTGCAAGATAAGTGGATCAATATGCTTTGCTGGCAGCTTTTCTGACTCTTTTTCTTGTAAATAGGCCTTTTTTTTAGTATAGATCCACTTCAGGATCCCGTTTTGGACTACCTATTAGGTATGGTAAATCTTTATTATTTACCATACCTAATAGGTAGTCCAAAATGTTATATACAAAATAATATGCTTTGAAAAGGTTTTTCAAAACATATTCTATACAAATGTTTTTGAATGACCCCCCTGTCAAAAATCAAAACATTTTCCAATCTTCAAGACATATTTCCAAATATATTTTGATCCATAAATAATATAGGGTGTCCTGGGTCCTAAATTTTCAGGTGAATTTTCCCACGCTTCTGTACCTTTTTCTGGGGAATTTTCCCACGCATCAGATACATTTTTTGGGGTAAAATATATATCAATGGGCTATATTTTTCAAGGGTATTCTAAGCAGTATACAGCCTAAAAATAGTGCAATAATACATACATTTTCAAAATCAAAATTCAATTTTTCTACCTGTACAGTATCCTTCTATCTATAGTCTATATTGGTATACCTGCACCTGTATTGGTTTACCTTGCATGTGTTTACATGCATGCATCTACATGTATGTGTTTACTCACATAGTTTATTTATATTTCAAGAACAAGGAAGTTGACCGTCAGTACACTTGGCTTGTCTCCTCTCTGATTTTGACATGACATATGTGCACTCAAAATCAAAAATCTCCCAAAATGTATTCAATGACACGGTTGACCATCAGTACACCTGGCTTGTCTCCTCTTTAGGGATCGGCACGGGTACAGCGACCTGCGCGGGTTCAGGTGCGGGTTTTGCTGGGGTACGGGTACAGGTAGGCAATTTTGTACCCTCCAAAAACCTGTACCCCCGACACGGGTTGGCGGGTTAGGCCGAGTTCAACTCGGCGCCTATTGGATGTTCCAAGCGAAGGTTTCGTTAGCAGAGGAATTTTTTAAAATGCCTCCGGTAAGATTTGGTTCATAAAATAGGATGGAATAGGTCATAAGCGAGGTTATAGTAGCTCAAAGATGGTGAGTAAATATATTTAGTACTCTAATAATTTAGTTTACAACGTTTTCCATACATAGAACTACATAAAATAGCATGTAGCCGCTAAAGTACCAGTAATTGTGACGAAACATTGGCTCCACCCACTCTACCTGCCTCGATCTGTACCCACTGACCCGTACCAGTACCCGCAAAAACCCGTACCTGCGCTCAACCCATACCCGTACCCACGAAAAACCCGTACCCTTGAGTGCGGGTACGGGTTTGCGGGGGTAAGGGTACGGGTAGCCCTGGAATACCCCAGGGTTACCCGTGCCAATCCCTACTCCTCTCTGATTTTGACATGACATATGTGCACTCAAAATCAAAAATCATCAGTACACTTGGCTTGTCTCCTCTCTGATTTTGACATGACACATGTGCACTCAAAATCAAAAATCTCCGAAATGTATTCAATGACACGGCTGACCATCAGTACACCTAGCTTGTCTCCCCTCTGATTTTGATATAGCATATATGCACTCAAAATCAAAATCTGAAATGTGTTCAATAACAAGGCAGTTGACCATCTAGATTCATAGATCTTAACTTCAGACAAAGGAGGAAAAAAAATATTTTGTCTTATAGTGTGACTGCAAAATATTCTTGACCAGCTGTTCAAAATGTTTTTGAAAATGTTTCCAAGTACTTAACTAGTAACCAGTTGAAAATTATTTTTTGAAACAAGTTCTCATAATATATTTCTAAAAATGTTTTACAGTTTGTGAATATAATCAAAATATTTTCAGTTTAGTTTGATTGATATTTTCCATTTGAGTTCAATATAGCATCTCTGTATTCAATACCATAATCAGACATTTATTAAATCACTTGTACTGCAAAGTGCATTTAACTCCATTCATTCACTATATTGTTTGTGGTGGAAAGCTCACTTATATTTCAACCAAAATATTCTGTGACTAAAAAATATATTGAAAAACATTCAAATAAGATTTTCCATGTTTACAAAATGTTTTTACTTTTGGAGGAAGCTCACTGATATATTCAGTAAAATATTCTGCATCTTAAAAATATATTCAAACACATTCAAATAAGATCTGCACTATGTTTTACAAACTGTTTTACAGCAATTAATCTGCAATGCATCATGCATTGTTTTACAAAATATATTCTCAAAACATTTTCATCTGCTCTTTCAAAGGTAAAAATCTGCACCATTAAGTTGCTATTCAAACAAATGTTTTTACAAGTATTCACACTTAGCAAAATCCACAATATAACATTCTGTCACTTGTTAGAAAAACAAACAATGAATTTATCTGAAATACTATGTATTTTAATCACAATTCATAGCCCTATCAGCACAATAAAATTAGTTGTCAAAACATTTATGAGAACATGCTGGCAGACCATTGAAATATAATCAAAAACATTTACCTGTTTTACTTCAAGCAACTTACAATAATGTTAGCAAAACTCAAGCAAATGTATTAGATTAGTAGTTTCAAACACTACTAACCAAAGAGTGACAATTTTACAATAGAAGGGGAAGTTGGATCCACAATCTAAGGTCAAGACAATGAGAGTGTAAGCAATTGCATGTCACAATGACAGCAAAGAAATGATGGGTATATGCATGAATGAATGGTGAAGGAGTTGGACCAAGGAGTGACAAAGCTGTAGAAATAGCAGGAGTTGGACCTGCTATCCAGGCTTGCAAACTTCTGAACTCACATCTACTCCCACTGCTCCTCTAAGCCAGAACCACCTTCATCTTCAGATTGAATCACATAGCGAATTGGTTCAATGTGAGTTGTTGATGGATGAGAGGATCCAATTGGAGATGAGCTTCTTCCTGAACGTTGTGATGGAACATGAGTGTGAGGACGATTGGAAGGAGGACCACGACTTGTAGGATTCAAGAAGATGTCATCAATAGCAGTCCTTGCTGGAGGTGCATGAGAAGATGAGAGGCCTGAGTAGGAAACCGCTTGACGGGTAGGCTGGGCAATACGTTGTGAAGAAGAACCAGAGTAGGAAGCAACCTGACGATTAGGCCTGGCAATAGGTTGAGCAGTAGACATGGCAACAGACTGAGCAGGCCGCCTGGCAATGGTGGGGGCAGTTTGCTTGCCATGGGAGTAGGTGATAGCTGTGTATTGATTGGGGCCCAAGTCCCCCCGGGTTGCCAATTTTCGTGTCTCTCTGGCAAATGATTCCTGAATCCCTGCCTGAAGGTCAACATCTTCTACATCAACATCAATGTAGCGTTGGCTGTCTTTGGCTTTCTTGGAGTTGATTTTATCAAAGACATCTCTTAGAGATGACCGTTCACGATCACCATGAGAAGACCCCTGAACAAATTGAGAGCTCAAAGGGGCAGAGATGGGATGAAGATACTGCAGTAGGAGACAGTGGGCGCTTGGAAGGAACATTGGGCTTAGCAAAAGACCTGACAGGCTGTTCTGGTGGTTCAGGAGAGTCACTGGTGGAACGCAGAATAGGACCACTGAGAGTGTCCCTGACAGTAACCAGAACAACTCCAAGGTCATTCACTACCACTGGAATTTTGCAGTATTCTGATGATCCACGCATGTGTTCTTTCTCCTCTGCAAAAGAATTGATGAATGAATGGTTACTTAAACTGATAAAATGAAAATTACCTGCTGTCCAAGCCTCCAGCCTAAACCTCAAATGAGAGGTATCAGCCCCTGGCAGGAAGTCATCATCAGACAAACCAACTCCCAATGCATTCCAGTGGTGAGTCTTGAGTTTTTTGAACTTAAATCCAGGTGCACCTGGATAGACCATCACATTTCGAGGCCAGATGATTCTGTACATGTGAAGAACAGCAAGTTTATGAGCTAATGACCAAGGAAAGTTCCCTCGACCATCAGCAAAAGCATCTTTTGAAGTAAGATAAGTAATATATAACAATAAAAAGAAATTCTAAACAAAAACATACTGAATTGATGAAGGGCCCATTGCCTTACAAGCTCAGCAATACCCAAAGCTGAAGCTACAGATTTTGAAGGAGCAGGGTCTTCAGTCTTAACTGGTTTCACAACCTTTGCAGACAACCCAGTCTTGCTAGCTTTTGCACTCTTGCCATGCTTGACAGACATGGAGGACTGAATGAAGCTGGCTGCAGAACTGGAATCTACAGCTTTAGTAGATGGTTGAGATGGTCCAGGCTTTATAGCAGTAGCAACAGAGGTTGAAGCAAATTGCCCTCTAAAAGTCACAAGGAAGAGAATGAGACAGTAAAATAGAACCAAATCAGATGTAGATGCTTACCTGACCACACCAGTAGCCTGATTAAGAATAGTATGGACAGGCAGCTTAGAGGCTACCTCCATCATCAGGGGAGAAGACACAACACTTCTTGAAGGGAGTTGGAGGCCTGCAGCATCTTCACCAACATAGATAACACCACAGAACACCTGGATCTCAGGATCCTCTGCAGAAATTGCATGTATCTAAGAAAGGATTAACACCCTTCCAAGTCAGATACAAACAAGACAGTACTCACAAGCTGGTGGATTTCCTTTTCAGCTGCATTCATTCTCGAAACAATAGGCAGCTTGGGTGAGTCAGAGATCATATCTCTGGCCAACTCAATGAGATGTTCCTTGAAGGCTTGGCGTTCTTCAGGAGGGATACTGGCAAGAAGAGCCTTGTATTTTTCACTGCACTCCTTGGTGCGATCAGCTGTTGAAATATACAATGAGTCAATGAAAACAATAGGATGCAAGATCAAATACATACCAACCAACTGCCCCTCCTTCTTAGGTTCCTTTTGGGCATAGATCTTCTGAAAGGCTGTCCACCCATGAGCCTTTCGATGTTCAGCATGCACAGGCCCATACATGACAGTGTCAAAGACCAAAGACATCTTTGTTTATGGGTCTGGCCAATTCCATTCAAGATGGCAGCAACTGCTACGTTGCCCTTGGTACAATCTTCAAAGAACAAGTTTGGAGGACGCCCCCCTTGATTAACAGAGCCCTTCACAACAACACCTTCAGTTTGATTCATGGTAACATCCATCCCAAAGGTATTGAGGGCATTGCCTGCAGCAGCCTGGGTCAAGGTAGAATGTACAGCTTTGGCTTTGCCCTTATCCAGTCTGCCAGTTGTTGCTTCATCCTGACCATTACAATGTCCAGTGGATTCAAATTGGACCTGAATTTTCTCCTGGGTCTCACTTTCCACATTTACATGGTCCTCATCCACAGCTTTACCCTTGCCCTTGTCCACTTTCCTCTTCACCTCAACAGCCTTGACAACTTCATCATCACTGTCACCATCTGTGTGGTCCCCCTGAGGGGATGCATGGGCAGGGTATACTGAGAGATAATCAATTGATTTCTGCAGCTGATTTTTAACACGACGAGGAACAACATGGTAGGCAGGAGGAGGGACAAAATCATCAGCACCAGGTGGACACCACAAAGTTACTTGCTCCACAGGACCAGGTTTACCGAGCACAGGAGGACTGTTGCAATAGTAAACATAGTTGAAAAACTTATAAGGATGGACGTCCATATCCACATCCACATCAAAAATGGTGTCTGAAGGACGGTCATCTTCGTCCAATGCAACCTCTTCCGGAGAATCTCCAAGACGAAGACGCTTGCGAGGAGGTGAGTGAGCACCAGGTTCGGGGGATGGAGATTGGACAAAGGTAAGTCTGGTCCTTCGAGCTCTTGCAGCAAGCCTCGTAGCAGTAGCTTCGCAGCCTTTGAAGGTGCAGTCGTCAAAGGTTGCAGGCTTCTTCGAAGGCGCAGGCTTCGAAGGCGCAACAACAGGTTCAGCCTTGGTAGCGGCCTTCCCCCTAGTGGCCGTCTTTGCAGTTGCGGCTGGCACATTGCGACGGGAACCTGCCCGTTTCGTACCTCGGACATAGGTACATGGCTCGCATGCCCTTTGCTAAGTCGCGGAACCAAGACATACGGCAGCCCATTGGCATTAGGCGGTCCGAGCTTCACAGTGGCAGGAGGATCCGACAATGAGCGTTCCCGATATTTGCGCTTCACAGCAGTACGAGGATTGACCTTTGTGGGTGACGGCGACTCCTCCATGGATGGCGACTCCTCCCTTGCTGGCGACTCCTGCCATGCTGGCGACTCCTCCCTGACGGGCGAACTGTCTCTGGTTGGTGTTTCATCCTCGGCAGTTGAGCCGTCGTTGTCACTTTCAGGAGTGGGGGAGGCCACACGTTGAAGGCATGCACTGGAACGGGTCTGTCGTCGGCCTTGAGGTCTAACAACAAACACGTCAGCGAAAGAACGGCGGTACACCTCGCCACTACAACCATGAGACGAAGTCAACATGGTCAGAGCTGTGACGAAGTCAACAACTCAATGGGAGACAAAGTCAACCCAGGCGTCGTCGTGGCAAGGTGTAAACGCAGAGAGGAATGGGAGACTTACTCGGAATCAGCCCCAGCCCTCAGACGTTTGTTAGCGACATACTCTGCAGTGGGAGACTAAGAGGGATATTAGCAGACGAGGAAGACAATGAACATAGAAAACCTACGACGGCGCGCTTTTTTCCCTTAGCGTTCGCCATGCTAGAGGATGGTGGAAGTAAGAAAGAAAGAGATGTTTAAACCCAGAAATTGGACAGGGACATGAGTCCCAAAAAAAATGGGACGATGTGTTGTTAATTGGTCGCTTGTTGGTCTTTGTATACTCGTTCTCGAAATTAAATGACCGCCCAAAGATTAATGATTGCCGACATTTAACTGATCACCGACAGAATATTGCTTCTGCATTCGGCAGATATTTCCTTATGGGCGTAATTAATGGTGGTGACTGTCTATCTAGGCTAGTTTGGGATTCGAGAGGTGCGAAATATATAACATGTATTCTAATTCACTTCCGCCGCATGGCACGAAGGCAGTCGCCTGGAAATCGGGGGTCACCATAAGACACTACCTCGAATACTCTTATTGACGTAACCTCCTAATATAATAGACGCGCCTGATGGTCGAACGTTCCTGTACACTTCCGCCAGAGTGCGAGGGTATAGTCCCCTATAGAATAGGGAGATCGGTGATACGAGTAACAAGAGGAAACTATTCTACGAGAGCCGTCCTCTACGTCCCATGCTTGTATCACAGTTGCGTTGTCGATGCATTTGGCGATCCAATGGCTTGTGCTGACGATGTTTGTCGTGAAGAGAATGACGAATTGTGGATCTGTAAAGTTCAACATGTCGTCATCTATGCGCCGGTTCAGCTATCGAAACGTACCACGTCCACAGCGAGTCTAGATTCCGGCAGAAAATCGAAGGCGCAACCTACCAACCCTTTCAACAGGACAAACGAAATTAAAACCTAAAACTATCTCAGTGAAAGGGAAACAGGTACAAATGGAATAAGGAATCCAACGCCAGATAGAACTTACGATCAGTGGGTCAAGATACGCTTGGAAGTCCAGGTAAGGCATGAAACTTGAAATGTAGAGTCGACGAACAAGTACGAGGACCCAAAGTCAGTTGCATGGTGGACGAAATGTGCCAAAGTCAAGCCCATTTCCGAGAGACAAAGTCAACTCGTAGGAGGGAAAGTCAGGAGAGAGAAAACGCTACAGACATCGTGTCAGATGCGGTCTAGATGAAAATTTAGAAACATACCGTCAACCAAATATCCAATCCGAAGCGCCGAAGGGAGGCCAGAATCAGAGCGACAACGTCTGGAAGAGATGTCCGGTAGGTGGGTACAGGGAAGACGCTGGAGGGAGAACACCAGCAGAGGCTCTCCAGCATGCCGCGACAAGGCAGTGAGAGACTTAGAACGAGTCGAAACCCGTTTCCAACATTCGATCACGTGACCGAACGGCAACTCCCGAAACTCATGTTCAATCGATCAGTGCTCTAATCTAAGGCTTCAAGTTCAATCTCACTTTACATTCACCCGCTCTGGAGCTGACTTGATCTCTCCTCGTCTAACGTGAGTAGACTTATCTGTTATTTTTCCTTGACTCCTTACTTCTGTTGATGTGCCCAACCTTGTGATCTTTGTAGCTATTACCGCTTCATATCCCTCAAGACACCGACCGCTTTGTCTGATCTTCGCCTAACCACCTTGCACCCATATTCCCCTCAGAGTTGACTCTGTCACTCTGACATTGACTTGAATAATCTGTCAATGAACTGACTTGATCTCTTCTCGTCTAACGTGAGTAGACTTATCTTTTATTTTCCCCTGACTCCTTACTTCTGTTGATGTGCCCAACCTAGCAATCTTTGTAGTTATTACCGCTTCACATCCCTCAAGCACCGACCGCTTTGTCTGATCTTCGCTTAACCACCTTGCACCCATATTCCTCTCAGAGTTGACTCTGTCACTCTGACATTGACTTGAATAATCTGTCAATGAACCAATCCAATGCAGCATCGTATCTCTACTGCATTAAGGGTATGGTCTATCCACGATTCAAATCTCTTCGCATCTGTCATAATATTCCAAGTTACGCCGTTTCCGCCTATCTGGTTCGCAGCTGTACCGTACATTAGATTTGACTAGGTCAATCTGACGTTAATTTATTGCATTCAACTAAAAACCACTGCATTTGCCGTCCATTGATGGCCGTTGAAATATCTAATCTTTGCCCGAACCCCTGCCTCGAGAGTTGACTCGGTCACTCTGACATTTTACGTCGCTCAAGGCTTCCTCGATATCTGAAGAATGCACCAAAATTTCGCGCTTTCGTAGCTATGTATGCACATAAGTTTTCGGCACCCTTTCGATGCAACCCACGAACACGACGAACGTTGTAGTTCGTCATATTGTATTCATTGGATCATCCGTTATGGCTCGCGTTGGAATTAAATCGTTGTATTGACTGTCTGATACTCGACGCCGACGTTGATTCTCTGTCTAAGATTCTACTTTACTACACGAAAACCTGCATTAGAAGAGTCGACACACGTGTGGGCGGCGGGCGCCTAATCCGGTTACTTTCCCAATTTGGGTTGACGCGGCTCACTCTCATCTTCATCGTACAACTTCCGAACACTTCGTTCTGCCGCCTCCTCCAGGTAGGTTTTCTGCTATGTTGGTCATCTCTGCACCTAATATGACGCTCGTAGACTCTATCATGGCCGAAACCCAGCGCAAACCCGAACAACTCTCGCGTACGTCCAGTCCATCGCCATCTTTGCTTCCTCGCGCCTTACCTGCTCGAAACGACAGCCGAACTCGATGGAAACGTGGGCGGCGAAATCGACGAGGCGACTGGTTCGTATCTTTGCCTCTCTGATCGTACGAAAAACTGACTTTCGATGTCCGGCTGAAGTTGTGTCTGCGATCGGTACGCATGCGGCCTTTTCCTCTTCTTCGTACTGACCTGCGAATCTTTAGCTCCTCATCTTGGAGAAGTTGGGATCGGGAGCGGGGGCGAAGACGCCAATTACGGTATGTGATCCGTCTGCCGCTATGACAGTGATTGCGATGACTGACTGATCTTCCACAGCAACCTCGGCGGCATCGCGATCCGACGAACGTGAGTCATTTGTATTTCCGTTCCCTGTACTAATTCCACCATCTACGTAGCTTCGATGGTTTCGACTGAAGCCAATGAAAACGCGGACGCCGCTGGAGATGAGCGGTCATCCCCTTCCCCAATAAGTGAGTTCCCCCGTTCGTTTTCCTCCTTTCTCTTGTAATTCGTTTTCAGTCTATAATATCTTCGGCGGCTCCTTTTACAATTGCCAGTTCCCCGCGCAGCAGGTGAACATTTTCGGGGGCACGTTCAACCTTTTTGTCAACGATGAAGGTTAGTTTTCGTGCACTTTGTTTTTTATTCTGTGCTAATGATATTCTTCCTCTTTTTTTCACTCATATTTTATTCTACTATCAAAATATAATGCTCGTCAATCCTGAACTTCACATAACATTCATGATTTCTACATGAATTGATTGTCAATTCTGTTATTCACATTATGTACCTACTGTGTAATAGCTAAAGACCTACGAATTAAAGAGCTTGAAGACAAATACGAGCGCCTGATGAATGATAGGAATAGCCGTAGTTAGTTATTTGCGTGATCGAAACAGTCAATCGGTGTAAAATTAGATCGATCGCATCGATGTCATTAATTAATTCCGAACGGATCAATACAGATTGGCATAACAGTCACACTTTGTTACTCAGACCGATCACTGCTCTGTTGGTACTTGTTGTCTTCTAAGGCTGATCAGCCTTGTTGATTATGTCGTCTTCCTGACTTGTTCCTTCGTCGCTCTTCCCGGACCCTTCTGCTCAGCCAACTCTCAGGTAAGTCTTGTCTTTGATATGTCTTGCGAACCCACTCACGGAGTTGACTATGTCCCTCCATGGAGTTGACTTGCTCTCTCCTCCTTCGCAAATTGACTTGGTCTTTTGCGACCTACGACGAGGGCTGGATATCCGGAGTTGACTTCGTCACTCCGTGTTCCACGACTTGACTTCGTTCTGTTGTGCACTCTGGCCTGTTTGTTCGGTCATCATGCCTAGTTCCTCTATACCTGTCGACTCCAACTCGTGTCCCGGTTCCGTCAAGTCGTCCTGGATCGGCGCAACAACTGATATTCCTTTTCATAGGTCGACTATGCCAGTTGTCTACCCACCACCCGGACCTCTGGGCTATCCATGTGAGTAGCTTGTCTTTCGTGATTTTTATCAAACTTGACTTGCCATATAGACGGGAAAGTCGACTGTTATGGAATCTCTAGGCTGGAGTCGGGGAAGGCTGTTTTCGAGTCTAATTGGGACCCACAAGGTGCGTTCGTATCGTTTCGTTCTCAATATCTTTACTTAGAAGCGCCGTACAGAACAATGTCGGTTGGTGCATTTCATGGCAGGAGTCGATTACTCAAATTTTTTATGCAGTTGCTTTGAATGGTACAGACGCCCTCGTAATCGCCGAACTTTCGAACCTCAAATACCGCGTACCTGGTCTGAAGTGCGACGAGGATCCGGGCCTGCTGGAGAGCGGGTATAGGTGCCCTTTGACGTATTTTGTGACGTCCGCAAACATGGACTACATTCCCCACTTTGGATATGATTCCACCACAGTTCGTCCTCGCCTAGACGGTCGATTTGGCACACACGACATAATGCTTTGGCCGCAGTGGTACTTTGAAGACACTCGCTACCTACCATACATCTTGAACAAGCCTCCTCGAGACAAACTAGCGACCCATGAGTTTCGTCTGCTTGGTATGAACTTCGACCGGAAGATTTTGAGCTTGAACCTGGTACTGTTTCCAATATCGGAATGATTTCGTTGGACCTTCGGAAACAGGTCCTAGCCCTGAGATCCAAACTTTACGCCAAAATTCGTGACTTCTTGCAAGACAAGTCTCTCACTGAAAACAATGCGGAGGTCCGAGATCTTCTCCACTGTAACCTCCAGCAACGTTACGCTTGTATCGCGCTTGAATCTTGCCCCCAAACTTACCTGAATACCCTCATCACTTTCACCTCTTTTCAGCGCCACTTCCTTGAAGCTTTGGCTTGTCTCGATTACTATACAAAATGGCAGGAAATTGAACTGCGGGCTTCTTGTGGGGTTGAACTACCTCTTGATACCAATATCATCGGGTGCGTAACTCCGGATCTCAGCGTTGCCCAGAAGTTTTTCGAAATGGGAGTACCGTATTGGCTGGTACGGCCGATCTCTGCGTATTCGAGATTTCTTCATGTCGTGAACCCCGTGGAAATGGAGAAGCCGAAGATGGAGCTGGGTATATGTGAGGAGATAGATATAGTCTGGGAAGGTGCACCTTCGGCCCTTCGAAACCGGGCTTGTCAGTCTCTGCGTATTGGGTGCATCAATATCGGACATTCCGCTTCTGACCGTCATGTCAGTGAAGTCAGTAGTACTTCACAACATGGTAAGCTTTCTTTTACTATCAATTTATTTCCTGACTTACTAGCTTGTTACTACCCTAGTGTCCTCGTCTCAGTGCTTTGGCTCACACGCAGAAACTCCTCGCCCTTCTTTGTTAACGTCTGAGCATTGTAAGTTGACAGTGACTAAAAAGGCAAATATCTGACTAGGTTAATTAGCGTCTATGACTTCCCTTCTTCTGTCTTCCCCGTCCCCTTCGATTCCGCTATTCGGTGCGCCTTATGTTCCACGACAACGGGCCGCGATTGGACGTCAAATCAACTTTGAAAAGTTCAAGGAGCCAGTCTCACCCAACTCACCAGAGGCTTCGAAATTCTGGATATTCGCTCTGAAGTCCGTCAAAACAGACTGGCGACTTGTGTGGGACCATCCCAACCAGACACTTCTGCGTGGCTATCCGGTATTGGACCCTTCGGTCCTTACAACTTCAAGTGCTCGAACCGACGTCTACTTTGTTGCTTGGCTGCTTTTCCGTTCAACTTGCCTCTCGCGGACCTTGGAACCTGGCATGAGGTTGCACGCTGCTACCACCAGGCGCGGAATGCCCAAGCCGGGACCGCAAGAGTGGCGAGAATTCTTATGGCAGTTAGGTACGGCATACTCATTGCGGTCGGACAACGGTCGTCAGAGACCGGCCAAAAAGGCAAAGATTGTGGATGACGTTGCTACAACTTTCGATTTTCCTATGCCGGGGAGTCCTCTCGTCAAGTCCATTCACTGGCAAGGATCAAAGGTCATATCGTCGTCTTCCATTCTGGCGGGTGACCTCGCGTTAGATCAACACACGCGTCGGCAGATCGTCTGGGATCTGTACGACCACAACTTTCGCCTGGAGCTCTTGGCTCTAGACTGCTGCATTTTCCCCCGGGAATTGATGCCTGATTCGGTGGTTGGATTGAGGGACGAGATGGTGCTGGGTGTTTTTCCGGGGCAAAAAGTGATTAGCTTGCAGCTCCCCCATCGCGATGAGGGACTCGGAGCCAAAAGCTGGCGGGCCAGGTTGCCATATGTCGAAGCCTTCCGCAGCTTGCTGTCGTGGTGGCCGGGCGAAGAGGGTTCTGTGCTGAAGAAGATGGCCATCGGATCAACGGAACAGTATGTCATGGAGGTTGAGAAGTTGGCCTACCCCTTCTACTGTCGGACATTCTTTGAGTTTTTTGGCCGTGCTCCTTGCACACCCCACTGTCTGCCGCAATAGAAACTCGTACTGCCATCGTCGTTCTTTTTTTGTTTTCGTAAGTTGTGTAATGTGCTGCGAAACCATACTAACGTTTATTTCCTTTAGTTGATGCTTACGTTTTCTTCCTCGCTCGCCGCCGATGTTTCTTGCCGCCTTACCCGCCGTCCGCATGTATATATATAATGTCTCGTGGACCTGTATTTCGCCGAGTTGCCTTCAATGGCATCTCGTTATTTTTAAACGTTGTAATTGACTACGTGTACAATCGTGATAAAGCAAGTCTGCACAGCCTACGTAAGTGTTTTTCTCTTTCTTTCCTTTTCCTTTTGTCCTCGAGCAATGCCTTCCGCTCCTTCGCGTGTTCGACGCCGGACAAGGCCGAATTCTGGAGTGGGGGTACCTGAGCTACCTCTACAGCCTGGGGGTCTGGTTCCTGAAAGTAGTTGGGTGGGTGCATGCCGGCCACATGGTCTTTTGGACTCTGGTTTTGGCTTGGAGGGTAGGGTCCTTGGTCCCGGTGGAGTTTTTTATCAAGTTCCAGGTGTGGTGGGTGCTGTGGGTGCCTTGGATGTTCTTGATGGTGATGGTGGTGAGGGACCTGTTGATGAGGATGAAGGTGGAGAATCTGGGGATGAAGATGAGGGTGTACCTGCTGATGGGCCTGTTGCTGTTGGTGGTGAAGGAGGTCAAGGAGGTCAAGGGCAGGGTCTTGTACAGGACAAGAAGGAACAGGATCCAGTGCAAACTCAGAAGAAGCAGCGGCAATGGAGGAGATGGTCTCAGGTCATCATTCCTCAGATGCTTGGCCCTTATGTGACCTTACTTCGGGAGACTGAATCCCTTCGAAATATGTCTGCAGCCAATTCAAGAGTTCTTTGCAAGGGTTGCAGTCTTGGTGGACCTCTTGAAGTGTCATGTGTTTATTTTGATAGTATGTCTATCCTCTATTTGCCTTTCATCTTTTTCCTCATTTTTTGGATAGGAATTGAGAAGATTAAGCTTTGTACTTGTAATGAACCTGCCCTTCAGCTATTGTCTCTTGGACTCTTTCCATGTGCACCAACTCGACCCTCTCTTGCAGTGGATCTGAACATGTTGGACTTTGTACGAACACTTTCCCAGAATGCTGCACCCAACACAACTGCATGGTGTGAGACCCTAGAATCATTTCTAAGTGCACGACAATTCAAGTTGACAACTCAGGTGGGTAATATGAGATATATATTTTGTTCTCCTTTGTTTATCTTCTTCTAGGATACACTACGCAAGCGTTTTAGCAATGCTTTGCAGTGGTATGCTACATTACAGGATGTTAAAAATCTCACAATGCGTGACTTCCTGGATGACATGCGGACATATGTGGACATAGACAATTTGGGGGATCAAGGTTTGTGAAGCTCAAGTCTTTGGCAGGCTTGTCTAAGTATGGAATTATAGATGACATAGGGGATGGGTTTGACTGCTGATCCTGCTGTGCAGGGTCATGAGCATGCAGGTTAGTATCTCTTTGAAATGACTGCATTCTTTCAATTTATTTATATGAAAGATCCTGGAGATGAGTCATCTGCAAATGATAGTCAGTATATTGTCTTTAATTATTTATATACCTTTGACTAATGGAATGCAGATGAGGCTGTACTTGATCGACCAAGTGAATACTTGAGAGAAAGGTGCCCTCTTTGCTTTGGTGGATTTAACTGGCATCAACCAGAGGAGGTGTAGGTTATAATTTTTTTGTTCTGAAATCAAGTTGATATATTATTAATATATAGTGCTGATGCCATTGTGTGTCTGGATGCCTGTTTCACTCAAAAGCGAAGAAAGAGCCAGGGGAATGCATGGACTGCTCCTCGTGCACATCCTGAAACTGTTTTTGTCCCTGAAATGGATGTGGCTGATATGGAGGCCACAGTAGAGGAAGCACGACCTTCTCGCAAAAGGAAACCTTCAGCAGATAAGGATTATGAATCTGGCATGAAGGTCCCTTCTGCAGTCTTGGATCAGTGCCATGAATCATTTATTGCTGCTGATTCTAGCCGTGTCAAAGCAAGCACACAGTTCTTTGCTGACACAGGGTTTATGGGTCTTTTATGCCGCCATGATCGGGTTCTCTGGCTTGTTAATATGACCTCTGGAGGTGAAAAGCAGTACTATGCACTTTGCCTGCTGAAGAAACTCTTTGAACATCTTCCTCCATCTATGAGAGTCGGTGTATTATATGATATTGGCTGTCAACTCCACCGTAGCTGTCTGAAGTACAGCTTTCTTGATCATGTTATGGACCGGATAACCTTTGGAATATCTGTCTTTCATGCATATGGTCACCAATGGCCCTGTCAAATTATATATCACCCACGCAAGTGTGTTGGGTTTGGCTTAACAGATGGTGAAGGATGTGAACGATTTTGGAGTTCTATCAAGTCTTTGATCCCATCTCTGCGTGTGTCTGGATTTTATACACGCCTTTATGCCATCGATACCAAGATCAAACATGTGGATCAAATATCACTTTTGGGCATGGGTAAATGGCTTCGACGGAAGTGGATTGCAACTATGGACAGAAAGGCAGAGGCAATGGAGACATTAGATGCTATTTTGGAAAATGGCATCACTGAAGACATCATACGGGCTGAGTGGGATGCACAAGTTGAACAGCAAACACAGCCTTTGGCTCGCCAGTCTAAAAATCTGGCAGATAAGGAAATACATGCCATTTTGGTCATACAAGAACAGCTTGATGGTTATACCAAGGAACAAGCCACATATCAGGATATGCTCAATTCTGGACAATATGATTTGGGATGGACTGTTGTTGAGGTGGAAGCACATCTAAATGACTTGCAGGCCCAGATAAAGAAGGCTTTCAAGGCAATTCAAAATGCAAAGACAAAACTCTCAGTGGATGACAAGGCAAATCTGAAAAGGCTTTTGGGCAACAAGTTTTTGCAAACTCGGATGAATGCTCTGGCTTTGAAGCAGCGAATTCGACAGCGACTTTGCCAACGCAAATTTGAACTCAACAGCCTGGAGAGATCATATCGTAAAACTGTCAACAGGCTCAAGTTGGAGAAGCATGCTCAGCAACAGTTGAAACGAAAGGAACCAGGTATCCAGCTTCTTGTAAAGAAATACAACAAACTTTGTGAAGAGCTGGTGAAGCAAATCAAGACCAAAGCTGCCCCAAAGGGTGCTACTGTTCCCATACCTATTGATTCCAACAAGTTATTTGATCTGGATGATGATGATATCTGGCAGGATGTTGGGTTGACAGATGATAATGACAATTTTGACATTATACCTGGTTGGCTGGGGAATGATGATATCCGAGCTGGCATTAAGGCACAACTGGAGCTTGATCGATGTATAGAGGAGGAAAGACGCCTACAGAAAGAAAGGGTCTCAATGCAACAATGGTTTTTGGAGGAATGGAGAACCATGGAGGTCGCCTTTCAGTCAACAAGCAATATAGATATCATCTATTTGCTTCAGCTCCACAAAAATCACTTGTTGCAGTTGTGTCTGGCCTGGCAACCAATGGTTCGCATAATTCCTTGCACTTTGTTGGATTCCTGGGGACCAGAGGATGAAGAGTTATTGCATGCAAAGAACTTTGCAGTGACAGAACAAGTATTGCACAAAAAGGATGAAGAACATTATGTAGAATTATCAGATCAAGAGTTTGATAGTGATGTTGCATCACTGTTGGATGTCTTGGAGGAAACCTTTATTTAGATATTTGACTGAAAGTCTATATTATGATTACTGTAAAAACATTTGGTAAAACATAATGTGGATCTTATTTGAATGTTTTTCAATATTTTTTAGTCACAGAATATTTTGGTTGAAATATAAGTGAGCTTTCCACCACAAACAATATAGTGAATGAATGGAGTTAAATGCACTTTGCAGTACAAGTGATTTAATAAATGTCTGATTATGGTATTGAATACAGAGATGCTATATTGAACTCAAATGGAAAATATCAATCAAACTAAACTGAAAATATTTTGATTATATTCACAAACTGTAAAACATTTTTAGAAATATATTATGAGAACTTGTTTCAAAAAATAATTTTCAACTGGTTACTAGTTAAGTACTTGGAAACATTTTCAAAAACATTTTGAACAGCTGGTCAAGAATATTTTGCAGTCACACTATAAGACAAAATATTTTTTTTCCTCCTTTGTCTGAAGTTAAG
This sequence comes from Galerina sulciceps, assembly GCA_023014345.1. Lineage (NCBI taxonomy): Eukaryota > Fungi > Basidiomycota > Agaricomycetes > Agaricales > Galerinaceae > Galerina > Galerina sulciceps. Next base: position 2,305,543 of record JAEDXJ010000001.1, read on the forward strand.
ATCTATGAATCTAGATGGTCAACTGCCTTGTTATTGAACACATTTCAGATTTTGATTTTGAGTGCATATATGCTATATCAAAATCAGAGGGGAGACAAGCTAGGTGTACTGATGGTCAGCCGTGTCATTGAATACATTTCAGGAGATTTTTGATTTTGAGTGCACATGTGTCATGTCAAAATCAGAGAGGAGACAAGCCAAGTGTACTGATGATTTTTGATTTTGAGTGCACATATGTCATGTCAAAATCAGAGAGGAGTAGGGATTGGCACGGGTAACCCTGGGGTATTCCAGGGCTACCCGTACCCTTACCCCCGCAAACCCGTACCCGCACTCAAGGGTACGGGTTTTTCGTGGGTACGGGTATGGGTTGAGCGCAGGTACGGGTTTTTGCGGGTACTGGTACGGGTCAGTGGGTACAGATCGAGGCAGGTAGAGTGGGTGGAGCCAATGTTTCGTCACAATTACTGGTACTTTAGCGGCTACATGCTATTTTATGTAGTTCTATGTATGGAAAACGTTGTAAACTAAATTATTAGAGTACTAAATATATTTACTCACCATCTTTGAGCTACTATAACCTCGCTTATGACCTATTCCATCCTATTTTATGAACCAAATCTTACCGGAGGCATTTTAAAAAATTCCTCTGCTAACGAAACCTTCGCTTGGAAATCCAATAGGCGCCGAGTTGAACTCGGCCTAACCCGCCAACCCGTGTCGGGGGTACAGGTTTTTGGAGGGTACAAAATTGCCTACCTGTACCCGTACCCCAGCAAAACCCGCACCTGAACCCGCGCAGGTCGCTGTACCCGTGCCGATCCCTAAAGAGGAGACAAGCCAGGTGTACTGATGGTCAACCGTGTCATTGAATACATTTTGGGAGATTTTTGATTTTGAGTGCACATATGTCATGTCAAAATCAGAGAGGAGACAAGCCAAGTGTACTGACGGTCAACTTCCTTGTTCTTGAAATATAAATAAACTATGTGAGTAAACACATACATGTAGATGCATGCATGTAAACACATGCAAGGTAAACCAATACAGGTGCAGGTATACCAATATAGACTATAGATAGAAGGATACTGTACAGGTAGAAAAATTGAATTTTGATTTTGAAAATGTATGTATTATTGCACTATTTTTAGGCTGTATACTGCTTAGAATACCCTTGAAAAATATAGCCCATTGATATATATTTTACCCCAAAAAATGTATCTGATGCGTGGGAAAATTCCCCAGAAAAAGGTACAGAAGCGTGGGAAAATTCACCTGAAAATTTAGGACCCAGGACACCCTATATTATTTATGGATCAAAATATATTTGGAAATATGTCTTGAAGATTGGAAAATGTTTTGATTTTTGACAGGGGGGTCATTCAAAAACATTTGTATAGAATATGTTTTGAAAAACCTTTTCAAAGCATATTATTTTGTATATAACATTTTGGACTACCTATTAGGTATGGTAAATAATAAAGATTTACCATACCTAATAGGTAGTCCAAAACGGGATCCTGAAGTGCGCGATCCTGTTTCGGGATTGTGAGTTGCTTGTTGTGCCTCAAAACTTGTCATCCCTCAGTACAATTGTAGAAGTACCAATTAGATGGTCCTTGACATCGGCATCGTCAATAATTAAATCACCCGCGCCAGTTATCTCTTCCCCTTGTAGTACAACTCACAAATGGTTAGGTCAACTTTCAATCCTACCTCAGGACTGGGAGTTATTTGTCATACCTCGGGGCTTATCTGCACTGTCTATGACCATACCGCCGACACCACAAACGAGCTGCAGGTCATCCGGCCCTCATCATCTTTCACTAAATTCTTGTAATGTTTCACTTGCTAGATCCGAGTTCAACAATTACACCTCTCAGTTCACGTCATCTGCATCATCTAGAAGTTATCCCTCAAAGGCAAACGATTCTCACAATCGATCAACACCAACGTCGAGCTTCTCAGCATCACTCTTAACCACATGCTCAGTCTTGTTCGTTACGCCTACTATGCGCCAGTCCAAACTCCAAAGCAGATCTGGAAGTACTCACAAGGAGAGTTGGCAAGCACAGGCAGAAAAGCTCAGAAAACGGAAGGAGATAGAGTCGAATGAAACCGTGATGGAATTAGATATTAGTTGGGATATGGATTCTGGAGAGGAGAGAACGAGAGTAAGTCTTTCAATATCCGATGCAGAAACTCTCTCGCTTGGTTTTTCTGTCACAGTACCCAGCATACCTTCTTTAAACACTCGAAAACTAGCCAAGCCTCGCTCTTGCCTGCTCAAATCCAATTCAGTCAACGGATACACCTTCAATGACAAGATTTTACTGCCAGAAACGCGGCGGATTATCAATCCTGCCATGATTTGTTGTAATGAAAGTGCGAAACCTTCAATGTCTTCCGTTACTGCTACTCAGGCTTTGCATACGGAGTCACCGAGTGTGGTTAAGTCTTCAATTCTGCATACGGAAGCGAATGGGCCTTTAGCTTCTGCGGCACAATTTGCTCCCACTCTGCTTATCCATCCGCGGTTCCCCAACCCTTGCGGTCCTCAATCATCTATGGCGCGACTCGTTTGCTCCTCTTCCCCGTCGACAACAAAAATTTCTGCTGTAAAAGCATATTTTCAGAGTCTCCCTTCACATGCACCACAATCAATTTGTCCGGGGGTCTTTCATATCGGCAAGTTCATTAAGTCGACCGCTTCAAGTTTCCCCATTCCAAGTACGATCTCCCATGAACTAGGCCTTTGTTTCAACAACCGAACTCCGCGTTGTCCACTTTCAATTACGAGTTCTTACGTAGTAAAAGAACTCGTTTTCCACCCACAGAAGCAGTAAATTTTTGACCAAATCACTTCCTAACGGTAACGATGGAAATTCTCCCACTGCTTCATAATTTGTAGACGACCCTGAATTAAAAGACTACAATCTATTGTAATGTGGAAACTTTTGTACTGACCATGGGAATATTTTTCTGATATGCGTTGCTATGGACTATTTTTAGACTTTGTGCCTATAAATCTAACAAAACCTAAACCGGGGTTAGGTTTTATTTGTAAGCTGGCTAAATTCTCTTGGACGCACTTGTTTTCAGTATATAGAGAGACATTATGATTTAATATGTTTGAACTTCAATTGAATTTCTTAGACATGTACCTTATGCATGAGTATAATATTGAAATGTGAATTTAAAAGCAAAGTTGATCAATTTTATTTCTGTGGCTGTGCAAAGAGTACCGACGCGTCGGTACTCCACTGAGAGACAAGCCTACAAAAAAAAATAGAGTAAAAAAAAAAAAAGTGCCACCAAAGCATAGACTACATGATCTATAGTTAGAAAAAAGCCTATCTCCAATAAAAAGACTGCCAAAAAAAAGGAAAAAAGCGCCAGCAAAGCACTAGAAAAGTCAACTGACATGACTTTGCTGAAAAAAAGACCTAACTACAAGAAAAAAGAGCAAAAAAAGCGCCAGCAAAGCACTAGAACAGTCAAGTGACATGACAGAAAATTGAGCAGAAAAAAGCAAAAAAAGCGCCAGCAAAGCACTAGTACAGAAGAGTCTGTGGCTGTGCAAAGAGTACCGACGCATCGGTACTCTTTGCACAGCTACTTCTATTAGCAGAGTACCGATGTGTCGGTACTCTTTGCACAGCCACTTCTATCAGCAGAGTACCGACGTGTCAGTACTTGGTACTCTGCTGATAGAAAATCCTACAAAAAAAAAAAAAAAAAAAACAAAAAAAGCGCCAGCAAAGCAATAGAACAGTCAACTGACATGATCTATGCTGAGGGAAAGGCCTACCTACAAGAAAAAACTGAAAAAAAAGGCAAAAAAAGCGCCAGCAAAGCACTAAGACAGTCACTGACATGACCCATGCTGAAGAAATAGCCTATCTACAAGAAAAAAGTGCAAAAAAAGCGCCAGCAAAGCACTAGGACAGTCAACTGACATGACCTATGCTAGGGGAAAGACCTATCTACCAGAAAAAAGGGCAAAAAAAGAGCAAAAAAAGCGCCAGCACAGCACTAGGACAGTCAACTGACATGACCTATGCTAGAAGAAAGGCCTATCTACAAGAAAAAAGAGCACAAAAAAAGCAAAAAAAGCGCCAGCAAAGCACTTTTCTAGCCTAGAATAGTAGACTACCATGTTAAGATGACTCCTACATAATGAAAACAGTCTATCTACATGAAAAAGAGAGTAAAAAAAGCACCAAAAAAGCGCCAGCAAAGCATAATCTGCCTCACCTACCTTGTGATTGAACCTAGATGACTTGAATGACCAGCTGTCTTGGTAAATCCAAGTGCACAACACACATGGGTGGAGGGCTACCTGGTTTACACTATAGACTAATCCAAGTGTACAGAGCGTGCTGGTCAAGAAGAAAGAAAGAAGCGATGACCTGGCAGTTTATAACACTGTTACAAGTCACACATTATATAAGCAAGATAAGAAGAGATTACATATTGCAGCAACAAGAGTACCGACGCGTCGGTACTCTGGCACTGCCACCAAAACACAAAAGTGTAAAACTATGTTTATAAGGTAAAGAAAATGATTAAGTGGCTGTGCAAAGCCATTCAGAGAGTGTGCATTGGACACTGTACAGCCAACCATACCTAAGTCAAAATCTGACTTGACCTGTGTCTGTGAATATATTATGTGGCTGTGCATGTACAAATAGGATTAAACATAAAAATATGATTTTTTGTGATTTTTTGATTTTATTTAAGTGCAAATTGACTTAGTAGTAGCCAAAATACGCAGAAAACACAAATTTACAGTGGCTGTACATAGTTACATGTGGCTGTGCACCTCCTCATCTTAAAGCCCTGATTTTTCTAAATTTTTTGATATATTTTTTGTGAGATTTGACTCAGTATTAGTGGACGAACTGATTTTTCTTTTTCTTTGTGGCTGCATAGTTCGGTGCTGCCACCAGAGTACCGACGCGTCGGTACTCCTTGCACAGCCACCAAAAATGTCGGAATTGGTGTGGTTCACTTGTTACAGCCTCAAATATTACAAAAAATATATTGAAAATTTCAGAAAAATCGGGGCTTTCAGGGAAGGGTATGCACAGCCACAGAGAATTCTGTACAGCCACCCAAAGTGCGCATTTTCTATGTATTTCAACAATTACTTTATTAATTCCCACTCAAATAATATAAAAAAATCACGAAAATTCGTATTTTTTATATTTAACCTTATTTGTACATGCACAGTTACATAATACTTTCACAGCCACAAGTAAAGTCGAATTTTGATGTAGAAAACAGCCAAAGTGGCATTTTAAGACTGCTATACAGAGAATAATGTGGCTGTGCATGTACAAATGAGGTTAAATATAAAAAATATAAATTTTATGATTTTTTAAATAATATTTAAGTGGGAATTAACAAAGTAATTGCTAAAATACATAGAAAATGCGCATTTGAGGTGGCTGTACATCATGCTATGTGGCTGTACACCTCCCCATCTTGAAGCCCTGATTTTTCTAAATTTTTGGATATATTTTTCGTGAAATTTGATCCAGTATTAGACTAAAAGCTGATTTTTCTTTTTCTTTGTGGCTGCACTGAGTCGGTGCTGCACCAGAGTACCGACACGGTACTCCTTGCACAGCCACCATAAACATCGGAATTAGTATATTTCCCTTGATACTGCATCAAATATTACGAAAAATATATCGAAAATTTCAAAAAAATCGGGGCTTCCAGATGAGGGTATGTACAGCCACAGAAAAATCTGTACAGCCACACAAACTGCGCATTTTCTATGTATTTTAGCAATTACTTGGCTAATTCCCCCTTAAATAATATTTAAAAAATCACAAAAATTCATATTTTTATATTTCAAATTGTATACAAAGATTTTACCACAAAAAACATTGCACAGCCACCATAATTGAATATTTTTCGGATATTTCAGCTATTTTTTGGCTAAATCCCACACAAATAATATTAAAAAAGTTGCTAAAATTCATGTTTTCCATATTACATTTCATTTATGTCAACACAGTGAAAGAATATCATGAACATACCCTGTAAATTAGTATTTTTTTAGGTATTCCATTGTGTTGGCCACTACATGCAAACTGCTCTGGCTTGCGGTTGCCCTTACAGGATCTTGCAGTCTTGCAGGTTTAGTGAAAAATAGAAATATTAAGACTGTGGCTATGCTCAATAAGGTGGCCATCAAGCTTGAGCTTGACAAACTTAAAAAGGTGCTTGGGAAGACATAGCTTGTAGTAGCTGAGTAGAGTTTGTATTATGTCATTTACTACCACATGTTGCCTTTTTAACATATTACATGTGAGATATCTATACCTGCACTAACCTGTCATAGCCCATTATAACCTACCCAAAGACATGCAAGCCCTATTAAGAAGAACTCGTTTACTGCCATGCAAAGCAATGGCCTCTAAACAAGTCCTGTTTTGGGATCAAAAGTTGTTCATCAAACCTAGCAATTCATCTTCTTTCCGCCCAATCGTACAAGAGCGATTTGAATCACCCCCAACTTTGCCCGTCTCAGTTGGTGAGGCCCTCAACATTGATTGGAATTCCCGCTGCTCTCGTCCATCACGTATATCCAACATCCCTGGCAATGGATCGTGTCAGATCTCACAGCTGGAAACCTACCTGATTGACCATGCCACCTTCACAGATTGGAACCGAATTGCGAAAGTTCCATTGTCTTCGGTTACCACTACTCAAGCTCTGCATACGGAGTCAACGAGTACGGTTAGGCCTTCAACTCCGCACACGGAGACAAGTGAGCCCTCAAAATCTGTGTCATGGTTCACATTCCCTTCGACTACTCGTTCATGTTTTCACAGCCCGTTCGGTTCTCTAACTTTCGTTCAGCAACTCTTTTGCTCATCCACATCATCGACGACAACAAAAACGTCTGCTGTCATACCGCTTTTCTGGAGTTCCACATCACATTCTCCTCAACCCACTTATGGCTCGCATTCCAAGTCATTCGAACTGTGGCACGCTCACTCAACTACGACCTCCACGTCCGACCACTCTTTTGCACTATTAACTTTCCTGTTGCTGAGCGCGGTCTACCATTTGTTTGGTCTTTGTTTCGAAAGCCGAACATTTGGTAGTCAACTTGTGATCCTGTTTCGGGATCCAAAGTTGTTTGTCGTGTCTCAAAACTCATCGACTCTTCCCTCCATGGTCGTACGAGGTCTAGTAACATTCGGTAAAACTCGTTGGACAATGTCACCCATCAAGCCTGACACCTCGATACACAAGTTACCATGTCCAAGAGCCTTGCTGGACTTCAACGCAGGTATTGTGCTTCGGAACCGAAGCGTGCGTATTCCAATACAATTGGCTGCCATTGCCCGAACTCTGCATACAGAGTTATCAAGGGCGGTTAGGTCCCAAATTCTGTATACAGAGTTCGGGAGACCTGCAACATCTTTGATTGCACTCATAGCCAGTCTTATGAACGCAGGTTTATTAGACGGGAGTTTCATGTGGTATCTAGGTTCAGGAGGAATGAATTTCAATATACGCAAAATCTCAGTGCTTTCTACACGGAGCACTCTCCCTTCAAGTGGCGGTTCTCAATGTCGACATGATGACACCAAACTGGTTACAGACACAGCAGATGTCACGGTTGGGGGGACATACAGGCACAAGATCAGCAATTCAACCTTGCCCAATCCTCAATGTCCGCCATCCAAGTCTACAGCTAACTATTCAAGAATTTCAAGTATTCCGGATATCAAACTCGCAGTGCTACTTCCTTCTGTTTCGTCAACAATTAAGTCATGGCTAACAATGACTTTCACCTTGACCTTGTCCTTCATCTTCCTGGAGATATGCTTCATGTCAGGTCTGCAAATCCCAATGATAAGACTCAATTCTATGGCAACCACATTTTATATTGGTTCAGGCCTGAAGGGAATTGGACAGTGGTGGGAAGGAGATTTGAACATCCAGAAACAGAAAGCGAGAATCAACCATAACTCCGCAATCAGGACATCCGTCGCCACAATTCTTTTTGCATCAGAAAGCTCTTATTTGGACAACTTTGTTGGCTCCTTGAACGTTTCAACCCTGTCGCCTATCAACTTGAAAACTGGTCAACTTCTTCCAGATTCATTGTTCCGATGCTCTGCACTTATCGGGTTCGCCGCTGTCGTCACAAGCCCATTGGACAGACCTCAACGAGACCCTTCTAGTGATATCTGGCAAACCAAGTGGCGTCTTTTGCTCACCGTGCTGTTGTCATTTTTGTTGATCTCGCATCTTGAACTAATCGGCGGATGGCTCACGAACGCGGTCGTTATTCTTGATATCCCGGACATCCACGAAAAGCACTCATTTCCCTCTTTCCCGCAAGGTCCCATTCGTCGACTTGTGCTACTTTCTCCTGCGGCTATCCTTGTCCTTGTCCTTTGTGTCGCAAGCCTTATTTCGGAGCATTGGTTTTGAATTTGATTACGTTCATTTGTGGACCGGAAAGCCCTGGTTCGTAGCTTTCTAGCGATATTAGGTTTATGGCGAAGCGACATCGGGAAGGCTTACAGGAGCAAAATCCGCATGGCCAACACTGGAAACTTGAGGTACAAATCCGTCAACTTGCGAACCACCAGCCACACCATTTCGGCATTCGGAAAAGTCATAAATAATGGACCTTACCTTCCAAAGAAATTATGGAGAGGTTTTGGCAGTCTCTTGGCCAACGGGTGGATATTTTGGTTGTTTTCTGGATTTCGACGATTTTTCGATTATCTCATCGACATTTCATTCGTCTATATGATCTTAGGCTCATTCAAGAACCATCATTCGCATTGTTCAAACAATTCCTCAAATATGGCACCTCGTCAAGTATTCAATCCAGGAATTGGCTTTTTTGGCCAATTAGGCTCATTTTCACAGATTGTACCATCACACTTCATCACCTTTGTTTATCACGACAATTCTAGGCTTATTCGAAAGCGGTTAATGGCGCCATTTAGCAGAGATCCCAAACGTATCACATTGTCTGGTATTCGCTCCGGAAATTGGCTTTTAGGCAAGTTTTGCCCATTCTCACGAATTCTGATGTGGTGCATCATCGCCTCGACTTCCTGTGACAATTTTGAGCACGTTCGAAAGCCCTGATTCACAGCTTTCTGTGGATAGCCGGAACATCGCCATCCAAGGTGTGGTTACCTCACAAAATCAGGATCTCAACGGTTTTTATCCCTTCAATCCTATGTTTTTATGCCTCATCCGTGCCTCCTCCAATATGCCCACTTCCTTTTCCTGTCAGATCTTCTATCCATCCTAACCAGGGTCTCTCCTCCACCTCCAATGAACTGTCAATGTTCTGTCTCATGTCCTAGCACCCTCAAACTCTTGCCATGCAATTTCTTGAGGCTGGGGGGGCTATATGAGGATTAATTTTCTGGGAGGGCTATGGGTATACTAGGCTGTTCAAGGTCTGCTCTCAGATTACCCTCTTGCCTATGGGCATGGCCACCTTTATATATGACTACCTAAATTTTTTCTTTCCACTTCATGCTTCAATTATGAGTCTTTTGATTTATCAAAGACTCATTCTTTATAAACCCAGAACTTACTTCAAAATTTGATTGATTGATTGATTCATTGATTGATCATTCAACACCGCGGAAAAAAATTTCCCAAAAAGGAAATTTTTGAAAAAATGATAGATTTATGTTCCTTGATTATAAATATACAAAAGTCATGTGACTAGCTATTTCCATCCCTGAGATATCGGCCTTTTATGACCAAAAATCAGAAAAGAGTCAGCTTTTTTCGAGTATTTTGCATTTTTCTCAATAAGAAAGGCAGCTAGTCACATGATTTCAACAGTTGTGGAGCTTTCAAATCATTTCCCACAACTTTGGTTTTTTTTTTCCTAAAATGGTAATATTTCCAAATTGGGTAGCTTTCTAAGCATCCATGAATTTACAATTATGTAGCTGAATTTTCATTGGATTTCTTTATAAAAAATTGTAAAATTAGCAGAAAAACCAGGGCTATAATTTGGTAATATTTGTAGAAAGGTCATGTGACTTTCAAGTGGCAAAACTTATTTGTTGAATTTTTATTAGATTTTCCCCCTTAAAAAATCCAAAAAAACTAATAAAAAATTTGAAAAGGACTCATACATGCCATGTGCAGCAATGGCCCACACACCCAAGTTCTCTGCCTGGCTTTGAATTTGCCACTTCATTGGAGTTCATTTTTGTCATTATCTGTGGGCTCTTAGCACAAATTCATTTTTTCACTTTTACTCCTTTCCTTTCTTGTTCTCACTTCTGCCCACCATCCATCCCCAACACCTCCTTATTTTTAAATGTCTTTTCAACTTCCAGAAATTTGTCTTAAATCTTTAACTTTTGCTCTGCTCTTTTTCTGAGCAGATGGAAAGTGGGGGGGCTCTGTAAGATGGCTTTTACCATTTCCTTTCCATCTACTCAATTTCTGGACTCTAGAGTATGGCTTAGGTACATAAGATGTCACATTACCGTGACATCTGGTAGATATAGTCATGCTCGTCACTCATGTGAATATAACTCTCTTACTATCATCTACCAAGTAGCCTAACCGCGCTCGATCTCCTCAGTCGGTACCTGCTGTTAACCAGGACCTCTCTGAGTAGGCTGTGCATCAGGCGAACGGACTGATCTTAGAGATCTACATACGTAGATCTAAGAGGGAGTTACCTCTATTAGCCCATCTATTTCTGTTTTATCGCTCTCCGACTTTGGTTTATACCAAGGTCATCACACCTCTGCCCGCCTGAAGGTCGTAGGCGTTTCACCACTGAACCCGAGACGCTAGCAGTGTCTCACAATTAATGTCAAAATAGAGATTATTCTAAAAATAGAATCCTGTTCTAAAAATAGAAACTATTCCAATCATAAAATAAAATAAATTTGAAAAATGGAAACACTCTAATAATAGAAAATAATCTGAAAATATTCAATTCTAAAAATAAACAAAATTCTAAATATAGAAATATTGAAATATCGCAATGAAATAGCCTGGGTATTCAATGAAATATTTCAATGAAGTGGCCAGGATAACCATTGAAATATTGCAATGAAATAGCCAGAGTATCGAGGTCTTTACCCTGCCCCACCTGGAATGGGCGGAATCCGGCGGAATCCGGTGGACTCCGGTGGCATTCCAGTGGAATTTCTCTGCCAAAATTTCAAGTTCCGGTGAATTCCACCGGAATATGACCAAAAAGTGCTCATTCCACCGGACAAAATTCCGGTTGCCAAAACTGGAATAGACTGGAATGGAATAACAGGAATGATTCCAGTGGAATCCACTGGAATAAACTAAGTAAAACTTATTTGTAAGTTTCTGACTATATTACTGGCATATACAAATAAAAAAATAAAATAACTGGATAGCTTTGTTTGTTAAAATTTTAAGGCGTTTATGGCCATTGTTTTACTTGTATTAATTCTAAAAATAAAATCAGTGGAATTAATTAGTTATAAAATAGTTCTAAGAATAAAATTAATAAAAACTTATAGTTTTAAAAATAGAATTAGTCAAAATAATCCAATTAGTTCTAAAAATAGAGTTCTTCAGATTAGTTCTATTTATAGTTCTCAAAATTCCAATTAGTTCTATTTTGAGATCAGATTGTTCTAAAAATAGAACTAATTGGATTAATCTAAAAATAGAAGTAATTCAACAAGATCTATTTCTAGAAGTATAGACAATATTAATCAGATGAGTTCTATTTTTAGAACTATAGATAGAACTAATTGGATGAGTTTTATTTTTAGGACTATAGATAGAACTAATTAGATACATTCTATTTTTAGAATTATAAATAGACCTAGAACCAATAAGTTCTATTTTTAGATCCTATCAGATAAGTTAGAACTAGAATTAATCAAATATCTTCTATTTATAGTTCTATAAATAAATAGAGCTATAAATAGAACTCAAATACAATTTATCTGATTAACTTATCTCTGAACTTAGAATAGAACTTATTGGATAAATTCTATTTTGGAACTATAAATAGAAGTAATCTGAAGAATTATAAATAAAACTAATGTGATTACTTCTATTTATAGTTCTATTTTTAGAACTAATTTTAAAACTAATTCTAGCCATTTAATAGATATTTTTTATTAATCATAGACAATATTAATATACTAGGATATAAGATTATGAAATTATTTCTTTGAATATTTATATTTAAATAATTGACTAATATAATTGGTGTATTTTATAGCATTCCTGTCTATTCATTCCACTGGAATATACGGCAGTTGGTATTCTATATAGTTATTCCACTCCACTGGAAACATTCCAGTGGATTCCGGTCTGCCATTCCACTGGAATCCACTGGAATTTCCTTGTTTTTGGTGTGGTTTCCACCGGAATCCACCGGAATCCAGTAGATTCTGGTGGATTCCGGTCATTCCGCCCATTCCAGGTGGGGCACAGTAAAGTACAGAGAGTATCCATTGAAATATCGCAATGAAATAGCCTGGATATCTATTGAAATATCGCAATGAAATAGCTAGAGTATTCATTGAAATATCACAATGAAATACTCTGGGTATTCAATGAAATATCACATTGAAATAGCCAGAGTATTCATTGAAATATCCCAATGATGTATCCTAATAATCCATTGAAATATCTCAATGAAATACCCATGAAACATTGAAATATCGCAATGAAATACTCAAGGTACTCAATGAAATATTGCAATGAATATTCTAGGTAATATAATGAAAGAAATACTCAGGCAAGCCTTTGACACGTTTCATTGATGCCCCTGGCAGTATACACAAGGTCCTGCAGGCACTTGCCTGGTTTATATCATATAAGTGGTTACCACCAGTCATCGCACACCGGTATATAAATTGTTGATTTTAAAAAAAAAAAAAAAAAAAAAAAAAGTATAGAGCGGAGAGGACAGGGGACAAGGCAGAGCCCTGACCGATGCCAACATCCGCACTATTTGATCCCAAAGTGAAGGAGTTCCACGAGTACTTTGTGGATCTCCCAACGAGGTAGGAAGAAAAGAATCGGACTACATTGTCCGGGAATCCTAGCTTCCGAAGTATTGCCACGAGAACCTTATGGTTACGAGTTCTTACGTAGTAAAAGAACTCGTTTTCCACACTTGATTGCAGAGACCTGGGCTCCTAAGATGAACGATGGAAATTCTCCCACTGCTTCATATTTTGTAGGCGACCCTGAATTAAAAGACTACAATCCTTTGTAGTGTGGAAACTTTTATATTGACCATGGGAATCATTGTCTGACATGCATTGCTATGGTCTATATTTAGACTTTGTGCCTGGAAACCTAACAAAACCTAACCTAGGGTTAGGTTTTATTTGTAAGCCTGCCAAATTCTTATTAAACGCTCTTGTCTTTAGTAGATTGAATAGAGCTGTAATTGCATATATTACATTTAGAATACAACAGAAAAGTAATGAAAAACAATAAAAGAAAGCGCTAGCAAAGCACTAGGACAGTTAACTGACATGACCTATGCTAGCCAAAGAGTCTATCTACAAAGAAAAGAAAAAACAACAACAACAAAACAGTGCTACCAGAGCATTAAAACAGTTAATTGGCATGACTTGTACTGAAAAAAAAAACTGATCTACAAGAAAAGCAGTAGAAAAAATGACAAAAAAGCATCAGCAAAGCACCAAAACAAAATGACATGACCTAAGCTAGCTAAAGAGACTATCTACAAGAAAAAAAAGTGAAAAAAACAACAAAAAAATTCCAGCAGAGTGCTAGAACAATTAACTGACATGACCTATGCTAAAAAAAAAGGCCTATCTACAAGAAAAACAGTAGAAAAAAAGTGCCAGCAAAGCACCAGAACAGTCAAATGACATGATCTATGCTAGCCAAAGAGACTATCTACAAGGGGAAAAAATAAAAAAACAACAAAAAAGCATTGACAAAACCTCAAAACAGTTAACTGATATGATCTATACTAAAAAAAAGGCCTATTTACAAGAAAAAGAGTCAGAAAAGCTGCCAGCAAAGCATATTGATCCACTTATCTTGCACTTCAACCTGGATGATATCAGATGACCATCATATCATAGCCAGAGCTTTACATCCAGGTTGCTAATACTGATCAACATGTCATGGTAACCCAAGTGCATGGGCTACACTATCCTCCTATCCAGGCAGACAGACATGGTGGTAAAGAAGAAAGAAAGAAGCGATGAGCTGGCAGTTTATAACAATGTTACATATGTTACATGTAACACTTTATATAAGCAGGATAAGATAAGATAAATCAAAGATAATAAAAGAAGGCGGTCTTTGAGGAATAATGTTATGTAATAATGTTACCTAATAAGCTGACTTTGAATTTAATGCCAGGCGCAAAGCATCCAGCAGTGCAGCCCCAGCAAGCTGGAGACACATAGTGCAGAGCTGGGTGAGCAAATACACAAAGAATAGTCAAGTGGGGCAGCCATGCAGACTGATAAGTGGCTGTGTATGCTTCCATCTTAAAGCCTTGATTTTTCTGAAATTATATATATATTTTTTGTAATATTTGATTCAGTAACAAGTGAGATACGGCTCAAATATTATTTTTCCCACAGCTGTCAGAGTACTGACGCGTCAGTACTCTGGCACAGCCACCCAAAAAAAAAAAGTTGTTGAAAATGAGTTTTGATGGTAATCTGAGATTTTTTTTTTTTTGGTGGCAGTGCAGGAGTACTGACGCGTCAGTACTCTGACAGCTGTGGGAAAAATAATATTTGAGCCGTATCTCACTTGTTACTGAATCAAATTACAAAAAAATATATCAAAAATTTCAGAAAAATCAGGGCTTTAAGATGAAAGCATACACAGCCACAGATAACATTGTATAACTACCAAAATGTGTGTTTTCTGTGTGTTTAAACAATAACTTGGCTAATTCTCATGGAAATAATATCAAAAAAAATCACAAAAATTTAGGTTTTTTATCCTGAGCACTATTTGTACAAGCACAGCTGCATATATGGTGTTATGGTTTTATAATGTATGTGGTAAATCAGGGAATTTAGATGGTAATATGGACTGTAGCAAGAAATTTACTAAACTTTGTGTGAAATTTACTAAATCTTAAAGCCTTAATATCATTTTTCCCACAGCTGTCAGAGTACTGACGCGTCAGTACTCCTGCACTGCCACCAAAAAAAAAAAATCTCAGATTACCATCAAAACTCATTTTCAACAACTTTTTTTTTTTGGGTGGCTGTGCCAGAGTACTGACGCGTCAGTACTCTGACAGCTGTGAGAAAAATAATATTTGAGCTGTATCTCACTTGTTACTGAATCAAATATTACAAAAAATATATCAAAAAATTCCGAAAAATCAAGGCTTTAAGATGGAAGCATACACAGCCACTGATTAGTCTGCATAGCTACTCCAATTGACTTCTTTGTGTATTTCAACAAGTATTTGGTTAATTCTTTTGCAAATAATATCAAAATTTCACAAAAATTGAGTTTTTTTGCGACATCCCCTGAATTGTTTGTTGTAATAGCAGTTTCAAGGGTAAGAAGTGTTTTTGTATGCTTTTATAACTGACAATACATCCAATTCACAGTTTTATGATCATCTAACTTGTAACACAGTAAGTGCAAAGCACATTCTATCTTATATGTTAGGCTGACATCCTTATATTCAGAATAGTAATTCTTTAAGACCCTGCACCTTTGTTTTAAAATTCATTCCATCTGATGTATGTCTCATCATTTTTGGCTGAAATGAAGCAGACTGGCAGGGCTTATCTTGCATATCCTGTATACAATTTCTGTCATTTACTTTCTAGCTTGACCATCTAAAACTTGAAATGATTTTATACAATAAGTAAATAGCTTTGCTATCCTTAGCCTAGAATTCACATTCTCTTGTGTTGGTATGTTTCTAATCTATCTTACATCTCTGAATTTTCTGTTGTTATAGCTTGTTAATCAAATAATAAAGCACCTAATTTATCTAGCAAAAAATCTAAATAAAGAAACATGTGGATTTCTTTGCAGTTGCCAACAAAAGAAAGAACTCGTTTTTGCCATGTGAAGCAATGGCCTCTGACCAAGTTAAGAGAGGGGAAGAACTGAGCGAGGTCGAAGGCGACCACACTAGTCTTGAGCCCCTTGGCCCACCCTGCCCGCACCATGTGCACCAGGATGAGTCCAGCGTCCTCTGTGGAGCGCTGTCTCACCCCACCAATTTGATTTGGATGAAATACATCAACGGCGACGCCGTCAAACTGTATGCGGTTCGAGAGCATTTTCTCGATAAGTTTTCCGATAGTATTCAGTAATACTATGGGCCTAAACGCTTTAGGGGCAGAATAGGAAGGCTTTCCCAGTTTCGGTATAATAACCGACCGGGATTCCTTAAAGTGAGAAGGCCAGTGGCCCACCAAGCATCCGTTCTTTGTCTCGTACTGTCACAGTGTCACCGTGGGAATATCCTTGCTCACTGTTCACCTCGTCGTACAACCACACCGACACTTCTGATCTACAATCAGCACAGTACACCCGCTCCATAGAGCCACCACCACTATGCCCCCCAAAGCGCCTAGTGCGGAAGGCGGCGGATCTTCCAAATCCGTCGCAGCAAACATCGAGCGAGAAGCTCTCGGTTCAGCACGTCCCTCGGGAATGCAAGCTCCCTCCCCTGGCCCACCCAACGTCAGGGAGACTTATTCACAAGGCCCTACCCCCGGCACACCCCGCTCGGACAAGGCCCCACTCCGCAGACCGTCAAACAGTCGTTCTCATACGCCTGTTCCGCCTCCATCTCTCACACCATCTGTATCGGCCGCAACGGACGTTGAGATGGGTGAAACTCCTAGTGCGGGTGAACCAACCCGTCACGAATGTTTTACTGAGCTGGACGACGCCTCGAAGCTATACTTGACTTTCGGGGACAACTGGGTGTGGGACGGAGAAGCCGCCAGTTCAGCCATACTACAACTCGCCGACTGGATCGATTACGCAGTTAAACGCCCAGACGACGCTTCCAAGGTCAAGCCAGACGACTGGAGGACCATCGCCGAGAATGCTACCAAGTTTGCTTGGAGCTTTCTCAACTCTGAGCTCGCTCAGACACCCATCACCGCCGACGACGGCTCTGTCAAGCAGCCTGTGCTGTTAGATGAAGCAATCAGGTTGGACAGTTGTCCAACAAGGTTTTTACATCAGGACCATCAGTTGCCCTTTTGGACAGTTGTCCAACACGACGTCTTATCTCGTAAAACGTAAGCACTGGGAAACGATAGTGTTTATTTGGCTAATGATGGGATCAATAGAGGTCATGTGACTTTGAATTTGCCTCTATTTACATGCTTGTCACACATTTATGTAATTTTATGGCCTCAAATCCAAACAAATATAAATATAACGCCTCAGGGTCTTTCCATCAGTCCCCAAATGCAAACAAACATGCCATTTCCTGATTTGGGCAATGTTTAGTCAGCTGGTGGACTTGGTGATTTATTTTGCAAAGTCCTCAATTACATAATATTTGTTTAGCTTATATCTATGTGGGAAATGCATTTGATGGCATCATTTGACTGCCATAAATATCTAAAAATAGGTGGCTTTCTATTATTAGATTATTTCCTTTTTAGGAAATTTGTTCCCACGGCTTGTTTGTGCTGTAGCGGTGTGGGAAATGGATATAAAGGGAAAATTTTGATGGATTCAGGGTCGCCTTGATGCTTACGTCATTTTTTGTCAGAGGTGCGAGACAATCCGAGCACATCTTACATAAGCATTGGACAGTTTGCCAACGTTGGACAATTGTCAGTCAGGCTTATGTAAGCTTACCTAAGACCTGCTCGAAATGTCTCGCACCTCTGATAAAAGATGATGTAATCATCAAGGTGACCCTGAATCCACCCAAATCATCCCTCTATCACCATTTCCCACGCTTCTAGAGCATAAATTACGTCGTGTTGGGCAACTGTCCAAAAGGGCAACTGATGGTCCTGATGTAAAAAGCCTTGTTGGACAACTGTCCTAGATTCATACATGAATCCAACAGCTACTGGTGAGATTTCTTCCTCAAGGTCACCTTGGTGAATGCAGCAGAAATGTCAACAGAACGAAGTTCCAAGTCACCAATTGCAGCCAGAGCAATGATCAAGCGCAAAGTGGCAGGACGGAAAGTAGGAGCAAAGACCTCATTAAAATCAATGCCAGGACGTTGACTGTATCCTTTGGCAACGATTCGGGCTTTGAAACGCTCAATACTTCCATCTGCATTACGCTTGACTCTAAAGACCCAACCAGAACCAATTGCCTTTTGACCAGGTGGAAGTTCAACTATTTCCCAGGTCCCATTCTGCATTAGAGTATTGTACTCTGCAACAGTAGCCTCTTCCCAATGATGTGCATCCTCACTGTGTATTGCCTGTTTGTATGTGCGTGGTTCCGTACCTGAAGCCAATCCTGCAAATTCAACTCCTTGGTCACCCTCCAAAATGTTCAACTCATCTGCCTCTGCTTCCTCTTCCTCTTCTTCCTCGTCCACCTCAACAATGCTTGGTTGTGGAGGAGGTTGTGGTTGAGGTTGAGGCTGAGGTTGTGAGGTTGGATTAAGACGAGTAGAACGACGAGATGGTGGTGGAGGTGGATCCTTCTTGCGAATGCGAGAAGGGCCAGGAACAGGAGGTTGTGCAGGTTGAGAAGGTGCAGGTGGCACATGTGGTGCAGATGGAACAGGTGGTGCAATGGGTTCAGGTTTCACAGGAATAGCGGGTGGTGCTGGTGGTGCTGGTGGTGTAGGAGGATTTGGTTGAATTTGAGGTGTAGAAGGATTTTCATCCCCCCCAAAATCAGGTAAAGAAGCACTTGGGTCATTCTCTGAAGATTGAGAATTTAAAGGCTGGAGGTTGATAGGAGGCATTGGTCCGGTCTTCGTAGACAAGCCAGGAAAGTGGCGTTCATCAAATTCAGCATGTTCAGAGATGATGTACTTTTTGGTGGTAGGGTTGTAGAATTCCCAGCCTTTATACCCTGAAGGGTAACCAACAAATACACATTTTTCCATGTGTGACTGAAGTGACTTTCGCTTATCCCTCTGTATGTACACATAGGCAGTGCACCCCCAAACCCGCAAATGGCTCACATCAGGTTTCTTCTTGAACCATGCCTCATAAGGAGTTTTATCTGGCAATGGAGCAGTAGGAATCCTGTTTTTGACATGCACATATGCTTGTTGACATTTCCCCCAGAATGAGGGAGGCATACGGCTTTCATTGAGCATAGCAGTGATATCATCTGCCATTGTGCGGTTGGCACGTTCTGCTACTCCATTCTGCTGAGGGCGATTGCGCGTAGTATGACGTCGCACAATGCCACATTGCTCAGTGAATTTGATAAAGGCAGCAGACATGTACTCTCCAGCTTTGTCATCCTGCATTGATTTGATCTTGCGACCCAATAAGTTCTCAGCCCATGCTTTGAACGTCTTGAATGCATCAAATGAGTCACTCTTCCGTCTGAGTTGCATAACAGCCCAAATGCTGGTGCAATCATCAATGAAAGTTATCCAGTAACAATAACCCTCTGGAGTTGCGACGGGAAGAGGACCATGAAGATCAGAGTGGATCAATTCTAATGGCTCGGTGGATTTGCTGGGAGATGTGGGAAAGGGGTTTGAACGCATTTTGCCTGCAAGGCATGGTTCACAGATGGGATCTGGCTTTTGCTTGGAGTTCAACACAAGTTTTTTTTTTTTTTTTTTTTTTTTTTTTTAAATCAACAATTTGTTAGACTTTGACAATCTAGTGAGTTACTAGTGTTTAAACACTAGACAAGACACAATTATCTTAGTTTGCACAAACTGATGATTGCAGTCAAAAAGTAGTAAAACGCTTGTATAAGCCCAAGTTTCAATCGTATGTACTCGTTTCCGAGACAAGTAAGGAATTACATGACGGTTGATCTACTTGTGCTAAAATCGGGCGAGGCGTGACAATAGATGTCCACTAAATCACGTTCGAAATATTTTTTACACAAAAGTAAGAACTACGCGACGAAATGCATATCACCGGAAAGGTCTGAATGAGGAGATTTCAGAACAGTAAAGCTTTTTACATAATATCGCTTCTATCTCAAGATATAAGCGAATTACTAGTCAAAATACGCTATTTTACGGTGATTCATGCGAAAACAAATGTTGAAGTCAAGTAAAACACTATCTACAATGTTCAGAAGTGATTCAGAAGTGTTTTATCAACTACTTCTAACACAATTTATATACCGGTGCGCGATAGCAGTCTGGTCGCAAAAATACAAATGATTGTAACTACGAGTGTCCGTTTGAAGCCCTACTAAGCCGAAACCTTTCGCAGCCCTGCCCTTCTCCTTTTCGCCCACACGCAAGCACTCTCACCGAAAAACCGCAGTGGATTGCGGGGATCGTAACATGATTCCGAGCCGGTGGTGACCTCGCCGACTCGCCTTGACAAAATTGACCACCAGTACTAAGCCAGTGGTTCGGTAATGACGACGCGAGCTAGCCGCGTTCGCCATAAAGAAGACGCTGGTGCGTCCCGAGGCGCCTCTCCCTGCTAATCTCGTAGCCCCCAAGTTGTCCGACAGAGGCCTGAATCCCCTGCGAACGCCGAAGCTCGGCACACGAGTACAGGTCCACACCTGACGGGACTGGCCAACCCAGAGGGTTGGACGCTGTCAGGCTTGAACTTTGTTTTGACATAAAGTTCATTCAAGCTCACATATTCGATTATCGATTTATTGGAAAGATAGTAGCACTAAGGAAAACCGCTCTGGAAACCAAAATGTGATTCACCGACTGTTCGGTTCCATTTTGCCAAGTCACAAACACACACCCACACACCTACCTTGCTGATTAATCCATTACGAACCACCCCAGCTATTTTTAGAGCCAGCGCTTACTCGTTCGTTAGCGCTTAGCAGTTTGCGACACTAAATATAGCTCAAAACGCTTATTCAAGCAAGGAGACCTTGGCATTTGCTCCAATTAGACTCTAAAAATAGTCCAGCGCTTACTGATACTTGCCAAATTCTTACCAATCCACTCCAAAGCGCTTACCGATCTGCCCAAAAAGCTTACCAATCATCCCACTTCACTTATAAATCAAGCTCAGCGCTTACTGATTCTGTTACAAATGGCTTACTAAGTAGGAGAATGAGCTTAGTCAGTAGTGATTGGAAGTCCGGTCCGGTCCGGTCTTTTGGTCTGAAATCCAAAGACCGAGACCGAGACCGGTCTTTTGCGGTTCATTAACTGCAAAAGACCGCCCAAGACTGACCAGGACCGGTTCAGAGCAGTCCTGGTCGGTCTTGGGCGGTCTTTTAACCGGTCTAGACCGGTCTTTTCAGTCCCTAGTAATATTTTCTCAAACTGGTAGATAGACATGTATAATCATGTGTATTCATTGATATGTAAGGCTAATTTACATGTAAATACCTGTAAGTCGAACTGAATACAATGGTAAATGAATTTACCTTGGTACTGACATGAAATATGTGTGATTAAATCAAATTTCTTCAAGGATTGGCTGAGTTATGCCTAAATTCGACAAAATTGACTGATTTAGCCATAACTCTCTTAGTTTTTGACTTAAAAATATGAAATTAATATCATTTGAAAGGTATTTAATAGGCGTATTCTCGTGTAAATTTGTACGCGAAAAGACCGGTTGAGACCGGTTTAAACCGGTTTTTTGTCGGTCTTGAGATTTTCGAAATTGAGAAAGACCGAAGACCGGACCGCGGTTGCGGTCTTGGTCGGTCTTGCGAGTTTCCGGTCTTTTCCAGTCCAGTCCTGGTCCAGTCTCGGTTTTTTTGTAGTCTTTTAACCGGACTTCCAAACACTATTAGTCAGTAGGTAGAAGTAGTTACATAATCTAGTTAGCAGTAGAGTATAAAAGGGGGCAGCCAAAAACTTGAAGATGGACAATTATCTCAACTTCCAGAACTTACGCCAGTCTTCACCACTTCAAGTTTCAGGTTTGACCTCTTGTTCCTTGCTTGTACAGTTACTTGCAATACAAGATTATTACAGCTTCGACATCGACTTCAGTATTCGCCAGCCAGTTATTCAAGAAAGCTCATACTGTTGAGCTTAGCTATTCCAACGATTGGAATAGATATTCAGTGCGTCATCAGTTATTCTCCGTCTTACTAACCTTGTCTTTTAGGAATCGCTTGACCAACGTTGAGCCCCATACTACTGACAACTTTAGCCCCATTTTCTTCTAGGTACATCGCATCAAACAGCCCGCAAGTCACTTCAAACTCAAGATCGCCAGCACCGAACTTCAGTAGCTTCACATTATCCACCGTAGTCCACAAATAGTATTAGACACATCATCTTCTACTACCCATTCATCTCTTCAAATCAATTTTGGTTCTTTAGTTTTAAAGCCCGAATTGATAGTGCTAGTCTTGGTTGTTGAATCCATCGCACAAATTGGAATAGGCCAAAGCGTAACCTTTCGCCGAAACCCAAGTGAAGAATAATTTCACGTTGACATAAGTGGAGCCCACCGCGAGGGGTTTCAACACCAATTCTGGTAGTAAAAGTGGTTTATGAGCAGTAGTGAACCACAAAGTCCAACCACATTTCAGCCCGATTCACCTTCCAATCCAAACTTCCCAAGCAGCCCTTCCGAACACACCGACTCAGCCTCACAGCACATCTCTTCTTCATCCTCAGAAGCCCCTCCTTCTCCATCCATCCGAAACTCAGGAGTACCTCAATCTTTAACAACTACCAAGAAGCCCGAATATCGGTCAGAACCCACGGATCCACCCAGAACTCAACTTCCAACCCATTCCGACTCATTTAAGCCACCTACTAAATCATCTAGCAGCTCAAACACATCAAAAGACATGCCTCCAGTTAATACTGCTAGAGGTATGGAGCCTGAACCCACAGATGAAGGACAATCACTACCCTACTACCCACCAGGCATC
Source organism: Galerina sulciceps (assembly GCA_023014345.1). Lineage (NCBI taxonomy): Eukaryota > Fungi > Basidiomycota > Agaricomycetes > Agaricales > Galerinaceae > Galerina > Galerina sulciceps. The sequence continues at coordinate 2,328,532 of JAEDXJ010000001.1, forward strand.
ACATTTGGTCCGTCCGGAATGCCAATCAGAGGTTCTGGAAAAGCACCACGGACTTTTGATGGACATTATGCAGATATTGGCCAGTTCCTGACCCATTTGGAACGTTTATTTGTCCAGCATCGCATCAAAGAAGATACAGACAAAGTAAAGCTAATTCTGGATTATTGTTCACACAAAGTACGCTCCTTCATCAAGACCACTGAAGGATACAGAACCGAAGATTGGAAAAAGCTTAGGACCAAATTATTGGATGCATATGATGCAGAAAGGAATGAACCAATTTACACCCTCTCGGATGTACTTCGCTTGGTGGCTAAGAACAGCAAGAAACCCATGGATCGGTTGGAGAAGTGGAAGAAGTATGTTCTGGCATTTGAAACCATTGCGGGAAGCATCTACAACAACAACAAAATGTCGCAATTTGATTACCACAGCTATTTTTGGAGTGGAATCCATCCTAGTGTCAAAGCAGCATTTGCACCCTTGTTGCTAATTAAACACGCAGACCACAACGCCAGTGAACCTTACAGTATTGCAGAATTGGACAAAATTGCCAGCATGTTATTCAAGCGCGACAGGTTTCACGACTTGATGCCAAGCATTAATAATTGGGCAGGCATTTCCGAATCATCCGATTCTGGCTCTGATTCTGACTCAGACACTGAGGAATCTGATTCGGAAGAGGATTACGGCCGTTCCAGAAGGAAGGAGCAGAATTGGAGGAAGAAGGAAAAGGCTGCTAGAAGAAGGAGGAAGGAGAAGAGGAAGGAAAGGGAGAGAGAGCAGAAGCAGAAGCAGACCATTAACGTGCCTAAGAGTGAAGTAGACGGTTTAATTGACCGGATCAATAAGATTACGCTTTTGAATATGGAACAACATAATCAGAGGCATGATCATTCTCAAGGTTATGTGGACCGTTGTGCTCACTGCAACTTACCCCAGCAAGACAATTTTGTTGGAAACGTTGCGATGCCGCCTTCTGCATCTCAAGGACCTCCAATTCCAACCTTAGCGCAAGACACTCACCCTCAGTATAGCATGCCGAATCCAATTGGAACTCGCCAACTCTATAATCCAGCTTCTTCTGGAATGCGACGACCCTTCCCCACTTATCCAAACAACATCCGCTTGCCTGTTAATCAAGTACCAGGACAAATATCACTCCAACAACCCCCATTTGAGTGTTTCGGATGCTTCAGTAAGGACCATATGTTGGCGGAATGCCCCCGCATGCATAAACTCATTCAGGATGGAGTATTAGAGTATGAACCAGCTTCCAGGAAATTCTGCATGAAGAATAGCAGGATGCCAATCAGAAGGCGCCCTGGTGAATGCCTTTTTGAGGCAGCATTGCGGATGAACAGCATAATGCCACCTCTAAATCGGGCACACAATACCCATTTTGTCACTTCGGGTCAAGAAATGGATCAATCTGAAACACTTGCATTACAGAACAGTGTCAATGAATTTTATGCCAACCAAGCGGTGTATGATGAAAGTGACACTGACTCTGATAGTGAAGATGACGGTCCATACTGGAAGTACGCTCTGCATACGAAGCGCCAATTACGTTACCCAGAGGCGCGCTACCAGTACCTTGAGTCTGAAGATGAGGAGGATAATTATGCTTCTGCATATCCTGCTACTCGTTCGTCAAAGAAAACTGCTGAGGCTAGAGAAAGGATAAGCAAAGTCCCCAGCAAACCTCCCAAGATGGTCTTTGATGGCGTTTATCCACCTCGTCGCAACCGACATGCGCCAAATCAAGCTTCAGAACCAGTAAATTCCGCTCCGCAAACACTGCAAGCACCCCAGAACGAGCCAACGGTACACTTTCCAGATCAACCACAAGCTCCACCTCCATCAGTCCCACGTCCGCCAAGACAAGCTCCAACACGCCCAATAGATACACGCAAATTAAGGCCCAATCAGGACCTACCGATGGATGTGGACCTTGATGAACCAATTCCAGCTAAGACAGCTCGGACAATTCCTAAAGATCCCACTCCGCATGTATCCGCCAACAAGGAAAATGTAGGAAACCGAGCCACCCGACAATCTGAAATCTCACGTCAAATTGACACTCGTGAAGTTGTCAAAGAGATTTTAGATACGGAAATTACTATCCCACTCAGGAAGATAATTGGGTCATCCAGGGAAATTGCTACAGACCTGCAGGATGTCATCAAGCTCAAGAACATTAAGCCAGCTCCACCCGCTGGATCTAGCCTGATAGGGCAGACATTTACGCAAACTGCATTGGCGCGAACTCAAGGCGCGCTAATTAAAATAACATTGCATCATGACGGAAAGCCCGTTATGGCAATAGTTGACACCGGATCAGAATTAAACATTGTCCGGACGGACATAGCAAATAGACTTAAGCTTCCGATTGACGTAACCAGGTCGATCACTATGAATGACGCAAACGGAGGTGAAGGACAGCTTAACGGATTTGTTGAAGGAGTTCAACTTAGCTGCAGAAAGGTTGAAACATTCGCAGATTTATGGGTCGGAGGAAATACATTACCCTTTGATTTACTTCTCGGACGCACTTGGCAGCAAGATAACCTGGTATCCACTGAAGAACGACTTGATGGTACTTATGTCGTATTCCGAGACCCGAAAACAGGCAAGGGAAAGTACGAAATATTTATTAATGAGGGTGCTCATAGCCATCAAACCTCTTTAAGATATTCACCCCGAAAACGCACTCCGCAGGCTCACACGTTATTATTCACTCGTACCACAATAAGCCGAGAAAAACAAACAATTGAAGTCGTTAACATGTGTAAAACTGCGGAAACAACTGCATTACAAACCCTCCAGACGAAATTCCAGTGCATTTCCGACCCTAAAAGAAGTCCCCCGACATTGTATCAAATGGAAGGGAAAGCAGAAACCGCGAAACCATCAAATAAACGCCCGAACGGGACGAACGAGCAAGCCCTTGTTCCGTGGAATAAAAATGGAACCTCCGAAATCGCACAATTTCGCAAAACACCAAATAAGGACATTCCGAAATGGGCAAATCACAAGGAAGACATCCGACTGTTGATTCCATTCCATGGGAAAATCAGTCAGCACAACGGAGCGGCAGAATTAGACGCGCCAATCCTATTTTTACCCAAAATGGAAGCACTTAAGAAATTCGCAAAAGGGATCCGTCGTGTCTTCTCGACAAATCAACAGACTCAAACTATCACAATTAATTTAAGGTACATAAGCGCGAACTCGTCATTCAAGCAAGTCGGACATTCCTTCACGTTCATTCTGCCGCCTAACACCATGTCCCAACTCACTGTACATAACCACATTGCACCATTGCGTGCCGAATTTATCACCAATCCAGCCGCCCTTTCGGTTTCTTCCCCGCACGGGTACTTCCTACACATGGGGAGGGACCCCGAGAACCCAAACGTGCAACTCGCTCACCTTCAACTGCCCGGAGCGACGTTACATTACCAAAAGGACGGTTTTATCATGAACTCTGATGGCTTTGCTCACATATGCTACCATTTTCGGACAGGCGACCCGCGGGTCGCGGAAATGGCCGCACGCCAAGCCAACAGTCAAAATTCAGACCCCGACGATCAAATGGGAACCCCCGAAAGGGGAAGGAACCCGGTCCGAGCTGATCCACGCGAAATCCGACTGGTTTCGGACTCAGACGAGGTGCCAGCTCACCGCCTTTCTAACTCTCCCCCCACCACTGCTGCTGCTGTTCCGCCTCGCGCTGGACCTCCTCGACCGCTCCCTACACCCCCGAATGATGCTCGAAGGTCTCCACGACAGCCGCCGCTCCCTGCAGCCTATGCCGAACACGGACCTTGGCGCTACATAGGACCGGGCGACCCCGAATTTCCTGAGGAGCACGTCGCCACCTGGGAAAACCTGCACAGCTCGACCCCACCGATTCCGCAGATGTCCATCGCGGACTGGATCCTAGGACACGAAATCGACCTTTCGAACCCAACCGACCGCGGCCCCGACCTCCTGCATTCCCCCGATTTTTCGTTCTTCACGGTCGACGAGCGCTCGACATTGCTTGCCTCGATGCTCGTCCTGTATTCGAAGTCCCGACCCACTATCCTCGTCCCGCGCTCGCTCATGCTCGGTGGGTACATTGAGGGGATGTATCGAAGGACGGACGGACACGGAGCTACTCTGGTATGTGTTCGGCTTCCTCGTATGGATCAGCTGTTCGGTCGCGCCTCTAGGAAATGGCCTACCTCGCTTTTCGGTCGTTTTCCGTACCGCCCTTTTCGGGAGCAGCCTCGAGCGCCTACGGAGGAGCTCGAGGCTTCGCGGATTGTTCAGGAAGCACACGAAATCGTCCAGAACGCCGCCCAGAACGATCACGAAGCCCCCCAAGACGTGCCGATGCCAGAATACCCCCCGGAATTCAGCGCCGCGGGAGCCGACAATTCGAAGAACTCCCCGGTATCCATGACCTGCTCACCGCCAGCTACGCGCGAGCCAAACAACAACACCTCTGGAGGCTACGATATCCGCCACACCCCGAACGATACCCCGGATTCCATCGCCTCCTCCGCTCAGGGCTCACCAGTAGCAACGTCTCCGCCAGCAGCTTCCGCGAACCCTTTGGAGCCTTCCTACCGCGTCATCAAACGGGCGTCTTCGACCGATACAGAGATGGGAAGCTGCGGGAGTTCCAGCGACAGCGACGAGCCGCAAGTCCAAGCCAACGACCCGCCGAACTTCCAGGTCAACGAACTTCGCCGACTCTCGCTCCGCGACCGCCCACCGACGCCGCTGCCAATCCGACCTCACCCGCTCGTAGCCTTCACACCGCGTCCCCCAGCTCCGCCTCCGACACCCGAATCGACAACGACCTTCGAACGTTTACGGACCCTGTTGATGACCATTCGAACTGGTCCGAAATCAGGTCAACCCTCGTTTCACCTGAGCCCGGTAGCAGCCGCGATGCGCAGTGAGGGCGAAGATCTCGACGTACCACCCCTCGGCGAGTCAATAACATCCGAAGGCGAGCACGGAACAGTTGGAAGCCCCGCAGACGACTCGGACGACTCCCTACCCGAACTCGAACCCGCCTCCGACACCGACTCTACTGCCGAGACCGACAGCTCGAAGCATTCAGGCCAAGCCGTCGTACACGCGGAGACCTCCCGACCTACCCCAAAAGAGGTGACTGCGCAGGAACCTGGGCGGTACCTAGATCTGTTTCGAAATAATAGAATTAAGTTCTTTTTACCTGATTTCGAACCTCCGGTACTGACTGGAAATCACAACGAGAACCGCTGGATCTTCATGAAGCTAGAAGAATACCGCCCACTTGTTATCACCCGCTTCCCGTTCCAGGCTCGCCTCGTCTCCCGGTTCTCTCGCCACCTCGCCACAACCTGCAAGCTCTTCACGCACCTCTCGCGTATCCAATTCGGTTATCGACGCGGCCTCCGACACAACACGACGCTCCAGGAAGTGATCACGCCCGACCGATTTCGTGAACTATTTCGCGAATATACAAGCGTCGAAATGCTCGAATACACGCTCCGCAACCGTCGCACGGAGGATACGAACAAGTGGACAGGTTATGTCCCACAGTTGCTTAACCTCCGTCGTGTCATCACCCTTACCCTTCGTTGCGCTGATGATCTTATCACGCAGTATGGCTACAAGCACGGACTTCGAAGCTACGTGGACTACCATGGTATCAACCCATATCAGACTCCCTACCGACCTCACCCCATTCTCCATTCCTTCGAGGTCCTTTACTTTATCTCTCTCCGCTGCTTTCTGTACGACTACGACTGCCTTTCCGACTCCCTCCGCATTGGGGAAATGCTCGACCGAACGTTTCAGGAGGCAGATGACCTACGAAGCATCACCCGGGTTGTCCTTCAACGCCTCGCTGTTCCTGACCGCTCACTCGAGCTCGACATGGCAGACCCCCCACCTCAGGCTTAGGCCTCGCATACCCAAATGTACGTTGCTCGAGTTCTCGTCGAACTCAGTTCTGATTGAACTCAGGTTCCGGCAACATTTCCTTTTATGTCCTTGTATGTTAATCGGAGGTTCCTTTTTCGGACATGATGTTTCGTGTGTTCTTTGCCTTGACTTTCCCTTCGTATCTCTGACTTTTCTTTTAGTCTCTTCTCTTTATTTGTCCCCTTCTATGCTGTTCCCCTTCCTTTCAGTGACTATCTTCCCTTGCCTATTTATGTTTACTTGTCCCTTGTCTTTCTGTGTTCCTTGCTATGATTCCCCGGTTTCCTCTCTTCTTTACTGGACTATTGATCTTCCTAGTTACCTTTGTGCTTTCTTCCATGACTGCTATCCTCCCTATGCCTTTCATTTCTTATCTTTGAACCCTGGACCTTGTTATGTAGTCTTTGACAGACACCCTTTACCCCCTTGCTCTGGAGCTAATGACGTATCTAGTATATTGTCATTTGTATTTTATAATTTATCTTTTTGCTGGTCATTTTGGTTGGAGTTAAGTCAGCTACAGGACTTGTCAGCTTTAGTAGGAATGGATCAGAATGACTTGGGAAGGAAACAAGCTGACCGAGACTTACTGACTTACACTTGGCCTGGACTTGACTTAAAGATAAATTTGGACGACATATTTTCAGTCAACCTTGACTTCAAATCTATCAAGTTCCCCGCGCTATGCACTGGAAATCATCTCATAACCAAATCCCTTCAAGGAACTCAACCCAAGGTCAAATCCTCACGATGCTATGTCAGAAGAATAGCTGCACGACGACCTTGCTCACTGTCCCACGAAATTAATCTCGCTAAATCATTGCACCCACACTACCTTGACACGTTTCAAAACCTTTTAGCTCAACAAAATTCCCACCAAATCATCACTATGCCCACATCCAACTCAGCTCCAAGTTGCGATGAAGAGGTACTTTGGAATAATCCATTCCAACTGCAAGACGATGACGAGTATATCTTTTACCCATCCGAGACTACCCATTCAAGTAGCGCCAAGCCGGTTTTCACACTCACAGCTTACAAACGTGTAGATAAGAAAATTCACCCGGTTTCTACAAGCTTTCCAGAAGAATGACGAGTAACCCGCCGGATACCTGAAGACCCACTTCTTACGTTGCCTCCATTGCCCAAACGACCCCCAGAATTCATGCCAACCAAGAAGATAACGGAAGCCCGGATGGCTGAATTGAATGTAAATTCCCAGGGTTTTCTTTGGCCGGAGGAGGAGAAATTATTCAAGCACATAATGATATTGAATGAAGAAGGTATTGCCTTTGAAGACGCCGAAAGAGGAACCTTGAAGGAATCATACTTTTCACCTTACATCATTCCGACTGTACCTCACCGACCTTGGGAAGAACGCAATATACCCATACCGCCAGGACTAAAAAGTTATAGCCGTACTAAAGCTCAAAATGGATGCAGATGTTTATGAACACAGTCAGTCATCCTATCGCTCCAAGTGGTTTGTGGTCTTAAAGAAGAATGGGAAGTTACGAATTGTCCACGATTTACAGCCGCTCAACTCGGTCACTATACGGGATGCAGGAATGCTACCAATTGTAGATGATTTTATTGAAGGATTTGCAGGACATCAATGCTACACGGTCTTTGACTTGTTTTGGGGTTTCGATGCTAGAAAGATTCACCCAAAGAGCCGCGAGCTTACCGCATTCATGACGCCACTTGGATTACTTCAGATTACTTCGCTACCTACCGGATTTACCAATTCGCCTGCCGAATTCCAGAAGTGTATGGTCATCGTACTTCAAGATGAAATCCCGACCGTTGCAAACATCTTCATTGACGACCTTCCAATAAAAGGACCGAAATCGCAATATCTCCGAGCTGATGGAACACCTGAAATAATTGCAGGAAGCAAAGGAATTCGACGCTTCATTTGGGAGCATGCCCAAGATGTCCATCGCATTATGCATCGCATCAAGTTAGCTGGAGCCACGTTTGCCTCAAATAAGACCCAAATATGCCTTCCAGAAGTTCTAATTGTAGGACAACGATGCAATATCAAGGGAAGAGAGCCAGACAGGGCCAAAATCAGCAAGGTCTTAGACTGGCCTGTCCTAACAGACCCAACAGAGGTTCGCCGCTTCCTTGGACTGTGTGGAACCATGCGCGTATGGATTCCAAATTACTCTACCTTAGTACGGCCACTGTCTGAACTATACCATAAGGACCAAGAATTCATTTGGGATGGCCGCCGACAAGCTGCATTCGATCAGATCAAGCATTTAATCACTACAGCTCCCGCCCTTATGCCAATTGACTACCAATCCAACCGACCAGTTGTTCTCTCAGTCGATTCAAGCTATATAGCAGTGGGAATGATCTTGTCCCAAATAGATGAACAGGGAAGAAAGCGTCCAGCCCGATTCGGTTCTATTCCCATGAGCGAACAGGAATCACGTTATTCTCAACCTAAGTTGGAATTATTTGGACTTTACCGTGCACTTCGACATTGGAGACTTTATATCATTGGAGTCAACAAGCTTATAATAGAAGTGGATGCCAAATACATTAAAGGCATGCTGAATGACCCTGACCTTCAACCTAACGCTGCTATCAACCGATGGATCCAAGGAATCATACTTTTCCCACATGAACTTATTCATGTTCCAGCAAAGAATCATAAAGGCCCAGATGCACTTTCACGCCGAGCATTAGCAGAAGGAGAAACTGCGGAATCTGACGATGACAGTTGGCTTGATGGGATAGCATTACTAAACTTTTTCCCAGAACTCCGGACTACGGTAAATCCAATACAAATCAATAAACCTCTTGAAAATCCTAACAATGACCCGATCACACTTCCGTCATGCCTTACCGCAAGTCGCGCCACACAAGACGAAATGCTACGAAACATAGAGCATTTCCTCAAGACCTTGGAGACCCCTATAATACCCAATATTCAGAAGAAGCGCCGCTTTCTTGCCAAAGCAACTGAGTTCATTGTTAAGGACGACCGACTCTTCAAGAGGAATGGAGACCGACCCCCACTTCTGGTCATCTTCAAACCTGAACGGAAGCTGTCAATCCTTCGCCAGGCACATGAAGAATTGGGGCACCGTGGAGTCCAAGCTGTTTACGAAATCATCCGTCACCGCTTCTTCTGGCCTCATATCCGCGCTGACGTACACCATCATGTCAAATCCTGTCATGAGTGTCAAGTCCGAAGCCTAAAGAGGACAGAGATTCCCCTGACCATTTCGACACCCTCGAAACTGTTCTCGAAAATCTATGTCGACATCATGCACATGCCCAAGTCAACTGATAATAAAGTGTGCATAGTAGTTGCTCGCGACGACTTGTCTGGAGTGTGCGAGGCAAGGGCATTACCTGACAAGACCTCTGGAGAGTTACGTAAATTTTTCTGGGAAGAAATATTTTGCCGATATGGAGCTCCCGATCATGTCATTACTGATAACGGACCCGAAATCAAAGGAGCATTTGCCGAATTGTTAAAACGACTCAAAATCCCTCATATTCGCATTACGCCGTATAACCATCATGCCAATGGAGTGGTAGAACGAGGACACTTTACACTTCGTGAATCTCTGGTAAAAGCATGCCAAACCACAGGCACACCAATAACTCGATGGCCAGAAAAGTTAGCAGAAGCCGTGTTCGCCGATCGCATCACCATAAGCCGAGTCACTGGATTCTCGCCATACCAACTTCTCCATGGCACTGATCCAATGCTTCCCTTAGATCTCGCCGAAGCGACCTTTATGGTGGAAGGATTCCACGCCAACATGAAGACCAGTGACCTTATCGCCCTCAGGATGCAGCAACTGAATAAGCACCCAGACGATGTAGCCAGGGCAGCTCGACGACTCAAGAAGGCCCGATTTGAGTCCAAGGAACAGTTTGAGAAGCGATTCATTCACCATCTTTCACGCGACACATACAAGAAGGGTGAACTAGTGTTAGTACGCAATTCGCAAATCGAAATGAGCCACAATCGCAAGCACAAAGTACGCTACCTTGGACCATACATAGTTTCAATGCAAAGCGAGAATGGCTACTATTGGTTAAAAGAATTGGATGCGACGCCTTACAAGCATAGGATATCAGCCACCCGACTCCTCCCTTACATCAGCAGAGACCACCCATTCATGAAAAAGAACGCACGGGGAGACTATGATCAGCAGTCGGATTGACAGGCAATCTTAGATCTTACAGATTGCTTCAAGCCGGAATCCCACGTTTATAGGATCAGAACGCCCCAAAAGCAGAAAATCAACTCGACGCTATTATTAAACACCCCCTAAAAACTTTTCACAGTACTTCACCACAAACTACACACCAAATGTCGCTGAGGCCTGCTCATCCTCTCATGGCGCGTCCCAAACCAAAGGCCAACAGTTCCAAGCCTGTCGCCTTCTCTAAACCACTTCCTAAGACGCCACCACCAACACCTGCTAATTCTCCAGATGTACCTGCGACGTTAGCTACACCACCCCATGCACTCTCCAACATCAGGAAAAACACTTTTGTCCCAAGTGTCTCCTAGGACAGCCTAGGGCTGATAGGATGGTCAGGTTAGTCAGACCTCCCCGAGGTGCTTGAGACGTCACCCTCCGGTGTAGCTTTGCTTTAGGACAGTCTCAGGACTACCTAGGACATGCCAGGACAGTCCTTAGGACATTCCAGGACAGTCTTTAGGGCATGCTGGAGGCATCCCAGTTATCACTTAGAATTACAATTAAATCTAGTCAGGTTGACCTGGGGTGACTTAGGTTTGGCTTAAAACATTATAAGTCATCCTAGGATTTAATATTTTCATTGTAGGATCTCTTGGGTTTCCTATACCAACACACATGTAATATTTGTGCAGAAATAAATTTTATTCACGTATAATTCTACAATAATCTATGTATAGCTAAATGACTAAATAAGACATAGACAGTGGAAGAGCCTATGTCGCTACCAGATGCCGATTACTCACATATGCAAGGACAGGAAGGGGGTGGAAAGGCAGAGCGAGCATGTTCTCGCAGCTGTAAAGAAAAAAAAGTGATGTTAGTCTTCAGTTTCAAAAAGGGGAAATGGGGACAAACCTGGTTTGGGGGAGTCTATACAGGAACAGGGAAGGAGGACAATGTGTCCTTGTTGCTTTTGTAACCTCGCACGAGTTCAGGTTGCAGGGTAATGGATGTTCATTCGAGAGGCATTAGAGGGAGTCGATGGGCGGGGCGAGTGTGTCGCAACCTAGAAGAAGATAAACAAAATGTTAGTTATCTGATCAAAACGAGGGGGATGGGGAATACCGACCTAAGAACCAAGGCGGGGTCTACGTCCCAGCAGGCGGTGGAACAGCAGGCGGCGTTTGTGTCGTCGCCAGGGTGCGGGAGGCTGGGTCAGGTGTGACAGCAGAGGCTGGACGGGCAAGTCGCAACACCCACAAAAGACCTGTAATTCTGTTCTAAAGGTCAGCAGGCGGTATGGAGCGCTGACGCGGTGGCTTACCTTGCCCCATGTCACTTTTCGTCCGCTCTCCTTCCCTATTCCGTCCTTGTTGTCGTCGCCACGTAGGCTGAGGGTAGTGTGGGGTGGTTTTCTTGCACTGTGGGAGGAAAGGGCAAGGGCGAAGTAGCAGAGGGTGTGGGTGGATGAGTCGACGAGCGGTGCAAGCGTGTCTCCATAGGCTGCAAATAAGAAATAAAAGATAATGTTAGTTTGTACGAATAAATGAAGGAGGGATGGGGTACATACAGGGTTTGCGCATCGAAGCGGTCGAACCAGGCGAAAGGGATCGGATGAGCAGGTGGTGCTCGCCCTGTCGTTGCGATCAGCCTCGCGACAGGTTTTGGGAGCTGCACGGCGGCCAGCGAGGTTGCGGCTTTCGAGCAGCGGCTGCCGCAACGGGCAACGAGGAGGGTGCGGAAGGGATGGGCAAGCCCTGCCAGCGACCCGAAATCCTGTTCTAAGAGGTTAGCATGGCAGTGGAAGCGATGACGTGGCAGCTTACCTTGCCCCGTGTCGCTCCTTGTCCCCTCTACCTCTCCATTCCCTCCTCGTTGTAGTCGCAACGTAGACCACCAGTCGTTTGCGAGGTGCTTCTTATATGGCAGGGGGAAAGGGCGAGGGCGAGTGCGGCAGCAGTTAAGGGGTGCCGGAATGAACGGCAGGGAGCGGAGGAGGCGGTGAGGGGAGTGGGTACCCGTTGAGAGGCGGTGAGAAGGACACCGGGCCCATCCCGTACGATGGAAGGGCACGGAGGCCCAGGGGGAAGGTGGTGGTTTGAGGGGAGGAACGAAGTTGAACTTTGCTGCATCAAAGTTCAACATGTCATGTGATCGATGAAGTCAGCTGACAGATCACGATCACCAAGCATCGCGTCGCGTTCGCGTCGTGCTTGTTGACCACCCCATCCTGCGAAATCAGTTTCAAAAAACTGATTTCTGAGGACGTTCTCACCTTGCCAGCCCTGTCCCAGCAGCCTCGCAGTGCGACTGGAGCCGACCGCGCCTTTATCCACCATCAACGTCGTGACATGTCACGCGTTGACTCTTCTCTCTTGCCACCACCTCCACCTCTCACCACACCTTCCTGCCCTTCATCCATCGCCGCCCACGTCACCATGGTCGGGCGGCTCCCGCGGCTCCTGCAGCTCCCACCCATCCGACCGACGCGAACCCCTGACCGACGACCATGATAACAAGCGCAGCAATGCGAATCGGCGCCAGCGCGTACCACAGCTCGCGTAGGGGCGAGGAAACAGCGACACGAGGTCTGGGAACAGCAACAAGGGGCGAGGAAACGCAGCAGGTAAGCCCACCCACCGAATGTCCCCACCCCCCATTCACATTCCACCAACAGGCCACCCCCTGCTGCCTATACCACCACGTCGATGAACAACAGGTAGCGGGCTTCCTACCCCGCCCGTTTCGCGCCCAACGACATCCGTCTGGACGCCACGCCCGCGGCCCCCTCGTTTTGTTCCCCACCATCCCCCACCGTTCATCTCTCGACACCCACCACCACCGTTTCACCACCTCCTTCACCCTCCAACTCTGCCTCCGACGCCTTGGACGCAGCCCACTGCCTACGTCATGCCACCACGATAGCAGGTCGCCGGCTGCTCCCCCGCCGTTTAGCCCTCTGACCGACCCAAACAGCTCACGAAGACCACCGCGACGAGGACGGTATCAGCGCGAACTGGTGCCGATATGCATGCCACGTCAGGCGATCGGGACAAGGGAAACGGCAGCGTGGCGGGGGAGAAACGTCACCAGGAGGCGGGGAAAGCTGCAGCAGGCGAGTACACCGCCCACATCTCCCCACCTCCACTTTGCTAACCCAGCGACAGGCCCCGCTGTCCCTCGTTCCTGCAACGTCAACGTCGAGGGTTAACGAGCAGCTGAACCCATCGCTTCGTTACAGCAAGGACGCGGGTGGTGCATCCCCGTCACCGCTCTGTCCATGAGATTACGCCGCAACCGCCCAGCTACCCGCGCCCTCGCCGAAACCGAGCGGCGCTGCATCGCGAGACGACGGGCTAGGGCCACTGCTGCCCGTTCTCGTCAACGTGGCAGGAATTAGCAGCGCGAGCCGTCCACGCCGTCTCGCCTGCCACCATGCTGCCAGGAGCCTGCGACCACCCCTCGCCGCCCTCCTAGCCTCGTACGGCGACCATGTAGTCGTCGATGCCCGCTGATGCCCGTTATTTCACGGGGTAGGTCCCTCCCCCTGCCACATCCCTGTGACACACCGAGGGGGGAACTCCAGCCACGCCGACTCGCGATCGCCAGGACAAACCCCACCGATTCAGTCGTTTTGCGGACCGGCCCCCCTGCGACGTCGCAACGAACCGCTTGGCTTTCGAGACGAGCCGCGGGTGGGGTGGTGGGGTGGGGGTTCGCGGGCGGGAATGTCGAGGTCGCTGTCACTTCACGGACAGCGGTCTCGACTATTTCTAGTCGTCGTCGCCGTCGTTCGTGGAATGGTGTGATGTGGCGTGAGCATCGGATCGCAGGAAGGGGAATGGAGGAAGGAGGGGCTGCAGATGGGAGTCAAGGGGGAGGGGGAAGGTGCAGGCATCAAATGACCACGACGATGCGGACGGTCTCAACGCAAACAGGTGCTCCTATGTCTTTGCGCTGCAGAGACTGCACCTGCTCCTACCCCCCTCTTCCGTCGTGTAACCTAATAAGTAGTGTAACCTAATAAGTAGTCATTATATACGGTAAACTAGCTACAGTAGCAATGTCATTCAATGGTAATAGTGTTTTGTACCTTACCAACTGAACAAAATCTTAACAGAGGCATTTTTAAAATTTCCTCTGTTAATGAAAGCTTCACTTGTAATGCCTAATAAGTGGTGGGTTTGAGCTTGGTGCCTGACAGTGACTTAGGCTACCCTTGGATGCCCTGGAATTGATATTGACAGACATAAATATCTGCGGAGGCCTAGACCCGCCCAGGAATTGTATAAGGGACTCATGGGAATGCCTGTGAATGTCCTGAGGTTGTCCTCGACACCCCAAGTTGCCCTAAGACACCCTAAGACACTACAGGAGCTCCCAGTTGTGACCAAATTTACTTGGGACAACTTGGGGCAAAAGTCTTTTTCCTGATGAAAGGGCCACATGGGCAAGTCGAACATCAATGGGAACACCCGCTATGGGTTCCAACACCAAAAGCAACTATACGACGACAGGCACCACGTCCCTTTGCGGACTTCCTTGCACTCTCACCGACTCGTAGTCTTGGCTTCTCTATTACTGAAGGACGCAAGAGGTTCCCTGACTATCAACCACCAGTATACGAACATGCTATGACCTTTGATGGCCCCTACAAGGAGATCCATCCGACATTCTTCAGCGACATGGAGTTCAAAAGGATTTGGCCATCTGCGCCATTGGTTTTAGGACCTGAAGATGCAATCATCGTACAGGAGACAGCCTTTCGTGGCGTACGCTGGCGCCTTAACATAGAACGACACGCGCTCACGACACCCATCTATCGTGGAACTGTAATCGCGGTCAGCCAACAAGATGAACCTGCAATCAAGTACATCGCAACGCTCAGCCGCAAAATCAGTCCTGACCATTCTCTCATCCAAGTCAATGCATTCGTCAACCCCCAGCAACTCTTACAAGCAAACAACGACGATTGGCCTTGTCTTCTTCTGTCTGTACCCACCCAATACTGTAAGGTACCACTTGCCCCGGAATTGGAACGATATTATGATCTAGGCTTCACCCACACGGCCATCGAAGGGTTAAGGAGGTTAGTCCATTGGTTTGTACATTGCTCGACGTCATCCGACTCAACGACATTTCCAATTGCGCACATGGTCTAAAACTAGTCCATATTCGACAGCATTTGCATTGCGGCGATCTCACAATTTAGGCGGAGGAAGAATACATCACGAGAATTAGGCAGACTGTACAATATTGTAAATACAAACCTTTGCGTAACCCGGACAGAGTCTGAAGGAATTCAGGAAGCACTGGAAAGACGGAGCGAAAATGTCATACCGAATCAAAGAATGCAGGTCCGCTTAATTAAGGTTTCCTGGGAACCATCAGGCACTAGCAACCGCCAATCCGACATAGCCGATCACCGTGATCCCTGTAGTAAACAAGCAACAACACTGTCAAGAAAGTCGTGTTCGACAAGGCTCGACTTTCCTCCCATTTCTTTCCCCCCCCCATTGCGCTTCACTTTCACTTCAATGAAGCTCACCACACATTTTCACGAACTCGGACGGAAGCTCTGGTTACCAGCAATTACCGAGCAGGAGGATCAATCTGATGGCTCTCTTACCTTGGCCTCTGGAAGGTCAACGACATCGCTGGCGTAACTATTTTTAATATCCTGACTTCACCACATTGATCGCAAGTCATTTAGAGGATCCCTGGAGGAGCCCCTGCTTGACCTCGTAGCGCTGGCTGAGACCGACGGTAGAACACGATTCCCCCCCTTTATTCGCCCCGCCTATGAAACGCTGCCCACATATGGAGGGAAGTTCCAGGCTATCCGGCCAAAACCCTTCTCCTCGAAGGAGTTCCACGAATTTTGGACTGCAAAACCTTTAATATTCGAGAAGTTGGACACTGTCATCACTATGGAAGACACCTATCCGGGATTGCGGTACCGTGTGACTGTAAAGGCTGACTTTGACTGGATCGTCGTACGAACAGGGCAAAAGATAGTCATTAGCGACATGGACGACCCCTGCGTCAAGTACTTTGCAACTGTTCGCCGAGGTCTGACGAAGTCGCTCTCAATTGTCCAGCTCAATGCCTATGACAGTAACGGCCACCTAATCCACCCAGACAACGAAGATTGGCCTGCTCTCGCCCTCACCATTCCAACATATACGTGTCGTGTACGCCTTCCGACCCCACTGCTTCAACACTATGCCCATCACCTCAAACGCAGTGGGCTCGAGCTCCTTCAAAACAGGACGATGGAACAATTGGAGCGGTTCGAGGGATTCATCAAAAGGGCACCGTAGTCTGACAGCTGTCGTGATGTATTTAGAGTCGGAATGATATCGGTCGGTCGCGGATACGAGTGGAATGTGAGCTTGAAGCCTTAGGAAGTCCATACATGCAACCGGGGTCGGTTGGTATCAGTTCCCCGCGGATGTCAGGCTTGAACTTTGTTTTGACATAAAGTTCATTCAAGCTCACATATTCGATTATCGATTTATTGGAAAGATAGTAGCACTAAGGAAAACCGCTCTGGAAACCAAAATGTGATTCACCGACTGTTCGGTTCCATTTTGCCAAGTCACAAACACACACCCACACACCTACCTTGCTGATTAATCCATTACGAACCACCCCAGCTATTTTTAGAGCCAGCGCTTACTCGTTCGTTAGCGCTTAGCAGTTTGCGACACTAAATATAGCTCAAAACGCTTATTCAAGCAAGGAGACCTTGGCATTTGCTCCAATTAGACTCTAAAAATAGTCCAGCGCTTACTGATACTTGCCAAATTCTTACCAATCCACTCCAAAGCGCTTACCGATCTGCCCAAAAAGCTTACCAATCATCCCACTTCACTTATAAATCAAGCTCAGCGCTTACTGATTCTGTTACAAATGGCTTACTAAGTAGGAGAATGAGCTTAGTCAGTAGGTAGAAGTAGTTACATAATCTAGTTAGCAGTAGAGTATAAAAGGGGGCAGCCAAAAACTTGAAGATGGACAATTATCTCAACTTCCAGAACTTACACCAGTCTTCACCACTTCAAGTTTCAGGTTTGACCTCTTGTTCCTTGCTTGTACAGTTACTTGCAATACAAGATTATTACAGCTTCGACATCGACTTCAGTATTCGCCAGCCAGTTATTCAAGAAAGCTCATACTGTTGAGCTTAGCTATTCCAACGATTGGAATAGATATTCAGTGCGTCATCAGTTATTCTCCGTCTTACTAACCTTGTCTTTTAGGAATCGCTTGACCAACGTTGAGCCCCATACTACTGACAACTTTAGCCCCATTTTCTTCTAGGTACATCGCATCAAACAGCCCGCAAGTCACTTCAAACTCAAGATCGCCAGCACCGAACTTCAGTAGCTTCACATTATCCACCGTAGTCCACAAATAGTATTAGACACATCATCTTCTACTACCCATTCATCTCTTCAAATCAATTTTGGTTCTTTAGTTTTAAAGCCCGAATTGATAGTGCTAGTCTTGGTTGTTGAATCCATCGCACAAATTGGAATAGGCCAAAGCGTAACCTTTCGCCGAAACCCAAGTGAAGAATAATTTCACGTTGACAACGCAGTGGGGGTGGAACTACCTTCCCCCGTTGGGGTTGCCCCCGCGGTTACCGCCATTTCACAGTGTACCCCAGACAAGAACTGGATTTGCCCCAGGCCGCACCAGCAAGACGCTAATGATGGGCCCCCCCGATTCCGAAGAGTGGGGAGCCCACCACGTTTCAACCAACACCCGCAGGCTCAGGTCGAAATGCAAAGGCGAGAGGGTTCGCCTTTAGCCAGTTGTATAGCTGCCAGATACGCCGAGGCGCATCCAAGACCCCTACGATTTTCTTCGGGTGCCGGGGGCAGCCGTTAAAGATGTGCTCGCGGGTTTCTTGAGGGAATCCACACGGGCAGGCGGCTGAATCAGCCAGGTTGAACCGATGAAGGTATTCACCAATGGGTGCGTGTCCAGTTATGCACCGGGCAGCACGTGCGAAGAGCTGGGGGCTCTGTCCTTGCGCAATTTCAAGCCAAGACCCGCTATGCGTGGCATGTTTTGGCTTGAGGGGCGTACCGTCGTAGCCCAGGAGGTCGTAAAAACAAGCACCCCTATCGTTGGCACGGAACTGGTGCACCTGTAGCAGCCATACTCATGTATGAAACACTGTGTTTAGACAGTGGGGGCTCATACATCCACGCTGTGTTTTTGCAGCGCTGTGTTTTGGCAGTCCCATGTATTATGCTACTGTAGGGTGGTTGGGTGTGCTGCGGGTGAGGATATGGGTATGCTAGGGCGGCGGGGGGTTGTAAATAAATGTAAACAATACCCCCCATGACGTCGGGCACTGTATAATGGGTGCTGCTCATTGTTGGGGCGCTTTTGGGCGGCTTTAGGTGCGGGAATAAATCATTTTAGCCATCAAAATCATGTATTTTGCTGCTGCTCGTCGTTGGGGGCGGTTTTCGGGGCGGAAAAAGCGCCAGGGGGTATATTTGTTGGTACCTACATCCCATCTGGGATGTCGGCCACCCCGTTGGGGGAGCGGGATGGGCTGTAGAAGAAAAATGACCCCTCCCAGATGTCCCGCCGGGGTCCTAGTGCCATTTCCGGAAGCGTCGCGCCTTTTCGGCTATTTTTGGACGTGTGATAAAAATAGATTTGCTCAGTTTACCTGCAATATTGCCCTCGTTTCTTCCGTCCCCTCACTTCTCAATGCATATTCGTAATGTACTCGTAAATACAAACCTACTGATATAATTTTTATTTTGAAATGTGCGCAGGAAGGGGTCAAACAATGAATGAGAATGTGGAATACGAGCTAAAAATAGATCAATGGAGTCACCGCCATTCGTGCCAACTGTGGGTATCAGCTCATCGAACATCCAATGTATGGGTCAAAGATATATATTATATAAATTTTAACTATGTACATGTCAGCCTATGACGCTCGTACAAGACATGAAATAGGTTAGTTGACCAGAAGTCAGTTTATATTATATAGCTTAGTTGACCATGGTCAACTTACCTGTTGGTTAATTGACCACAAGCTGAATTGACCATTAAACTAGCCAAAGTGTAATATTAGTAGTGGAATTTCAACAAAGGGTTAGTCAATTGAGCTGTTGGTCAATTGACCATGTAGGTAAACTGACCAACATCCATTGATAGGCCTACAATACTGTTCTTCTAGATATTTATTTGTTTGGAAATTGATGCCATCAATTTAAATCACATGACTTTGAATTTGCCTCTATTTACATGCTTGTTGCACATTTATGTAATTTTATGGCCTCAAATACAAACGAATACAAATATAAGAGCTCACAGCCACTGTATGCACTCCATAAATAGCAACAAAGATGACACTTCCCAATATGGCAGTGTTTTGTCAGCTGCTAAGTTTGGACTTAATGGTATGTTGTGTTAAGTGTTTTATTTAATAATTAATACTAAAATGCATATATCTCAATGAGGAAGGTATTTAGTCTTGTGATTTAAATTGTAATAATAGCTAAAAATAGATTACGTTCTTTTGAGACCTTCTTTCCTTTTTGGGAAATTTTCCCATCTGCCAAATTTCTTCACCGCCGGCTTTTTTTCAGTTTTTCCTGTTTTTCTCTGTGGGAAAAAATGCTAAGAACAAAATTTTTATGGATACAGGGTCAGAAAACATTCCCGCAGGTTTTTTATCAGTAGCACAGCCACATTCACATGCATCTGAAAATTGCTTGGTCAATTTACCAAAGTGAAGTTGAATATTGGTCAATTGACCATGGTCAACTAAGCTATATAATATAAACTCACCCTTGGTCAATTCACCTAATTTCATGTCTCATACGAACTGTAACTTGTGTACATGTAAAGGTCTGATGTAAGTAAAAGGATACACGTTCGAGATGCCATCCCGAACGCGAACCTTCGGGTTGAGAGCCCACCTTCCTCGCACCACGGCTGCCGCTGTACGCCCTTGTTTCTCCCTCGTCCGTAAAGCCTCCCAGCTGATAACAAAACGAATGCGAACAAAGTCGCATTCGTTCGGTTAGCGTCCATTTGCGATCGCGTTGGTCCTTCCAATTTGTGGTGCATACTCGTTGGGCCGTCGTAAGCGGGGCGAGCGGAGACTGGGTTGACGAAGTGGCGACATGCTGGCGGTGCACAAGGCTGAGATACAGGCGATACGAGGAGGCCCAGCGATAGCAGAGAACCGCCATTCGTCACGAGGACGGGGTAGTGGCGGTTCGAGAGGTGGGCGAAGGAGCAGCATGTCCGTCCATTGCTGCTCCTTCTCGCTGCAGGGGGTCCAAAACCTACATATTGCAGTGGGAATGAGCGGGGGTAAGGGGAGGAAGACATCCGAGAGGAGTCGAATGCGACTCCTCTCGTGGCGTACCGGGCGGGTCTCCCTCTCCAGGGTCTCCCCTCGCGATCCCTCATCCGTTTCCTACTTGAATCTGCTCGAACATCTGCCGACAGCCCTCGGCAGCAGGGGTGGGTGTCGCAACGAATGACACGACAATGTTCGTGTACGGGGTGACTGTAGTAGTAATAAATATAAGTAATATATCGAAAAAAAAAAGTAAGACTAACTTACAAAACGATTTCCCGGGCGTTGAGAGACGGAGAGGCAGCAGCGGTCGTGCTGCTGCTCCTCCTGCAGGTCGCAGTGACGAGGAATGCGAGGAAGGCGGAGCGGAAGCCGATGAGTGGTGGATCCGTCACAAGCGCGAGGACGGGGTGGGGGGATTCGAAGCAACGACATTCGTTACCTCCACGAAGCATTCATGACGTAGAAGCAGCAGCGGTCGTGCTGCTGCTCCCTCTGCAGGTCGCGGGTTTTTCGTTTCAGCGAGAGGTGAGGGTGGACTTGAGAGGGGTGGTGTGGGAGGTTGGCAAGCAGTGCCCGGCCCCAGAACTGACGTACCGCGAGGTTAATGGGAGGCGACATGCGAAGCAGAAAGAAGAATGAGACGAGTCGAAATACGACTCGTCTCGCGACGTACCAGGCGGGTCGCTCTCTCCAGGGTCCCCTCTCGTCCTTGTCACCTATCGCCCGTCCCCACCCGTCACCCTAATCTGTTGGAACGTCGGCCCACAGCCCTCGAGATGAGGGGGGGCTCGCGACGCGTGGCACGATGGCGTTCCTGCAACGAATACCCGTATTCAGCAATATATCAGGTAAATAACATAAGAAAAACTCACAAAATGATTTCTTGAGGATTTGATGGGCGGAATAGGCCTTGAGTGAGGATGGGAAGGTCGGTGGTGGGGGTGATAACGACGATCGCGTATTGGCGCGGTCGTGTGGAGTCTGTGGACGGTTGAGTGTGAAGGTATGGCGAGAAGCAGCGAGTCGAGTGCAACGGAGACGGAGGCTTGGAGAGAGAGGTGAGAAAGGTGAGGCCGTTGAGGCTGGGAGAGAGAGGTGGCGAGTGGTGGTAGCGGTGAGAAAGCAGAGCTCAACGTCGTTGATGTTGATCTCTGCTTTCGGCAAGGCATCCGATTGGTTGATGAAGTCGGGCCGGGAAGATTCCGACCCGTCATCAACGTTTCGAACACCCCGCGCAGCCATCGCAATGAGCTCCTTGAGTCTAACTAACGTTGGTAAGGGTCTTGTAGGTAGTCAGAAAAAAAATAACGAGAAATTAGATAAAAAATAAAACATACCAATAGTCAAACTAACCGCATATCAACTGTTTGAATAAGACGAGCAGTTTCTTTAGTCTTTCGTGCTTAAAAGTTGTAAAGATGAGGTTTGGAAAGCTCAAAATGTAATATAGCCTTGTAAAGTATCTAGAAAGCTTGAAAATATTAAACATTATCTTAACCAGTCATTTTTTTGAAACTAACAATAGCTTATGCGACAGAATAGCATTCGTTCGTACCCAGTGTTGGACGAAAATCACCACACTCAGAGCTCGAAGGTTCGTAACGTACTATGGAGGGGTCAGATTGGACGTCGGACATACAGAACTACATTTGTCATTTAATTTAAAACATATTCCGACGTTAATATCTAGATGCTGGGCTCGTGTTGCTGTCGTCCGAGATGTTCTCGACGATGAGCAGCCTCGACGGATTGCCCGGTCCGTTCGATGCAGCCAATCACATCGATTGCCGAGGACGCCGGGCACAAGATCAACCGCCATCAAGGCTCGTTGATCTTGTCTTCCACCACCACCACGAACCCTCCCCTTCCGCCCTACTGGTCCTTTCCGCCCCTCAAGCCCTCAAGAACACGAGAACACTTTTGTAAGTGTTTTGTGCGTCGTTTAATTGTTTTATGACTTACTTTTTCAATGTCACTAGGTATTCTATGACACGAACTGTGTTGTGTCGTGCGTCGCGAGCCCCCCTTCACGTCGAAGGCCGTGGGCCGACGCTCCAGCGAATTCGGGTGGGAAATGGGGGAAGGACAACGAGGGGAGACCCTGGAGAGGGAGACCCGCCCGGTACGTCGCGAGACGAGTCAAATACAACTCATCTCACTTGTTTTCCTCCCCTCCTCCTCCCTCCGCTCATTTCCACTGCAGCAGGCTTTCTACGAGCTCTGCTGCAGCCTGCGCCGAGACAGAACCCGCCTGCATCACTTCGCCCCCATCCCACCTTCGAATTTTGGCCCCACAAACCACACGCGACCAGCAGGAGCAGCAGCACCACGACCGCTGCTGCTGCTCCTTTCGACACGAATGTTTGGGGGAGTCGAAGGCCTCAGCAATGCGGAGGCTGCCTGCTGCTTTGCTCAGGTGACGAGGGCGGCGTGGCCAGAGGAGACAACGAATACTTCGTTGTCTGCTCACTCCCACCTCCCGAACGGCCCGTCCCTTCCTCCCTTCTCGAACGACCCCTCCCTCTTCCTCCCGCTCGTAACCGACATCCTCAGTCGTTTGCTACCCCTCCGCGAATCACTGGCGACCAGCAGGAAGAGCAGCAGCACGACCGCTGCTGCTCGCGCGAATGCTTGGGGCGGGAACTATTTCACCTGCCAGCCCCACCGCAACGAACTCCCCACCTGGTCCACCGACCCACCCCATTCCCTTCGCGATGTCTATCGCCGCAACTACACCAGCATCTCGATCATCTCCGCCCCATCCGCATCCAACCGCTTTCAAGCCCGCCGCGGCGCGTGTACCACGTCATCGGCTACGACGACGACTACCGAGACGAAGGGTGAACCGAAACGCGACACCTAGGGGCAACGCGACCGCGACAGCATTCGCCCTAGTTCGCAGCCCACCCTCGAACTCAAACCGTCGTCGCCTTGCCCTCAGCCTGGGCACGAACATCTCCCTGACCCGTACTCCACGTCGTGTGGATCGCGGTGCAGAGAAGATGTAACCCTGGATGGGTGGTAAGTGGGGTTCGGACAGCATCCCCCTTGGATATCCGCCAGCCTGCAGTCTCCGCCCCCGCACATTAGTAGCCGACAGGCGAATGGGAGGGCACGAAGGAAGAAAAGGGACAGGAAAGGTGGTATAGGCGAGGTATTTTGTAGGGCAGGCAATAGTGCTGCCGGTAAAATACTTTGATTGTAGGTAATTCTAATGTAGTAGTATAGTTCCTAATATAATTTGATAATTTCTATCTAATTGGCCATCTAAGAGAGTCTCGAGAGCATAACGAAGCCTTCAAAACGGTAAAAACAGTAGGCGTTTTTAAGAAATCTATTTTTAGCACACGTTCCACATTATCTTTCGTAGTTTAAGCCCTTCCTGTTCACATTTTTCCATGAAATTTATATCATTAGGTTTGTATTTACAAGAAGTTTTCGAATATACATTGAGAAGTGAGGGGACGAGAAAAACGAGGGAAATATCGCAGGTAAACTGAGCAAATCTATTTTTATCGTGCGTCCAAAAATAGCCGAAAAGGCGCGACGCTTCCGAAAATGGCACTAGGACCCCGGCGGGACATCTGGGAGGGGTCATTTTTCTTCTACAGCCCATCCCGCTCCCCCAACGGGGTGACCGACATCCCAGATGGGATGTAGGTACCAACAAATATACCCCCTGGCGCTTTTTCCGCCCCGAAAACCGCCCCCAACGACGAGCAGCAGCAAAATACATGATTTTGATGGCTAAAATGATTTATTCCCGCGCCTAAAGCCGCCCAAAAGCGCCCCAACAATGAGCAGCACCCATTATACAGTGCCCGACGTCATGGGGGGTATTGTTTACATTTATTTACAACCCCCCGCCGCCCTAGCATACCCATATCCTCACCCGCAGCACACCCAACCACCCTACAGTAGCATAATACATGGGGACTGCCAAAACACAGCGCTGCAAAAACACAGCGTGGATGTATGAGCCCCCACTGTCTAAACACAGTGTTTCATACATAAATCTAGCTGATATGGCTGACTGGTGAGTCCAGGTATCCGTCCGAAGTTTGTCGGCAAGAGACCTCATCCGATCAATGGAATTCTTGGGTCTGATCCCAAGAGGAATGCGCAATTCCCTTGCATAGTCGTGCGCTTGCTTGTGTATGCCCCACTTCAAACGAGAAGGGACATACACGAATAATAATTGCCGCTCAGGGTCCTCCTCAAACCACGGCATCAAAGATTTACAGACCGCGAGCGAATGCGCTTGGCCTGAATGAATAGAAGGATCACGCAGCAGAATTGGAAATGGGACGAGGCCGGCAAGGGCCTCAGCCGCCGCGTTTGGAGTAGTGCGGAATGCACCAGTGATCCATAAAGCAGCCTTACGCTGCATAGAGTTAAGGATTTTAAGGACACCTTTGTTACGAGCGCCTTTAAAATACCACATGGAATACCCATATGTGACAATAGGAATCACACACGAGCGATACAGAAGGCGCTTGTCTAATGGTTGCAAACCCCTGGTAGAGGACCCAAGCATTTTCATCGCCTTAAGCGAGGAGATTGCTTTGGTGGAGTAATATCTCACATGCTCATGGAAAGTGAGCTTGCGATCAAAGTAAAAGCCCAAGTAGCGCCAGAACGGCTTGGGTTTCAGAGGGGTATTACCGGTGTAGGGCGCGTAGCCCAAATCGATGGAGGGGTTCTCGTCCGAGCACAATCAATCGAAGTGAAAGAGCTCCGTCTTGTCGTGCTCGAGAACGAGTGCGAATTTCTTGAATAAATCAAATATGACTTCGTATGCATTGGTAAGTGCATTGCAATTACGGATGAGGGATTTGGACTGGAATATTAACGTTGCATCGTCCACATATGAGAGAAGAAACACGCCTATTGCGAAGAAATGTTTTTCGAATAGGCGCATAATGGGGGCTAAGTAGAGAGCAGAGAGGACAGGGGACAAGGCAGAGCCCTGGCCTACCCCAACGTCCGCGCTCCGTGAACCCGAGGTAAAGGAGTTCCACGAATATTTTGTGGAGCGTCCAACAAGGTAGGAAGAGAAGAACCGGACTACATTGTCCGGAAACCCTAACTTCCGCAAAATGGCCACGAGAACCTCGTGGTTAAGGGAGGGAAAGAACTGAGTGAGGTCAAAAGCGACGACACTAGTCTTGAGTCCCTTGGCCCACCCTGCGCGCACCATGTGCACCAGGATGAGGCCAGCATCCTCGGTGGAGCGCTGTCGTACCCCACCAATTTGATTTGGATGAAATACATCAACGGCGACGCCGTCAAACTGTATGCGATTCGAGAGCATTTTCTCGATAAGTTTTCCAATAGTATTCAATAATACTATGGGCCTAAACGCTTTAGGGGCAGAATAGGAAGGCTTTCCCGGTTTTGGTATGATAACCGACTGCGATTCCATAAAGTGAGAAGGCCAGTGGCCCACCGAGAGGCAGCCATTGGCAATCGAGAGGAAGAAGTCGACAATGTCGTCTTCCTTACAGATAGTCTTCAAGTGCCTCCACCCGACATGGTCGGGTCCAGGGCTTGAGGTGTTCGAGCAGGACTTGAGGGCGTCTCGAAGTTCCAGTCGAGAGAACGGCTGCCAAGACCTAGTAGGAAGGTCTGGCAGTTTGTCGAGGGGAGAGAGGTCGAACGGCCTGTCCGACGCTGCATTATAAGTGCCATGAAGCGCATCCCAGAGGTCGTCCATGTCGTGACACGGATTCCCCTTATATTGGATTGCTTCATAGGGTGGGAGCTTGCGCGGTTGGATCCAAGCATGAGATCCCAAGCGCGCTTGTTTTCGCTTGCAATTTCTCCAATACGATGATCGAAGAAGGTTTGCTTCGCCTGTTTGCAGGCTTTGCGAAAGGTTTTCCAGTTCTCAGGGGATCTCTCCTCCCGGTAACTGGCCAGAGCTTCACTGCACGAATCGGACCACCACCGCTTCGAGCGTTTAGTGACTTTGACCTCTCTGGAGCACTTATCCCATGCTGCAGAGAACACCCGCGCGACAGCCGAAGCCGTCTCGTTGATGCCGTCAACGGAATCGAGTTCCGCCGGCACATCTAATTGCCGGATCAAACTCATGATGTGGAAGGCGAAGGCCTGTTGGTCTTCGATGTCCGATTTGATCAACCGGCGACTCTCAATGGGAATCGCTGATGGAACCAAGACAAGGGATGAGATCGGATAGTGATCTGCATCCCCGATGAGATCCTCTCTGCGTGTGACGTCTGAGGAGATCGTCCGGTCCAGAGGGACAAAGACTAGGTCTATGACTGTGGGTCTATAGCCCTCGATGCGCGGAACATGAGTCGGACCCGGGTTCACAAATAATGCAAGCCCTAAGCCCAACTCCGCCGCCGAGTCAAGGAGAGACGAGGCATGGCCTGGGTGCCCTTGAGCATCTGGGTCCCACTCCCTCGAATGTGAATTGAAATCCCCTCCCATGTAAATAAAGGGGGGAAGGCTCTCGATGTGCTTCTCAATATAGTTGATAGCGGTGTGTTGATCGTCTGAATAGACGTTCATGAGGTGGACAGCTCCCTCCGTAGCGAAGAGGCTGAGTACTAGTATGTCACGATGATCAATGATATCGCGTCGCATAGATGGTCTGTACTTCGCCAGTCTGTGAGACACATAGGCCATCACACGCGGACGAGTACTGGAATTGCTTACATCAGCACGACTGGATTTGTGCTGACTAAGCTGGGAAGTGGCTGGAACCCGTACCATGGGCAACCATTCTGGATGGAGTGGCGCACCTACGACGTCCTCTCCCTCTGGATTAGAGGTAGAGGGGGCTTGTCTTATGATCTTTTTTTTTTTTTTTTTTTTTTTTTTTTTTTAAATCAGCAATTTATATACCGGTGCGCGATAGCAGTCCGGTTGAAAGAATACAAACGATTGTAACTAAAGTGTCCGTTTGAAACCCTACTAGACAACCCGTTCGAGATCTCGCCCTTCTCCCTCAGCCCGCTCGAACGACTCCATCGAATGAATAACCGCGTCGGAAAAGCGGGGATCGTAACGTGATTCCGAGCCAGCAGTGAATGCGCCGACTCGCCTTGACGATATTGACCACCAGTACTAAGCCAGTGGTTCGGTATGTGATGCCGCGAATAATATGCTTAGCAACAAAAGGGAAATCAATCCAGCCGTCGCCCCCCGGGCGCCTCTCCCTGCTAATCTCGTAGCCCCCAAGTTGTCCAACGGAGGCCTGAATCCCCCGAGAACGCCAAAGCTCGGCACACGAGTACAGGTCCACACCAGATGGAACCGGCCACCTCGGTGAGCTGGACGCGGTGAGATGGAACTACCACCCCCTTTGGGATTGCTCCCGCCGTAGCCGCCTTTTCACAGTGTACCCCGGACGAGAACTGGGTTTGCCCAGAGGACAACGGCCGGAAAAGAATCTGGTGCCAGGAGTACTCTTTCGCAAGGCCCTACATCCGCACTACAGCAGGAGGCTAGGAATTCCGCCCGCGGATCGACAGGACGACGTTCTCCAACGCCCACTCAGATCCTACCCCAACCCTCAACCCCCTCGGTTGCCCCCTCCGCTTCGGATGTGGTGATGCAGGGAGGCGAGGACACCTCAGTCGCTGAGGAGCCTCCTGCTCCGCAGCACCCTCTGTTTACACCGCTGGGAGACGCCAATACTCTGAAGCTTACCTTTGGAGATGATTGGGATTGGGACGGAACCGCTGTCTGGTCAGCGATGGACCAACTCGCCGATTGGATCAACTATAAGACATCCAACGACACTCCTGATGCCCTACTCGTAGTGTTTACAAGTTCTTACGTAGTAAAAGAACTTGTTTTCTGGCCTGCGAAGCAGGCATCAATGCTCCTAAGGTGAACGATGGAAATTCTCTCACTGCCATAGTGACCCTGCACAGTTTCTGTATCTTAGCCATTACTGGGCCGATTTCTATGATTTTGGT
This sequence comes from Galerina sulciceps, assembly GCA_023014345.1. Lineage (NCBI taxonomy): Eukaryota > Fungi > Basidiomycota > Agaricomycetes > Agaricales > Galerinaceae > Galerina > Galerina sulciceps. Next base: position 2,356,992 of record JAEDXJ010000001.1, read on the forward strand.
ATCAAAAAATTCGTAAAAATCAGGGCCTTCCTGGTCACGTGACCAGGCCAATTTGGTACCGTTAGAAAGCCCTGATTTTTCTCGATTTTTCAAGCCTCTGATCATCCGAATTGGTTCAGAATTGAGCGGACTATGATTTATTTACTGTATTTATTTTTTAAAAGGTCGCAGCAAAGTAAGAACTTGTTTTTGCCATGCGCAGCAATGGCCTCTGGCCAAGTTTGAAGTCCGGTTACGAGACTGGAAAAAGACCGTAACCGAACCGGACTTTGACTGATCAAGACCGGAAAATTCGAAGACCGATAGAGACCGTGACCGCGGTCCGGTCTTCGGTCCACCAGGATTTGAAAATATTCAAGACCGAAGAAAACCGGTCTTGACCGGTCTAAACTGGTCTTTTCAGCTACGTATATACGGTCGTCCATTGCCAGGTAATTTTTAAATTTATCTAATATATTTATTTAAAGATATATTTACAAGAAATCGGATGCAAGTTAGGCCACGTTTGTGGTTCTCGGCAAGTTCCAGAAACACATCAACGACACCAAACGCCATTGATTATGTTCGTCAACCACCACCGTCATGCCAGCGACCGACCACGACCAACGGCGCAGAGGATCCATGACCAGGTATGTGGCCACGTCACCCTGCTCGGCTTAGCTGACCTCTTGAGCCCTCACAGAAAGTAATAGGATAGGCACGGTCTCTGCGCTACGTCACAAACTGCAGGCTCACGAACCACCACCAGTGACGATGACTAGGGGCAATTACGACCTGGCGCCTGTGTCGATCGCGAGGGCAGTACCACCACCACCACCCCTCCACCTGTGCCAATCGCGAGCATGGCAGCATCTGTATGCTGCCTGCCTCGCTTGAGATGGTGGTCCATCTGCGTCGATTGCAAGCACGGCAGCACCTGCACTACCTGTACCACCACCAGCATCGATTGCAAGGGCGGTGCCTCCACCCACGTCAATCGCGAGCATGACGGCACCTGCACCACCATTGATTGCAAGGGCGGTAACTCCCTCCACCCATGTCAATTGCGAGTACAGCGGCACCTGCACCACCACCTGCACCATCTGCGTCGATTGCAAGCACGTTGGCATTATGCACTTGCGTCTACCACCTGCATCGAATGCAAGGGCGATCCCTCCACCCACGTCAATTGCGAGCACACCAGCACCTGCAGCACCACCATTTGCATCGATTGCGAGGGCGGTACCATCACCATCACTCGCACGCTACCCGCGTTAATCGCAGGGCGGCAGTACCAGTCTCCCCCGCACCTCCACGATCCTCCCACTGTTGTTTGATCAACCTATGCTGCTCTGTTCCCATCGTCGTTACTACATCATTTGTATGTAGCTTACATAGAAAATAGAACTCTTTTTGAGCCTTACTTATACTACTAGTATAACTTATAGCTACAAGACCGGTCTTGGACTGGTTACAGACCAGTCTCAACCGTAACCAGTTCAGACCGGTCTTGTAACTGCAAAAAACCGCATAAGACCGCCCTGGACCGATTTACCTCGGTTCGGTCCGGTTTTTAAGAGGTTTTGAAATTTGCAGGACCGGTCCCGGTCCCGGTTAAAGGCCCTTGGGGTCAAAAAACCGGACCGGACCGGACTTCTAAACACTACCTACTCGAGACTGGTGGCTACCATTTTTTTCATATAACATAGGCTCAAGCCTAGAGGCCCACATCTATAATGCCTAGAACCGTATGAAAGGCTTTTATTAAACTAGTCTAAGCTTTTCAATCATTGAATTGTCTGATGATTTTCATAGTATATGAGAAATTCTCTGGAGACATTTCATAACTTTGTCAAGCCATTTCAATGGCGATTTTAATAATATTTTATTGCGATTTTCAATGAATGTCTGGGGTATTTCATTGCGATTTTTCAATGGATATCCAGGAAATTTCATTGCGGTTTTTCAATGAATGTCTGGGGTATTTCATTGCACCTTTTCAATGCATGCCTAGGATATTTCATTGAGATTTTTCAATGAATGTCTGGGATATTTCATTGCAATTTCATTGCGGTTTTTCAATGCATGCCTGGGATATTTCATTGCAGTGTTTCAATGCCTGCCTAGGATATTTCATTGCACTTTTTCAATGCATGCCTGGGATATTTCATTGCGCTTTTTCAATGAATGTCTGGGATATTTCATTGCGGTTTTTCAATGAATGTCTGGGATATTTCATTGCAATTTCATTGCGCTTTTTCAATGAATGTCTAGGATATTTCATTGCGGTTTTTCAATGCATGTCTAGGATATTTCATTGCGGTTTTTCAATGCATGCCTGGGATATTTCATTGCGCTTTTTCAATGCCTGCCTGGGATATTTCATTGCGGCTTTTCAATGCATGCCCGGGATATTTCATTGCAACATTTCATTAAATACCTAGAATATTTCTTGCGACATTTCAATAAATAGCTACAATATTCCCTGCAATTTATTGTTATTTTATTACCCATTTCCCAGGATATTGATTATATATTTATAAATAAATACAGTAAATATATTAATTAAATTTTTCAATAATTTCCCCTAATATTCACAATATTTTCTTGTTATATAAATAATATTTACCATTTTTTTTGTTCTCTTTTTCAAATAAAATAAAATAAATGAATGAATATTTGCAATATTATTTTGCTATTTTTGTACAATATTCATTGTATTTTTATCAATATTTTCAGTTAATATTTACTATATTTTCTTGCTATTTTTGAATAATATTTTGAATATTTTACTCAAATTGTTCATCAATATTCACAGTATTTTTTACCTATTTTTGAGTCATATTATTATTATTACTTTGCAATATTATATTGCTAATTTTTGTCTAATATTTATTTATTTTATCATAATTTTCAGTCCATGTTTACTTTATATTTTTCCATAATTTTTCCCAGTAATATTGCAATGCATTATTTCTAATTTATTGTAAATTTTTCTCCATTTCTTTTATTTTTTCCACAATGGACCCAGTTTTATTTCTTGCCATATGTTTGTAACATTATTCACTTTTTCACCTTCTTATCCATCATCCTCTATCAATCATTGTCATTTTTTATTCCAAAATTTTAATTTAATTTTCTACATATTTATTATTATTTTTAGAATTATTATATTTTATTATTGGCTAAATTTTCTATTTTTATCTATGGTCAAGGTTCTTTTTCATCAGCACTGTAATTTCTTGAATTTGGTATTATTTACTTTAAAGTATTTATCTTTCCTGTAATGCCAATCACACACTGGAGCACCGAGGACAGAGAGTCAGACAAAGCAGGTGGACTGGCAGAGAATCCAAAGGAAAAAGCACAGTGGATGGAAGGATATGGTAGATGTAGTGACTGGCAGCCCCAATGACTAGGTGGATAGAAATCAGATGCTTACAGACTTCAATAGTTGTAGTTTGTGGAAGTGCAGCAGAACATAGAAGGAATTTGTGTCTGGAGGTGTTGGAGGAGCATAGTACCAGACATAGTGGCTGACACAATGATCAGATTAGCAGCTGGAGTAAGAGGCTGGAACAGAGTTCTTCTTACATTTCCTTGTTTACCCAATTAGAATTCACCTTTTACTTTTTGTTGAATTCTCAGTGAATGACTTTTAAGCAAACTACAAAGTAAATTCAAGACTAGCTTTAACTTATACATTGCATTTATTTATCAGTTGTTGTTCTGTGGTTGAAGCATAAAAGAATAAGCATATAAGAATGTACAACTATCAATTGGTCAACGTATTGTGGACTTATGATATTCTATATTGATGTTAGATCAAATTCAAAACAAATGAGAAGCATGTACATTTAAAACAACTCAATAGCTTAAAATTTAACCATTACAAGTTCTTACGTAGTAAAAGAACTTGTTTACTGGCCTGCGAAGCAGGCATCAAAGTTCCTAACGGAAACGATGGAAATTCTCCCACTGCTATAGTGACCCTGCACGGTTTCTGTATCTCACCCATTTCTAGGCCGATTCTTATGATTTTGCTATCAAAAAATTCGTAAAAATCAGGGCTTTCATGTGGCATGGGTATCCAGGCACGATCAGGTCATGTGATCTGCTCACATGGCCCAAAAAGCGCAGATTTGTGTGAATTCACACTTAAATGGATTTCTGTGAGCCAGATATAGGAAAATATGTTGCCCAGACCAATCTAGGATAATGTCCAAATATTTACATTTGTTTTTCAATGATGTCATGGTGTCCAAATCTGGCAAACAGCCAGCCAAACTTGTTCGGATGGTGGAAAACAGCTTGGATAAGCCATAACAGGCAAACCAAACATTGCCAAACATGACCAAATGACTTGAAAATGATGTAAGAGATGCTTACATAATCAACCTCCCAGCCAAACTTTGTGCAATTGCCTTGAAATTGGTGATGCACCAACTTGAACCAAGAATATTCTCTATGATATGTCATGTGATAAGTGTGCACAGACCACCTGTTAGGTAAAAGAAACATTATTAGTCATTAATTCCAGTTTATTTATTTCAAAAATCTCACAATACAGATTATTTAGTGTGTATTTCAAACATTCTACCGCATTTGGTAAGTCACATAACGGTGTGACTATACCTATGTGACACCATTTTAAAGCCCCGATTTTTCTGAGAATTACGCAATTTATTTCAAGGCAATCCGATAAAAACTGAGCCGCATAGCAAATTATCATGTTACAAGTTCTTACGTAGTAAAAGAACTTGTTTACTGGCCTGCGAAGCAGGCATCAAAGTTCCTAACGGAAACGATGGAAATTCTCCCACTGCTATAGTGACCCTGCACGGTTTCTGTATCTCACCCATTTCTAGGCCGATTCTTATGATTTTGCTATCAAAAAAAGCCCTGATTTTTCTCGATTTTTTGAGCCCCCGATCATCCAAATTGGTTCAGAATTGAGCGGACTATCATTTATTCTCAGTATTTATTATTTAAAAGGTCGGACTCCCCGCAGAAGTAAGAACTTGTTTTTGCCATGCGCAGCAATGGCCTCTGGCCAAGTGCCTAGGACAATATAGATATATGATCAAAACAGTAAAAAAAATAAAATAAAATAAAATAAAATAATTACACCAACATTAATTTCAGAATTTAAGTCATATTTTCTATTATCCAGTTGATGATAATAGAAAACTTTAAACAAAAGATATTACTATGGTATACATCTAAAAATAGAGAAACACATGGAAATAAAAAATACTAGCAAATGGGTTGAAAAAATACAAATGTATCTAACAAAAGTAAAAAATAAAATATTGCAATATATAGTGCAGGAATGGCAATAAAGTATTATATATATTGATAAAAATTGCAAATAAAATACCAAGAATATTATTCAAAAATGACAAGAAAATAATATAAATATTGACTGAAAATTGTGAGAAAATAAATAAATATTAGACAAAAATTAGCAATATAATATTGCAAAGTAATAATAATAATATGACTCAAAAATAGGTAAAAAATACTGTGAATATTGATGAACAATTTGAGTAAAATATTCAAAATATTATTCAAAAATAGCAAGAAAATATAGTAAATATTAACTGAAAATATTGATAAAAATACAATGAATATTGTACAAAAATAGCAAAATAATATTGCAAATATTCATTCATTTATTTTATTTTATTTGAAAAAGAGAACAAAAAAAATGGTAAATATTATTTATATAACAAGAAAATATTGTGAATATTAGGGGAAATTATTGAAAAATTTAATTAATATATTTACTGTATTTATTTATAAATATATAATCAATATCCTGGGAAATGGGTAATAAAATAACAATAAATTGCAGGGAATATTGTAGCTATTTATTGAAATGTCGCAAGAAATATTCTAGGTATTTAATGAAATGTTGCAATGAAATATCCCGGGCATGCATTGAAAAGCCGCAATGAAATATCCCAGGCAGGCATTGAAAAAGCGCAATGAAATATCCCAGGCATGCATTGAAAAACCGCAATGAAATATCCTAGACATGCATTGAAAAACCGCAATGAAATATCCTAGACATTCATTGAAAAAGCGCAATGAAATTGCAATGAAATATCCCAGACATTCATTGAAAAACCGCAATGAAATATCCCAGACATTCATTGAAAAAGCGCAATGAAATATCCCAGGCATGCATTGAAAAAGTGCAATGAAATATCCTAGGCAGGCATTGAAACACTGCAATGAAATATCCCAGGCATGCATTGAAAAACCGCAATGAAATTGCAATGAAATATCCCAGACATTCATTGAAAAATCTCAATGAAATATCCTAGGCATGCATTGAAAAGGTGCAATGAAATACCCCAGACATTCATTGAAAAACCGCAATGAAATTTCCTGGATATCCATTGAAAAATCGCAATGAAATACCCCAGACATTCATTGAAAATCGCAATAAAATATTATTAAAATCGCCATTGAAATGGCTTGACAAAGTTATGAAATGTCTCCAGAGAATTTCTCATATACTATGAAAATCGTCAGACAATTCAATGATTGAAAAGCTTAGACTAGTTTAATGAAAGCCTTTCATACGGTTCTAGGCATTATAGATGTGGGCCTCTAGGCTTGAGCCTATGTTATATGAAAAAAGTGGTAGCCACCAGTCCGACCCCAGCCTATTAAGCCGGTGGTCACTTTCCAGAGGATGCAGGCTAGGCCTCCTCCTCCACTCAACATGAAGACCAAGCCAGGTCAGAAGAGGAGCTATTCCTCTATGGCGGCTCGGCCCTCATCCATCCCCTCTGCCCGCGCTCAGACGCCAGCACCACCCTCCCGCACGGCCACTCCTGCTCCCAAGAAGCAGAAGAGGTCTGTGCCCTCCTATACCGCTCGTGGTCCCAACCACAAGCAGGTACTATGCACGTGGTCAGACGGGCATCCCCCAGCGGGACTGGACTGCCACACCGTATACGAGGGTGTCAATCGCCTTCTTCAAGAGAAGAAGATGCGCGCCTCGTTCCGCATCCTGTCGGTGAGCCTCGCTTACGATGGGATTGCCCTTAGGGCGACCGACGTTGCCAATGCACAGGAGATGGCCTACATCCGGGGCTATCTCCTCCATCACTACCCCACCCAGGAGAATCTCTGGGTAGGCCTGCTGCAGTCGAAGTCCTTCATGAGGGCTATTGACGTTCCTTTATACGACGGGGTGGACGAGGAAGGTCACCCTAAGCTTATCACTCCCCAGACCATCGAGGCGGCCATTCAGGCGAGCCCGGCATGGTCTGACTTCATGTCCTTCACCGGACCCGCGCGCATCGTGAAGCAGTCCCCGGCGGCTGTCTTTGCGACTGCATATTTCGACATTTGGGACACGAGCACCGGGCGCAATGCCAAGCTCCTCAATGGTCGATCCTTCATGCTCCGAGGCCTCCCTATCCGTATTCAGACGGCGGCGGCCCAAGTTGGTGCCCCTCTTTGCACTTGTTGCTGGAGGTGGAGCCATGTTACCCAGGCGTGTCGTGCGCCTCGGGTTGTATGCCCTCACTGCTCCGGACCTCACCGTCTGGAACAGCATAGGGACACGGCGCCGTGCTGTGCCCCCAATCCTAAAGCTAACCCTCCCAAAGTCGGTACCCCCGCAGGAGAGGCATGCCCCCACCCCCCTCGCTGCCCCAATTGTGGTCTTGAGCACCGAGCGGACTCCAAGAAATGCGTAGAAATTATACTCGAAAAATATATCGATTTGTTTGATGTTCTTTTCATTCAAGAACCGCCTTGGCGGATCATAAGACAAGCCCCCTCTACCTCTAATCCAGAGGGAGAGGACGTCGTAGGCGCGCCACTCCATCCAGAATGGTTGCCCATGGTACGGCTTCCAGCCACTTCCCAGCTTAGTCAGCAAGCTCGACCAGTTGAGCTCGCTGATGTAAGCAACTCCAGTACTCGTCCGCGCATGATGGCCTATGTGTCTCACAGACTGGCGAAGTACAGACCATCCATGCGATGCGATATCATCGATCATCGCGACATACTAGTACTCAGCCTCTTTGCTACCAAGGGAGCTGTCCACCTTATGAACGTCTACTCAGACGATCAACACACCGCTATCAATTATATTGAGAAGCATATCGAGAGCCTTCCCACCTTTTATGAGTCTTTGATTTATCAAAACTCATTCTTTATAAACCCAGGACTTAGGCCGAAAATTGATTGATTCATTCATTCATTGATTGATTCATCCATCAACACCGCGGTAAAAACCTTCCTATTAGAAACATTTGCCAATATCTCAGCCAGTTCTTGGCCAAATTTCTTCATCCTGCCACCCATAAATCCCATTTTTCGCTCTCTACATGATTATGTGATCAGGGGAACATGATGGCATCAATTATGTGGGAAAATCGGTCTAAACATGTCATTTTGAGCTTAAAAAGCACATAACTCAGCTGTTTCAAGTCGGATTCAGGTGATTCAACTTGTTCCCAGAGATATTATGTAATCAGGATGCTCCTGGGAAATTTCCAAAACAGTCCAATATCATATATCATATCACCTCTGACTCTGACTTGGAGCAATTGGCCAAAATTGCATTGTTGGACACATGTCACAGGGACAAACAAAGTGTTGCAAACATTGCCAAATATTCTAAAAATATCAATATTCAAATTCCCCAAGTTATTACATGTCCGAAACATATACAAACTTGGTATTTCTTTTGAATTTCGCTTAAAATGGAAGATTGTCAGGAGATATGCTTATGTAATAATTTATCTGATGGCATCAGATTATAGCCCTGATTTTTCCGGAAATTTTGCGCCCAAAATCAAGCCAATCGGATAAAATCTTGTTATGAGTCTTTGATTTATCAAAACTCATTCTTTATAAACCCAGGACTTAGGCCGAAAATTGATTGATTGATTCATTCATTGATTGCAGTCCTAGAAAAAAAAGACTCATACATGCCATGCGCAGCAATGGCCCACTTCACCAAGTATCTATATGGGTGGGGATTTCAATGCACACTCGAGGGAGTGGGACCCAGATGCTCAAGGGCACCCGGGCCACGCCTCGTCACTTCTTGATTCGGCGGCGGAGTTGGGCTTAGGGCTTGCATTATTTGTGAACCCGGGACCAACTCATGTTCCGCGCATCGAGGGCTATAGACCTACGGTCATAGACCTCGTCTTTGTCCCTCTGGACCGGACAATCTCTTCAGACGTCACACGCAGAGAGGACCTGATCGGGGACGCAGATCACTACCCGATCTCATCCCTTGTTCTGGTTCCATCGGCAATTCCAATTGAGAATCGCCGGTCAATCAAATCGGACATTTTTTTTTTTTTTTTTTTATTCAACAATTTATATACCGGTGCGCGATAGCAGTCCGGTCGCAAAAATACAAACGATTGTAACTACGAGTGTCCGTTTGAAGCCCTACCAAGCCGAAACCTTTCGCAGCCCCGCCCTTCTCCTTTTCGCCCGCACGAAAGCACTCTCACAGAAATACCGCGGCGGAACGCGGGGATCGTAACGTGATTTCGCGTCGACCGAGAACGATCCGACGTACAAGCCAGTGGTTCGGTAGTGACGACGCGAGCTAACCGCGTTCGCCAGAAAGGAGACGCGGATGCGTCCCGAGGCGCCTCTCCCTGCTAATCTCGTAGCCCCCAAGTTGTCCAACAGAGGCCTGAATCCCCTGCGAACGCCGAAGCTCGGCACACGAGTACAGGTCCACACCTGACGGTACTGGCCAACCCAGAGGGTTGGGCGCAGTGGGGATGGAACTACCGTCCCCCGTTGGAGTTGCCCCCGCGGTAACCGCCATTTCACAGTGTACCCCAGACGAGAACTGGATTTGCCCCAGGCCACACCAGCCAGACACTAACTTGGGTGTGTGGGCCATTGCTGCACATGGCATGTATGAGTCCTTTTCAAATTTTTTATTAGTTTTTTTGGATTTTTTAAGGGGGAAAATCTAATAAAAATTCAACAAATAAACTGTAAACTCTGGGTTTTGCCACTTGAAAGTCACATGACCTTTCTACAAATATTACCAAATTATAGCCCTGGTTTTTCTGCTAATTTTACAATTTTTTATAAAGAAATCCAATGAAAATTCAGCTACATAATTGTAAATTCATGGATGCTTAGAAAGCTACCCAATTTGGAAATATTACCATTTTAGGAAAAAAAACCAAAGTTGTGGGAAATGATTTGAAAGCTCCACAACTGTTGAAATCATGTGACTAGCTGCCTTTCTTATTGAGAAAAATGCAAAATACTCGAAAAAAGCTGACTTTTTTCTGATTTTTGGTCATAAAAGGCTGATATCTCAGGGATGGAAATAGCTAGTCACATGACTTTTGTATATTTATAATCAAGGAACATAAATCTATCATTTTTTCAAAAATTTCCTTTTTGGGAAATTTTTTTCCGCGGTGTTGAATGATCAATCAATGAATGAATCAATCAATCAAATTTTGAAGTAAGTTCTGGGTTTATAAAGAATGAGTCTTTGATAAATCAAAGGACTCATAATGATGGGCCCCCCCGATTCCAAAGAGTGGGGAGCCCGTCACATTTCAACCAACACCCGCAGGATCAGGTCGGAATGCAAAGGCGAGAGGGTTCGCCTTTAGCCAATTGTATAGTTGCCAGATGCGCCGAGGCGCATCAAGGACACCTACGATTTTCTTCGGGTGTCGAGGGCAACCGTTGAAGATGTGCTCGCGGGTTTCTTGAGGGAATCCACACGGGCAGGCGGCTGAATCAGCCAGATTAAACCGATGAAGATATTCACCGATGGGTGCGTGTCCAGTAATACATCGGGCAGCACGCGCGAAGAGCTGGGGGCTCTGTCCTTGCGCAATTTCAAGCCAAGACCCGCTATGCGCGGCATGTTTTGGCTTGAGGGGCATACCGTCGTAGCCCAGGAGGTCGTAGAAACGAGTCCCCCTATCGTTGGCACGGAACTGGTGGGTCCAGGTGTCCGTCCGAAGTTTGTCGGCGAGAGATCTCATCCGATCAATGGAGTTCTTGGGTCTGATCCCAAGAGGAATGCGCAGCTCCCTTGCGTAGTCATGCGCTTGCTTGTGTATGCCCCACTTCAAACGAGACGGGACATATACGAATAATAATTGCCGCTCGGGATCCTCCTCGAACCACGGCATCAGAGACTTGCAGACCGCGAGCGAGTGCGCTTGGCCTGAGTTACGAGTTCTTACGTAGTAAAAGAACTCGTTTTCCACACTTGATTGCAGAGACCTGGGCTCCTAAGATGAACGATGGAAATTCTCCCACTGCTTCATATTTTGTAGGCGACCCTGAATTAAAAGACTACAATCCTTTGTAGTGTGGAAACTTTTATATTGACCATGGGAATCATTGTCTGACATGCGTTGCTATGGTCTATATTTAGACTTTGTGCCTAGAAACCTAACAAAACCTAACCTAGGGTTAGGTTTTATTTGTAAGCCTGCCAAATTCTTATTAAACGCTCTTGTCTTTAGTAGATTGAATAGAGCTGTAATTGCATATATTACATTTAGAATACAACAGAAAAGTAATGAAAAACAATAAAAGAAAGCGCTAGCAAAGCACTAGGACAGTTAACTGACATGACCTATGCTAGCCAAAGAGTCTATCTACAAAGAAAAGAAAAAACAACAACAACAAAACAGTGCTACCAGAGCATTAAAACAGTTAACTGGCATGACTTGTACTGAAAAAAAAAAACTGATCTACAAGAAAAGCAGTAGAAAAAATGACAAAAAAGCGTCAGCAAAGCACCAAAACAAAATGACATGACCTATGCTAGCCAAAGAGACTATCTACAAGAAAAAAAAGTGAAAAAAACAACAAAAAAATTCCAGCAGAGTGCTAGAACAATTAACTAACATGACCTATGCTAAAAAAAAAGGCCTATCTACAAGAAAAACAGTAGAAAAAATAACAAAAAAGCGCCAGCAAAGCACCAGAACAGTCAAATGACATGATCTATGCTAGCCAAAGAGACTATCTACAAGGGGAAAAAATGAAAAAACAACAAAAAAAGCATTGACAAAGCCTCAAAACAGTTAACTGATATGATCTATACTAAAAAAAAGGCCTATTTACAAGAAAAAGAGTCAGAAAAGCTGCCAGCAAAGCATATTGATCCACTTATCTTGCACTTCAACCTGGATGATATCAGATGACCATCATATCATAGCCAGAGCTTTACATCCAGGTTGCTAATACTGATCAACATGTCATGGTAACCCAAGTGCATGGGCTACACTATCCTCCTATCCAGGCAGACAGACATGGTGGTAAAGAAGAAAGAAAGAAGCGATGAGCTGGCAGTTTATAACAATGTTACATATGTTACATGTAACACTTTATATAAGCAGGATAAGATAAGATAAATCAAAGATAATAAAAGAAGGCGGTCTTTGAGGAATAATGTTATGTAATAATGTTACCTAATGCTGACTTTGAATTTAATGCCAGGCGCAAAGCATCCAGCAGTGCAGCCCCAGCAAGCTGGAGACACATAGTGCAGAGCTGGGTGAGCAAATACACAAAGAATAGTCAAGTGGGGCAGCCATGCAGACTGATAAGTGGCTGTGTATGCTTCCATCTTAAAGCCTTGATTTTTCTGAAATTATATATAATTTTTTGTAATATTTGATTCAGTAACAAGTGAGATACGGCTCAAATATTATTTTTCTCACAGCTGTCAGAGTACTGACGCGTCAGTACTCTGGCACAGCCACCAAAAAAAAAAAATTGTTGAAAATAAGTTTTGATGGTAATATGAGATTTTTTTTTTTTTTGGTGGCAGTGCAGGAGTACTGACGCGTCAGTACTCTGACAGCTGTGGGAAAAAAATATTTGAGCCGTATCTCACTTGTTACTGAATCAAATATTACAAAAAATATATAAAAATTTCAGAAAAATCAGGGCTTGAAGATGAAAGCATACACAGCCACAGATAACATTGTATAACTACCAAAATGTGTGTTTTCTGTGTGTTTAAACAATAACTTGGCTAATTCTCATGGAAATAATATCAAAAAAAATCACAAAAATTTAGGTTTTTTATCCTGAGCACTATTTGTACAAGCATATCTGCATATCATGGTGTATTTTATGGTTTTATAATGTATGTGGTAAATCAGGGAATTTAGATGGTAATATGGACTGTAGCAAGAAATTTACTAAACTTCGTGGGAAATTTACTAAATCTTAAAGCCTTAATATCATTTTTCCCACAGCTGTCAGAGTACTGACGCGTCAGTACTCCTGCACTGCCACCAAAAAAAAAAAATCTCAGATTACCATCAAAACTCATTTTCAACAACTTTTTTTTTTGGTGGCTGTGCCAGAGTACTGACGCGTCAGTACTCTGACAGCTGTGAGAAAAATAATATTTGAGCCGTATCTCACTTGTTACTGAATCAAATATTACAAAAAATATATCAAAAAATTCAGAAAAATCAAGGCTTTAAGATGGAAGCATACACAGCCACTGATTAGTCTGCATAGCTACTCCAATTGACTATTCTTTGTGTATTTTAACAAGTATTTGGTTAATTCTTTTGCAAATAATATCAAAATTTCACAAAAATTGAGTTTTTTTGCGACATCCCCTGAATTGTTTGTTGTAATAGCAGTTTCAAGGGTAAGAAGTGTTTTTGTATGCTTTTATAACTGACAATACATCCAATTCACAGTTTTATGATCATCTAACTTGTAACAGTAAGTGCAAAGCACATTCTATCTTATATGTTAGGCTGACATCCTTATATTCAGAATAGTGATTCTTTAAGACCCTGCACCTTTATTTTAAAATTCATTCCATCTGATGTATGTCTTGTCATTTTTGGCTGAAATGAAGCAGACTGGCAGGGCTTATCTTGCATATCCTGTATACAATCTCTGTCATTTACTTTCTAGCTTGACCATCTAAAACTTGAAATGATTTTATACAATAAGTAAATAGCTTTGCTATCCTTTGCCTAGAATTCACTTTCTCTTGTGTTGGTATGTTTCTAATCTATCTTACATCTCTGAATTTTCTGTTGTTATAGCTTGTTAATCAAATAATAAAGCACCTAATTTATCTAGCAAAAAATCTAAATAAAGAAACATGTGGATTTCTTTGCAGTTGCCAACAAAAGAAAGAACTCGTTTTTGCCATGTGAAGCAATGGCCTCTGACCAAGTGAATGGAGGGATCCACTGATCGACGAGCTGAGGACATCGAATCAGTGAATATACAAATGATTCCAATATCTGGCCGGATAGCGGCGCAGATACCGTATCGGATAGCAGCGAGCTCTGCGTCATTTGCAGTAACATCGCCTGCGGCACGACGAGATCTCTCGATCTCATTGCCGCTGCGGAAGAGGATCACGGCTGAGGTGGCCTGAAGTGCTCCTCCAAGGGGACGGCTGCCGTCAACCGCCACCACGATGGTGCCAAGTTCTGAGCGATCGCCCAGAACCTTGTCAAGATACTGACGACGAGCCTCCAAGGAAGCCTCATCGTCTTCCTTGTCGCGCTTGAAGTCGTCAAAAAGGACCTGGTTTGCAAACCGGTCCATAAGGCGGTCTCCTGGACGGGAGGCCGGGTCCATAGGGTGCAATTCCTCGCGAAATTCGTCGGAGAGAGCAAGATCAGCCTCCTGTAGGGCAGTATGAACCATACTACGCCTTGCAGGGGACAGTTTTTCGACAGACAGCTCATGAGGAGTCATCTGTCCAAGGTTTGAGCCAGACATGAAGGCCCGGACAGGGTGAGTGGACGTAAGGGTGCCCACCCGCATCCTCCCTCGAGTGGAGAGACGGTGCAAGAGAATTGGGAACGGGACAAGACCAGCAAGGGCCTCGGCCGCCGCGTTTGGAGTGGTGCGGAATGCACCAGTGATCCATAAAGCAGCCTTACGCTGCATAGAGTTGAGGATTTTAAGGACTCCTTTGTTACGAGCACCTTTAAAATACCACATGGAATACCCATATGTGACGATAGGAATCACACATGAGCGATACAAAAGGCGCTTGTCTAATGGTTGCAAGCCCCTGGTGGAGGACCCAAGCATTTTCATTGCCTTAAGCGAGGAGATTGCCTTGGTGGAATAATATCTCACATGCTCATGGAAAGTGAGCTTGCGATCAAAGTAGAAACCCAGGTACCGCCAGAACGGCTTGGGTTTCAGAGGGGTGTCACCGGTGTAAGGCGCATAGCCCAAGTCGATGGAGGGGTTCTCGTCCGAGCGCGATCGATCGAAGTGGAACAGCTCCGTCTTGTCGTGCTCGAGAACGAGTGCAAATTTCTTGAATAAATCAAATATGACTCCGTATGCATTGGTGAGTGCATTGCAATTACGGATGAGGGATTTGGACTGGAATATTAACGTTGCATCGTCCACATATGAGAGAAGAAACACGCCTATTGCGAAGAAATGTTTTTCGAATAGGCGCATAATGGGGGCTAAGTAGAGAGCAGAGAGGACAGGGGACAAGGCAGAGCCCTGGCCTACCCCAACGTCCGCGCTCCGTGAACCCGAGGTAAAGGAGTTCCACGAATATTTTGTGGAGCGTCCAACAAGGTAGGAAGAGAAGAACCGGACTACATTGTCCGGAAACCCTAACTTCCGCGAAATGGCCACGAGAACCTCGTGGTTAAGGGAGGGAAAGAACTGAGCGAGGTCAAAAGCGACGACACTAGTCTTGAGTCCCTTGGCCCACCCTGCGCGCACCATGTGCACCAGGATGAGTCCAGCGTCCTCGGTGGAGCGCTGTCGCACCCCACCAATTTGATTTGGATGGAATACATCGACGGCGACGCCGTCGAACTGTATGCGGTTTGAGAGCATTTTCTCGATAAGTTTTCCAATAGTATTTAATAATACTATGGGCCTAAACGCTTTAGGGGCAGAATAGGAAGGCTTTCCCGGTTTCGGTATGATAACCGACCGGGATTCCTTAAAGTGAGACGGCCAGTGGCCCACCAAGAGGCAGCCATTGGCAATCGAGAGGAAGAAGTCGACGATGTCGTCTTCCTTACAGATAATCTTCAAGTGCCTCCACCTGACATGGTCGGGTCCAGGGCTTGAGGTGTTCGAACAGGACTTGAGAGCGTCTCGAAGTTCCAGTCGGGAGAACGGCTGCCAAGACCTAGTAGGAAGGTCCGGCAGTTCGTCGAGAGGAGAGAGGTCGAACGGCCTGTCCGACGCTGCATTGTAAGTGCCATGAAGCGCATCCCAGAGGTCGTCCATGTCGTGACACGGATTCCCCTTATATTGGACTTGGGTGTGTGGGCCATTGCTGCACATGGCATGTATGAGTCCTTTTCAAATTTTTTATTAGTTTTTTTGGATTTTTTAAGGGGGAAAATCTAATAAAAATTCAACAAATAAACTGTAAACTCTGGGTTTTGCCACTTGAAAGTCACATGACCTTTCTACAAATATTACCAAATTATAGCCCTGGTTTTTCTGCTAATTTTACAATTTTTTATAAAGAAATCCAATGAAAATTCAGCTACATAATTGTAAATTCATGGATGCTTAGAAAGCTACCCAATTTGGAAATATTACCATTTTAGGAAAAAAAAACCAAAGTTGTGGGAAATGATTTGAAAGCTCCACAACTGTTGAAATCATGTGACTAGCTGCCTTTCTTATTGAGAAAAATGCAAAATACTCGAAAAAAGCTGACTCTTTCTGATTTTTGGTCATAAAAGGCCGATATCTCAGGGATGGAAATAGTTAGTCACATGACTTTTGTATATTTATAATCAAGGAACATAAATCTATCATTTTTTCAAAAATTTCCTTTTTGGGAAATTTTTTTCCGCGGTGTTGAATGATCAATCAATGAATGAATGAATCAATCAAATTTTGAAGTAAGTTCTGGGTTTATAAAGAATGAGTCTTTGATAAATCAAAGGACTCATAATGATATTGCAAAATGACTATATACTTGCCTGAAGTCTGGAGTGAGTAACTGGGGACTTCTGGCAACTAGCTAGCTCTTTATATATGAAAAGGAGCAATATACCCAAATGGGGATAAAGTGATAAGAATATGATAAACATCAGATGAAGAGAACTATGCAAAAGAAGTGTAAACTGATAAAGATCTAATCTAATCTGATAAGATAAGATGGCATGAAATGGAGTGTTATGGAGAGTGGGAAGTCAAACTTTAACAAATCCCTCATCCGTAATTGCAATGCACTCACCAATGCATACGGAGTCATATTTGATTTATTCAAGAAATTTGCACTCGTTCTCGAGCACGACAAGACGGAGCTGTTCCACTTCGATCGATCGCGCTCGGACGAGAACCCCTCCATCGACTTGGGCTATGCGCCTTACACCGGTGACACCCCTCTGAAACCCAAGCCGTTCTGGCGGTACCTGGGTTTCTACTTTGATCGCAAGCTCACTTTCCATGAGCATGTGAGATATTATTCCACCAAGGCAATCTCCTCGCTTAAGGCAATGAAAATGCTTGGGTCCTCCACCAGGGGCTTGCAACCATTAGACAAGCGCCTTTTGTATCGCTCATGTGTGATTCCTATCGTCACATATGGGTATTCCATGTGGTATTTTAAAGGTGCTCGTAACAAAGGAGTCCTTAAAATCCTCAACTCTATGCAGCGTAAGGCTGCTTTATGGATCACTGGTGCATTCCGCACCACTCCAAACGCGGCGGCCGAGGCCCTTGCTGGTCTTGTCCCGTTCCCAATTCTCTTGCACCGTCTCTCCACTCGAGGGAGGATGCGGGTGGGCACCCTTACGTCCACTCACCCTGTCCGGGCCTTCATGTCTGGCTCAAACCTTGGACAGATGACTCCTCATGAGCTGTCTGTCGAAAAACTGTCCCCTGCAAGGCGTAGTATGGTTCATACTGCCCTACAGGAGGCTGATCTTGCTCTCTCCGACGAATTTCGCGAGGAATTGCACCCTATGGACCCGGCCTCCCGTCCAGGAGACCGCCTTATGGACCGGTTTGCTAGCCAGGTCCTGTTCGACGATTTTAAGCGTGACAAGGAAGACGATGAGGCTTCCTTGGAGGCTTGTCGTCAGTATCTTGACAAGGTCCTGGGCGATCGCTCAGAACTTGGCACCATTGTGGTGGCGGTTGACAGCAGCCGTCCCCTTGGATGAGCACTTCAGGCCACCTCGGCCGTGATCCTTTTCCGCAGCGGCAATGAGATCGAGAGATCTCGTCGTGCTGCAGGCGATGTTACTGCAAATGACGCAGAACTCGCTGCTATCCGATACGGTATCTGCGCCGCCATCCGGTCAGATATTGGAATCATTTGTATATTCACTGATTCGATGTCCTCAGCTCGTCGATCAGTGGATCCCTCCATTCACTCAGGCCAAGCGCATTCGCTCGCGGTCTGCAAGTCTCTTATGCCGTGGTTCGAGGAGGACCCCGAGCGGCAATTATTATTCGTGTATGTCCCTTCTCGTCTGAAGTGGGGCATACACAAGCAAGCGCATGACTATGCAAGGGAATTGCGTATCCCTCTTGGGATCAGACCCAAGAATTCCATCGATCGGATGAGGTCCCTCGCCGACAAATTATGGACGGATACCTGGACTCACCAGTTCCGGGCCAACGATAGGGGTGCTCGTTTTTACGACCTCCTGGGCTACGACGGTATGCCCCTCAAGCCAAAACATGCCGCGCATAGCGGGTCTTGGCTTGAAATTGCGCAAGGACAGAGCCCTCAGCTCTTCGCGCGTGCTGCCCGGTGCATAACTGGCCATGCACCCATCGGTGAATATCTTCATCGGTTTAATCTGGCTGATTCAGCCGCCTGCCCGTGTGGATTCCCTCAAGAAACCCGCGAGCACATGTTCAACGGCTGCCCTAGGCACCCGAAAAAAATCGTAGGGGTCCTGGATCCGCCTCGGCGTATCTGGCAACTATACAAGTGGCTTAAGGCGAACCCTCTTGCTTTTGCATTTCGACCTGATCCTGCGGGTGTTGGTTGAAACGTGATGGGCTCCCCACTCTTCGGAATTGGGGGGGCCCATCATTAGCGTCTTGCTGGTGTGGCCTGGGGCAAATCCAGTTCTCGTCTGGGGTACACTGTGAAATGGCGGCAACCGCGGGGGCAACCCCAACGGGGGACGGTAGTTCCATCCCCACTGCGTCCAACCCTCTGGGTTGGCCAGTCCCGTCAGGTGTGGACCTGTGCTCGTGTGCCGAGCTTTGGCGTTCGCGGAGGATTCAGGCCTTCGTCGGACAACTTGGGGGCTACGAGATTAGCAGGGAGAGGCGCCTCGGGACGCATCTGCGTCTCCTTTCTGGCGAACGCGGTTAGCTCGCATCGTCACTACCGAACCACTGGCCTAGTACTGGTGGTCAATCCCGTCAAGGCGCGTCAAATCGGACTCGTTCGATGCGGAATCACGTTACGATCCCCGCGTTCCGCTGCGGTTTTTCTGTGAGAGTGCGTTCGTGCGGGCGAAAAGGAGAAGGGCGGGGCTGCGAAAGGTTTCGGCTAAGTAGGGCTTCAAACGGACACTTGTAGCTACAATCGTTTGTATTTTTGCGACCGGACTGCTATCGCACACCGGTATATAAATTGTTGATTTAAAAAAAAAAAAAAAAAAAAAAAAAAAACATCATGAGTTTGATCCGGCAATTAGACGTGCCGGCGGAACTCGATTCCATTGACGGCATCAACGAGACGGCTTCGGCTGTCGCGCGGGTGTTCTCTGCAGCATGGGATAAGTGCTCCAGACAGGTCAAAGTCACTAAACGCTCGCAGCGGTGGTGGTCCGATTTGTGCAGTGAAGCCCTGGCCAGTTACCGGGAGGAGAGATCCCCCGAGAACTGGAAAGCCTTTCGCAAAGCCTGCAAACAGGCAAAGCGAACCTTCTTCGATCATCGTATTGGAGAAATTGCAAGCGAAAACAAGCGCGCTTGGGATCTCATGGCTTGGATCCAACCGCGCAAGCTCCCACCCTATGAAGCAATCCAATATAAGGGGAATCCGTGTCACGACATGGACGACCTCTGGGATGCGCTTCATGGCACTTATAATGCAGCGTCGGACAGGCCGTTCGACCTCTCTCCCCTCGACAAACTGCCAGACCTTCCTACTAGGTCTTGGCAGCCGTTCTCTCGACTGGAACTTCGAGACGCCCTCAAGTCCTGCTCGAACACCTCAAGCCCTGGACCTGACCATGTCAGGTGGAGGCACTTGAAGATTATCTGTAAGGAAGACGACATTGTCAACTTCCTCCTCTCGATTGCCAATGGCTGCCTCTCGGTGGGCCACTGGCCTTCTCACTTTAAGGAATCGCGGTCGGTTATCATACCAAAACCGGGAAAGCCTTCCTATTCTGCCCCTAAAGCGTTTAGGCCCATAGTATTATTAAATACTATTGGAAAACTTATCGAGAAAATGCTCTCGAATCGCATACAGTTCAACGGCGTCGCCGTTGATGTATTTCATCCAAATCAAATTGGTGGGGTGCGACAGCGCTCCACCGAGGACGCTGGCCTCATCCTGGTGCACATGGTGCGCGCAGGGTGGGCCAAGGGACTCAAGACTAGTGTTGTCGCTTTTGACCTCGCTCAGTTCTTTTCCTCCCTCAACCACGAGGTTCTTGTGGCCATTTTGCGGAAGTTAGAGTTTCCGGACAATGTAGTCCGGTTAAAGGGCAACTGATGGTCCTGATGTAAAAGCCTTGTTGGACAACTGTCCAACCTGATTGCTTCATCTAACAGCACAGGCTGCTGGGTGCGTGTCCAGTTATGCACCGGGCAGCACGCGCGAAGAGCTGGGGGCTCTGTCCTTGCGCAATTTCAAGCCAGGACCCGCTATGCGCGGCATGTTTTGGCTTGAGGCGAAGTTTAGGGCACCCCTTGCGGGATGCCCGATTGACCAACTTCGTCGGTCAACACTCCGGATTCAACTTAAGCCAGGACCTGGACTTGTTATGTCCAAGCTGACCGACAGAGGAGTTAGGTCTCTCGAGCCCGGGTAGGGGGACTGCCTGTTAAAGCAGGCAAGCGTGGGAACAGGTGAGGCAGCGGAGTGCCAAATATGAGAAACTCAGTGCGAGGGACAAAGGAGCTACAACGAGCTGAAGTCTGGAGTGAGTAACTAACTTGGGTGAGTGGGCCATTGCTGTGCATGGCATGTATGAGTCCTTTTCAATGTTTTATCAGTTTTTCAGTGTTTTTCAAGGGGAAAATCTAATAAAAATCAATGAGTACACTACAGTATTTGACCGGCCATTTGTACACCCAAAATGAATTTCTGCTTATAACTTTCTGGAAAAGCTGTACCTCCCAAATTTTTTGAGACATTAATGTACTACACTGTTTAATCTACACATGTACCAAGTTTGACGGAGGGAGTATGAGAATTGACCCTTCCAGAACGTTTACAGCGTCGCGCGGCCAATTTTAGCAAAAACGTGCCATTTGTACAGGGTTCATTTTCCGGCAATTTGCCGCAGATCGGCGCTCGGCAAGCTAAGCACGTGATGTGATCCATCTCCCCTTTTCGACTTAAATCGGCTGTAGCACGAAAATTTGACGGATTTCCTTCAAATAAAATGTTGAGAGCAATGTGATTTGCCATTTAGTACACGTAAAAGTAGTTTTTGTAGCTTTAGAGCCGGAATATACAACGAAAAACCCAAAATACCATTTTGAGCAAAACCCTGTTTCGTAATCTTTTCTCATCAGTTCTCCAGCGACCCGAATTTTCATAGATAAAACACCTAGGGTACACGAAGGAACACCATTTACACCCAGAGAGAGCAAAAAAATTGAGACGCTTTCAGGAATAGGCCTAGAAAACCCCACTGTACAAATGGCCGGTCAAATACTGTATAAATTCCTGATTTAGCATTGTGAAAGTCACATGACCTATCTACAAAAATTACCAAATTATAGTCCTGATGTTTCTGTTAATTTTACAATTTTTTAGGAAGAAATCCAATGAAAATTCAGCTATATAATTGTAAATTGAAGAATGATTAGAAAGCTACCCAATTTGGAAATATTTCCATTTTAGGAAAAAAACCAAAGTTGTGGAAAATGATTTGAAACTCCCACATCTCATGAAATCATGTGACTAGCTGCCTTCCTTATTGAGAAAAATGCAAAATACTCGAAAAAAGCCGACTCTTTTGTGATTTTTGGTCTTAAAAGGCAAATATCTCAGGAATGGAAATAGCAGGTCACATGATTTTTGCATAGTTATAATCAAGGAACCTAAATCTATCATTTTTTCAAAAATTTCCTTTTTGGGAAATTTTTTTCCGCGGTGTTGAATGATCAATGAATGAATGAATCAATCAAATTTTGAAGTAAGTTCTGGGTTTATAAAGAATGAGTCTTTGATAAATCAAAGGACTCATAATGACATTGCAAAATGACTATATACTTGCCTGAAGTCCGGAGTGAGTAACTGGGGACTTCTGGCAACTAGCTAGCTCTTTATATATGAAAAGGAGCAATATACCCAAATGGGGATAAAGTGATAAGAATATGATAAACATCAGATGAAGAGAACTATGCAAAAGAAGTGTAAACTGATAAAGATCTAATCTAATCTGATAAGATAAGATGGCATGAAATGGAGTGTTATGGAGAGTGGGAAGTCAAACTTTAACACACCCCCCTGATCTGGCCAGTCTCCAGAACAAAAAGAATAGAAGAGAAAATTGGCCTAAGGCCTAAGACCCATCCGTTCTCTGCAAAATGCAACTTTGGAAGGTGGAAGGGGTTTAGTGAGAAGATCTGCAACTTGTTCATGTGTTGAAATAAAAACTGGTGAAATGCGTCCAGTAGAAACAGCATCTTTAAGCCAGTAAAAGCGCAGATCCAGGTGCTTCATACGTCCATGGTGTTCAGGATTCTTGGAAACACTGAGTGCACCCTGGTTGTCAACATGCAAGACGGTGGGTTGAGAGACTGTATGGCCAAATTCATGAAGAATATTGCGCATCCAGAAAATCTCCTTGCCAGCTTCCACAGCAGAAACAAACTCTGCTTCGGTAGTGGATATTGTGACTACGCTTTGAAGCTTGCTTGACCAGCCAATTGAACCACCAGCCATGGTCGTAACATAACCACCAGTGGACTTTCCAGTGTCAACAGAGTCACCGTGAGCAGAGACTTTCCAGTGTCAACAAAGTCACCGTGAGCAGAATCAGAATATGCAGTGAAGGATTCAAGACCTTGTTCACCACAATACTGTAACTTGTACTCAAGTGTGCCTTTGAGATATCTGAAAAGGTGCTTAACAGCAGCCCAGTGTTTAGGTCCAGGATTGGAGTTGAAGCGTGCCAGATAGGCCACAGTGTAAGCAATGTCTGGGCGGGTCATTGTAGCCAAGTACTGCAAGGAACCAACTGCACTGAGGTAGGGAACATTACGCATATGTTCTACCTCTTCTTCACTTTGTGGACCCATGGTTTTGGAAAGAATAGTTCCAGGGGCCATTGGTGTTAGAACAGGATGGCAGTCAGACATACCATACTTCTCCAACATGTCAAGGATGTATTGACGTTGATGGAGAGTGATAGTCTTAGTTTGACGGTCTCTGCCAACCGCAACACCAAGGAGGAACTGAGTAGGTCCCAAATCACGAAGTTTAAAGTGTGCAGCAAGTTGTTTCACAGCCTTGTCAATAGCAGCATTGGACTTGGAAGCAAAGGTAATATCATCAATGTAAATGGGGACAATGATCTTGACAACTCCATTATGAGTCCTTTGATTTATCAAAGACTCATTCTTTATAAACCCAGAACTTAGTTCAAATTTTCATTCATTCATTGATTGATCATTCAACACCGCGGAAAAAAATTTCCTGAAAAGGAAATTTTTGATAAAATGATAGATTTAGGTCCCTTGATTATAAATATGAAAGATCATGTGACCAGCTATCTCCAATCCTGAGATATTTGCCTTTTAAGCCCAAAAATCTCAAAAGAGTTGGCTTTTTTCGAGTATTTTGCATTTTTCTCAATAAGGAAGGCAGCTAGTCACATGATTTTGACAGTTGTGGGATTTTCAAATCATTTCCCACAACTTTGATTTTTTTCCTAAAATGGAAATATTTCCAAATTGGGTAGCTTTCTAAGCATCCATCAATTTACAATTATGTAGCTGAATTTTCATTGGATTTCTTCCTAAAAAATTGTAAAATTAACAGAAAAATCAGGACTATAATTTGGTAATTTTTGTAGACAAGTCATGTGACTTTCAAGATGCTAAATCCAGAATTTATAGTGTACTCATTGATTTTTTATGAGATTTTCCCCTTTAAAAACACTGAAAAACTGATAAAAAATTGAAAAGGACTCATACATGCCATGCACAGCAATGGCCCACTCACCCAAGTCTGAGTAGATGTAAACAGAGCGGTCAGATTCAATGCGTTTGTAACCCATTTCAATGAGAGCCTTGTGCAGTTTGATGTTCCATTGACGACCTGCTTGTTTCAACCCATAAAGTGGCCTGACGAGTTTGAGTACCATATTAGGACCACCTTGGTGGAATCCCTCAGGTTGAAGCATGTAGATTTCTTCCTCAAGGTCACCTTGGGTTAATGCAGCAGAAATGTCAACAGAACGAAGTTCCAAGTCACCAATTGCAGCCAGAGCAATGATCAAGTGCAAAGTGGCAGGACGGAAAGTAGGAGCAAAGACTTCGTTAAAATCAATGCCAGGACGTTGACTGTATCCTTTGGCAACGATTCGGGCTTTGAAACGCTCAATACTACCATCTGCATTACGCTTGACTCTAAAGACCCAACCAGAACCAATTGCCTTTTGACCAGGTGGAAGTTCAACTATTTCCCAGGTCCCATTCTGCATTAGAGTATTGTACTCTGCAACAGTAGCCTCTTCCCAATGATGTGCATCCTCACTGTGTATTGCCTGTTTGTATGTGCGTGGTTCCGCACCTGAAGCCAATCCTGCAAATTCAACTCCTTGGTCACCCTCCAAAATGTTCAACTCATCTGCCTCTGCTTCCTCTTCCTCTTCTTCCTCGTCCACCTCAACAATGCTTGGTTGTGGAGGAGGTTGTGGTTGAGGTTGAGGCTGAGGTTGTGAGGTTGGATTAAGACAAGTAGAACGACGAGATGGTGGTGGTGGTGGATCCTTCTTGCGAATGCGAGAAGGGCCAGGAACAGGAGGTTGTGCAGGTTGAGAAGGTGCAGGTGGCACATGTGGTGCAGGTGGAACATGTGGTGCAATGGGTTCAGGTTTCACAGGAATAGCAGGTGGTGCTGGTGGTGCGGGAGGATTTGGTTGAATTTGAGGTGTAGAAGGATTTTCATCCCCTCCAAAATCAGGTAAAGAAGCACTTGGGTCATTCTCTGAAGATTGAGAATGTAAAGGCTGAAGGTTTATAGGTGGCATTGGTCCGGTCTTAGTAGACAAGCCAGGAAAGTGGCATTCATCAAATTCAGCACGTTCAGAGATAATGTACTTTTTGGTGGTGGGGTTGTAGAATTCCCAGCCTTTATACCCTGAAGGGTAACCAACAAATACACATTTTTCCATGTGTGACTGAAGTGACTTTCGCTTATCCCTCTGTATGTACACATAGGCAGTGCACCCCCAAACCCGCAAATGGCTCACATCAGGTTTCTTCTTGAACCATGCCTCATAAGGAGTTTTATCTGGCAATGGAGCAGTAGGAATCCTGTTTTTGACATGCACATATGCTTGTTGACATTTCCCCCAGAATGAGGGAGGCATACGGCTTTCATTGAGCATAGCAGTGATATCATCTGCCATTGTGCGGTTGGCACGTTCTGCTACTCCATTCTGCTGAGGGCGATTGCGCGTAGTATGACGTCGCACAATGCCACATTGCTCAGTGAATTTGATAAAGGCAGCAGACATGTACTCTCCAGCTTTGTCATCCTGCATTGATTTGATCTTGCGACCCAATAAGTTCTCAGCCCATGCTTTGAACGTCTTGAATGCATCAAATGAGTCACTCTTCCGTCTGAGTTGTATAACAGCCCAAATGCTGGTGCAATCATCAATGAAAGTTATCCAGTAACGATAACCCTCTGGAGTTGCGACGGGAAGAGGACCATGAAGATCAGAGTGGATCAATTCTAATGGCTCGGTGGATTTGCTGGGAGATGTGGGAAAGGGGTTTGAACGCATTTTGCCTGCAAGGCATGGTTCACAGATGGGATCTGGCTTTTGCTTGGAGTTCAACACAAGTCCAGTAACCATATCCTTTGAAATCTTTTGGACATCAGCATAGCTATGATGTGCAAGTCTGCGATGCCAGAGATTGAGATCAAGAGGAAGGGTGGATTTAGCAGCTATGTTGGCATACTCCGAAATTGGTTCAGTCACACCATCCAAGAGCGCAACATTGTTGGCATCAATGGAGGCAGTGAACAGAAGTTGCTTGTTAAGGGAGAAATTCATCTTGGATGAATCAATGTGAATCTCAATCCCCTTGTGTTTAGTTAAATATAAACAAGCAAGTAAATTGTTTCGAAGTAGTGGTACATGCAAGACTCTGGTAAATTCCACTGATCTTAATCTTCTTTTCTTTACAACTGGGTTGAAAACCACAGTGCCCACCCCTGCAGAATAAATAATGGTTTCATCTGCCAATCTGATAGGAACGCGGAGGGGCTTATAATTGCGAAGCCAGTGACGATAAGGGGTCATATTAGAAGTGGTTGCCTTCACGACGATTCTCTACCTTCTCCTTTGCTACTTTGGAAGCAGCTGCAAATGCGTGACATTTGTGTTAAAGTTTGACTTCCCACTCTCCATAACACTCCATTTCATGCTATCTTATCTTATCAGATTAGATTAGATCTTTATCAGTTTACACTTCTTTTGCATAGTTCTCTTCATCTGATGTTTATCATATTCTTATCACTTTATCCCCATTTGGGTATATTGCTCCTTTTCATATATAAAGAGCTAGCTAGTTGCCAGAAGTCCCCAGTTACTCACTCCGGACTTCAGGCAAGTATATAGTCATTTTGCAATGTCATCAGTTACTCACTCCGGACTTCAGCTCGTCATAGCTCCTTTGTCCCTCGCACTGAGTTTCTCATATTTGGCACTCCGCTGCCTCACCTGTTCCCACGCTTGCCTGCTTTAACAGGTTATGGGCCCCGCGCTCTAAGCGCTCCAATTAAGTGTTTTGCGAACTCGGTCTGACAAGTCCATACACGTCTATACACGTCCTCACAAACACACGTCAACACACATCACTTTCCCATCACTCTATCACACCATGTCTTCCCAAACTCCCACTTTTGCCAAATTGTCTTCATCTAACTACAACACTTGGTCCGGCGAAATGCGAGCCTGGCTTCAAGCTCAGGGCGTCTGGCGCATTGTCGATGGCACCAGGACCAAACTGTCGCCTGCTACCCCTGCTGATCAAACGGCGGTCAACGAGTGGTTAGATAAAGCAGATAAGGCCTCTGGCCAAATCTACTTAATGGTGGAGCCGGATCAACGTATCC
This sequence comes from Galerina sulciceps, assembly GCA_023014345.1. Classification (NCBI taxonomy): domain Eukaryota; kingdom Fungi; phylum Basidiomycota; class Agaricomycetes; order Agaricales; family Galerinaceae; genus Galerina; species Galerina sulciceps. Next base: position 2,384,479 of record JAEDXJ010000001.1, read on the forward strand.
ATTTCAAAGGGATTACAGATGATCCTGTGAAGATGTGGTCTGCCCTCAAAGATGTTCACCTTCAGAAGCGTCCTGGAAACAGGTTTAACGCTTATGATGACTTGTTCTCCATTAGGAAGAGGAAGAGAATCTTCAAACTCTGATGAACAGAGTTGATGAAGCCATCCGTCGCATTCAGGATCTTTTTTTTTTTTTTTTTTAAAAAAAATCAACAATTTATATACCAGTGCGCGATAGCAGTCCGGTCGCAAAAATACAAACGATTGTAGCTACGAGTGTCCGTTTGAAGCCCTACTAAGCCGAAACCTTTCGCAGCCCCGCCCTTCTCCTTTTCGCCCGCACGAACGCACTCTCACAGAAAAACCGCAGCGGAACGCGGGGATCGTAACGTGATTCCGCATCGAACGAGTCCGATTTGACGCGCCTTGACGGGATTGACCACCAGTACTAGGCCAGTGGTTCGGTAGTGACGATGCGAGCTAACCGCGTTCGCCAGAAAGGAGACGCGGATGCGTCCCGAGGCGCCTCTTCCTGCTAATCTCGTAGCCCCCAAGTTGTCCGACGAAGGCCTGAATCCTCCGCGAACGCCAAAGCTCAGCACACGAGCACAGGTCCACACCTGACGGGACTGGCCAACCCAGAGGGTTGGACGCAGTGGGGATGGAACTACCGTCCCCCGTTGGGGTTGCCCCCGCGGTTGCCGCCATTTCACAGTGTACCCCAGACGAGAACTGGATTTGCCCCAGGCCACACCAGCAAGACGCTAATGATGGGCCCCCTCAATTCCGAAGAGTGGGGAGCCCATCACGTTTCAACCAACACCCGCAGGATCAGGTCGAAATGCAAAAGCAAGAGGGTTCGCCTTAAGCCACTTGTATAGTTGCCAGATACGCCGAGGCGGATCCAGGACCCCTACGATTTTATTCGGGTGCCGGGGGCAGCCGTTGAAGATGTGCTCGCGGGTTTCTTGAGGGAATCCACACGGGCAGGCGGCTGAATCAGCCAGATTAAACCGATGAAGATATTCACCGATGGGTGCATGGCCAGTTATGCACCGGGCAGCACGCGCGAAGAGCTGAGGGCTCTGTCCTTGCGCAATTTCAAGCCAAGACCCGCTATGCGCGGCATGTTTTGGCTTGAGGGGCATACCGTCGTAGCCCAGGAGGTCGTAAAAACGAGCACCCCTATCGTTGGCCCGGAACTGGTGAGTCCAGGTATCCGTCCATAATTTGTCGGCGAGGGACCTCATCCGATCGATGGAATTCTTGGGTCTGATCCCAAGAGGGATACGCAATTCCCTTGCATAGTCATGCGCTTGCTTGTGTATGCCCCACTTCAGACGAGAAGGGACATACACGAATAATAATTGCCGCTCGGGGTCCTCCTCGAACCACGGCATAAGAGACTTGCAGACCGCGAGCGAATGCGCTTGGCCTGAGTGAATGGAGGGATCCACTGATCGACGAGCTGAGGACATCGAATCAGTGAATATACAAATGATTCCAATATCTGACCGGATGGCGGCGCAGATACCGTATCGGATAGCAGCGAGTTCTGCGTCATTTGCAGTAACATCGCCTGCAGCACGACGAGATCTCTCGATCTCATTGCCGCTGCGGAAAAGGATCACGGCCGAGGTGGCCTGAAGTGCTCATCCAAGGGGACGGCTGCTGTCAACCGCCACCACAATGGTGCCAAGTTCTGAGCGATCGCCCAGGACCTTGTCAAGATACTGACGACAAGCCTCCAAGGAAGCCTCATCGTCTTCCTTGTCACGCTTAAAATCGTCGAACAGGACCTGGCTAGCAAACCGGTCCATAAGGCGGTCTCCTGGACGGGAGGCCGGGTCCATAGAAGCCATCACACGCGGGCAGGTACCACTTACATCAGCACGTCGAGACTCATGCTGACTAATCGGGCTCTCCAATGAGACCAAGTTGTTTGTAGCAGTTTGCCCTAAGGGTCGCTGACTAACATCAACTGGCTTTGAAGGCCGAACCATGGGCAACCACTCTGGATGAAGTGGCACACCTATAACGTCATCTCCCTCTCGGTTAGAGGTAGATGGTGCTTGTCTTACAATCCGCCAAGGCGGTTCTTGAATAAACAACACGTCGAAAGATGTATTATATTTTTTGAGAATTAATTCTACGCTAGTCACAGACTTGGCGCAATTGAATGACAAAACCCTAATCTCCCCGCTCTCCAAAAGTTCCATGTCTTGCGACTCGTTCATTTCTTCTGAGGGGGGGTGTTAGAGCGTGAAAAACAACGAGTCTTGGAAGCTCGTACCTTTCGATATTCCTCAAGTGCCCACTGCAGATATACTATGAAAATCGTCAGACAATTCAATGATTGAAAAGCTTAGACTAGTTTAATGAAAGCCTTTCATACGGTTCTAGGCATTATAGATGTGGGCCTCTAGGCTTAAGCCTATGTTATATGAAAAAAAGTGGTAGCCACTAGTGGACACGCCACTTCAGTGGCCTCCGACTCCATACCTGTTAGGTTGGTTAATTAGGGGGTCAAAAGCCTACCGTATGGTAGGGCTGAACATTAAATTTCAACAAAAATATTTTGAACATTAAAAACAAAATTGTTGATAAATATTGTAACCCTAGAACAAAACATTTGTGTTTGTATTTGAAAACAAAAACTTATTGTAATATATTATAAACTCAGTGGTGCCAGGGGTCTTTTTATAAAAAAATTAAACCTGAATTGTGAGGCTTCTAGAACAGATAGCATAGATCTGTAAAGAGATTATGAGTCCTTTGATTTATCAAAGACTCATTCTTTATAAACCCAGAACTTACTTCAAAATTTGATTGATTGATTGATTCATTGATTGATCATTCAACACCGCGGAAAAAAATTTCCCAAAAAGGAAATTTTTGAAAAATGATAGATTTATGTTCCTTGATTATAAATATACAAAAGTCATGTGACTAGCTATTTCCATCCCTGAGATATCGGCCTTTTATGACCAAAAATCAGAAAAAAGTCAGCTTTTTTCGAGTATTTTGCATTTTTCTCAATAAGAAAGGCAGCTAGTCACATGATTTCAACAGTTGTGGAGCTTTCAAATCATTTCCCACAACTTTGGTTTTTTTTTTCCTAAAATGGTAATATTTCCAAATTGGGTAGCTTTCTAAGCATCCATGAATTTACAATTATGTAGCTGAATTTTCATTGGATTTCTTTATAAAAAATTGTAAAATTAGCAGAAAAACCAGGGCTATAATTTGGTAATATTTGTAGAAAGGTCATGTGACTTTCAAGTGGCAAAACCCAGAGTTTACAGTTTATTTGTTGAATTTTTATTAGATTTTCCCCCTTAAAAAAATCCAAAAAAACTAATAAAAAATTTGAAAAGGACTCATACATGCCATGTGCAGCAATGGCCCACACACCCAAGTCTTGAGATGCCAAAAGCCAAACTACCTCTGGCTAGAATATCAAAACAATCCATCAACATCAATTTTTTGCCAAATAAAGAATATAAATAGGGTTATTACCAATAATCTCAGTTCAATGCCATAGATCAATATTCAAGTTCAAAGAAGCAAGACATCTATTGCTAAAATATTTAAATCATATATATTTTTCAAGTAAACGTCTTATTGTATTTAGTCAGTCCTTTATACGTTATACAGACATAATTTAGAATTTTTTTTCTATTTTTTTAACTTAGCCAATGATCAGATATCAAATTACTTGCAGATAGCAATTCAAGTCCATATTTAATTTATTTATTGATTAATTTTTAAATTAATATGCAACATCAATGCTAAGTTATGTTGTCAGACTTAGACAGTAAAATGAAATGTCCAATATCTAAAAAAATAAAATCTATTTTTAGACTTTGACTGTAACTATAATTAGATACAGTCTATTTTTAGAATTATTTCTATTTTTAAATATGAACCCTGAATTCTATTTTTAGAAAGTCCACTTAATTTTCAAAATTGGACTTTTTTAGGATCTTTCTATTTTTGGAAATATTTCCATTTAAGGAAAGTTTCTATTTATGGATAATTTCCTTTTATAGAAATATAACTAATTTTTACTTTGATGTCTAAATTTGGTTTTGACACTCAATTCTATTTTTAGATCCAAACTATTTTTAGAACAGCTGTCTGTTTTTGGAAAACTACTTGCCAAATCAGGATATTACACTTAATTATGCTCTAGCTTGCTCAAATCTTGACCGTTTTCAATGAAAAAAATTGCATAATTCTTATTAAATTTAGCACTATTTTATCAAATAGAAAACATTACCAAATAGCAAATACTAGTAAACATCTAGACCTCCAGCCAATACATTGGCTGTAATCCCAGCCACTAACCCAGTCATTGCGTCAGCCACTACGTCTGGCACTATGCCAGCCTGGCCCCTTCAGATGCAAGCTGTAGACAAGGCTTGATCCAGAAGTATTGAGAGCAAGGCTGGCATAGCAGTACTGTAAAGGCAATTGCGAGCTGAAGTGCCAGAGACAGAGTCAGACGAGGTGAGCAAACTAGCAAGGGATTCAAAAAGGAAAGAATGTAGATTCCACTGCAGATGAGAACTATAAGTATTAGTGTGTGATATGATATGAATAATGAATTAAATAAAATGTGGTATAATAGAGAATCCAGTGGAGTCCAGAATGAATAGAGTGAATGGATAGGATACAGCGGATAGAAAGAGGGCAGCAGACGTAGTGACCAGCGGATGGATAAAATTGGATGTGCACAGACTACAAGCTATCATAGTTTGTGTTGGTGCAGTGGAACGTAGAGGCAGCAGACATAGTGGCCGACGCAATGACTGGGTTAGCAGCCAACGTTATAGCTGATGTATCAGCTGGAGTAAAGGACTGAAACAGAGTTCCCCTTACAAGTAGATATAATGGCCAATGCAATGACTAAGTTTGCAGCCAGGGTTACAGCCAACATATCAGGCTGAATAAAGAGCCAGAACAGAGTTCTCTTTATACAAAATCAGTATTGCTCAGGCTGGACAATTTTGATGAGAATCAAAATACCAATACAGACTACTACAAGCAGAACTCATTCTGCTACTTTGCTCTGGCTTCTATATTAGCCATAACACCAATTACATTCTTTTCTCTTTGCATCTAGTCAAAGAAATCAGACGACAGATATCAGACTTCAGTTATTTACAGCTGAAAGCAGATCAATAGATACAGAGTCAAATGATTCAAATGTAAGGGCAACCGCGAGCCGGAGCGCCGGGGACGGAGAGTCGGGCGGAGCGGGCAGACTAGCAGGGGATCTGAAGGTTTAGTTTATTAAGTAATTAACTAAACTAACAATTAACTCACCTAGCAGGGGATCCGAAGAGGAAAGGATGCGGATCCCACTGCAGGTGAGAGCTATATGTACTGGGAAGTGGTACGACATGAATAATAAATTAAATGAACATGGTACGATAGGGAAATGTGTGGTGCGGTGTTTCCAGCGGAGTCCAGAAGGGATGGAGCAGACAGAAAGAGCGCAGCGGACGGAAAGGGTGCGGCGGACGTAGTGACCGGCGGACGTAACGGCCGGCGGGCAGATGGAAATCGGATGCATACAGACTATAAGCTATTGTAGTCTGCATCAGTGCGGCAGGATGTAAAAGGGGTTTGCGTCCGGATGTGTTTGGGGCAGGGCTAGCATGGCGGCAGACGTAGTGGCCGACGCAATGACTGGATTAGCGGCTGACGTATCGGCTGGAGTAAGGGGCCAGAACGGAGTTCTCCTTACATCAAATTCATATTCAATAAGTAGCATTGGAGCTGCAATGGCATATTTGCAGCAAAAAAATTATACTATGTCAATTCTTGGCCTGACAGAAGCCTTTAACTATCAAAGTTTAAAAACACCACTTTATATGTGTGTTAATCTGGACACAGACAATAATAGCTCATAGTATAAGCATTTAATTTCCATTTAAAGTTTATCCCATCACATTAGCTGGAGTAAAGAGCTAGAACAGAGTTGTTTGGAGTAGATAGGTACATAGGTGATATCAAAAATAATGTTGATGGTGACACTAAAATAGTGGCTGAAGTATCAGCTGATGTCATAGTTGACAGATCAGCCAGAGTATACTGCTGGGGTCAGACTATTTTTACAAGAGTCAAAATGCCTAAGCACATTGTTTGACTTTTGTTCTGTCATTTTGCTGTCCCATGTGCCTTTCAATTGTTAGAGCAAAAGTTTCTGACCTCAGCAGTGGTAAGAGATCAGAAAAAAATGATTTGACAAAATATGACTAATTGTTTAGATGTTTACTAGTATTTGCTATTTGGTAATGTTTTTTATCTGATAAAATAGTCTTAAATTTGGAAAGAATTATGCAATTTTTTTCATTGAAAATGGTCAAGATTTGAGCAAGCTAGAGCATAATTACGTGTAATATCCTGATTTGGCAAGTAGCTTTCCAAAAACAGACAGCTGTTCTAAAAATAGTTTGGATCTAAAAATAGAACTAAGTGTCAAAACCAAATTTAGACATCAAAGTAAAAATAAGTTCTCTTTCTATAAAAGGAAATTATCCATAAATAGAAACTTTCCTTAAATGGAAATATTTCCAAAAATAGAAAAATCCTAAAAAAGTCCAATTTTAAAAATTAAGTAGACTTTCTAAAAATAGAATTCAGGGTCCATATTTAAAAATAGAATTAATTATAAAAATAGACCTTATCTATAATTAGATACAGTCAAAGTCTAAAAATAAATTTTATTTTTTTAAATATTGGACATTTCATTTTACTGTATAGTCTGACAACATAACTAAGCATTGATGTTGCATATTAATTTAAAAATTAATTAATTAATTAATATTTGCTTACATAATCAATAAATAAATTAAAATATGGACTTGAATTGCTATCTGCAAGTAATTTGATATCTGATCATTGGCTAAGTTAAAAAAATAGAAAAAAAGTTCTAAATTATATATGTATAATGTATATAGCACTGACCAAATGCAATAAGGTATTTATCTGACAAATATACATTATTCAAATATTCTAGCAATAGATGCCTTGCTTTTTTGAACTTGAATATTGATCTATGGCATTGAACTGAGATTATTGGTAATAACCCTATTTATATCTTTTATTTGGCAAAAAATTGATGTTGATGGATTGTTTTGATATTCTAGCCAGAGGTAGTTTGGCTTTTGGCATCTCAAGATCTCTTTACAGATCTATGCTATCTGTTCTAGAAGCCTCACAATTCAGGTTTAATTTTTTTATAAAAAGACCCCTGGCACCACTGAGTTTATAATATATTACAACAAGTTTTTGTTTTCAAATACAAACACAAATGTTTTGTTCTAGGGTTACAATATTTATCAACAATTTTGTTTTTAATGTTCAAAATATTTTTGTTGAAATTTAATGTTCAGCCCTACCATACGGTAGGCTTTTGACCCCCTAATTAACCAACCTAACAGGTATGGGGTCGGGGGCCACTGAAGTGGGACACGCCACGTGGACATGGCCCCACCTCCAGCAGCGAGTGCAGAGGGGGGAGCCAACGCGTTTCTCCACTGTGCGAATGCACAAGGGGAAGCCGTGGTACATGATGGAGCGACCGTTGAGCTCCCGGGCGTTCTTGCCGGTGCTGGTGTCCCATATGTCGAAAAACGCAGTCCCGAAGCTAGCCTTGGGAGACTGCTTCACGATGCGGATGGGTCCTGCAAAGGACATATGTTCAAGCCAGGCCGGGGACTCCATAAGTCAATTCACCTAATTTCATGTCTCATACGAACTGTAACTTGTGAAGGCTTGTCGTCCAGCATGGCTATGGCGTCGGTGCAAACGTATCATTCCCCCTCCGAAAGTCTTGTATCCAGCGGTAAAAAAGGTCTTTCAAACATTTGGACCCTTGAAGGATGCAACAACAAACCTTCCGCTATTTAATCACAGCAATTGGAAGACTGCGGGTCATATCTTAGACCTCATTCGGAATGGCTTTGTTTCTGACCCCCCAGGAATAGCTCTTTACACCTGCATCGGAATTGATCAGAAGGATGGTGGTTTACCAATATACCGCTGCTCGCATGGAACAAATTTCACTGAAGGTGGTGTCAATGCACACCTTCGATCTCATTTACCATCATCTGGCGCTTCTGTCCGGCACACCCATGCATGTCTCCTAGACTTTGTATTGCGCCATAACCTTCTTGTATGTCGCATTTTCTGTTGAGCTATCACATTATTTATAATTTTTCCTAGGTTGGGACTTTCAATACCACTGGTCAACACTTAGGGATTGTCACGGGTAACCCTGGGGTATTCCAGGGCTACCCGTACCCTTACCCCCGAAAACCCGTACCCGCGCTCAAGGGTACGGGTTTTTTGCGGGTAGGGGTACGGGTTTTTGTGGGGTCTGCGGGTATAAAAACCCGCACGGGTCAGGTTCACGGGTTGATATTAAATATGTAGTCTACATTCCTAAATAGCGTCCCAATTGTCGGGCAACTCCTCCTCATCACCCTCTATGTCAGGAAGAACAGCCGCGGCATTAACATCCTTGTCCTTTACATACCCACGAAGGCTCCAGACTCCGAGACACAAAAGCGCGCGTGTTGACTGGACCGAAAGCCGACTGCGGACATGGGACAATAGAAGTCGCCCTTGGCTAAACGTTCGCTCGACGTCAACTGATGTTGCTAGAGTAAAATAAGTATTGTGAGTACAATGTAATATTTGCTATACAAAGACAGTGTATACGTACCTGGGATGGATAGATAGTCGAGCGCCATGTGGTGAAGGCGGGGGAATATGTGTTTGTGCTCGTACCACCAAAGCAAAGCATCCTCAATGTGTTCAGGCTCAGTACTTAAGTACCTCTCGAGTTCGTCTTGTAATGCCGCGGGTTCTGGGGGTTGAAGCGCCGGAAGGTTATCGAAAATGTTTTTTGACATTGTAGCCTTCGACTGAATATACAACTCATAAGGTTCGAGACGTGTCATTAGAATCAGAAAATACCTTGGTGGGAATAGGAGCCACCCAATCCAAATCCAACGAAGCATACGACCGTTTGAATTCGGCTTGAACAATTGCCTTGGCTTTATCGATCCAGTCTGCCTCCCATCCGGCCTTCTCGAAATACTTGAGCTTGTGACGAGGGTGAAGAACTGGGTATCGCAAGGGTATGGATTAGATTTTGCGTGGAAGCATCAGGAAAAAGACCTTTGGCCCTGGGCCAGCTTAAGTAATTCTGCTGCTCTGGAGCAGTATTAGAACTCTTTGCAGTCTTTGACGTCTTTCAGGTCAGTGATTTTCCCTCAAAGCACTGAGAAAACTCTCTGGGGTCTCTCTGTGTCTCCCTGGCCGACTTGACGTCTCTGAAAGTGGGTCTAGGTCTCTGGATATCTTTAGAAGCATACCGAAGTGCTTCTACTAAAAAAACTTTGTAATTGTATGCATACATATAGGTATATTCTACCAAATTGTTTGATAAGTGTATTTACTGTGCCAATTGTTAACTAAAAAATGTGAAGCTTGATCTAGAACATTTTGTGGGGTCCAATGAACAGGAACGTCAGCTGGAAAGACGGGAAATAACATGCAGCTCTGTCGGATACGTGATAATGGAAGAATTGCTCCTTGTACTCGGGTAGGATTGGTGGTAGTAGAGACTTTCTTGATACGATACATCATTCCATGTTTGACGTTGGCAGCTTTCTCAAATTTAGAATACCATTCGATATAGACCAATGGTTCTTTAGGCCAGTTTTTGGGAGCTGGTTGAGTTCCTACATGGGTTTCAACTTTTTCTGGAAGGGTAAAAATAACTCGAACACGTCCGACTCTTGTACCTAGATATACTTCATTGGGTCATGCACACAATGTCAATTGATATTTTGCTCACCAGCCACACCAGTCGACTCTGCCGTCTCATCTATGATAGCAACAACAGTGTCGAAATGCCCATGAGGATTTTGGAATGACTGTGGAATGGCTTTGACAATATCTTTCTCCTCCTCGTCGTCTTGGATGCCTTCAGGATGGAATCGGAACATGTTGTAGACATTGACATGTGCAAAAGGAAGATGGCTTTGATCAAGATATCGAGGCTGAATTGGGTGGGATGTCAGTGAGTTCAGGAAGACTTTTAGGTAATATGTAAAATCTGGTGCGTGATGCTTGTGTTCTATCAATGAGATGCGTCGATTTGGAAAATTAGGATGCTTTGCAATTGAGATAGACAGTTTTTTCTTGACTGACAATCCAGTCGAGAAGGGGGGTTGAGTTTCTCTTGGTTGAGTTTTCTGGTGACATTCAAAGCTGACAATCTTTTCTTGCCTAGAAAGCCATTGAATCATTTGAGGGAATTCATCACGTTGATTAGAGGCTCTCCATCCATGTTTGGCAAAGTCGATGTGAAGCCGTTCGAACATTTCTGTATTATAGTTGTCAGTAGTTCCAAAAAGTTCGATAGATTCGATGTAATGAAGGAGGGAATGATATTTAGGAATGTTGAAGTCCTCTCGAACACCAGTTGTGATGAAGTATTGGCGGTTTTCATGAAATCGATTAAGTGCATCTCTGAGATAGCCAAGAGTATCAGAGTCATGGGTAGAATACTGAGCAAGATAGATAAAATCCAGCAGGGCAGTGACTGCTGCGATTCCCTGCAAAGGCATGCAACCAACAAGGCAGCCAAGAAGAATTTTTGCCATGTTCTTGCGCTCAGTGCCAGATATTTGAGACAAGGCAAAAATACCATTCTTGAATGGTCGAAGACCATAGGCTGGAGGAAGGGCTCGTATGCGACGGTCCAACTCCTGTGGTGAGAGAATTCTCTGACACCAACCGACCAGGTGCTTGAACACACCTTGGTAAAGTTGATGTAAAACATCAGGTGTGATTGACCGATGGATATCGCAGAGTGGAAATCCTTCCCAAAATGGCTTGTAAACGCTACCAGCAACATCATGAGACATGCAGTATGAGTGGAAATTTTGAGCAAGAACCATTGGCTTGCTCTTTGGCTTCCTTGATAATTGATGTGGTCCAGTTTTGTGTGCGACTTGGAGCTGGTGTTGGGTTTTGAAGGTTTTTTGCATTGGCCTTGCATTTGGGACATGTGCCATACTTTGTGCAAGCAACAAGGCATTGCTCAGGGTAATCGGCAACATAGCAGGTGAGAATTGGATGAACACGACGAACTGCGCCATCAGAACTAATCATTTCAATACCATTAGTACCAGCTGAAATAAGAGGTTCCAGGACGATTCGCATTGATTCGTGGAACAATCGCTGGACAAGCGAACGGTGCTCTTGGTTGTTTATTCTTGAGCGGTCTATCTTTTGGACTGAGAGATAGGCGATAAGAATACAGGCATGTTTGGAAGGTTTCCTCCTAACGGCTTTAGGAATATTTCCAATGGTGAGATAAACTGGATAAGCAGCCTTGTTGCCAGAAAACTGCGTAAGCTGTGTCTTATCTGTTGCAATAATGATTGGAGCAAGAGTTGCACCTGGTGGTAGTAAATGCTGGCAATATTTCAATTCAATAAGCAGAATGGAATGGGTAAAATATTCACCTGTAGCACATGCCACCACTTTGCTGTCCACATTTCAGAAAAAATGCGTTTCTCCAATGTGTTGTCTGAAAAGACTTTACGACCAGCAAAGACCATTTCCGGGGAAAGCTGAGAGTCCCTCCAAAGACTCTTGACAGCCTCTACAGGATCTCGATATCGAAGCGTAAAAGATTGCCCTGGCTTATCTTTGAAATCAATGTTTTGCGTCTTCCATGTGCTTGCTTTCTCAGGCATTGCATCTAGCTTCTGGTGGAGCGCTCGAATATTGTGGTAGGAAAGGCCAAGGTTTTCAACAACCTAAAACAATATTAAGGAGATCTCTTAACATTAAATCAGAAGTGCGTACCCCAGGTATTTCCAGAAGGCGATTAAAGGCATTTTGGCCAGGTCCATCTTTCACCGCCCACTGGGCTACTCTCCAGTCCAGTTCAGAAACAAACGGGGCAAATGGATTGGGTGCGCCAGCTTCCTCCATCAAAGTATTGCCATCCTGGTCAACTGAGATAAACTTTGGAGGTTCTTCATATCGTAAAATTATACCAGCGTCCTCATCAATCATTGTAACTCGTTCGTCTTCATTGTTGTCCAAAATGACATGGCGCTGGTTGGCTGCACCTTGAAGAATTCGATTTGCTGCCGTCTGAGGTCCAGGTCCAGCTACGTTGTCCTCAGGCTCCTCTGGGTCTCGGGAAAGGAAATCGAATTCATCCTCAAATGGTTCAAATTCAAAGTCGACATCCATATCTGGATCCTGCTCTGGATCATAATTTGTTTGCTCATCACTTCTCTGGTCATCATCTTCAGCATCCAGAGGCAAAGATGTTATGAACTCATCATCAAAGATGCCTAGATCCTTCAACTTTCCCTTGCTGTACCAGGAGCAAGATCTTGCGGCTGTCAGGTGCGTATTCATTGACTTGATACTGCTAAAGTATTGACCACATCCTGCTTCACATGGATAGTTTGGCATTTGCACTGAGAGGCAGGTCAATAGAACAGGGGTAGTATTGGTGGAAGCGTATGTGAACAGGATGTGTAAGTCAAGCAACAGGTACGAAACAAAGGCAAATATAGTGTAGTAAGCTGAATGATGTGGAACAATAAAATTAGCCAGTGACAGAAAAGAGAATCGCTCCATATAAAAACGCACCTGGACTCATCCCAAAATAGACACCTGGAAATAACCTCAGATCTTTGACGCTTTTCCCTTCCAATAAAGATGTTGCCTCTGAAGACAAAACTGGATATCTTCAAGGACCACAAGCTTCTGTTCCAATTTCTTCACCATTTTATGGGCCAACAGATGTGATGAAAGACCAGGTCGCCTTTCAATCTTCTGGCTCATTTTTTTGGCTCGGTTCAACTTGAGTTTAAAGCGAAGGTCTGCTTTGAGCCAATCCAATTTAGAAAGCCTGGCCCGATGCTTTCCTCTTTTGCTTGATTTTGCAGACATGGACATGCAATTGGGAGTGATTTGAATACTACTCTGGTCCACCGTTGAAGACACAACCTAAACAAATATAACATTAATAAATAATTATATTTTATACACAGTGGATCAATGTACCTTGACTATCTCTGATGGAAGTGTGCATGGGTACTTATTGTATTTGGCTATAAACCAATGTTCATAATCTTCCACAGTACGTGGTCCTCGGTACACAGGGCTAGACATAAGCTAGAAAAAAATGAGTGGCAGAAAAAAGTCCCAATAAATAACGCACGTCATACGAAATTAAAGATGCAACTCCATTCTTGTGATCTTGAGGTGTTGGTGATGATCCATTGTATGTTGAAGTTGGACAGTTATAGATTGAAGACATGAAATGGTTAAGTGAGCGTGAAGGTTCAACTTCAACAATTGAGGCTGACCGTGAGAAAACAAGGAAATCATTTCACTTCCAATGACCGATGGGCTCTTTTAAATCACAGTAAAAAACATAGAATTACACCACTACACACAAGTAACACAGTGTCCAGATATACCGGATATACAGATATACATGAGCGACCAGATATACACAAGCGTCGAAATACACACAAGGAAGAGAGGACTACACACACCCAAAAAAAACGCCAATTAGTCTTCTTCAAAAAGGATCGACATAGTCTCAGTAGACGTGACGCTTCGAACTGGCTGGACGGGAGGCCAGCTATCCATCCAGGACTCAATCATTTCTCGATCATGGCTGATCACAATGAGTCTCTCGTTAGGCCGTCCTGGCCAGATGACCTCTGGGTTTCTTGTTGGTGGGTACGACACTTGTCCAGCCACTCCTGACCAATCAAAGTCGATGACCATCAGGTATGGTAGGGAGGTCGATGGCCTAGACAGAATGGTACAAGTTGAGGTTCCATCAGGAAGAGTTTCGATCTTGACCTGGACCATGACGTTGTTGGTTCTCAGATCGCCGTGAACAAAGTTCTTTTGTTCCAAAACGCGGAGAATTGCGTCTAGAGCTTCACAGATTTCAGTCTTGTAGCTAGAGGCAACTTGAGGAAACGTTTGGCCAAGTTCGTAAAGTGTTATCCAGCCAGTTGGTGAGTCTGAGCTGGGTGGGTGAAGGTACCTCATCAGATAATACGTTTCCAATGAAGTACCTGGGAGGTTAGGAAATACTCGACTAAAACGTCTATAGCACCGAGGTGCCATATCGTGATCTGCCAGGTAGTTTTGGACGGGTCGTCCATAGCGTTCTTTGGCGATTTTAGAATAGATGATTTTGAGCACGAGCTCTTCGCTAATATCGTGTTCTGTGTTGGACTCTATCCAGGAAGACTTCGCCAGGTAAAGCACACCAGAATATAGTGTTTTGGTGATCTCTATGTTATCTTGTGCTCTGAAACGAGGGGCGTTCATTTCTGTATGCTGGGAATCGATGGTATCCATTTTACTATATATATTAAGTGCAGTTTAGAAACAGCTTTAAAACATATTTAGTTGTAAATTACCTACCTCGGAATCAAGGTTATAGCTTGGCGTAATGCCCATAGAGCGCTCACGGCTTCTAGGTAATTCCGTCCAATGAAATCTTGTTGAAGGTTCGTTTGCCCACCAAACGGTAAAACAATTGGAGGTTTATCCCTTGCGTCGCAAAAACCGGCGCCGATACTTAAAAGTGTCCCTAGAGAGTAAAAAGTCAGAAATTAGCATATCATAATGGCGAATTATAAAGATCATACCAGCCAGTTGTAAAAAAAACATCGGTGCCCCATTATGACGAGCCATCGGATACCTCTCTATGCGGTCCTGGTAAAGACGGTGGTTTTGCCAAAACGGGTTTCCTCCCGTTCCAGCATCTTGTTTCACCTCAAAGAAAATGGCAGGAACCTTTGTCTTCTTATGGCGATAAACAAGATCGACTCTAAATAGACCTGCATCCTCAGTATGACCATCAGCGGGTGGCCGTTCTTTCTGCCATTCATATTCCGATTTCTTGTCATCTGGGAAGTCTGTGACGATAGCGTCAAGGAAGGCTTGGAGTCTGTCGTCATGGGAAGTGAAAAATTCCGGCATCGTACATTGCAATGTGTAGACGGTCTGACAGAGACGAAAGTGAGCATCTGCATCAAAATTAATCCTGTTGAGTTCTTCCTGCTGGGAATCTGTACCCAAAGAACCGGGTAAGGGGGGTGGATGGAGGGCCCACTGGGAAAAGGTCCTAAATGCGTCATGAAGGAGTTCAAGGGGAATTGGAGATTCATATACTGGAGTACGTCCATCACGTACAGCGAGTCTGGGGTCAGCCTGGTGGCGTGCGTAGTTTGGATAGAGGCAGTATTCAGAAGGTGGCAGAGCCTTGACGTTAATTGCTTGAGCGATCACTGCCTTTCTGTGGTTGTCCAAATCGACGAATTTTCCTCTAAGTATCTCGTAGGAGTGCTTGTAGCGGTCTGGGATTTCATCGTCTTCGGTGAAAGTCAGAGGAAAGATAAAAGGCAGCTTCAACTCATCTCGTTTTGCGAGGTCCTCCAAGGTGTTGATGTTTTTAGGCACCGTTGGAATAAGTTTAGATCGAAAGGCCAGTTCCTTGAACCATGCTTCATCCTTGTAGTCAGAAGCAGCATCGAGAACGCTTCTTATATCTTCAAGTAGTGGGCCCAAACGACGATTTGCCTCTTTGACGACTTGTTCTCGCAGGTCGTCCATTTCGACTTTCTGTTTCTTCGTCGCCCCGGCTTCGGGATAATCCTTGGCGCCAGCCTTCCTTTTGGAGGTCTTTGGGGTCTCTAGAGTTACTTCAGTAAGTACACCTGCAGAACCTTTCTTAGTGGCGCCTGAGCCCTTGGACTTCCGAGCAGTGGCATCCACAGGGATCACATTTTCTTCCCGTGTCACATGTTTGGCTTTCTGGCGGTTTGATCTGCGAGGTTCTTGTATGGTATCCATAAAGAGGGGAGCTTAAGAGAACAAAACAGCAAGAAATAATCGATTGACCAGCAGTACTTATATGAAGCTGTGTTGACAGAACTTTAAGTAATGAACATGTTGCCTGGTAATCACAATCGATGATCAGAATCTCAGTCGAACTTTCCATTCATCAGTTGACTTGTAGGCATTTGACAAGTCCAAGATTTTCTTGTCGGTTCAAGGTTCAAGCGTCAAGCCAGGACATACGATTGTTATGCTTAAATGAGAACAAGAAACAGATAGCATCGTACAACGTAAAAGGTACAGGTACATTGGAGAAGACCACACATCACCTAGCCTGGAACACAGCATCCAGAACGAGCCGCACTAACCTTGGCTCTTCATTGATGTGTTGGCAGTGATCTTGAAGCTTGAACGTTGGGTCGCAATGACACTGGCAGAACGGTCACGGGCAGCATAAATTAATATTAGGGAATAGCATGGGTAACCCGCGGGTGTCCCAGCAGCTACCCGTACCCAACCCGTCAAAACCCGTACCCGTCAACCCACGGGTTAAATATCTACGGGTCCGACGGGTACTGCGGGTATGGGTAACGCGACGGGTACCACTGTATAGGGATTTGCAGCCTTTTTCGCCTTCGAGGACTAGAACGGTAGTCATTAATAAACTAAACGGCGCCATAAAAAAAGAAGAAAGGGCAGACCTCAGAGGGATGATTCGGAACTTCAGCCGATTCCTTTCGATAATGTTGATTGTACTGTGTCTTCACCAGGTCCAGCGCCGTGTCGATCCATGCCTGCTCCCAACCAGCCTTGCGGAAGTATTCGAGTTTGTGTTGTGGATGAAGGACTAGACAGTCTTTAGTTTGCAATTCAACCCGTAAAAAAAACAAGAGACCTACTCATGGCAATTCGGTAGGCCTCCGATTCGTCCGTCCGCGAATAGTACCGGTTGAGGGTTTTCTTTGCCAGTCCAAGTGACGCGCGAATGGCTGGTGAAAGTGATGCATCGTATGCCCTCGCCGTAAGCGTAAGGCGGTCGTTGATGTGATCCATGACGGGAATGACATTGGCAAGGTTGAGTGTTGAACGCGAAAAGAAAAGTGTGGCGTGCTCCATTGTGCGTTCCTTCAATACATACTGAGGGTTTTCACGGGTAGCGGGTATGACTGAGCCTACCCGTACGGGTATGGTCAACCCGTGCTATTCCCTAGCAGCATTTACTTCCTGCAGGATCAACTTTGACCACTGGCACAAGTTCTTTCCTCCAACTCGAAGGTCACGACCCAAGATCCAAAGAATCAACAAATATTCACTTTGCTGTGTAAATGCTGCAGCGACACCGAGAGCAGGTCCATGAGGGTGCGAATTCAGCTTTCGAGATGTGAAGAGTATCTGGAAGTTTACCGGTGACAACTAGTGAGGAATGGGTGGGGAACATGTAATTTACTGCATTGGAAGCCCTGCCAGGACCTGATCTAATCCATTGTTAGCAGCTTTCTTCTGGATTCCTTAGGCAGTGTTGATATCCTCGCTCCCTTGCTCAGACTGGATTAGCTTGACCACCTTGGGAAGTCATCAACAATAAGATAAATTCGAAGGCGATGCGATTACAAATATACGAGGTGCTCAAGTTGTCACTGCGGGACTAAGTCCTTTCATGACGCCGTTGTCAAGGATAGATTTTGAGCTAGATTCAAAAGGTCCTTAAATTCATTACATCTATTTTATTTTGAATGGTAAGAAATCAAGAGTACTTCTATTAAGAACAGCACATACCCTTCGCACTGTGTTTGACCCTTTTGAACTTGGTTGCCCTTGCAAACAACGCAAGCTGTTTCAACGAAAAAAGGGTATTTTTCATCGACTGCAATATCAATAGATAAAATAGGGACATACCCAATGGAACAGGAGACGGGGATAGAATGAGGCCTGGAAGTAGGCAGAACTTTTGTTGGTTTGGACATTCGCTTTGAGTCTGATCCATGTGCGAGGTTATGACGTGTAAGAAGGAACTGCGAATCAAGATTATAAAAACTGCATTACTACAGCAGAATAATCACTTACCAGGTGTCTCGAAATCAGTTGGGTGTTCGAACGTTGAACTTGAGGAAAGGTGGAAACGATTTCTCTATTTTCTCACGATCACGCACGCCATTGTCGTTCTTATCTTTTCTTAACCAGACCACGGTTTTATGGCTAAGGCATCGAACTCTCTCTTCTGACATCGGCTACAAACAATGGTTTCAAGAAGATCGACTAGTTCATCTTTGCAGGCTGGTAAGCTATCATCCCTTTGTTCAAAAGTAAAATCTGATCTGCCTTCAAACAGACGCACTACTGTCGCTGGGGAATGGAGGATATAGCATGTAAGTACCTTGAAAAATCACTGGAGTAGACTGACTGAGCTTTTTGCAGTATGTTTTCTACCTCCTCCTACCTCCCCGCCCCCGAGATTGTGAAGAAGCCACGACTTAACGTGGACTGAACGTCGACTGGGGTCAGCGGTCTACACGGAGTGCAGAAATTGACATGGAACCGTTTTAGTAGTCCTAGGTGCATAGGTTTGGTGGTGCTGGTGTACTCCGAGTTGGATTTCGATTTCGAAGACCAAGGTCCTAAAGAATCTCGGAGGCAGAATAGGCGTCTCTGGCACATGGGTAAGTTCATTTTTGTGTCTCTGATCCTCGAACGAGTGTACATGCTGTTCATTTCTTCTGCAGATTTGCTTCCAACTACTACGTCAAATGGATATCTTACGCGGAACTCGAACCCTACGCTGGGCTCAATTCGTGCCACAAAATTAAAGTGGGAAAGCGGGAATTAGTCAGAGTTCCTCACAGGTAAGTTAAAGTCGTCAAAAGGATTTAATCTTTGTCTGATATTTGGATGTTTGTTCTTCCCTCACCTCATTTATAGCGTGCGCCGTGCTACCTTGTGTCTATCTGACATGGGACCGTCTCTCCTTGGGCAAACCCTTCTCTTATGCAACGACACGAATCAAACGAGGATGGCACCTGACTTGTACGCTCAAATACCTACCTGTTGAAATGTTCTTCTGCTGTGCGAGTTTCTTTGAAGGTGCGAGGAATACAAACCACGAGCGACTACTACTGGACTTCCACAACTTTTTTTATGCTCCTTTAGTTTCTCATTGCTCAATTTAATGCTTCAAGAAAGAGAGAGCCCATTGCCTAGAAGTCGGCGCCGTGTTGGATGAAACCACTGGTAAGTATTGCTACTCTCTGCCACTCAGGTAGCAGAACATCCTAACTATGTTACCTTGAGCAGATCCGAGTCCTCCCAGCATCACTCCTTATCCCTCTCGACACGGAACTCCCATCGTGTTCGTCGCCTCTTTTTCATATCCACCCTAGTTGTTTGCGAATGAGGACAGGATTTTACTAGTAGGAGCATTGCGAGAAGGACTCAAGAGACAAGGAGAAAGGAAACCCACCACCAATTTCGCTAATTCCACCCTGCTCCTGCCTCATTCTTCCCTGCCCCGTCACCGACGCCTTCAATCTTCCCTTGGGCATCGGGGTTGGTGTCGGAGACAAGCCGATTCCGACATGAGTGCTGCTATTAGTGCCACATCGACACATGAAGGGTCACGACATACTTACTTCGATAAAAGTGGAACAGGAGAAGTGGACGGAGGGTCTGATGCACAAAGCCTATGCTGGCGCAGGTGTTCGTGAGCGTTGGTTGAATGGATCGAAACATGAATACGCAGTTCGGAGTTGAAGAAGAACATCATATTTGCGGTCTGGACGCACTGCTCGTTTCCTCCTTCCTGCCCTCCTTTCTCTCCTCCCATCCCAGCCTGCCCCAGCCTGCCATCCCAGTTCGAACCTCTGCATGTATGCACACTGTTTCCGTCATCCTGTGCTCTCGAACGAGTCGTGGATTGGAAGCTGCTCGGCCACCAATATTCATACACATGCCCGCCCCGCCCACTCCGCTCCCACAATGTTCTGCATTCATCACCCCTACGTTCCAGAGGAGGAGACCCTTTCAACGGGGTTTAAGATGCAAGTTTAAAGGGCCAAATGGCAATCGAAGACGCTTTCAAGAATCACTCTGCAGATCGTCTTTGGGAGGCGCGAACTACTATTTACAGTAGCCCCAAAACCATCTTTTACAAGACAAGGTTTCGCCTTGGGCATCTGCAGCTCGCAGCCTCGAAGGTAGAATACCAGTTGACGTGGTCAATCCCAGCAATGAGATCTAGACTGACTTTTGACCGATGATGTCAACATTTCAAAGAAAACGCACAGGGGCAATACTCAAGAATGAAGTGGAGGTGAACCAGGCACGTCGCTGACCGACTATGTCTATTTGGCTTGTCCCACTGAAAACAGCAATACCAGATCCACACTCTTCTCCTTCTCTTTCGTTGTGCACCTTCAAGCTCGTCGTCATCGCATGCAGCTTCAAACTAGGTACGACCAGTCGATACTTTTGGAGCTCTGGCACTCAACTGTACGTTTGACGCACTCTAATGTCATTGTTTGTTGGCAACAATATCGGTGAGTTCACTTTTTTTCTGCCGAAAAACCTCAATATTCTGATCATCATATTGCAGCTATCAGTTCTCTAAAGTCGCGTCATTCCTGCAGCTGAAATGAATGCTTACACTGGTGCCGATGGTCAAGGTGTCGCTTCCTCCATGCTGCTATGCGTTTGGATTCGATCTATTCCCCACGTCAAGGTAGTTTGTGAACGTTACCTCCAGCACAGTCACCTCTGTCCTGCCAAGACATGCTATCGAACCATCATCGCACCTTGAGCAAGTCATTGCCACCCTATTCCCTTGCCTACTCCGCCCAGAATTCCAATCGTCATCGTTTTGTCTTCCTCAGGATCATCACTTCTCGCAGGTCTTTGTCTATGGAAGAGAGCGCGACTTTGTCCTGAGAACAATGAGCGTGGTGTTACAGGGGCACAGATGGACGTGGATCCCATCTCACCCCTGCAAGCAGTTCGTCGCAACATGCCAGCAAGGCTGTACCCGCTGCATCGACAACTCCAAAGCTGCAGGACGTGGTTAACTTGCTAAGCCCTTGCAAGCCGGCACCAACCATTACTGCGAGAAGCTGGGTAAGTTTTCATATGTATCTTTGATCATTGTACTTACCGTTGATTTCTTCAGGCTGGCTTTCCTGCGACAATCACAACCAGATTTGAGCATAGGAGGATGATCAAAATTTTACCTGATAGCTCGAGGCTTTCTGCTGTTGCACGCTAAATGGGAAGCGAGTGACTTTGCCGAGTCGTTCGAGACTGGCCTTGATCAGAGTTTTTGACTGCTTTGCCTTTCACTTGGGGCCAATCCACCTGCTTCTTCACGTTTCTCTCCCTACTCGCACAAGAAAAGATAACGAGTCCCAAGTCAACGGTACTAGACATACGTGTGCCTTTCACGCTGTATGATTATTGCAGACACCTGCCATTTGTGAGCACTTTTCTGTCGTCATTTGATATGTGAGACTGACCCACCTTTTCTCCAGGATATCTTCTGACGTACATCATAGTTTCAACAATTTGAACCTCTTTCTTTCGCCCATTATCTACTCAGCCCCCGAGTTGGTATTTATCTCATTATCATCGGTATTCCTTTCGTTGTGAGCCAGTAACATTGTAAACTAATATAACAAGCATACTCGCTGGTCATGGGTTGAGGTGTTGACTCTGCGCAAGCTCGATTATAGCATTGTTGAGATAGTTGAGTATTTACACGATTGGTTTGCATGCAAAACAAGGTACGCTATTATTAAGCATTGTCAAAAAATCTCTTGGGCTAATCTACTATTGGTTCGTCATAGTGTGTATTTTGATTTTCCTGATCAGGTGTGTCGGTCATGCTGTAGATTGTGATAGGTGGAGGCAAGTTTTTTGTTCAATGGATGCATCTCAAAGCATCTAACTAACCTCGCTCTTATCAACTCAGGTCTTTTGCACTTCGCTCTATGCATTCCCTCTCATTTCTCCTGTTTCAATTTGAGTTTTTCCAATTCGAGTTTTTCCAATTTCGCGTTTGAAGGGTACGTATAGCTGCGCTTCTTCCCACCTTCTCTCATTAACTATCTTCCATAGATGTCATCTACTGCCCGGCACAATCTCAGCGGGCTTGCAAGCCTTCAAATCTTGTGAAGTGTGCTCAAGGTTTACTCCGAGAAGGCTACATCTGAATCATCCAACTCAGGCGAGGCAGAGCCAAACGCTTCTGGTTCCTGGTACTCTTCAGACCGCCATCGTGTCAATATTGCACTTTGGGTCTCTTCCTGCCACTGTCCTTTCTCAATCGTCAAGGATGGACCTCTCCTCGAGATTTTCAACGATCTCAATCCAAACCGTGTAATGCCAAAGTGGTGTAGTGTTTCCAGAGATATCAAGGAGGTGTTTTTCGCGTGGTCACTCAAGGTATGTATTTGCATTTCAATTTTAAGTGTATGCTTACCTCCCGTATTCAGGAATACCCCAACAAATTACAGCTTATCATTGATAGCTGGACCTCTCATAATTTCATTTCGTTCATTGGCGCGAACATTACCTGATTTCAAAATGTCAGGATACGCTCGGCGATCCTCGATTTTATCAAGTAGATACCATTAAATGCTTCCTTGTTCAGCTAATCTCATTTTTCTTTGTTCAGGGCGACGAAGGCCCTCACCGATGTTTATCTCGCTGCCCGAGTAGCAGATTGTTGTTCGAGTATTGTAAGGTTTATTTTAATCACAATATTGCCTACACAAACTGACACTCAGTGCATTACAGATCCCGACACTAACAGCGGACAGTGCCTCTGACAGCAAAACCATTGTGGAGGAGTTGACAAAACGATCCCTGCCTTTGGAAATCCTGAGTGTCGTGTTTTCTGTTTCTCCCATATTCTCAACCTTGTTGTGAAGGTCAGTGCAAGTCTTTAGTCCTTGATGAACCATATTTAATCAGACATATATCAGATGCATTGGAGTGGGCACTAATGTAACTGGGGCTTCTGACAGAGAGGGCAATACAAGTACAGTCTGATTAGAGCCAAGCTTTATTGAACGATCTATGTAAACAATTACAATTCTTCAGAGTCACTTGCATCGCTATCTGTGGCGTAGAGGTCAATGTCTTCCTCTCTAACAGAGCACTCTCCACGTAAACGGTTCGGTTCAGACCTGTGAGTACCAGGTTTCACGATTGGGAAAACATTCCAACGGCTAGGTGAGTACTTCGAAATCTCTTCATTGGGCTTCTTCAGTTCCAGTAAAAGATCTTCCCCAAATGTCCAAGGAGAAGATATTGGGCTAAAATCATCTCGACCATGGCGAAGGTAAACCCTCTCAAGAGAAGGGAGCCGACCTTGACACCAATCTTCAACAATTGAAATTTCAGGATAGACTAAGGCATCCCATTTTGTGTCCAATGGGTCCTCATATAGGGGCAGATAAGTGCTTAAAGCTAGGACCTTGAGGTTGGTGCACAGGGATAACATTTCCAGCCATTCCGGCTTATACCAGGGATATAGATGATCAGGCGCTTCCTAAATGAATAATTCTTAACATGAATAGAAACGGATATAGTGTATTCATACCTGGGTCATCCTGGGTCTATATTTTATTCGAAGGACCTCAAGACGGGCCAGTCCTTCTGCCCAAGTTAATACATCTTGTAGAAAATCCTCCCTGTCCGAGTCACAGTCGAGATTAAGCTGTATTATACCAGACACAGCAAAAGCCTGGCAAAACAGAGCTGACAAGGTAGAACTTGAGGGCATGACTAATTCTAGAAGGTGTAGAGATCCGAAGCTGATACCAAAGGGACCAAGCCACTTGTGGAACTCGAGAGCATTCCTCGAGTATTCGGCAATGGCTGAGTCGTCAAAAAGTTGCCTACATTCTGAGGTCTTTACCCTGCCCCACCCGGAATGGGCGGAATCTGGCGGATTCCGGTGGATTCCGGTGGCATTCCGGCGGAATTTCTCTGCCAAAAATGCAAGTTCCGGTGAATTCCACCGGAATATGACCAAAAAATGCTCATTCCGCCGGACAAAATTCCGGTTGCCAAAACCAGAATGGACTGGAATGGAATAACAGGAATGATTCCGGTGGATTCCACTGGAATAAACTAAATAAAATTTATTTTTAAGTATTTCTAACTGTATAACTGGCATACTTATACAAATAAAAAAAGAAATATAACTAGAAGGCTTTGTCCATTGAAATTTTGAGGTATTTATGGCCATTGTTTATTGTTTGTATTAATTCTAAAAACAAAATCAGTGGAATTAATTAGTTCTAAAATAGTTTTAAGAATAAAATTAATAAAAACTAATAGTTTTAAAATAGAATTAATAAAAACTAATAGTTTTAAAATAGAATTAGTTAAAAAAATCCAATTAGTTCTAAAAATACAGTGCTTTAGATTAATTCTATTTATAGTTCCCAAAATAAAACTAATTGGATTAATTCTATTTTTAGAAATATAAATAGAACTTATTGGTATTGCTATTGTTCTAGAAATAGAACTTATCAGTTATTGCTACAATTCTAATAATAGAATTTATTGGTTATAGTTCTAAAAATAGAACTTATCCAATTAGTTCTATTTATAGTTCTATTGATTATTGCAATAAGTTTTAGTTCTTCTATTTAGTTCTATTTATAGTTTACAATAGCCAATCAGTTCTATTTGTAGAATGATAGTGATCACTGATAAAGTCTATTTTTAGAACTATAGTGATAACCAAAAAGTTCTATTTATAGAAGAACTAGAACTTATTGTGATAATCAATAGAACTATGAATAGAACTTATCACAGTAACCTTTATTTATTGTTCTAAAAATAGAATATTGCAATAACTGATAACCAATAAGTTCTTTTAGAACTATAAATAAAACTAATAAAATTGGGTCTAAAAATAGAAATCATTTTAAAACCAATCCTATTCTTTTAGTTTTAATAAGACAATTTGTTAACTTAATTCTAAAAATAGTTAAAAATAATTAAATCCAAATATAAAACAATTTCTACATTATTAAATTAATTTATAAAAAAAAATTAGCCATTTAATAAATATTCCTTATTAATAATTTACAATATTAATATACTAGGATATAAAGTTATAAAATTATTTCTTTGAATATTTATTTTTAAATATTTGACTAATATTATTGGTGTATTTTATAGTGTTCCTGTCTATTCATTCCACTGGAATATACTGCAATTGGTAGTTCTATATAGTTATTCCACTCCACTGGATTCCAGTTTACCATTCTGGGGGATTCCAGTGGATTCCAGTCCACCATTCCACTGGAATCCACTGGAATTTCCTTGTTTTTGGTGTGGTTTCCACCGGAATCCACTGGATTCCAGTAGATTCCGGTGGATTCCGGTCATTCCGCCCATTCCAGGTGGGGCACAGTAAAGTACAGTACATTCTTGGTGTGGCAATATTTTTCGAAGATACTTGCTCGAATTTTTTGGGTTGCGGAGAAAGTCTTCATAGAAATCGGTGTCTTTCTGGACGTTTTGGACAAAGTTGCATAAAATAGCCCGAACAAGTTCGGGAGGGACTGTAAGAAATTACATTAGCTCAATGAGGCTGATTTGGCTAAAAAGTTAGAATCCTCACATGAGTCGGGAAATTTGATGATTTCCGAGTCAGATGCCAGTGGTAAGACCACATCTGATGAGCACATGATTGGAGGCGTTGAAGAATAATGTGGTCCAAGAGGAGTCGGTGTTCAAGTTCGGTTCGCAGCCCGGGCCGAAAATTGTCTTCACATATCTCTCTCACTAACCACCACGATGAATGGAAGTACTTGGTCTCTGACCCCCGCATGCATCAGAACCTCTACACGTATCACGCCGTCCTCCGTTACAGACACCCTCCATCCGACGAAGAGAAGCAAAAGCCTGTCACGACCAACGAGCTGCTATTATGCGGGTGTACGATTCGAAACACTGCGTAGATCATCAGCTTGGTCGTTTTCACCAGTGCCGACACGAAGATTATGCTAAATTGGACCCATTTCTGGTACCAACGACTCTTCTGCCCCTCTCGACTCGTAAGCACCCAAGTGTACTCTCATAACTCTTCACATAATCTGACCAACATTTAGATGCCGAAACTGGCTGCAAGCAGCACATCGAGTCCGAACAGCGCAGACGCGACGAGCTCAGGGAAGGGTATACCCATCTCAAGGAAACCTCCCAGCATCGAATCAGAAGGCTAGCAAAGTCTCTCTGCTTGATCGTGGTGTGTAATTGTCCTTGACTGGCGCTTTTTTCATTTGTCTAACTACATGTCACTTCTAGCAACAAGTCCCATCAAGTACCTTGAGGCTCTCAAGGACGTCCAACTCACGGGTGCCGATCACGAAGGACACCGACTCCACACCGTCAATGAGGTGCTGATGCTGAACGGTGCTGGTGCAGCTCCACCTTTCCAGGTCTGCTCGCCCATCCTCTCTTGCAGCCGTGCTGGTCATCCTAGTTTCCTGCGGGTTTTTGGTGCTTTTGGTTGGCCTGTGGTCCTCCCTAGAATCTGCAGAGAAGACGTGGTGGAGGTTACATTCGGCGAAATTCGACGACGACGATGGGATTCCAGGATATTGGTTGATGCTTAGCATGGGCACGATACCCACACAAGACCCAGAGCAGAGCTTGAGGTGTCATATCTCCCCCGCTCTCAACGAGCGTTGTGCAAGTGCACGCTTCGCCTGTCTCTGAGGCGCTATCTTGTGCTCTATCTTTTTTTTTTCAAACCCGTCGACTAGCCCGCCTTCGCAATCCCATCCTTCGCTACCCCATCCGCTCTCCTGCTTGAGGCGACTACCACTTCATTGTAGTTCCGTGCCCTGCATATGTGGCCAACACACCAGCATTGTTATCCTTTGCCCGATATATTTCCTCGAGAATCAGCAGACCATCACGACATGGAACTCAATGATTGGCCTTCGACCGAAGCATACCCCCCTCCTGATCAGTCCACGACCTTCGCCCCCGCTGTATTTTCACCTGTGCACCTTTATATTGAATTATCTGTACCATCGCCTCCTCAGTCCTATCTACCATCCCATCACAACCTCCGCCGCCCCTCCGACTCTCGATAGTGGTTCTTCTCTTCCTCCATCAACCATCTCTATTTTCCGTGCTTCTTTCTGCGTTCCGCCCGCGCCTATTCTTGTTTTCCGACTGATCTTCCTCTCTTCCTAACCACACCACTTCGGCATGCCGCTTGTACTCGGAGCGCATGGTGTCGGCCCCCTGCGTGCACATGGCTGCGCTCGGCATCGCATTCTGGATAAGGTGTGGCGAGGAGCTGGATATTTGACACAAGATACCAGGCGTGCGGAGGAATGTCCACGTCAACCACCCGCTATCGGCTATGGAGGTAGATCACGACGGCGAGCCAAAAGTGAGACTTGGTTAGAGGCCATTGCTGCGCATGGCAAAAACGAGTTCTTTTTCCTTTTTAATTTCTTCTCAACTTGAGTACTAAACTTGTATTAATCTTTCTGCAATAAATAGCAATAACTTATATCAATAACTTATGTCAATAATTTAAATTCCATATATAACAACAACTGCTTCTCTTTTTTTACACTTTGACAACAGATCTCCTTCAAAATCATCCAATTTTCCTTCCTTTATACATCTCATCCCAGTAGCAATGCCATCATGATACCAAATTTCATCATTAACTATAAACCTACATGTAAAGTGATTATTTCCACTATATATAATGCCCTTCAATAACAGTTTTGTTATACTTTCATCTTGATTTTCAATCTTAATGTATTTGCTTATAACTCTATTAACCTCTAAGCTACAACAGATAAACTTAGGAGGAGTAATGAAATATCTTGTTACATACACTTTTTTACTACATAGTCCACAAATTTTTTTCTGTTTCTGCCAGTGTTTAAAGTTTGATTGTACAGATTTATGGGAAGAAGATGTAATATATACTAAAGACTGGTATTGAACTTGAGTATTTGCTTCATAGTTACAATTGGTACACTTTTCATAACTAGTGTTTGTATGATTAGAGGCTTGAAACATTGATTGTAGAAGATCACGAATATCAGTTCCTATATATCCTGTTGGAAATTTGTCTGGTTGAGATGTTTTTAATTTATGTCTAACCAAATCTCTGACAGCTGTTAGTGTTTGAGCTCCAGTTTGAACATTCTGATATCCATTGACCAAAGATTGTGAGAATTCACCATATTGACTAAGTTCCTGAGTCCATTGTTCTTTGTTTTGAGTCCATAAGTTAAACAATATTGTAAATAATGAGTCATAAGCACAGCTATAATTAACAGAGTCCCATTTCAGACCTTGAAACTCAATATTAAAGCTGACTTTTGCTTTTTTGGTCTTGATTACTTTTTTGGCTTCTAAAGGAATTATAGATATTTCAGTGTCTTCTATTTTCCTTTTTAATTTGTTAACTTTAACTGGAATTGAACCTTTTGCAGGTTGAAAGTGTTCTGAAACAAAAGATTTAGCTTTTGAAACCACAGGCTTCTTGTTTACAATTGTCCATGGACTATCTTTTATTGCTGTCAGTGTCTCCATTGGCTTTTCTTTAGACCATTGAAGTGCTTTATCTATCCAAGGTGGACAATAACCTGTACCTTTGACCTGTTGATATTGTCTGATAATAGTATTTCTAAGTTTTCCAGTAATAGAAGTAGGAAGTTTGCCAAGATATCTAAGTTTGGTAATTTCATCTAATAATTCAAGTTCTCTGAACTCTTGTCTTAGATAACCTGATATACCACATTTGATCTTATAATCATCAAAGCCTTGAAGAATAACAGTTCCTTCTGCAGTTGAGCCTCTAGATAAAGCAGTGTAATATGCCATATGACTGCGACAGCTGTTCAAATTCACCACATTATACTCTCTGGTTTTACCTTGTGAAGCATAATCAGTCATTGCAAAGTTTGGAAGAACAGAAACTTGAGATCTATTAATTGAAATTGGAGATTTCAAGCCTGTACAAAGAACACTTTTGCTTGAGCGGGTCAAAGGCACAACATTTTCAGGAAGTCCTGTAAGTTTGATTGTTTTGGCTGGCTTATCAAGTTTAACAAATAGAACATCAAGAACCAAATGATTTTCAGCACCTATTGAAGCTTGCCAGCCTACAACATGACCTTCTTGACCTCTGGTGATACATAACTCAGTAGCATCATTGTTGCGGATCATAACTGGCATTCCAATACACAATGATAGCTTTCCAGGAACAGTTTCAGTCATTGAATGCCTCATATTCCAAAGAATATTTTGAAGTTTTGAAGGAAGAGAAATTTGTTTCTTTCTGATTGTTTTTGCATGAGGGTTTTTTCTTTTTAAAAGTCTAAGTGTTTCAGGTGGAATGCTTTCACCAATAGTATCCACTGAATAAAAGTCAGTCAAGGTTTGACCAGTGTCTTGTGCAAATCTCTGACTTCCTAGATCATTGATCTTGTCTTTTTCAGAATTTAAACCCAAGATAATAGAGACATTGCGGAATACTGAGCTGCTAATATTTGGCTGATCCTTTCTTTTTCCAGCTATCCTTGTTCTAAGAAATTGGAGATCAGATGGTGTACAAGCAGCATAGCGCATATTTTCCAAAGCAGTGCGTAGTTTAGCATCAGCAGGAGACTGAGATTTCTGTCTCATGTTTTGGCGCAAAATCACAACTGTAGTTATTTGATGCCATAAAGCCTTGCCAATTGCAGTTTGCTGGCCTGGTTCAGTCATAGCAGCATTGACTGTAGTGCCAACTGATCCATAAAGAGAAGCACCTTTAACAGGTGCCAATTGAGCAAAGTCCAGCAAAGATCATATTCATTCCACCAAAAGGATTATCAACAACATTTTTAAGTTTAGCAAGCTGAGCACTTATTTTATAAAGATCAAGACAAGATAGCATTGATACTTCATCAAGAAAAATATATTCAACACCTTCAAGTCTTGAATAAACTTGTGCCAAATTAGTATGTTCATTTTTTTTCATAGCCTCAGTTTGAATGCCTAGAGCTGAATGATATGTAGATCCTTTGAGTAAAGCAGCTGCTGAACCAGTGGGTGCTAGAATCATGATGCGGTGCTTTTCTTTTCTAAGTTCAAAGAAAGAAATCAAGGCTTTGATAACTTGAGACTTGCCAGTTCCACCCATACCACCCAAATACATTTTAAGTGGTTCAGTTTTGTGAAGAGTTGCATGATTGGCAACAATGCGGAATGCGCGCTCTTGTTCTGTATTTAAACTAAACTTAATAACAGTATCATCAATGAATTTTTGTTCATTCAATTTCTCTGCTTGGAAAGTCTTGTTGATATAAGATATATCTGATACAATAACTTCATTATCAGAGACATGATTGTTAGTAGAATTCTTTGCTCCTGATGGAAGATCTTTTATTCTTTGGGAGATAACATCCTTTTTTGCAGCATCAACAATAGCATTCCATTCACTGCTATTGAAATTCTCAGTAGGTTTAAAATTACTATCAGGTGCTGTAGTAGTATCATTGGAACTATCTAGCCACCCTATATTCTTAACTACTCTTTCAATTTGAGCCATTTCATCTGCTTTTCCAGAGTCATTTACAAGAAGATCTGTAACATCTTGATCATTTTCAAAAGCTAATGGACTATCGTCTGTATAATCTAGCAAATTTTGATCTAAATTGCCAAGAGTTGGCTCATTATCAACCCAGGATCCAATTACATTGTTTTTTTGACTTGCACCTTTCTTTAACTTGGCAGAGTAATCATCCCGAGCATCATTACATTCATACCTTAAATTGAAATTTTTCATTAATTGAATCTGATGTCTGGTAAATTTGAAAGTGTTAAAGGCTTCATCCCATGATTGACCTTCAAGTTTCAAATCTTTTCCAGTTCTCCATGGTTTAAAGAGAGTTAACATAGTTGAACAATAGTACTCTCTATCCCTGGTCACTTCTTGGAAGAATGCCACCTAGAAATACAGGAACTACTAGGGGATTGTTGGCTTTATAAACTATTTCATGGGTTCTATACTGAGGATGATCAGGTAAAAAGTTGTGCTTTGTATTCAAACTTGTTTTAGCTTTAGTATCTGGTTCATATTCTGTCTCTATCATCATCATCATCATCATCATTGAGTATATTTAACAAGGAATCAAATTTTTTCAAATTCTCTTTAGAACGTCTTGTAGATTCCGATCTACGAATCCATTCATATAAAGTAATCTTTTTGTGTACATCAGGTCTATAGATATAATCATCTACTTTGGAAAGTCCAACATAATCTCCAAGATTTTTGTCTAAAACAACTCTGGGCTTTCTTCTTTATTATTATCACCCCAAGCATCTCTGACCTTGCGAACATACAGTCTCCAATAAAATTTAACAAATTTGTGTTGAGTATAATGATCTGGATTGCCCAATAGATATAAAGAGGCCATTGGACTTCCTATTTCCATCTTAGAAGTAAGTGAATTGACCATCTTAGTCATTAAAGCTCTTGCCATTTCTTGACGACTACTACTGCCACCTAACAACTCTGAGTTTTTAGAAAAGACTTGACGGACTGTATCAAATATTGAATATGTTGTCAGACCTGGTTTAGTGACATAATCTGTAACATATGCAACAACTGCTTTAACTGAAGTTCCAGACAAAAGACTAGTAACATCTGTATTGGCTCTAATAAGATAAGACAGAACTGGTGTAAAAGTATTCATCCAAGGTTCACCTTTTTTCAATTTGAGAGCACCAGTAAGAGGTTCAACCATTGTATTTTCAACAATATCTCTAGGAAATCTTGCTTTGCATTCACCTTTGCTATTTTTGCAACCTTTTCTTACAGATCTACCATCTTTTGTTTCAATATTTGTTCGGCAGTCATGGCGATTGGATCGAGCAAGTAAATCATTTGTTTCTTCTTCAAATTGGCTCCACCATTCATTTAATTTTTTGCATTTTGAACAATCTATGCAGTTTTTTGCTTTACATAGATCAGGTGGAGGTCTAGGCATTGTTTTGGTTGGATCACAATAACCAGTCTGTTCCTGCTTAGATTTGAAAGAGGCCAGCATATCAGCTAAAGACTTTCCATTTAACAATTCACCTTGGTGAACACTTTCTAAATATTCTACCATTTTTTTCTGAAAATCAGAAGACTTATCCATGATGCGATCTCTGATTTCTTGAGGTGAAAGTGAATTTTTAATCCATAATAAAAGATGAAGATGCAAAGTTAAGCGGCCTTGTTGTTCAACTGTTCCATAATAAGCACTTGTTTTACCATATAAGCCTCTTGAGTTGTTACCAACACCTAATACATGTTTAATAAAGGTTTCACACATAAAATGAAAAAATCTAGCTGCAGCAACTGGATTTTGAGCCACAAGGCGATAGGCTTCATCAGGTAAACAAATCTCAGGTTTGAATTCAATATCTTTGTCTGCAAAGTAAAGACAGATCGGATGTTTGCTATCTGCAGGTGACAGAGTGATAAACCAAGAAGGTGCACCTATATATGATATCAAAGACCATATTTCATTCCGCATACTCTTTTTACCTGCCAAAGAACCTTCAACATGACCGCCAATTGCATCCAAATCTTGAATAATTTTGTAGCATAGTTTTTCATCTTCGGTTTCAGGTTTAACATGTTCACCAGCAGAGAGGCGCTTGCTAATGTTGGCTAATACTGCATGATTAAGATTCAGAAGACGATTAGCCATTTCAGAAAAATAAGATCTTTGTACAACAAGACGGCCTTGGTTTGTACTCTGTGAAATCTGTTCATGATTAAATGCAATTAATGGAAAGTTAGGATCTGTTTGAAATCTTTTGTCGTGGTACATTAATAAATGTCTTTTTTGAGTCAACGGTGAATGAATCTTGTTCATTATTGGCTGACCGATACCACCATGACCATATGGAAATAACCATGGAAGCATAGAAGGAAACAACTGAGGATTTTTGAAAATTGAACAAGGTTTTTCAGAATGGCCAGCAAACAAAATTTTGCCATTGCTCATAAGATGTTCGAGGTCTTTACCTGCACTCACATCTTCCATATGGACTCCACCTACTTCCACCTGTTCATGTGGAGTCCATGTGGAGTCCAAGCCAATATTTTTTGGCTGGTGGCTCAGCCAAAATAAGTGGAGTCTTTGGGTGGAATTCAGATGGAGTCCAGATGGAATTGAGTGAAAATATGTGGACTCCACCTAATTCCATGTGGACCTTGTCTTTGATGGTGTTTGATGGACTCCATATGGAATTTGAAAAAAATAATTTGATAATTTTGAGTGCTTATCTAATATGTTTGGGTCTATTATGAATTTACAAATGACTACTATGTAAACAATAGTCAATTTACCTAAATATTATGTAATCTGTGATTGCATTGTCTATAATTTAACAGAAAAACAAAGAAATAAATGTCAAAATGAGTAATTTATATGATCTATAAATAGAATTAAACAATGTGACTAACCAAATATGTTTATTTGGATATATTATGAAAAAGAAAACAGAAAATCAAAAAAAAATTTTCAAAAGACTCGCGTTTTTTCGAGTATTTTGCGTTTTTCTCACCGATGGAAGCAGCTAGTCACATGATTTCAAAATATATCATATTTTTAGATCAGCCTGCATGGTTACTATTTTTGGCAAAAAGTTCCCACGGTATGTAAATTAGCCTAAATATAGCAATAGGACCCTTCAAAAATGATGGCATATCAATATTTGGAATCTCCTTAAAATTCTGAATCCGATGATACCCTATTGACCCTGAATTACCCACTGGTAGGCTATGTGAAATATATATATATAATGGGCCATGGGGTATATTTAGCAATTAGTTTGATATATTTGCAAGGACCAATGGTGTAGTGGTTAAAATGCTTGTAATTGTAACTTTCATGAAGTCTTGGGTTCAATTCCTGCTTGTGTTGTTTTTTTATTGCTCTTACCTCACAAAAACCAAGTCATGACGACGTCTATAGCCTCCATGTGGAGTCCATGTGGAGTCCATGTAGACTTCATGTGGAGTCCATGTGGAGTCCACCTTCAAGCAGGTGGAATATATGATTTTAGATAGACTCCACATGGAATACATGGAGTCCAGATGGAGTCCACCAGAATATCAGGTTCCACATGGAGTCCATGTGGAACATGTGAGTGGAGGTAAAGTACACAGATGTTCTAAGGCTTTAGCCTTTATTGAATCAATAGAAAGCTCTGAAAACTCTTGACCTGTAAGACCTTGTACTGTAAATGAGCAAGGACCTGATTCTACACCATCCTCTTCATCATTGTCATGAACACTGGTGGCTTCAGCATCTTTGTTTATAATTGACTCTCTGTAATCAATAACCACTGGACAATCATTTTCAGGATACTGCATGAGATTGTCTTTTGAAATTCCAACATCTGCATAATCTGCATGGTTTAATTTGAGCCAATTCAAAGCATTGGCAACATGGTTGCGGCGCACAAGCAAAGGTGTTCGTTTAATGTCATCTTTAGTAGGTCTGCAAGGTCCAGTGAATATGAAAGCAAGAACTTCATCAAGCTCCTTTAATGGAGGTGGTAAAACATCATATATTTTGGGGACTGGGCTTTGAAATGTTATAGCATTAGCTCTCATCTTATATCTGCCTGAAGCAACTTTGACTATGCATCTGTTATGTCTGACCCGAGCAATTAAAAGCTTTTCAACATAGGTTAAAGTTTTAAGGACATCAGGTATTTCACCAATCCAGAAGCCAGAAGCCAAAGCAAAAGCTGGTATTTTGTTTTTTTTCAGACTTTTACAGCAAACTTTACAAGCATGTGTACATTTTGAATCGAGAATAGGACCTGCAATGTCGGAAACAGGATCCTTTGAAGTTTTTCTTTCCTTTCGAGTAATACCAGGATTTATTAGTATATTTAGCTTGTCTTTTATGTCATGTAACGGTATAAGATTATTAAAAGATGTTAATTTTCCACAAACTGCACAACCAGCTTCAACAAATTGAGAGGAATCAGTGTCTTTCACAAAGCCTGAAATAATCTTATGCAACAAACTTGGAGATGGTGGCTGAGGAGGAAAACTATTACTTTTCAAGCTGTTTTGAACAGTTTTAGTAGTAATTAAGTTAGTTTTTTGGACTTCATCAAGCTTGTTATACCAGGCATTTTGGCGTTGAAGATTGGTTAATGGAGCTGGTACCACTGAAAAAACAGTACAAAAGCTAGCACAACTTCCAACACACTGATGAGAAGATAATACAGCCATTAAAGCTGGTAAAGTATGTTTGCTTATCTTGCCAATGTCATGACATTTTGCAATTGCACGAGCTTGACTTACAGTAATCTTATCACATAATAGTTCTAATGGAACCTGAGCCAAAAATGTATTCTCTTTTTTAGCGTATTTGTGTATAGCCTCTTTGAATGACATATATCCACTAAATTTTAGAGTCAAATCATCTTTAACCGCCACTGTACTTGCAGAAAGAATGTAATTCGAAATAGCTGCATATGTTAGAGTCTTTTCTTTACCGGCTCCAAAGAAAGAAGAGTTGTCAGGTAGCAAAGCACAATCACTTCCATCCCAATTATGCATTATTGAACATTTTACTTGGTTTATAAACTGCTTGGAACATGAATTTGTAACACAAAAGTTGGACAAAGGTAGTTGGTAACTGTACCATGTCTGCATGGATAATTGTTCTTCATATATCCAAAAAGTTGAAATTCTAGTTAAATTAGCTAATTGAATTGTAGAAGATACCAAAATCGGTGATACATCACAAGTAAATAAGGCGAGACACTTAAACGCAGACTGAGATGAAGTAAGATTAAGCCGTATAAAGTTCAAATATTCATGTTTTGATAGCTGGTTCCTAATAAGTTGCAAATAAGCTTTGCGCACTTGATAAATAAGCTCAGTATCCAGAGAAGCCATATATACAGATGAAAATAGCTTGTTTAAAGAACAAGTAGTTAAATAAATGTATTCTCCAAAGGTGTCAAATATAAGCAGATGAAGCCGACACACTTTAAATTTGGTAGCTACTGCAACAAAATCAATATCAAACAGCTTGAATCTATGAGTTAACTTGTTGGTAAATATATCAAACATTTGTCGAAGGATGGAATTAGAACTGCCAGATGTTTGTTGAAATATAGTATTAGAAATGCCAGGTGTACGTTGAATGCCAATGCCAGAAAAGTCAAAAGTGTGCAGAATGCCATTATCAAGACTGCCATATGCACTTGAAATATTGGATGTATTGTGAAGACTATTAGTCTGATGCCAAACCGAGGGATCATCTGTCATCAAAGGAAAAAAGTCAGATTTAAATTTCAAAGCCTGTTAGAGGCTTACCTGGTGTAAAGATTTCTAGCGGCTGAAGTAAAAAGCTAGTTGAATTGAGCTTTCTTAATATAGCCAAGAGAAAGACTAATAAAATGACTTGTAAGTTCATTTGAGGTGAAGTGGAAAGGAGTGGGAGATAGCAAGAGGAGGTCTAAAGCAAAGGTTCAAAATTCAACATGGGTTGATATTTGTTTGGGAAATGATGTCATGCATTACAAACAATTCCAATCAACCAACACAAGTTCCACGGGTTTAAAGTACGAATCGGGTTTAAAGTAATTTACTCTAGTCTAATCCAGCAATACATGTACTAGATTCCATCTTTCATCTCCTCTTCCCCTTTTCCCCGTCTGGAAAACTGGCGATCCCATGCCAAGCAATCCGCATTACTCGTTTTCAGATCCACATCACCCCTCTCCTTGTGGAGGCCTTGCGTCCTCAAAAAAATTGCAGCACCTGTCATACCACTCCTTCTAACTTCAAGTTTTTAGGTGTATCTTTGTACCTGGACCTTTCTACCTCAAATATACATCCCGGTTTCCAAGACCACTCTTTTGCGAGTGCCTCAGAAACTCTGATTACCTATTATTCCTTCGCAATCTTGGAATGAATTTCTCAACATTGCTGATTAAAACTATAAAATTAAACAGAAGGAGTGGGAGACCAGTGAATACGGAAACGCTTTGAAGGCCTGCGAACTGAACTCCGCTCTTCGTCCTCTTCCTCTTCCTCTTCCTCTTCCTCTTCTTCTTCTTCTTCCTCTTCCTCTCCTTCT
The DNA here is from genome assembly GCA_023014345.1 of Galerina sulciceps. Classification (NCBI taxonomy): domain Eukaryota; kingdom Fungi; phylum Basidiomycota; class Agaricomycetes; order Agaricales; family Galerinaceae; genus Galerina; species Galerina sulciceps. The sequence continues at coordinate 2,421,554 of JAEDXJ010000001.1, forward strand.
TCTTCTTCCCCCTCCTCCTCCTCCTCCTCCTGTGGTACTGATGCTTTCTTCGTCTTGGAGCTGTCATCATCTTCCTCATCACTCTCATCCCCAGTGTCAGCTTCGTCCACTTCATTATCCTTGAGGTCTTGATTATAAGCCTTTCTGAATGTAGAGTAGGCTTTTCTGTATTCTTTCCGTGTAAGCTTCCACTCTTTTAAAGAACCCAAGTGATATTTGTGGTCACCGACAGTTTTACCCCATTGTTCGAGGTCCCTGTCAACTAGATATTACAAGCTTTTAGCTCTTATAAATAGATAAAAATTCAAAACTCACTCAAGTCTGACTTCAAGTCTGCTCGACGCTTTGATGTGTACTTTTCAGGATAGGGAAAACCTAGAACTGAATGTTTTGCTTCTATAGCCTTAGCAACAGGAACCTTCAAATCAGCGGAACCTTCAAAACAAAGCAAAATTTGGTGTTTCAACCATGGAGCTGAACATCCCTCAGCGCCTAGAAGTTTCTTCCTTTCTGCGAGTCTCTTGTAGTTCAGGAGAGCAGAAACCTGTTGTGAGATGTAGGGTATCCAGAGTGTTGTATACGGATCCTCGACGATTTCTCCAGTCGCAACTTCAGTGATATCCACCGCGTTAAATACCCAATTGATGATAGCATATGCTTGTCCCCTGGCATGTTGATATCGTTTACGATCGATCGATGGTATAGCATTGAAGTCAAAAGCTTGAATGCAAGCAAGACGTTCCCGAGACATAGCATCAAAATCATCGATGGGAATAGTCGAGATGTCACCAGGGAATTGATATGTCTGATAGTCAAGAACGTTGATCAAAATGACAAGGTTACAAAACGCGAGGAGGTCAAGAACTGAAGTGAAGGTTTGGAGGTCAAACAGATGTGGAAAGTGTTCCTCTGTAATCCAGTGCTGTTAGAATTGATATTGAGAATAACTAGAAAGAAAAGCCTACCATCTGGTTCATATTCGTTTTTCACCAGACCTTGATAATAGAACGTTGCCATTCTACAAAGCAGTATGCGTGTTGGAAGATGATTTGTATTTGAAATGAAGTTATCCAGAATGAAGGTGTGCATCACACCTAGCGCGGTATCCTGCATTGTTACCGTAGAAAAGTTGTGCCCACCCGCGCAGATGGTAGGTGTCGCCGTATAAACCAGATGAGTGGAATTTGGTTTCATATTTCTAACAAACATTTCAGATATCAATGTGAGTAGGCTGGAAGAAATATTATACTTACAATCGTGTCCCATTTTTTAGTAGAACACCCTCTAAAATCCAGTGTTCAAGTGAAGGTAGCTCCAGATCAAAATCGAGAAACAGATGGATACTTGCAAGCTCCTTCAATGCGTCCATGTAAGAGGCTTCACTGGGCTCCGCCGATTCAATGCGCGAAGCTATAATCCAATATTTAGAGCCACCAGGATTGAGAACTTCAATATGGGTGCCTTGACCGTCACTGTCGATATGGCCAAAATGGAGAGCTCCCTTGGTGGCAATGAGGTGCCAGCGCATATCGCCTGTTGGGAATCTTTCAAGCGAACGGTGGCAAAAACGTTCACCCGCAGTAGCATTCCAAGCAAACAGCTCACTAGAAGGATGACGAAGTTGAAGGGGGGCAATAGCATTCGGAAGGTCCAAGACATTCAGGATTTTTCCATCATTCTGTTGAACACATTCCAAGACCTGTCGCAGGGTTCCGGTGCGTATGCGTAAGTCCGGGTCTTTACACTCCACGGAAAAGTCTGAGGAAAGGAAATCAAGTTAGACTAAATTTGTAAAGCTCAGTAATCAGTCCTACCTTGAACTTCGACTTTCTGTGATAAAGAAAAGATCTTGCTAAGGTCCTGAGGAGTGAAATCACAATTTTCATAGTTGCAATTGGTCTCTATAATCTGCTTGTGACGGATCAGCTGCTGAACTTCAGCAGGAGGTTTTGCCTTGAACTCCTTTTCTTCAAGAATTGCAAAAGCGCTATTTGCAGGAGAGGAAACATGACGCGGCTTGCCATCAATGTAAAAACTCTCAATCGCATCCAGGAGGCGATAGAATTTTTCTGAATACTGCGAGCTCTAAAGGAAGATAATAAATATCCGTCTCTGGATTTTAAAATAAGCGTGTGACCTACATGAAATGAGGGATATATATGGTAGCGTTTCCTAGCGCGTCATAAACCACTGCAGATGTCCTGCCTTCATAGGTGTCTGATTTCTTTAAGACTTGATTAGCATTGAATCTAAAGCATGAAGACGAGATTTACTTACTGCAGGCATTTCTTGAACATTCAAGCGAAGTTTAGGAAAAGTCATAGTGATGTTACTTGCTGGAACAAAGGTCTTCTGGTCTTCTTCCAAGGGAAACAAATTGACCTCAGCCTCTGAATCTTGAACATATTTTGTGCTTTTCTTCGGCTTTGGCTTAGGCTTGGGCTTGGGCTTGGGCTTGGTTTTAGACTTGATAGGCTCAGGTGAGGGTTCACGTTGTCTTTTATTGGCATTGCGAGTGGATTTGCGGATACCTTGTTCAACTGTGGAAGACTGAAATTTAGAAAGACAAATTGTTGAATTGATTTAGAATTACCTTGGCTACCCGCTTCAGTTTTATCCTCAATGAGTTTATCTGCAACAGTATCCACAATTGTATCCTCAGCTCTATCTTCAACTGCATCCTTGACAGTATCCGCGACAGTATTCACAATCGTATCCAGACAGTATCTGGGACAGTATCTGAGACGTTCAGGACTGTATCCAAAACATCTGAGACATCCGCGACAGTATCTGCGACATCCACAACCATATCTGCATCTGTATCCGCGATCATTTTATCCACAGTTAGCTCTTCTTCAGAAGATTCACTTTCTGTTTCAGGATCCTTCTCATGCAAGGGATCTGCAGTGTCTAACATGACCTCAGGTGCAGGAGCTAAAGCCAAAGCTGAGGAAGTAGACTGTAGGCTTGAAGCCCTTGGCCAATTCTGAGAAATAGAACCAGCAAGGCTAGATTCTCCTAAAGAAGGCAGTTCTGAATCCAAAAGCTAGTAAATATATGAATGAGTATTTAGAGAACCAAAAGAAAAGCAAAGAGTAATACCCGGCTTGAAGAATTCTAGAGTGAATTTGTCCATTTGTTCAATCTCTGACCAAGGAAGCACTTGCACCAGATGTTTCATGGCCGTGTAAGGTTGCTTAACGCCTAGGGCAATCTCAAAAAAACAAACCATATTCTTGTTCAATTCTATTTAAGAGGGCAGGCTTCCAATTCCCCAGAGCCTTTGCAAACTAGAAAGTTTAAATGAGTAACCAAAATAACCTTGAATTTAAACACGGACCTTCAAAAATTCTTCTTTGTCCCAAGAAGTAGAGCGAAGCTTGATAGCAAGCAGTAAAAAGATAGGAGAGATAAACAAGGCAATTTGTAGAGCCAGGCGGAAGGCATTGGGTTCGCATTCCTTTATTAGGACCTTAAACTCTGCTAATTCAAGGTCATCGGCTCCCAAATTTCTAGCATGAAGAGGGTTAAATTTATAGTCTTTTATTACTGAAAGGCTTACTGTGGATGTGGGTTGTAAAGGTGCTCCAGGTTCTCAGGAATGTCAGGCATTTTGCAGCCATTAGAATCCGCTGAAAAATCGTGATACAGCAGGTACCTAGTGTTTGGAAGTCCGGTTAAAGGACTACGAAAAGACCGGGACTGGACCAGGACTGGACTGGAAAAGACCGGAAATTCGCAAGACTGATCAAGACCGCAACCGCGGTCCGGTCTTCGGTCTTTGTCAATTTCGAAAATCTCAAGACCGACGAAAAACCGGTTTAAACCGGTCTCAACCGGTCTTTTCGCGTATAAATTTACACAAGAATACGCCTACTAAATACCTTTCGAACGATATTAATTTCATATTTTTAAGTCCAAAACTAAGAGAGTTATGGCCAAATCAGTCAATTTTATCGAATTTAGGCATAACTCAGCCAATCCTTGAAGAAATTTGATTTAATTACACATATTTCATGTCAGTACCAAGGTAAATTCATTTATCATTGTATTCAGTTCGATTTACAGCTATATTCATGTAAATTAGTCTTACATATCAATGAATACACATGATTATACATGTCTATCTAGAGTTCGAGAATATATTACTTGGGACTGAAAAGACCGGTCTAAACCGGTTGAAAGACCGCCCAAGACCGACCAGGACTGCTCTGAACCAGTCCTGGTCGGTTTTGGGCGGTCTTTTGCAGTTAATGAACCGCAAAAGACCGGTCTCGGTCTCGGTCTTTGGATTTCAGACCTAAAGACCGGACCGGACCGGACTTCCAATCACTACAGGTACCGAAGATGTGTGGACGCGTCTTGCAAATTCCAAAGAATGGATGAGCGTTTATCCCCTTTGGAAAGGTAGTTATAGAAACGAAGAGATTGGAGGTAAACATTTTCCCCTTCAAAAGACAGGGTCTCTCCTAGTTTTGAATTCTCCTCCAAGTATTGACGAGCTTTCATTAAAACTGAACGGCAATCGCTTAAATGGCTGGCCCTCTAAATCACAGCTCTTTAAACACGCAAGCAAGGGAAATCTCTAGAACTTACCTTAAAATTCAACTTGGGAAGTTTCAATTTTCTATGCTGAGGTACAGGAACCTTTACCACCCTTTTCTCAAGTTTCAACCAAACATCCATAAGACGATAAAGTGAAAGCAGAACCGTCATGTCTGCAAACACTTGGCGGTTCTGATGGGGTTTGCCTTGGTAGCGCACTACTGCAGAGCTTGGAACTGAGCTCGCCGTTGAAGGATCAAAGAGAAGTTGATGACGCAGACCGGATTCTTCGCGCAAGACCTGTTCACTGAAATGACGATCAAAAACATCCACCGCGCGGGCCAAGGACTAAAGCTGTTAACCCTTACTCTCAAATTTCCATGCTTCATAAACTTACTTTCATCATAGTTTGTTCCTCAAAAAGGGCAGAATATGAATCTTCCATCAGTGCATCCGTATCCCATGGATAGCTAGCCAGAACCAGAGACGTGCTTCTAATTGAGGCCGCAGATACTAGAAAGGATCAGTTGCAGTTTTAAACATTAGAATGACAAAAGCAAATACCTAGGGCATTGGGCAAGGAGGAGCTGGTAGCCTCAGTCATACTTAGGAAAGCAGGAGTCAGTGCAGATCAAAGAAACAGGAGGTTCGCGTCAGGCCAACAAAACGCGGTCAGACTCAAAAAGCAAGGGTTAGGGTTCTGTGGCTGTGAAGGGCTCCGACTTGTCGGAGCCCTTCACAGCCACAGAATTGACCTTAGGGTTAGGTCTCAGTCAAAGAAGCCTGAGTTAGCATCGGAATCGGAGGTGCTAAGAGGGATCCCAGTTCATGTGTAACTACAGCTACACTATTACAAAACCCCACTTTTAAGACGCTATTTTCTATGCTAAAGTATTGTAGGAGGCCTAGCAGAATTGACAAAAAATTAGCCTCAAAACTAGTGGGATAGACGCAAAGCGCATACAGAGGAAGGGCCAAGTGAAAGCTACTTACTGAAAACCAGTTTGCAAAGTAGCTGCAGAGTAGGAGCAAGGGTGGGCCTCCCAGACATCCCGCTCATTCAAGCCAGCCCAGAAAGGTGGGTCCTATGTGGTGCGGTTCAATCAAGCCTGATGCCTGATGATTAGAAACAGCAGGGCTGAGCAGCGTCCAGGGCGACACGCGCTACCTGCACTGTTCGTCATCCGGGTACACCTTTGAGGGTAAAGCCTACCTTTTCCTACCCATCCCCACTCAAGATGAAAGCGACAGCGACATCAACCACACCTCCACCACCGTTCAAGTCTCGAAACACCCAGCCTCACATGTTCGCCACCGTCTACCCATCACCTCACTCTGGACCCACCGATGACTTCGAAGAACACTTCCACGCGGCGACGACGAGGCGAACGCCTGAGCGACGAGGTAAGCACGTCAATTCTCGAGACGTTGAGTGTTTGCTGATCCACGCGCTCGTTTCAGTTCCAGAGTCGGTGCTAACGCTGCGGTAAGTGGTCAGTCTCCCTGTTCGAAGACACTCCCGTACGAATGATTTACCAATACACAGTGGATAGCGAATGTCGAGCTCGCTGAGGGTTGATGATTTCGACGATGCTGCGAACCTGCAGCACCTCCAACGACGCCTCCATCCCAGGAAAACTCCCAGCCTCACATCCTCGCCTTCTCAACCGAAACCTCCTCAAGTTACCCACGAGACGAGAGGCCCAACCCCTCGAATGCCGGTGTGAGTGGTAGTGATAGGTCCGTTGTCGGACTCTTGAACTTTGCTGATCCTGGGCTCGGTCCAGATATATCGAGGACGAATGCTATGGTGCTGGTGAGTTTAATCGTTGGGATTGATAGATATTTGAGTTACTTACCAGTTACAGGTCGTCATGACCGACCCCAAGTCCTGAAACGACCAGCCTCACGTATTCGCCTTCGTCGACCTATCTCCAACTCGTACTAGCCCCATCCTCGACTTTGAAGACGAGTCGGCGAATGCTCCACCAGCTGGGTAAGCTATTCGCGACGGTTCTCGGGGAGTTGAGTGCTTGCTGATGATCGAATTCGATCCTATTCCAGTGGGCTCGATGATGAGACTGCGATATCTGGTTAGTTTCCCTATTTGAATTCACGCCTGTACGAATTACTTACCAATGCACAAGAGACAGCGAATGTTGAAGTCGCCGACAGTCGACGATTTCAACCACATCGCAAACCTGCAGCACCGACGACGACGACTCCAACCTCCGAAACTCCCAGCCTCACATACTCGCCTCGTCGACCAAACCCTACGTTCTTCAACCGACCCGTGTTCGTGTAAGTAGTGGGTGACTTGTTGTCGTGCTCTTGCTCATCATTGGCGCGATTCAGGTGTATCGAGGGCGGTACTGCGGTCGATGGTAAGTTTCCTCGTTTGAATTGATGAATGTTTTGATAACTTACCAATGACCCGTCGACCCAAAGCCCCGAAACGGTGAGCCTCATGTATTCGTCTCCGTCAGCTAGGTCTCCACTTCAAGCCTCCACCTCGTTCTGGCCCCGACGTCAACTTCGACGAGGAATTCAGCGGGAAGACGACGAGGCAAGAGCCCCGAAGTGAGGTGGGTGCTACACGCTGTTTCTCATAAGGTTGGAATCTTGCTGAAGCGAGAGCCTTGCAGTTCCAGAGGGATGCTGATGCTGTGGTAGGCATGTCTTTTGCTTGTCGGGTGAACCACAACAGGAGGTGTCGGAGACAAGAGGCCCAGGCGGTGGTCTCGGCAGCTCATTGCCCATCATCGTCGACGGAAGGGGAGGGGGCAGTGTAGACTGTCATTGGGTCAGCAAAGCAGGGGTTGACAAAGTGGAGGACACCTTCTATGCCCTCGTGGTGGTCAGAGGGTGGGCGACGTCAAAGGTGAAGGGAGGGAGCCGGGGAGGTATTGACAGGCCTGGATCTGAAAGTGGAAGAGTCAGTGAGGGAATCAGGTGAGTTGTGATCACCTGATTAAACAACGCGTGTCACATCGCGACGCGTCGCGCTTTTTGGTTATAACGTCATCCTCCTCCTCTTCTCCCCTACCTGAGCTTGTGGATTCACCCGGACGGGTCGGTAGTGTACGCCAATGCACTAAGTGCACTACAATGCACTTAGAGTACTTGGGGTGCCACATTGCAAGCTCAGACCATTGGTGTTCTCGCGCTGTTTCTTCTCTGCACGGAAGCCCTAGTCTTTTCGTGGTCCATGTCGCGCTAGGTAAGTTTTTTTTATGTTCTACATTCGCTGAAATCACCAACAATTCATGCAGGATACGCGAATTTATCTACCTACACGTATCTATGCACCATGCCCTCACCCGACCTCTTCGTCATCCCAGCTAACTGCAGTGGCACCCCGACCACGACCGCCAGGTATGTTTTTTTATTTATTGTTTTACATTCGCTGAACTCGCTGACAATTTCAGCAGGACAGGTGATTTCATTTACCTCCATGTATCTGCACACCACGTCTTCGTCTTTCCTGCCAACTGCCGTCACACCCCAACCGCAATCTCGATCGAGTGTCAGTCGACCTCTCGCTGTCTCCCCTATCTCTCGCATGCAGCCTCTCCACGACATTCGTGTTGCGGAGGCTTTCACTGCCCCAACCTCTCTGCGTTCGCAGAGCTTCGTCTCCCCCATCTCTTGAACTGCTGCAACACACACCTACCTACTCCGAGATGGTCATGTCTCGGAGCCCTTGTCCCCCGACCTCTCTCATCTATCTTCCCTCCCAGCCACCCATTCCGCGACATTCCTCTTCTTATCCCCTCCACCTTTCGCCTTCAGCTTCTCCACGAACTTCAGGTTACGGCCTTCACAGCCCCAGCCTCTCTCATTTCGCAACGTTCTCCTTCGACTTCGCATGCAGCCTCTATGACTTTTGAGTCGCGGAGTCCCACGCCGCCTCCTTTTTCACCTCCACCCACCTCTACGCCGACCTCACTTTGAACTTCAAACTTTACCTGTGCACCCATCTCGCACTCCCACAAGTGCCCTCCTGGTGTTAAGAAGGCTCGAAGACTGGCAGCGAGGCAAGCTGAAATCGGCCTACGGATGAGCACGGAAGGGGTTGGAAGGGCCTGAGGAGGACTTATCCGGCACGAACATCGTCATCAAACCCCACTCTCACCTCAACCCTTCGCCTGGCTCGCCTCTTCCATCTCTCCTCCACCAACTTTCCTACATCCATGTCGGGGGTTCCTCTCCACCCCTCGTCCCCAATTACGCCCCCCTCTTGCTTGTCGCGCCCTCTCGTTCAGAGGCTTTTCTCTTCCCCGCTTGCTCTCCATCCGCCTATTCCGGGAGGCCAACTTCGCGAGGTTCTTCCGTTCCCGGCACCTCTCACAGTCAATGAGAAGCCTGCTGCGGGACCGAGACCTCTCCCCCTCCATCTTTCCTCCGCCTCGCAACTTCAGTCCGCTTCGCCCACACGAGACACAGGTAGCAGGGTCTCACCTCGACCTTGCACCCTATCCATCTGTTCTGCGACTTCGGAGTCAGGGCTCACGCTAGGTAAGTTTTCCCTCGCTTTTTCAATTAGATTTCGCTGATCAAGTGGACGCAAGCCGTAGGAATTGACAAACTACCTACAGTACCCCAGCACGCCCCCCTCCATCCCTTCCACCTTTCACCCTCGGCTCGCTTACCACATCGGTTGATGGAAAAGCCCGCCGGACCAGGACCTCCCGTCCACCACATCACATCCAAAGGTCGAGGTGGCCTTTGCCACCACCTCCACCTCTCCTTGACCTCGCCTTCCGACCCACTTCGCGAGACCCAGGTCGTGGAGGCTCTCACCTCCTTCTCCACCTCACCTCCACCTCACACCCTTGCCCCTCCGCTCACTTCGCGACTTTCAAGTCGTGAAGCCTTCATCGCCATGCACTCCTTTCCATGCGCTCCTTTCCATGCGCTCCTCTTTACCTCGCACTTCCACCGACTTCGCGACAGACACACCGACAAACTCAACGATCTTCGAGAGAGGGTGGAGTACGACGACAACGCAATCGTCGCACGCGGAGGGTATACACGCTGGTAAGTCCACATCCTCGATTTCTAGCGTGGGCTGTGTAGCTGACGTCTGCCCGCTTCGCAGCACCTGCTTCAAGCCCAAACCCACTCGCAGCCCGCCTCCCGCGGCTCCGTCGCACGAACAAACAAACGAGTGAATGAAGGAGAGGAGGAGGCAGGCCTAACAACGGGCAGCGAGGACACCATACGTCCTCCCCTTGAACCTCCATGCTCGACCTACAACCCGCACCTGCATGCCATGCTTCCCGCGGCTGCGAAGACCCTACCTCACAATAGCCTCGCGTACCAGATACTCCACCGCCCACTTGAGGCGGCGCAGCATGCATGCAATACCCCTCGCTCCGTGCCAGCACGAAGACCCTCCGACTTCAAACTCATGCCAGCGAGGAGATGGCATAACCCTCCTGCATCCCTCCTCCGCCTCGTGTTCACCCTCCCCTCGATCTTCGCCTTTGCCGACTCAGCGACTGTCGAGTCGTGGAGTATCATGTCTGTCCTCACCATCACCTGTCCTCCATCCTGCTGCGCCGACTCCGCAAGGCCTTGACGGTTTCCACTGGTCGTCATTTGTTTGTTCGGCTGCTAACCTGGGCGCAGGTGTGATTGCTGGCGCAGGATGTGAAAGAGGCATGAAGTTGGATCTGTGAGACACATCCTTCCACCCACTCGGCGATCTTCATGTCGCCGAGCCTCTCTTCCTCCTACCCCTCGCCTCCACCTCGCGCCCTCACCAGCTCTGTGTGACTCGAAGGTCGCAGAGACCAAGTCTTCCCGTTTCACACAACCTCCGCTCTGCATTAGCCTTCGGTATGTTTTTTTTATTTGACATTCTCTCTTTGCCGGACCCGCTGACCAGCTCTACAGTCGACTTTGCAACCTGTGCGACCAATGTCGCAGAGCTCTGCCCCCTATCCTCATTCTCAACTCATCATATTCCCCCTTCCTCCCTCTCTACTCGCAGAGCGACGACCCATTCGTTGTCGTCATCGCACTTGTCATCCTCCTTCTCTCCTCCCTGTCCTCCTTGTATTCGCGTCGCCTTTGATCTCTTAAGTTGAGATACCCGCTTGCACCCATTCCGGAAGACGAAGATGCCCCTACGATGTATGCAGCATCGCAGCAAACAATGGGGGGCTTCGAGACGAGCCACGGGAGGTGGAGTCGGGGTGGTTCGGCGGTCGAGGGAGCGAGCATCGAGGCTGCTGTCACTTTCGTGGAGTGCGTGTGTGTTGAATCACAGGAGTGAAGGAGAGGGAGAGAGGAAGGATGGGCTGTGGATGGAGGAGGCGAAGGCAACGGCAACGGGGCAGGCGCAAAGTCGAAACAGTGATACCAATTCCTGCCTTCGGGTAGAGCATGCACATACCCCTCATTTGACGAGCGCCGTCGCCACTCTCACCCCAAGTTGGCCTGGAATTGATGAGGAGGAGGTTAGGAGGGGGCAATCAGCTTCCCGCAGCGCACATCCCGAAGATCTGAAGATGTGGAGACATCAGGCAAGTAAGTCTACAGTATTTTCATCAGCGGAATTTCAAGCTTATCTTTTCTTTCCTCTTAGCTCTCAACCTTTCAACATGACACCCTCCTCTCACCACTTCTTCCTCCACGTCATCGCTCCCAAGACGAATATCTCGCAGCTACCCTCTCTGCCACTGTCATGCCGCAGAGGCCTTCATTTCCCACCTTTTGTCACCACCGACCTCACGCATGCCCCACCTCGTGCTCACATTGTCTGCACGACGCTCAGGTTTTCATCCTCCACCTCTTGCTCTTCCTTTCTCGCGATTCATGCTCGACTTACTGGCGCAGCGCTGTCCCCCCTTTTCGCATTCGACATCGTGCTAGGTATGTATGTTGTAGTCTTTTTCCTTTACTTTTTTGCTGATCGCATTGACTTTTAGTACTTAACTTCTCTCCACCCTTTCACCTTCCTCCCTCGGCTCTCTTACCACGCCTGTCGACTGCGCGAAATACCCTCCACTCCATGCTGCTGACGAGGGTGCCAGCATGAAGACCCTTCAGCCTCGCAACGGACGGCAGCACCTGCCCTACACGCTGGAGACGATCAGGTCGAACACCTCCCCTCGACCTCGCATGTCCTACCTCGCACTTCCACCGACTTGGCGACGGACTCAGCGACCTTGGAGTACGATGACGACGCAATCGTTGCACTCAGGGGTATACACTTCGGTATGTCCTTTTCCTCGACTTCTACCATGGGCTGTGTAGCTGACACCTGCCCGCTTCGCAGCGCCCTCTTCAAGCCCACACCCACCCGCAGCCCGCCTCCCGTGGCACTGTCGCACGAACAAACAAATGAATGCATGAACGAACGAGAGGAGGAGGCAGGTGTAACGACGGGCAGCGAGGACACCGACGACGACTGGGTCGTCGCACCATAGATCGTCCTCCCCTTGAACCTCCATGCTCGACCTACAACCCGCACCCGCATGCCATGCCTCCCGCGGCTGCGAAACCGTCCATCGAACAAACGAACAAGGGTCCATGGGGGTTAACAGCGGCCCGGGAAGATGATGACGCTGTGAGATAGAGTGGGAGCGGGAGACATGGGTGGTGTCACTGAGGTGGCCTACCTGCTCTTCGTGTCGCGGTGAGTTTCTTGCTTTGAATTTCACCTTGGAGTTTTCGGCTGATCTTTATGCAGCTGTGACTGTCTTTTGGATCGCGCCTGAGTCAACAAAACCAAGGGATCAGCAATGTTAGGGTAAGCAAACCGAGCTCAACATACCTTTCAATGACGCTAACCCTTCTCTCAGTTCCTAATCCCTCCTTCTAGTAAGAAATGCAGGCAGCAGCGAGCTCCGGAACCCTCAGGTATGTCGTCTTGCTCGTTATTCTTCATGTCAACATCACGTTGAGCTTACTTTCGTTTCGTCATAGGCAGACAGGTCGAGACGTCAGGAATGTCGAAAGCTGAAAAGAAGAACAGGTAAGCTAGAACTCGACGACTGAGGATACAATGAGAACTTACACATCGGAACAGCACCTTCAGCCTCATACCTTTGTCTGACGCAACGGCTACAACTCGCACGAGATGGGGGGCTGGTACATAGGCCACCGACGATGTGTCGAGCTGAGCCTGCTTCATGACTTTCGAGTTGCGGAGACTGGCATCTCTCCACCCGTCCTCCATCCTGCTGCGCCGACTCTGACGCCTCCGCCTCCCTTCCACCCGCTCAGCAATCTTCATGTCGCAGAGCTGTGACGCGAAGGTCGCGGAGACCCCAGCCTTTCCGTTTCACACCACCTCTGCTCTGCGTTAGCCATAGGTATGTTTTTTAACTTGACGTTCTATTTGCCGGACCCGCCTGACCCAGCTCTGCAGCCGACTTCGCGACCAACGTCGCAGAGCCCTGCCCTCTCTCCCCTTCGCCCCTCCTCCTGACCCTGTCCTCGTCTTCAACTCGTCGTGTTCCCACTTCCTCCCTCTATGCTCGCAGTCCATCTCAAAGAGGAGCACTATGAAATGGGTCAGCAGGCGTCAGCTATGTTGCCCCTGCTACAAGTGGGGAAGAGGACTCACCGGCGTGGACACCCTCTTCATGCGACCCCTTCGTCATCATAATCCTCTTCCTCCCTCTCTGTTCCTATCCGCGCCCTGCAGCTGTAGGCTTCAAGACGAACACTACAACACAGGTGGACGGGCGAATGGGTGTCAGTGATGGGGCTCATGTTAGAGGAGGGGGAGGAGAACATACCGGCGTGTATATACCCCCCTGCCCTTGTGCGACGACCCATTCGTTGGCCCATTCTGGAAGACAAAGACGCCCCCGCGACGTATGCAAACATTGGGGGGTTTCGAGATGAGCTGCGGGAGGTGGAAGCGGGGTGGTTTGGCGGTCCTGCTGTCACTTCATGGACAGTGGTCTCAACTATTTCTAGTCATCACCGCCGTTGTCGTTCGTTTTGTGGAGTGGCATGGGTGTTGAAGTCATTGATGGTGCCATTGGTGTTGTGGATGGTGTTATCATGCAACTCCTGTCATGTGTTTGTCGTTCTCAAGGTGCTGTGGTTGGATTGGAGATGATTCTTTTGGCAAATACATGGAGAGGGTATCATCTCTTTTTGATGGACCTTCACCTACCCTTTCACCTGTTCTGCTCTCACCTGTCCCTTGCCTCAGGTACAGTCTATACTTGCTTGTCCTTGTCTAGGCTGGGTAGCAACCTTGTAGATTTGTGTAAAGTCTAGCTAGATGTTCTGTCTCAAGGTGAAGCAAGGTTTAATCAAGTCTTTAATTGAGGTTTGATTTGTAGATTTAATTTATTTCTTCAAGTAAGACACTGGCAACACTCGGTCACAGCAAGTCTGGTCACCTAGGTACTTTGATCTCTTGCCATCATCATGTCCAGCTATGCTCCTGTTCTCTTTCCTATTGCTTCCTTCTCTCTGGAGCTCAGTACCCTCTTGGCTTCCTCCTTTATAGAACTAGATAAGAAATCAGTTGATAAAGTCAACAGTGCTGAATGGGAGAAGGAGTTTCTGTCAAAGATTGCTGGCAAAGCTAAATTTGTAAGTATATTGCTAGACTCCAGGCTGAAGGTTGCTTCTCATGTATCAAAGATTGGACCCATCAGAACCTGGCTGCAGAGAAGCTTATCCATGGATGTGAAGAGTCTTTCAGAGACTGAACTACTGCAATTTTTTGCTGGAAATCAATTCCTGCAGAAGTATGATAGAGATGGTGCTATGAAGTACTTGGAGCAGCTACAAACTGTATTGGATAAAATGCAGGTATGAAGTCACTATACTCTGTTTCCTGTCAGAAGGCTAACTTCTGCCAGTTTGGCAGCAATCAACCACAACATCATCAGCTCAATTTCCTGGAGGCTATCACCAAGCAGGACTTTTTGGTTGAAGAGGACTCTGGAGATGATAGTGATGATGACTCTGATTATGAAGATCTTGAACCTGGTTCTGTTTCCTTTGATCCTCAGTCACCTCCTAGAAAGCGGGCAAAACCCCAATCCAAACCTAGTCCAATCAAACAGGTGTTCTCTGGCACTGGCAGTTCTTCTGTATCTTCTATCACCTTTGAGGCTTTCAATAATATGCCTATCCTCTCAAGAAAGCAAGGAACATGGAATAGCCTTCTACTGGAGAATCCTAGCTTTTGGATTAAAAAATGCCTCAGCTGGAAGAAGTTCTTGGATGAAGCTTATAAACTTAGACGGGTAAGAGTATCATATTGAAGAGAAAACCACTACTTACTGCTGTAAAAATAGAAAACCTCTTTAACCCAAGAGGTCAATGAGCAGCATTACCAAAATGTGCTTAGTGTTTTGAGAGAAATGCGATCAGTGAAGCCTAGTCTTTCTTCACAAGTAGGCTGGGCAAAAGCTGTAAAGGTAAAGTGATATTTTGAAGATAAACTTTGCTTTACACCCTTTATATAGGATTCCAAATTGGCAAAAAGTGTAGAACTTTGGAGTCAACGGATAATGCTCCTTCATTGCAAAGCTCCTTTTTCTGTTTCTTTGATAAGAAAAAACAGAATTATCGAATCATTAGCCTTGGTGTTGTATTCATGGATACCTGAAGAGGAAAGTGGTACCTGGAGAGCTGAAGATGAAATTCCAGAGTTCACTGTAAGTTATTGTTTTTTTTTTTTTTAACTATGATTAGCAAGATCTAATAAAGTATAGCTCAACGGAGAGCGCATTTTAGATGAAGTAGCCTTCCTGCGATACTTGAAGAAGAATCCTCACATCATTCCACGACAAAGTTATCCACCCTCTGTCTACTTTCTCTTAAGCGAAAATAACTTCACCGTAGCTTACAAAGAGTGGCTAGGACACGTTTTCAATGAATATAACGAATCACAAACCAAAGAGGATAATATATTCAATGTAAGTACTCATGATTTGAATCTTTCTATAGTATACTCATTACGCTTTTAGCTCAATATTTTAAGAAAAGAGAAAATGATTCATCAGCTGTATGCCGGCATTATACGTTTACTCAATGAACAACAAAGAGATGGCCAGATAGATTTTTACAAAAATGCGGAACTCAAAGCCATACTCACCAGAACCCTTGACTTTCATCAACTCAGAGTTAAACTTGGTGACAAAATACTTCATAAAAAGCCAGTATGTATTGTTTACTCTTTAGCAGATATTAAAACCCTGATAATATTACCAGAGTCTCAATTCACCTTGTCCAAAATGTACAAATTTGGAAGAAAACAAGCAATGCAGAAGAAAGATTTTTGTCTCAACTGACAACAAGTTAGACCCTTTGTTGGCGGGATGCGGAGTTTCCTTTGCAAAGGAAAAGGATCAGATTGAAGCAATACCGGTAGGTTTTATTTGTTTCCTTGTAACTTCAATAACAAATTTGTATAGGGAAAGAAACTTAAATTGGATCAGAAACCTAAAATTTATCATCCACATGATCCTAAACTCCAGCTTGAGGAAGTTATGTATGATGAAGAAGTCATTGAAAGGTGTGGGTTCCAACTGTTTGGGTTTTATGATGCTAAAGATAGAGAAAAATTGGTATGGTCTCTTATTTGGTCTGTAAGGACTCTTCTCATGATTTTACAGTTAGACTTTTGGGTGTATAACCCTTTTCCTCCACATATATTCTTCCGTCTCTTGGAACATCACAAGGCTCTTGCAAAACTCAATCTTAAAAGTGTACAGCGCGGATCCCAATTTCAGTTCTACTCTCAAGGTACAATGATTCCTCGCGGTTCACGTGTCGCCATGGGAGGACTTCCTGGTGATGCTTATGTTATGTATCCAGGAATGGATGCACTTGACTGTGAGGGTATTGAAGTGTTATTTAATGATGCTGAGGTATTTTTGTTTTTTTTTTTATTTATTAATCTAAATTTGATTTGATATATTCTCAACAGACTTCAATGATGCTCTCAGAAGTCGCCAGAATATTTTCTTTTGATCATTTTAAAGCTCTCGACAAGGCCACCACTGAAGGTGACAGACTTGGCACCTCTGGAGCCACCACTTATTTGTGCAATAACTATACTGCTCCACTTCATCGAGACAACGACACAGCTCCTGGCATTTGCGCACAATATCAGCTTCAAGCAAGGAAGGATCTGAAAGAATATTCCTTTATATATGGTGATTACCGCAAATATGTGGTGTCTAGACCAAATTCTTTATGGTAATTGACTTTAAACAATTGAATGTCTTTGACTAATATTCATTTATTAGGTCTTTTAGTGGATCTACTATGCATGGGACCATGTTGCCTTCTACACTACCATTACGGCCAGAAGATATCACCATTACAAGCCAGCAAGATAGTGGACTTCCAGTATTTGGGATTAGAGAAGAAGGTGGTGATGACAGCAATCATGAACCACCTAGGGTTTCAAATGGCCCTCACAGAACGGAGACCAAAAGAAACAATGCAGCTGCGCGAAAATATCAAACAGTTCGACTTTGCCGCCAACAAATTAGTAACTATTGGAAGTAAGAGAGTAAATATTTAAATGCAATTTTTACCATCTTCTTTGAATCATCACAAAGTTACATTAAACGCTTAGGCTGATCTGACTGAAAAATCACACTCTTAGGCTTGTTTTGAAGGTCACAGGTACACAAACTGCTATCCTTGCCTGTGACCTGTATAGCTGATGAACTACTGTATTTCCCTAGAGGTATTTTAGAAGCCGCCTGCACCTGTACTCGCTCATAGCTGTACGCCCAACCTGCAAAGATTTATATGTTAAAACAATAAGGTTAGGGTTTGTCTGTGGCTGTGAAGGGCTCCGACTTGTCGGAGCCCTTCACAGCCACAATCAAAACACTAAGGTTAGGGTTTGACAGTGGCTGTGAAGGGCTCCGACAAGTCGGAGCCCTTCACAGCCACAATCAAAACACTAAGGTTAGGGTTTGACAGTGGCTGTGAAGGGCTCCGACAAGTCGGAGCCCTTCACAGCCACAGACAAACCCTAACCTTAGATTTACTCTTTTCGAAAGTGATATTTGTAATAATCATTCCTGATATTCCGCCCAAATTACCTGTCGGTGTTCTCATTCCGATATTATCTCGTCTTCCCTCATCATTCCTTGTCATGTGTACTTTACCTCCACTCACATGTTCCACATGGACTCCATGTGGAACCTGATATTCTGGTGGACTCCATCTGGACTCCATGTATTCCATGTGGAGTCTATCTAAAATCATATATTCCACCTGCTTGAAGGTGGACTCCACATGGACTCCACATGAAGTCTACATGGACTCCACATGGACTCCACATGGAGGCTATAGACGTCGTCATGACTTGGTTTTTGTGAGGTAAGAGCAATAAAAAAACAACACAAGCAGGAATTGAACCCAAGACTTCATGAAAGTTACAATTACAAGCATTTTAACCACTACACCATTGGTCCTTGCAAATATATCAAACTAATTGCTAAATATACCCCATGGCCCATTATATATATATATTTCACATAGCCTACCAGTGGGTAATTCAGGGTCAATAGGGTATCATCGGATTCAGAATTTTAAGGAGATTCCAAATATTGATATGCCATCATTTTTGAAGGGTCCTATTGCTATATTTAGGCTAATTTACATACCGTGGGAACTTTTTGCCAAAAATAGTAACCATGCAGGCTGATCTAAAAATATGATATATTTTGAAATCATGTGACTAGCTGCTTCCATCGGTGAGAAAAACGCAAAATACTCGAAAAAACGCGAGTCTTTTGAAAATTTTTTTTTTGATTTTCTGTTTTCTTTTTCATAATATATCCAAATAAACATATTTGGTTAGTCACATTGTTTAATTCTATTTATAGATCATATAAATTACTCATTTTGACATTTATTTCTTTGTTTTTCTGTTAAATTATAGACAATGCAATCACAGATTACATAATATTTAGGTAAATTGACTATTGTTTACATAGTAGTCATTTGTAAATTCATAATAGACCCAAACATATTAGATAAGCACTCAAAATTATCAAATTATTTTTTTCAAATTCCATATGGAGTCCATCAAACACCATCAAAGACAAGGTCCACATGGAATTAGGTGGAGTCCACATATTTTCACTCAATTCCATCTGGACTCCATCTGAATTCCACCCAAAGACTCCACTTATTTTGGCTGAGCCACCAGCCAAAAAATATTGGCTTGGACTCCACATGGACTCCACATGAACAGGTGGAAGTAGGTGGAGTCCATATGGAAGATGTGAGTGCAGGTAAAGACCTCCTTGTCATCCTCTCATTCAGTCTCATTTACACTTGTTCCAGTCCTTTTCTGTATCTTTTCCGCATCCTAGTCTTATTCTAAACCTCTCTAGTCAACCTCCAACCTCCTCTCTCCCTATTTAAACGCCTCGTATTCTACGTGACTCCTCGTAGAATCAACACAGTGTATAGTTCCGTACTCGACAATCTACTCTAGCTTCCCTCCTTCCTGAATTATCCGTGCATCCCTCCAGTCCTGTTCCCATTCCGGTTACAGTTCATTACAATATTCAGTCTTTCAGATATAAAATCCAGAAGTATATAACAGATAAAAATACAAAGCAGCTAGATAACTATTATTAACAAATGCGACTGAATCAAGATGACTACTATTAGAACAAGAACTCTGATAACCTTTGTCCTAGCATGCAGAATAAAGGATCATCGTGCCACATGGATCTAGGAAAGTCAAAAGGAATTCTACCTGGTTAAATTTTATCAAAATAATTATACTGTGAAAATTCAATCAAAGCTTACACTTTTGGAGTAGCCAAAACCACTGCCCAGCAAATATTGGTACCCACAGTCAACTCATCTGGTGATTTCTTTGAATTATAGCCCAAGGTAGTATATCCAACCAGTGTCAAAGATCCAGAAGGTATGTCTTCAGTGAATTCTGGAAGTGTTTCAACAACATTGCGAAAACCATAAGGAATGTCAATGTGAAGTGATCTTCCATCAAGTATAGGAACTGAAAATCAAATAAAAGTTGAAGTCTAAAACTTAAGACAAATACAAAGACTTACTCTTTTCATCACATGTATAACCAATCTTCCACTTAGATCCATAAGGCTTGGCTTGTTGAGCATTGGCAGGGCTCAATTTCTTTGAACCACTGGGACGAGAAGAAGCCCCAGTGCGTCTAAAGGAATCTATTTAAACGCATCAAAATGCAAGTCAAGTTTGATAAAAATTCACCTACTTTGAGTGTTGTTAGAGGAACCAGGGCGTGAAGAAAAGGACCAGCGGTTGTTGGTCATTAAAGTCTTGATTCCTGGAACTTGATAAACCAAGCAAAGAGTAGCAACCAACCTCTCATATTCCATGGTTTGAATGATGCCAGTGAGGATCTTGTATGGGGAACCATTGATGTCTTTGGGGTCGCGTGTATAATCTTCATCGACAGATATAATGCTGAGACAAAGAGCTGGAGTTTTTTGATGACGCAAAGTGACCAAAGGATAGATTGAACCTGTATCTGGCTTTTTGGCAATCAGATCGCAAGGTTCAATTCTAGACAAATTGACGGTGCTTGTTCCTTTATCAGAGACAAAGGTAAATAAATCAAGCAAGTAGCTGTCAAAGATATCAAAACTTGATAATCTAGCAAAACAAAGAGAGAAACTGTACTTTTTGCTGATTTTGGTCAAACCCGAAAGCAATTCTGAAACATACATCATAGGTTCAGCTTCTTCTCCTGCAGGAAGGTAGCGATTGTTTGTATATCCACTAAAAATTGGTTAGTACCTTGAAGGAACCCAATGTAATATAAATACCTAGGTAGTTTTGGAAGATTTTTATACGTTTTGGCCAAAAAAACATCAACCAAGTCCTTATCAAAGATTTGACAGGTCTTGAGTTTGCGACGGCTGTATAGAACTTCAATTAGAAAGGATGAAAAAAAACTGAGAAGAAGAAAAACCCTACGTAATGACTGGATCTTTGGTCAAATCCTCCAAGTAAACTTCATCTTTAGTGGCAGATGTTTTACCAAGGACTTGACGAGCTTTAGTTTTGGACTTGATGCCTTTGCTGCTAAAGTTATATTTTAAAATCATCAACTGTACACCCAACAAAGTAACTTGCCGTTTTCTTGCTTGTTCATAAGCACTATCACCTTCATCCTCTTCATCACTTGAGCCTGGATTTTCTTTCCTATAAGAAAGTTAGCTGGTATCAATCAAAAATCTTAGAAATAAGCATACGCTTCCAGATCTAAAAGATCTTCATTGTTAACTTGATCTTCATCACTTTCTTCATCCTTTTCATCCTCACTGCAGTTATTTTCATCATCGCTTTCAGATTCATTGCTGGTTTCATTTTCTTGGCTCTGATCCTCATCTGATTCCTTGACAGCTTTCTTTGGTGTTATTTTTTTCTTGGTTGATATCAAAACAATTGGAGAACCAAGTTTGAAGCTCTTGGTAGGAGAAGACTTCAAGGATTTAGCAGATGATTTTTGAGCAATCAACTGGCGGCGCTTTTTTGGAGACTGCATTTCAGGACTAATTAACAAGTTAAATATAGAATCCAAAAGAATAGCTTAAACTTGACATACCTAGGAGTAAAAGAAACCTTGCTTGAACCTTTGTTGACAGTCTTATTAAGCCTTTTGGACTTTCTAGGCGTCACACTAATAAAATAGATCAGATTTAATATTATGCAATAAGAAAAGCAAACAGCTTACGGTGGTGGGGAAGCCTCAGATCTAAAAGGTCTTATTAAAAACTGCGGAAGTTCAAAAAAAACAAAAAAAATAACAGCTTACAAGCCTGCATCAGACTCTTCTTCATTGCTTCTATTCAAACTTTAGACTATGTTAAAAACGATAAAGAAAGTATATCTCACTGATTAACAGCAACATCAGATTCTGAGTCAACAACTTTGGTGATTTTGCGTTTAACCATATTGAAAGACAGATGGTTGGGAGAAAAGAGCTGGAGAAGTACTCAAATAATCTAGAGACTTTATAGTCTTGGGATTCATTGAAATTTCCTAAAAGGAATCCAATCATTTGCAAGATCCGGTGGCTAATACATTTAAATGACAGTTGTCTAGGTGTCGGCCAATCCAAGTCTTTCTAAACCTTTCTGGGATATCCTGAGAATCAATATCAATGAAAGGACCAAAAGGAGATTCTCAGTGGAACCTAAACTGCCAGAAAAATAACTGAAACGAGAAAAGTCATGCATGTATTACGTCTTAAGCAGTGACCGGAACTTGCTACATTCAAAAAGCCAAGATCCTTCCATTGAATATACATGATCAAATGTCAAATAAAAAAAATTTACTGAATACAGAGGCTAGACTGACCGCTGTAGAGCCAATCATATAATCTTCAATCAAAATGACTCCTATCCAGAAAAAGTCAAACTAACCCCTATCAAAGAATCTTTCGGTCCGAAATGAGAAATAAATATAAGCGCAAAGACCAGGCTCACAACAAACCGCCTCCTTCTTTATCTCTTTACTTTTGCCATGGATCAGTTTTACGACATTCAAGCTACAGGCAAGCATTCTATTCTATTCGGTATTGTAAATTTACTCATATTACAGGAAGAAAGGTTGAATACCTAACCGAAAGCCAGACCAATCAGAAGAAACAGCTTTTTAATTTGAATCTGGTTTGTTAATAACTTCATTTGATAAGTACCTTGAACTAAAACCAAGATAATAGGATAATGGCATTAAAGACACAATTGAAGCTACCTTCTTAGAACAAAGCAAGACTTGGAAGCTTATCCAGATGCTGGACGCTCATCAAGCAGAAGAAGTTGTTTTACGCTTACAAGGTGTATTGTGTCAAAAATTTCTTCCACCAATATCACCGACATTTCGTATGTAAGTCAAAGATATATTATGATTTTTATAGCAACTCATTATATATAGTGAGCCAAAACAGCGTCATTTTTTAAGACAATCAGCCACTCTTACTGGTCTTGGCAGTAACAACTTTCTCCGCGCAATACAGAATATACAAGACATTCACCAGATATTTGAACGCAGTCTTCCTCAAGGAGCTTTAGAGGATTGGAGTCCAACAACATTTGAAGGGTATATGGCACTTGATATGAACAACCGATATTTCACTCTTCGAAAGCAAGCTTCCATTGAAGAAATAGTACCCTTTTCAACCATCGTGGATCCACATGGAGTTCTAGAAGGCGCTGTCAGTCAAGATAATCAATTTGTTCATACTGTTGAAAATGAAGTGGAGTATTATGAGCTTCTTGACAATCATGAACAGGATATAAGGTAATTTTACTTCCAAATTATGTTGGTATGATGATTAACAGTGATTGACAGCTATAAAGAAGCCAATCCTATTAAATTTCGATGTGGAGATATAGTTGAAGCTCAGCTATCCTTTATTTGCATTCACATGAAGAATGAAAAGCACAGAATGCTGACTGTTCTTCGAGCGCTTACAATTTTGGACACTTCACCATTGCGTGTAAGTATTTATTTGATAAATTGACTATATATAAATAGCTGAACAGCTTTCTGACATTTAGGAAGCTAGTATTGCACGCAACAGGACTAAAAACCAAATAGTCAGACAAGTTTCATTAAAGAGAAAGATTGGATATTCAGCAGATGAAATTGCTGATGCCAGAGATCGCTTGAGCCGTATGAAATTAAGCAATTGACCAGCTAATATAATCTTTCTAATCATTTAAAATTTGTACTATAGATGACTACTAATTCTAATGTATATTCTCCTGTAGAACTGTATCAAATCATTATAAAGATAATAAGAGAGCACGGGCAGAAATGTTATGTAAGTACTTATGTAATAAGCTGGCCTTGAATTTTGTCCCCTTCGTGTGACCCCATTTTGACGCATCTTCATCCTTCCTTTCTAGAATTCCACATGGCTCAAACGACGCGCAGCACGATTCTGAGTGCCCCTCCCCTCCAATGAGGAATGTGGGCTGAAAATGGAGGGAAAATATGAGTTTTCAAGAGGGAAATCCCCAGGTAAGCCACGAAAATAGCTGCCACCATTCAACTAACCCACCTTGCACCTCCGTTCAACATTTGGATGCCACATCACGACAACTGGCAACGACAACACCAAGGTACGTTGCAAAAACGACACTCACTCTGCAGTTTACCAACCCCTCTCTTTACAGTAGTGGCTGGCCCTTTGACGTCAGACCACTCCTCCTACCTCCCTATCACCCTTGCTCTGCTCTCAAACACCCAAAGCAACCACATCATAACGAATAGAGACAAGAACACCTAGGCATGTTGTGAAAACAACCTCTGCCTTGCAGCTAACCCCCTCATTGCAGTGTTACGTCGGTACCCTCCCTGCCCTACTCTCACAAGGCTGAAGCGACGCCAAGCACTGTCCCCTCTGATGAGGGATGTGGGCCAGAAATGAGGATTTTCGAAGGGGAATTAACAGGTGAACTATGAAAATTACTGCTGATTGCCCAGCTAATCATGTTGCAGCCTCATTCAGTGCTCTACACTAGAACCAGTGGAGACTGCGCCCAAGTATGTAGCGAAAATGACCCCTTGCTGAGAAACTAACCAGCTCTTTACAATGCTGGCCATATTTCCCCATCCACCATGTTGCTGAGGTTGCTGAGGTTGCTGAGACCACCCCGGTACGTTGTCCTCTTCTCCCCTCCTCTTTGCTTTGTTGCCACGTCCTACTTGCCACAGCGTGACAATTGCTGCGACATTACAACAAGGCTATGTGGACAATAGGCAACTCTACCCCCCCATCTGTTGTATGACTTTCCACCGTCATTTATCTGTATTTTAATTACTTTTTACTATGTTTGTATTTGGAATAATAGCTTTCCTACCTGCTTCTGCCTTAATTTTTTTGTTCACTCAACTCATTCAAATTATCACAATAAAATTTGGTTGATTTTTCTTTTAATTACTACAGAGGCGCAAAGCACCGACTGAGTGGGATCCAGGGGCACAGCAGCCCCAGCAAGCTGGAGACCCATCACGCAGCGCTGGGGTCATAAGCTTGTGAGTTCAGAACACTCCAAGCTTATGTAATAGAACTGCCAAAAATAGAAATGTCTATAAAGGTCAAGTGATATTTTCGGATCTTGCATATTTTGTTGCTGTTGCGGATCTTGCTAAATAGAAGAAGAAACCGGAATGCCAAATCTTATAAAAAGAGGGCGAGACAACTCACTTTGTTCCCCCAGATCAATTGCGCCCCTCTGCTCGTCTTTTATTTGCTTTGCTATTTACTTTGCTACTACTTGACATCACTATGGGCAAAAATCAACGCCAAAAACCTGTGTTCTATGGTGAGACTATGCTTCTATTATTTTTAAATTCCACTGATGGAAACTTAGTATCTGTTCCTTACTATCGTCACTTAGCAAGACCACATACAGACAGTCAAGTTAACATTGGTATGTCTAAGTATACTTTGTTTACTATGGAATGTTATACTAATTTCACTACATTTTAGACAACAGTGAAGAATTTGCCAACAAAAAACGTGAAGAAAGTAAAGTAGATGGTAAGCAGTTCTACCAGAACTCGTTTAATACAGTAGTCTAATTCTTTATAAGATTCTCAAGATCAAAACAATATTCCTTGTCAAACAGAAGATATGAATTTGCGAAACTATGTCTTCAATAACGTCAAATCGGGCCAGTATAACTGCGAAAGGCTTATATCATTATGGAAAGGAAATATTCAAACAATAATTGATCAATCTCTTGAAGGAGATGAAGAGACTCGCTGTCATGCACTTTGTGTGGTCCACCAATTCGCCAGCTGTCTTAACATCGATTTAGGAGCCACAATACCAGTACCTGTAGGTGCACAAAAAGCATTGGCCAAACCTAGCTATCAGCAGATTTGCAAAAGCACACCACGTCTTTCTGAAGATCTCAAATCTATGTCAAAGGAGCTTTGGAATAAATGGGGTGAAAGCAAAAGTCTATTTGAACTTCTCTATGTGGCAGAAGATGAAACCAATGAAGAAAAGGTCAAGGCTCTTGGTCAAATTCTCGCCCATTCTGTTGGTATATTGAAATCTAACATCAGTGAGTTTTATTTTCTTTGGTCTTCTTGCATATTAATATTTTACTGATGTAATACTTTAGTAAATGATGTGACACACGCTATTCAAGGCACGGCTATAGCCTCTCTTCCTATCTGGATTCAAGCAAAAATATTCGATCATCTCTCTGGCCTGGATCGTCAATCTTTTGCAGAAACCTGCAAAAGCCATTTTTTGTCTATAAACCATTACCACTGTGATCTGCTTGCTAATATGTTGGTGCATTTTGGATTCGAAATGGTGTCCTTCATGTCAGCCTTACAGGATTGTCATGCACTCGTTACTGGTTCATTCGCTCTTCAGCCCTTTCTTCCTTCCTCTCAGCGCTTCTACTCCAACAATATCGATATCGTCATGTCCTTCCAACATCTTCATTTGTTTCAAACCAAGATTCTTACTGGATATCACCGCTGCATTCCAACAGTGAAATTTGACACCTACAACCCACTCATTGCCGACCGCATCATATTCAAACCACAGAACATGAATGCTTCTATATGTATTCTTCTAGTCAAGGATGGTCATCCACCACTGGAATCAATCTTCTACCAGCCAACAACCGCAATGATGAATGCAATCACTGGCAATGGTCTATTTTCAGCCTATCCCACCCTCCTCTCCCATCATGTCACGTTGCACAACCCATGGAATGCCTTTGAAATCAACAGGAACAATTCCTCTCTTGGAAGTTATGAAGCTGGCAAAATTTCATCTCGGTTCTATGACAAGTACCGCCACAGAGGTTTTTCAGCAACCTCAGATCTACACAAAGTCCCCATCAGTACTGGTTTGAAGAAACTGGAGCATAAATGCCGCATTAATACTTTTTGCCCTCTGACTCCACGCGTTGTCGATGATTCTGGATGCATTAGCTTGCCGCTTCTCAATACCCAGTGCATCACAACTGAAAACATGCAATATCTACAGCCTGGAGTCGATTTCAAACATATTCAACCACAATTAGACTATATATACTGGACTATTGGAGCAGACGGATGCGGAAAATCAGGTATTGGAAGGCCATCTGCACTGGTAAGCTATCAGAAAACCTTTGTTAACTAGAAATTAGAGAATCATTTTTTTTGAATAGATATTTCATGCCAAGTACGAAGTAGAATAATCCTTTCCTGTATATAAATAGTCTGTTATCAGTTTTATGTTATAATCATTGACATTGATTCATGACATTGATTCATGACTGTAGTGAAATTCTTTAATGAAGTCTCTATAATTTATATTTTAAAGAGCTTTATTGTAATCCAATATCTAAGAGTATAAGGTTAGGGTTTATGCTGTGGCTGTGAAGGGCTCCGACAAGTCGGAGCCCTTCACAGCCACCATCAAAATTCTAGGGTTAGGGTTTATAATGTGGCTGTGAAGGGCTCCGACTTGTCGGAGCCCTTCACAGCCACAACATAGATCATAAGGTTAGGATTTATACAGTTTTTACAACTAAGCTACTATCAAATTGTATAATTTTCATTAACAGTGTTCTATGAATTCTAGTCTTAGTAATCAACATGGAAAAGCAATTAGATATGATTCTAATATATTTAAGTTAAGTTTGACATGAGCTTACTCTCAGCACAAGTTCTATTTATTGTATATACTAATAGTTTGCTTGGTGTCTAGGCATTGTATTGTTTCTATACATATGATTTTGAGTTGTAGATAGGCCCCCCACCTTCGCTAAAGCTCAGGGGGACCCCAAGGAGCCTATCTACAACTCAAAATCATATGTATAGAAACAATACAATGCCTAGACACCAAGCAAACTATTAGTATATACAATAAATAGAACTTGTGCTGAGAGTAAGCTTCAAGCAAAGCATAACTTTAATCTATTAGAATCATATCTAAATGTCTGTCTTCTAGACAAAGATGTGTTTTATTGGTCCATCAGAACCAGAGACAAAGTGAGGATATGATTGATTGGATGCTCTAGCCTCTAGTCTGAGACACATTAGCAGAAACTTTTGAAAAACAAGACTATAAATGTGTACAAAATCCAAAGCAATAAGAGCTTTATTTAAACTTTAAAGGCAAGCCATAAGTCATCTAGTTAACAGTCTGTAGTGATGTCATGATGCTATGGAGTGCTATAGAGCATCTGGGTACTGCTAGGGAATAGCATGGGTAACCCGCCGGTGTCCCAGCAGCTACCCATACCCAACCCACCAAAACCCGTACCCGTCAACCCACGGGTCAAATATTTACGGGTATGGCGGGTCCTGTGGGTATGGATAATGCAACGGGTACCACTGTACAGACAGCACAGATAAGCTAAATTATAAAATAATAAATATCTACCTGTTCTAACAAGGCACTACAATAGAATCATATCCTGTCCTTCTTTGAGCTCCGCATCATCTCCATCGATATCGGCCATGAGAGCGGCAACTCAAAGATCCAAGTTGTTGACATACCCACGCAAGCTCTAGCTGCCAAAGCAGAGAAGAGCGTGAGTGACTTGTGAAGATAATTGATTGCGGATGTGAGATAATAAGGACCACGGCTAAAACCCTGTTCAACATCAATGGAGGTGGCTAGAAATGACGTTCAGAAAGATCCAGAATGAAATGAAACAAAAAAAAACATACCTGGGATGCTCAAATAGTCCAAAGCCATTTGGGAAAGGCAAGGATACATCAGACGACGCTCCCACCACCAAGCGAGAACATTTTGAGTGCCTTCCATGTCAGTGCTAAGATAACAGTCAATCTCTTCTCACAGATCGGTAGGCTTAGATGATGCGCCAAATCTTATCTTCATACCTTTGTGTGTTCCTAATAAGGTTTTGAGCCGGTACATGCTGAGGGTTTGCACGGGTAGCGGGTATGGCTGAGGCTACCCGTACCCAACCCGCGGATACCCTTACCCACAACCCGTACGGGTATGGCCAACCCGTGCTATTCCCTAGGTACTGCTATAAAGTAGATCAGCGGCGTTTGGGATGAGAAAAATATATGAACTTACATTGAAGTTGAACAAGGGATAGCAGCTGTGGCACAAGTCATCAGACATAGCACAGATCATTCAATGGCCAGTAGTTCAATAAAAGACATAAGTAGTAAGACGATTATTAACTTTTAAAAAATAGGTCTAATACAAATTAAGCCAGCTGACAAATAAAACCTAACCCTAGTTTAGGTTTCTATAGGTTTCTAGGCACTGGCACTAAAAATAGACCATAGCAACGCACATCAAAGAATGATTCCCATGGTCAATATAAAAGTTTCTACATTACAAAAGATTGTAGTCTTTTAATTCAGGGTCGCCTACAAAATATGAAGTAGTGGGAGAATTTCCATCGTTCGCGTTAGGAATTGGCCTCTCTGCTATCAAGTGTGGAAAACGAGTTCTTTTACTACGTAAGAACTCGTAATATGTCAGGAATAAGGTACAGACAACAAGTAAGTTTAATCTGCCTCTACAGTCACAATATTGGGTTCTAATTGCCAACAGAGTATACATTAATCACATTCATACCCAAGAACCTGTATGAGCAATTTTGAAGGTGAGTTGAGGTTGGACGTCATCTGTTATCTTGCTGACTGTACACCATTCTAGGGTAGCAAATTTGTTCTTCTTGTCTCTCGTTATCCTACAACGTAAGGAGACCCACTTGTCCTTTGAGTAAACCTAATATCTTGTCTAGTATTTCCTATCTTTGGAGCTGCGGCAGGATCAATAGCCGTACTCCCCCTAGCCTTCATCCTGACGGTCACCGCAATCAAAGATGGCATAGAAGACTATCGTCGTGGCAGCCTCGACGAGGAGGTCAACACATCAGCAGCCACAAAGCTGGGAGGTGGATGGCGGAACCTGAACCAGCCGACAGATCTACGCAATTGGTTCGAGAAGCTGCTTGGCATCAATGCTCCTGGAAGGGTCACAAAGGGTGTGCTGTGCGGGACAAGGAGACTGGCGAAGCTGGAAAGGGGATGTGGGTGGTGTTGAGCAAGGGGAACGACGATGCGTCCAGTGTCCTCACGCACGATGTGAGCCAGAGCAGCATCGACCTCACACGGCGAGGGGCTGGCGGGCGACGGCTGGAAGACATTCAGAGTGTGGATTTGCACAGCTACCCACCAACCACCATCGCCGAGCTCTCAAAAACGTCGCTGTCAGATGCTGCGTCTTCCCAGACCAAAACAGGGGGCCAGCCCGAGTGGTCGCAGTTCGGCTCTCTCGCGCAATATCAGCAATCTGTCCATTCACAGTCCACTATCGGTGTTGTTGATTGGAGGAAGTGCACAGCCGGCTCGGCGCGCTGGGAGCAGACGCTGTGGAAGAAGTTGGAAGTGGGAGATATTGTGCTGCTGAGGGACAACGACCAGGTTCCAGCTGATATCGTCATGCTCTCTACCTCTGACCCGGAGAACATGTGCTATCTTGAGACGAAGAACTTGGACGGGGAAACGAACTTGAAACCGCGCAAATCCGTGAGGGCAACGTCAAGCATCACTTCAGAGGACGACATCTAGAAGTCTTCGTTCTACCTGGATTCAGAGCCACCGCATCAGAACCTGTACTCGTATCACGTCGTCCTCCGATACAAAGACCCTTCGTCCGACGAAGAGAAGCAGGACTGTCACAATCAACGAGCTGCTCTTACGTGGGTGCGCGATTCGAAACACTGCGTGGATCATTGGCTTGGTCGTTTTCACTGGTTCCAACACGAAGATTATGCTCAACGGGGGTGAGACTCCCTCGAAGCGGAGCAAAATTGAGAAGGAGACCAACTTCAACGTGGTCGTCAACTTTGGCGTGCTGACCATCATGTGTTTGGTCGGTGCTATCTTCAGTGGTTTGGAGGACTCGAAGAGCAGGACAAGTACTGATTTCTTTGAGATTAATACAAATCTGACGTCGTCAGATATTGTCAACGCCGTGATCACTTTTGTGTACGTTTCTTATTTTTCCGTGAAGTGATTTCCTTCTCACCCTTCGTGCTTCAGCTCGTGTCTCATCGCGTTCCAAAACATCGTGCCCACCTCGCTTTACATTTCGATAGAAATCGTCAAGACAATCCAAGTGTATTTCATCTCAAGATATCGAAATGTACTACGAGCCATACGACACTCCTTGTGTACCGAAGACGTGGAATATCTCCGACGATCTGGGTCAAATCGAGTACATCTTCTCGGACAAAACGGGTACCCTCACGCAGAACATCATGGAGTTCCAGAGGTGCTCGATCCATGCCGTGACATATGGAGAAGGGGTGACGGAGGCCTAGCGAGGTGCGGCCACCCGCGAAGGCAACGCAGAGGCGCTCAACTCTCTCGAGCTCAACGAGAAGCTGGCGGCGCTGAAGCAGCAAATGATCAGCACCATGGAGCGCTCGTTCAAGAACCGGTACATGCAACCCGACAAGCTCACACTCGTGTCGCCCAAGTTCGCAAAAGACCTGACAAACCGGTCCTTGGAGCAGCACAAGCACGTCATCGCCTTCTTCTGCGCTCTCGCTCTATGCCACAGCGTACTCACCGACAAGTTGGAACCACAGACCGAGCCGTACCTGATCGACTACAAAGCCGAGTCTCCGGACGAGGCTGCGCAGGTGGCTGCGCTGGTGGCCGCCGCCCGCGATGCGGGGTTCCCCTTCCTTGGCAAGTCGAAGGACACGCTGGAGATCGAGGTCATGGGCCAGTCGGAGAAGTACACCCTGCTCAAGCTGCTCGAGTTCAATAGCACGCGCAATACACTGGAGATCGAGGTCATAGGCCAAACGGAGAAGTGCACGCTGCTTAAGCTGCTCAAGTTCAACAGTACTTACAAACGCACGAGCGTCATCTTGGTGGTTGGATTACGTTGTCCTGCGAAAGCGAGGACAGTGTTCTCTATGTGGGCTCGAAAAAGATGGCCTTACTTCTTGGGCCACCTTTGTGAGACCAACCCACAGATATAAGTAGTCCAATCTTGCTTTTTTTTACTACTGAAACTATTAATTCCAAAGGCGTTTGGCCATAACATACTGTAAATATGGGGGGGAAGTTGAAAATCAAGGAAATGATTTCTCTGTTTTCACACGCTCTTTCGCGATCATGTAATTTACTTTTATAATATACTTCCTTCCTTCTTGCATTCTGAATGACATCTCAGTCAGCCTAACTCTGATCCTATGTCCCATATTCTAAATGCACACGAACAGCTGCAGTTGCTCGAGTACCTCAAACGAGATCAAAACCTCCCAAGGAATCTGGTCGATATAGCATCAAAGTTGGAGGCGTCTTTAGCATCCCTTGGGCAACCTCTGCATAATTCTACACAGGTATTTCTTACTTCCCAAAAAGTCTGGATGAAGCTAACCTTAGTCAATTGCCAAGTATCAAATACACTACCCAACTCCAGAGAAGGATGGGATGCTGGTGAGTTGCTTGCATATCTTACAAGCATGGATTAACTTTTCTTTGTCAAAGGTTATTGGCGGTTCTCCATTGACAAGACACAACCAGTTAGCTCCCAAAACACCGATTCAAGGTCCTGGAATGCCCAAGTCTCCTGGAATATCTATGACTCCTCTCTCTGAAACCCCTCAGTTTTCTGGTCTTTCACCTCACCTGGGCCCACCTTTCTTCTCTATCCACTCCTTGAGGCCGGTTTCTTCAACGTCCAACTTGACTCCTTCCCCTCCACAATCTATTCTTGGTCGTCGAGCATGGTCTTCTAGTGAAAGTCCAACTCAAAGTCCCCGAAAACGTTTAAATTTTGGACAACTACTGGGTGAAGCTAGTCTGAAAGATCAACATGGCACGCTAGATCAGCAAGGGGCCGTCACAGATGGGGAACGAGAAGACGATGAACATGGCTACAAGGATGGGCACAGCTGAGGAAACGAAGGACACATTGGTGGAACTGGTGTGACCGACATAAACGAAGGAGACTGGGAGGAAAATGAACCAAAACTGGGTGAAAATAATCGTACTCTTCGTCGCCGGGACGGTGTCATAATCAATCCCCAGCGCACTGATAGTGAAGATGAGGAGGAGCTGGACCAGACTGAGCAGCGTCGGGGGCATCGGCGCGAGCGTGGTGGCCAAAAAACAAGAAAAAAATGCAAGACTCGTGGGGCTGCTGCCCCAGTTGCTGCGTCATGGATTATTGACCCTCGCCCACGCTCACGTTCAAAGGTCAATGAACGAGATTTGCGTGAAGAAACATTCCATCCATCCGAACAGATCCACGAGTCTGAGGGTGGGCAACAGCTGCAAATTGGACGGGTTCTCCAAGCAGGATCGTTAGGCTTACCTCCAGAGCCAGAAATCCAGGTCATCTCCCAGTCGGGTCATTACTTCATTGTCCAACTCGCTGTTGCTTGTAGGCAGCTACTTCTCAATCCATCAAATCAGGACAACTCGATCACGAAGATGTTCGAGTTTCTCGATGCGAACTCCACCAAAAGTATTCAGTGGAAACGAAGTATCGGATCTGCCTTATTGGATGACAGCCTTGAAAATTTAGCTGATAGATGCAGTCTGGCAGATGAAAATATTGCCTTAACTAATTTTGTTTTCATGATCAATGCAATCCAACTGCGCTGTAAAGTCATCAGGTATGTTTCATTCTCTCCATAGTATAATTTGATTGAAATTTACATACTGTTTAGTGAATGTAAATCTCGCAAACAGTCTAAGACGGCCATTCTCAAATCAATTAGAAGTCAGAAAACTGCGAGAACACTTGCAACATACGTGTCTGATGGTGCCAAATTCTGCCTCTTGGCAGGAGGAGGTTTGTTTATCCCAGCTTGCATTTGTAACTTGTTAAAGAATCATCCTTTAGGATCAGTCTTTATTTTAGCCATTGTCGCTGCCCGAGGCTTACGATCAGATATTCGAGCATTAACACACGATATAATCCTAAGAATCAACTATCTTTTCCGTTGTCCTAATCCTGGTATAATTCAGGCCCTATCTCATGTACAAACGTAGCGACTAACAATATTCCAGATAACTTACTTGGTAAACTAGTGATCCAGGATATTCTTCCTGTTGTTGCAATTCTAAGGAAGCAATTTCGAATCAAGTTTTCAACTCTGTTTAGTCAGGAGCTTCTTATAAGCAAAGGAATTATCCCAGAAATAGAAGCCGGTGATTTGGAGCGATCTGATGAGTTTTTCAACTCTATAACTTTTAAGTAAGTGGATTTTTCATAATGTTCAGTTTTGATTCATGGAATTTCTGTAGCGCGTTCATTAAAAATCGATGCATACAAACATGGAGATCCTGCTACTACCCACTCCATGGTCATATCACCCGGTATCACCTTATAAACTATTCAGTCCTATCATCAATTCCATCGTCTATCCAGCACCCTGCACAGATTAATCTCTCAGACGCATTTGATGTTTCCTCACCGCTCACCAGCCTTGAAGACGATTCAGACGAAGAAGACCATGACTTCAATACACGGAAATCACTTTCTGAGGCCAAGTTGTATGTAATCAAAACCAACTTCAATCCAGAATTGGAACGGAACATCCAGGTGGAATATAAAACAGAGGCTCGTCACCAATTCACTGTCAAAGAGCGTGCTGCTGCCAAAAAAGCGACTAAATGCAAATCATTGGAGGAAATTACTCTATATGTCAGCCTTACTTTTTGATTATTTTAAACACTAACAACTGAAATCAATTCACAGCTTAAAAAGCAGTTAAAACTGGGGAAAAAGACTAAATCTCGTTATATAAATATAACTCATGCTAATCTAGATGGGTACGTTCGATTCTTATTTCTCATTCAAGTTTTTGATTCCAAGTCTTTCTTTTTAGAAAGCGTCTACGAATTAACAACATTAATGATGACCTGCTATTGTTGGTTATACCAGATATGCCTCAACACTTGAGAGACCACCTTTATCACTCTCTAAATATTGCTTGTCCAGATAGAATGACCTGGACTGATTCAGGGGCAAAAAAAAAGGACTTTGAGTTCCTGGCACTACATTTTTGCTGGTGGAATCGCTATTCAACAAGTGTAAGGAAGTTTTCTTTTTAACTTTGCATCAACACTCTCAAGCATTTATTTGATAGGGAAAAGATGCTCCTTCCAATGCAGAGCCTGCGACTCTGAGGAAGGAGGGTCTTAGAAGACCTAATACCTCAACCTTTACTCCTCGCACTTCTAAGGAATTCCAGAATCATATGAAAGAGTACCAACTTCTCTCAGAATGTTTTCAAGACATCTTTGATTGGATCAGAGAAGCAGTAAGTCCCTCAGCCTATTAATATTCCTTGATTAAATATTGGTATAGCTCAAGGAACTTCTACCTGAAGACTACAATATTATTGGACAATATGCAGACATTCTGCCAGGCGATGGATTCTCTCCAGCATATCCGTTCAGTGGTTTTGTTGTCAATTTCAATGTCTCTACAAGGATTCATCGAGATGTAAATGACAAAAAGCTCTGTGTTGTTATGACAATTTCAGGTGATGACTGTCAAGGAGGCGATATCTGTTTTCTTGAACCAGGTATTAGACTCCAGCTACTTTGTGGAGACATGGTCGTTTTTTCTTCTTCAAACATCAGCCATTTTAATATGGATTTTAAAGGTGAACGAGCTTCTCTTGTTCTCCATTCTGATAGTTCAGGAGATAATTGGGTTAAAAATCGAAATGACTGGCAAAATAATATCTACATGCATGTAGAAAAACATATGTAGAGCGACAGTGGCATTCAAATATTACTAATGTTAGATATGTGGGAAAACTGGACTTCCAAATAAGACCACTTTTAAATTCCAAAGCCTTTTAGTTTTGAACCGCCACCTCAGAGGACAACACTTGCTTATTGCTTTCCTTTTTGCTTTCTCATCAAAGATGCAGACCCGCCAAACCCGTCTAAGTGCTTCGGCCTCCAATTCTTTGACGTCGGCAGCTGGTAAAACCTCCGCACCTGTCAATAAGAACACTGGAGGAACTACAACGCAGAAGCTCAAGGCGACCGGGACTACGGCTCGTAATAAGAGGAAAAAAGATAACGACATTGAACTGAATGAGCAGAACCTAGCCATTTACAGGGCCATGCAAGCTAAAATGGAGGCACAGAAGAAAAGTGCTGAAGCTGCCGAAACAGAAGGTATGTAATTTCCACGTTTGATCTGACATTCTGATCAATTCCTGCTCCTTTAGTTATCCGAAGTCAAAATCGAGCCCTTATGGAGCAAGAAAATGACCTTGATGTTGACGACAATGCTGATGGGGTTTCACTCCCTCCCACCAAGAGGACGAGGACTTCCAAAATCATAGCCTTGGATTCTGACGAAATTGCAATGGCCAATAGTCTTGCCCCAATTCCAACAACTAGTACAGAAGATGACGAGACTGAAAGCCTGGATGGAAATGCTAATGAACTCCAAAGCGATGAAGGTGATGCTGATATTGATAGTATGGAGTATGGTTATGGGGATATTGATATGGCCAGTACTGGTTTCGAGGATAATGGGGTTTGTCTTCGACTTTTTCTTGAGATGCTTTTCTGACTTATCATTTTAGATGATGCTTGAAGCTGACAATTCACGATCAACTACACCTTCTCTGCAATCACGTTCATCTACTCCTGCCAGTTACAACAGGTCAAAGTCTTCGAAAGTGACGGAAGGCGACTTCACTCCAAAAACCCGTCGTCTTGCCATTGCATCGAAGGCTCATGTCAGAATGACTTCAATCTACAATCCAAATGGACCATTTCCTCCCAGTAGTCGAATTGCTCGAATTGACTTCGCTTGGAATACAATCAAGGAGGCTTCCAGAAACAGCAACGATCCCAGTTTTAAGGATGCTCTGAGGCGTGCATCCAAGGATGACAATATAAAGAAGAGGCTAATCACATTTGTAAGATCACTTATCAAACGATTAATAGTGGTTAACTTGATCTATTGTAGACTATGTATGGAAGGACGCAGCTACTCAGTAACGTCATAACCAAAGCTCGTGAAAGAGTTCGTGGCTTCTATGGTCTCAATGGGACTCAAGATAAGGTCAGGGAAATTGTGCAATGGCTCTTGACCGAATCTCGTTTCATGTATGGTGATGTGGATGTAGAGGTATGAATAACAACTCTCTTCTGCTAATATACTGACTATTTCAATTTGTAGAAGCGTACCTATAACCAGAAGAAACCATTTGGCAGTGATCTCATTGTTGAGATTGTGGAAAGCCAATGGTTTTCCACATCTTCACAATCAAACGCAGATGTTGAGACCACTACCAAGATCGCTGAAGACAGAGTGCTTCCTCTCTCTATCATTCTTCTTACCATCTCTGTTGTATGTTATTTCTTTCTCTTCTTTGATCATTTTAACGGTTCTATTTAGATGGAGCATTCTTTAAAAGAATGGAGCAATGGTAAACAAATGAATAAAACAACTTTCACTGAGGACACGGCTAAGCAGATGTTCGTATTTCTACTATTTAGAATTCATCCATTAACATTTGTTATAGCTACGCTCATCATTTGGGAAACTGGAACATGATGGTCAAGAAAGCTCCTAGCTTTGCCAAGTATTTTCTAAACAATCTTTGCGATCGACTTCTGTATGAATCTTATTTCTATATACTTTATTTTGATCTAATGCTCTTTCTCTAGCTCAAGCCGTACTGATTTCATTGATGACGCTGATCAAGGAAAGGATCTAGCAGGCCTTGATTTTGCAGCACTTGATCAGCTTGGTGAGGCTGAATTGGCAAAAGCAGGAGTGGCGACAGGAGCGGCGGAGACAGGAGCGGCGGAGACAGGAGTGGAGACAGAAGCTGATTGACAAAGCTTGGTACCAAGAAGCCATTTGCATTCGCTACAGCAGTTTCTACTATTTGCTCTCTATTGTTTATCTGTCCTCCCACTATTCATTCAAACTTGGCCGGAGGCCATTGCTGCGCATGGCAAAAACAAGTTCTTACTTGTGCCAAGAGTCCGACCTTTTAAAATACTAAATACAGTAAATAAATCATAGTCCGCTCAATTCTGAACCGATTTGGATGATCAGGGCCTTGAAAAATCGAGAAAAATCAGGGCTTTCTAATGATACCAAATTGGCCTGGTCACGTGACCAGGAAGGCCCTGATTTTTACGAATTTTTTGATACCAAAATCATAAAAATTGGCCTAGAAATGGCTGAGATACAGAAACCGTGCAGGGTCACTATAGCAGTGGGAGAATTTCCATCGTTTCCGTTAGGAACCAAAGTGCCTGCTTTGCAGGCCGGAAAACAAGTTCTTTTACTACGTAAGAACTTGTAACATGATAATTTGCTACGTGGCACATGACCTGATCGTGCCTGGATACCCATGCCACATGAAAGCCCTGATTTTTACGAATTTTTTGATACCAAAATCATAAAAATTGGCCTAGAAATGGCTGAGATACAGAAACCGTGCAGGGTCACTATAGCAGTGGGAGAATTTCCATCGTTTCCGTTAGGAACCAAAGTGCCTGCTTTGCAGGCCGGAAAACAAGTTCTTTTACTACGTAAGAACTTGTAACATGATAATTTGCTACGTGGCACATGACCTGATCGTGCCTGGATACCCATGCCACATGAAAGCCCTGATTTTTACGAATTTTTTGATACCAAAATCATAAAAATTGGCCTAGAAATGGCTGAGATACAGAAACCGTGCAGGGTCACTATAGCAGTGGGAGAATTTCCATCGTTTCCGTTAGGAACCAAAGTGCCTGCTTTGCAGGCCGGAAAACAAGTTCTTTTACTACGTAAGAACTTGTAACATGATAATTTGCTACGTGGCACATGACCTGATCGTGCCTGGATACCCATGCCACATGAAAGCCCTGATTTTTACGAATTTTTGATACCAAAATCATAAAAATTGGCCTAGAAATGGCTGAGATACAGAAACCGTGCAGGGTCACTATAGCAGTGGGAGAATTTCCATCGTTTCCGTTAGGAACCAAAGTGCCTGCTTTGCAGGCCGGAAAACAAGTTCTTTTACTACGTAAGAACTTGTAACATGATAATTTGCTACGTGGCACATGACCTGATCGTGCCTGGATACCCATGCCACATGAAAGCCCTGATTTTTACGAATTTTTTGATACCAAAATCATAAAAATTGGCCTAGAAATGGCTGAGATACAGAAACCGTGCAGGGTCACTATAGCAGTGGGAGAATTTCCATCGTTTCCGTTAGGAACCAAAGTGCCTGCTTTGCAGGCCGGAAAACAAGTTCTTTTACTACGTAAGAACTTGTAATGCAACCTAGATGACTTATAAAGAAATATATGCCGCTTTCAAATTGTTTTCTCTATACTTTGAAGCAGCTTCTAAGATCTTTTCCAAGGCTGTGATAATATTCTGGGATGCTTTGGGGTTGCTTTAAAGCTACTCTACAAGTCTTCATTCATAGCTTTCTACTGATCCAAAAGCATGTTAATTAGGCTCCCAAGGCTCTTTCCATACCTTCCAGCAATACTTTCAAAGCATGTTGTGGCTATTTTGAAGACGACTTATTACAGCTTGAGATGACTTTGGGCTACTTCTAAATTGTTTTGAGATGCTTCCTAATAATACCATAGAAGTTCTAAAGATGCACTGAAACAATTTAAAGATAGCCTAGGCTGTCTTTAGAGCACCTCAAAAGCACTGTAGAGCATCTCCAAAGACACCTCAAAGCACTCTGGAGACTTTCCAAAGCCACGTCAAAGATACTTTAAAGCATCTTGCATATGTATAGAAAGACCTGTCAGAACACTCTGAAATGCTTTAAAGTTGTATCAGACAGCTTTCAAAATGTTTTATGAATACTCTGGGTCTATTTGTAAGCCACCTAGAGTGCTTTGAATATTAGTTAGAGATGCTCTGGCTTTACCTGGAACTGCTTTAGCCATTCTTTCAAGTTGTTTCACTTATACTACAAATCTCTTTGAGGATTCCTCCAAGCATTCGTAAAGCAAAGTTCCCAAGTCACCTTGCTTTGTAGGTTACCTGGGAATCTTTGCATCTTTCATGTCTTTATAGTCTTTAAAGACACCTAGAGACACCTAGGTTTCTCTAGGGACAAACCTCTTTTTCCTGATGAAACAGGAGATTTTAATTACGCACCCATTGCTATCCTGAATATTTCTGACTGATCTGTTTTGCTGTAGTACCGGTTTAATGTACGTTTCCCAATTGCAAGCGCCGCTTTGATGGCCACGGAGTAGCTGTCCGAGATTGCAGCTGTTGCAAGGTGCGCATCGATGTGATCCATTGCAGGAATCACAGTCGCGATGCTCGGCGTACTTCGCGAGAAAAACAATGTCGCATGCTTGAAGATCTAAAAAAAATTTAAGGAGAAGGTTTACAATTTAAGTAAAGAAATACTCGCCTTCAAAACGTCGCGCAGCTGCTCTGCGACCCTCCAATCCTCCTCACTCAGCTCATACTGTCTGAGTTTCATCTCCCGATCACCCATAATCGTGTTGAGGGCCACACGATGCTCAACAGCGAAGTCAAGCATGTCGAATGTCGAGTTCCAACGAGTGCGGACATCTCGGGGCATCATTCGGGCAGCAACCTCGAGGTCCTCGAGTATTGAGAACCATCTTGGACGGATTATTGTTGTAGAGTTTTTGATAGCAAACGCAGCCTTGCGAAGCTGACGAAAAAAATAGCTGAGTCATCATTATCTAATCTGGCAAAGTTGGATGATTTTCACCTTTGTCAATAACACCCGTACGGGTTTGACACTCTCTTCCAACTCCTCTAGCTCCTCCTCACTCATCGTCTCACGTTCGTTGACCCATCCCTCAAAGTTGTCCGCATCTCCGCCATCACCATCATCGCTGTCATCTGATCCGGCCTCCTCAGCTTCGATATCGCCCGCCAGCTTCAAGAGCTCTTCTGTAGCATCGTCAAGGATTGCGTCGGCCTTCGCCTCAGGTATGTCAAATTGTCTGATGATGCTCTTAACGACTAGGTTTAACACGTGTGTGAAGCAGCGTGTCTGGTTAGCGGCTCCTGGAAAGTCTTCGAGGAGTTTCTCGAGTTCTTCGAACATTGTGTCGTTATTGGTTGCATTGTCACAAGTAATCGAGAGAATCTAGTAAAGTAAGTCAGTTAAATTTACATTTTGTTATCAATTCTGTACCTACTTTATCACTTATACCAAAGTCCTCAAGGATCTGTGCAAAAGCCGCTGCAAGATTTAAGCCAGAGTGCGAGCGCGGGACTTCAAGAAGGTCCAGAAGCATCGAGACCGGGACCCCCTTGACCTCAAAGTGAACGGTTACTGCAATGTACGCCTTGTTGTTGGGAGAAGTCCAGGCGTCCGTAGCAAAGTTCAGGGCTCCCTCATGTTCCTAACGGTTTGTGAGTAACCGGTCTATCTGATTTCTGATAACTGATAAGTACTTACCTGAAGCATTTTCGCGAGACGCTTTCAAACAGCAACGAACACAGTCTTGACGTCGCGTGACACGGTTTCCGGTGAAGGGATATAGTACTTGGGTCGTCCGGTTTTCATGAGGGACTTGAAGGCGCGATCTTTGACGATTTGAAATGGCCTTTTATTCTCTGACACCCAACAAACAATCTCGGCTCTAGGAGACTTGAAATTAGTTGTGGAAATTGGAAAGATGGTAAGTTCTCACCTTGTTTCGGTCTTTGTGTGTTGACGGTGCGAATAGGTGACTTTCCCCTTTCCAATCCTCTTGAACTCGGCGGTTATCGTTCCATCACGCAACTTCGACTTAGCCAGAACCTCTCGCACTCCATCCAGGTCCTTTGTGGCATCCGCCGCTGCGACCGCTTCATCACCCCAGCAAATCTTCGCGTGCTTTCGCATATTACTCGTCGACCTCGCATCACCAGTATCAAGGTACCGGCGGACGTCGCACCCATTCTTCCCTTTGCAATGACTGGCTCCGCACTCAAAAACGTGGTAACAGCGGTCACCGTTGTACTCGATTCTTGGGGTCTTTCGGAAAAAGACGTAGATAGGTGAGGTCCATTCCTTTGAGAGCCGTTCTGTTCAAAATAAGCTTTAGTTTGCAGACAAATGACAAGAACGAACCCAGCTCTGCCTCCGCGTCTTCCTCCGCTTCCTTGTCATCATCCAGTTCAATTACCGAACGTGTCTCATCGCGGCCATCTTCGTCATCGCTTCCGTCGGCTGCCTCAAGAATGCGTTGAGGATTACGTGGCGGGTCTGAGCGAGGACGATCACGCTCATCGGGAATCTCTTCAATCTCAGGCGGCGGTGTTCGTGCAGATACTGCAGGCTGTGTATGCCCTGCGGATTGTGAAGGCTTTGCAACTGGATGAGCAGCTTTTGCCGGAGCTGTCTGCTTTTTAGTTGGTTTTGTTGGAGCGGAGGTCGCAGGTGCGGTTTTCCTCTTCTTAGGGTTTTTCTTTTCGAGCACAACAGGTTTGCCATTGGCGTCGAGTGGGGCGTTCCTTTTACGCTCTGGGCGACCATCGAGGTTCGGTTCAGTAGGCATTGTCGTCGAAATGGAATGAAAAATGCTAACTTTGTTGTAGGAATAAAATTGCAATTGCGACCGTACAATTGCCTATGTGCGAGCTACACATGTGGGTGCGGCTTCAATACACTGAGCCTGCGGTATTCACCCTACTGATGCACCAATGAAACAGGAGGCAGATACAACGAAAAAGGCCGAAAGATCGTTAAATACCCCAATGCAAAAAGTGGCATATCATTGGTATTACGGCGCCCACCATCTGCGAGCTTATACCTCCCATGTCTGACCCAGCTCCTCGCATTGTTCAGACGCGCTGCCTATCTCATTTAATGAACCTGCTTTACCGACATTTGTTGAGACAAGACCCATACATACAAGCTGTGATGATCCGTCACCTTATTCGCGTGAGCCGCTTTTCATCAACCTACCGTTTGTTTATTGACTTGTCTGAATGTTCAAGGTTTTTCGGTTAAACGTCGTTGAAGATTTTGATGATTACTTGGTCTCAGACAAGGAACTTCCGGCTCTTGAGAGTGCTACGGATGAGGCTCATTTGAACAGTTTTGAAGTACGTACAATGTGACCTTATGATGTCTAAATACTTACATTTCCTCTCAAACAGACCGACAGTTCTACCCACCCTAATTCGACGGTCAATGTCTCCTTCGACGCGTGGTCCTCTGAAACTGCTGGTCCCTGGGTTGGTACTGTTATTCACATCGAATAAATAGTTCGTCGATAAGAAGGACTGTACTTGTCAAGTTGTAAAGATCTTTTACTGTCCATAGATATTTTCAAGTTACCGACGGTGCCTACCATTTTTACTGACACGTGGGTTGTATCTCGTGGTGCATAGGTTTGCAGGCATAGCCGCCGAGTCCCTGGCGCGCTTGTACCCGCTAACCCGCAGCGAGGGTACAGAATGAGCTACCCGTACCCGTACCCCACGAAAACCCGCACCCTTACCCGCACGGGTCACTGTACCCGTGACAAGCCCTATCAACACTATTGCAGTCATTTTTCAATATGGCTTACCAACAAAATCCAAGAGCGGACAACATATCTTGAAGGTGTCCTTGTCAACCCTATTCAACTTAGTGGATGGGTAAATGGAAACCTTTACTTACCTACTTTGGAAACCCTCGGCATTCTTCCTGTCCCATCAGATATTCGAGCTTTGAGCTCCATGTCTGAATTCAATCCAACCCTTGACAAAAATCAGACCCACTCTTTCCTTGCAGAAATGCAAGGGACACGAAAGCCTGTGCTACCTATCCACACCAATACAGAAAAACAGCTTTTCCGTTCATTCATGCAGAGTGAGCCAGCATTCAACTCACATACAACAGGTCCAGTCTGGAAAGAAGCTGTCAAGCTGTGGAACCGTCATGCTGAAACAGAGCCAGATGTATTTTATAAGGTTCGCAGATATTTCGAGGACTTATCACTCCCCCACCTTTTTCCATGTACATCCATGGATTCCAGGACAATCCACATGGAATCCATGGAATCTGTGTCAATCCATGACTATTTTATTTTGCAGAGGACACAGCCAAATTGTTATTTTTTTCCATGGAAAATCCATGGATATATCCATGGATTCGTTGAATTTGTTCATTTCCATGGACTATCTTCATGGATGTCCATAGAAAGTCCACGGAATTTGTCCATGGAATTCCACAGATTACATATGAATTTATCCAGGTCAATTTCCACACTAGTCCATGTATTTTCCATGGGTTTATCCACGGAATCCACGTACAATTAATTATTTAGTGACCCGAAAAAAAATGCACATAGGGGGAATTGAACCCACAACCGTGGGACAAAAGTACTCGTGAAAACCACTGAGCCACAGAGCCAACAAGTTTGTTGCAAATTATGGCTTATACATACGTATTTTAATCATGTGACGTTTCCCGCGCTGCCAGTCAACAAACATTGACGCTTTTGGTTGATTTCTCTTCGTTCCCACCTCCACAATCCCCACCCGTCGTCACCCATGCCCTCACCCTCGCCCCCTCTCCAACCCGCTTCCTGCTCTGTGCGCCCGACACGAGCACCAACGACACCGCAGGATCGCGTCACGACGACATGAAGGTTGACACCGCTCGCTCGGCGTCGCGAGTGGGAAGTAGGGAGGACCGCGACCTGCCATACGGTGAGTGCCCACGGCCCACCCCTGCCCCGCTAACCCATCTCGACAGGGAATACCCCCCGAGTTGGAGCGCGAAGCACCGCCAGTGCCACGTCACGGCGCAACGACGGTGAGTACGCCCCCACCTCGCCTCCCAACTACCCTGATAACCACCACCCGATCCCTAGATGCACCCAGAAAGCGAAAACGACCGCACGACGACGCCGCGGGACTGAACGAAAACG
Source organism: Galerina sulciceps (assembly GCA_023014345.1). NCBI lineage: Eukaryota > Fungi > Basidiomycota > Agaricomycetes > Agaricales > Galerinaceae > Galerina > Galerina sulciceps. The sequence goes on from JAEDXJ010000001.1 coordinate 2,465,984, forward strand.
CGACCGCGCGACCACCCCTCTCTGCCAGGGCCACGTCACGCAGGCAGGCCGGTGAGTATAACCCCACCGCCCTCCTACCACCCCCGACAACCCTGCTGACCACCACCTAGGCCTCGGGAGGACGACAGCGACCGCATGGCGAGGCCGCGGGACCGAACCTGAACGACGACGGCCATACGAAAACCGCAAGCACGGTGTCGGAGATGCGAGGTAACGGAGTACGCGAGGAATGGACCACCAGGTGAGCCCCCACCATCCGTTCCGACCTCCCGCTAACCTGTTCTCGCAGCAACCGCCCCCCTCCACACTGCTAACCACCCCCGCGACCCCTGCAGAACACAAACGAGGGACACCGACGCCTCGGAAACCGACGACGACGACCGCGTCACCTCCCTTGTGCGGCCACGACGAAGCGGACCCCCCACGACGCCGTGGGACTGAACGACGAACCAACCAGCCTGGACCGGCGTCGCACGAGCGAGAGGATGAGAAGCACGGGCCATAAGGTGGGTGTAGACCGCCCTTCCGTGCCCCCCACCCCCGCTAATCTATCGCAGGAACAGTACCGCGACGGTTCGAACCCGATCCGGCGGAGGATACGACATCGGGAGGGAACACGGCACCGCCAGTGCCACATCACAGCGGCAGGACGGTAAGTAGGCCTCCACTGACCCCGACCCACTGCTCACGACCACCAACAGCATCGCAGACACCGCCGAAGACGACCACGACCCCCTCGAACGAGCCACGGTTATGACCACCGCGACACGAACGGCGCCGCGGGAGCGAACAAACGGCCAACGCAAAGGTGGGGGCGCGATAGCGGCGGCGAATGGCACCAGGTGTAGGGTAACGAGACCGGGAGACGACGCAGGCGGCAAGGTACACCCCCACCACTCTCCTCCGCCCCCACTGACCACAGCTGATAGAAAACACGCCCCCCCTCCCCATGATTTGCGCACAGCGGAAGTGACGCCCGCCCTCCCATCACCCTCCCCTGGACCCTACCCCCCTCCCCATCGCGCCCACTGACCCCTCCCGCAGAAAACACGTCGCCTAACCCACCCATCCTGGACGCTGACGCTACGAATTGGAGCGACCACCGCCGAAGCCGAGCGACCAACGACGGCCCAATGCACGCTGCGAGTTGGGTCGCGGGTTCTGTGGTGGGGCTTGTTCGTGCACCTGCGTTGCTGTCGTCGGTATTTTCGTTACCACAGCGAGTTGGTAGGTGGCCATTGTCTCCCTTCTAGCCTTCATATCATGTACATAGTTATTCTTATAATAAATTAATTTTTATAATCTTTGTATTGAAGTGAATAAATAGTCCACATGGAATCCATGGATCCTTGTGGATTCCATGAAGTCCATGTGGATCTGTGGACTCCATGGATTCCATGGAAAATCCATGCACTCTCCTTGAAGTTCATGGAATTTTTGTAAGTTTAAGGAGTCCATGGATTCCATATGGAAATCCATGGAATTTTTGTAAGTTTAAGGAGTCCATGGATTCCATATGGAAATCCATGGAATTATTGTGGATCCATAGCATCCATGGACGTCCATGAACATAGGTGGGGGAGTGAAAAGTACACGATATTTCTTCCTTGTTCATATTTTGTCAATAACTTGCCAATTTGTTCTATTAGTTGGTTGAACAGCTAAAAGTATACTATGCTGGATGGAAGACAAATATCAACACAAAAGAAACGTTGACCTTGACACACAATGCACGAAAAGACCTGGCAACTACCTTAAACCATCCATCTCGGTTTTCAGCATTGCCGCCAGTTCCTGAACGGCCCCGCAAACCAAACACCATCGCAAGAGGTGTAATTCCCATCCCAGATCTCCCGACTGACCCGACGACACCTCCCATTGCCTCGTCTTCCCAGACAACCCTTGACAACCTTCGGGCGCCCTCCGCCAAAACGCTTCACGAAGATGTTGCAAAAGTCGCCAAAAAGCGAGTTCAAAGTGAACTAGACCGCCGGAAGGGAAAACCATCAGTTAGACATGGACAAACGTGCCGAAAATGCGGAATTCCCACCTGCCCAGGTTGTCAACGCGTCGCAAACTGCAAAAACTCGTGCCGAGATTGTGGAAAGGTGAACTGTCAAGGGAGAAATCCAAAGCGACCCAATAAACCCTGTAGTGAAGGATGGAAAGGCATTGCAGTTGTAGATTAGCCAGTAATTTATACATATATATGATAGAATTTACGCACCTGGATGATCAGACCAGTTGAGGAACCCAGCCCCAATAACAGAACGAGTTCTCCAGGACCAGCGCCGACGCCGCCAAGTCAGGTGCTGATTTGATCCAGCTCAAATCTAAGCGAGTATCCGAGTCCAGGCTGAAGATAGCGCCGAAGAAATTATAGGAAAAGGGTCCAGAAAAGGGTCCAGGAGCTCACAAGCAAGAATCCCAATCTAAGCGAGAAGCCACAGACAAACCGAACCAGATGGTGCCTGCGCATGTCAACGTTGTTGGGATGAGCGCATTCGATGAGTTTAGTAAGATGTAAAGAGGTCAGTTCCCTCCCTCCCTCCTTTTTGCTCTATTTTTTTATTTATTTATTTATTTTCCACAAACACCAGTATCGCGCCCTCTTCATTCTCTTCATCTGATGTTTATCAGATTCTTATCACTTTATCCCCATTTGGGTATATTGCTCCTTTTCATATATAAAGAGCTAGCTAGTTGCCAGAAGTCCCCAGTTACTCACTCCAGACTTCAGGCAAGTATATAGTCATTTTGCAATGTCATCAGTTACTCACTCCGGACTTCAGCTCGTCGTAGCTCCTTCGTCCCTCGCACTGAGTTTCTCATATTTGGCACTCCGCTGCCTCACTTGTTCCCACGCTCGCCTGCTTTAACATTATCTGTCCGCATCCGCTTCACTTTCTTCCCTGACTGTCATTCTATCATCGAAACAATCACTATCAAGGCCGGAGCAGCAGCTTCCTTTGACGGAAGAAGCTTTCCTACTGGGTACTGAGTACCAACGTCGATGACGACAAGCACGTAGGACATCCCTCCCCACGTCGCAGTGCTCATCGGACCAGTAAGGTCAAAGACAAGAAGGTCCATCTTCTCGTACCTTGAAGTGCTCGCCTTGGGTAGAGGTAATTGATGTGATTTGCCAAAGGCACATCCTTTGCAAACGTGATCATATTCTTTAGACGATATATCCAGTCCGTCAACCATTTTCTTCCAGTCCAATTCACGAATGGCATCAAGGTGCAAATGACCCATGCGACGATGCCAGAGGCGTAAACTCCCACTCGAGGCAAGGTATGCAACATTCTCCGTGTCATCTAAAACATCAATATGGTACAATGTGCCACGGAGTTCTGCCCGAAATAGTTCCACCGTAGATCCTGTCGACTCTGTAACTGCTAGCCCTGTGGCCTGTCTATCCCGATAGCCAACCAACCCGTATTTTAGCCGTTGAATAGTTCCAATGCTGATGAGGTTGCATTCCATATCGGGGATGTAGAGGGCATCCTTAAGAATAATTTCACGAAACACGTTGCCTGGTAGCTTCGCCAAAAAGCAAACGGAACCAGTACCCACTACTGGGATTTTGTTGCCGTTGCCTACAGAGACGGTTTCCGAGCCAGAAAGCCTGTATCTGCAATCAAGGGCTTATCCGATGATCGACCTGCCATGAATGCCTTTCCTACTCTCCTCAACGATGGGCCTGTTGCCACGTATAACTGGCCGATCTCTTGTGATCCCAAATCTCGTAGCTTGTGCGTGGTGAGGTTGGCCGAGCCTCCACCGTTCTTCTCCTTTTCGGACTCCTCTGTTCCATTTGGACAATTCTTCGCCCAGTGCCCCTTGCCATTACACTTGCGGCAGATGTCGTTGGATTTGGGTTTGCCTCTAGTCTGCTTGCCCTTGCCCTTTTCCTTCTGCCCCTTCTTCGTGGCTAAGAGCACTGTTTCGGTTGCCTTTTTGTGTTCAGCACGATTGGCATGGGCCATGAGTTCCGTAGAAACAAGGTCCGACATGAGGTTTTCCTTGCTAAAAAGCAGGGTCTTCACCAGTTCCCAGGTTTGGGTGCGTGGCAGCGAGAGAACTAGGGCGCAAGCGATGTGAGCGTCGGGCAAGGTTTCGCCCACCCCAGTAATCTTCTCCCCGATGTCGAGCATAGCCGCAATGTGGTCGGCCATGGGTTTGGTTTCGTCGTACTTGCTGGTGTAGAGATCCTCGAACCAGTAGTGCACGTTCATGGCCTGCTGATTCTTGACGTACAGCTTTTCCCATGCCTCCCACATCTCCTTCGACGTTTTCGACTTCGACACGTGTGGCCACTGCGCGGAGTCCGAGGCTCCCTTCATCAAACCTTGAGCCGCTTGATCTTTCTGCATCCACTCAAGACTTTCCTTCCTCTCCGCTTTCCACGATGCCATTAAATCTTTGTTGGCCGGAGGATCTGTCGGCGGTGCCGCCGGTTGCGGCTCGTCTCCACTGACAACCAGCCAAAGGTACCTTGATTGTAGTGATGCCTTCATGTGCTGACACCAGATCGTGTAGTTGCTTCCGTTAAGCTTCGGGAAGCGGAACGACTCTGAGTTAGTCGTCGAGGATGCCATGTCTGTCGGATCGCGTGCGGGGCCCATAACCTAACAGCCGGACACGCCTAGAACGTAGCGCGGGGTAGGCCGAAAGACAGCGCTCGAGGAACTGGAGTTCACGAGAGAATACTAGAGAACTCCAGGTGGAAAACATGAACATAGCCTACGTGAATGTTTGTCCCTGTGTGTCTACAACGTCTGATCGGAAGATGTGATAACGATGAGATAGAAAAGAGAAAGTCAGTCAATTTTTCTCATCATAGCTGCCCCAGTAGAAGCATATAGATCAACATGAAGGTAGTCATACAAAAGGAGGAGGAGCTGAAGAGGAGCGCTGAGCGCTTGAGACGGTTGAACTTGAACGGTTGACGTGTTCAAGTTGATCGTTGAACCGGGCCGACTCCATGGCTATCCAAACGTGGACAAAAAGACTAAAACCTGTCCTTTTCGCTCACACAACCTCCGATACAGCAGAAATTGAGTGCTTAGGGAACTCGCAGTCCCTAATTATCTTGTGGGTCCCTTAGATGGCGAAATAACTGATAAAATTTTTTAATTCGGATAAGCCCTGGCCTACCCCCCCCCCCCCCCTCCCTACCCCATTTGCCGGCAATTGCCGCTGCATACCCCTTGCCTATGAGTATAATGATTCACAGCATACTGGCCAAAATGCTATCCAAAACACATGAATGGAAAGATATTATAAAATATATAAGCAAAAAGTGAACTAAGCAACACAACAACTATTTACTATGACCATTGGAAATGCCATTGACCTGGCTGAGAGCTGCATCTGCCTTCATCAAATCTCCCTCACTCAAGCTCTTAAATGCACCCCCACCAGGTGTGCTCGCACCACTCATGACTGAACCTGACCGTGACCGCACTTTCATCACCAATGGGCTGTTGGAGAAGACAAATAAGCAATGGTTTAAATAAAACACAAGAGGAAAAACATACAAAGGATATGAATCCTCCTCATCCACCTGTGATCCAGGCCAATTATGACCACGGTAATCACTTGTATTAAGCCCTTGCATCTACACACCGCATCAGCAAAACTTCCAAACTGAACAAAGAATCTCAAAAATACCTCTTCAGTCAGCGTCCCCATATCACCCGGCGTCGCCATCCCGCGCAGCCTCGGGCTCGCAGGCATACTCCCCGGCTTCATCCTTTCCACACCCCCACCAAAGTAATCCGCATCCCCAAAGCTATCCGCATAGATATCCTCCCCATCGCTCCCATAAAACGCATCCGGATACGCGCGGCGGAGCGCGAGCTGCCGTGCCTTGCTATACTCGATGCCAAGGTTCTTCCAGTCGAGCAGCGGGCTGAGGCGCTCGACACGGTTGCGCTGGTTGATGCGCTGCCGCCGCGTCTTCTGGGTGAAGGTGAACATGTTGTCGGTGAGCTGGTTCACGGAGTCCTCGACGGACTGCATGCGCCGGTCGATGATGTAGCACCCTTCGTCCTCGGGGTGCTCGATCAGGTCTTGCATGAAGCATCCGAAGCCGGAGAGATTGGTCGTGATGGACGGGATGCCCATCTACGAATACGCTCAGCGAATACGGCAACAACGAACGAACGAAAGCACGTACCACAGTACACTCCGCTGGCGTGTACCCCCACGGCTCATAATAACTCGGGAAAACACCCAGATGACACCCACGGACAAACTCCTCATAGTCGAGCCCAAGAATCGGGTTATTGCTGTTCAAAAAGTCGGGATGGAAGATAATCTTCACGCGATCGTGGCTGTCGTTGAACAGCTTGACCCGCCGGATCTGGTTGAGGATGGGGTCGCTGGCGTCGTCCGCCATGTTGTGAGTAACGATGGGCGGCAAGGAGTTCCTCTTCAATGCGAAGATCCGACGCTTGAGCAGGACCTGGTCTTCTTCGGAAAGCAACTCCTCCGGTGACGGCAGGAATTTCTCTTCCCTAGATTATCCATCTGTGAGTCCAGCACTGGGCGTACAGTAAAAAGGTATACTTACCCATGGAACCGAGCGGCGTGGTCGAATAGTCGAGCCCCGATTCGGTTCTGGATCTCCGTGACGGTGTCTCGGAGTTGTTTGGTCACTGCTTGACCTTTTAGCGCTTCGATGGTGTAGGAATGAGTTGCGGCGGGCATAATGATGAACGCGACGACTGTGACGGTAGAACCGGCCTTTTGTAGCCTGTAATTTAGACCTGGAAAAATGTTGGCAAACGAATCGAGCATAAAAATTGAAAGACGCACGGGCGAGAGATTCGATGAACATGTCCACTCCCTTGTTTCTATATTCGTATCTTCCAGCAGTAAACATCTAACGTGGTCTCTTCAGAATAAGAAACGCCACGAGTGATAACAACATACGTAGAGAGTGTTGTCGAGGTTGAAGTCATAATGTCCATAAAAGTGACCCCTTATGAACTCGTTGATTTTGGCTTTGCTGGTAGCATGTAAGTTTTGGAACTCGTGGATAGCTTGAAACTTGACGACGTTCAAGCCGTTCGGAAGGACACCGTCCGGTTTCCTCTTTAGGAGATGTTCGCTCTCGTATGCGGTAATGTGGGACACCGTAGTGAAAACGTCGGCACAATGCGTCGCGGAGCGTTCAATGCAGTACCGGTGATAGATACCCCGCTTCCCAGCTTCATGGTCGACGTCGAAGTATTGAAGGTTGTTGTAGAAGTCGACGGATCCAGCGCACAGGTAGCGTCCGAGGAGAGTTGCATGGGTTGTGAAGACGGTGGTGACGTCGATATGTCGCTTTCGGCAAAGAGGGATAGCGAGGCCAGCCTGCCACTCGTGGAAGTGGGCTATCACCGCGGTTGTCAGTTGACGGGCGACATACTAGACACGAAGAGTAAGATTGGAGTTGGACAGCAAGTTGTGGGAACTCTGACATCACCGAGAAACCATGCTACGAGATAGCCAAAGACGATTGTCTCGTTCGTCTCGTGGTCGTTTGGCGGACTGGGGATGCCCGCGAGGTTCCATAAATCGCCCTTCCATTCGTCCAGTCGTGAGTAGACGCTGCCGGTGTCGAAGAGGAGAACGTGGGGGTTGCCTTCGATGAGCCAACGACCATACAGAGCCTTGACACCCTGGGCTCGCATCGACTCGAGAGTGGCTGCGAGATGCTCGTCCGTAGGCTCTTCTGCCTCGACCTCCATAGGCGCGGTCTTGTATGAAAGCGGGCCAATGAGGCAATACCTGTCGCCATACTCCGAGACGGTAACGGGGACCTTTGTTTTAATGACGGTGTAGATGCCGCCGACCTTGTTTGCGACCTCCCATGCGCACTCGAAGAGGAGGGGATTGTGGACGTCGCGCTTGAGTTCAGCCATGGAGGGACGAGAGAGAGGAGAAAAACTTTGGACAAGGGTCCAACTCAGCCGGATATATTATATCGGGAACTTTCCCGCCAAATCTACGGGTTGTGTGCCCAAAATACACGCATGACGTCATCCTCTCCCACCCAACCATCCCGCCATCACCGCACAAAAGACACTCGACAATAGATTTACCTGCAAATCCTTAGATATTGGTCGCAGATAATATTAGAGGATTACCTGGTTATTGGTCAAAACATTCAACCCGCTGATCACCTGCACCTCCTCTTTCAATTTGCTTTCGTCCTGCAGCACCACCCGCTTCGTCTTGGAGTATCGCGTCTGCTGCACCGTCGCACCGAGCACCGAGTCCACCTGAAATTTCAAATCAACCCCAAAACTTATTTCCAGGGAACCGTCCGGACTAACCAAGCTTCCAAATCCACCCCCACACATCCCCCAAACCACGCTTTCAAACAAGATATGGCTCCATTCCTCGGAACACTTCGCGTTCTCCAGCACCAGTGTTACGCCGACCAACGTGCCAACGACGCCACCGCCTACAATAGACGCGACCGTGCCTCCGACCGACATCGCCCCGTTCGTCCCAGGTGGCACAGCTTTCAGCGTCGTTATCAACCTCGGTCTCGACCGCGATAGAATGCCCAGCTCGGATGCAAGCGTATCTCCGAGACAGCACGCGAAGTGTCTGTGTGTAATCGATAAGCAATACATCGGCTTTCAAAGAAAAGAAACGCACCCCAGACTTGCGAACAACAACGCACGACTCCACCCGTCCGCGACAGTCGTCGACGCTGGACACCAGCCCTTGTCCGACGTATCGTAGGGCGTCGTATTATTCAGATGCAGCAAGCGAGCTCCCACATCGATGCCCAGCAATTTCGCACCCGTCGCCTGAACACTCGTCGGAGCGAAAGCCGCGTTCCAGATAACAGATGCCACCAGGGCCGACGCACTATTGCACCAAACCTGCCAGGCAGACCTATACCCTCCCTCCTGATAGCCATCTTCCAACAGCGCCTTCCTGCTCTTCCCGTCTATTAAATAAATGAATTCTTAGAAAACCAAAATCGCATTCTACGCTTCCCACTCACATTTCGTTGCCCGACTACCCACGAGATAGAACCCAATTAGGGTCACACCGAACACACGCGTCCCTCCCGCCATCATGAGAAAGCCAACCACCAGAGCAGCTAACGCGCCGCTAGGCGATAGAGAGCGCTTGCGCAGGCCATGCCCACTAAGCAGCAATGCAAGCGCCAAAGGAACCCATGGAATTTGCATATGTACGTCGCGCGATTTGACGCCCAAGGTTTTTTAAACGAAAGCTGGTGGTTCGAGGTGGAGAAAGAGCTATTGCTCCACGTGCCATCTGATCGATCATGTTCCCATCAGCCGACGGTAGCCAAAATAGGAACTTCTCCTGTTCCCCCCACAACCTCCTCAAAATTGAAATTGAAATTCACCACCCCAGCGCTCGATGCCAATCCTGCTTACAGCCTCCAATAACTCCCCGGAACAACTTCCCCCGTCGATCAGTTTCAATGAACGTCTACGGGCACTCACCTCGACCTTCCTCTTTCCTCTAAATGCAATTCAAAAGAAATTTCAAACAACCCACCTCCTCGCCGCCATATCCAGAACGACTGATGGTGGCTGACCACCCACCGTGTGGGCCACCCAGTCCCTTCGCCCCTTCCAAGTTCCCCGCACCAGATCGCGCGGGGGACTGAGACACGTCCCACCCCCGACATCGCCATAATGATATTGCATAATTCTATAATTCCCAACCGAGCTTCCGATTCGAAGTGGTGCGACACTCGCACATGATTCTCCTGTGTCCTACTGACGCGCCGCCGCCTCCGACCTCAATTCGCCGACAGGGTCCTGCGAGCCCTCGATCAAGACTCGAGTCTTCTTCACCAGACGAGCTCACAACGAGGGTGCCCCACATCCCAGTGTGGAGTGTGATCCCCCCCCACCATCATCCTCTCATTTTTTAATTGAAAAAAGGGCCCCGAAGGTCGGGTCTCCATCAACCTGAGAATCCCAATGCGATAAGAAGAAAAAAAAATGATGCGAAAAATAGTAACTCCCTGAACTGACTCCTATCGTCGCTCGGAGACCTTTGATCATGACGCTCGCACGTATTAATTATCATCATCATTCCAAAATAAATACGGCCGTCGAACGACGCAGCGGCGCCCTTTGGAGGACTTTCTTTTTCTTCAGAGTTCTTCCAACCCTAGGCCTATGTTCGATTCGCGCCCGGTTGGAGGGTCCCCATCGTCAAGCACGACGACGCTCACGGTCCTCGGGCTCGACGACCCCCACTGGCAGTCGCTGTCCGCCCGCGCTGTTGACATCCCGATCGCCCAGGCAAGTACTGTAGTCCCTAGCTACGAACCTAACCTGACGAACCTAACCTGGCCTAACCTTACCTATCCTGACAACACAGCAAATCCTCCTCAAGCACGCAACAGTCGTCGCGTCCCTTTGCGTGCTGGTAATTTCTCCTTTTTGATCTCTGTCCATCCCACGCTGATCTGAGCTTGCTTCGCAGGTCTACGATTATCTATGTACGCTCGACCGGGAGGTGAAAAATCGCCACTGAGCTCTTGTCGAGCTCCAGCGCTGACCTCCGATCAATGCTGCAGGTGGCTTATGTCTGGTCAAGACCACGGACGTTGGGGACATATCTTTTTGTTTTCAATCGCTATCTTCCTTTCATCGATCTCGTCCTTAGTTTTTGTGGTGAGTCTGTCCAGTCCATTCATACCAAGACTCGCTTCTTTACCTGTTTCTCTAGCTCTCCAAATCATGCGCACACCCCAGGCGAGTCTTATATCTCGAATCATGCACGAGTACTAAGTTTCACATCTCGACGTTATCAGGGGTGTCTGCGACAATATTCTGCTATCACATGTACGCCGCTTCCTCTTATTTTTCCTAACGTCCGTCTCAGTATCCTTCATGGTTATAGGGCTCAACATGTTGGGCATCACGATCTCTCAAAGCAAGTCACTTCAGGCTCGTGTCGGGACCATCCAATACTAAACTATTCACCCCGCTTCAGCTATCCTAACTCTTCGTACAATCGCCATCTGGGAAAGGAATCGTTGGGTCCTTGTCATCCTTGGAACAGTCTACATCGTAAGCCTCCCTCCCCTGCTCCCAACTCATCCACCATTCACCCATTCGGTAAAATTCCATTCAGTCCACGCTCTCAACCTCAATCGCAACCTCAAGGCTCTTTCTCAACTCCCTGGAATGTATGTACGCCTGCAGCCCCCCTTCTTTCCCTTCCCAGAGCCATTTGATCATAACCGTTTCATCGCAGTCGTCCCCGCCGACCCAGAATACTTCTACGGCTGCGTCCTGATCAGCACCAACTTGCTCATTATCGTTAATTGGGCAGCCGTCTTCCTTTCGGAAACGAGTGGGTTTTATTTGACGCCGCCTTTCTTTCCACATTCTGACCAGCTCATGAGCAGCGATCGTCATCCTAACCATGATTCGAGCAAGAAAACACCGTCAGTCCTTCATTCATATCCATATCATATCTAAATGAGCCTCATCCCATCTGACTCTCGTCACCCTAGTCCGCCGCTCAAAATCATCCTGGGTCCATCAACTCTACAAGCGCGGTAAGCCCACATACCTTCATTCCACCATCTTCGTTCCTCCCTCATGCCCTTACGCACGCGCAGGTTTTCTCTTCTACGTCTATCTCCTAGGTAACCACTCATTTAACGCCTGCTCACTCATCGCGCCCTCTCTGACGCCTATTGCCGATCAGTAATCACGACACTGAACGTGATATTCCCGCTCTTCGCCCCGGTACGCGTCTCCTCCTTCTCTTTCTCCTCCCTTCCCCTTGGACTAAAATAAAGCTGTCTCCTAATAAATTTCTCTACAGGTAATGCTCCGCACCAATTTCTCAGAGTGAGAAAATCCCTCCCATCCTCGCGGGCTTCTCTTCATCCATTCATTTCACTGATATCCGCCTTTCCTCCAGCCCGCAGCGCGCATTGCACTCGATGTTCTGCAATCGCGTCATTTTCATCATTCTCAGCTTGCAGCACGAGCAAGAGGAGCTGGAGTCCTTCAGAGCGACAGGCACGTATTCGAGAGGGCTGGTGGAAAACGACGACGGGAGGATGATTTCGATACTAGACACTTTCATGACAAGGGAAGAGCGCTATCCGCGGAATTCGTTTTTGGACGGGAGTATACGCGCTGGGCGTAGTTGAGTAAAACGGGTGCGTTGGGTTTCAAATAATTTTGAGCTCGCGGGTTGATTTAATATTTGTCTACTTAGACCTTGAGAGGATAAATATTTATTACCAGTTGTTGACCGAACTCTTACCATGTCGACCGTCCTGTTGTATCAACACCACATTGTATTATTTTCTTTCCGGCATACTTCTGCCACCTTGGACGGCTGAGGATTGCGATCTTCCAGCATGCTGACCTGGTCGGACGGTGCCAAAAAAAAAAAAAAAAAAAAAACTTGAGCTCTGTGATAAACGCGGACCGGGCTCCCGAACATTAGCCGACGTCAAGCAGCTCGAGACGTGGCCAACACAACATCAGCACACTCTGCAGTTGTCGAGTTCTTCCATGGCGCCTTTTTAGACTCTCACACCAACTCTCTCAGATTCTCACCTCAATATATGACTCTGCCTCACCTCACTTTCGCTGAGCATTCCTCACCACTCTGGATTAGGCAAGGACTCCTCCAGACCTTGGCTACGCGGATCCGCTGGCAGCCTCCAGGACGGTACGGTCCCGTTCGGCTTGAAACGGGGTTCGTCAAACGTTTCGTCTGGCCAACCGCTGGCACTACCTATTCTTGGCTGCTCACTGGCTCTGCTCTTTCGGCGGAACGGGGGAGACACTTGACAAGTACCTCACCAGTCGTCCTTCGAACATGATGATCTTTGCTAGACGTGGAAGGGCTTCTCACGCAGGAGGGAAAACCTTGTTCTGACTCGATATGTTACCTCCCGAATTCCCCTCTCCGTTACGAGATTTCGGAGTTGCTGGAATCCTGGGCAGGTTGGCCTCGCAGTTCCGACCGACTCGGTCCGAAATGCTGGACACAGGTAAACGAGTATCTGGACAACCTTATTCTGTAAACCTTCCTTCGCCTCGGCCATGTACACGCTCGCGGCTCTGAGATTCCTGGGTCGGATGGTCGCTTGTTTCAAAACGTCCATTCTTTGCTCGGACATTTCGCGCGACGCGCGACGACGTAAATTGCATTGGCGCACGTCCGGCCACGCGCGAACACGTCTGGCTAAGCCTTTCTAAGTACTTTGCTTTTTTCATGGGAACCAGAAAATCTGACATGTGAGCCTCGTGTATAGACTTTGGATTTTCATTATGAGCGTGGAGAAGTAGGGAGGATTCAATTCAAAAAGTGAGTGGCGTTTATGGAGACCCTAGCACCAGCCGTTGACTATTCAATTCACCTGCATTGATGGCTAAATATGTGCATCACCCTGACCGTCTCGATTCTCCAAGGCCGTCTCATTATACCCTTCAATCATTCGCGCCATCTAATCAAACGCTTTTCAAAATTTAACGCGAACACGTTGCCCGAACAACTTTCTGGCTGTCATTTTAGAGTTATAACCAGGGGAAAGGAGCGCTCGCAGCCAGCCACTGGAAAGCAACGCACGGAGCATTTACAGGCAGTTACTTGGATGACAGCGATGCCTGGCATGCCCTGCATTTGGGACTTTACAGACCTTGGATGGACATGGCAGACCGATTTAAGACCGAAATATCTTATGCTGAAGTACGTTGACCCGAAAAACATGTCCTATTTTTTACCCACTGTCGGTGTCGAAGAACCTCCAATGAAGGTCGTGTTTTGCCCGGGTCCGTCGCATAAAAAAGGTGGTTTTCATTGACGGAGACACACTCAGAGAAATGAAAGACTACGTATGCAATTGTGGCTTGAAATTAAAGTAATCTGAGGAAGAGACAATGAAGGCAGTTTAGATGGCCGTCGTAGAACATATTTATGGAATGCCGTTAATGATCGGTATCAAAAAGACAAACTCAATGGAGACTTGACATCAATTTCCAGGAATCCGGAGCCCTGCCGAATGGCGATGCTGGTTTTTCTGTCTTTTCTTCTCTGGCTCTCTGCGGTTTTTCTGAGCTCGTATAGCAGCTCTTTCGAGGACAGCAGAGAACTAGAAAGGCTGAATTGATTCCGTGAGGCGGAAGCATTTAGATACCGCAAAGAAGCATGATGGGATCATGAGGATCGTTATTTCTGGCAGGGACCACACCCATCAGGACATATCATCAAGGCAACGAATTCAGCCAAGTTCAGGACGTTCCAGGGCCCAGAAGTCATGTGCAACTCAGGGTTCGAATCAATTGCTTCAATTGGGAGAAAAACCCGCTTTGCCTGTTCCTTTCCTTTGCCACTGTTCCCTCTCAAGACGCCGCTTGGTCCTTTCATGTCGTTCTGAAGTACCGCTGGTTCGCCTTCGCATTCGGCATACTGGGTATATTCTGCGACGCTAGCTTGCTCTCTGCTAGCTCGTCAACCGGCTGCTCCGAGTACAGGTGCGTGTCTTTTATTATCCGCGGACACAGTCATCCTAATAAACCTACAGGCTTTACTTTCCAACATGTATCTATACGTGAGTTCAACGCCTCAATTGTCAAGGCTCGGATATCTGAGTAGGATGGGTGGTGCAGAATAAGGAATACATACTCTCGTCGAACGGTTTACTCGCGGCGTCGACACTTTTGGTGCGTCTCTTGATTTCACTTTATTCCGCCGCCTGGCTCATTTTTCATGCCCAAGGTCGCCGACCTGCTTTTAACCTTCGATGAGGAGGTACTACAACCCCGACCTTATTTCTTTACCCGTCATTAAATTATTACACTCGCAGGTCAACTTTGTCTGGCTCCAACCCTTCACATTTGGGACCATTCTGTTTTTCGTTAATCGTTATATGCCTTTCGTTGACACCCTCATGGGCTTGTATCGTGCGCCCCATTTTACATGTTCCTCGATCCTTGCCTCATTTTTTTCCCCAGTGACGATGTCAGTTACCACCCCGGAGGTAAATTTAATTTATTCTCATCTTGAGCTCCCAATTAACCTCGTCGGTTTAGATGTGCGCACGGTACCATTGGGCAATAACATGTAACTTTCTCCTTGTCTCTCTATTGGCGATTGAGGTTCTCATCCTTCATTCCTCAGGGCTGATCGCAGTTGGCTTGATGGTGTCCGAGCGTACGACCCCTTTCATCCGCTATATTTTATTATTTCAGGCTAACATCCAGGCTAGTTATTCTCCTAGTGCGAACTGTGGGGCTATGGAACAGGAAAAAATGGGTATTTTATCTTCTCGGTACAATGTCAACTGTACGTATATCTTGACCTTCCAACCTCGCTTCAACCTTGCTAATCCTCACTCTCATGCAGCTCACTTTCGGTCCTGGGATTGCTGTAACATATCTGGAAATCAAATCTTATAGATGTACGCTACCTGTCAAGATGATAGATCCTCCGACTTAATACCCCCTCTAGTTGGACCTGTTCCGCTCGGTGCCCGTGGCTGTAACCTCGAGAGTGCAAGCAAACTTATATTTGTAGCCTACATTCTCATCGCTATTTCTGAAACTGGTAAGGCCCAAATTTTCGCTCGAAGCTTCTTTCTAACTTCGGCTTAGTGGTTGTGGCTCTCACTATCAAGAAAGGCCTGGAACATAGTGCGTCTTTAAGCTTGTAACGCCTATCTAATTTCTGGGACTAACTTTTTCCGTCTCTTTCGTAGTGGGCAATTCTCAGCGGTCATGGGTTATGCGTGTTTATCGACATGGTAAGGAAAATCAATTATTTTTAAACTTACATATGCTGATCCCAATTAAAGGGCTCCTTTTCTATATATACTTGCTAGGTTTGTATTCGACATGATGTCCGAGAACTTGATTATACTAAATCTTTTCATCAGTCATCACAATCGTCAATATTTTTGTCCCTCTCCTAGCATCGGTATGGACTTTATTTTTGTTACTTCGGTGATCCTGGTCTCATCGGAGTGCACAGCAACCCCATTACAAGAACTACCTCTCCGTGTAGGATCCCCTCTCCCACCGCTCAATCACTTTGACTGATTTGTATCATCTTCTAGCCCGCAACGCGTCTTCCACTCCATCTTCTGCAACCGTGTCATCCTGCAAATCAACGGACAGCGCGTCATGCGCCTCCATCCGAGCGACGAGCAATCACGGGCGGGGTCGATATCGAAGACAAATTACACGGGCAACATCCTTGACAGCGGCATGCAAACAGGATTCAGCACGAGAGGCGACCTCGATTTGTACCCGGAGCCAGTGGAGGACGAGCATGAAATGTCAACATACCACAAGGATTGGACGACGTAGCATACTTACTGGTTATTTGATCTTTGTTCTTTCGTATCCTTCCGTGCGATAAATCTGTTCAAGTACTTACTTAGTATGCTTTGCTCTCTTTCCGTCGTTAAAAGAAAGGAAGCCCCTGTATAATATTTTACCCCCATTCAAGGCATCCCCGCGTATTAGATATTGCATTCCAACCCTTACATTCATAAAAATTTTAATGGAAATATTAGAACATTCCCAGTATTTTTTTTGGTTCACTACGGTTCTTCCGTCACCACCTCCTTTTTCTTGTGCGCCCCTGACGAATGTAGTTGCCATTTTCCAAAGAGGATGCTTTGAGATGGAAATCAATAACTCATCAAGGGAAACCATGCGAGCCGAACTCACTCGAATAAAGCCATAATTGTCCACTTTCGATTCTCGGCTTCTGGAAAGACAAGAGATCGGGGACCATAAAACACCTGCAAAAAAAATAGAAACTTCGTCAAGCCAATCAGACGCGGCGTATATAAAACGACGAACTTCATCGTCGACTTCGTGAGGTTTTCGCGGGAGACAGTGCAGGAACTTCCAATTGGGATGGGCACCTCCTTCTTTGCACAGATTCTCTGTCACCTGGTACCCTTGGAACGCTCGAAGGCGTTCTTCCTTTTCGGCTTCTTGGCCCATGGAAATCCTAAAAACGCACGCGTGAGCCACGAGCGTCATCATTCATGCGTATTTAGTTAGACTCACCAGGTGTCGGTGACGACCACGTTCGCACCATGGACTGCCTCTTTCGGGTCTTCGACCCACACAATGCGTTTGTCGCAGCCAAGTTCCACGACTCGATCCCATACCTCTGTCGGAGCACGGTATTGCTTGGGGGAAGCTACTTGCAGTTGATGCCCAAGCCGAGGGTACGAGACTAGCATGTCGTGGAGGACGTTGGCGGAGTCACCAACATATGCAATGGTAAGTGGAGGCAGAAGGTCCGTGTCGAGTTGACCCCGTGGCGGTGGGCCCTTTTCGGAAGGCTTTATCAAGGGATCAAACGCAATTGCATTCTCGTGCAAGGTGAGTAGGTCGGCTAAAATTTGCGTCGGATGCCACAGTGATGATAGGGCATTCAACACAGGCACGTCCGAATACTTGGCTAATTCCTATGGAATAAAAGTAAGGAATAAATTCATATAGACATTCCGAACGACCTTACCTCGATTTCAGAATGGTCCCCCACACGGGCGAAGATACCTTGACACATCCCTGAGATAACCTTAGCAGTGTCCCGTGGAGACTCGTTCACACCCAGCTGGATATCTTCACGTCCCAGAAACAGAGCTCGACCACCAAGCAGTTCAGCACTCGTCTCAGCAGCAACACGCGTCCTGGTGCTCCGTTTCGAGAAAAGCAGCGCAATAGACTTCCCAAAGAGAGACTGCGACGGGAGACGCAAGTTTTTTGCCTTCTGTCGTTCTCCGAGGTCGGCTGGCTTGAGCCATGGTTTCGACCGTGTCTTCAAAGCAAAAGCATGAGCTATGAGGCGGTTAATTTCCGGTGCTGAGAGGTCAGCCAAGGTCATAAGATGTTGGAGAGGAGGAGGCATGGCGAATGAAGGCCTTGAGAAAGTCAAGAGAAAGAAGATAAACTGTGGGTCGAGTCAGAGCTCAAAAAGCGCGTCCAAATCAAAAATTCTAAAATTAAATTCGTACATGGTCATGTGAGCATGATCCCCAACACCCGCGAAGGATGAACACCGCGGGTCTGTCTTGACCACCACAGTCGTTGTTGGCAGATTTATGAATTTTTGATAACTCTCTCATACTTTCGCAATCTCCGAGCATCAAGAAATGAATTTGTGGTGTCTTATAGTTCACCTCCAGCATAGATGCGCCACCAAGACCACTTAACTCGGCCTGTTGGACATTCCTCCAGGCTACAGCTCAATTTTGCAAGCCGTTCACCTCATGAGGGAAGGACTACCAGGATCATCAATAATTTTTGGATGATCCTCTATTTGAATGACCCTCTACTAGTAAGCCAGCCACCGTATTTTTAGAGTGTCCTTTCCAAGTACTCTTTTGCCTTCTTTTGCTGCCGACCATCAACAAAGGAATTCACATGCTGATTTAATTTTGCCTACCCCATGTTTTCAATTTATAGGTGGGTCCTATGACCGAACTGCTCCCCATTGTCCACTCTGTAGCTTCTTTGACGCCGCAGTCATCTGTCTGCTCGCTGCGCATCCCTTGCTGTAGAAATAGTTTCTGGGGCTTTGGGCAGAGTGACTCGGCTTTAGATGTCGCCAGTTTTTGAATCTACTTGGCGCCATGCTACACAGGTAGCTGTAGGAATACCCGCGCTCTTCGTTGGGTTCGTTGTAGGAATAGGTGTGTTCATACCGTTCCAGTCTCATCACAAGGGAGATTAATTGTTATCCATGCAGTTTGGCTGTCCTTCTGGATTCTCTACAAAGTGGTTCTGTATCCTCGTTTCTTCTCACCCTTGCGATCTGTTCCTGGTCCTCCGATCGGTCACCCATTCTATGGGCAATTCAAGGAAATTATGAAGGGCGAAGCCGGAATTCCACAAAGAGCCTGGTGAAGAAATACGGGCCAGTGGTCCGTGTAGTAGGCCCAGTCGGAATCGAACGCCTTATTTTTATGAAACCCGAAGCGATTCAAAAGACATTGGTTACTGACTGGGTCGATTACCCAAGGGTACATTTCGTTAAAAACCTTCCAAAGGCTATCATTCTAATTCTCAACTCGAAGCCGAAATTCATGCGCGATGTTCTTGGGTCGGTGACGGGATATGGGCTCTTAACTGTAACAGGCAACGAACACAAGCAAATGCGCAAGGCCATGAACCCAGCGTTTTCGATACCTAATCTAATGGCTCGTAAGCTCCTGCTCTCACAAGGAACCTCGCCTGTTTCGTCCTTACTTTACGATCATAGAGAGCGACATGTACTATGGCCCACTTGAAGCGTAGGTTTTCCGTTCTTCTGCGCCTGTTCGTTTACTCGACTGAAACACAGCTTACTAGGCTCGTCGACATCCTCCGCAATGAAATCGACGCCGAGATGGAGCCTGAAAATGGCAAGGTCATTCTCATGTACGAATGGCGTAAGCACTTATCCCTCTTTAATCCTGTCTCGATATCTACCCTCATAACCCTTTTTAGTGAGTAATCACTCTCGACATAATCTGTGAAACCGCCTTTGGATATCAACCTGACTCGCTACGCAACCCTCACAATGAATTGGCCGAGGCATACGAAGTATTGACTAGTGCACAGACAGGTATGAGTTGGTGTCTGACATTCCAACCCGAACTTATCACTGCCCAAGGACCGAACCTTGCCCGGTACATCGCTGTACTCTCCATACCTGGCGCTTCCAGGTTTTTAGCCTCGGAATGGGCCTATAACCATCGTCATTGGTTTGAGAAAATTGAATCCATCAGTATGTCCAGGAGATACCGCCATTTTGAATACTGATCTAATTTTACGTTAGGCACTCTTGCGTCCCTCCTGGAGTCAATGCATCGCATAAGAAAAGTATCTGCCAAAATGCTGCAGGATAAAATTCAGGACTCCTTTGTCCCAGTTTCTGATTCCGAGTCGAAACGCGATGTCATGAGCATACTTGTCCGAGCTAGGAAGGCTGACTTGGATAGCAAGGCAGGTGGATATGCTATGAGCGACAAAGCAATGATGGATCAAGTGGTCTGTCTGTTGTTCGATTCTCGTCTAGCCATTGGCCTGATTTCTTCCATCAGTTAACGTTCTTAGGAGCTGGTCACGAAACCACTGCGTCTGGCTTAGCCTGGGTAAGCAACGCGTATATCAAGCAACCACTTGTCATCTCATCCCGCACAGACACTATGGTTACTCGCAAAAGACCCCAAATCACAACAAAAATTAAGAGCAGAAGTGTCTGCCCTCTTCTCGGAGAATCCACGCCCAGACTACCGCGCTCTGAAGGAACTTGAGTGGCTCGACTGCGTCGTGTACGTACAGCGTCATCTAGAGGGAGATAACGCCAGGTCGCTGATCCACAACACCGTCCAGTCAAGAGAGCCTGCGCCTGATGCCTCCGGTTCCGATGACTTTCCGACAAGCAGCAAAGACCGATGTCATTGATGGCGTCCTGGTCCCGCAAGGCACCCTGTTTTACATCCCTGTTAGCGTTCCACCCATCATGCGCCACCAGATTCTGCATTCATCTCATTGTTGGCTTGTCAGATCCGCGTTGTCAACACCTGGAAGGAGATCTGGGGCGATGACGCCGAGGAGTAAGTGGGCGGGCGCTTGGTGCCGGACACATAATGAAATCGAGAGGAATTAATTAACGCTCACATCATCTCCAGGTTCAACCCAGCACGCTGGCTGAAGTTGCCACCCAAGTATAACGCAACCTTCTCATCGTTATCGTTCATCGCCGGGCCCCATGCATGTATCGGAAAGACAATGTCCATCATCGAGATGAAAGCTGTGTTGGGGTAAGGATGAATACCTCTGATTATCATGATCATCTGGATAGCTGCAAATTGAATGCTGACACGAACGTGCTAGGGTTCTCATTTCCAACTTTGAGTTTGAACCTGCCTACGCCGGTCAAGTTCCACAGCCAACAGCTGCTATCACCATGAGTAGGTTTCTTCATTACATTCTTCGGCTTAGTGTGTTCATTTTCTGTATAGAACCAAAAGATAACATGCCCCTCCGAGTACGCCGGGTCAAGCCTTGAATCGACCACTCTTCGTATCTGGACTTCCCCTTGTAACATGGATCTGTACCTCCCGTTCGATGTACAAATGTAAAGACGCAAAAAACCCATTGAGACTAAATACCTTAAGCAGTGGTGGCGGCATCAACACTATAATTAACCAATTATACAATCTTACTCTAAACCGCAAATAGGGGTATCAGCTATGCCAGCAGCCGCTGCACTTCGTCATGTATCGAGAACCCAATTCTCCGTTGCGTTTTTGTTGCCTTGCGACCACCAGTTTGCCTAGCGGAAATGAAATACTGAGAACCTAAACCATATATGTGAAGAGAAATGGAATCACCTTTGTTCTTGGCAAACAAAACTCTCCGGTGGACCTTCCCAATCGTCCAGCACATATTTTCCCGTAGCAGTAAGCGATTCATCGTCTCCCTCTCCAAACAAGTCCCGCGCGAGCTGGGTATGGCTAACGCCGGCATAGGTCGTCGGGCACCGTGGATTGACCAGGATCCGCGCCGGCCTGAACACAGAATTCGGTATTGACAACGTAACGGCCTCAGGAGGAGGCACAACCTCTCCGCCGTCCTCGACAGACATGGCATCGTAGTCTGATCCAGCATTCGCGTCCGGGTCGATCTTCTTCCCCTGCTTCCGCCGGTCCTTCGCATCGTCATCGACCTCTTCCTCCGTAGCTCCCACCTGCACCTTCACCGCGTCTCGTTCCTCCATGAGTGGATCCCTAGCTGCAACCTCAAGGACCTGTCGCTTTCTCTTCCTCGTCCCGGAAAAACTCGGTTTATCCACTTCGTCCATCGCATCACGCGCGATGCGCACCCACAGGTCGCGACAGAACCACGCCTGGCTGCTGTCTAGACACGGCGCGTCGGGATCCCGGACGGGAACGCTCTCAGATCGGCTTAGGTTCTGGAAGTCGGTGCCTGCTCGGTAGGCAATGCCTCTGTAGTAAGATTGGGCGGGATCAACGACATGTGTGCCGGATTCGCAGCAGAAGACTTGGAATGGCAGGTGCTGGGCATATCGAAGGGCTCCTTGACGATCTCGAGGTGGGACGGCATCTGGTTTGGAGGAGGATTTAGATTGTCGGAATTGGTCGCCTTCGATATCTCGGGTTCGCCACCTACACGCGGGGCGTCGATGAGTGGTTAGTTTGATAAGAATATAAGCTAACGTGCCTATCTGAAAATATGAAGAAGCCGTTGTGTTCTGCCCAGTCCATCCCGCACACCATCGTAGCCTCATTCGCAAAACTGATTTTGATGGTCTCCAAAATATCGTTTGGGCAAGTAAAGCCTTTCAACCATATAACCCGCGAAAACTTGATGCTTCGCCGTTCCAGAAGCTCGTGGAGAGGCTCCAAGGCAAGATTACGCATATAAGCCTCCTCCAGCGGGTAGTAAGCAGCAGCAGGATCTTCTGTCATCCCAGGTACCCTTCGTATCCGGAATGGGACACCCAGAAGAGTAAGAACGGCTTCGCACAAGTCGGTCAGTGTCTCCGTTGAGTCCGTCGAGTCGTAGTCCAACATCGACACGAAAAGGTTATTCGTCCCGAGCCGCTTGGCCATTTGAACGATAACAGCGAGTTGGTCTACTAGGAAGTGGTCCGCTGAATGGATGACTATGGCCACGTAGTAAAGATGGTCTTCCCGAATAAGGTCGTCGTATGCGCCTTCGCGCTTGTTCTGACCAAAGGGTCGTATCAGCGTTGGACAGTGGGCTGCAACCCAGCCATTCAGGGAGAGCAGGTGATCAATGGCGCCAAGGACGTTCTGGGCATCCATAGATGACGTTTCCTTATTTAAGATGCTATGGTCCTTTCCCTTCAACGCAATGTGCCAATCCAAAGCCGGAATTCACTCACTAAGGTAGCTGAAACCGCTCCCAGTAATCTCGCATCCCATTGCTAATGAGCTCGCTGAATATGTCCTCCTTCTCATCTCTACCCATCCGCGCCTGGAGAAATGGGTGACGCTGGACATTCAGAGACTTGTCCGACCTCGTTGCCCGCTCGATGAAATTGTGCCCTTGGATTTGATGCGAATTCGACGTCGACTTCGGGGGCTGTTGTGACTGAAAGAAAGCGAGCTTAACGAAAAGAGCAACGACGCCAAAGAAGAAAATGCGTGAAAGGGTTCGCCGGCGGGCCATGGCGGTAGAAAAAAGGTGGACGAGGGAAAGCTGTCAAGGCACTCCCGCCAACATCATGCCCAAAATGGAATGTGTGCTTGACACAACAATATATTTGCAGTTTCTCGACATTATATCATGATCTATACACTTGCAACTCGGTGTCCGTACTATCTACAGTGTCTAGGGTAGGGCCGACAATGGTCATATTCGCACTGGCTCCTGTATCCGCGAATGACTCAAATACAGGATCTTTCGTCAACTCTTCACCGAACCTGTGGACACGGTTGGTCATATTCGATGATGCTCGTTGCTTCAGGATCAGTAACAGCACTCTATTGCAGAGTACTGAATGCATGACCCTCTGAGGACTGCGGAAAAGTGAGTTTCTTATCTGGGTGAAAGATAAGAGGCTTACGTCGCAAGCCAGTTTGCGAATATACGCTAGAAAAAAACTTTAGATTCAATTCAGAAAAAAAACAGGAGCAACTAACGGGAGCAAGGATGGGTACAAGAATATTAGCGATGGAGATAACTTCTCGTGCCATAAATTCGCTGGTTCTGACGAATGTTCAATCAAGACTTACCGAGCATATAAACATAAAATATTAGCCCTATAATCCATGTTCAGTCTTGTCAAGCAAATGACTAGGAGCACATACCTTCCCGGTAGAGTTGTAACACCCAACGTGATTGTGAATGTCGGACTAACCAATCGTTCAAAACTCGCAGATTGATTTGGACACAGGACTTACGATGACGGTACGCCTCAATGCCGGTCAAGACTGCCATAACTACAAGAAAAGATCCAAAGTAAGCTCCTGAAAAAAAGGTTGAATAAAATTACTAACTGGTTTCAGAAAGTGCCAACACGATATAGGCTACAATGATAATGCTGCTGGCTGTGGATAACCGACAGCCAGCAAATTCAGATGGAACATCTATATCATATCAGTCTCAAGGCAGGTTGGATGGGACTCCTCGACTCACATTTCAACGATTTCAATTCGACATGGGTAACCACGATTGCAGGGGTAAATGTGATCTAACAAGCGTGAAATCAGTGCTCATCATGTAATGCCAGTAGATGAAAAAAGACTCACTGCACTTGATATACAGAGAATAATGAGAATAAGCCGCCGGCCTTGCCAAATAGCGTATGTCCGTAACGCCAGGATTACTAACAACTCCATAAGCTAATCTTACAAGCTGACCAGAAGCGACTATACCTTCGGAAATGATGATACCCGCAACAATCAACCCTGTGGCGAGCAAGATTGTCGGTCAGTTTTCTAGAATTTTAGGCATCGAGCTCGAGGTAAGGATTGACTGACAAGTAACGACTGTGAATTCCCGTTGACATCTCTGGAGAAAACGTAGGTCAATTTATACCCCCACCTGGCGGCAATATGGCGACTTACTTCAGGGGTGTTCATGGAAAGCTTGACTGTGCAAGACTTAGTCCCACAATCGATAATATAGAAGAATGGCCTACGTTTGAGCGACAGAAAAGTATCTATGAAGGGCAAATATCTATTGAGAAAGAAAAGGGCGGTTCCAAAGGTCCATGAAGTGTTCCACACATAGGCGACCTGGATATTCGCGCAAGTGGTGTTCAATCCGCTACATATTTTTGGGCTCGAGGGAGACTGGCCGTACCTCCTGATCGAGTGTGCACAAAAAGTCATAAACCTGTCGCAAAGAATCATCATAACTATTAATTGACAGGATCAAATATCGACCTGGGAGCAACTCACTAGCAACGTCCCACAGGCGACCAAAGTGCTCTGCACGAGCTGCGTGTCCAAAATCTATCACGACATTTGACTCGAATGACGTCAACGCCAAAAAATCGGTGTCGGCTTACCGTCAATGGCTGGGCCATCCTCTCCTACATCGATGCTCAACAGAGGCAAGGCAGAGGCAGAGGCGTCGTGGTAGTGGGTGGGTGGGTGGAGCTGCGCAATCCCAGTAACCCAGAAAAGAGCTGCGAAGATGTGGACATCTTTAGCCTCAAGCCACGCTTCTAGCTCGGAACATGGATGATGATGACTACCGAGAAGAAGCATCACGATCAGTGGCTAGTGATCGCGAGCGTGGTTTATCAGCTGAACGTGCACTTGGTTTCCGGCTCATTTTTATGCGCGAGGTTACCGACATATGGAGGTACATCGCTGAAGGTATAATCAAATCGAAAGAGGGCGTTGAGGAATATCAGCTTACTCACTGGCATATAATAGGTATCAGTGTTTATTGGGTTCTAGTTCAAGTCAGTGAAATGAAAGTCAATTCGTTGTGGTCGTAAATCATTGAGTCATGCGTTATTTCAAGACTGCAATTACTACATTCTTGGAATGGAATGCACTGATAGATAAGTATAAAAAGACTTTGCTCGCATCCGTCTTAACCACTCTTTGAACCTTTTCAGTTTTGGATATTCAAAATTTCAAATTGTGCGGTCGTCGACGCGGTCGTCGCGGTTTTTTGTTGCCTATGGTTTTGCAAATAGGCCGACTTTCTGGTGCCTCCTCGTCTCAGTGGCTGATTGCCGAGACCTGCGGTATCCGTCCTTTTCTGGAGCGTGGATCGCGACCGTGCAAGCGCAGGCATCTTCGACGATCTTTTGACAATCATCGCCGGGATCATCACTGTCTGGAAGCTACGTAGACTTGGCTTAGTTCTCGCCAAGGATGTCTCGTTGGGTGGCGCTTTCTAGCTTCACGTGTCTAGGAAGGACAGCAGAACTAGGTAGGACCGCGTTCTGGTCCTAGTAATTCTTCTCATTGAGAATTGGCGAAAAAAACATCAACCTTCGCTGTCGGTGCTCGAACGGCGTTCTAGGAGAGGGCTCTGTCAGTGAACAAGACGGAGGCAGAGATGAACCATAACACCTTTTTGAACTTCTTAAAATCGGCCTTTCTGTCCCAACGCTGGTTTGGCAGACTTGATAGACTTTTGCGCCGGTCAGGAGTATAAGGCTCAAGTTCAACGACAACCATAAAATTTCCACGAGGAGCAGACTCGTCGTCAAAGTCAGCTAAAACGGCCCATTCGTCCTCACGCGGTGGATCTCTCCGCTCAATTTCGTCCTTCCGTATCCTGATCTCTGGGAATTCTGGATCATCTATGTCTTCGTCTGCTTTAGCCTTCTTGGATGCAATGGCTTCCAGGAAGGTCGCATCGATATCTGGTTTGCCCACTGGTGCCCCTCTGCCTTGTTGTTCGAACTTGGGGAGACTAACGGTTTTTGGCGAATTACTCGTTGCTTCAATCAGAGTGCTTGTCTTCTCGATGGCGTTAATGTTCTCGATAGCACGCTTCTTTGCAGCTGGCGGAGACATGTGTGAGGGTGACAGGGCGCCATCCATCGCCACCTCTTCATGTTTGTCTACAGAATCTAAAGTTCGTTTTGGACGGCGATTCTGAGAGGTCATCGCGTGCAGTCATTAGAAAATTACAAGAAATGCTAGAAATCAACTTGAAACTGACAGGTCTATGAGTTATTTTAGGTTCTAAATATGCAACACCTTGATGGAAATTATCAGTAAAGGCCTGCCGGAAAGTCGCGACGAAAAATGAATAAGAACTCGTACCATCTTCATCCCGGAGATCGTGCAAGGCCAAGACGCGTCTAAGGAGTTCTGTGGCATCAGGTAATGAAGAGTCGCTCTGTATGAGTCCAATTGATCAGATATGGTTCATTTGTGGTCGAAGTTCTGCTAACCTCAGCAAGAGCTGAATACCAGTCCTCATCGTGAGTGATGACTTTTTTTGCAGATGGCACCTATGGGATTGAATTTCAGTGAAAACAGTTTCATTGGAGATATTGGGTGAACCACCAACCATTTTCAGGAGCGCCGAATTCAGAATGTCGGAAGGGTGGAATGACTAAAAAAAGAGGGTCAGTGAATCCATGATCCAGTATCAAGAACAAAGCTTACAGTCCTTTCCGGACTCAACGAGAACGTGACATTAGGTTGCATAGCAGGTAAAGATCCCTGGCTATAACCATCATGCAGATCTCCACGAGTACTAACAGAAGAAGCAGGACCACTGCTCTGAGATATCGGTTCTTGAGACTGGCTGGAGGAGGAGTCTTTGACTAGTGACAAGCCCAGGTCACGATTAATCTTCTCCCAAAGCTCGTCGTCAAGCTTAGGGTTGAGAGTGCGTACAAATAGACATTGATTAGTGTATTTGCCTGTTCTGGAAGGATCATCGCGCCTCAATTCGTCCACTTCATCGGGGCTAGGTCCAGCTCTCACTTCGGCCATTCCAGAGTACTCCCAAGTATATGTGCAGCCCAGAGAATTTGTTCCCGATTGTTCCATGTTCTTGAACTTGAGATGGCTCGTCCTCTCCTGGGCGATGTTCGCAAGGGTTGCCATACCCCACGACGTAGTCTTATCGAAACCAACCACTACGCGCAAGTCTCCATTCTTCGCATCACGGCCTCTTGGTCCATTGGCAAACAGGTACCAGTTTTGAAGGTGCTCAGCAACATATGCTCGAAAATGTGGAAAGTTTTCGTAGTCTTGCGAGGTCGCACCTTCAGGGATGGCCAATATCGCGCCTTCAGAAGCTTGTGTTTCGAAAGACAATTCACTGTAATGTAAAAGTTTAGCTTTAAATGCACAACAAGAGAAGAGTAAAATTTACCCGGATGCAGCGCTATTTTGTGAACGTTCTATGGACGCACTGGCCAGATAGCCTCCAGGCTTCAACTCGGAGAACCTTCGGACGTCAACGGGATCTATTGGAGGGTTGATTGGTGCGAAGCCTTCAGGCAGAATACGTGGATTTATTGGATGGTCGGCAGGTAGGCATATGTTGAAAAGGAAAGAAAAACTACCCGCCGACGTGATGATGCCTACATCTCCAATGTTGATCCCCTGTCTTTGATAGGGCATAGGAAGATTCATGTTGGGCTCAGGTATCCACAGTGGAAAGCCGCGTCCTTTTAGCAACATATGTCGTTCGTATATTTGGTTGCTCCTCTGCGGAGATGGCAGAATTCGAGTCGTAATGGGATCGCGCAATCCACTTGAGCCGACACTCGATGTCTAGATAGGTCAACAGTTCAGAGACTGTTTCGACGATTTATGAGTTTGCGTACTGTAGCCGCAGACGATGCAGGATTTAGCGTAGGATCAGCAGGTTCAGTCTCTGAGAGTGGGTTGTCATCTTTGAAATATGGGACGAGAAGTAAAGCCTTACGATTGTAGTTGATGGTCAAGTTCATATGATTGCCCAATGTACTGTTGAACTGCCCTCCGCTAATGCTAACATTACGCGACCCTTGGAAGTGTGAATTCGTTGATTCTAGACGCCTGAGGTAAAACTTTAGTTGTAACCGACACTCGTATTTCGAAAGAAGATACACACGACACCTCACGCCTACGAGTACTCCGACGTGGAGCTTCTGTACTAGCTTGGGCACGGCTAGGGGGGTACGGTGCTCCTGAACGAGTTGAACGAGTTATCCGAGTACTGGATTCTGCTTCCTGCGGATTCGCCCGCATACGGTCTGTGCCCCTCCCAGCATTTCGCCTCTGCATCTGGGAGGGTGATGATATGATGGCTGAAGGAGTCTAAGGTCAACAAGCGTCAAGATGAACCATTTAGCAGTGCATCACGGGGACAACTCGGAGCTGTGGGATAATAGTCTGTACAACGTTGACATCGATGACATCGTCATGCTTATAGGTTGGGAATATATTGAGCGACTCTGTAGGAAATGTGAGAAAGGGGGAGTATTTGAACGTTGAAAAATGATCACACCTTGACTCTTTCTTTGGTTGTAATATGAGTTCTGTTTTTTTCTGAATGAGCACTCGAGTCCTTCAGGTATTCAAAAACTGATGCTGATCTATTTTTAGCCAATATGATGAGTTATAACCGGCGTCGTCAGATGAGAATGAAAGCTATGTAAATGATAAATGACCCAAACCGAAATAATGATCGAGCAATATCCCTACTCCTGAGTATCAGCAAGACATCGAGGTTTGAAAAAAGTGAATTGGACTGAAGTGTCATGTAAGGTTATTAATCCAAGGAAGAGACCAATTAGTACGAAAGAAGGCCGTCGACCGTCATCGACCGCCTTTTCTCCCCTTAAATCCTTTGAACACACCGTCGTCGGAATCATCGTCGACAATGACAGGCACAGGTTTCTTCGGCGCCTTCGTGGTCCTAGTCGTTCTTCGTCCCACAGGTGCCTTCGTCTCAGCACTAGATTGCAGTGTCTGCTCCTCGTCCACCTCGGCCTTCATTCTTGGCGGTTCATCGGGACTGTCAGCGATTTCCTGGATGTCGTCGTCGTCATCGTCATCATCCTCCAGAAACAAGGCGTTGGGGTTAGCAGGGGCCTTGTTCTTTCCCGTGGATCTCTTGGTAGCTGGAGGTTTCGTTCCGGCTTTAGACGACGCCTTTCGCGATCTGGGAGCAGGTAAATCTTCGTCCGAGTCAAGTAAAGTCTGTGTTCGCGGTTTTCTTGACCCTTGGCGTTGTGTCGGGGCCAGGGGTTGCGATTGCGATTGGCTCTCCATGAATGTTTGTTGCGTTTGTGTTTGCGAGTGTCCTCCCTTCCAGTAGGCTGGGACGACGAAAAACATTAGCCAGTTAAATCAAGAGGTAAAAAATAAAAGATCGTACATGGACCAATCCCATAATCATTCTCTTCGCTGACAACAAGGTCAATCTTGACCCTGTATTCACTGACAAATTTCTGTAATACAGAAACCGTCAATCATGAAGAATATCCTCAATTACAAATTTCTCACCTTTTTGAACTTCTTGAAATTGGGTTTCCCATCCCAAGATTGGTTCGGCAGATTCCTGCGCTGACCAGAACCGTCCTTCCTGTAAGGTTCCAGCTCAACCACAACCATGAAATTTCCCCGCAGGCCAGAGTCGTCTCCAAAGTCTACCAGCACACCCCATTCTTCCTCTGGGTCCTTCTGTTCAATTTCGGGTTTCGAGATCTTCAACTTGTTGAATTCCCGATCGAAAGCGTCCTCGGTTTTCTTTCCCTTCTTTGTGGAAGCAATAGCTTTAAGGAACGCTGCATCTGTGTCCGGTTTTCCAGCTGGTGCTCCTCCTTGTCTGCTTGAGGAAGGAATAATGGTTGAAGACGGTTTATTCGCTGTTCCAGTTGAAGTAGAAGGCACACTGGCTGCGATGTTTGTCCTGTCGACCGCATTGACGTTCTCCACAGCCCGCTTCTTAGCAGCAGGTGGTGATCCGTTTGAGGGGGCCAAGATTCCATCAATCTCCATTTCTTCATCTTCATCCACAGAATCCAAAGTTCGTTTTGGGGGGCGTTGCTGAAATGCCACTGCATGCCCCGACTGAGTCTCCTCCTCTTCCTCTCGCAAGACTGCAAGGCTCGATGCGCCCATACTTCTGAATGGGCGGTCGTTCTGTGCTTGAGTTTGCGTCTGAGTTTGACTGTGGTCCATACTCTCGACGATGTCAAGAGAATCTGGTTCGGGTCCGCCAGTGTTGCTGGCATCGAATAAAGCTTTGAATTTTTTGAGAGGAGGCTCTCCTATGGTTTGTCCAATTCCTGACATTTGTAAGTCTAAATCCAGGGATTCTGGACCTCCTACACCAACTCTCCGTTTGAGTCTGGAGGTACGTGCGGGTGTTGGAGCCTAATGGGTACTCGTAAATGTCGGGTTCGCGTAAGACCGGTAGACGGAGACTCACCGTGGTAGAGGTTGGAGCTGGTTGAGGCGGAGGAGTCTTTCTTAAATCAGGAATTCCATCGAGAACGGCAGACGGGTCTTCCAAACCAGTTACTACAGGTTGGCCTCCTGCTACCCTCCGAGTTAATGGCTGCAAATTTATGTGGTCAGATGAGATAGCAAAAAGGACATGAAATTGTGTACCCGTCGACGGGGTTGCGGTGGTGGCTCGGACGCTTCTGGAGGTGCAGAAGGTTCTCTAGATACTGCTCGGCGTACAAGTTTCCGACGCGAAGTCGTTGTCGCCTGGCTTAAGGCATCTGGCTGCGCGGAAGGCTCATCCGGAATGGAATTGGGAACCATTTCTGGCAAGGGAGACGAGTGACGTGCTGAGAAATTTAGATTAAGTCAGTACAATTCGATCTGCTAGGATAATGGCCTCACCTTCATCGTTCCCTCCGTTGTCCATCGCACTGGGCTGCAGAAAGACAAGATTAACGTCCAGAACTGACTGTATCAACTTGGCAGGAGAAAGTATATCTAGGTCAAAGCTACAAGGCGATCAATTAGCTTAAAAGTCGAGAAAATTTAGAGCTGAAGTAGGCATGCACCTTTTCGCTTCAGATAACATTTTTGCCCAGTCCTCCGCTCCAATGGCCGTCTGCATTGCGTCCGCGTCTCCGATAACAACCGTCTGCTTCCCATCTTTCGCCCGACTTCTAGTGAGGGCCTTGTGGAATTTCGGTATACCAGAGTGGATGTCGAACGCTTCGAGGGTGCCACCACCGCGATGAATAGCTTCACGGACTTCGCTGTCGACCTGGGTGACTTTCTCGAAGATACATATGAATCTCAGTGAGGCGAAAAAGTTCACTCGTTCTTCGTTGGGTTCCCAGATGTCGAATGCCTTTTGCGATGGCAAAAGCGACGGAGAAAATGCAGGACGAAATTTGGTCTCTTGAGGAAGAACGAAATGGTCTTCGAGTGATACGCCATTGGATTCTTCATTGTTCCTGGGAAGATTGCCCAATCTTATGACCTCCACCAACCAATCTGGCTTGACAATTCGGCAGAGAGCAAGGAGGGACGACGCCATTTCGAGATTGGCGACATAATGAGTTGCAAGCTGATGGGTTATATTTTCTTGCAGTTTATTCACAAGTTTGATGCCTGAAATCGAATGGTCAAAATTTCTGGTGACTATTACGGCTAACATACCCAAAGTTGCACATTCACCCAGCGAGATTGAAGCTTTCCCGCGAGAAGGCGAGTAATAGGCACATAGTGGTCTCCAGGATACCCTATAAATTCTCCTTCAGAATCACGTCAATTTAAGAATGGACTGAAAACGGACTGAATGACCACCCCGGATATAAGGGAGACTCTGTCTCCATCCTCCAACACGGTCCTCACGTCTACAGGGGCGACATCCTCAGCATCGTCAGGTTTGGTAATTCTCAGAGCCTTCCCCTTCTTGTTGGTATGGGAAATCTCGAGGGATGGTTTCACAGCGGGGTCACTCTGGGCACTTTTGAGCAATGCAAATCAACCAAACAGTAATCAAAAAGCTCACGACGTCGTCAGTGGTGTGGTTTCCAACGATAAATTCGCAGTGGTCATGCGAAATCTTTTTGTTGTTGATCAGCAGGGGTCTATCCTTTCTGCCAACGATGTAGGAGGTGTTCGGCTTCAAAAGTTTAGCCTCTGTGTGCATCTGATTCACCGCCAATTCTTAGCCGCCGAAGGGGAAACGTACTTTGAAATGCCACATCCCCAACAACCTCTCCATCAAATGGGCCTAAGACGACCCACATAACCACAGTAGATCGTAGTCAAAGTTGTTTGTGACGCGAAAGTTCTCCGGTGATTAGAGTCAGACGAAAGCGCGGCTATGTCATGAGACGCGAATGTCGGTTCTCTTCCAAGCCTCCTGAGTAAAACTCAAGTAAATTTCAACGGAGGTGGTTTGAAAGTAATGTTGAAAGGTCAAATTTGAGTAGTGAGGAGAAGAGAAACCTTGAACGAAAGAAGGAGAAGACAAGTCGCGTCGTTGAACGAGTCAATGTAAATAGTCACGTGGATCGCAGAAAGGCTCCTCGTGCATGACGATGAGTCGGATGACGTTCCTCGCAAGTTCCTCGACGAAAAAACTTCCACTCGAGACTCGAGAATGTTGTCAGTAAGCAAGGCATCGAAGCCATTTACACCCTGGAGATCTCCTGTCGCAAGGGAAAACGAAATAGGGATTGAAAAGCAATAGTTTACAAGATAAGTGAAAACGATGCGATACACTGCGAAAGTTAAAACTATGCGGGATATACGATAACGAGCTCCAGCAATATGAATGCAAGAAAGAAGGGGAGGTCAAGGATTCGACTTGCTAGATTGACCAACAGCGGCCAACACCATGTCTCGCAGCTGAGTGTTGGTGCGGAGCATCTCGACGATTTGGGCTTGGTCCATGGATGCGAAATCAATTATGGCTTTCTGTTGGTCAAGTGCAGGTGCAGCAAGTTGCTGAGGAGTAACGTTGCTAGAGGAAGGCTCCGTTGAAGCAGCAGCAGAACTCCCATTCAGAGCGTTTTGGCCAGTCGTCACATTATTGTAAGAACTAGAAGATCCAGTCGTCGTTGTCGACTGCGAATGATCTCGATAATATGAATGGTTAATGGGTGCTTGCCCCGAGATTTGCGGCATCTGAGTTGCTTGCCCCGAACCAGAGCCAGACTGTTCAATAGGACCTGGCCCTTGGCCCGTGAGAGGCGGTCCTGGATATGGTAGTTGCCAATTCAGCTGCGAGTTCCGGTACTGGGCAGGATTATATGCTTGAGAGCTAAAACTGTACGAGTTGTACTGTTGCGGGCCCCCAGCTGTCTGAGTGGAATAATACCCGCCGAAAGGATAGGAAGAGTGCTGCATTTGGCCATTGAACTGTGAAGCAGCCGCATACGTCCAGTAGTCGTAAGGCCCCGTGCGTGGCGGATACATGTGTTGAGTCTGCAGAGCAAACTGTTGATTTGCAGCTGTGTTCGTATTCGCTGAAACAGCCGGCGGCTCGCTTGCCGTGGCAGATGAATTTCCAGGATGTTGCATGGAATAGGGTTGCTGGCTTGTGGCAGCCAACACGGAGGGATATGTGGTGACAGGTAGAGCGCTGGGGGGGCCTGGAGGCAGAGTATGCTACACTGAACACGTAAAGCCAGACGGGAAAACATTAGAATACTCACGCTTCATTTCCACCTCTGGGGCAGGCTCAGAGGGTTTCTGCAGCACAGGTCCGTCTGTGCTGCCAAACACAACACTGCCCCATTTGAATTCCCTCTTTATGCCCCGGTCCCATAAAACTTCGACAGTGCTCGTCTCTTCAACGACCCTTATCAGAGACACTTCAAACACGCCCGAACTGACGCGAATCTTGATTCTCGTCATTGGTGGCAGCGCCAGCAAATCATTCCGGATCTTGTTGTTTTTACTCGCCTTTTTCTGAGCAGCCACAGCCTGATAACCGAGAACATTCCGTCAATACGACCAAAAGGTAAAATATAGCCGAGTGACTTACCGGATTATGTTGGCTGCAAAGGATCTGCACTTCAAGCTTTTTGATGACCTTGAGAATGCGACTTTCCGCTGAACGTTGAGCGGGCCCCGTATCCATAGCCACAGCATTAGGGTGTGTCATGATGCTGGGATCAACTTGCATTTGATCGAGCGGGACGGACACAGGAAGAGTGGTCAACGGCGCACGGTCGAGAAGAACGACCTCTTTCTCGACAATCTTCTCGACAGTGAAAACGATTCCCTGGTCGTGGCCCTCGTTCGCACAATTAACATGGAAGGCCCTTGGGCATTTGCCTTTGGTGCACTGAACGGGGGCACCATGGGCTTTCGGTCTGTTTTTCGTGCACGCAGAGCATTTCTGAGATTGGCGAAAGAGTCACAATCAGTACCTTATCTTGAGAAAAAGGAAGCCAAAAATTTACCAAATTCCAGCGATCTTTAACGATCCCATCGACACCAAAAACGACCTTTTCCTTAACCCCATGTATATCTAATTCGTCGACCCAGGTTTCTGGCACGATGCTGGCACAATACTCGTGAGCCATCCAGGTCTTGGGGTTTCCTGCCGCATCGACGGCATCCTTTCGCGTGAGAGGAGGGTCTTGCACTCTAAGCAAGCCATCTTTACTCATTGACACGCACAGACAACATGGGAATGGCTCCTGCTCAGCCGGCCGGGGTCCAAGTTTAAGAGTGACCGAGAGTTTCGGGGCTGTCTTCGCGGGTATCGAGACTGTGGACGTGGAAGGAATTTTCGAAGGTGAATGCGTAATTTTGATTTTCTTGGATTTCGGGGTTTCAGGTTTTGCATCAGATTTCCTTTTCCGCGAAGGCGCTTTCGGCGGAGGAAGAACAGCTTCGACGACCTCTTGCTTAACAGACTCTTTTTTGGCTGCGGAAGTCTTGGATCGCTTGCTCGGGCTGTCTTGTTTCATCACTGGTTGAGTACGCTCCTCCTCGCGTTCACGCAGCAATTGGTCCACATCAATGCGAACACTGTCATGAATGTGAATGAATAAAGTAAAGTCAATATGATTAGAAAAACGAGAGCTTACCTGTCACCGACACACTCGCAAACTTTGGCCCGTCTACCAATATCAAGCCAACTCTCTAAAGCAAAGTTTACGCTCTCTGCACAATTGAGACCTAGGTTGAACCCAGCATGATAACCTCTAGGGAATGTAATTACGAATTCGCCAGCTTGCTGGACTAAATAATTTGGCCGGCAGGACGAATTGGCAAGGATTGTAGGTGAAGCTAAGAAGGACTTGTGGCGAAGGAATTGAGGGCACTCGGAGGTATCCTTAGGAAAATAACCTGTTGAATGGGGCTCAGATAACTGTTGTGAGATACTGTTGTCACCAACCTCGCATTGTTTGTTCCAGTGCAGGGGCCCGTCCTTGAGGTATCGCATACCAGAATTTTGGTGCTCCGAAATGAATATAATTGATGCTGAAGAGGTCCATATCCTCAACATGCCAGGCGAACGTGGCTCTCCACATTCCGAAGTAAAGATAGGGTGTATTGACACCAGGAAGACCTTGGTCTGAGGAAGGCAGCAAGCGAGAAAGAGCAGAGGGTAAATGTCCGACATTCCAGGCAGTAACGTCGTCAGTGAAGAGTGAACCTGACATTAAAACTTAAGTCAATAATCAAGGCGAAAATCACGGTAAGAGAAGCCGTACCAAGTGTATCTGCACCGTACCACGCAGGTTTTCCTAATCCACAATTTCTCCAAAACCTGCGTTCAAGCTCTCGACAGAATTCAGGAGTGTAATCAGACGCCTTCGTGCTTGGAGGGAGCCATTCCTTGTCCGGTTCAAAGACTTCAAGGAACGCACGATCTCGGGCAGCACGCTCGGCAAGACTGGCCACACGAGCTTCCCGGGTTTGGCCCAAACGTTTTGGCCGAGGTTTGGGTTCCTGCTTGACTGGTTGCTTTTTCTTCTTCCCTCCCTTATTGTTGCTCGGTCCAGCAGTTGCTGGCGGCGACCCTTCGCTATTTGGAGGCGTGGTGACTGTTTGAGTTGCACGTACATCGGACAGGGACTGATAATCGTCCGTGGGTTCCTCCTTAATTATAACGGCAGATGATCCCGGACCGGATGAATCAGCCTTGTTGGCTTCCGTCTTCTGCTTTCCCTTCCGCTGGAGTCTGGGCCTAGCAATCGGGTTGAGGTTACGCGAAGATAGACCGACTTCTTGAAGACCCGGCGCGCGGAATTCATCCTTGGTGCAAAGTTCGACCCATTCGCGAACACTCATGAGTTTGCGCTTCTCCATATTCTGCTGACGGAAAAGTCCACCACTTCCCCGCATGTGTTGCTCAATTGGGGTCTTTATCTTGACGTCGGTCAGTTGTTCCTTAAGTGGTGGTAGTGATGCGGTCCTAGATGTAAATAGAGACTTAGGGACCAACGAAATAGTTCAGAATAACTTTACTGACCATTCTTTTGGAGGAATAATCTTCACTATGCCACTTCTGTTACCCCAACACTCCACTTTATTCATGTAGCCCTCGAAATCCTGAAATTCCTCCATAGTAGGTTTGAAGACAGGGATACCCCGATTCGCCAGGGGGTCGTCAGCCGGGTCGAGCCATGTCTTCCCGTCCGAGTCTGGCGAAGGAGGCAGCTGGATGTTTTCTGACCCATAGAAGTGGTCCGGTTGGACTGGGATATCAGGAGTAGGCGATCTACACGGAGTCAGAGTTGACTCTCGAGAAAGTGAGTACATATTTATTGCCGACGCCAAACGGTGGTGGCACGGGCCTGAGCTTGAAAAAGCTCGGAAATGAGTGGATAAAACAGAAGAAGTTCGTCGTCTGACACGGTGAGCTCGATGATTAGTGGGTGGTAGTGACGACGACGAAATGGTTGCGCTCGTTGGGGACCGTGCTCAGACTCATCGGCATGGAGCGGAGATTGAACTAGAGCCCAGAAAGGACCGAGACCGAACGGGTCATCCCGCGCCTGCGGGTCCGTGCGGCTAGAACATCTAATCTAATCTAATCACCGCATCAACCACTCATCTTAATTTGTCCGATTTAGCTTGCACTCTCTTCTCTCTTCCCCTTGTCCTCCCTAAATCCTTCAAGACAAATGGATGCTTTGACTTATTTTCGGTTTTTACCTTTAGGTTTTATTCCAATTCAAATGGCAATTTCGACCCCTTTATTTTACGCTAATATGGAGAAAGTCTCAGAACATGAGGGGCATGTCGCGTAATTCGGTGTGCTGTATCCTCGTTTTTATCGATCCTGGGGTGGGGTGGTAACACCACCCACGGGATCCGAGAGACTCAATGGTTTGTGTCAAGAAGGGTATTTTGAAGAAGCCAGACTTCATGACAAGTCGCAGCCCCTGACATTTCGTCTTGGTCGTAATGTCCAATCGGCCTATCTATTGTTCAAATTGAAGCAACGGCATAGGTCACATTCCTGGGATAAGAGAAACTGATTTTTCTGAACCAGTTGGCAATGAATCGGTGTATCTGTCTGCGAGACAATGTACCCAATTTGACATCAAGGACCACGGCGCGCTCACTTTATGTCCATGCCCTTTTCATCCGCTTTCACGGAACAGATCTTCGCGCGATAAATGTAGGTTTCCCAATACCGCCCGAGTACGTCCTTGTTCTTGAGAACGACCGACTCACCTTCATTCAATGAATTCTGTGGCTGAATTTCCTCTCAAGGCAAATGATTCCCTAGGCAGAGGTACCTTCTAGCCACTTCAGTTGGTACGGCAGCCTTGACTGAGCCGTAATGATCGGTTTGGGAACAGTGTCCTGCAGGCAGTCAGTCACTTTGCTTCTCTGTTTTGTGAATCCACAGCATCGTCTCTCAGCGAAGCCGGAAGCATGTTGATATCATTCCACGGATTACTCCTGCCAACTCCAGAATTCCGCTCTTTTCGTCTTCTCACTGGAACATGCACACAATGACAATCTGCCCCTTTGCATGAGCGCTCTTTCTCGATAATTTAATTTGTGTGCAGTCAGCAACAAAACAATACATCACGCGCCATGGGTACACACACCCAGCAGTCCTCAATCTGTCACTCCACTGGACAGTGGCGTACCTAGGTATTTTCGACGGCAGTTGACCATGTGCTTGTCCGACATTATCAAGTCCTGACGATAGTGAATTCGGCCCTTACAGCTTATTTTGTCCTCTAAGGAGACACTTAACCTCGGAAGCGCATCCCGCACTAAACCCTCCTCTAATCGCTCCTATCGGAATGCTCGGTCGACACACCCGAGCGGCATTGCAGCTAAATGTGGTAGCGATCAGCGTTCCACTCCGAACTTGCTACATTGAACGCTTCCTCCGAACGCGTTCCATAAAGGCAATCAGTTGATTGGCGCTCCTTTTGTGGTCGATTTCTCCCTCACGTTCTTATTTTGGCGGACCTGTCGATCACAGAACGCCGGTCTGGGGTTGACAGGATTGGATCTTTATTTTGGATTCAACCTGAAAGCGCAGTGACACCTAAAATGTAAGCTAACATACATGCACCGTCACGGAATACTACTCATGAGGGCGTAATCTGAAGCTCGCTAAGACCCACCTTATTACCAGAATTTCTTAGGCATGAGGTAGACAGCAGCAACAGCAGCGCAGACCAGCGCGTTCACCTCCGATGTTAAAGGAAGTGGGAGCTCGGTCCGCCAGAAGCCGATGTTTTCAACATCTCTGCCAGATAACTAGGAATCCATCCCTTCTACATCGGACTGACGGTTTGAGAAGGATGAGCTTCGTCGTCTAGAATTGCGACGCCGTCAATCCTCTCCGGAGACGGGAAACCTTAAGTTTAACATAACATGTAATTGTCCGAGCCGTTTACCTTAAGAAGAAATATCCCGCATCCGAGCGAAATCAGCGCGCTACGATCCTTGAGAACGCCACTGGTACCGTGCTAATCGCTGGTTATAGTAGGCGCAGGAATCTCACCGACGTTTCGCGCCCAGTTTATCCTCAATGCATGTTATGACATCCCTCGCAAGATTTTTGGATTGGCGTTTCAACTAAATCATTACCCACCAGCCTCGGAATGCAGAAGGACTTGGAAAGTCAACGAGAAATGTTTGTACATGTCGGATTCCCGACAGGGAGGCCTAACAACGTTTTTTTGGTCGGAAATTTGGCGGAATCTGGCCCTAAAACTCAAGTCAAGAACAGACCTAGGTTCCGAAATGTTGGCCTCCACTATGGGTCCCATAGGGGTCATAATCGAGTCCTGTCCAAGTTACATTGTTTGAGAAACTCTGACATAGACGGACACATTTCTATACCGTTGACAGATTTAAATCCGAATGCACATACACTGATTGCGAAATGATGTGGGTCCCGCGCCTCCGAGAGCTGACAACAAATTGGCAGACGTTTATCCTCCGAGATTTGGTTTCAGAGGAGGAGTAATTGCTTGTCCGAAATTTCGGTAGCAAAAGCGGCCTCGAGGGAAAATAATAACCCACGTGAACGAGACCCACCGAGCAGCGAACGTAAATTCGACCAAGGGTGGTCAACTGCACTCAAGATGACTGGTCAGCCCAATACATAATTTATTTGCCTGATTATGAGAATCGTGTTAGGGCTGTGCAGTTCCGTCCACTGCTGAACCTGCCTATGGGAAAAGGTGACACAGTTGACCAATTCGGATGATATCGCAACATAGCGGCAGTGCACGAGAGGAATGATGTCGACGCTGATAAGCAGGATATACGCCACGCCATTCAAGAAGGTAACCGTATGTTTTACGAACGTTGGAGACGTTGCTGGGTCGCAGTCCCGCGTAGTTCATATGCTCTCTTGAGTCATTGCAGATCATTCCGTGTTTGAAGAAAGTGCGCGCTATGTCGACAGTTTGACACTTTGCATTACAACTTAAACACTATTCGTCAGGA
This sequence comes from Galerina sulciceps, assembly GCA_023014345.1. NCBI lineage: Eukaryota > Fungi > Basidiomycota > Agaricomycetes > Agaricales > Galerinaceae > Galerina > Galerina sulciceps. The sequence continues at coordinate 2,506,329 of JAEDXJ010000001.1, forward strand.
TTGGCATTACACAAGATGAGTACTGTCAACTCCTTTTCTGGCAGATGCTGGCTGGCTCTGGTGAAAACCTACGTTGCTGTGCATGTCACCAACCAACCATCAGGAGACCAGACATTCATGAATTCAAAGCTTCTGAATTAAACAAGATTTTCCGGCGCGCCGAAAACAGATGAGAATCAATGAGATCAGATCCTGACGTTTGATGCGCCCCAGCACGCTTCAACACCCGGTGCAAAGAAACAAAGTAATAAGCCTTTTAGAGAGTTATTTCGAATGACGGTGTCGGCGAGAAAAGTCGGAGAAAGAGCGAACCAGAATGCAAAGCGAGAGTCAGAAAACAATGAGCTTTCCAAGACTCCACCACAAAATTCATTCACGGCCTGGTGACCAGTACGGCCTCGAGGAGAAGAATCGACAATGGAAACAGGAACACAGAATGGAGCTCCTGAAAGCGCGGAGTAGTGGCTGTCCCATCAGGCACGCGAGAAAAAAGACCCTGTTAGGTTCGGATGGTCTAAGTTATTTAGTCTTCATCATGCCGTATATGGTGTCCGATCCAGACCTGCTGTCTCTCATTTGTTTTATTCTCACACCCCCTAAAAAGGAAAGGTGCAAATAAACCCTGAACTATTTCCGGCTGATCCCTCTCCTCCGCTCTTAGGTAAGAAGCACGACAATCGTCGAATCTTGCATTTGTCGCTGGCAATCTACGTGCAAAATCCTTCACATTTTCGACGTAGAAATGCTCATACATGGGCCCAAAATCGTAGGCGTCCTGCTTATTGTGATTCCAATTCTCGAGCAGACCTCTGGCATGCCATGACCACGTTTTCCCAAACTTCCCCAAACTCAATATGTCGGAGGCTGTTCACACTTGAAGGGTGTCTTCCCACATCTGGCGCCCGATCAAAAGGTGAATCCATATATATCCATTTATATGACCCTGGGCCTTTCGTCCTAGATAAGAACGACAGCTTTTGACTTGTCTTCGAGTAAAACCCCGGAAGGCGCCCACATTATTCAAACGCGGAGACTCTCCTCTTGCCTCCATCCCTAGACGATACAAACTATGCCTGTCGTGAAAACACCACCAGTGTCTCTCGGTATGTCGTCGTCTGTAAATTAGGACACCGCCCGGTCTTAATATGACTTCCAGGACACAAGTCTTCCCCATATGACATGAGCCATTACTCTTCACGAAAAGCTCCTATTGTCAGAATACATTCACCTTCCTCGGATGGTCTTCACTTCGGCTACGACATCCCTTACTATGAAGGATATGATGGTACGCATGAACGACCAATACCCGTTTCGTGAAACTCAGCCATTTCATCTTAGATTCGCATTTGTCTCTATCTCAGTGGATGAACGCAGGACCTGTATTCTCCGAGTCGGATATCTACGAGTCAGGTAATAATTCTTCTCAAGTTTTAAGGACTCGACGGCTCATTGTTCAATTTAGCGCAATGCCCGCCAAGTTTTGTTTCGCCCCAATTCGAGAGTGGATCGTTTGGCCCTCAGGAAGAGCCTCTGGACACCAACTTGTTCACATGGCCATACGAAAGCACCACTGGCTACGACTGTTCTTTCTCAACGCTACCTGAGCCCAGCACATTTTCGAACACTTTCTCCCCATCCCTCTCAGTCGTTTCATGCTCGCCACGCTCTGAAAGTACGTGATCTATTCGTCCCTCTCGACTACCACGGTTTCTTACTTCACCCAGGCTTATCCCTGTCTCCACAACCAAACATGCACGAATACTCGAACGCTTTCAACTTCGATTTCACGACCTCAATGCCCCAGCAATTCCCATCCTCCTCCTCATCATCATCATCTTGGTCGCAGACTCTGCCAGTGGGACACTCCCCGCGATCGTCTATCTCGCATTCCCCCACCGCCTCCTGCTCAAGCCTAGATACCAACGAAACCAAACCCACAGTTTCTCGAGATCCTTCTCCAGTCCGGACTGAAGTCGATCCTCAGCAACAGCGGCGCCGTTTCCCCTGCGTCATCATCGGCTGCGAGAGACGATTCACCAGTCAGTATACTCTGAAAGTGCACATGGAAGCACACAAGCCGAAGCCCAGGTCTTCCTTCCCCTGTACCCTCGGTTGCTCCGAGCGGTTCTCTCGTCAGCACGACCGTCTACGGCATGAAGTCGCAAAACACGGAAAGATTTGCGAGTTCTCCTGCGACGACTGCGGACGGTTCTTCTCGACAAAAAAGACCTTGGGAAATCACAAGTGTCCCGTGGCTCAAGGAGGAACGCGATGGGTCAACAACTGAACATCGGTTCCCTCGTTATCGTTTCTTGTCTTTTATTTTTTTTGTTATGGTATTCTTGGGCATTTTTTTTTTTGGACGACTACCATTGGACTTCCGCGGCATAGGATTTTATCACTTCATGGACAGTATCTAGCTTCGTCATTATATCACTGTACGATTTATCACCCCCGGACTTCATTCACTACTGGCACATTGGACTTCATGAGATTTGACGACGCCATAAACACAAAACTGTACTGTAAATAATGCACTCCACTCCGAGTAGTTCGTATAATCGCTACTCTGACCAAAATAAATAATCCATGGATTCAAAGAAACCGTCCTTATTTTTGGACTTCGAAGTTGATCAGCGATCATTTTGGCGATCCTATGGGAAGCTTGGAACTTGGAAGATATATTTACGCGGTATCGTGCTGAAGATAGATCGGCAGCTCGGGTCGAAATGAAAACTCCGCGACAACTTGCGACAAGCCAGGAAATGTACGAATCTTCTGTTTTGACTTGAACTCGGAGGAAGAAACTAAGTTTGATTGTCGTTCTGAAAGTCTATAACTTACATTGCCGTCGGTGTCACGGTCCGAAAGCGAAAGAAACATATTTACAGACTTGATGAGTTCTCTGCCCGGTAGATACGCAAGTGCCGTTTATCCGATACATAAACGGATCTGTCTAACAGTTCTGCCAGAACATATCATTTCTGTCGGTGACTGTACATCTTTTGGGCGTGGAGATGATGATTCTTGAAGGTATGTTGCAACCACGGCGGTGCGGTCAACTGACGAATATTTGTTCCGTGAATGTCAGAAGCGTCTCCGACTCCGAGTCTCCTTTTGTCCAATTTTGAGTGTCCCGACCGCTAATTATACGCACCCCATGGGTCAAACTTCATTTGTTGATTGGCGAACTTCGTTCTGCAAGTGATGGTCTGCGTGATCTGCAGATCTAAAAATAGAAACCTCGTATGGGCGACGGAACGACAACGGTGGACGATGATGATAAGCACAGCCTCTCCCTGGTTTCAAGCCATAGAGTGTCGGGAAGCTGTAGGTAACGGACGGTGATAATCATGACCCGGGCGTTTTTATGAAAGAGTTCTTTTGGTCATATCGAAACCTCTTCGAAACAATTTCTTCGTGAAAGTGTCGTATATAAAATAGCAGCCGGATCTGAAATTCTAAATGCATGACATGTAGAGACTTCTTACTCGTCTCTTTCCGTAAAAAATAAATTGCATAGACCATTAACGGTGGACAGAGCACAATTGGTCTGCCTTGGCTCCATTCAACGGGGCACGCAAGGTATGTATACCCAAATCTGCTCAAACGTGACCCCAAGACCTAGGATAAATTATCTGATCGAACTTTCCACAAAGTGTGCACTGTTCGTCCGTTGAGCACCTCACGGGTTTATTTTTTTTTCTGGATTCATCTCTAAAGATAAGCTGGCTGAGAAGTACGGAGCCTAGTGGCCGCTGGAGATAGGTGAAGAAGGTGTGAGATTAATGTTTAAATATTGGTCTTGAGCTACTTTCCATTCCTTTTCAATTTTGATGGTAAAGACAGCGTCTGACTGTCTGGCAGTGAGTTCATAAGGTCGTGACTGTGGGCGTAAGTCGACTTCAGAACTCCAAAAACAGGAATGTTGCAGGAATCGAAATCAGCGAAAGTAATTTTTTTCCTATCTTATTGAGGATACATGACAGACGCGAGCCCTTTACCTTCCTAAGCTTCCTCTAGACGCACTTTTCAGATTTATTGATACTGCTTGAACTTTCACTTAGGTTCGAAGCAAGCTTTGACTCAAAAGGCATTCCAAATTAGGGTGTATTTGTTTATTTGTTCACAATGTCTGTGTCAGCAATACCGGCATACCGGCACTCACCTCAATCTCAACCTCCACATTGACGTCGACCTCGGTGACGCCTTTCTCATGTTATAACATTGAAATTGCTCCTACATCTTGTAATCCTTGACCAAAAGCCCAAGATGGATCGACCTCGTCGTACAGCACGGCAACCAGTGAAAGGGCCACAACTGGTGGGACCGGAACCAGCGCCTCGAGTTATCAAGCGGAAACCTACGCCAGAAATTGACCCGGAGAAGTTTATCAAAACCCTGCTGGAGAGCTCTAAAAGCGATCTTGTTTCTTTGGACATGCATGTATGTATTACGACGAGTGACATCGTATTCCTTCTTGTGTGATCAACAGATTGCAGAAGTCGTAGGGGCTCAATCGGCGTCTTCCTTAGGATATCATTAACAGCAACACTTGGTCTATGCTTTCAGAAGACGCTAGGACACATCTCAAGACACTCCTACCTCCTACGGCTTTTATAGGCTACCAGGAAACACTGGGATCCGACCATCCTGCACTCGAGGACAGAATGAATGTCGATGAGGACCGACTTGAAACTTCTTCGGACGTCGAGCTGAATCCTAGCATTTTCAATGACTCTCATTTTCTAGCTGCGACCCGCACATTCCAGGACCATCTATACTTGAACTGGTTCTCTCAAGCACACGTTGAAAAAGTTAAAAAATTCCAGGAGTCCATCGTCAATGGCACGCTAGCTGCTCCGTGGAAAGATGAAGTCTGGGAACGAGATAACCCTGCTCCTGCGCCTCCGAAAGAAGTCGAGCCCGCATCTTCCTTCTCAATCGCTTGCGAGTCTAGTGCTCGAGCTGGGTATGTCCTCATATCGTATCATTGACAGCAGTTGACAGTTGCGAGCCTCAATGAACAATTCTTCAGCGGTGCGAGTGAAATTAAGCTCTATATCTTGGCCAAAAACAAGATCATCCGCGTTGGTGATGTTATCACGTACAGGCGGGCCTTCGCTACATCTGAGATAATAGAGAAAGATGCAATAGTACGTCGCTGGGTGGCATTCTGTGATTCATGCAGTGATTGAGCTTTCTCTAGATTGAATCTATCCATCCCAAAACATATGCTCTGACTATGCTTACCCAACGTGGCCCAGAAAAAGATCTGCCTGCCCAGTTACTTTCCGAAGAACCACAGGAAACCTCAGATTCAACGCTCTCTATGACCATAACTAGCCCGACAATGCTCGAGACAGCTCTTCTAGATATCGATGGACGGATGGAGAAATCTCGCCGACCAAATGGAAATGCCTGGAAATGCTTTTCTGTCTGGCGGTGGCGAGCTGGTGCCGAATACAATCCCTATGACTCACGAGGTGGTCGAGAAAATCACGGCACATTGTTCTATCTGCGGGGTAGCTTCTATCACGAAAGATGAAACAGGCTCTCCAAATCGTCTCGCCGTATTACTGTTTTCAGTGACTTCCCTATATCGTACTCGAGTAGATAACTTTCATATTTCAGTCAGGCAGCCTGTCTCTCTAATTATCTATCATCCAGAGTACCTGTTAGCAATGTTCTTGAACTTGTGTACATATCCACGACTTGTCATATGCATAGTTCTTGCTCTGGCCATGAACTTCAGAGAATTTAGCGCTGCAGACTCCAGAGGACCAACGGCCCGGATGTTGCGTCAACGAGTCACCAACCGGCAAATAATTTCTCAGAGCTCGTCGTCTGCTGCTTTCCTCCATGTCGCAAAGTTTATCTCCAGAATGCACCCCTCTCAAACAGCGGTATGACGCTTGCTTCAACTCATGGTTCGAAGGGTATCTGGAGCCTGCGGTAACTGCCTCAAAATCACCCGAAACCCGTGCCGCGTATTCGAAGAAAAAGGCCGATGAATTTCAAGAGAAGTGCGGGAAGATTTGGGAAGAGTATAGGACATGTGTTCAGGTATGTGCAATATTCTTCAAATTTACTTTCTTTTTAAAATGCGTTACTCCATTACCCGGCACAGTCTGCAGTGAAGGCGAAGGGACTGGACAAGCTACTCGCACAAGCGAGGGAGGAAAATCCACTCGTCGATCCTATACCACCTTCATCTTCTACGCGATGACCACTACCTTTTCGTTCTATTGACTCTCTGGGTAGGACTCTGTAGCATACATAGCTAGGTGACTCATTTGCGCTGCTGGCTCCTTACTGGGATGCTCACCCAATACTAGTTAACACCTCACCCACATCGATGACGTTGAAATTGCGCCACCTCATCTGAGGGCTTTATCCTCCGCTCATTTGTATGTTTGCCTGAACCACTTAGGAGAGCCCGTTGGCAATGCAGACTCCGAGAAACGAGTCACCCCGGTTATGGTGTCAACTCGCGACTGCGTTCCAGATAATACTAAGACAACGTCGGATTCTATGACGTGAGGCACCTTATTACTCGCCGAGTACAAGAGGAGAAGTACTCGTGTTTCTGTGTGATACTTGCACCGACCTATCGACCCTTGAGACTGAACAGATGACGCGCAGCACCACTACCTTGTATCGTAAGGCCAGTGATCATGCTTGACACCTGCCGTCATCTCCACTAACGTTGTGATAGTGCTATCAGATCCCTCCATCTCGACCGTCCTAGTATTCTGTCCGAGTTCACCATGCACCGCGGTATCGACGAGATGGCCGTGGAGAAGGCTCATCAACCCCGCAAATTATATTGTTTGGCCCTTCAATTCTTTTAATACTAGGAGAAATGAAGCCACTTGTCGTAAGATTCTCCTTCCTAGACCTGTCGTGCTTGCGATAAGATGAGCCACCCATTAATTCAAAAATTTTATTGCGCTAGCTAGATTCTATGGAAATGAAGTTTGTTCCCAGGACACCATTCTTCCGTCTAAATGGTCCAGCTTTCCCCTTTTCCGTCCATTCACTCCCCTTCTGCATGAAAAACGAACGAACGTGATTGACAACAGGCTGTGCCCCAAATGTGTGGATTTGTCTTCCGCCTTTCACCCTAAAAAAATCAGAGATCTTTCGAAAGTCCCTGAACCCAAGTTCGATCAAGGATGCTCCACAATACAACCCACAAATACAGGGGAAGCGGTAAACAAGGTGATCCCTTTGAGGCTGGTGCTGCCCTCAAGTTCCCCCTTTTCCTACCTGCTCCCATGTCACACGTTAAGCGAGCCTTAAGGCAGTCTGGAGTGTGGCACAGAAGCAATCTCAACCACTCGTATTTCTTGGGAGCTGTGTGGGCGGTCCGTCTGTCAAGGAAGAGGCATTCAAACTCTACCCAGCCAAACTAAAATGAAAAGATCATCGAACCATCAGCGCTTAAGCTTAATCCGTTGTCAGGGAGCTCGTCTGTTTTCAATGTGTTCCTATCTGTGATTCTGGATCTATTTCAAAGATAACCCTTGGTAAAGGCGAGCCTCTTGCCTTCGAATTGCTAGCGCTAGGACATGCTTTCGGTTGGGCCTTGTCCTCGAGTTCACCAGATCACTGACAGCAAAATGTTTCATTGGATTTCCGTCGGATTAGTGACAATTCTGTTTCACGCAGCCAAACCTCTATACATTTTTACAGCTCATTCTCCTCAAACAACACCCTCAAAACCGCCTCTCTGTTTTCTTTTAAATAGTTTTTTCAAAGAACGAACTGGCCACCGCAATCGGTAGAATAAGCTCTTCTCAGGCTCATCGTGATAAGTCTTGCTCGAGTGAAGCCCAACAATGATCCAGATTGTGACGGCAGTGAGAGGAATGGAAACAGCCAGATAGTTGGCCACAGTGCCGAAAGACCCCGACTGGAGGTTTGTGAGGTTCATTCCGAAGATGGTCTAGGCAATTGTTCTCTGAAGTCGGACTGTGCTCTGGAAGAGAGGCAAAATGCACTGCTTACCGCCACAAAGGAGGCAGGCAGGAACACCATGGTGAGATACGATATTTGTTTCATAGCTAACGTTACGTGAATGGTCAGAGCCGGACTCGGGTCTAGATTGCACAACTCACCCTCTCCGTCCCGAAGGGAAGTCTGCGACAAACGCTGTGTCTCTCGACTATCCTCGAAACTGACGCTGGCAAATGCCTAAATAGATTCGAATACGAATTTATGAAGAGAGCCATAAAAGGCATGGCCACTTACAAGATTCAATACATTTTCAAGCCTCATTTCTTGCATCTTACGGAACATTTCTAGACGTTCTATCTCTGATATCAAGTTGTCGCATTCCTTGGTCAGCAGATCCGCAGAGCTAGTACAATCCGGGAGGTCCTGGATTGCAGGATTTGGGGTGTTGCGGATAAAAATGACCGCTTTTCGAAAGTTTTCCAAAAGAGAGGTGTAGTGAAGCAGAGAAGCGCGTATGATATGCAGCTCTCGAGTTAGATGGATGTTGTTAGTGACCAGAACGCGAGATTCCTGGATCACATCTGCGTCAATAAACCCATGAGATAGGAGCATGACCTACCAGCCAGCAGATATGGGTATACAGGTTTTCCAGTGCCTCGTCCCAAGCGTACATGGCGTACCATAGCATGGAGAGGAGGACGAAAGTCGGGTCTTGAGACTGCCGAAACAGAGACTGCCAGTACACACTTTCCCCAGCGTAGCGCACCCTGGAATGGAGGTATTGAGCGCTGGTGCTCTTCCACTCCGGGGTAGGATGGTATGATATGACCGTGCTGCCTTCTTTGCGGCGAACCATATGGAAGGCAAGAAGATCGAGGAGGAGGATTCTGTCGTCTGTAGAATATCTTTAAACCATGATGTTCCGGAAGCTTCAATAGCGAAATTATTTACTCGACCTCAAAATGAGAGGCGCCTGTGTGTCGATGGTCGTCGTCCCAACCTGAGAGGCCACCTGCGCGAAGGTTAAATTGTTGGCGTTGCCGACGTTGGGCGTGTTGGTCGCCGTCATTGGGTTAGGCATGGTTCTGAGGAAGGTAAGCGTTACTGTAATATCTGAGCGAGGAGCATGTCAATACGGAGAAGACTTCAATGACAAGGGTACGAACGGTCTCCTTTATTCTGACGAACATGCTCTTGATATCGCGATGGAATCCAGTTCAAGGACGAAGAGAAAAAGAAGGGCTCGATCTTATATCTACCATAGATTCAATACGGTCAGAAATGAAAAAGAAAAACGAGGTATGAGACGAACATCGTTCCAAGCATTTGCAAAATTCCACCGGACAAATTCTCAAGGAAGAGTAACCGAACTCGATTCCCATCCGGGCGTTTCTCCTAGTAAAAATATAAGCCCAAACGCCTTTAACCCCCTCAAGCCTCCCGCTCACCGTAAGATTCGCCCAGAAATCGCGCTCATTCTCACTCGTCACGCAATACTTCCCAGGCAGCGAAAAGTGGCCGTCGGTCCCAACATCAAGGTGATAAATAACACAGCTCTCCGCCTTCCCCAACTTCTTACCAACAGCGCGCGCGATCCCGCTTCTCGCGATCTGGTGCTGTGTCCAATTCGGAAAGAGGCACGCCGGGTATTTCTCCCAGTTTTCGCCCTGCGATTCGTTCTCGGGCGAGCTGGAGTCCTTCTCGGACTTTTCGCTTGCACTAGGTTGGAGGTTCAGAGGAAATGGGATGGGGGCGTCGTTTTCGACGAGGTCGGACCAGGGCCAGGGACCGGTAGGCGCTGCGTGTCGGTGGGTAGCGTGGGGGATCCTTGGGGGCAGGGCTCGGCGCCCGTTAGCTTCGATCTCGGGAAGGAAGACAGGGAGGGCCATCGAAGTCATAGTTAATAGTTTTATTGTTTGGAAGCCTGACGCTGGCAGGCACGTAATTTATGTTGCGAAAAGCCCACACAATACGGTAATACGCAGTCCGTTTTCTGACTCTAGAATAGAACTAAATAGATGATTGATGATCAATCAAATAAATAGCCTACTCAACGAATGAATAAGTACTTCACTCGAGTAGTAAACCGACAGGTTAAGTTGTTTTGGAGGGACGGTATAGTTTAGAAACACAAAAGTTATTGAATTTGACGAGATGTACGTAGAAAGTGTGTTACGAGCGCGTAAGAGATCTCTCTATTACACGACGATAAGGGACGGTTCAGTTGTTTTAAAGTCAATAGACTATAAAAGGGGTTGTCTGTGAAGACGGTTTCTTATGCGCGGGTAGCGCGAACTAACTGCTGATTTCTTTATAAGTCTCAGGTCGAGCACCAAGTCGCCTCGAGCACTTATCTGAACAAAGTGACTAGGTCCGCGTAAGTTCAATTTACCGAAACCGTAAGTCCTATTCAAATATTGCCACTAGACACCACCAAGATGTACTAGATAGCCAAGTTCTCAAATGCAACTTAAGGGACAATTCCCGACTTATGGATCACACAATAGTTCACCAATAAACTTTCAAATATGAGGTTTCAAATGGACTTTCGATTGTACGCGCGCGTAGTGCGTGCGCCTTGATCTTGGTACAAAATTGCCTACTTTACTGCATGAAACTATAGACTACTTATACGTTTTCAGATACATATTTTGCATAGAGGTTTTAGACAAATAAAAGAGATGTTCCACATGGTTTTGCGGCCAAGATATGGCATATTGAGCACGCCATACTCCCCGAAAGTGTGGTGTTTTTCTTGGTATAACCAGCCGCGCTATTATTGCTGCGTGCCGATTGGATAGAAGTTCATGCCATGCTAGCAAGACTTCCTCAACCATGTCCTCTTGACCAGGAACACATGGTTTTCCAATAATCACAGTGGTTTTGGGACCTCTGGCATGATAAATTTCACTAGTTTCAACACGGTTGTTGCACTCCGGTGCCACCGAGACCAGCTTGGTACGGTTAAAACGACCCGTCTGACTCAGAATGCTAGACCGACAAAGCCGAACATCCTTAATCGGATTGAGATACACGTGTAGCAACCAGCCGGCTGCCGATAGCCAAGTTATTATAGTAACCGCCCGTGATAAAGCCGAATTTGGAATTCCTTTCCTTATTGGGACGTCTCAAAATAGCAGAGCGCTACACGCTCGTAACCGCAGAGTGCTTCAAACTCGTTGAAGTACAATATTATGCGTATGCAGGATCTCTCGAATGAACTTCTAGAGGCCTGGCTTTTGGTAGAACTAACCAGACGGTTAGAATAATACTGATCATTGGCCATTTACACGCTCATAACAGATGTATTGACTTGAACTCAATAGTTACTGTACGCGCGCATAAGGATTAAGTGCCGCAGAACTCGTTATTCTGATAGTTTTCTCTAGTCCTTTCGTAGTCGTTATTATTATTAACACCCGAGACAGTGTTAGACTACTTTTACACAGTTTCTAAGTGCCAAAAATTGGCTAATGAAGGGGAAATAGGCCGATTATAGACCTAGCCGTGCGACGGTCTCTTCATCTCCCCCCAACTTAGATATTGACTGTCCCCAGTCAATGCCGCGTACGCATTTCTATTGCCCTCAACGGTCTCAGACCGTTTGAATTACCCAAGTCCCCTAAGCCCTAATGATCTTTAGGAGCGTTTAAGTGACCCGGTGCTTTGACTTGCCATCCCTGGCGGGCCAAGCGCCTCGTGTTCTCAGGGATGCCCTTTATGGGAAGGCCGTCGTGCTTCTATCCGACTTTTACATAACAATTGTAGCCTCGTGTGTCACGGAATTCGTTACGCGCTCGTAAGAACATTCGAAGCGCTCCGCTGACGACTCGTTGTGGCTGCCCCTAGATATTCTTCGGTTAGAAGACTATCTTAAGCTTTTCCGTGAGTACGCCGTTGTGCGCGCGCAGCACCACCCGTGAGTTATAAAAGGGCTGAGCGCTCGTAGGGGGACACACAGTTTCGTGCCCTCCTCTTTTTCACTCATTCCACCCACTCTAGCTTCTTTTATTCACAATGGACACCCTCTCGAGTCTTCAAGCCGTCTGGGACGCCATCCGACCCCACATTCAAGTGTTCGTTGGACCGGCGACTGGTGGTCCCTTAAGGATGGAGGCTCAAGACGCCCGCCACATCCTTGAAGCGGCGCAAGACACGTTTGTAAGTCTATTTTGCTCACTTGTAATGCTTTTATTTGATTTTATTTTATCTCTGTTAGGCGCTTTTTAGCACTCAACGTGAGAATTGGGCGCGCAGCAACAAGCACCGATTGGAGCACGTCGGTATCACTCCCCTCACGGCGTCGGTACTGCACTGGGTGCAGTTCCTATGCTATGTGGCTTGTGGGGATGGTGATAGGACCCACGCCAAGGATGCTCGTACCCTTACGAGCGACTTCGACTTGGACCCGGTAAGCTGAAGGCTCCTTTTTAGATACTTCATTTTGCTAACCACCTGTCCTAGCTGAATTACTACCCTCTCCACCTGGAGACACTCAAAACCCTCACCCTGGACCGTTCACAGGGAGTCCTCGATTCGTGGTCCGAGCGCATACTTGGTATGCCTTGGGATTTCAGTGCCGTAGATAGGCAGAAGGTCGTGCCGAAGTCTAGTAAGTCACATTTTCCTTATCCGCACGCAACCAATAATGACCTGGGTTATTTGATTTGTATTCGTTTAGCCGCCACTAACCCCATTGAGCCGTGGCTGGCTTCACGGGGCCCTCTTCCCCGGTTCACACCTGAGACAGAGGAGCCGCCGGCCGTCTTCCATTCGAAGGATATAAAGGGCAAAGGGAAGAAACGAGCTCGCTCCCCGTCCCCCATCGCTTCCACCTCCAAACGGTCGTCGTCCAGACTAAGGATGACTACGACTTCCCCTAAAAAGGCTTCTGCGCGCGCAAGCAAGGTAAGTAGTTTTCTACTTGTCTTTTCTTGCCAACCCCTACTGACTGCCCTTTCTTGTAGAAAGCTAAGTCGGAACGCGCAACCACCCCCAAGGCGAGCCGCAGCAAGCCCAAACAGGACTTGTCTCACCTCCAGAGGCTCTCGAAGAAGCGCATGCGCGCACTTCTGCCTTTGGAGTTCAGGGTAAGCCTCCCCATTGACTCTACCCTTACACAATTATTAACCAATATTCTTGTTTTGTAGGCTCAGCTGCCTTGCGACCAGTGCATCGCAGACGACGAGGAGTTTAACTCCTGCGACGGGTTCAAAGGCGTCCAGTGCACCGCCTGCATCAAGAAGCGTCGGGGCAAATGCTCCTACTACGAGCAAGTCGACCGCTTCCTCGTCAACAGGGAGAACGCTTTCACGGTCGGGCAGGCTTCCGTCTCGAGTAAGTCATTTCTTTCTATTAGTAACAATTTGTTTCTTATCCGCTCGTTACTTTTTAGGCCAATTTGACTTGTTTGAGCGACTCGCGGAAGCCCGTACCCGCCACTCGCAGATGATCCGCCTTGTGCGCGCGGACGAACGACTCATCGACGACTTGCAGAAGCAGGCGGTAGCGAACATGTACCGTCTGGTGATGCCTTTGTCTGAAGAAGACCTCGCCAAGTACTGCTTTGAGGGCGAAGGCACGATCAAGGAACTCGAGAAGATGCTCGAGGACGAAGATAGCAGTAAGTCCTTTCTTTTCTAAGTTGACTCTTTTTACTGACTTCTCCCTTTAGTCTTCACCCAGCAGTACAAGAAGTTCCAGGCGGAAAAGGCTCGTCGCGACGCCGGAGAATTCAACTCTTCTGAAGGGGCCACCGACGACGGGGAAGACGAGGGCGACGAAGAGGAGGAACCCGGTCACCCTTTGCTCGATCTCGAAGCTGAGGAGAAGGGTACAGACGAGTCCACCAGCTCTGAAGAGGAAGATTCCGAGTAACTTCGCCGTAAGTCATTTCTCTTTTCCCTAAATCCTCTGAATATTGATCTTTTTGTAGACTTCGTCTACTTTCTTGGTCGGTCAGCTCTTGGTGCTCGCGCAACGCTTATGCGCTCGTAACATTTTATTTTTGATCATGTACATAGTCCTTTCTGCCTTGCCATTTCGTCTGTCCACTAGTATAGTTTTAGGGTCTATTCTAGTATAAAAGTCTTATATAGTCAAAATAAACCCTTCTTTCTTGTTCAACATGTGTGATCAGGTTTAATTCGAAGGACTGAACCCCCTCTGACCCTGGTAACAACATATTTTTCAAAAATTTAGGGGCTATTCCGACTTGGCAATGCGAAACTACGCGTTAAAATGTTACGCGCTCCTAAGAGAGACCGTGCTTCTCAGCACTAAGTAGTACTCTATAGTGCTTTAACCACCCCGTCTTATTGTCTATGCGTGCATAACCTGTCCTCCCTCCCCCCAACTTTAAAGATAGACTGTCCTCAGTCTTTCTAGGAAGTAGGTAGAGGTGTAGATAGTCATACTCCCGCTAGCAACAAGAGGGTGTTCCTACTGCGCTCGTAGGAGAATTAACTAAGCGCTTATAATAGGAACTGAAGCCAATGCTATGCTAACATTAATCGTGTAAGATATCTTTGTATGCTAAAGACATTGAGCTACTGAGCCGTAGCCTACGCGCGCATAGCCGTCGTCGTTATCATTATCATTTCGCGATCTCAATGCTGCATTCTCCTACATCACCCAGCTATTAGTTTTTGTGTTACAAGCTTTACCTAAGGGGTAGACGCTTGTCCAACGATTATAATTAGGCTGGCACCGTCTTTACTAGTAAAAGAATCGACGGAGTCTTTAATGGCGACAGTCATTGCGAGGTATGTGGTCGCTACAAAGTCCGTGGGCGACTTTGCGGAATCCCTTTGTAGACTTCAGAATCTGAAGTAGGATATTTCGTCGTAGAGTAGCTAGCACTGTGAAATTTGACTGAGGGGAGTCGAAGCAATTGTTTTGGGCGACGTGGGTTACAAGAGAACAATTCGACATTGTGCCTTTCCAACCGTAGCTGTACGCCATCCAGAATTTGCAATACAACTCATCGGCCGGTACTGGACTGCCCAGACTCCCCATATGGTGCTTTTTCAGTCAATTTCACGTTCTAACTGCTTTTCGGACGGCGGCCGTTTTCAAAAATTGGTAGAGCTCTCCCTCAGCCTGAGAGCCATGATTCGGTGCTTAACTCCATTGGCCAAAAATGTTGCAAGTTCGTCAGCCCTTGGTTTTGTATAAAAGCCATAGGGATTTCACTTCGATAGCCTCGCCAATTAATCGTGCACCTCCCAATTTATCGAACCACTATGGTCGCTCCTCTGCTTACTCCTCCTGCTTTAGAAGTTGTATTCGCGTCTAAGTCCCCGCTGCGCTGGGCCAGACCGGAGAATCTGAAGAAGTGCTCTGAGCCTTCCTTCATGTGGGACGAATTGTCCAACGTCGCTAAGCTTATGGTAAGCATAGCTGTTCGTGACTGCCGTTGTCCAATTGCTTACGCGCTCGTAACAACATCTCTTAGGCGCCTTGGGCGACGCAGTTGGATGCCGTCATCTTAGCGCCTTCTGATGTCACGGAAGTCGTTTTCGCCATGAAGAAGGCTCTCAAAGCTGTTCAAGCCGCCTTCCCTAGTGCGGTAGGACCAGCCTTCCCAACCCTGCTTGCGCCCGTCGACGAGATTTGTCGTGCTATCCGTGCTCATCAGGCGGGTGAGACCTCAGTTCCTGAAGTCTCTAGCACCGTTCCCACCGATCCAACTCCCCAAGGGACTGAGGTACGCATATAACCCTTCTCTCACTGCCCACTTTTTCTAATTGATTGGGTTTATCATCTTATGCGCGCGCGTTGTTCCTGCTACCCTAACTGACCGTTCGTTCGGAATAGAAGGACGCGGACATGGTGAGTACCTCCTCCCTCTTTCCCGACTTTTGTTTAGCTAAGTACCTCGTCTTTTAAAGCCAATGCTTGTGGACGAGGAGGTTCAGCCTTCAGTCAAGGGTCCTAAGAACAAAAAGCACGGCAACACGCATAAGGTATTTTTAATTCTTGCTCGCGCATAACATTTTTCATACTGACTTATATCTCTTTATTAAAGAAGCGCGCTGAGGACGAGGACACTCAAACGAAGGGTCTTCTCGCACGTCCAAAAAGGCCAAATCCACCACTAATACTATATCCTTTCACAAAAAACCAAGGCTCGATGTCGCCATCGACCTTCCAGTTGGTAAGTGACCGTCAATTTTATTAATGGCTTGTGAATAATGGGCCCCCGTTTTTAATACAGCCGTCCCTATCCTCCCAGAGGGTGGTCAGATCATCTACCAGCCCATGGAGATGGGTTACGCCGGCTACCCCCTACGACACCGCATCTGCAGACCGGATGCTGGCGCACATATATCGGGAGATGGAGGATCACTACTTTAAGCTCTCTTTTGAAACCATGCAATATAACACCCTCAGCCAGGAGCGTATTCGTATAAATGCGCTTAAGGAAGAGTTCCAGGGGAACTAGGCATGTAGCATTGCGCCTACACTTGGGTACAGGAGGAGGTTTTTCCCTAACTATAGTAGTCGGAGACGTTTGTTAGTTAGTTAGGCACTTTCCTCCTCAATGCACCTATTGCCGCCTATTCCTCGTCTGATTCGTCTGAGTCACCGTCTTCCGCGCTCCTAAGAGTTACATGGTCAAATGCATAATCTCTGAAGTCAGCGGGTTCTTCTTCGTCCGGTGATTCAAGAATCTTATTAAGACCTTCTTCTGAGATTTCAATAAGTTCAAGTATGTCTTTTGGCACTGCCAACCGTTCGCGCGCATAGTAGGGTACTACTCTGAAAGCGCCAACTTTGTTTTGCCAGACTGCACCAGTCAGTTCGGCTACCACGTAAGAGCCGCCTTGCGAGCGCCTAATAACGATCATTGGCCCTAAGTATCTCGCCTTCATTTTCTTATCCAAAGAAGACTCGACAGCCGTATGTCGCACTAGTACTAAGTCACCCGGCTGGAAATCATAGTCTTTAATGACTGACTTATGATCTCGTTCATACCGTAGTAACCGTTCATATTTCTGTTTATCTATACGCGCTCGCATCTCTTCAACGTGTAGTCGGTGCTTAGCTAGAGCTTTTGCTCGAAAGGCTATCATCTCTTCTTCAGTCAGAATACCAACGGGTGGGGCTACCAGCCAGGTTGCTTCTTTAACGTCTAGCGGGAGGATTGGATTAGCGCCGGTCACCATGAAAAATGGTGAACAACCCAATCTTTTCCTTATAGTGACTCGATCTGCCCAAACAATATAAGCAAAGAACCAGAACCACTTTTTAATGTTTTCCGCGCCTAGCATTTTATAAAGCATCTGTCTGACATCCCAATGCGGTCTTTCTATTGAGCCGTTAGCTTGCGAGTTATACGCGGATATTCGGATGCCGACTATCCCATATTTTTGCTCAAGCCATTTAACCGCGGCTAAGAAAGCTGCACCGTTGTCTGTGACTATTTCGGCAAGACAAGCCCATCTGCATATAATGTCCTCAAACATCCACATTCCTATAGAACGCCCGTCCTCTTTCTTGAGTGGTCGACCTTCCATCCAGGATGTCATAGCATCTCGACCATGTGCAATGTACGCACAACCATTTGACGGCGGGGTCATATGCATTACATCCGCATGTACAGTCTGAAATATAGATGGCGTATGGGTAACAATAGGCTTTATTTTTATGAGGGTTTTCTGCCTTTCTTGACAAGAATGACAAGTCTTAACGAACCAACTGACATCCTTTTCCATTTCAGGCCACCAGAAACGTTGCACCAATAGCTGATTAGTCGCGTAGAAGCCTCGGTGCCCAACATGATCATGAGCCGCGGTAAGCATATACATACGCCGCTCTTTTGCTACAACTAATCGGTGCCGCTCCGGTTGCACGCAAGTATAGTCGTCCTTGATAGACTAAGAATCTCCTTGCATATCTTATAAACCGCTCATAAGCCTTATCTGTCATTCCCTGAGGTCTAAAAGACCTATTCTTATGCCACAATAAAACCGACTCAAGATCAGCGTCTTGCGCGCGCGCACTAGCCGTCCTGTGATCTTCAGGATAGGGTAACGCCGCACTTCCTTCGCCTTCTTCTGGCAACACTAAGGTTGAGATCAATTGCTGTAAGTACGTTACGCGCTCGGATCCCAGAGCCTCTCGGTTGTCATCCACATGCTTTTCTAATTGAACTTTTTCTCTCATTCTCCAGACATCCGCATCCTCTAGCTCTTGCTTGAAGCAATCCGCTGAGACTGCGACACCGGCGAAGCTCTCCTCCACCTCTATCAAGTGTACAAAGCTTGCTAAGGGCTGGAGTGGTGTATCACTTGGATCTGCATACTCAATAGTAATTTGTGGTGTATTAGAGACACTCTGCATGTACCCTTTACGATTATCAATTTCACCGACAAAGTCCTGTACTGGAAGCGGCTGAGGTTCGCTTTGATCAGCCACCTCAATAACTAATCCGCTCTCTGGTTCAAGGTCATCATCTTCAGTAGGTAGAGGCTCAGGATCATTAGGTTGCCTATGGCGCCTTGACAGGCCATCGGGACCAAATGTTTTTCCAGCTTTATGCCTTAAGACAAGTGGAACATCCTTACTTCCTCTATCCACCTATTGATAGTTGCATTAGGCATTACATCTGGGTTTAATAGCATACCCGCGATGTATTTAGCATCAGTTTCAACCACTAATTTTCGGACGCCAATCAACCATTTGCGATTTTCCGCTAACGCGCGCTTAAGACCAAAAAGCTCGCGCTTAGGCTGCGAATACCGTGCTTCATGGTCCTTCAAGGTGATAGAACCAAATCTCGCATAGTAGTGTTTCTTAGGGTCGTCTTTATCCTCTTGATAGATATAATAGCCTACCGCTATATAAGAGGTGTCAACCGCTAATACCACATCGCCTTGATTGTGATAGTCAATTGGTTTGAGCGCGTAAGCGCCATCCACACCTTCTTTTAATAATCGTACACTCTCCTCTTGTTCAGGACCCCATACCCAAGGGACTTTATCGCGTAGTAACTTATTAATGTTATGCGCGCGTTCAGCGTAATTAGAGATATAACTGCGCAAGTTCCTGTAGTACCCAGGAATGCGCGGATATCCGACACGTTTTCAAATCGGACCCAGTCTCTGATGATTTTAACACGATCTGTAGTGGGTTTCTTCCTTCCATAGTGCATAGGTGCCCAACAACAGTGATCTCTGCTGCACACACTACGGATTTGTAACCGGAAAATGTGCCGCCACAGTACTTCATACGTTGTAGCACGCGGTTAACATTTTGGATGTGTTCCCAAACAAATCTCCTAATCCCTTTATTTTCAGGAATAGTCTCGTAACTGCCATCTGGTAAAGGGTATCTCGACGCTGGGCCTCTAACGGGTACATCGTCAATGTAAGGGATAGTGAATCTAGGAATTTCGGGTTTCAAAATAAAAGTCACATCGTCATGAAAGATAGGCACGGAATTAGTCCAACCCATAGGTAGTGTAGTTAGCCGCATCGCACCGAAGGGTGTTTGGAATGTAGTCAAGTCTCTATAGCGCTCGTCTAATTGACGCTCGTCATAGCCGACATATAAATCAAACATTCCACCACACGCGCGCCCAGCAAAATGTGCCGCTAGGTCTTCAGTCGCGGGAGGGACACCTGAATGAGCTATGGTCACTGCATTCAAAGGTTCTAAACTATGCACTATACGTAGGTTTTTGCCATCTTTCTTGATTACGGTAAACCAACGAGATCTATATGACGAGTTGGACGCCTCATAGACTTTTGATTTTTCCTTTGACCTTATTATTTTGCAGACCTCATCATAAATTCCTGGAGGTATCGGAATATTTTTGTAGACCCAAGGCGTATGCTCAATAGTTGGAATCGTGACGGGAGGGAAAAGTCTTCCCTAAATTTTCCGCGCTCGCTATCCTCCCAAGCAAAAGCCTCGTTCTGTTCCGATATAAGATGGTGGACCAGTTTTCTTTCCTCTGGTAATAGGAAATCATCTCCGTGCACCTTATCCATTGCTTCTTTGCGCTCGTCAGTATACCGCCCCTTAGGTTGAAATTCCGGAGGATTGGTAGGCATTTCGGGCATGTCTGCTAATGGATCTCCCACTATATTTCGCTCTATCCTGAACTTTTCAGGTAATTCCGCATAAACGGGCTTTACTTTCAAAGCAACAGGCTTGTACTTTTTACCAACGAATACAGAAAGCGCTGGTTCATTATCTGGCTTAGTTGGGTATACTTGGTTAAAATAGCTAGCCACGCTATCTCGACCATCCTCAAACACTTGCTCGTTAACCGCGCAAGATAAATAAGCGTTTCGCAATCCTTCTTCAGAAAATTTTCCATTTTTCGCCGCACTGTAAGCCATCCTTATCGATTTAGTTCCGTCATCTATCTCGTACATGACCGCTACCTCTCCTTGATGCGGTATCAATTCCTCGAGGCCCTTCAAAAATTTGATGCGTTCTTACGCCTAAAATCCGCCGGCGTCTCTCCGCGCGGGTAAGTCGGCATAGTAGCTACTTTTGAAGAGTTTGGGTCTTTGAACGTAATAGTCTGTGAGCCATCCGTCTCATCCTTTACAGTACTAGCTGTTAAGACATTTAACGGACGTCCCATTAGGACTCGATAAGGTGGGTTCCTTAGAATGTGTACTTGTAGATAGACTATTATGCCACCCAAGTTAAATGATACATTTTCGGCAAGTCCTAGTGCGCGCTCGTTAGCTCCGTGCGCTGCTTCTAGGTTCATGGCTATAGCAGGATTCCAAGTCAAACCCAATTCCACAGCCACTGCGCGTGCCATTGATACCACTTGAGAGCCCGAATCTAATGTACATTCTTCGAAACCCATGCCATTAATATTGGGGAAGATACTCCTCAATAATTCGGAACTGGCTGCAACTTTGACAGACTTAGGAATCGCCCCTTCGTGCTCGAGCATGAATTGTACTATAGGGTCGGAGGCTACTTTCCACTCTGGTGCTAACTTTTGGTTGTTGTTCAAGCCAGCAAAGAAGTAAGTTTGAAGTGGTAAGTCCCCTTCGACATCTACTTCAACTCGCATCACGGCATCAGGCTCATCCTCAACCTCCTCGAGAAACACTTGTTTTCTCGCCTTGGTAATCTTCTTTTGTAATAGCTTTTTAATATTGGGTGAGTTCCCCAATAAATCGCTTATTGGTACTTGTACTGTTAGAGCCATTATCTCGTCCAGTAGTTTCCCAGGATCAACACTTTCATCAATTGGCGGCGCGTAACATACGCAGGCCCACTCTTAGGATCAGGTTCGTCCACCGTCTTTTTCAGGATGCTAGTTGGTCGTTCTACCTGCTTCACAGGTTGTACTCCAACATAGGGAAGCTCCTTTATTACTGACGATGTCCCCTTTTCCTTCTCGTTCACTTTATTTTTAGGTTTTTCAATATTTTTCTTAGGCGCGCGCAACGCCTCATCACTCGTCTCTACCACTTTCGCACTGACTGACGCATCCTCATCTTCTGACTCTTCTACTCGCGCAGCTTCTACATTCCTTAATCGACCACTTCTTAAACGGTTCTCCAGGCCTTGGGTTGGTCCAGAAGGTGTCGATTTCTTCATGGCCCCAGGTTTTCCTTTCATCGAACCAATTAGAAATTTGAAGCCGAATCACCCTCTTCTTCCACACCTGCCAGCGGTCCTTCTGACGGAAGTTCCTCTAACACGCGCGCAAGGGTATCCTTGCCCCACATCTGTGCGAAGCCCGCTATAAACGAACGCACTTTGTCATCCTCATGATTAACCGCATTATCAGGCTCTACGCCTTGAAGCTGGATGTTAATTTTCGCGGTAGGAATCAACCCTGGTCTCCGATGGAGCTCTTCCACAATCTGGCTTTTGGGTTTACGGCCATCAATGGGTAAGGATGATCCATCAGGCAACTTAAGCCGATTATCCACTCTTTTAATCCAACCTTTTTCCAAGTGACTAGCTGCCTGCTCACAAGTTGCGATCTTACACCCTATCTTATGACAATAAAAGCAATTGGTATTGGAGTTCGAAGGCCCCGCGTTGTTATTGCTATAAGTATATGTGGTGGGCCTCTGTATCATCGGAGGAGTTTCATAGACTGGCTGACGGACTTGGATAGACTTTAGTAGTTGCTCCAACCGTTGCTCGCGCATATCACGATGCTGCTCTCGCTCAGCCTGCCTTGCGGACTCGGCCTGAAAGAACTTCTGTTGGGTCCTAAAGGAATCCAATAGCTCAGCCATATCCTCACTCTTAATTACATCGGTCGATCGACTTGTGTCGGCTTGGGCTCGACGCCTATTCAGTACGTCGAATGGCTGTGATACATTTTTCGCTAAATCCACGGCGGCTTCAATAACCTTTTTCCAATTGTGTTTATCTTCTTCTCGGACTGGGGTAGCTCCTTCTTCAGTATTTACCGACGTTATGTGCAATAGACGCGAGTGAATAGCTTGAACGAATTCAGGAGTTAAACAGCCGACAAAGCGATTAACCAATTCGCGGTTAGATACTGCCGGGGGTGGTATCAATAGCTTCTCCGCTTCAGCTGTGAACGCGCGCTTAAGACCCAACAATTGATTCAAGTCCGTTGAGCCAATTGCATGGCCTCCTTTTGTCTTACAGACCTATCCAATCGCTGGATCGAGCCTCTTTCCAAATCAGCAGCCTCGGGATAACTTCTGATGATTTCACTTTTGTAAGCCTCCCAAGTACCCGACTGATATTCGTTAAACGCGCGCCATTCTATCTCAGTCTCAGCGGAGGCGTATCTGCCTGCCCACTTCTTTTTATCTGCAGTCTCTTTTATAGAGTGCGCAGTAAACAGATCCTCGAGCCGCTCGAAGAACCTAATCAACTCTGAGGGTTTCTCATCGTCGAATTTCGGCGCTTCTTTCGACCCAGGTGCTGGCATGCCCATTCTTGTAGTCACTATTAAAGTCTCGGTATTCAAGGGTTGTGGTGGGGGGTTTATAACCTCTCCTGTTATAGGGGGTATATAGGTAGGGGATCTGGTTGCGAAGTAGAAGCACTCGCAGAGTTCCCGCTCGCAGAAGCCAGAGCTTTACTCTTCTTCTTGGCCTTAGCCGGTGGCTGATACGGGGGTTCTGTTCCTGCTCGCGCAGAGTTCGCAGTTGTTCTCAGAGGAGCAGCAGGTTTTCGTACAACACGAAGTGGTATAGTCTCTAATGGTATAGAACCTTGCGCGGATAAACTAGGCTGCCGGTTTGGGTCACGGCTAGCTATCTTTGCTTAGTTTGACACTACTAGAGTTCGACGAATGTTATCCGCGTGTAAAGAGTTTTAACGCTCTTGCTTCACGACTTTATATGTATACACTCTCGTTTTATATTTCAAACTTTGTCTGTTAACCCTCCCTCGCGGTGGGCTCCAGATAATACGCAGTCCGTTTTCTACTCTAGAATAGAACTAAATAGATGATTGATGATCAATCAAATAAATAGCCTACTCAACGAATGAATAAGTACTTCACTCGAGTAGTAAACCGACAGGTTAAGTTGTTTTGGAGGGACGGTATAGTTTAGAAACACAAAAGTTATTGAATTTGACGAGATATACGTAGAAAGTGTGTTACGAGCGCGTAAGAGATCTCTCTATTACACGACGATAAGGGACGGTTCAGTTGTTTTAAAGTCAATAGACTATAAAAGGGTTGTCTGTGAAGACGGTTTCTTATGCGCGGGTAGCGCGAACTAACTGCTGATTTCTTTATAAGTCTCAGGTCGAGCACCAAGTCGCCTCGAGCACTTATCTGAACAAAGTGACTAGGTCCGCGTAAGTTCAATTTACCGAACCGTAAGTCCTATTCAAATATTGCCACTAGACACCACCAAGATGTACTAGATAGCCAAGTTCTCAAATGCAACTTAAGGGACAATTCCCGACTTATGGATCACACAATAGTTCACCAATAAACTTTCAAATATGAGGTTTCAAATGGACTTTCGATTGTACGCGCGCGTAGTGCGTGCGCCTTGATCTTGGTACAAAATTGCCTACTTTACTGCATGAAACTATAGACTACTTATACGTTTTCAGATACATATTTTGCATAGAGGTTTTAGACAAATAAAAGAGATGTTCCACATGGTTTTGCGGCCAAGATATGGCGTATTGAGCACGCCATACTCCCGAAAGTGTGGTGTTTTTCTTGGTATAACCAGCCGCGCTATTATTGCTGCGTGCCGATTGGATGGAAATTCCTGCCATGCTAGCAAGACTTCCTCAACCATGTCCTCTTGACCAGGAACACATGGTTTTCCAATAATCACAGTGGTTTTGGGACCTCTGGCATGATAATTTTCACTAGTTTCAACACGGTTGTTGCACTCCGGTGCCACCGAGACCAGCTTGGTACGGTTAAAACGACCCGTCTGACTCAGAATGCTAGACCGACAAAGCCGAACATCCTTAATCGGATTGAGATACACGTGTAGCAACCAGCCGGCTGCCGATAGCCAAGTTATTATAGTAACCGCCCGTGATAAAGCCGAATTTGGAATTCCTTTCCTTATTGGGACGTCTCAAAATAGCAGAGCGCTACACGCTCGTAACCGCAGAGTGCTTCAAACTCGTTGAAGTACAATATTATGCGTATGCAGGATCTCTCGAATGAACTTCTAGAGGCCTGGCTTTTGGTAGAACTAACCAGACGGTTAGAATAATACTGATCATTGGCCATTTACACGCTCATAACAGATGTATTGACTTGAACTCAATAGTTACTGTACGCGCGCATAAGGATTAAGTGCCGCAGAACTCGTTATTCTGATAGTTTTCTCTAGTCCTTTCGTAGTCGTTATTATTATTAACACCCGAGACAGTGTTAGACTACTTTTACACAGTTTCTAAGTGCCAAAAATTGGCTAATGAAGGGGAAATAGGCCGATTATAGACCTAGCCGTGCGACGGTCTCTTCAACGGACCTGTGGTAATATTGGACGTAGAAATTTGGAGCCAAGCCAAGGCTCGAGGTGTGGCGCAGTGAGCTATAATTGACCTTGCTCCATCGCCGACCCTACTCGTTATTAAAAATGAGCCACCTGTGTTGGATTTTGTAGATGTTGCGAGCGATGGCGTGGATTGTCCTCTCCCGTCGGAGTGATGATTGAGTAAAGCAGAAGTAAAAGCCACACTGGGAGGTCAAAGTGTGCCACATAATGACATCAATCGCGCTGTAAATCCTGGACGCCATAGCAAGATCTTTTGGCGGGTAATCATCAGGTCAGGATAAGTAGGCGTTCACCGCTAATCGATCTGAGCAGGTTCCAAACACTTATGAAACGATCCTCGGTGGTACAAATCATCCTAGACCAGAGCGATAGGGTATCAAGGGCAGGAAGCCAGAGGTGGAGCCATTTTGAGGAGCGAGGTGCACTGAGTGGTGCTCCACAGTCAATGCGGGGTAGTTGAGTTATAAAAGGACCTGGGGTGAAGGGTAATTAATTATAAGTAGGGCAAAAAGCGAACCATGGGTTTCGTATCAACACACCAAATAAATTCTGGAGCCAGGTCGAAGGTGAAGGCTTTGCAATGGTCGTTGACACTGGGCTGGTGGCTTAAGTCCAGTCAATAACTAACCAAATCTGACAATTCCACTTACTCCATTGCAGACTCTGGCCGTATTACATCAAGGAAACTGGTGCAACGGACAGTGATCCCTCGCCTTACCACACAGTCTCTAATACGTTGCTGTGTATGTAGGCGACACCGCCGATGTGAGGTAACGTGCAAGAGCCAGTGGTTGGCATAGGCAAGCCCGAATTCATAGGAAGCCGCAGAGTCGGTCGCAGAACCTGCAGGCTGTCTGAGTTGTTCTGAGGATATCCAAAGTGGTCCAAAACCTAAGGTCCAGAGTGTGGCTGTAGATGGAAGGGAAGGATGGAAGGAAGAATGACAACCAGCTTGCTCAGAGCGTGCACTGTCAATTCAAGTTGAACGGAATGCAAGAGGCTGTCATTTTATCGGTGGTGATGTAATAGAGGAGACGCGGATTCCAAGAAATGACTTCAGTTATGAATAGGAATCCAGTTGGAACTTTGACGAAACGCCGGGACATGAGGGCCTCACGAAAGAGGACCGCACTTGAATGAGAACTGTATCAATCAGAATAGGTTCCAATGCGCAAGGACATTCTACAGACTTACTGTCCTTGCTCGTGAGTGTCGACGTCTCGGAGTCAGAAAACTGGACTCTCGCAGCATAGTTAAGTTGTCTCAGTTGTTCTGAGGATATACGCGGCGACCCACCAACCCAAGGAGGGTTCAGAGTGTGCAGACGGATGGAATTTGAAGGATGCTTAGGATGGAAGGAAGAGCGACAACCGACTTGCTAGGAACGCATATTTTCGATTCAAGATGAACGGATAGTAGGAACGCCAGAAGTTTCTTAGCAAGGTGGCTGCACCTGAGTAGAAACTGTATCAATGAGAACAAGTTCAAATTTTACAAGGCTTACTGATACGCTCGCCGTTCGTCCACACTTCGTGGGCGTCTGTTCGGGACGACGACGTCTCGGAGTAGGAGGATTAGACTCACAACCAGCGAGGATGAATCATAGCAAGGCCCTAGTGTCGTGCACAATGAGGACACCCGCACCTGTCCCGGCCCTCGTTCCCGCCAACCAGCCATGCTCAAGCATCAACCACGAGCAGCCAAAACCAAAAAGCTCATTCGATAGACCAAGGATAGAGTACAGCAGGACTGTACGAACCTACACCTCGCCTCGCCCACTGCACCCAGACCTCCACCCACACCACCCATTATCGTCCCGGTCCAGCAACGCACTGACAATAGCCCCCCCCTGCCCCCTATACGCCTACAAGACTTCCCAAACAAAAGACCCAAAACCAACCGTCCTCCGCTTTACGTGGTCCGTCTATAAACTCTTCACCAAAGAAGGAAGGGAGGGAGGGTAAGCAACGAGCGCAAAAAAACAAAAAAAAAAAAACCTGACAGAAACTTTTGTACTCACATTCGCCCGCCCCCTTTCATTTCCCACTGGCCATGGAAATCCGACACCACACCTATCATCCTCCGCCTCCGTCCAAGGCTACACCGCTCACGACCACAATCACGCACACTCTCACCCCCTCCCCCTCCCCTCCCCTCCCTCCCCCTCCTCCCCCAACTCACCCCTTCGCCTGCCCCTGCTGCCCCTGGGACGCTGACCCCGCCTTCCTCCCCCTCCTCTTCCTCCCCTCATCGTCCCGGTCCAACAACGCATTCAGCACGCCCTCCCGATGCGCAGCCTGCAAAAACCCGCGGATGAACGGGTCGTAGTCGTGTGTGCGTTTGAGGTGGTCCGTCTGTCGATGTCGGGGGTAAACAAAAAAAAAGGATCAGCGGGCATGAAGGTTGAGACTAGAAGGAAAGAGCAAGCAAAGCAATAGCTACTAACATTCGCCCTCCCCCCCTTCACAAGCTCATCCTCCAACCCCACCCTCGCCCTCACCGCCTCGCGCACACACGCCTCCCACGCGCGTGCCGCCTCGGAGGGGTGGGCGATGCGCAGGATCTCCATGTCGCGCGTCATTCGGCGGGAGGCGAAGGTTGGGGCGTACGTCCGCCCTGGTCCAGGGCCTGCGGCATGGGAAGGGAGGGAGGGGAGGGAGGGGAGGGAGGGTAGGGAGAAGGCGTGTGCGGACGTTTGCAGGAGGTCGGAGTCGACCTGGATGTCGTACGGGCGTAAGCACGCTACTCCTTATAATCCACAAAGATATACGGAAGACTTGACCTACCAGCTTAACCCACTCCTCCTCCTCCTCCTCCCCCTCTTCCTTCAACAACCCCCGCATCCGCCTCTCCAGCGCCCCCCTCTCCCTTTTCCAATACTCCACCTCATCGCTCGCAGCTTGGTACATATCATCCACGATCGCGAGGAGCGAGAAGCGGATATTGGAGTTGGCCGAGCCGGAGCCGCCGTATTTCTCCATCTTCATGCGGAGCGCGGGGCGGACGACGTCCATCCATGAGTTGGGTGGGCTTGGGGGTGCGGGTGCGGGTGGGTTTGGGTTTGGGTTTGGGTTTGGGGGTGGAGGTTGGGTTGAGGAGGATAAGGATGGGGTTGAGGAGGAGGCGGTTGGGTTGGGAGCAGGCGCAGAAGCAGGAGCAGGAGAGGGAGAAGGCAGCTCCCCAACCTCCAGCGGACCCGACTTGAGCCCGTCGAGCTCCCAGACCTTGCCGTACGCAGGGACGTAGCCGATGAAATGGTACGTCTCTTCTTCGTTCTCGTTCTCATCTTCGTTTTCTTCCTCCTTTTCCTCCTCTCCCACCCCATCCTCATCGTCACTGTCCCTCTCCTTCCCCTTCTTTCCCCTCCCTCTCGTCTTTGCTCTCTCCTTGCCTTTCGCCTTAGGGCTCTTAGTAATCTTGGCGCGCTTCGCAGGGGGTGGTTTGGCGTCTGCCTTTCGTTCTTTTTCTTTGCGTTTCTCGGCGTCGGAGGTGGTGATGGTGATGTTGTTGAGGGAGGCGCGGATGTCGGAGGGTCTGGTGGGGAGGGATTAGAGGGGTGAGAGGGGTGAGAGGGAGGGAAGGGAGGGAGGAGAGGGGAGGAGCGTACCGGGCTAGAGAGTTGTGTGCTGTTCGTATGATTGGGGAGTTGGTCACAGCCAACCCGCGCATCTAGTTGAAGAGCGAGTTTAGTATACCCAGGGACTAGATAGAAGAGAGAAAATATATACCACAGGCGACATCCCCTCCGTCTCCCTCCTAAACCCCCTGAGCTCCTCTCCCAAATCAATCCCGGGACAATTCAGCAGCACATTCAGAATCGCATGCGTCGCACACGCGTCGTCGCTCAGCTGGTT
This sequence comes from Galerina sulciceps, assembly GCA_023014345.1. Taxonomy (NCBI): domain Eukaryota; kingdom Fungi; phylum Basidiomycota; class Agaricomycetes; order Agaricales; family Galerinaceae; genus Galerina; species Galerina sulciceps. Next base: position 2,535,112 of record JAEDXJ010000001.1, read on the forward strand.
CGCGAACCACACGCGCTCCGCCGCGGGGTCATCAAAGTCCGCGGGGCGGTGGGCGTCCTTGCGCCACATGAAGCAGAAGATGAGGCCGTGCGGGTGGAGGTGGTCGACGGCCCAGGGCTCGATGTCGTACATCTCGACGAGCTCGAGCCCGTGGATGCCGAGGCGGCGGGTGAGTGAGGTGAATACGCCTGTAGTAGATGAGCATAGTCAGAAACGAGTTACAGTAAGAGAGAGAGAGAGAAAGACTGACCAGGATCGGATTCGATGACGGCAAAAGGCCCGCCTACGAGGTCGATTGGCGGTTGTGGATTGACCTCCATCGTGCCCACCCCCAAATGCGGAACTTCAACTTTGTTTTTCTTTCCGCGACTTTCATCCTTCCTGTTCTTTATTAGCCTCAACTGTTCTCCCAACGGCGATTCCTCGGTCGATATCCTTGGACATGGCGCATAAAAGCGCAGCAGTCGATTCGTCTTCTACAGCGAAATGTCTCTCCTCAAAATCTCAGGAACCAAGATCGTCGATGAGCAGGGCAACGAGGTCATCCTTCGTGGCGCTGGGCTTGGAGGATGGATGAAGTTGGTTCTCTCTTCTCTCTTGTCAGGCTTAGCTGAACTCTCCTTAGCATGGAGAACTTTATCTCAGGTCAGACAGAACGTTGGTCTATAGAACACATCGCTGAAGACCCGCAGGCTTTCCCGGATGCGAGTACCAAATCCGCGAAGCCCTTGCTGAAGCCATCGGCCAAGAAAAGTCGGAATTCTTCTTCGACAAGGTACCTCCTACCCTCCCTCCCTCTCAATCCCCCATACCAATCCCAACTTCCTAACCACCGTCCCCAGTTCCTCGAATACTTCTTCCAAGACGAAGACGCAGCATTCTTCAAAAGCCTCGGGCTCAACTGCATCCGCCTGCCCTTCAACTACCGCCACTTCGAAGGTACGCACCCACCCCCTTTCGCGGCTCCTCTGCCGTTCTCCTTCCCGGCACTATAGATAGCTGACCCAACCCACGTCTATTCGCAGACGACATGAACCCACGCGTGCTCAAAGAGTCCGGCTTCAAGCACCTCGACCGCGTCATCGACATCTGCGCCAAACACGGCATCTACACCATCCTCGACCTCCACACCGCACCCGGCGGGCAGAACACGGACTGGCACTCCGACCACGGGGGGCACATCGCCAACTGCAAGTTCTTTTCTCCCTTTCTCATGTCTATCTCAAGCCCCGTCCTAATCTTATCTCTCTTTTCTTATTATAGTCTGGAACCACAAAGACTTCCAAGACCGCGTCCTCTGGCTCTGGAGCGCCCTCGCCGCGCACTACAAATCGCACAAATGGATCGCAGGGTACAACCCGCTCAACGAGCCCACCGACTCCCAACACACCCGGCTCCTCTCTTTCTACTCCTCCATTTACACCACCATCCGCACCGCCGACCCAGACCACGCGATCTTCTTCGACGGGAACACCTTCGCCTCCGACTTTTCGCACTTCGGGGACGCGCATGAAAAGTGGGACAATACGGCGTATTCGATCCATGATTATTCCTCCTTTGGCTTTCCGTGCGAGCCCGGGCAGGAGTATGTAGGGAGCGAGGAGCAGAGGCGGAGGATGAGGCGGAGCTATGAGAGGAAGAGAGAGTGGATGGACGAGCGGGGGCTGTGTGTGTGGAATGGCGAGTGGGGGCCTGTGTATGCGAGGCGGCAGTTTGAGGGGGAGGAGACGGATGCGATTAATCGGACGAGGTATAGGGTGCTTAAGGATCAATTGGACATTTACAAGAAGGTACATCTGCCTTTGTCGTTGCCTACCCCGCCTACTCACCCATTCATACACACAGGACCGCCTCAGCTGGTCCATCTGGCTCTACAAAGACATCGGCTTCCAAGGCATGGTCCACCTCGCCCCCTCCACACCCTACATGACCCACTTCTCGTCCTTCCTCTCCAAAAAGCACCTCCTCGCAACCGACGCATGGGGCTCCTCCCTCTCGCCCTCCCTCTCCAGCATCTACGACCCGCTCGTAGCGCACATCCGCTCTTCAATCCCAGAGCGCTTCCAGAACTTGTACCCGTACCCCGTATGGACCCTCCCAGGACGCGTCGCGCGCCTGTCGCGGAACATACTCGTAGCGGAGTACCTGGTGAAGGAGTGGGCGGAGCTGTTTGTCGGGCTGGGGGAGGACGAGCTGGACCGGCTTGCTGCGAGCTTCAAGTTTGCGGGGTGTGTGAAGAGGGAGGAGCTGAATGCGATTTTGACGGAGAGTGCAAGGGAGGAGGAGGCGGGCGAGGTGGGCGAGGTGTGAGGCTGGGAATGACGATAAGGGGGTGGCGAGCGCAGTGGGCTTGGTGCTTGGTGCTTGGTGCTTGGTCTGCTGCTGAGGCTTAGGCTGAGGCACGCAGCGATCGTGTGCAGCCTTGCAATGCTTGGCCTTGTCATGTTCACGTTCACGTCCACGCTCATATGCATGTTCATTTCCTCCCTTCCCCATCCACACTTCCCTGTCTTTCCCCACATTCCGTAACGACCAAAGCAAAACACGCTCCTAACGCCCATTCCTCCTCTCGATCTCTTATACATCGCCTTCGACACTCCGACTCCGTCCAATCTCCTCCAAACCAGACCAGACCAGACCAGAAGAACTCGTACATAAATTAAACCCACCTGAACGAGTCTCAATCTGCAACCCAAGTATGTATATGCATGTATGTATGTAAGCCCCACGGAATCGGATATGATATTTATTCGATGATATGCAACAGTTGAAATTCGAATTCGAATGAACGTGAACGTCAGTCAAAGCTTGTCAACGCCAACGCCAACGCCAGTGCCTTTCATTATAGTGCCTTTCATTCTCAATCGTCAATCGTCAATTCACCACTTCACGTCCAACCTCAGCATCACATCGAATCTCAGCATCATCATATACATATCGAGACAGCACTCAGCACTCAGCATGCGTTCATACCTCAATCGTTCATCTACCCCGGAATCTCGCGCTCGCCTGGAAAGGCAGGTCCTATATTTGAAAAAGGCTTGCTGGGGGGCTGGCTGGCCGGTTGGTTGGATCTGGATAACCTGCCCATTCGGTACCGAGCTCGAGCTCGAGATCGTGCTGAGATGAGATTAATGAACGAAATGCAATGCAGCAACAGCTCGAAAAGTCTCGAATGCAACTCGAATGCAATGCAGCGGATCGAGACTCGCGCCAAGTTCAAGCAGTGGGCACTGGGCCCATTCATTATTTCATATGCGTGCAGCGTAATTGCAAATTCATGATCAGAGAGAGTGATCGAACCGTCGCGACGCACAGCCGCTTGATCAGGAGAGGAGGCTGGGAAGGCTGGGAGGGAGCCCGTTTCGCGTTTCATCCCATCCATCCATCCTGCATATCCAATTCGAGAAGGTTCAAGTTGATTGAAGATTCGTGCTGTCCACTCCGCCTCGACTAGCTTCACCGCAGCGGAACACTACGACGTGCTGGCATGCCCAGTCCAGTAGTACTTACCCACACACAGACAGCCTGTCCTCTTTCACGAATCACTCTATACATGGTGCGTCCTGGCACAGAAAGCCTGCAGCTATGAGAGCAAATCGCGCGTGTCTCCCAGGACCTGCCCAGCGTCTTAAAATACCTACATTCAACGCTTTGGGACATCGCATGACAAAGCTTCGTCGACATCGGGACTGCTGCGATTCATGAACGACGAGCCTTGACTTAATCGTTGATCACCAAACACCTCTTCAAGCGATGGCTTCTGAAAATGCGATCAGTGTACCTTCCAGCGACGAATCTTTGGACCAGAATAACCCGCCTCTCAGCGACGAGCCTTCGGACGATGATGACATGGAGTTCTGGAAGATACGAAAGCTGAAATTCCGGATCCTCATCTTGGGCCGCGCAAATGCAGGAAAGACGACGATCCTCGAGAGGCTTGCCAATGCTTCCATCAACGAGGCCGAGGTCAGGCGCGAGGGCGAGTTATTGGCTGACCATGTACGTCACATTTAAATATGCGCAATCCTTTGCTCTGATCAAGTTGATTATCTGTAGGCAATCGAAGGTCAGAGCGATGTGCGTTTCTTATATGGTTGTTTTTTTTTCTGGTGGCTCACTTGTCTGCATAACTGGTAGCGCGGCATGCACAACATAAATGACGAGATCTGCTTTCGCTCCCTGCCTGGCTTTGTTTTTCACGACTCACGTGGTTTCGAAGCTGGCTCCTTAGACGAGCTTTCCACTGTACAGAAATTTGTGGAGGATCACTCGGTTGAAATCAATAATCTGAATAAGCAGCTCCATGCTATATGGTATGGGTGTCACTTGCTGTGTCCAAGTTTAGTACTCTTATACATTCCTTAGGCTGTGCCTCCCACTGGATGACTCCCGTATGCTCCTAGAGACTGAAAAGGGATTTTTAGGCTCTTTGAAGGGTGATGGTAAGTGAAGAATTCTGTAAGGAATCTTGATTTTGATAACTGCATAGCTCCAATGGTTGTCATCTTTACAAAGCAGGATGGGGCAATTGGGAAGGCAACACGATCAATTCTAGACCAGCAGAGTTCAACAGGTAGCAATATCAGCCGGACAATAAAGAAGGATGCACGTGTCAAGGCAGAAAGCCAAGTTGGACAACATATAAAGCAATATCAAGAGGAAATAAAACAGCTGAGCAGGAGTAACCCATGTATTGTGTTTCTCACAACTCTTGGTATGGTTGTCAGTTTGTCTGAGCCATCTTTGCAAGTGATCTGACCACATTCAGACATGCATCAGTCCACAGCTCAGTCAACAGAAGCTTGCAAGAATTTGATCAAGGTAACAGAGAACAGTTTAACAGGACAAAGAGTGAAGACTTTGCTTTCTGTTGTATGGGGCTATAATCTTTCAAGGACAGAATATTGGTGTTTTTTTTGGTGAGTGGAGTTCCATCAAAGAAAATTCTGAACATCATTCAAACTATATATAGGATATTAAAAAAAAATAATGGTAATTAGTGATTTGAGATACAATGTCAGAAATTCTGATTTTGAGCATATCCAGACAAAAGAAGCAAGTTGGGTATAAACACACCTAATATGGATTATATGATATGCATGGTGCTTGATTACATGGTGAGTGAAAACTGTCAGAGTGTGATGCAAAGTTAAAATAAAGATTCTTCAGATGGTAAGCACTGGTAAGCTTATTTATACTTAAAACTTCTGCTGACTTTCTTTGTATATTGTGCTGTAGCCTGTAAGTCTGCCTATTGAGTTTGTCTGCCTTGTTTATTTGCTTACTTTTTGGTTGTTGTTCTGCAGGATGTGAGTCTGCCTATTATTTGTGTGCTTTGTCTATCTGCTGACTTTGTCTGGTTTTTTTTCTGCAGTATGTAAGTCTGCCTATTATTTGTGTGCCTTGGGTATTTTCTGACTTTGTCTGGTTCTTGTTCTGCAGTATGTAAGGCTGCCTATTATATGTGTTCACTGTCTATTTGCTGACTTTGTCTGGTTCTTGTTCTGCAGCAAGTGAGTCCGCCTATTATTTATGTGCCTTGTCTATCTGCTCACTTTGCTTGGTTCTTGTTCTACAGTATGTGAGTCTGTCTATTATTTGCATGTCTTGTCTATCTTCTGACCTTGTTTGGTTCTTGTTCCCCAGCATGTGAGTCTGCCTATCAGCTGTGTGCCCTTTTTAATCCACTGATTTTGCCTGATTTTTGCTCTACAAGAATGTGAGTCTGTCTATTAGTTGTGTGCTTTGTCTATCTGCTGACTTTGTCTGCTCTTTATCTTCTACAGGATGTGAGTCTGCCTATTATTTGTATTCCTTGTCTATCTGCTCACTTCATCTGGTTTTTGTTCTGCAGGATGTGAGTCTGCCTATTATTTGTGTGCCTTGTCAATCTGCTGACTTTGTCTGGTTCTTGTTCTGCAGAGTGTGAGTCCACCTGTTATTTCTATTCCTTGTCCATCTGCTGACTTTCTCTGGTTCTTGTTCTGCAGGAAGTCAGTCTGCTCATTATTTCTGTGTATTCTCTATCTGCTGATCTTGTTTGATTGTTGTTTTGAAGCATGTGAGTCTGCCTATTATTTGTGTGCTTTATTAATCTGCTGCTTTTTCTGGTTCTTGTTCTGCAGCATGTGAGTCTGCCCATTATTTGTGTACATCATCTACCTGCTGACTTTGTCTGATTCTTGCTCCACAGCGTGTAAGTTTGTCTATTATTTGTGTGCCTTGTACATTTGCTGACTCTGTCTGGTTCTTATTCTGTAGAATGTGAATCTGCCTATTATTTGTGTGCCTTGTTTATATTCTGACCTTGTGTGGTTTTTGTTCTGCAGCATGTGAGTCTGCCTATTATTTGCATGCACTGTCTACCTGCTGACTTTGTCTGGTTCTTGTTCTGCAGAATGCATTGCCTGGTTCTTGTTATGCAGTATGTGAGTCTGCCTTTTATTTGTGTATCTTGTCCACCTGCTGACCTTGTCTGGTTTGTGTTCTACAGGATGTGGGTCTATCTATTATTTATGTGTCTTGTTTATCTCCTGACTTCATCTGGTTTTTGTTCTGCAGCATGTAAGTCTGCATATTACTTGTGTGCCATGTCCATCTGCTGACTTGCTTGGTTCTTGTTTTGCAGGATGTGAGTCTGCCTATCATTTATCTGTGTTGTTTATCTGCTGACCTTGTCTGGTTCTTGTACTATGGGTTCCCCGAACATCGGTCGGACCCCTCAGTCGGACGGTCACACCTAGTCACAACATGCCATCAACAAATTTTAGACTCCGTAGCGCGTGAAATGATGGCATTGATCGACTTTTTGATCTCTCGACCTGGCATTAAGCGGCAAGCGTGACAACTGCCCTTTTTTCAATTCTTCCAGCATCGAAGACTACATGCAAAATAATACCTCAAAGCTGTTTGCCTTAAATAATTGAATGTGTGTACCAAGTTTGAAGCAATTTGGTTGAGAACTAACCGAGATATTTCGATTTGTCCGATTGAGGGGTCCGACCGATGTTCGGGGAACCCATAGTACTGCAGCTTGTGAGTCTGCATACTATTTATGTGCCTTGTCTATCAGCTTATGTTGTCTGATTTGTGCTCTGCAGAATGTGAGTCTGTCTATTATTTGTATGCATTGTCTATCTGCTGAATTCATTTGGCTCTTGTTCTGCAGATTGTGAGTTTGCCCATTATTTGGGTATATTGTTACGAGTCCTATTTATAGGACTCGTTCTATTATTGATCTGACCCAGCCAAAAATTGGTCAGTGTAACGCTCAACGAGCCGGCAAACGCCGTATTCTATTTTTAGGTCTCCGCAGTCTTCGGCAGCGCAACCTCATCAATATCTTCACGCCGTCCTTTGGTGTTCGTTCTTACTTTCGGGTCGTCTCGTGCTCCTGTCCTTTACATGCTGGTATGTCCTTTCGTTTTTCTCCCTTAGTTCCCTTCTTTAGACTTACATTCTCTACCCAGCTCCACTGCCTGTCCCCATTTCTCAGTTCTGCCTCCCACTCTGTGGAGCAGACACCTTTTTGTCGGGTCCCCGTCGACTCAAAGATCTCTCTTCAACAATCCCCTTGCCTTTGAATGCCTTCGCAGTCGGGACCAAGGGACCTATCTCCCACCGCAGCCTCTCCATCGCCTCCGTGGTCTGTTTCGCGGCTCGCCACTTCCCTGCGGCTCATTTGGCTCCATCAACGGCACTCGTCGAGGGAAACGAAGGTCAATGCACCTGCGTATGCCGTGGCACACCCACGGGACATGAGTATGTTTTTCCATTGCAATCGTCGTGGGTATTTTCATCACTGACACTCCATATCCACAACACCGACCCCGTCGCCGTGTCACATCTCATTTAAACCCGATTCCTGAAGACCGTGGACACCCTCCATCCCTGACAATCCGCATCTCCAGCTGCATCTGCTTTGTTTGCAGGTCTATTATACCAGCACCTGCGAGTACAAGGTGTCCGCCGCGTGATTAACAAAGTAAATGCATGCGTAACGCTTGCGATAGTGTGGTGGTTGACGACTTGGCGCAGGTGGGTTTTCTTTTCATGGTCCCCTCACGTCCCTTACTTTTATTCTAGCGACCTCAAGCTTCTACGCAGGCGTGACCCCTTTTCACCTGCTCGATGGCGACACGACGCTTGAGGGGGAAATAACCAAGTCTGAAGTCCTGTTCGGCACAACTATTCGGTGCGTTCATGTGTTTTATCCACCTTGAATGTTCACCCACGTATTTACTAGCACCCGAATGTTCCCCACATATCTTCCACCCAGCGCATCTCACCGATAGGTCAAGTTAAGAAGCCCTCGCGATTTCTGCGGCTGTATGCTACAGCTGCATGTACACCCCTTCATGACGAACGGGATTTGACCACCGTCCCGCCTGTGCTTCGTCGTCAATGCAATCGGTGGTTCGTTCGTTGGCTCTATGAGAGTGCAGATGAGTCATGTTGGGCAGGTTAACTTGGGAATGGCCGTGAAATTGGAGGTTGGGTGAAGGGCAGACAGCCAGACTAGATGAGGTTTGCCGACAGATGACACTGTTCGTCGTCGGCCTTGTTGTCATTGCCGCCTCCACCCCCGCTGCTACAAGCCGCATCCCACTGATTACCCTTTGTCCCACATGCAGTGTACTATAGTCTATGTTATTTTCCTACGTGAGTTTATAGTCATGAATAATATCTAATTACTTATGTTACATGCCACACAAATAATTTTTTGGGTTGAACCAAGCGTGACAGATTCAATCATTCATACTTTAAAAAAAAGAATTGGACTCGTAAATGCCAGCAATGGCCTACAAAGCTAGTCTATCTAATAACTTTATCTTGTTTTTGTCCTGCAGTCTGTGAGTTTCCCTATTATTTGTGTGTGTCATCTATGTGTTGACTTTGTATGGTTCTTGTTCTGTAGAATGTTAGTCTGCCTATTATTTATCTGCCTTATCTATCTGCTGACTGTGTTTTGTTTTTGTTCTGCAGTCAGTCAGTCTGTCTATTATTTGTGTGTCTTGTCTATCTGTTGAACTTGTTTGGTTTTTGTTCTGCAGTTTGTGAGTCTACTTATTTTTTGTATGTATTATCTATCTGCTCACTTTTTCTGGTTCTTCTTCTGCAGAATGCAAGTCTGCCATTCATTTGTGTGTTTGTCTATCTGCTGACTTTGTCTTGCTCTTGTTCTGCAGGATGTGAGTCTGTTTATTGTTTGTCTGCTTTCTGTTGGAAACTAGATACGAAGTAACTCAGTCTTGTGGGGGCAAAGACTGTATATCATTGATAGATACCTAGATACGAAGTAACTAGGATCTCGTAAGTAAGAATACAAGTTGTAGAATAAACTAGGGATCTCACCTCAGTCTTGTGGGGGCAAAGACTGAGGTGGCAAAAACGTAGAACTACAGTATAAGTGAGCTACGAAATACCGAAGAATATGCGGCGGAGCTCATCCGCCGCAGTCATAAGATACCCAAGGATGTCGACGAGGCATCTCGTCGACAGTGCGAATGTAGAGTACAAAGGACGGAAGCAAAATACACTTAACAAAATAAGATAACGTCCTCGCACGGCGGTGTGATGCGCCGCCATGCTCTCGTCTCGGTTTGCCTCTCAAACTCCAACACTCCCCCTCAAATCGATACGAGGCCAAGTTCCGAAGCAAAATGCTTCACTTTCGGCGACGGGAGAGCCTTCGTTAAGGCGTCAGCGACCATATCGTCGGTGGGGCAATAAACAAGTCACATGGAGCCGTTCTCGACGATCCAGCGAATAAAATGGAAGCGGATATCGATGTGCTTTGTCCTTGCATGATACTGGTGGTCCTTTGCGAGGGCGATGGCGGACTGATTGTCCGAAAACAAGGTGGTAGGGTCGAGCGTCATGGCGAATAACTGTGTAATGAGGGAACGCAGCCACAGACCTTCTTTGGCAGCGTGAGTGGCAGCGACATATTCGGATTCCGTGGTGGATAACGAGATGATTTCTTGACGTTTTGTTGTCCAGGAAATGGCGCCTCCATGAAGAACAAAAGCGTATCCAGAAATTGCATGGCGATCCTCCGCCATGTTCCCATCCGCGTCAGCAAATCCAACCAACTCCTTCTTCTTGCCGCCATACGACAACCAAAGCCCCTTCGTGCCAATCAAATAACGGAAAATTCGTTTCACTGCGTCCCAATGAGCAATCCCGGGCTTGGAAGCGAAACGCGAAACGGCCTGCACGGCGTAGGTGATATCTGGGCGAGTTCCAAGCGACGCGTACATCAAAGAACCAACGGCTTCATGATACGGAATATCGTGCATCCTTGCGAATTCCTGCGTCGTCGACGGAGATTGGTCCGAGGTGAGTCGTACATTGGGATCCATAGGTATAGACACGGGCTTAAGGTCTTCAAATCCATAGCGGCGAATGATGGATTCAATATAAGAACGTTGGGAAAGGAGGATACGACGTTCTTCGCGAATGCGACGAACTTCGATGCCGAGGATCCAGTGAAGCTCTCCAAGGTCTGTGATTTGAAAATGCTTGATTATTTCCGTCTTGAACCATTCGATCAGTCGGAGCGTCGTCGCGACAATCGTGCAGTCATCAACGTGCACAAGAACAATAATCAAGTCCTTTCCTTGACGCTTGAAGAAGACTGCTTGATCAACGTCACAAACGGTGAATCCCAGCAATTTCATTATCTCCACCAACCGCTTATACCATCGCCGCCCCGATTGCTTTAACCCATACAGCGTTTTGATCAAACGGCAGACCTTTCGAATGAATTCGGGGATCGCATAACCCGGCGGCTGATGCATGTAGATGACTTCTTCGGGGGTAAGTCTCGCATATAAATATGCACCCTTAATGTCTATCTGATGAGTCTCCCATCCGTTAACAGCTGCCATCGCGAGGACAGCACGAATGGACGCCAACCGCGCAACTGGTGCGAACGTGTCGAAGTATTCAACGCCCGGCACCTGCGAAAATCCCTGGGCCACCAAACGAGCCTTATAACGGACAATGTTGCCTTGCGCGTCCTTCTTGGCACGAAATACCCACTTTGAGCCAATGATATTTGCTCCAGGAGGTGGGTCGACGAGTTCCCAGGTCCCCGCTGCCTTCAAAACACCTAATTCCTCTTCTATTGCCTTCTCCCACAGCTTCCAATCCGGTCGCGCTTTCGCCTCAGCAAGTGTTCGAGGCTCCAAAGCCTCCGCTTCGCTTATCTCCGCCACCATAGCCATCTCGTCCTCCATTTCATCTGCGAAATCCCATTCGTTCGCTTCCTCCCACTCATTCTCGACGGTTTCCGCTCCACCCACATGTTCTACAGCTGTCTGCTGCATACCGGGTGCGAATTTAGGCGCTCTCGGGAGACCTGACATAGTTGCAGTGCCTAAGAGAACATCTTTGACCTTGCGCGTTGCCTTGCGTGTACATCTAGGGCGAGATCTCGGTCCAGAAGCTTCCGAACCTGTGTCGTTAGGCTCGGAAATCGATTCGGCAGGGCCTGGAGGCTCAGGAACAACGTTGACAGGTGTCGCGGAAGTTTGGGTGGACGTAGAAGGTCCCAAATCGGCTTTAGGCTCGCTCGTGGAAGGTATGTCGGCATCGGTTTTGATAAAATCCTGAAACTCCCCCTCAAAACCTGATGCTGACGCCCCCGTCTTGTCGTAGTAGACGTTTCTTTCCACCGTAATTGTCTGCCTGCCTGGCCAATATACCCGAACGCCTTTCCGCTTCTCGTCGATTCCCAACCAGCGCCCCTCCTCGACTCTTCCACCCAGCTTATTGCCCTTCTCAAGACGCACCCACACCTTTTCTCCCCACTCTCGCACCTGACTCAAGTCCGGCTTCTTTCCGAAAGCCGCTTCGTATGGGGTTTTACCATCCAACGCCTTCGTTGAGGTACGATTCAGCAGCCAGACGACGTGTCGGGCCGCTTCACCCCAAAGATATCTAGGGAGACGGCTGGCGTGTAACAACGCCCGAATCCTTTCGACAATGGTGCGGTTCCGCCGTTCCGCGATGCCATTCTGCGCGGACGTATCGTGGACCGTCTGCTTCTGCATCGTACCTCGGGACTTCAGGTAAAGAATAAATCCCTTGCCTGCGTATTCACTGCCCTGATCTGAATGTAGGACTTTAATACGTTTGCCGAATTGGGTTTCAACCCACACGTCGTACTCCTTGTATGTGCCCAAGGTCTCGTCCTTCTTAGCGAGAAGGTAGATGGTGGTAAGTCGGGTGCAGTCGTCGACATAGGTTACGTAGTAATGCCGACCTCCTTTCGTTGCAACAGGAGCTGGACCCCAGAGGTCGGAGTGGATTTCGTCACCAAACTCCTTCGCCCTCTCTCCTTGTCGCTCCTTCGGCACCGACTTCCTCGTCGCCTTCGCGTACACACAAGATTCGCAGAAAAAATCGTCAGCCGACGATTTGGACTTCTCAAGGCGTATGCCAGTCACGAAGCCCTTTTCAACTAGCCGCTTGGCGGTAGCAGGTGAGATATGTCCCATCCGTCGATGTAGTTGTTGTATCGAGATGGTTTCGACAGTGCTCACCACGTTGGCTGCATCGTGATCGACGCGATACAACCCCTTCGCATTCTTCGGCACTTTTCCGACCTGGACTCCGTTCGGATCCTTAATGGTGCAGTAACCGTCCGCGAACGTCGTTTCAAATCCGAGCTCGTCGAGTTTCCCGATGGAAACGAGAGTGTACCCTACTTCAGGCGAATAAAGAACCTCGTTGAGAAGAAGGTTCGAGGCATTGGCCCCATTCGGTACGCTTATCTTGAGCTCTCCAGTCCCAGTAGCACTGAAACCCTGTTTGTTCGCAGCACGAAGTTCACGATGAGGGATGGGTTTGAAGTTCTGGAAGTCGTCTCGATATGGTGAAAGATGGCGGTTGGTACCCGAGTCAAAAATCTCAACACGAGGCGCATTATCGGGATTCTGGGAAGCCATGTATGCTTCCTCCACCTCTTCGGTATCCCCTTGCTGATCCTCGACATCCAGAGACTCATCCGACTCCCATCCCGCGTCCGCAAAATCACCGGCGTCACTGCCCACTTCCGAAAACCAATCATCGTCGCCCTCAACGTCCTTGGAATCGCCGCCGCGGTTGTCCAAACCGCCGTCCGAATCCGTTTCGTCTGCGCTTGAGTCGCTTTGCGCTTGCAACTCAGGCATCGTGTCGGCCTCCGATTCCGCGAGAGATGTCAGGTCCGTTTCGGAACCTGCGGGCATCGAGTCATCAGACTCTGCCTCCGAATCGGATTCGCAGTAAACGGCGAACGCGCCGTCACTATCCGAATATGCATCCTCCTCCACTATGTTGGCCTTATCCGAGTCTTTCTTCTCCTTCTCCTTCCCCTTCTCATCCTTCGCATCCTTGCTGGTGCTTGCCTTCGGCGGGTCAGGGCACTTATTTTTGAAGTGGCCTTTCTTTCCACAGTTCCAGCACGTGACCTTCGCCAACCGATCCTTCTTACTACCCTTCCCTTGGGACGAGGAACTGACCGCCATGGCCTCATCCTTGTCCTTGTCGTCAGCTTTAGCCTTTCCACCGCGACGCGTGTGCTGCGTCTTCTGCCGCTCGTACTCCTCCGAGATCATCGTGATCAGAGTATTCGGATCAGCGGTTTGGGTAGCTCCAGGCTGCGCGAACATCCTCGCGGCGGCTAGCGCCGTGGAAGCGAAATTGGATAAACCATAGGGAAGTGAGGAAAGAATTGTTGAAATATAATCCTGCTCGCTAATCGTAACACCAACAGATGCCAGCTCTTCGCGCTTGACGCGCAAACCATCCAGGAACTCCCGCACGTTGCCCTTTTCAGGGCACTTGGATTCCAGGAAACGCGCACGTAAGTCTGTCTGCGCATAGGCGCCCTTCTTCGTGTACTCGCTGACGATAGCTTCCCAGCGCTCGCGAACAGTCTTCTTCGTGTGAATCTGTATGAGCGTCGAGTCGGGAATCTTCTGGGTTAGCAAGGACTTTGCGGATAGCTCGTCCTTGTCCCACTGCTTCTGCTCTGCGATTTCTTCGGCGGTCGGACCTTCAACACCTGGGACAGCTGATGTCTTCCCTTCGGCATCAGTAACTGTGGATGGGGGGACCGCAGTTCGCAAAATAGGCCGACTAGAAGAGCCGTCGAAGTGACCCCAGAAGCCTTTCGCCTCGATGGCATCCTGGAAACGTACAGCGAATATCGCCCAGTTCAAGCCAGTAGCGTCGAGCTTCGGAATGGAAGACGGAAGAGTATCAGAGAGAGAGGTGGTCGTCTGAGACATGGTAAGGTTGACAGAAAGAGAGGTTGATGTGAGCTGATAACGAGTTTAGAGTGTGCAGGGGGCGGGGCCCATAACCTGTTGGAAACTAGATACGAAGTAACTCAGTCTTGTGGGGGCAAAGACTGTATATCATTGATAGATACCTAGATACGAAGTAACTAGGATCTCGTAAGTAAGAATACAAGTTGTAGAATAAACTAGGGATCTCACCTCAGTCTTGTGGGGGCAAAGACTGAGGTGGCAAAAACGTAGAACTACAGTATAAGTGAGCTACGAAATACCGAAGAATATGCGGCGGAGCTCATCCGCCGCAGTCATAAGATACCCAAGGATGTCGACGAGGCATCTCGTCGACAGTGCGAATGTAGAGTACAAAGGACGGAAGCAAAATACACTTAACAAAATAAGATAACGTCCTCGCACGGCGGTGTGATGCGCCGCCATGCTCTCGTCTCGGTTTGCCTCTCAAACTCCAACACTTTCTCTATATGCTCACCTTGTCTGGTTTTTGTTCTGCAGCCTGTGAGTCTGCATATTATTTGTGTGCCTTGTCTATCCACCTACTTTGCCTTGTTTTTTATCTGCAGTATGTGAGTCCACCTATTATTTGTATACCTCATCTATACTTTTTCTTGTTCCTGTTCTGCAGTATGTGAGTCTTTATATTATTTTCATGCATTATTTATTTACTGACTTTGTGTGGTTTTTGTTCTGCAGCATGTGAGTCTGCCTATTATTTGTATACATTCTTGCTGTCTTTCTACTGATTTTCTCTGGTTTTTGTTCTGCAGCACGTGAGTCTGTCCATCATTTGTATGTATTGTCTATCTGCCGACTTTGTCTGGTTATTGTTCTGTAGCATGTTAGTCTGTCTACCATTTGTGTCCTGTCTATCCCTTGACTTTGTCTGGTCCTTGTTCTGCAGCCTGTAAGTCTGTCCATTATTATTGTGCTTTGTATATCTGCCAACTTTCACTGTTTTTTTTCTTCTGCAGGATGTAAGTCTGCTTGTTATTTGTGTGCCTTGTCTATTTTCTGACTTTGTTTGGTGGTTATTCAGCATGTAAGTCTGTATATTGTTTACATATCTTCTGTATTTGCCTACCTTGTTTCGGTTTTTGCTACTGCATGATAGGATTCTCCTTTACTTCATCTCAAAACTGCTCTTGCCTCACTTTTCAATATATATCCAATGGTACTATTATTTTTCTTTCAATTTAATGCTTTTAATCTGATCATTCTTTTTCAGACTCTGAATGATGTACAAGCTCTATCCTTTATCATCTGCATGTATTCATGTTTTTCTACCCCTTATATTTGCTTATCAATCTTTGTAGCTATCATGCTAATAATGCATGCTGTTCAAAACCAAGCTATGGCATCTACTTCAGCAAGGAGTAAAATATGGATACAGCACATTTCTTCATTTCTTGCAAACCAACAGAATCTTCTTACAGAGAAGACATCCACTCTTATCTCACAGGTGGCCACAATTGTCCAAGAGATAAAAAAACAAAGGACCATTTTCACCAAGGTTCTAACCCATACATGGACATTTTCTTATCAAGAAGCAGATATATTTGCAACAAAACTTGCCCAATGTGTCAATGACAATTTGCTATAGTTGCTGTATTTTGAATAATCATTTGTCTTGAATTCCTAGTTCTTAGACAATGATGCATGCTAAATCACCCTCAGCAAAGCATGCCAATATAACCAAATGTTCCAAAGCAAAAGGCAAGAAAAAAGTAAGAGGAAAGTGAGAAAGGAGGCAGGAAAGCAATGACAACAAAGAGATTGATGTGAACATGAATAAGAATAGGATTGAAGAAGACATATACCACTTCATTCACCACATCCTCATATACAACAAAGTCTGAGAGCTCAAATGCTGACAAAGTAGTCAGGGGGTCAGGCATGGACAAGGTATATCTGTGTTCATCATTTTTTTAATGATATACTGCACTGTGGTTGATGAAGGGTAGAAGGAAAATAAGTACCTTGCACAGGTCAACATCTGCTGATCCCAAGGCAGAGCAGGGTGTTAGACTCAAGAAAAGAGGTTGGTGGTTGAGAGAAAGGCAGGATGCTTACTCCAACACAAAATAAGACCCTCCAGACCCCCAACCCTACCATCTCAACCAGCAGCATGGCCAGCATTGAGAGGCACTCTTGGGCAACTTGGCCATTTCCAATCAAAGCAATACCATCCAATGCTTCAATTAGTAACAAGGCAAACATAGTCAGTTGAGAAAATGAAATGAAATAAATACAAACCCACCTGGTCAATTCGAAGATAAAAGGCCCTAGCTTGCTCAGCAACCTGGAACTCAGCTGAAATGCTTATTGATCATTGAGGTTTAGATGCAAAAAAGGACAAGTCTCTCACAAGTCACCAAGTTCTGACAGTTGGGCCAAATATTCCCCTGTTGCTAGGGGAACACAATTCCTCAAGTTTTCAAGGAGACTGATGATGGCCTTGAGGAATAATGTTTTGAGTAGGCTTCTGAAATTCAGCTGAAATTTACCTACAATCAATGAGGAGTGATTAGCAAAATTCAACTGAAGATCTGAGCACTTATAATTGCCACACTCTGACAGCTTCATTAATAGATGTGCACCAGTCTAACAAAACTCTTTGTCCTTTTCACTGAGGAAGGGAACAAACTTGGGAATAGCAAAGTCCAGTGATACTTAAAATCTGGCTGCAAGGCATGTTAGTGATGTTATGCACATTCAAATAGAGTTCTGAATGGCAGCTACAATCCCTTGACCAGCAAACACCACTCAGCAGGCAAAACAAAGAATCTCATACCCAGCTCACAGAGTATTGCCAATACCTGCAGCTGTCTTACAAGCACTGTTGGTCCTGGAGTTGAGGGGAGCAACAATCAGGGAGATGGCATTGCAAATAGGCTCTTCTCCAAGTTAGGTACCATCCTTGTTGTCAGCAGAGACCATCAGGCTAAAACTAAAGGAATAACTTGCTTTGCTTTGACAGGTAGATCGATGAGTGTGCAGCTGCAATATGAACATCCTTGTTGCTATGGATGAGGAGGTCAACAATTTGAGGAATAGGATCTTGAACAAAATTTCAGAGCTCGGCTAGGATATCAAAAATGGTCAGGCAGGAAGTGTGAACAAAAATCAAAACACATGATGGCTGGACAATTTTGCTGACAATTCAGTACCAGCATGATGCTGGTTCTTGTCGGTGTTGTTAAGGAGGCCAATGATCTCAGAGATGGCGCTGGTACTCCCAATCGAGGCTTGGAAATCGACTGGGATTCTCATTAGTCAGTGGAGCTTGCATAGAACTAAGAAATCAATCACGGTTACCTTGCTTTAACAGTTTATCGAGGAGAACTTGGGTTTGGGTTTGAAGGTTCGGGTTGGGATGAGGCGGAGGCGATGAGTTAGGAGATTTGAGCTTTACTGAGCACCTGATAGTCTTGGACTCTGCCAGCCCTCAGGTTTGAATTCTGCGCCGTCTCAAACCATTTTTGTAATGCATTCCGAATCTTCAAGTTTTTAGAATACATATATCACTCACTGCCTTTCACTACTCTGAACAGAGCTAAGGTAACGTTGGAAGCTGAGCCAAAAAAATATCATATATCCATTTGTTTCAGATTTGCTTGCATTTCAGAGGCTTTTGCACCATCCTCTGCGCATCGAAATCGAGGGCGTATGTCGATCGAAGTCCTGTAGAGTGGCTAGGTGGGGTGGTTAGGAAAATGTGTGAGTGAATGTTTGAAAGAGGGCAGGGTCGACTTGGAGTATGGACGTAAGTCAGACACCCACAAATTGACAAAGATGCAGATGACTTACAAGCCTAACATATTTCTCTGGTGTCGCGTTTTCTTCTGTCAGCATGTCCTGCACCCTTCACTTCAACAACGCTAGCTTGTGCTTGAGAAACTCAAACTCGTCGATCGCGCCAATAAAGAGGTTGTTGACGATTGGAGAAGAGGCTATGTTGGAGTTACCGAAACTAGAACCGTTGTGTTTCTCCTTCTTCATGCGGAGAGTGAGTGCACGATGTCCATGGTTGTGAGTTTGGGTTCGGGTTTGAGCCTTGATGCATTGAAGTGGTACGTTTCTTCTTTGTTATCATTCTCATTCCACCTCTCCCGTCTCCCGTCCCCTAGTGTGTACTCGTCGTTGGTCTCTTTCTCCTCCCTCTTTCCTCCCGCATTTTCCTTGCCTTTCGCTTTGTGGCTCTTCGTGATCTTGGCACGCTCCTGGGAGGGGTGGCAGGTTGGCATCTGCCTTTCTCTCCTTGTCTTTGTGCCTCTCGGCGTCGGAGGTGGTGGTGGTGATGTTGTTCAGAGAGATGCAGATGTCGGACGATCTAGTGAGGGAGCGGGATTAGATGGTAAAGAGGGAGAGAGGCACAGAGAGCATACTCGAGTACCAAACGAGAGAGTTGTGCCGTACTCTTGATTGGTGAGTTGGTCAAGCCAACTCACGCATCTAAGTAGACAAAAAAACCATTTTATAGTTAGTAGAGCCAAAGTAGAGCTATGAATAAAATCAAGCATACTCACCACTGGCAACATCTTTGTTGCCCTCCTGAACCTACTCAGCTCCTCCTCGCCCGGATCGATGCCCAGACAGTTGAGCAGCACGTTCGGAATCGCACACGCGTCGTCGCTCAGCTAATTTGCGAACTAGACGCTTTCAGTAGCGGGGTCGTCAAAGTTAACCGGTCGACGTTGTAGATCTCGAGGCCAAGGACACCGAGTCGGCGGGTGAGCCAGGTAAATACGCCTGTGCAGTATGTTAGAATCATTCAAAAGACAGAGAAAATAAATAACCTGAATGGGATTCAACGACGGCAAAAGACCTGTCTGTATACAGGTCAGTTGGTTGTGAATTGAGCATGAGTTGATCATGAGCTCATGAGTCCAAATGCGGACGCAGTTGAACTTGAACTTTCTTTTCATCGACTCTCACCTTGCTCTCACCCTCTTCGGCTCCAACAGCGAATTTTCAGTCATAATCCATAGCACATTATCTGGTCTTTCATCGTATCACGTCCCTCCTTAAACTAGGATTGTCGACGAGTAGGTAACAAGGTTATTCTTCGTGGCTCCTTTATCGGATGAATGAAGTCGGTTTCCCTGTTCTCTCTTGTCGAACTGAGCTGATCTAGGACCCGGGAAGCTCCCACTAAAACTTGTCCGGGAAAAACTCCAAAATCGAGTCCCCAATCCGTCAGGGATTAGGTCCCCAGTCCGTCAAAGTGGACAAGGGTATATAGGGGCTTTCCTTATTTGGAAAATTTCCTCCGCCTGCGGCGCGCCGACTATGGTGATTGTGGTCCCGTAGTAGTAGGAAAGGCCTTGCAGAGTGGTCGCAGATGAAACCGAAGGCCCTCGGTTGAGTATAGGTATATCTATTATTCTTCTTGAAAAAAATTTCCGAAACCAAGTCAAGGATCCGTCAAAGTGGACAAAGCTGGGGCGCCGGACGCCCACCAATCCGTCAATATTGGACAAGATTTTTTCAAATTTTCGGCCACATATCCGTCAGATCCGGACAAGTTTTAGTGGGAGCTTCCCGGGTCCTGCTGATCTCTCTTTTAATTCAGCATCTCAAATCAGCCAGATCGCTAACAAGTCGTTCATGAAACATATCGTTGAAGCTCTCCGCAAGCTTTCCCGGATGCCAGCAAGGATGCCAGTATCAAATCCGTGAAGCCTGGCCTGAAGCCATCGGCCAGGAAGAATCCAAGTTTTTCTTCAAAAAAGTGCCTCTTCATTCTAATTCTCGGGAAAATTATTCCTAACTGTCGCAGAATATTCTCTCCAAGATCTTAAGACAAAGACCCGACATTCTCCCAGGTCTTCGGGCTGAATTGCATAAGTCTGCCTTCAACAACCGCCATTTTCGAGAAGGTAAACCCCTTCCCAGTTTATCTGCAATCCTCCCAGCCCTGTGGATAGCTGACCTGTTTATTCACAGACGACACGAACCCACGCGTTCTCAAAGAGTTCGATTTGGAGCACTTCAACTGTGTCATCGACATCTGCGCCAATGACTGCATATCCACCACCCTCGACCTCCACACCGCCCCTGGCGTGCGGAATATCGACTGGCACTCTAACCGCGGAGTGCATATCGCCAACGGTAAGTTACTTTCCTTCTCGCGTTTATTTCAGGCCTAATCCCATCTTTCTTAATTGATATAGTCCAAAACCACAAAGGCTTCCAAGACTGTAGAAGCATTTTTTTGGCTATGACTCGCGACGCCAGTCACCCTGGCCTCCACCTCCACGCCTTCTAAGACACCGTGCGCACCATCCGCGCCTCGAACCCACTCTACGCGATCTTCATCGACGGGATACCTTCGGTTCCGACTTTTCGCACTTCAGGAAACGCACTTAGACGATGGGTGGGACAACGCCGCTCCGTCCATGATTACTCGTCATTCGGGTTTTTGGTTGCAAAGCGCAGCATGTCGAGAGTTAGGAGCAGAAGAGGCGATTAAGGAGGAGCTATGAGAAGAAGGTGGATGAGAGGGACTGTGTGCGTGGAACGGCGAGTGGAGGGCTGTCCACGCGAGATGGCACCACTATGGCGGCGGGAACGACGCGACTAACTAGACGACTGCTGTATGGTGCTCAAAAAAGATCAGTTGGACATTTACGAAAAGGTACATCCGTCCAGACTTCTTCCTCTACCTACGCACCTCACTGACTTGCACCACAGGACCGCCTCAGCTGATACATATGGCTGTTCAAAAACATCATCTTTCTAAACATGGTCCACCTCTCCCCTTCAACATTGTACACATGTATGTAACATCAAGGAATCAGATATGATATTTCTTCAGTGCTCAATACTTAGTCTGCCACTGCGGCCAGACTCAGGCTTCAGTAAGCAAAAAATATCAACGTCATTTGAGAATCAAGGCATCCTCCGAGCCAAGTTGAAGCAAGCAGTAGACGATGGGCAGTCATGCGTGATGCAAGTTCAGTGGTCATGATCACGATCAGCGCACGATCAAGAGAGGAGACTGGGTGGCCGTTTTGCGTTATGTGGGCAGGTGTTAGACTTTCCTGTTCATCAGAACAGTGCCATGGATCCCTACAAACAAGCCAGCTCCCAAATTGACTGCAGAATGTTTCCAAAATCGATTCAAATACAAGCCACACATAAAAAAAATACATGCATATCCACATCCTACGTCCTCACCCCCTCTGGATGCCTCAGCACATCCACAGCCATCCAAGTCTCATCTGCCACCTCATCGCGCATCTCCCACTGCTCCGGCTTCACGCTGTACTCTTCAATCACCTCTGCAATCTTATTGATCACCTCGTCTGCACCCAGATGCGCAAACACACTCCAACCGTCCGCCCAAGCACGAATGCTTGCATGCACGGGGGCCTTGCGTGCTTTGTAGATCTGCAAAGCACGGTTGACGAGCCCAATTTTCATGGGTTTTTGGCCGGCAGCGAGGACGAGGTAGAAGAGTGTGTCCATGGTGAGCGTGAGGTCGACGAGGAAGCCCATCAGGCACCGGACAGAGCTTTTTCTGTGGTCAATGAGTATGAGTGTTGTGTTAGATTAGCAGCAGGGACTGACGTCTTTCTGTACGTCCCGCGCACCCATTCAGCGAAGAGGACGATCACTGCTGTCGGCCCGGTGATGATAATGGAGGATGGGTTCTCGATGACGGATTTGACGGCGATCTGGGTTAGAGGGTAGTTGTTCCTGACCACAACAAACAGGCTCAGCTGAATCACGGGCATGGGGTTGCAACAACCGACACATACGGGTTCTCGTCAGATAGATCCTCCACCAGCACCGACAGCAGCGCACTAAACTCTGGGCTTTTGAGGTGCTACGATTGGCGAGGAATGGTCATAATCGGGAGTGTGCGTGCCAGGCTGGATCCAGATCTACACACCTCTCTGGGATCCTCCATGTTCCACACATTGACAATGTCTTTTTGGAGAACATCAAGCAATTTCCTCATGGTGACATTCAGGAAGATATCGGAGACGAGACCGCGCCAATACTCTGTTCATTTCCAAAACAAAGCTCAGAATAATTTTCGGAACAGGCCCATTGGAGTCCTACTTTTCCTCCCAATGCTGGTCATAAAGCAGAAAGTGTAAGGACCCTAAAACGCAGGGAGGGGCCGAACTCACCGAATGGACGCCTTGATGGACTCTTTGGCGTTGGACCGCTGTGCGATGGCCATCCCGATCCAGACCTTCTCGATTTCAGCCAGCTTGAGCGCGAGCTCGACCAGCTCTTCGATCGTCTTCTTGAACCGTGGTTCGCGTCCGTCTAATTCATAGTAAATCAGAAGCCGAGTTTTGAGAGAGGAGGCGTGCACCTACTTGACGTCGCGATCCAAGGGTACCCCGCGCGCCCGGGAGGCGTCAGCGCCTGCAAAGGCTCGATGCAAAGCCGATGCAGAGCCTTATCAACAGCGGTGTCGATCCATTCCTCGAATTCGTCGTCGTCGATGTCGTCATCCTGCTGTTCGAGTTCCTTCTCGAGCTTTTTTTCCTCAATCTCACGCAGGATGTCGATTTTGGTGAACACCACAATGATCGGGACTGGCAACGTGGCGTTGGATGAGAAAGGGAGATAAGACTTGCAGGAGACGCACTATTTTCCTGGGATTCTTTCAAAATTCGTTCCACGCCCCTCTCAAAAGTTCGCGCACCGGCGAATGGTATTTCGGCACAGACCCTAGTGCAGTACAGTTAGAAGCAGAACGGCGGGGGCACGGTACTTTATCTGACCAGATCGCGTGTAATCGGTCACTAAGCGCCGGCATCTGGGATCTGCGTTCGATGAAGTCGAATACTTTTTGCAGGTTCTTTGCTTCTCCTGCTTCGAATCCTTTGGAGTCGTGGATGATGATACGGTCATTCTCCGGAAAGATGAGGGGTTTGTCGATGTCGTGCTCCCCGGGGTTCCTGTGCGATACGGGCTTGGTGGGAGATGAGGATATGGATGGAGACGAAGGCAAAGGAGAAAGGACAATGCCCACCGTTGCATCGACACCGAACACGGCGTTGATCAGAGCAGATTTTCCTGCGCCAGACTTGCAGTTCTGATTAATGATAGCCTTGAAATGTCGAATGCACATCATGTACTTTGCCCACAACCAAAATACGAAGGCTTCACGTTCGTTTAGAGCGAAAATCAGATAGTGAGGTAAAGGACACGGATAAGGACTTACGGAGGGCATTCTTGGCTCAGGATATCGGTATAGGGTATGAGCACGTCTTCACCCGACATAGTTGTTGTGTCTAAGTGGAAGGATGGAAGACAGCTTGACAGAGGACAACATCATGTCAATTATGGACATGACATATAAATATCGCTGAACCCTGAGTCAGATACGAGCCGAGCTTGGGGAGTTGACTGGAAATGCTGTGGTCCAGAGTCCTGCCGTAAAACGAATCTCCTTGCGAGCGATACGAGTCTGGAGCTATCTCAAGGATGGAATCAACAGCAGTGTTGCCTTGAAATTTCATTCGGATTAATATTCCTGCAATGTTGGCCACGTGATAACACACCGAAAAATCGTAAGTACTACGCATTTAAAATACCCAACCACCATCGATCCTCGCGTTATTAATATAAGTCGTTCCATCGCCATTCTGACACTCCCAAATCACCCCCAACGACACAGGGCGCTTGTCTGGGCAATTGTATTGGCCTGTCCTTGACGGTTGTGTCCCGACCTCATCTTCTTCTTCTGCACCTCGCTGTTGGTGGCGTGGGTGGGTTCGTTGAGTGGGTTGTACTCGACTATCCACTTGTGGTGCTTTTACTGTACTGCCTCGCAAGGCCGCCCTAGAGCCAAAGGACGCGGTCTTAGAAGTTTGTGGCTCCATACTATAATAAAAAAGATTAGATTAAAACCAAAATAAAGACGAGCAAGTGGGAGATCAAGAACAGACATGTACATTTGGCGATATGATCTCCGTGTTCAGAATATTAGTCGAAGTTCTGCCTGGCGGGTGCAATGTGGAGGTCGAAGGAGTTGTATATGTCCAAACCAGAGGCTTTTGAAGAAGGCTCCGTCTTCGTCCTAGAAGAAATATCGGAGAAACTAAAGGCCGTGGTAAGACAAGATTGGTCTAACAGCTGGGAAGAAGGCACCATGTTAAAGAGGAAATCGGGCTTCTCTGGACCAATGGCTTCAACGAAGGCTTCGCGAATTTGGAACCACATCCAGGAAGGCCTGCGAGGTTTTGGCGATACGTGCAGGAAAACCGACTTCATCCATCATTCGAGTATGGTGTCGCGAAGGATGTCCTCGTTGACGTGTTCGCCGACGATCTTAGTGCCAGAGATGTTTAAAAAAGACATGATACGAGGAGAGATCTTCAACTAAGGCTTCTCGAGTTTAGGACTAAAGCCTGCAGGGAGTTTTGGCGGTACGTTCAACGAGAAACTGGTGTTGTCTAACATGAGATAAAGATTTCTATGCTAAGGAGAGATCAGCTCAATGGAATCGACAAGACAGAGGCAGGAGCACGCACTTTATCCATCCTCCACTGCCTGCACAGAGAAGGATGAGCTCATTGCCCAGCTCGTCGACGATCTTGGGACCTGAGATCTTATGGAGAGATATCTTGGAGGAGAAGACGAGACAGCACGTTTTTACCATGAGTATTGAGTGGCGACCACGAATTCGCCATTAGGAAAGCACTTGACCGTTGACGCGAAGTGGAGGAGGAAGAAAGCCCAACATCCACATTTGGACATCAATCCAGGTCAATCCACAACTTGTCCACAACCGTCATTGGTCCGTCAATTGAC
The DNA here is from genome assembly GCA_023014345.1 of Galerina sulciceps. Taxonomy (NCBI): domain Eukaryota; kingdom Fungi; phylum Basidiomycota; class Agaricomycetes; order Agaricales; family Galerinaceae; genus Galerina; species Galerina sulciceps. The sequence continues at coordinate 2,560,203 of JAEDXJ010000001.1, forward strand.
CTCGTATGCGCGCCTTTTTCGTCGTTGAATCCCATTCAGGTCTTTTCTTTTCTCTCTACTTTGACCGATTCTTACATAGTGTACAGGCATATTTACCATCAACTTGTCATCCTGGCTTCGAGCTCGTCGAAATGTCCGACATTGACCTCCAGACTTAGACGACCCAGCTGCCAAGTTCGTCTAGTTCGCGAACGAGCTGAGCGATGATGCATGTGCGACGCTTGCGATTCTGAATGTGTTGAACTGAGCGAGAAGTTGAGAGGAGACGAAGATGTTGTCTGCAGCTGGTGGTAAGTTTGCTAGATTTTATTCATAAATCAACTAATTATGGTTTTTCGTCTAATTAAATGAGCGGGTTGGCCGTCACCAACTCACCAATCAAGAGCACAACACACCACTCTCGATGCTCGAGTACGAGAACGACGAATACGAATTCTTCGACTAAGTACACGCACATGCCAAATTCTGCGAGCTCGATAGGTTCAAGTCAGGGCCACTGGAGGTTGGCGAGCTTCCTTCTCCCTATCCTACTCCCTCTGCTCCAAACCCAACTACCTTGTTCGTATTATCATCATCAACCCAGCCCCAGCTCCAAACCTACCCTTGAACTCCACTCCTGGACGGACGTCGTCTGCCTCGCCCTTCGCGTGAAGGTGGAAAAATATGGCGACTCTTGCTCAACTACATCTTACTCCAGCCTTCTCGCCTTGGTTGATGATTTCTACCATGGCGTGACCGACGAGTTGGAGTAGTTGAAGCGCTCTCGGTTGGCTTTGGGAAGTACGATGCAAGCACTACTCAAGCACTTAAACAAGAAGATAACGAAACGAAAACGAAAACGAAAACGCGATACAGGAGGAGTGAGTCCTACCACAACCTCTCGCTTTGAACGCGGCTAATCAGTGTTTTAGCCGCATTTATTGACTCCATTTTCCATTGCGAGTGCGGTTCCTCAAATTGCAGAACTACTCAAGACCGAGGACGACAACGTTCGTAAGGTTGCTCGAGATTCGCTTTCAAAACTCTCGGAGCAAGGTGGAACGCCTTGTTTCTCGTTCGGATCCCTTAAATTAAGCCTTCTTTACAAGCCAAAATTCGAGATTCGATTGAGAGTGGTACTCCCCAGATTGTGACAATGCTTAGCAACTGGAGCAATGGTGATCGCAAGATTAGTGCAGATTTGGTAGCAAGATTGTCAGAGTAACGTAGGTCAGGAAGGCGGTAAATTGTCTGGTCTGAATTTCATTGACAAGTTTTCCAGGAGCGCCTCAAGGACCCGTTGCCTACATTGTTTCCCTAGGCCTCCTATGCGCAAAAGACAAGAATGTTTGTCAGGCAGGTATAGACTCGTTAGCAAAACTACCAGAACAACGTAAATACCACCTCTCGTGCTTGGCTGAAGGTCTCTGATGAGCGTCTTAGCAGAGCTTCTAGAGACCATCCTCAATGATGCCCACTATTGAGCAGTGATATTTTTTTCTGTTGTTAAAATAAAACCTAGAGTATAGTAAACACGATTGATGTCTGCAAATTCCTATGAAAACAGATCGAAGCTAAAGAAAATCCTCGTACAGGTAGACTACTAAATTTACTTTGAGGTTGGGACCAAGTTGGGACAAGAAATGACGCCTTTGGAGTTGAACTGATTCCGAATTTGGAACAGAGGTGGAACTCTTTTTTATTACTGTGAGCTTCAACCAACCTCAACCAACAGCGAGTCCTCGGTCACCATCCATGGCTCATAAGGGCACATTCGAGTTGTCTTTTCTCGTATCATATTTCCCCTGGCATCAAGGTCGTCGACGAGCAGGGCAATAAAGTCGTCCTTTGCGGCGACGGCCTTGGCCGATGTTCAAGTCAAAATCAAGTGAGGTCTTTCTTTTCTCGATCCTTTGTAGCAGAATGAGCTGATCTCCCTTTAGTATCTCAGGCTATTTCAGATCGGACGGAAAACCGCCTCCGTTGAACACATATCGCTGGATACGAGTTCTAGATCTGCAAAGCTCGAGTTGAAGCCAACAATGATCAGTCGAGAAAGCCAGAATCTTCTTCGGCATTCCATACGAAGGTGCCGCGACCTTCAAAAGCTCCGGACTGTACTCCATACTTGCTTTTCAACTACCGTCACTTCGAAGATGCCTATCTTATCTCACTCTTCCGGTTCCTCTACCGATGCCCAAGGAAAGCCGACCTAAGGTATTCGAAGACGACATGAAACGACGCGTCCTCGAAGAGTCCACCTCGACCACGCCATTGAGATCTGTGCCAAAACGCGGCATATACTCCACCCTCGACCTCTGGACTGCACCACCCAGCGGGCGGGAAGGACAACCACGACGGGCAGATGGCCAACTGTATGTCTTCTCCTACCTCCTATCTATCCTGTATAATACCTAACCTGTTAGTATTTCTCTTATTAGTCTGGAACTACAAACATCGCGATCTTGGGCAAGCTCATGAAGACTCCAAGCACCGAAAATTGATCACAGGGTCAACGTGCACACCACTATCCCCGTCGTGGACCCACCACGCGATCTTTAATGTCGAGGACGAGCTATGGGAGAAGAGGCACGAGTGGATGGACGAGAGGGACTGGTGTATGTGGAATGGCAAGTGAGGGCCTGTGCACGCGCGACTTACCCTCGCCCCGACACACAGGACCGCCTTAGCTGGTCCATCACGCTATACGACCCACTTCGCCCTCAAACGACACCTCGTGGCGACACATGGGACGCCAAACCCTCCGCCGTCTCGCGCATCTGCCAACCACACATCGAACACCTCCAAGCTGAAATCGCTGAAAGCTTTCAGAACTTGTACCCGCACACCGTGCGGACCCTCCCCGGACGCATCCCAAAATTATCAAAAAAAAATACTAGTAGCGGAGTATCGGCTGAAAGAGCGGGCAGAGCTATTTGTTGGGTGGGGGAGGAGGAGCTGGATAAGCTCGGGAGGGAGCTTGCTTCAAGCTTGCGGGATGGGTGGAGCGGGAGGAGCTGGAGACGATTTTGACGAAGAACTCGGTGAGCTCGGAGTGAGGTTCATTCTGGTACTTGGTCTTGCGCTGCTGTGGCACTCTGTGTTCGTTTGCAGGCCTGCCTGTCATGATCGTCCCTTCGAGTCTCCCTACCTTTCCCCTCATTCCGTAACGACCAGCACAGGCGGCGAACGCCTATTCCTCCCCTCGATCTCTTGCACATTTCCTTTCCTTTCCTCTCGCTCTTCAATTCCTTCAACATTCCCACTAGCTGCCTCCGCCGGCCAACCTCCTCCAGCTCCAACACAACCTCGAAAGCACGTAACTTGAATTCAAGTCTCGAGCTGCAAACAAGTATTTTGTATGTATGTAACCGTAGCAGAAGCGGATATGATATTAATTTCATGTTCAGCAGCGAATTCGAAAAAACGCTAAGCCTGTAAACGCCAGTGTCATTCATTATCAGTTCAAAAGTTCACATCGACCTTCAAGATACTTCATGCATTCGTCTACCCCGAAATCTCGCGCTCGCCTGGAGAGGCTGGTCCTAAATTTGAAAAAGTCTGGATCGGCGGTTGGCTGTTAACATGTTGTATTTGGATGGTCTTTCGGCGCTGAGGTTATTCTAAGATGCGATTGATGAACAAGGTGCAATGCAACGGATCGAGACCAGCACCAAGTTCGACAGAGAAGTGGGTCATTCATATGCGCAATGCAATTCGAGATCAGTAATCAAACCATAGCCATGCACAGCCCGGGAACGCCAATGGGTGGCAATGGGGAAGAGGGGGCTAGACGGTTTCACATTTCATCCATCCTCGTTCTTTGCTAATGATGTGGATCCAACCCAAGTTGCTTGAAGATTCGTGCTGTTCTCTCCGAATTTCCGCCTAACCTCGCCACCACCAAGACTGTGGTACACGTATTGCCTACACGCTGTCCACTTTCTCGAAACTCTATATATGGAGTGTCCTGGCCCAGGAGGCCTGCAGCTGGGAAAGTGAATCGTCTGAAAATACCCGAGTACGGTCAACACTTTGGGACATTGCATGACAAAGCACTGTTGACATCGGGACTGCTACGATCGAGCCTTGTTGTTATCGTTGATCACTAAACACCTTGTCCAGTTCTAGTACCTTTCGATGGCTTCCAAAAACGAGACCAGTGCACCTTTAAGCGACGAACCTTTGGACCAGAATGACCCACATTTCAGCGACGAGCCCTTGGATGAGGATGACTTGGAGTTCTGGAAGATACGAGAATTGAGATTCCGGGTCCTTATCTTAGGCCGCGCAAATGCAGGAAAGACAACGATCCTCGAGAGACTTGCCAGTGCTTCCATAAACGAGGCTGAAGTCTGGCGCGAGGGCGAGTTATTGACCGACCATGTACGTCACATTTGGATACGTCCATTCCTTCGCTCTGATCAAGTTGATACTCTGTAGGCAGTTGAAGGCCAGCCTGATGTGCGTTTCTTGCAAGGTCATTTTCGCCGACTGCTCATTTATCTGCATAACTTGTAGCGTGGTATGCACGACATAGATGACGAAATCCGCTTTCGCTCCTTGCCTGGCTTTGTCTTTCACGATTCACGTGGTTTCGAAGCAGGCTCCTTGGACGAGCTTTCCACAGTACAGAAATTTGTGAGGGATCGTTTATTTGAAGTCAATCATGTTAAGAAGCAGCTGCATGCTACATGGTATAGATATTGCCTTGCTGTGTCCAAGTTTAGCAATCTGAGGGAGTACTCAGGCTGTGTCTCCCACTTGATGAATCTCGTGTGCTCCTTGAGACTGAAAGAGGATTTTTAGGCTCCTTGAAGGGTGATGGTAAGTGATGTACTCTGTAAGTAGCTTTGATTTTGATGATTGCATAGCTCCACTGGTTGTTATCTTTACAAAGCTAGATGGAGCAATTGGAAAGGCTACACGATCAATTCTACACCAGCTGAGTTTGACAGGCAGCAATATCAACCGAACAATGAAGAAAGATGCACGTGTCAAGGCAGAAATCCAAGTTGGACAATATGTACAGCAAAGTGAGGAGGAACTGAAACTGCTGAGGAGGGATAACTCTTATATTGAGTTTCTTACAACTGCTGGTATGGTTGTCAGTTTATCAGAGATATCTTTGCAGATGATCAGACTACATTCAGATATGAATCAGTCCACAGCTCAGTCAATGGAAAGTTGCATGAAGTTGATTGAGGCAACAGAGAAGAGCTTGACAGGACCAAGAATGAAAACACTACTTTCTGTTGTATGGGGCCATAATCTTTCAAGGACAGAATATTGGTGCTTTTATTGGTGAGTAAAATTCCATCTAAAAAAATTCTAAACAACATTCAAGCCATATATAGGATATTTCAAAAAAATAGTGGTAATTATGGTTGAGAAATACAATGTCAAACAAATCTGATTTTGAGCATATCTAGACAAAAAAAGCAAATTGGGTATAAACACACCTAATGTAGATTATATGATAAACATGGTGTTTGAATACATGGTGAGCCATCTGAATATAATGTGATGTTTTCAATTTTATTTTTTAGACTGTGAGTATTAGTAAAATTACTTACACACTTGGGACTTACACTTATTTTGTCTGTTTTTGTTCTGCAGTATGTGAGTGTGCACTTGTCTAAATTGTCTGACTGCTGACTTTGCCTGATTCTTGTTCTGCAGTATGTGCGTCTGCAAGTTATTTGCCTGAATTGTCCCACTGCTGACTTTGCCTGGCTCTTGTTCTGCAGGATGTGAGTCTGCAAGTCATTTGCCTGAATTGTCTCACTGCTGACTTTGCCTGGTTCTTGTTCTGCAGGCTGTGAGTCTGCAATTTATTTGTCTAAATTGTCCCACTGCTGACTTTGCCTGGTTTTTGTTCTGCAGTATGTGAGTCTGCAAGTTATTTGCCTGACTTATCTCACTGCTGACTTTGCCTGGTTCTTGTTCTGCAGGCTGTGAGTCTGCAAGTTATTCGTCTAAATTGTCCCACTGCTGACTTTGCCTGGTTCTTGTTCTGCAGTATGTGAGTCTGCAAGTGACTTATCTCACTGCTGACTTTCTCACTGCTGACTTTGCCTGGTTCTTGTCCTGCAGGATGTGGGTCTGCAAGTTATTTGCCTAAATTGTCTGACTGCTAACTTTGCCTGGTTCTTGTTCTGCAGTATGTGAGTCTGCAAGTTATTTGCCTGAATTGTCTCACTGCTGACTTTGCCTGGTTCTTGTTCTGCAGGCTGTGAGTCTGCAAGTTATTTGCCTGAATTGTCTCACTGCTGACTTTTCCTGGTTCTTGTTCTGCAGCATGTGAGTCTGCAAGTTATTTGCCTGAATTGTCTGACTGCTAACTTTGCCTGGTTCTTGTTCTGCAGTATGTGAGTCTGCAAGTTATTTGCCTGAATTGTCTCACTGCTGACTTTGCCTGGTTCTTGTTCTGCAGGCTGTGAGTCTGCAAGATATTTGCCTGAATTGTCTGACTGCTGACTTTGCCTGGTTCTTGTTCTGCAGGCTGTGAGTCTGCAAGTTATTTGCCTGAATTGTCTGACTGCTGACTTTGCCTGGTTCTTGTTCTGCAGGATGTGAGTCTGCAAGTTATTTTCCTGAATTGTCTGACTGCTGACTTTGCCTGGTTTTTGTTCTGCAGCATGTGAGTCTGCAAGTTATTTGCCTGACTTATCTCACTGCTGACTTTGCCTGGTTCTTGTTCTGCAGCATGTGAGTCTGCAAGTTATTTGCCTGACTTATCTCACTGCTGACTTTGCCTGGTTCTTGTTCTGCAGCATGTGAGTCTGCAAGTTATTTGTCTAAATTGATCCACTGCTGACTTTGCCTGCTTCTTGTTCTGCAGGGTGTGAGTCTGCATACTATTTATCTGACTTGTCTGACTGCTGATTTGTCTGCTTCCTGTTTTGCAGTTTGTGAGTCTGGATATTGTTTGCTTGTCTTGCCCATTTGCTGACTTTGCCTTTTTCTTCTTCTGGACCATGTGAGTCTGCATATGTTTTACTTGTCTTGTTTATTTGTTCACTTCTTGGTTTTTGCTCTTGTTTGGTAGAAGCCCATTTCTGATCCTCTAAAAACTGCTCTTGCTTCACTTTTTAAAATATATCCACTGGTATTAATATTTTTTTATTCAATTTCATGCATCCAATCCAATCATATTTTTTAGGTTTTCAATGATGTAGAAGCTTTATCCTTCATCATCTGCATGTATTCCTCCCTTTCAATCCTCTGTATCAGCTTATTTTTATTTGCAGCAATCATGTTAATAATGCATGCTGTTCAGAAGCAAGCTATTGCCTCTTTACATGCGACAAGTGACCCATGGATCAGACTTATTTCTTCATTTCTTGAACATGAAAAGCACCTTCTAGAGGAGAAAACACACACTCTCATCCAAGAGGTGGCTGGAGTTGTCCAAGATATAAACAAAAATCAGAAGACTTTGGTCAAGGTTCTAAATGATACATGGTCTTTTTCTCATAAAAAAGCAGATACATTTGCAACAAGACTTGTGCAATGTGTCCATGATAATTTGCTATAGTTGTTATGTTTTGAATTATATCTCATTTCCAGATTATTGGACAACAACTGATGCTAGACCACCCTTAGCAAAGCATGCTAAAATCACCAAATGTTCCAAAATAAAAGGAGCCAAGGAAGAGCAAGGTCATGTGCAAGGAGATTGATCATCTAGTTTATGCTCATGTCTTAATCATTACAATGTGCAAAGAAAGGTGAGAAAATTTGGAGTGATGAATTGAACAAAGCAGCAACACAAACCTAGTACTGAGGTGCCAACCCTTCAACTGAGCCTCACACCAGGCCCACTGTGTTTGTGTTCTCCATCAAAATCACATTCAGCTCGTCCTGCTTTATACACCCTGTAAACACGAAGCTGGCATCCAGCTCATCCAGCTCGTCGTTCCCAGCCCAACCAACATCTCCACCCACAGTTTGACGAGGTCTTTCACAGTGAGGATGATCCTCGATAATTCGGGGACGCGTCTGGTAGAGGGCCAAAAAGGGGTGCGGGTTCAAGTTCTGAGACTTTTTGAAGACTTTAACTTGGATGTGTTCAACGAGAGGTTGGCAACTTACGTACAAGACGGCGGAGGGGTCGGCGCTGCATGTGTCGATGACGAGGCGGCGTTTCTTTGTGGGAAATGTGGAGAAGTGGGCCAGTGGCGGCGTTCAAGTGAGAGGTGGACCATGCCTTGGAGGCCAATGTTTTTGTACGACCGGACGGACTAGTTGAGGCGGTCATGCTATGCAAGGGTTAGTGAGGTGGATAGATAGAAGAATAAGACCGAATAGCTGTACCTTCATTTAGATCTCCTTGAGCACCCTAAACCTCGTCTGGTTAATCACGTCCTTCGCATCTCCTTCATACCGCCATATAGCCTGTACAGGCCCCCACTCGCAGTTCCGCACACATTATCCCTCTCATCCATCACTCCCTGGTCGTCTCTTAGATCCTCCTATACCTCCTTCTGCGTCTCGCTCCCGACCCAGTCCTGCGCCATTGCAACCAAAAACCCGAAAGACGAATAGTCATGGATAGAGCTGCGTTGTCCCACCCATTTCCTATGCACGTCTTCTGAGGTGTGAAAAGTCGGAATTAAAGGTGTTCCCGTCCTGCTGTTCGGCAACGCGGATGGTGTGTGCACCGGGTCGTGGAAGGTCGTGGAAGGCGATGACGCAGGTTTGTTCGGCACTGGAAGAATTTGTGGCTCCTGCCTACGACAAGAAGATAAGGTCAGGGCGAAATTTAAATTAGACATGAAAAGGGGCAAGTACAATCGGAAACATGTGCTCTCCGAGTTCAAAGTAAGTACCAGTCGGTATCTATCCGCCGAGAGTGCGTTGTGGAGGTCGAAGGTGATATATATACCGTGCTCGGTGCATATGTCGATGATGTGATTGAAGTGCTTAAAGCTGGACAGTTTGAAGACGTGTAGGTTCGTGTCGTCTGTGAATAGGAAGAGACGTGGGTTAGCTACCTGCAGTCCTGGAAGAATGGCAGACGAACCAAGAAAGAGGTGTTACCGTCTTGGTACTTGACGGGCCGGCGAATGTAATTCAACCCGAAGCTCATGAAGAACGCTGCATTTGTCGTGGAAGAAACATCCGAAGACCTTGGGAGGCAATGGTTAAAAATGGCAGGTCTGAGAGATGTAAAGGAAGGTAGGTACCCTTTTGGAAAAGACCTGAGACTTCTCATGACCGATGGCGTCGTGAAACTGTAACTCAAGTCCAGGAAGGCTTGGGTAAAGCTCTAGCAATACATTCAATGAATGCAGCAATCTACCTGACCTGAAATAGGAGGAGATCAGCCCACATTAATAAGACGAAAGTCGAAAAAACCGACTTCATCCGCATCCATCCTAGAAGCTTCGCGGCGCGACACGTTGACCTCGTTGTTCTGCTCGTCGACGACATTAGTAGTGCCATAGACTCTGAGGAAGGAAACCGTGCAGGAAAAGACGAGATGGATACGCCTTCAAGCCTGACTTCGGCGCATCAACGATGGAACCTTGACATGGAGATGCTGCGATTCTGCGAATGACCTGGCAGGCCTACCCAGGCCGTATGCGCGAAGGCACGGAAGTTATGCAAAGGGTAAGGCGAATGTGCAACTAAGACAGCACTTTCAATTTCGAGCCGTTCATCCGCGAGTGCCTTAAGCACACCAGGATGGGCAGCTCAACATGCTGCTGGAGCAAGGGGGGAAAGTCGGCATCGAAGGCGCAGGAGAGGCCCGGTGCTTCTTGAGTATGAGCAGTGTGCGGCTGGTGGCCGTCGATGTTGAGGTAGACGTGGATGTATCGGAGATGATGAGGGGCCCAGATACCTTGCGGAGGTCGCAGTCTGCGGATTCCGACGACAGGGAGTTAGAGAAGAGAAAAGGTGCTAGGGACTTAGCAGAAGACACTTACTCCAGTGCGAGATAAGCGACTCGAGGTCTGCAACTCCCACTTTCTCGATAACACCCTTGCGCGACTTGTCTGTCCCTATGCATACACTAATGTGGGGTAACATCAGTTGGGAAAAGAGAACAAGCGCAAAGAGGGCGTACGAAATGAGACGCGATCTCAAGCTCCAAATGCGAATTTCAACACGCCCTGCCCTTCCCGTTAGTGATGACATAGTTGACGAGACGCGGGTATGAAGTACAGCTCCCCGTGTCCCGGCAACGAAACTTGGGAGCAGCAGAGTGTTGTATGGCCGGCTCTCAACTGTGGGTCTAGCTCTGAGTTGCGGTTTTCTTGGCAGAAGCAGTGAGACTGAGGGAAGGAGTGCATTACAAGTCGTTTCCCAGACAAGCGGTCCATATCGTTGCTCGGATTGTGGTTTTCAGTGTGTTTTGCAAGAAGCAAGAAAGTGAGCGAGGACCGAGGTCTATGGCGTTAGTGATGAAGCCAAGCTGTGGGCAGGCGGGTTTTCAGCAGGGCGTGTTCTCTCGACGTTGAGCGGTGTATTGGCGGATAACCTCAGACGACGAAGGGTAGATTGCTGTAGTCGGAGAGGTGGGCGTGGAGGAGATCAATGGGTATTCAGGGTTATTTCAAACGTAGGGTTGTGGTTGATGATGAGGGGCCCAGTACCTTCTTGGATACCTTGCGGAGGTCGCAGGCTGCGGATTCTGATGACAGGTAGTTAGAGCCTGCTAACCTACCCGATTAGCCCAGAATAAACGGGCTCAACTCACTCAACGTTCTTTGGCTGGCAATCGATGCACCATTTTGGCATGTGTTTGGTTAGCGAGTGCGAGGGGTGTATACTAATGTGGGGTAACGTCAATTGGGAAGAGAGAACAAGAGCAAAGAGGGCGTACGAAATGAGACGCGATCTCAAGCTTCAAATAAGAATTTCAATGTCCCTTGTCCTTTCCATTCGTGATGATATAGTTGACGAGACGCGGGTAAGAAGAGAAATACAACTCTCTGTGGCTAGCACTCGTACTCGCACTCGCAGAAGGGAAAGGAACCACGGAGCTCGGGAACAGCAGTGAATTGTATGGCCAGCCCTCATCGGTGGGTCTGGGTGGCGGCAGTTCTTGGCAGACGCAGTGAGCCTGTGGGGGTGCATGCCCAGACAAGCGGCAGATATCGTTGCTCTGGTTGTGGGTGATTTTGGGGTGTCGGTATTTTTTTTACATAACTGGTAGTACGCTTTTTCAGTGTGTTCTGCAGGAAACGAGAAAATAGCTGGTGATGATCGATGACCGGGAGAGGGTTTGAATTTGAAAATGACCTCATTGACGATCACGTGGCGAGCAGTGTAGGAACCCGAAATTCAAAAAGGCAACACCGTCGTTTATTCCTAACCGCACAACGCACACTCGTGTCGCTCGCAAGTTGGAGACGATTCGTTTTACAGCAGGCTCGATGATGTTCCCTGGACCACCGCCTCTCCAGACGAGTTCCCGAGTACACCTCATATCAGGCTCAGGGTTCATCGATATTTATATGTCGTGTCCACAATGCTGTCCTCTGTCAACCTATCTCCCATCCTTCCACTTACACAACAACGATGTCGGGTGAAGACGTACTCATACCCTATACCGATATCCTGAGCCAAGAATGCCCCCCGTAAGTCCTTATCAATCTCCTTCATCTCATTATCCTGATATTTTGCTCTTTGAAGCCTTCGTATTTTGGTTGTGGGCAAAGTACGTGATGTGCAGTCAACATATCCAGGTTACAGTATTGTTAACCAAAACTAAAAGTCCGGCGCAGGAAAATCTGCTCTGATCAACGCTGTATTCGGTGTGGATGCAACGGTGAGCGCTCTCCTTATCCTTTACCTTTGTCTCCATCCTAATTCTCATAACCCACCAAGCCCGTTTCCCACAAAACCCCTGGAGAGCACGACATCGACAAACCCCTCATCTTCCCCGAGAACGACCGTATCGTCATCCACGACTCCAAAGGATTCGAAGCAGGAGAAGCAAAGAACCTGCAGAAAGTCTTCGACTTCATCGACCGCCGATCCCGAATGCCGGCGCTTAGCGACCGATTACACGCGATCTGGTCAGATCAAGCACTGTGCCCCCTCCGTTCTACGTCTAACTGTATTGTTCCACTAGGGTCTGTGCTGAAATACCATTCGCCGGCGCGCGAACGTTTGAGAAGGGCGTAGAACGAATTCTACAAGAATCCCAGGAAAACAGTGCGTCTCCTCTCCTTCCTCCTCCAAGTTCTTTCTTTCTCATTTAACTCCACTTCTTCAGTTCCTATCATAGTGGTGTTCACCAAAATCGACATCCTGCGCGAGATTGAGGAGAAAAAGCTCGAGAAGGAACTCGATCAGGAAGATGAAGACCTGGAAGACGATGAATTCGAGGAACGGATCGACACTGCAGTCAGTGAGGCTCTGCAGCGGCTCTGCATCGAGCCCTTGCAGGCGCTGACGCCTCCTGGGCGTGCGGTGTACCCATGGATCGCGACGTCAAGTAGGTGAACGCTTCTCCTCTCAAAAATCGGTTTCTGATATAATATTTATTAATCAGACGGACGCGAACCACGGTTCAAGAAGACCATCGAAGAGCTGGTCGAGCTCGCGCTCAAGCTGGCCGAGATCGAGAAGGTTTGGATCGGGATGGCCATCGCACAGCGGTCCAACGCGAAAGAGTCCATCAAGGCGTCCATCCGGTGAGTTCATTCCCTCTTACCTATCTTTTCCTACATTGTAGGAGTCCTTACGTGTTCTGATTCACGACTATTAGCATCGGAAGGAAAAGTAGGACTCTAAAGAGTCTATTCCGAAAGTTATTCTAAGCCTTGCTTTGGAATTGGACAGAATATTGGCGCGGCCTCGTCTCCGACATATTTCTCAACGTCACTATGCGGAAACTGCTGGACATCCTCCAGAAGGACATCGTCAACGTATGGAACATGGAAGATCCCAAAGAGGTGTGTGGATCGGACTGCTCTTCCCTGGCACAAAAAACTCCTGCTCACAATCGCCCTCGCGAAATTGCAGCACCTCAAAAGCCCAGAGTTCAGCGCGCTGCTATCAGTGCTGGTGGAGGACCTATCCGATGACAACCCGTATGTGTCGTTCGTTCCACCTCCACACTCATATGATCCCGCTGAGCAAGTCTGAACTTTGTCGTGCGCAGGAACAACTACCCTCTAACCCAATTGGCTGTGAAAGCCGTCATCGAGAACCCAACGTCCATCGTCATCGCCGGGCCGACCGCAGTGATTGTCCTCTTCGCGGAATGGGTGCGCGGGACCTACCGAAAGACGTCAGTCCTCACTCCTCCCCACTGCTAATCTACCACAACACTCATACTCATCTCCCCCAGAAAAAGCTCCATCCGATGCCTCATGGGCTTCCTCGTCGACCTCACCCTAACCATGGACACCCTCTTCTACAGGCTCGTCCTCGCCGCCGGGCAGAAGCCCATGCAAATCGCACTCGTCAACCGCGCCCTGCGGATATACAAAGCGCGCAAGGCGCCCGTGCACGCTAGCATCCGCGCGTGGGCGGACGGCTGGAGCGTCTTCGCACACCTGGGGGCGGACGAGGTGATCAATAAGATCGCAGAGGTGATTGAGGAGTATAGTGTGAAGCCGGAGCAGTGGGAGATGCGCGATGAGGTGGTGGATGAGACGTGGATGGCTGTGGATGTGCTTAGGGAGCCGGTGGGGGTGAGGATGTAGGTAGGATGTGGATGTTTTGTTGTATGTATGTGCGGTTTGTATTTGAATTGCTTTTGAAAACCTTCTGTATTCGAGTTGGAAGCTGTCTTGCTTGTGGGGATCCATGGCTCGTGCTGATGAACTGGGAAGTCTAACACCTACCCACATAACTTGAAACACCCTCCCAGCCTCCGATGCATTGTATTCAAGATACATTTCATTAATCACATCTCAGACCAACCAGCCAGTAAGCCATACTGCCAGGAGGTCTTTTCAAATTTAGGACCTGGGAGAGCGAGAGTTCGGGGTAGATGAACATGCTGAGGCCGATGTCAATATGTTAGACTGGACACAGGCGACTTTATTCTTGGACAACATTAATCTTCATTCACTCACAGGATCCTGAGTCTGGCAGACTAATTGTCGAGCATTGAGCGAGTATTGGTCTGATTCCTTGACGTTACATATACATCTACCACACGTGTCCATACTTGCATGCGCAGCTTTGTCCAGACCTGAGACTTGAAACTAATTTATGTGCTTTCGAGGTTGCCTTGAAGGCGGAGGAGACCGGCCGGCACAGTCCGTTAGTTGAAAGAACGGACAGCGAAAGGACAGGAAATGTACAAGAGATCAACCATCGAGTAAGTGTTAAGTGTTTGCGAGGCGGTGTTTCTTTGGAGGGGAAGGGAGCGGAGTGGGTAATGTTCATTGTTGAAGGGGCAAGGTGGGTCGTGTCTTTGAACAGTCAATGGATCAGCTGAGGCGGTCCTGCTGTGCAAGGGTCAGTGAGGTAGATAGATAAAAAAGTAAGAGTGGATAGGTGTACCATTTTTTGAATATCCAACCATTTTTTGTGAAGTAACACATAGGCCTTGTCTGGTTACAAGCACTACGCGGCGTTCCAGACACCAGCCCCGCTGCTATCCACTCGCTCTTCTTCTCTTCGAACTTCCTCAACGGTCTCTGCTCCTCGCTTCCCACGTCCGCCTGCGTCTTTGGACCCAAAAACCCGAAAGACGAATGATAGGGATGGAGCGGCACTGTCCACCCATCTCCTAAGTATAGGCACCCCCGAATTGCGAAGGGTCGGACGCGAAGATGTTCCTGTCGAAGATCACGTCGTGCAATTTGGCAGTGCGGATGGTGCAGTACACGGCGTCGTGGAATGCAAGGAGGCGGGTGCATTGTGAGTGGGTTCATTGAGCTGGTTGTACCCTGTGATCCGTTCGCAGTGCACGAGCTTGCCCTAAATTTAAAGAACACGGTCTCGGAAGTCTTTGTGGCTCCAAACTATGACAAGAAAAAAAGATAAAATCAGGACGAAATTTGGGATAGAGATTAGAAGAGGTAAGTACAGTTGGCGATGTGCCTCCACGGTCAGAGTGCGAGTCGGCGTTCTGCCAGCCGTGTGCGCCGTCTCGCCAGCATCCATCGTTCCACACACACAGTCCCTCCCATCCAGCCACCACCTTTTCTTCTCGGAGCTCCTCCTCCTCAATTGTCTCTTCTGCTTCTAGCTCTCGACATACGGCTGCGATTTTGCAACCAAAACCTCGAACGACGAATAATCAGGGATGGAGCGGCTTTGTCCCATCCATCTCTTATGTGCGGCTCCTGAAGTGTGAAAGAATCGAGTGCGAAGGTGTTGCCATCACAAAAGGCCATTGGTGTGGGTCCGAGGCGGGGATGGTGATGTGCATGACGTCGTAGAAAATGAGGCGGAGGCGGATGTGGGCGTTGGTGGGTTTATTCAACGAGTTATACCCGACTATCCACTTGTGGAGCTTGTAGTATTGCCGAAGAACGCGTTCTTGGAAGTTTTTGTGGTTGCAATCTATAATGAAAGAGAAAATAAAGGTTAGGAAGAAAATAGACATGAGGTGGGAGAAGACATACAGTTAGCGGCGTGTCCGCCATAGGCAGAGTGCTCGTCAGTGTTCTGCCCGCTGAGTGCCGTATGGAGGCCGAAAGTGGTGTATATCCCATGCTCGGCGCAGATGTCGATATTGGGGTCGAGATGCTTGAAGCCGGACTGTTTGAGGAGCTACCTCGTTGTTGTGTTCGCCGACGATCTTAGTGCCAGAGGTGCTTAAAAAAGACATGATACGAGGAGAGATCTTCAACTAAGGCTTCTCGAGTTTAGGACTAAAGCCTGCAGAGGTTTTTGGCGGTACGTTCGATGGACAACTGGTGTTGTCTAACATGAAATGAAGCTTTCTATCCTAAGGAGAGATTAGCTCAATCGAATCGACAAGGCAAAGGTAGGAGCATGCACTTTATCCATCCTCCAACGCCAGCACCGCGAAAGATGAGCTCGTTGCCCAGCTCGTCGACGATCTCAGGACCTGATGCATGAGTGGTGAGCAAGGATCAGCCGTTAGGAAAATAGTTGACGGATGAGAGTCGAGGAAAAAGTCAAGCGTCCGCATTTGGACATGATGGCGTCAATCCACAACTTGTCCACAACCGTCATTGGTCAGTCAATTGACCTTGTATGCGCGCCTTTCTCGTCGTCGAATCCCATTCAGGTCTTTTCTTTTCTCTCTCTATTTTGCATGATTCTTACATAGCGCACAGGTATATTTACCGTCAACTTGGCATCCCAGGCTTCGAGGTGTCCGACTTAGACGACCTCGCTGAAAAGTTCGTCAAGTTCGCGTATCAGCTGAGCGACGATGCATGTACAACGCTTGCAATTTTGAATCTGTTGATCTGAACGAGGAGCTGACAGGAGACAGGATATGTATCACGGTGCTTGTGGTAAGTTTGCTAGATTTTATTCATACTGTAGCTCTGCTAATTATGATTTTCGTCTACTTAGATGTGCGAGTTGTCTGTGACCAACTCGCCAATCAAGAGCACAATACTTGCACAATACACTACTCTCGGTGCTCGAGTGCAGTTTTTCCTCTTTCCCTCCTTCCTATCTAATCTCGCTCTCTCGCTAGACCTCCTGACATCCGCTTCTCTCTAAATAACGTCCCCATCACCATCCTCGACGTCGAGAAGCAGAGAGAAAGGCGGACGCCAACGTGCCGTCCTCAAGAGGTGTTATCATCACCAAGAGCCCCAAAGCGACAGGCAAGGAAAAATAGGAGGAAAGGGAGGAAGGAGAAGGAGTGAAATGACAAGGACGCGGCGGGAAAGAAGGTGAAGGAAGATTAGAATGAGAATGAGGACGAAAGAATATAGGCTACTCCCCGCATACAGCAAAGTCTAGGAGCTCGAATACATCTCGCTACAGCCTTCTCGCCATCGTCGATGATTTCAGCCGTGGCGCGAGCGACGAGTTGGAGTATTTGAAGCGTGATTGGTTGGCTTTGGAAAGTACGATGCAAGCAATACTCGAGCACTCGAACAAGAAGATAACGAAAACGAAAAAGCCATACAAGGAGTAGGTACTACCTCCACCTCTCGTTTTGACCGCGGCTAATCAGTGTTTTAGCCACATTTATGGACTCCATTTTCCATTGCGAGTGCGGTTTCTCAAATCATCGAACTCCTCCTGACGAAGACGACGATGTTTGTAAGGCGGCTCGAGATTCGCTGTTAAAACTCTCAGAGAAAGGTGAAGCATTCCGTTTTTTTCGCTAGGATCCCATATATCAAGCCTTCTTCTCTAGCACTCCCAGATTGTGACATTGCTTGGAAACTGGAGCAGTGGTGTTCTCAAAGATTGGTGCAGATCTGGCGACGAGATTGTCAGAGCAAGGTAAAGAAGGCAGTTGACTTCGTGGCCTGAAATTCACTGACGAGTATTCCAGGAGTGCTTCGAGGACCCGTTCCCCACAGCGTTTCCCACCTGTGCGCAAAATACAAAGATGTTCGCCAGGCAGGCATAGAGACTCGTTAACCAAACTTTCAGAACAACGTAAATATCACTACTCGTGCTCGGTTGAACTTCTCTGACGACTGTCTTAGCGGATCTTCGAGACAACAATCTCAGTGCCATTCCTGAGATCATCAACCTTCTCTGCGACAATTCCAACAACATTCGCCCGGCGACTGCAGACACGGTCAAAAGATGGTGCGAATTCCGAGGTTCCGAGCTTGAATGTCGCTGACGAGTGTTCTCTAGCGATGTTTCAAGAATCCATTGGAAGTGCGATCCCAGCTCTAATCGCCCTCCTCAGCCAGGACAACAAGCAATCTCGTAAATTCGGAGTGGACTCGTTGGCAAAATTATGGCACGTCGAATGTCATTTTCTCCTTTGAATATAGCTGATGATCCTGTAGTTGACTTCCGAGACTCGATCGCACACGCCGTACCTCAGATTGTGGCCTTACTGGAAAATAGCGACCCCGACGTTCGCGAAGCTGGCGCAGGTCATTGGCAAGATTGTCAAAGCCTGGTACGAGATCAACCTTTTCTTCTTCAATGTGACTTCTTTGCATCGTCCACTTCGTCTACTGGCGGCATCTGTTCTTCGTCAACGAAACTGGGCTTCCTATAAGCATCCCTTATATTGCCAAGGAACGTGACCCTTCTGCTGATGAAAGTGGTGTCATTGAGCAAGCGTTGTACGTTGTAATTGTTGTTGTTCTCGAGAAGATCTGAATATCCTGCCTTGTTTAGACACGAAGCTGCAGTTATGGGCCAAAATGGCCCCGATCTTTCAACCTTCAAGGTCCAAGCTCCTGCTCCGGAGTAAGCAAAGAATGACTTATCCCACTCAACGTTGCTGGCCGTCCAAAAGCCCGTAGTATTGCTTTGACGTGGAACAAGGCTGACGAGTCGACAACAGTGCTAGCAGGAGAGAGGCCGCCGAACAAGGAATACCAGGCTGATAAACCTGTCGAGCACCAAGAACAGGAGACTCAATTGCCTATCATGACGTCAAACTATAGAACGCTACCGATGAAGTCTGATGTTCAGAGGGAAGAGGATGAGAAGACAGCGGTCGAAAGGGAAGGAGTGATCCAGGACCACTGGTGGAAGAAGAAAAACTACAAGCATCTTTGACTGCAAAAAAGAAAATGGCAAGAAGCAATGCAGCAAGGAGTTTCCAGATACCGCAGCCAGCGTTGAGGGCACGGACGCTAAAAATGGAATTCAGTCTAGCGAGGAGCAAACCTTCTCAACTACAGCCATCACTCCATTCGTCACGTCGTTCCTCAGGTCATCTCCCCTACCTCAAATGCGAAATCCCACCAACGCTTGTTACATCTATCAAGATGGAACAGCCCACGGTTCGATTTGGATGCCCTGATGAAGCGTATTCATGCATCCCATGTCAGAGATGCTTCTGATAAAAGATATGTTACTTGTGAGCTGTTCCTTTCTTGCTTTAATATTTGCTCAAGCTAACTACTGCTCTGTGACCTTTCAGATTTCCGAGAGACAACACTCCTTTGACTTCGATCATCTCATCCAACTCCTTGATTTTTAGAATTTGCGCTCTGCAACACTCGTGAATTCCTTTTTTTCTGCTCAACCTCAGGTCTGACGTCTGTTTTTTTTCAACGTGGAAGCAGACATCAAAGTTTCTCGTCTACTAGTAGTGTCATTGATCAGTGGCAGATGACTATTCAAAGGGGTGGAAAGTTGGCTAGACTCGTTTCCAGTCCCCTGGGTGCGGGAAAAAAAAATTGGTGGCTAATTCCGTCCACATACGAATTTTTTTTCCCGCCACCAGAACGGCTGGTCTCGAGCCTAAAAGTTAGCGTGCTCTCTATCATATACTACCCGACTTCGCCGATTTTCCTCTGTTGTTGAAATAAAAACTAGAGTATAGTAAACACGATTGATATCTGCAGATTCCTATGATAACAGATCGAAGCTAAAGAAAATCTTCGTACAGGTAGAATTTACTTTAAATAAATTTGAGGTTGGGACAAATGACTCCTCCGCCCTTTGAGTTGATCTGATTCCGAATTTGGAACTGAGGTGCAACTCTTTTTATTTCTATGAGCTTCAACCAACAGCGAGTCCTCGGTCACCATCCATGGCTCATAAGAGCAGATTCGAGTCGTCTTTTATCGTATCATATCTCCCCTGGCATCAAGGTCGTCGACGAGCAGGGCAATAAAGTCATCCTTTGCAACGCCGGCCTTGGACTATGGATCAGGTGCAAGTCAGTTCTTTCTTTTCTTGATCCTTTGTGGCAGAAAGAGCTGATGTCCCTTTAGTATCTATCTCAGATCGGATGGAATACCGCCTTCATTGAACTTATCGCTGAAACACTCGCAGGTTGCTCTGCATTCGAGTTCTAAGCTCTAGTTGAAACCACCAGTCAAGAAAGCCAAATTCTTCTTCGGCATTCCATGACGAAGATGCCGCGTCCTTCAAAAGCTTTGGGCTATATTCCATCTACTTGTTTTCAACTGCCGTCACTTCGAAGATACCCATCTTTTCTTCCGGTTCCTCCGCCGTTGCCCAAGAAAGCTGACCTAGAGTATTCGAAGAGTATTCGAAGTTGACATGAAACGACGCGTCCTCGAAGAGTCCACCTCGACCACCCCATTGAGATCTGTGCCAAAACGCGGCATATACTCCATCCTCGACCTCTGGACTGCACCCGGCGGGCAGATAAATCAATGCCTCCCTACCTCCAGTTTCACGAATAAGTCTGCCAAGATGAAGATTCCGCATTCTTCAAAAGCTTTGGGTTAAACTCCATCAGCCTGCTTTTCAACTGTAACTATCGTCACTTTGAAGATACACATCCCATCCCTACTCTTCCGGTTCCCTGACGTTGCCCAAGGATAAATGACCTATTCGCAGAAAGCATGAATTGACGTGTCCTCAAACAAACACAGCATATATACTTCATGTTCGACCTTCATATCGCACCCAGGGGGCAGGACAACCACGACGGGCAGATAGCGAACTGTATGTCTTCTCCCACCTCCTATCTATCTCGTATAATACCTAACCTGTTGGTATTTCTCTTATTAGTCTGGAACTACAACGTCGCGACCTTAGGCAAGCTTATGAAGATTCCAAGCACCGAAAATTGGCCACAGGGTTGCCGCGCACATCACTATCCCCGTCGTGGACCCACACCATGCGATCTTTAATGTTGAGGACGAGCTATGAGAGAAGAGGCATGAGTGGATGGATAAGAGGGGCTGGTGTGTGTGGAATCGCAAGTGAGGGCATGTGCACGCACGACTTACCCTCGCCCGACCACAGGACCACCTTAGCTGGTCATTTGGCTGTACTACCCACTCCCACTTCCCCCTCAAAAGACACCTCGTGATCGACGCATGGGGCGTCAAACCCTCCGCCGTCTCCCACATCTGCCAACCCCTCATCGAACACCTCCAAGCTGAAGTCGCGGAAGGCTTTCAGAACTTGCACACTCGCGGAGTGCGGACCCTCCCCGTACGCATCCCCAGATTATCAAAAAAAATTTGGTGGCGGAGTACTGGGTGAAAGAGCGGGCAGGGTTGGGTTGGGGAGGAGCTGGATAAAGCTCAGGAGGGAGCTTGCTTCAAGTTTGCGGGGCGGGTGGAGCAGGAGGAGCTGAAGACGATTTTGACGAAGAACTCGGTGGGCTCGGAGTGAGGTTCAGTCTGGTACTTGGTCTTGGGCTGCTGTGGCACTCTGTGTTCGTTCGCAGGCTTGCTTGTCGTGATCGTGTTCAATTCGTTCCTTCGAGTCTCCCTGCCTTTCCTCGCATTCCGTAACGACCAGGACAGGCGGCGAACACCTATTCCTTTCCTCGATCTCTTGCACATTTCCTTTCCCTTCCTCTCGCTCTTCAAGTCCTTCAACATTCCCACTAGCTGCCTCCGCCGGCCAATGTCCTCCAGCTCCAACACAACCTCGAAAGCACGTAACTTAAATCCAACTCTCGAGCTGCAAACAAGTATTTTGTATGTATGTAACCGTAACAGAAGCGGATATGATATTTATTGGATGTTCAACAGTGAATTTGAATGAACGTCAAGCCTGTCAACGCCAGTGTCATTCGTTGTCAATTCACAACTTCACATCGACCTTCAGCATACTTCATGCATTCGTCGACCCCGAAATCTCTCGCTCGCCTGGAGAGGCGTACTCTCAATTTAAAAAAGGCTTACTGGGAGGCGGTTGTGATGGACAAGATACAATGCAGCGGATCGGAGCAGATCGAGACTCGAGGCAAGGTCGAGCGGGCGGTGGGGCATGCCCCGGCCATTCATTTGCATAATGCAAATTCATGATCAGGGAGAGTGATCGAACCGTCACGACGCCCAGTCCGGGCACGCCAGTGGGTAGTCATGGGAGAGAGGCTAGACGGTTCGCGTTTCATCCCACCCACCTATCCTCATCCTGCATATCCAATCCAAGAAATTTCAAGTTGCTTAATTCAGAAGATTCGCTCTGTCCACTGTGAATTTCCACCTAGCCTCGCCACCACCAAGACTAGGCTGTAGTACGCTTATTGCCTACACGCTATCCACTATATATATGGAGTGTCCTGAGCCGGGAAGCCTGCAGCTGGGAAAGTGAATGGTCTGAAAATATCCAAGTACATTACAACACTTTGGGACATTGCATGACAAAGCACTGTTGACATCGGGACTGCTACGATTCGAGCCTTGTCGTTATCGTTGATCACTAAACACCTCGTCCAGTTCTAGTACCCCTCGATGGTTTCCAAAATTGAGACCAGTGCACCTTTAAGCGACGAATCTTTGCACCAGAATGACTCATCTTTCAGCGACGAGCCGTCGGACGAGGATGACTTGGAGTTCTGGAAGATTCGAAATTTGAGGTTCCGGATCCTTATCCTGGGCCGCGCAAATGCAGGAAAGACCACAATCCTCGAGAGACTTGCCGGCACTTCCATAAACGAGGCTGAGGTCTGGCGCGAGGGCGAGTTATTGACTGACCATGTACGTCACATTTGAATATGTCCATTCCTTCGCTCTGATCAAGTCGATACTGTGTAGGCAATTGAAGGCCAGCCTGATGTGCGTTTCTCACAAGGTGGTTTCTGCTGACTGCTGACTCGTCCGCCTAACTGTAGCGCGGTATGCACAACATAGACGATGAGATCCGCTTTGGCTCCCTGCCAGGCTTTGTCTTTCATGACTCGCGTGGTTTTGAAGCTGGCTCCTTGGATGAGCTTTCCACAGTAAAGCAATTTGTGGAGGATCGCTTATTTGAAGTTAAGGATGTGAAAGAGCAGCTCCATGCTATATGGTATGGATATTGCTTCCTGTTACCAATTGGTTACCAAGTCTCTGAGGCATTTTTCAGGCTGTGCCTCCCACTTGATGAATCCCGTGTGCTCCTTGAGACTGAAAAGGGATTTCTAGGCTCTTTGAAGGGTGATGGTAAGTGACATGGTTTGTAAGTTATCTTGGTTTTGACAGTTGTACAGCTCCAGTGGTTGTTATCTTTACAAAGAAGGATGGAGCAGTTGGGAGGGCCACACGATCAATTCTAGACCAGCTAAGTTCAACAGGTAGCAATATCAGTCGAAAAATGAAGAAGGATGCACGTGTTACAGCAGAGATCCAAGTTCAACAACATGTGAAGCAAAGTGAAGAGGAACTGAAACTGCTGAGCAGGAGTAACTCTTATGTTGAGTTTCTTACAACTGCTGGTATGGTTGTCAGTTTATCTGAGATGTCTTTGCAGATGACCTGACTACATTCAGATATGAATCAGTCCACAGCTCAGTCAATGGAAAGCTGCATGAAGTTGATTGAGGCAACAGAAAAGAGCTTAACAGGACCAAGAATGAAAACACTACTTTCTGTTGTATGGGGCTGTAATCTTTCAAGGATAGAATATTGGTGCTTTTATTGGTGAGCAAAATTCCATCAAAAAAATTCTAAACAACATTCAAGCCATATACAGGATACTTAAAAATAATAGTGGTAATCTGTGATGATGAGAGATATAATGTCAAAAAATCTGATTTTGAGCATATCCAGACAAAAAAAGCAAGTTAGGTATAAACACACCTAATGTAGATTATATGATAAACATGATGTATGTATACATGGTGAGTGAAAGCCATCTGAATATAATGTGATGTTTTTGAATTTTATTTTTAGACTGTGAGTATCAGTAGATTTACTTACACACTTGGGACATACACTTACTTTGTCTATTTTTGTTCTGCAGGGTGTGAGTCTGCAAGTTATTTGCCTGAATTGTCTCACTGCTGACTTTGCCTGGTTCTTGTTCTACAGTATGTGAGTCTGCAGGTTATTTGCCTGAATTGTCTGACTGCTGACTTTGCCTGGTTCTTGTTCTGCAGCTTGTGAGTCTGCAAGTTATTTGCCTGAATTGTCTGACTGCTGACTTTGCCTGGTTCTTGTTCTGCAGGGTGTGAGTCTGCAAGTTATTTGCCTGAATTATCTGACTGCTGACTTTGCCTGGTTCTTGTTCTGCAGTATGTAAGTCTGCAGGTTATTTGCCTGAATTATCTGACTGCTGACTTTGCCTGGTTCTTGTTCTGCAGCATGTGAGTCTGCAAGTTATTTGCCTGAACTGTCCCACTGCTGACTTTGCCTGGTTCTTGTTCTGCAGCTTGTGAGTCTGCAGGTTATTTGCCTGAATTGTCTGACTGCTGACTTTGCCTGGTTCTTGTTTTGCAGGATGTGAGTCTGCAGGTTATTTGCCTGAATTGTCTGACTGCTGACTTTGCCTGGTTCTTGTTCTGCAGGGTGTGAGTCTGCAAGTTATTTGCCTGAATTGTCTGACTGGTGACTTTGCCTGGTTCTTGTTCTGCAGGCTGTGAGTTTGCAAGTTATTTGCCTGAATTGTCTGACTGCTGACTTTGCCTGGTTCTTGTTCTACAGTATGTGAGTCTGCAAGTTATTTGCCTGAATTGTCTGACTGGTGACTTTGCCTGGTTCTTGTTCTGCAGGCTGTGAGTCTGCAAGTTATTTGCCTGAATTGTCTGACTGCTGACTTTGCCCGGTTCTTGTTCTGCAGGGTGTGAGTCTGCAAGTTATTTGCCTGAATTATCTGACTGCTGACTTTGCCTGGTTCTTGTTCTGCAGTATGTAAGTCTGCAGGTTATTTGCCTGAATTATCTGACTGCTGACTTTGCCTGGTTCTTGTTCTGCAGCATGTGAGTCTGCAAGTTATTTGCCTGAATTGTCCCACTGCTGACTTTGCCTGGTTCTTGTTCTGCAGTATGTGAGTCTGCAGATTATTTGCCTGAATTGTCTGACTGCTGACTTTGCCTGGTTCTTGTTCTGCAGGGTGTGAGTCTGCAAGTTATTTGCCTGAATTGTCTGACTGCTGACTTTGCCTGGTTCTTGTTCTGCAGGATGTGAGTCTGCAAGTTATTTGCCTGAATTGTCTCACTGCTGACTTTGCCTGGCTCTTGTTCTGCAGCTTGTGAGTCTGCAAGTTATTTGCCTGAATTGTCCCACTGCTGACTTTGCCTGGTTCCTGTTCTGCAGGGTGTGAGTCTGCAAGTTATTTGTCTAAATTGTCTGACTGCTGACTTTGCCCGGTTCTTGTTCTGCAGGGTGTGAGTCTGCAAGTTATTTGCCTGAATTGTCTGAATGCTGACTTTGGCTGGTTTTTGTTCTACAGGATGTGAGTCTGCAAGTTATTTGACTGACTTGTCTCACTGCTGACTTTGCCTGGTTCTTGTTCTGCAGGGTGTGAGTCTGCATACTATTTATCTGACTTGTCTGTCTGCTGATTTGTCTGCTTCCTGTTTTGCAGTTTGTCAGTCTGGATATTGTTTGCCTGTCTTGCCCATTTGCTGATTTTGCCTTTTTCTTCTTCTGGAGCATGTGAGTCTGCATATGTTTTACTTGTCTTGTTTATTTGTTCACTTCTTGGTTTTTGCTCTTGTTTGGTAGAAGCCCATTTCTGATCCTCTAAAAACTGCTCTTGCTTCACTTTTCAAAATATATCCACTGGTATTAATATTTTTTTATTCAATTTCATGCATCCAATCCAATCATCTTTTTTAGGTTTTAAATGATGTGGAAGCTTTATCCTTCATCATCTGCATGTATTCCTCCCTTTCAATCCTCTGTATCAGCTTATTTTTATTTGCAGCAATCATGTTAATAATGCATGCTGTTCAGAAGCAAGCTATTACCTCTTTACATGCAACAAGTGAAACATGGATCAGACTCATTTCTTCATTTCTTGAACATGAAAAGCACCTTCTAAAGGAGAAAACACCCTCTCTTATCCTACAGGTGGCTGGAATTGTCCAAGATATAAACAAAAAGCAGAAGACTTTGGTCAAGGTTCTAAATGATACATGGTCTTTTTCTCATAAACAAACAGATATATTTGCAACAAAACTCATGCAATGTGTCCATGATAATTTTCTATAGTTGTTATATTTTGAATTATATCTCATTTCCAGATTATTGGACAACAATTGATGCTAGACCACCCTCAGCAAAGCATGCTAAAATCACCAAATGTTCCAAAATAAAAGGAGCCAAGGAAGAGCAAGGACATGTGCAAGGAGATTGATCATCTAGTTTATGCTCATGTCTTAGTCATTACAGAATGCAGGGAAAGGTGAGAAAATTTGGAGTGATGAATTGAACAAGGCAGCAACACAAACCTAGTACTGAGGTGCTAACCCTTCAACTGAGCCTCACACCAGGCCCACTGTAAGGAATGATTTCACTCCCTGGCAGTCCCTGCTGCTCTCTACCCTATTTCCTTTCTATCTACTTCACATATGGACTGTAAAGTACCCTCTGTCACTTGAGAGTCACCTTATGTGACTCTCAGAGTAGATATAGTGTTACTTGTCACATTTGTCAATCTCATCTTCTTACATTCATACCGATAAGCCTAAGTGCTTGCTAACCCCTGTCTACCCACTACTACCTGGGTATCACAGAGGGTGTGTATGCATCAGGTGTAAGGTTGAATACAGAGACCTAGCCTTCCCAAGACTTAGATCTAAGAGATCTAGTTTCAGCAAGACTTATCTGTGTGCTCGATCTCAGCTTCTCTCTTCGCTCTCGGACGTAGGATTACTCCTAGGTCTAAACACCAACGCCTGCCAGACAGTCTTAGGCGTTAACACCCCACAACTCGACGTAGCTCACCCTTGGTGTGTTACATTGGTGGACACTGTGGGATCACGCCTCTACCTGGCTGGTATCAGCTTTCATTCTTCAAGATTCACCTCTAAATTCATCATGGGTTCTCTTGATGATATAGCTAAGTTTTTCTTTGAACATACATCTCTGATCATTCAGGATCGTTCCTTTACTCTGGCACAAGCAGCACATCACCTTGGGGCCCATTCACTCAAGATCAAAACTGATGTAGTACTTATCAAGGACGGTCTTCTTTCAATTCACCCCGAATTTTTGAATCAAATCCGATTTATCATCCTCAAAATCCAGGAACTCGAAGATCGGGTCGCCCAAATTTTGGATAGGAGATCACTTCAAATTATCAATCACTGCGACATGTTTTTCCAAGTGCTACGACACGCTCAATCAGTCAAGCAACTACGCTTCGCCTGGGATGTCGTTCTGGAGCGAGTCAAACTTGTGACCAAGCAATTGATCGATGACATCAATCCTCGTTCCGCGACGTCAACGACTTCTCACGGTCGCCAAACCTCCTCCCAACCATCTTCCGGATCTGTGCTGCCACCCTCGCACTCTGTCGCTCAAGATGGTGATCTTCAAACGCGACGACCAGTCACAAAGCAAGGCTCGGTAATTCATACTCGCTCAGCCCAAGTCCAATGTGTCGACGTCATTCCTCCAACCCCACTGCAACCTCGCGATGATAAAGCTCTCGATGGAATTTCAATTGCCCTTCCAATACTCGAGGAAGCAGCGGAATTGTCAGATCCGGAGTCCAAGCAAGCAGCGATGTTTGAGGTCCAGAAGGCGTTGGATAGAAGCGAAAGGGAACTTCCAGTTAGCCCACAATATGTACGTCTCCCGGTTTTAACTCGAAGAACTAGTACTCGTGTTACCTCAGATACGAGCCAAACGAACGACCATCCGCTTTCGCGCCTCCAGCCTGAGCTCCAGGTGGCTCATTCTCTCATTCAACCTCATTTCAGAAGCCCTCCATCACCTCAAGAAACCTCTTTAGCAGGTACCAATGGCTCTTGTCAGGATCGTAGTACAAAATGCCGTCCTACGATCGCCGGAGCTCCCCTCCTGGTGACAGGAACGTGGAGCACGGCTAGGTCGACTGCTGGCATGGATAACCACCCACGGAAACCTCTGACATCGTCTTCAAACCCTCTCCAAGCTTCCTCTTCGACCTCGCTTTCCTCAACTCAATCCTCCGAACCTTTGTTATCAACGGGTACACCTCCGGATTTGCCTTCGACAATCATCAACCATGAAAATTGCCGAAGATCAGTTGCAACGAGAAACTCGGAAGCTGGGGGGGAAATCAGGCGGTCCAAACGCAAGCTCTCGCGCTCACCTCGCACCTACCCTCCGACTTTCCCTACATCCGGTTTAGACATCGAATCCAACGTGGTGACCTCCCGATCTCCGTATCCTTCAGCTTATCCCTCAGAACATACCTCCACCACGTCTGCACAAGGACCGACTCGAATGTCGCATTCCATGCCATCCACCCATTCGGCTTCAACTCGAGCCGATCAGGTCAAAGGGATTACGCACGCGGTCTCAAGCCTACCACCATACATTGTCCTGACTCGATCCCTGCATACAGAGTCACCGGGTTCGGCTAGGGCTTCAGTTATGCACATGGAAGTCAAGAGGTCGTCATCTTCCCCAGTACGACCTACCGTGCATTTTCAATCTACAGAGTTGTCGAAATCACACTCAAAGTTGCAAGTCCAACTACACGAAGATCGGACTGGAACATCTGATGATTGCCGAGACATACAGAGGAAGGAAGAAGACTTAGTTTTGAGGAGTTTACGAGACATACTTCAGAACGAGCAAGACGACCCACTCTCATATTCAGCAGACGCCCGACGTCCTCACCTGGTTGTTCCAGCCACCTTCGCGTTCAGGAAAGGTCTTAGTCGGGAACACAAGGTCCAAGACATCGCGCCTCCTATCGCTGTTGGTTCCGTCCTGGTAACAGGCACGCAGAGCACGCAGCCATAGCAGCTATAATTATATATGACCTTTAGTAAGTCTGCTAACTAAAGTGAGATATCCCTGGCGCATTTTTGCCAAGTTGGCAAACTTGCCATGGCCATCTATCTTACTCATATAAGCATGCCGGGGGTGCCGGGGAGAGGGTATTTGATGGCTACTGGGGGCGGGACACTGTAAACACGTGTCAACAATGCCCACAGGCAATCCCGGGCTGCCCGACGCTGTAATTTGGGTCGCGCTCGCTGTAGGGGGCGCGTTTGGGCGCGGAAAAAAATGAAATAGGGTCTAATAATATTTTTACACCCGCCCCGACCCTTTGCGCACCCCTCGGGGGGCGGGAAAGGGTGGATGGGCGGGGATGCATTTGGATGACGCCGCCATATTGGGCGGGACCGCTGTCAAACAGCTGTCAACAACGCCAGGATCCCATTCCCGGGTTGCCCGGCGCTGTATTTTGGCTCGCGCTCGCCGTAGGGCGCGAAATTTGATGCGGAAAAAAATGCAGTGGGTTACTATATTTATTTACTACCTAATGGCGCCCTTTGCGCGCCTCCCGGGGGGCGGGAGGGGATGGATTGGGGCGGATGTCTTTGGATGACGTTCCGAAAATAGAACGCGCCATCAATGACACCTTGCACCACGGAATCTAAAATTAGAACACATCCATCAATTCCCGTTCCGAATCCGAAATCAGGCACGGTGCCTTCGTATTATCTCTTAGATTAGATACTACACTTGTGCCTTGCAGCACGCTTTGATTTATAAATAGAATCAGCTATTTTTCACCCTCCCTGCTACATCCGCTGCAACATTCCTAAGTAACATACTATATATGTAAATTAAAGAGTTCTAAAATTCCAATGATGCCACTTTTATACCCAAAAACGGAGGGGAAAAGCTGGATGGCTCGCAGCTCTTCCGGATGACCCTCCCTCGAGCTCGGGGTGACCTAAAAATAGAATTGATCCATCAATTGTCGTCCGAATTAGATCTGGCACGGTGCCTTGCGTCTTATCTCTTAGATTAGATATCCCGGTTGCCCTTCTTGATACATAGAATGTACTCTTTTTGCGTTCCCCTACCCCTCCCATTGCCAAACCAAGAATTAAAGCACTACGCATGTAAATTAGAAGTTGTTAGATACCTAATGATACCATTTTCATGTCTCAAAACGGAGAGGAAGAGGCTGGATGGCTCACAGCTCATCCAGATGACGCTCGAGCAGAGGTGACTTAAAAATAGATTTCTACCTCTTTGTTCTTTCTGCTCGACGGAATTGAAAAGGAAGCAATATATTGTCAATGCAAGTCGAAACAAGTAGTCGAGTAAAATCCGAAAAACCAACTATTCTTCGAGGACCTCCTCCTCATCCATCTGACCCCCTGCATCTTCCTCGTGGCCTTCGTCGTCGTTATCGTCGTCGTCGTCGTCGTTGTCGTGGTCGCAGTCGGCAGGCGGGTTACCTTCGGTGCTATCCTTCAATGCATCGGCGAGTGGGGCCTTCCAAAGCTCCCGGAAGTGCTGTGCGAGCTGCGTTTGAAGTTCGGCCTGCCCATTTGCGAATGCCTCGACGCCCTCTGCTAGTTCCTTGGCCAAACCAGTCCTTGAATCCCTTCTAGCCTTCCACCAGTTCGACTTCCACTCGAGGAACTCGAGAACTCGCCGCATTTCCTCCTTGAGGAGCATGACTTCTTCCGCCGCTCTCATCGCCCGCGCCCGGCTCTTTGCCCATTCGACTCGCAGGATGTCGTCCTTTTCGTCTTCGTTTTTGCTGGCAGAAGGGGTGGTAAGCCATATCCAGGATAAGGTCCGTCGAGTTTCGCCAGTTCCATCGCGCTTGGTTCGTACCTCATTATACAGTTCGAAATCGTCGGCATCGGCTTCGATTTCTTCGGCGTCGTCTTCGTCGTCGTTCGAGGGTGCAGATCTGCGAGAGCCCTGGTCACTCGCTCCTTCCAACTGGCCATCCTCCCATACCCCTTTTCGCCCAGTGCGAGGACGCATGCGGTTTGGGTCCTGATACCCCCGAATGTCTCTATCCTCCAGCACACGAAACGTCTCCTCCCATACGCCAGGCCCTGCCAGCGCCAACTTAGCTTGCCGAGCTGCTCGGTACTTGTCCGCCGCGTTCCGGGCCTTCATGTGAATCTTATCGATGACGGTTCTGGACCGGGTCCCGTCTCGCTGCCCCCGAACGTTCTTATTCTTGAAGTCCACCATCCGGCTCTTCAACTTCAGGACCTGTCGTACTTTGTGCAGGGCATCCGCGCACTGAGCCTCGCGAAGCCTTTCTTCTATCCTCGCAAGACCCTTGAAGCAGATGGAATCTCGTAGATGAGCAGGAAGGCGGGATGGGAGCCAAAGGTCGGCGTCCTCTGGGTAGTTGGATTTGGGAGCATTTTGAGAAGAAGTCGTTTTGCGTGCCAAGTCGGATTGGTACTGGAGGAGCCCAGGTAGGTAAATCGGTACCAGCTGCTCCCAGGCTCGCAGGCGAACACGCAAGTTGTTTCGTTCTTCGGTAATGTTCCGATCCTGCGCCCACGTTCCGCTGAATTTCGATGCGAGTACCTTTGCTAAGCGCTGAATGCGACGCCTGCACCTATGTCAGTACCTCGGAGAAGACGGTGTGCAGGGGGGGTAGCTTACTGAGTGTCTTCCAGGTCGAGACCCGTCTGAATAAAGGCCGCTGAAGACATCGAGTGGAGCGACACGCCGCCCTTGGCGAGTCTTTGCTCCTCCTCGTCTGCGAGTTCTTTCTTCACTTGAGCTTCCGAGATGTCTGAGAATCGGCGTGAGTGAGGGTTATAGAATAGTGAAGGTTTAGCGTACAAGCCTCTTCCAAATGATACGGATTCTTTTTCTTTTTGGGAAACGAATCCTGCTCCCAATCGACGCACATCTCCTCCCACTTCTTGACTAACGCCGGGTCCAACGAATCGGTGAGTCCTCGGTGACCTTCCTGCTGCAAGTTTCGCTGCCCAACAGCTGCCTTGTACCTCCGTAATAACGTCGCGCCTAGGCCGATGTACTTCAGCCAATTCCAAAAGCTGAAATGATCGTCCAGGGTGTCGTGGCGAGATCCGGGCCCCATCGTCTTCGTCGAGTTGCCCAGCGGGTTGTGAGGCGACCAAACGCGCTCAGGGCACTCGCAATCCGAAAGTCCGCACCCACAGATGAAGTTGAGTGAATAAACCTGGTGCCCTTTCGCATCGTGCATCGGTTCGTGGAGCTTTGGGATCGCGGGTATCAAAGATATACCCTCACGCGGCTTGACTTCTTCGGGCCAATGCCCCATTCGTTTGAATAGGTTGATAAACCATTGGCAAGCTATGTCGTAGCTGATGAGGATGAGGTTGATGTAGATAAAACGGAGAACCAAGGCGAAAAGGTAGTCCATGTTCGCGTATCTGCAGGCCTCATGAGTCATACCAACACCGTACCTTGCTGGAAATGCTTACCTTTCCCCCTTCTGCAAGTTGCCTACACCGCAGGGAAAGATCATCTCGGATCGGCCGCAGACTGCGACGCCCACGCCGGTGTACCTCAAACCCCTGGAGAACTTCGTATGCGCCTTCGCGAGTGCTTGTAAACCTACGCAAGTGCTGATCTGGGAGTAATGAGCACGGAGGAAAGATGTTAAAGATTAAAACTCACATCTTCGTCGGTCGCTCGGCTTAAAACGTAGTCCTCGTAATCCTTCCTTGGCATCATATACGCCCAACCAGTTCCCAGACCCGGATCCTGCGAATAGTTCGAAACGAGTTGGTTTTTGAGCCGGAAATTAGCGTCCATGCAAACGAAAACCATGTAGAGGAATCTTCAAAGCTTTGAAATCAGCTGATGCGTGCAGAAACGGAGAAAAGAAGACTTACTTGGCACCATCGGGGGCGTTCTCCCAGTCTGGAGGCAGGTTGATGCCGGGGCGTGGGCAGGACGGGCATAGAATTGCCAGTTCGCCTGGCTTCGTACCCGATATTCCTGCAGGATCGTTGGCCCTTCCCGCTCGTTTTAGCAGCTGGAGGTGGCGCCACTGCAAATTCATTCGCATCAATGCCCGGTACCGCGATTTCGGAACGTCCATCCCAGTGTTGCAGGTGGCTTTCTCCAATGCCCGGTAGAAGTCGTACGTCGATGCTTTTGTAGTCAGGGCGAGGAGGTGAAGGTGTTCAAGGAGTTCGAACGTTGCGCAGGTTTTCGCGTTGATTTCGGATGCTGGGTACAGGCGACGACGGAGTAACTGCACTGGGTGCTGTGGGATAGCCCTCTCGCAGCCACAGTAACGAATGTCGACTTCGTGGATTCCGTTGGTGTGCAGAATCAGCAAACTTGCATGGCATGGTACGGGATTCGAGCAGTACATGCCTCCGTGGTTGAGCTGAACGGTGAGGCCAAGGGATTTTAGGGAAGATTTGACGAAATGAGACCCAGTCCACTTCTAGGTAAGAAAGAGTCAGCGTTTTGCTATGATCAAAATCAAGTTTCAATTACCTTGATAGTATGGAAGGGGTGCATTCGATGCCTTCTCAGACAGCACGCTCTGCAGGTAAGGTCGGGGTGGAAGCACTGCTCGCAGCGGTACTCTGGCAATCCCGGCTGCTCTGCGCTGCGCGAGATGCAGTCGGAGCAGTCTTTAGTAAAACGAAAGTCTGCACGACCAGCCCATCGAATGGCCTCGTCCAAGAACTCCTCTCGGTGGAGGTCCATCCAAACTACGTGTGGACGCCGCTACAAGAGGAAAGGAAAACGTTGTTAATAAATATTGCATAAGGAATAAAGTACGTAGACACTTACCGAAACTTTGCTTTTTTCCTTTTTCTTGTCGGCGACCGAAGGCGGGTTCTCCTCGTCTTCCATAACATCAGCCTCCAACGCCGCGTCGTACAGATCTCCAGATGGATCCAGAGCATATTCGGTGCTATCAGGAGGGGTCCAAGTGGTAAGTTTCTTCCAGGTTTTCAACGTTGACTGGTATGCTCGTTGGAGGAGGGTGGTATGGGGAACTCCGCCTACTCGCCTCACCGTCCCTTCGGTGGCATGAACGATATCGAAGTCGGAGGCGCTAGGAACCGGGTCGAGCCATGCCGTCTGTAAGCTGGGATGATGAGCTGAAAGGCCCGTTCGCTGACGCTTCGCGGGTCGACCAGCAGCCATGAACGAAGAGAGCCAACGGCCCGGTTGTTGATCGAAAAAAAACGTGCGAAGTTGATTTGAAGCTGCCCAGTTGATCGGAGTCGTGGGAGCTATCACCTCCCCATCACCCTCATCACCCCAAGCCCAAACCCATCCAGCCCAACCCCCAGCAGCCGCCAGAGGTGCCAGCACCCGGAGCCATACGCACGCGAATACCACACTAGGTAAGCTCGTCTACTTCTATTCCCTTTTCCCCCATACCAAGTTTGCTGGGTACCCGAGAATCGCCAAGAGAGCTAGGCAACGGCAGGAATCTTCGTGCCCGGGGATACACTGCTGTGAACCGGCTCTCAGAACGCGCTCTTCTCGAATTAACCCCCACCTTTTCTCTTTGACGATGGTTCAACGCTACGATCACTGCAAAACCAACTTACCCACTTCTATTTTCCCAGCGCCTTCATCGACGCTTTCACCGCACCGCCCGCCTTTATGGCGCTGCAGGTAAGGCGCCACCCCCCCTTCCATGCAACAAGCGACGAATAGCGTCAAATTTCCGTGCATACAGGCCCTTGCAGAGACCTGGGATGGTCAGCACGTGACCGCGAGCCCAACGTTCGACCTGGAAAAGTCTTTACAGGCCTCGATTGAACGCGAAGAAGAGCCAGTCGACCCATCCTGCGACCCCGAGAACTTGTTTGGCCTCTCTCCGCTGACCTCGCCCGAGTCCACCCCCCCATCCTCACCTACCTCATCAACGACAACCGCCCTTGAGCACTTTCCCTTCGACAACGAACTAGAGGATTCAGAGCCGACCCAGTCGTCGTCCAAAAACCCCCAGAAAACGCACAACCATCGAAGAAAACGCCGTAAGGCGAATGCTTACCGCACTCGTCGGAAGAAAAGGGAGCGGGCAAAGGAGGATTTTGGACACCATCGCCCGCGAAGCGCTGTAAAACGGCACATGAAAAAATCGCGGCCCATCGACTGCGACGTCGTTCTCGAAAGCTCCAAGGTCACCAGCACCGGCTTCACCGGCTTGGACGACAAAGCCCGCCCCCGCGACGTTTTACACCTTCACGAGGTAGTGGGCGAAGGGTCCGTGCATCAGATGAGGCTAATTAGGTGGAATGGGCTGTAAGTCACCTCGAGAAGACCCGAATTTCGTTTGAAGCTAACCGCTCGATGCAGCGATGCCGTACCAATCCGCGATAGCAAGGGTCGGGTTCTCGCCGTACTCGCCGGCCAACCCAAAGAACCCGCGTGGGCTTTACTAGCCGACCGAGCAGCCCAGGCTCTCGAGGAACGTCGCAGCCGAGTCCGCGTACCCCAAAGCAAGCTCGTTCACCGACGCGGAGCATTTGTTGCTCTATCGAGCGGCGTTTCGCATGGGCAAGGCCAAACGGTGCCGAGCAACCTAGCCCATAAGGGCTCTAACGCCCGAGTCTTGCAGGAGCTCAACCGCATGGAATCGTTTAAGAGATTGGCGGGCTTTTCGTCTTGTAAGCCTCCTATTCGACCCATCGATTCGATTCTAACCCAAACCAACTAGCCGTCATGGCCAGTTGGGCCCCTGCACTCTACGAACACTACGTCACGAACATAGGCCAGCTATTCCGGAAGGATCCCTCGCTTAAACGCAACTTCGAATCCAGTGTTTTTACCGCCGCCGCATACAACTTCGGTCCCTGCACCGTTTGTTTCAAGCATATTGACTTCGCCAACCTTCCTTTTGGCTGGTGCTCGGTCACAGCTCTTGGCTCTTTCGACCCGACGAAGGGCGGGCACCTAATCCTATGGGATTGTCGACTCGTCGTCGAATTTCCCGCCGGCTCCACCATCCTCCTCCCCTCGGCAATCATTGCCCACTCAAACGTTGCAATCTCCGAGCACGAAAGGCGATATTCCTTCGCCCAATATACCGCGGGTGCTCTGTTCCGATGGGTCGCAAACGACTACAAGAAGGCCGCCGTCTACAACGAAGCTTTGTCAGAGGAGCAGCGGCGGGAGGTAGGGGCAAAGAACCGGGCTAGGTTCAAGCTGGGACTCTCCCTCTTCCCGGTTTTGATGAGGGGCGGCCAAGAAATTGACTAGTTTATATCCACGCACACCTATTTACTCGCCAATTCTATATAATTGCTTTGCTGGTCATTTTGAAACTGTGAGGTGGAAAAAATTTTTGAGTCGACTGCCTTTGCAATTCCAAGGAGCACCCAGTGCCTGCAACCATGCCGTGGTGATTTACGGTATGCGCCAAAAACTAAGGACACAAAAGACCAATAAACTCGACGAATACAAGCAAAGGTTTTGTGACAAATAACTCATAGGTTGCGGCTAAATACTAGTTACATCTTATGTTTATGCTAGAACGAAGTAAAACCTACTGAGAGGAGCAAGAAAGCGACGACTGGCAAAAGACACAAAGTCGTCTTCAATGTAACAAGACTACCTCCCTCACACTCGATACTTACTTTGCTCTAATGTTCGACTCGAGTTCAGCAAAAACCGTCCTAACAAAAAAGGTAGCAATCTTATTCTGCATACTTTCTGCACTTTCAGAATACTAATTGCTGCTACTTTCGTGCT
Source organism: Galerina sulciceps (assembly GCA_023014345.1). Taxonomy (NCBI): domain Eukaryota; kingdom Fungi; phylum Basidiomycota; class Agaricomycetes; order Agaricales; family Galerinaceae; genus Galerina; species Galerina sulciceps. The sequence goes on from JAEDXJ010000001.1 coordinate 2,596,550, forward strand.
ATAGTCGTGCTCTTAACTTCAAGAAATGGTGATTTCGGGTAAGATAAATTTAGACTCGAAGCATGCTGCTTTCGGAATCACTTGATCGACCCTCCTCTCTGCCTTGACGCTCCCTTCCCATCTTGACTTTTTTTATCATGGCAAAAAACCTTTCAGAAGATCAGGCTCGAAGACGAAAGCGCGAATATTATGCTAGGTAAGTGAATTCTGTCCATGCAATACGTGTTCGACTATCCGTTGACTGCTGACCGCCTTTAACATTCCAACAGAAATATTACTCGAGAGCGCGAGATGGCTCGTATACGAGCGCAGAGGCAAGCAGTTCTATCGACCTTACACATAAATTCAAATACCAATAAGTTCTTGCAGGAAAAAAGAAAGAATACTGGATGAAGATGAAGGGACTCAAAAGATAAGGAAGGAACGCCATCGACTGGCTCAGGCGAAGTACCGGGAAACCCATTGCCTTAAATTGCGGATCGACGCATGGCAATACAGGCTAGTATCAAATTTTATTTCCTTAGTATTATGCTGAGTTATTTTGCTACGTAGGTCGAAAGTTAAACACGCAAAGAAAAAATTGAAGGACGACGAGGAGTACGAAGCACTCATGGGCCCAGACGTCAGTAAGGATGGAGCGGATGGATCTAGTTGAGAAATGGTGAACGGCGAGAGTGCCTGGCAGTCGCTCATTAAGAGAACTTCCTTGTATTCTTGCCTAGAGTGCCTTAGTGCAAAATTTTAGCCGATCACCAAATTGTATTGAAAGGGTTAATTAATACCAACAACAAAATCTAGCGAGTAGCTAAGCATAAAAGGAACATATGGGGGGGGCGTAGTAATGGACATAGTCATAGGGGGTTGGTTGAGCATAGGGGTAGCAGACGAAGAGACTGGGAAAGCGATTATACCAGAGAACGGTATCCCTGTGGCGAGCGACTAAGCAGTTTCGGGCCTCTCAGTTCGAAGCGTCGGCCTCCGTGTCAGTCAGATACTCGAGGACATCGAGATCTTCAGTCCCAATCTCAGAGAACCGGGTCTCCGTTTCATTGTCCGAAGCGGACGCCGTGCCCTCAGAGGAGCTGGGAAAGGGCGTGGACATTACCCCAACAGATCGATACGCCGTAAGGAGGGTCAGAGTCGGGGGCGCCGCAATGGTTGTAGAGGTGCTGGCAATCGGGGAAGAGAGTGTGCTACCCGCCTGCGCCTGGGTAGATCTCGGGGTCGACGCCTCCGCCTCCGCCTCCATAGCCCGCGCAGACTCTAAGGTAGCGTGGATGATGCGGAAGCGTCGCTCGCTTGCTTCAGGACTGGTGGCGGTGTGTTGTCTGGCTTTCTTCGCCTGGGGGCCTTCAGCGGTTGGAGTGGGGGATAGCTCAAAAAGGGGGCTGAACCTCTTCTTGCTGTTGTGCTGTGGAGTCGGTGGAGTCGGTGGAATGCCCTCCGGCGAGGAAAGCGGAGACGGAACGGGAAAAGGGCGAATATGAGGGCGAGGAATATCTGCGCGAGGGTACGGTGGGATGTGCGCCAGCTCCTCCGGCTCCGAGTCTGTGAGCACAACAACAGGACCAAAGTGGAGCTTCTTCTGGGGCTGCTCCGCGTCAGAATCTTCGACGAGAATTTTCGCAGGACTGGCGTTCAAACTCGGAGGGTTGAGGGTCGCAGGGGGGGCGCGCTTGGCCGTATTTGCAGGGGTGGGCGATACTAAGGAAGGCGCTGGTGAGTTGGTGAGTTTGGGGGGAGGGGGCAGCAGGTAGGGCCGGAAGTTCGGAGCCCCAGTTGCTGCGGACTGGCCGGCCGTTGGGGCTGGTACCAACTGCTTTGCAGGAGCAGACTTGGAAGCAGCGAGCTTCGGGGCGCTTGGGGCTGGAACCGGCTGCTTTGCGGGAGCAGGGTTCAGCTCTGCGAGCTTGAGGGCGGCGAGCTGGAAGGCGGCGAGCTGGAAGGCGGGCTTAGAAGCACCAGGCTTCTGGGTGGCAGGCTTAGGTCCGGCTTGTTTTGGGGTGCTAGGCGCAGGAGCACCTGGTTGAATGGTAGGAACGGGGGTTGTTGGTACGGAAATGGGATGGCCGAACAAGCCAGGAGGGACTGGAGCAGGGGTCGGAGCATTCGAGGGTATAATAAAAGGGTTGAGACTCCTTCCAGGGGATGGAGGCGCTGGCGCAGGTACGAGTCGGACAAGGCCGAGGTTGTAGTATGCGCGGAAGAGTCCGCGCGCTTCGTACCAGTTGCTGAAGGGATGGACGTGCGATTCAAGATCATCACGACCTGAAAGGGGACTAGCAGTAATAAAGGGTTTCCGTGAGTATAGAATTTTGAGATAAATCGGGAAACTTACTTTATACCGTTTGCAACACCAACCGGCAGCCCGACAGTGATCGTAAAAAACGAACCATTAAGGGGGTTTTCGGGCGCAACCATAGAGTCGGGCACCGGAATACCCACAGTCGAGAGGTTGGGTTGGCCTTGCACTTCGGCAGCACCAGCCGCAGCATCGACTACGGCGACGTTGGGCCCTATATATCAAAATTTAGCTCAGTGACTCACAGGCAATTGCAAAAAAAAATCGTACCTTGATCATGAACGCCATCAAGAGCAGGATTTACAGCAGCAGCAGGAGCAGGAGGGGCGCCGTTAGCAACCTTTCGATTAGCATTGGGTGCAAGGTTAGCGGATTGAGCAGCGGAGGACTTTGGCATTGTGAATTGCGTTGATGGGTCGATTGCGCTGAAGGTGACGGCTTTTAAACGAAAAGCATGCGAAGTTATCAGAAGGTTCTAGGGCGTCGTTGGCCCTTCAGAGCGAGTTGCAGGATCGTAGGCCTATCACAGACCTCCATGTCAGAGAAATAAATGTATGAACAAAAAATTTGAGACCTGATAAACGCCACGGCGGCGCTGGTCGCACGAGAATCGCTTCTTGGTGACTGTATGGAGCATTGACCCTGTTGAATTTGTCGTAAAAAGCGTTAGGCGGGTGTCGAGATTGATTCCAGGAAAGAAGGGCTCAAAAAATCCAGTCTTTGGGTTCCGTCGCTAACGTTTGAGTCTCCATTGTAAGGGCGAAGTGTCAGCGGGGCTGAAAATGCGTCAATAAAATTGTCATACTAGGAATCGAGATCGAATGTTCGTACAGTTCGTGGGTTGGAAGCGCCCTTGACTGAATGAATCCAGTCTTTGGGTTCTGTTCACCGGGTTTCAATCGTATTCGCAGTAAGGGTGTGGCGTCTTCAGAGGTAAGCAAACGTCAAAAAAATATAGCACCGATAGTCGAGCTGAGTTGCCAGGAATTCGTGCGTACGATCAAGGGGGCCTCGGCCAATGCAAAATCCAAACGGGGTTTAGGTTAGATTGCTTGGAAGATGGTCGTATTAAAATACTGAAAAAGTTTCGCGCGGAAGCCTCGCAGTGCAGAAGCTCTCATCCGTAGCCGCGTTTTCGAAACCTGCACCTATACGTTGGTTGTGAGTCTTCGATTTTTTCGTCGAAGGGGTTGTAGAACTTACTCTCTCTGCCTGTAAAACAGATTACACCGGCCTTCTCGAGCAACCGACAGCTCATCAATCTTTCTACGCGAAGTACGGGTCAGCTTTTCTTGGTCTTTCGTTGATCCGAATTGACAAAGTGCACCGTTTCTCAATTGTCAGTTAGGCAAAACATATCGTCGTGGTTGATCTAAAACGCTTTTAAATCTACGAAATAGACCCAGTAAGCGCTTTCGTCATGAGATTGCCTGATGACGTTACTAACCAAATTTATCAGACCTAAAAAATGGTTAATCCTGGTGCTTTTCGAGGTGCACGCAAAGAGTTTTTGATGAGTCAGAAAGAGGTGTATAGAAAAGGCGTTGTTGAGGGCCATGCTGCGGAAGCTGTAGCTCACATTCAGCGAAGATATTTCAAGCGCTTTCCACTTGACCTACCGCACGAGGAGGAACCAACAGAAGAGCATTTGGCAGGCGTTGACGATGATGCAATCGATCCGGATTACGAAGAGCCCAACCCAGAGAAAATGTCGCCAGAGGAATACGCTGAGGCATTGACGAAGTTGGTATTGAGGCAGAAGCTCCTTGATTTCCGCCGTGCTGTAAGTTATGGTTTATTTGCATTGTGACCGGTGGCTGATTTCCTGCACAGCAAATCAAACGTTGGTTAGCCTATCAACACATGAAGGACCACGACCTCGATCCGACAGAAACGGGGGCTCATAACCCCTACCGTCCTCTCCTATTCAAACTCACCGGGACGAGCGCGAAAACCCCACGACTCCAAAAACCAGTCAACTTGTGGCGAAAAACGCAGAAGGACCTCATCGAAAAGAACCTCAAAAGTCGCGCGACACTTTTAGGAACACCAAGAGCGGGTTTGGCGAAGCTGCGCGAAGAAATCGCAAGAGATCTATTTGCAAAGCTCAGTCAGGAAGAGCAGGATCTCTGGAAGGCGGAGGTTTTGAAGCAGCACGAGGAAGCCACCAAAGCTTGGAAGCATGAGGCAGTTGCACCGTGTTCGACTGATCCTGCGGATCGACAAAAGTGCGTATCCAAGGTTTTTTTTTCGTGTTCATCAGTTTTTTCTGACTGCTACACGTTTTTTATAGGTGTATCGTAGGACTGGTGCGATTTGCACAGCCAATCCTCGACCTTATTTGTGAAGCTACGGGTTGGAAGGCCACGCTCATTACTGGCGGACCCGAGCCTGCTCAAGATGGGCGTCTTAGCGTTTTAAGGTAAGGTTGTCTACTATTCAGTATTCGTGTTTCTAACCACTCCTCGTAGTATTCATTCTGGCACTACCACTGGTGACGTTCGAATGAACTTCGGTCGCGCCGAACGACTCCGCTATAAGTCCCAGATTGTCCCTATTTTTGGGAGTTTTCTCCAGCAATGCTACAGTACGTTTCCTTTACTACTCATATCGTCCTACCCTAGTTAAATTGGTCCATTAGCCCCGGAAGAATGCCGTTCTCGGGCTATTGGCGTCGAGGAGGGTTTCATGTCAATGGACGCACTCGAGCTCGACCCAGACGACGTCAACCTTGACCCCGTTATCCAGCCATCTTCCACCTCTCTTTCCAGCCCAATCGATTCCATACCCGCACCTGCGGTTCCACCTCCTACCGGTTCTTCTGCGAGTGCAGTCGCACCGGCCCCTTCTTCTTTACCGGCACCTTTTTCCGAACATTCTGGCCTTCAATCGCAGCCACGCGGAGGCACTGCACCGCCCTCTCCTTCGCAACTTTGTTCGCCGCGACGTGGCATGTCACTGCCTCCGTCGCCCCTTCGTTCACCCCCTCATTCGTCGACACGGGCACGTACTCCACCTCCAGACCAGCCGCTCGTCGCACCGCCGGTTATCACTACCCCTGTTCTTGCCGAGCAGCGCCCCAACAACCCCTCAAGTCAGAAGAGGCGTCGCGAGGAAGCTGCGGAGCCGCTGTCAGTTGCACCCTCTACACCGGTGGCTGAAGAGCGGCCAGGCAAACGTCGACGCGGTGGACAACTGGGCTCAAACAACAAAGCGGGGACGGCCAAGAATGTGAAAGTGCCGAACAAAGCAGGGATGGGGTCGGAGGTCGCCTCGGCTGCGAAGGTGTCAACTCGTTCGACTGGGAAACGGGTCCAGGGCAACGTATCCACCTCGGCTTCGATTCCTACACCCTCTCCGCCAACGCTGACGCATTCCGCGACCTACGACGACGCACCGCCGTGGTTCGGGATCGCATTATCGATGTTCCAACACGATGATGTTGGCAATAACCAACAGTGGAAGGATTTGGTTGCTGCGTGGGTCGCATTGGAGGTTCAATCGGGCTATGAGGGCAGGGCAAGGTTGGCGTCCGCAAATCGTCCAGCAGCTGTGGGTGAATGGGTGAAGCGCGCTCGATCGTCGACCTGGAGGCCGACCATCACCAACGTCGATCAGTATGGGGCTGGATTCGTCAAGTGGTGGACGAGTCTTCAACCTGAATGGCGACTCTCGACGGACCGGAGCACCATCAAAACGGATGAAGTTGATGGGGACTGGGAGCTGCTGAAAAGGCCGGGGTTGAACGGCCTAGTCAGCGTGGTGGCTGCCTTGTTCTATTGGGGGTGTGCAGTGCAAGCATCTGAAGAAGGTCTGGAGGATTGGTTGTCAGCTGTGAGTGATTGTCTAACTGCCTTTATTCGTGTTTCGTCGTCGTCGTGAGTTCGAGGTTCTCGTTGTAAATATTTTTTGTGCGATATGTTTATTTTGTGTGCTCTATGAATAAACCATCGGGCTTTCTCGAACTAGAGGGTTAAAATGAGTATCAAAAGTGTCATTTAATTCTATTCTAATGACATGCATGGTGTAGAAGAGTTTTAGCACGAAGAACATGCAGTCTCGGGTGCTTGTCCAAATGCGGAAGCAACGTCGAGCGTCATCCAAACGCGATGAATGCCATCCACCCACTTGCCCCTCGATTTTCAGTACAAAAATTATACCCACGACATTGTAAAGAGCTGTATTTTTTAGCTATATACTTCGTTTCGACCAGAACCTACGGGGCAGCCAGGCAATCCGCAGATGTAAGTAAATCTATTTTTAAACCATCCCCACTGTTGATCGTTCACTTCTATTTTTACATCTCATCGAGGTAGAGGGAAGGTCATCCGGAAGAGCTGCGAGCCATCCAGCTCTTCCCGTCCGTTTTTGGGTATAAAAGTAGTATTAATGGAATTGTATAAACCATTACTTTACATATATAGTATTTTATTTGGGAATTTCACAACGAATGAAGCAGGGAGGGTGAAAATATTCAATTCTATTTATAAATCAAAGCGTGCTGCAAGGCACGGTGTGTGATATCTAATCTAGCAGATAACACTTAGGGACCGTGCCTGATTTCGGATTCGGGACGGGAATTGATGGACATGATCTAATTTTAGATCTCGTGGCGCAAGGTGTCATTGATGGCGCGTTCTATTTTCGGAACGTCATCCAAAGACATCCGCCCCAATCCATCCCCTCCCGCCCCCCGGGAGGCGCGCAAAGGGCGCCATTAGGTAGTAAATAAATATAGTAACCCACTGCATTTTTTTCCGCATCAAATTTCGCGCCCTACGGCGAGCGCGAGCCAAAATACAGCGCCGGGCAACCCGGGAATGGGATCCTGGCGTTGTTGACAGCTGTTTGACAGCGGTCCCGCCCAATATGGCGGCGTCATCCAAATGCATCCCCGCCCATCCACCCTTTCCCGCCCCCCGAGGGGTGCGCAAAGGGTCGGGGCGGGTGTAAAAATATTATTAGACCCTATTTCATTTTTTTCCGCGCCCAAACGCGCCCCCTACAGCGAGCGCGACCCAAATTACAGCGTCGGGCAGCCCGGGATTGCCTGTGGGCATTGTTGACACGTGTTTACAGTGTCCCGCCCCCAGTAGCCATCAAATACCCTCTCCCCGGCACCCCCGGCATGCTTATATGAGTAAGATAGATGGCCATGGCAAGTTTGCCAACTTGGCAAAAATGCGCCAGGGATATCTCACTTTAGTTAGCAGACTTACTAAAGGTCATATATGATATAGGCTGCTACAGGTGGAGCACGGCCAGGTCGGCCATTGGCATGGATAACCGGCCAATGGGACCTTCGACACTACTACTCGACTCAACACTGCCAACTCTTTCCTTACGCGCCTGCCGACCATCATCGCTGTCTGCCTTCGAACCTCAGGAACGACCACTAGTGCCTGACGCTCCTACCATCCTCATTTGGTCGAATCAGAACGCGAAACGCACATCAGCCACTATCGAACATCGCCAAGAATTGGGACTCGACGAGACACCAATTTCCGAAAATGCCGACACAGCGAATGCTGAGAGGGAAAATCGATGCATAAACAAGTACGAAGACTTCACGGCGCTTGATCAACGTCTGCTGTGTTCCAGTGGTCGGTCACTGCCTTCAACTATGCCGTGTGCGATCCAAGCAGCTCCAGTTCGCAGAAACCCGGCTGGAGAGGATGGACAGTGGAGGGTAGATAAGGAAATCCGGCTGATAGGCAATCTCCAGGAAGGAAAGGAGTGGGACAAACCTGGGAAAGAAACCAGTTCAACGTCGAACTGGGATCATCGTGCCCGACAGTCGATCGCCGTTACTCCGAGTTGTATCGTGGTCGCACATATTTGGGGAACGGCTGGGCCTCCTGGCATGGCTGCACGACTTCAGAAGCCTCCAATTCTATCATCACTCCATCCGATATCCGAGTCACCACCACCGGCGTTCCCTTCCTTACCCGATCGCACATCGTCGGCCTCTGATTACGCTCCACTTTCCTTGCCCTTCGAACTTTCGCACTCGAATGGCGAGGAGAATAAGCGGCGATACAACAGGGGTCAACGGAGAGAGCTTAAGGGGTTAAATGAAGGAAAGGAATCTGAAATGGTACGCACATATCCAGCTCAACACCAGAATGCCCTCGCTCTCTTTTCACCAGACCTTACCTCTACCTTATGCATTCGCCCATTCAAATCACAAGAAACTCATGCCAGCGTGGCGTCACCTGCCGTCAACGAGAATCGCCTACTGCCCGGAGTCAACGTGGTTCGAACTCTGCATGCCAAGTCATCGAACCCGATTTGGCCTACCATTTCCGCAGCGTCATTACTCGCCTTCAACCCCGCCCTCGAAGGTTGTAATCAAGGTGCGAGGACCTTCGCGTCTTCACTTAAAATGACCTTGGCGGCGAGAACTCTCACTGCACCACTCACTTCTCTTCCACTCCAACCACGTCACGACAACTCCGCCGGACTTCATCCGTCAACAAACTTGGATCCAACAAAGAAGGCGAAAGCTTGGGGGGGATGCATGGGTAGCCTTGGACGCGGGTTCCTGCCACAGGCTCCTCGGATTAACCTTCCGCCTTTCCTGCTCTGCAAAACGAAGACCAACAAGGATTATCAGCTCTTAAACCCACCAGGAGCAATGCCTTTGCCGTCGTCATCCTCTCAACGTTGTTGGAATCAAATCGCACCTCAATCTTCTCATCTATGGACGCTTCGCGTTGGAAATACGGTGCGTATGTGTTCAATACAATCTCAGAAGCTCCTCACTTGCTTCTCTCCAGGTCAAACGATATTCAATGCATCCAGGAGCGGATTTTGTCAGAATCGGAGCGTTCAAGACTCTACGTCTTCGATTGCCATAGCTCTCTTCCTGAGAACAGGAATGTCGAGTATGGCTAGGTCATCCGCTGTTGTGGAGAACCACCTGCGAAGGCCTCTGACGCCAAGGCTGTCTGGTCCCATCTCTCCTGTCGTCGAGCCGTTCTCTTGTAGCTCGTCGGATCATTCTCCATTGGGAGTTATCCACCATCCTTCTCTGGTTGTCGACTCCACAACACCACCACCACTGGAATCCAGTCAGGACGTACAGACAAACATGCTGCGAATTTTCGATGCTGAGCTTGCTCAATGGAGTGGAATCGCACAACATTACGGGAACCCAGTTTATATCAGTACGGACTTTGGGACACCCGTAAGGTACAAAGCCGTGGATGGTCGAACATGTATCCTTGGATCAAGCTCTCACGGCGCGGGCTCATTATACGAGTATCTAGCGACGCAACTAGGATTCGGATCTTTTGGTTTACATAGTTTCTTAACGATGGATGAATTAATTTTGCTTTTGGAGTCCTCACCCAAGTTTCATGGACACATCGACAAATGCCGATTCAACTCGGCCAACGACATAACGGACGATGGGGAAGCAAAGAATAGGGGTAACAGTATTAACGAGGGTTTATTGATACATTGTCGCCCTCTGTCATGTTCTGCTAACTTGACATGTGCATCCAATGACTCCTTCCTACTGACTTCTCCCCCTGAAGTATTGACTTTGGCGCTGCTGGGAAAGTCTCACGGTCGATCAACATCAACGTCGACACTGGCATCATCACCCGTTCCGGTCTCACCGACCTTGCTTTTGCCTTTACTTCAACAAGCCGACCCAGCTACCCCATTTGAACCTTACAATGAACCTCGCCTCCAGCCACTCTCATGCTGCATCCCTCCAACACGCAAACAAGACTCGGCCTCAGGTTACTCAATAGCAGCAGCTGCAGCAGCATCTTACGAAGAAGACTTTGGAACGCAGGAGGATGGATCTATCGAATGCCGAGAGGAACAAGAACCAGCGACAGCCGTTAGGATGATAGAGGAAGGAAGTGAATCAAAGCTGGTATGCACGGAATTCGCTCAACTTCGAAACAACATCCTCGCTTGGTTCTCCACACTGGCAGGCCAAACCACATTCACTGCAACTAGTAACGGCTTCCGTCAGGATCAGGGTGTTCAAAACTCCACACCCTTGATCGTCGTTGCTCTATTCCTGGTAACAGGGATGTCGAGCACGGCTGGGTCACCTGTTGTTGCAGATAACCACCTGCGGAGGCCTCTAACGCCAGGAACATCAGCCTTCCAGTGGATCCCTCTTGTCGAATTACAATTCTGGATCCCCTACAACCCTCGTTCACTCCAACCCGTCCACCTTTCCTCTCTGGTCGTCAACTCACTTGCACTGCGGCTCGCCCTTGCAATTGCCCTCGCAGTTATCCCCAGTCGTTGGAATCAAATCTTGCAGGATCCGTCTTCCTCAATTCCTCTTCGGATCATCGATGATGCCATTGGCTGTTGGAATTGGGGCTCGAACCGTACGCATCCGTTGATTATCAATGACACGACGGGTACTGGGGATCGACTTACAGAGCGACTTCAAACTCAGAAATCGTTTGTCGTGTCTACCGGAACCCAATCGTGTCGTCGAAGCTCAGACCTAGCCTGGAAAGCAGAAGTCTGGGGAGAAAGTAGTTCTCGTCCATTGTGGCAAGGACTTGAGGGAATAAACTTGCCCCGAGATACGGTGTGTGTGTGTTTAACTCGTCTGCGGAACCAGATTCTCGCTTGCTTTTCCACAGACCGAACAACGTTCATCCCAACAAGCAACAAAATTTGTCGCGTACAAGACTTCACGTCGCTGATCGCCGCTGCTCTCTTCCTAGGAACAGGAACGTCGAGCACAGCTGGGTCGTTCGCTGTTGCGGATAACCGCCCGCGGAGGCCTCTTCATCACATCTCCGCCATCGTCGAACTGTATTTCCGCAACCCGTCTTCACCATTCACTCCCTCTTCTGCACTCTCGTCAATACTTAAATCAGACGATAACGGCAAGAACAACGGACTGACAGTCGTAGAGGATAACACAGCACTCGCCCAACTGGTTGCGACTCCACTCGTCACGCTCTCAACTCCCAAGTCATTCATCATTCGGCCTCCTGCCTCTACAGCCTCTCAGCCAAGCTCTTTACCAATGGCATGGTTGTGGAGAAGCCACAACGAAGAACATCAAATTCAAACAAGGGGGTCCAATACACGGCAAGAAGAGAAAGAACGGAGCGCGGTTGATGGCAAAGGAAATCCCGATGTGGTAGTACAGCATCAAGCTAGAGTAAGTCTCTGGGTTTCATGTGAAGATACACCCTCGCCTGGCTTTTACATCACAGGTCCGAGCATTGTCTATACTACCATCGTAAGCTGGGACAGAAGTATGAAACCTGCAAGGCCTGCTTTGCCTCCGGTCACTGCGGCTCGAACTCTGCAAACAGTGTCACTGACCACAGTCGGGTCGTCAACTCTGGATGCGGAAACGAATTGCCCTTCAACTTCGACGACACAGGCCATTCTTCCTATCCCACCACAATTTCGAAGTCCCTCTGGTCCGAGTTCACCGTCTATAAGACCCTCAGAGCCAGTGCATGACGGTTGGGATGCAAGGATGCGAGATCCGTTGAATGCCGTTATTGCACACCGACCTCAAGCCTTTTCCGCTCCTAATGCGGTCTTCCTCATTCTGTCCGTTCATCTATCTTTTCGACGCCTTTCCGGCTCTCGCTTTCGTTCAATCTCTAAATCCAACGATACCACCAAGAACGACATGTGTGTAGCTAAAGGTGGCAACGACACAGCGAATGCTGGAGGGGGGAATAGGTGCTCAGATGAGCACAAGGACTCCTATCATCATCTCCTTTGCCCCTCTGGACATTCCCTAGAAGTCGGTGTTTCCAACATCTGTTCAAGTGCAACACCTTCGATGACCTTCAAACATGCCGCCTCAGTCGAGATCCCCATTGCGGTTGAATTTCAATCCCGGGTATTGTTGTCGCTGATGTTCATCCCTTCTTTCTCCTTCTCTGTTCAGATTCTTGCCAATTATCCTCCATCCCTTCTTTCCCTAGACCTCTCGGGACCGTCGTACATCTACTGGCTCTCCAAAACCTCTGAGCTACTTGCCAGCTCAACACAGCATCCATACCGAGCTCTTCGCGGAGCCGTATCCCGTATCTCGACTTCCTCTCATCTATGCACCGCGCTCAACGAAATTCAAGCCTCCAATACCCGACGACAATTATGTGGCCCTTCCAAGTTTGATGGCAACATCTATTGGAATCAAAACACAAAAGACTCTTTGACTTCAGTTATAACAGACCTTTCTTCACCTTTGCTTCACCTTGAAGCACAACTTACAAATGCATCATTTGCCATTCACCTATGTCACTCAGGTCAATTGCTCTGAGTACAAGTTTACTTCTACCTTGATTCTGTCTTCAATATTTTGGATGCCCACCATCCTTTCCCATCTACCCTCAACAATGCCTTGCCATAAATTTCTTTCTAACCTTCATACATTTTCCTGATTTTTCTTCATTGTATTGTTTTCCAATCAGCAGATAGAAAGTGGGGGGGCTCTGTAAGGAATGATTTCACTCCCTGGCAGTCCCTGCTGCTCTCTACCCTATTTCCTTTCTATCTACTTCACATATGGACTGTAAAGTACCCTCTGTCACTTGAGAGTCACCTTATGTGACTCTCAGAGTAGATATAGTGTTACTTGTCACATTTGTCAATCTCATCTTCTTACATTCATACCGATAAGCCTAAGTGCTTGCTAACCCCTGTCTACCCACTACTACCTGGGTATCACAGAGGGTGTGTATGCATCAGGTGTAAGGTTGAATACAGAGACCTAGCCTTCCCAAGACTTAGATCTAAGAGATCTAGTTTCAGCAAGACTTATCTGTGTGCTCGATCTCAGCTTCTCTCTTCACTCTCGGACGTAGGATTACTCCTAGGTCTAAACACCAACGCCCGCCAGACAGTCTTAGGCGTTAACACCCCACAACTCGACGTAGCTCACCCTTGGTGTGTTACACCCACTGCATTTGTGTTCTCCATCAAAATCACATTCAGCTCGTCCTGCTTTATACACCCTGTAAACACAAAGCTGGCATCCAGCTCATCCAGCTCGTCGTTCCCAGCCCAACCAACATCTCCACCCACAGTTTGACGAGGTCTTTCACAATGAGGATGATCCTCGATAATCCGGGGACGCGTCTGGTAGAGGGGTGCGGGTACAAGTTCTGAGACTTTTTGAAGACTTTGACTTGGATGTGTTCAACGAGAGGTTGGCAACTTATGTACAAGACGGCGGAGGGGTCGGCACTGCATGTGTCGATGACGAGGCGGCGTTTCTTTGTGGGGAAGATGGAGAAGTGACGGCGTTGAAGTGAGAGGTGGACCATGTCTGGAGGCCAATGTTTTTGTACGACCGGATGGACCAGCTGAGGCGGCCATGCTGTGCAAGGGTTAGTGAGGTGGATAGATAGAGGAATAAGACCGAATAGCTGTACCTTCATTTAGCTCTCCTTGAGCAACCTAAACCTCGTTCTGGTTATCACGTCCTTCGCATCTCCTTCATACCGCCGTTTCGCGTGTACAGGCCCCCAACTCACCGTTCCACACAACCATCCAGTACCATCCCCTCTTAGCCATCCCCTCTCTCTTCTTCTCTTAGATCCTCCTCAACCTACTTCTGCATCTCGCCTCCGACCCACTCCTACGCCATTGCAACCAAAAATCCGAAAGACGAATAGTCATGGATAGAACGACGTTGTTGTCCCACCCATTTCCTATGCGTGTCTTCTGAGGTGCAAAAAGTTGGAACCCAAGGGGTTCCCATTGAAGAAGATCGCATGGTATGGGTCCAAGGCGAGGATGATGGTTGCGCGGCGTCGTAGAAGGCGATGACGAGTATGTTGAGCGTCGATGAGTTCGTTGAGAGGCTTGTACCCTGCCATCCACTTGCAGGTCGTGCAGTGCCAAGCGAGCTTTGATCCAGAGCCAAAGGCCGCAGTCTTGGACGAATTGGTGGCTCCAGTCTAAAACAAGAACATAGGATCAGGACCAAATTTAACTAAACATGAAAAGGGGCAAGTACAGTTGGAAATAAATGCCCTCCGTGATCAAAGCACCAGTCAGTATCTACCCGCCGAGAGTGCGTTGTGGAGGTCTAAGGTGATGTATAATCCGTGCTTGGCGCATATATCAATGATGCGATCGAAGTGCTTAAAGCTGAACCGTCTGAAGACGTGTAGGTTCGTGTCGTCTGTGAATAGGAAGAGGCGTGAGTTAGCTATCTGCAGTCCTGGAAGAATGGCAGACGAACCAAGAAAGAAGTGTTACCATCTTGGTAGTTGATGGGCCGGCGGATGGAGTTCAACCCGAAGCCCATGGAGAACGCTGCGTTTGTCGTGGAAGAAACATCCGAGGACCTTAGGAAGCAATGCTTAGAAACGGCAGGTCTGAGAGATGTAAAGGGAGGTAGGTACCCTTTCGAAAAAGACGTTAGACTTTTCATGACCGATGGCATCGTGAATCTGTAACTCAAGTCCAGGAAAGCTTGCGTAGAGCTTAAGCGATATATTCAATGAATGCAACAATCTATCTGACCTGAGGCAAAAGGAGATCAGCTCAGATTGACAAGAAAAAAGCAAGAAAACCGACTTCATCCATCCTACCAGCCTGGCTGCGCGACGTGTTGACCTCGTTGTTCTGCTCGTCGACGATCTTGGTGCCAGAGAATTTGAGGACCATTGTGCAGGAGCAAACGAGATGGATACGCCTTCAAGTCTGACTTCGGCGCATCAACGATGGAACCTCGACATGGAGATGCTGCGATTCTGCGAATGACCTGGCAGGCCTACCCAGGCCGTATGCGCAAAGGCGCGGAAGTGGTGCAAAGGGTAAGGCAAATGCGCAACTTAAACAGCACTTTCAGTTTCGAGCCGTTCATTCGCGAGTACCTTAAGCAGGCACTGGGCATCGCAACGTGCTGCTGGACCGGGGGAGGAAGGGAGGAAAGGCGGCATCGAAAGCGCGGGTGTAGGCGGAGGAGGGCCCAGTGCTTTTCGAGTATGAGCAGCGTGCGGCTGGCCGTCAGTGTTGAGGTAGACGAGGAGATGATCGATGATCACTTGATTCAGGTCCGATGGAAATTTGCATCGTTAAGGTGCTCAATGGAACCAGCAGCGAGCATCGAGGTCTATGGCGTTACTGATAAAGCTAAGCTGTGAGCAGGCGGGTTTTCAGCTGGGCGTGTTTTCTCAACGTTAAGCGGTATATTGGCGGATAACCTCACAGATGACGAAGGGTAGATTGCTGTAGTCGAAAAGGTGGGCGTGGATGATCAAGGGTATTCAGGGTTATTTCAAACGTAGGGTTGTGGTTGATGGTGAGGAGCCCAGATACTTTGCGGAGGTCGCAGTCTGCGGATGCCGACGACAGGGAGTTAGAGAAGAGAAGAGCTGCTAGGGATTTAGCAGAAGACACTTACCCAGTGCGAGATAAGCGACTCGAGGTCTGCAACTCCCACTTTCTCGATAATACCCTGCGCGACTTGTCTTTCTAGCATACATCAGTAACAGCATAGTTCCAAGAAATGCATGCTAACCCACCTGGTTGACACAAAATAAACGGGCCCAACTCACTCAACGTTCTTTGGCTTGCAATCGGTGCATCAATTTGGCGTAGATTTGGTTAGCGAGTGTGGGGACTCTGGGGAGGTCCTAGGGGGTGCATACTACTGTGGGGTAATGTCGGTTGGGAAGAGAGAACAAGTGCAAAGAGGGCGTACGAAAGGAGACGCGATCTCAAGCTCCATATAAGAATTTCAATATGCCCTGTCCTTCCCATTCGTGATGACATAGTTGACGAGACGTGGGATGAAGAGGAATACAACTCCCCGTGTCTCGCACTCGCACTCGCACTCGCATTCGCAGAAGCGGAACGCGCGACGAAGCCCGGGAACAGCGGGGTGTTGTACGGCCAGCCCTCATCGGTGGATCCAGCTCTGAGTTGCGGTGTTCTTGGCAAAAGCAGTGAGACTGAGGGAGGGGGGTGCACTACAGGCTTAGCTGAGTCGCTCATGATCAGAGTCGAAAGGCAGAAAATAGGTGTAGACGGACGTCACGGATTGAAATTGACATCATTGACGATCACGTGGCTGGCGGCGCAGGAATTCGAAAAAGGCGACACCGCCGTTTATTCCAAACCGCACAGTGCACACTCGTATCGCTCGCAAGTTGAAGAAGATTCATTTTACAGCAGGACTCGATGATGTTCCCTGGACCACCGCCTCTTTAGACGAGTTCCCGAGTACAAGTCATATCAGGCTCAGGGTTCAACGATATTTATATGTCATGTCCACAATGCTGTCCTCTGTCAACCTATCTTCCGTCCTTCCACTTACACAACAACGATGTCGGGTGAAGACGTGCTCATACCCTACACCGATATTCTGAGTCAAGAATGCCCTCCGTAAGTCCTTATCCATGTCCTTTATTTCATTCCTGAAATTTCGCGCCTTGAAGCCTTCGTATTTTGGTTGTGGGCAAAGTGCGTGATATGCATTCAACATTTCCAGGTCATCATTGACGGAAATCGCAAGTCTGGGGCAGGAAAATCTGCTTTGATCAACGCTGTATTCGGTGTCGATGCAACGGTGAGCGTTGTCCTTATCCTTTGCCTCGTCCCATCCTAATCCTCATCATCTACCAAGCCCGTATCCCACAAAACCCCGGGAGAACACGACATCGACAAACCCCTCATCTTCCCTGAGAACGACCGTATCGTCATCCACGACTCGAAAGGATTCGAAGCAGGCGAAGCAAAGAACCTACAAAAAGTCTTCGACTTCATCGACCGCCGATCCCGAATGCCGGCGCTTAGCGACCGATTACACGCGATCTGGTCAGATCAAGCACCGTGCCCCCGCAGTTCAGCCTCTAAATGTATTGTTCCACTAGGGTCTGCGCTGAAATACCATTCGCCGGCGCGCGAACGTTTGAGAAGGGCGTAGAACGAATTCTGCAGGAATCTCAGGAAAACAGTGCGTCTCCTCTCCTTCCTCCTCCAAGTTCTTTCTTTCTCATCCAACTCCGCTTCTCCAGTCCCGATCATTGTGGTGTTCACCAAAATCGACATCCTGCGGGAGATCGAGGAGAAAAAGCTCGAGAAGGAACTCGATCAGGAAGATGAAGACCTGGAAGACGATGAATTCGAGGAACGGATCGACACCGCTGTTGATGCGGCTGTGCAGAGGCTCTGCATCGAACCTTTGCAGGCACTGACGCCTCCCGGGCGCGCAGTATACCCATGGATCGCGACGTCGAGTAGGTGCATCCTTTACCTCTCAGAACTCGGTTTCTGATATACCGTTGATTAGACGGACGCGAACCACGGTTCAAGAAGACGATCGAGGAGCTCGTCGAGCTTGCGCTCAAGCTGGCCGAAATTGAGAAGGTTTGGATCGGGATGGCCATCGCACAACGGTCCAACGCGAAAGAGTCCATCAAGGCGTCCATTCGGTGAGTTCATCCCCTCTTACCTATCTGTTCCTGCGTCGTAGGAGTCCTTACGCGTTCTGATTCACGATCGGTTATTAGCATCGGAAGGAAAAGTAGGACTCCAATGAGTCTATTCCGAAAGTTATTCTAAGCTTTTGCTTTGGAATTAAACAGAGTACTGGCGCGGCCTCGTCTCCGACATCTTTCTCAACGTCACTATGCGGAAATTGCTGGATGTCCTGCAAAAGGACATCGTCAACGTGTGGAACATGGAAGATCCCAAAGGGGTGCGTAGATCCGTCTCACGCCTGGCACAAAAGACCCCCGCTCACAATTACTCTCGCGAAATTGCAGCACCTCAAAAGCCCAGAGTTCAGTGCGCTGCTATCGGTCCTGGTGGAGGACCTATCCGATGACAACCCGTATGTGTCATTCGTCGCACCTCCTCGCTCATATAACCCCGCTGAGCCAGTTCAAATTTTGTCGTGTGCAGGAACAACTACCCGCTAACCCAATTGGCTGTGAAAGCTGTCATCGAGAACCCAACCTCCATCGTCATCGCCGGGCCGACAGCAGTGATCGTCCTGTTCGCCGAATGGGTGCGCGGGACGTACAGGAAGACGTAAGTCCTCAGTCCTCCCAACTGCTAATCTACCACAACCCTCATACTCATCTCCCCCAGAAAAAGCTCCATCCGTTGCCTAATGGGCTTCCTCGTCGACCTCACCCTAACCATGGACACGCTCTTCTACCTCGTCCTCGCCGCGGGGCAGAAGCCCATGCAAATCGCACTCGTCAACCGCGCCCTGCGGATATACAAAGCGCGCAAGGCGCCCGTGCACGCGAGCATCCGTGCCTGGGCAGACGGCTGGAGCGTTTTCGCGCATCTGGGGGCGGACGAGGTTATTAATAAGATTGCAGAGGTGATTGAGGAGTATAGTGTGAAGCCGGAGCAGTGGGAGATGCGGGATGAGGTGGTGGATGAGACGTGGATGGCGGTAGATGTGTTGAGGGAGCCGGAGGGGGTGAGGATGTAGGGGTTGGTGTGGATGTTTTGTTGTGTGTATGTGCGGATTTTATTTGAATTGCTTTTGGAAATATTTTGTAGTCGACTCTGCATCACGACGGTGCGATCCCTCTTGAACATGAACTTGCACCACGCACATGACTGTCCATTGCCCATTGCCTGTTCCAATCTCGCTTGAACTCGATCCGTTATTGCATTTGAGTTGGAAGATGCCAAGGACAATGTGAAGCTGACATTCACACTTGACTACCTTGACTCGCCACAGGCAGCTTCATACTTGAATGGCATTGACTGTTACTCACTCACTGGGGCCTGAGTCTGGCAAGCTAAATATTTTTGGCACTGGATAATTATCATATTTCATTCCGTGACACTAACTCTACATACATCAGCCCGTCCATGGATCCACGTAGTCAGCTCGTCTAGACTTGACTTGAGTTTATTTAATTTATTTTACGTGCTTTCAGGGTTGTGTCGGAGCGGCGCTTAGCCAGTCAGAACGTTGAAGGAACTGAGGAGCGAAGGAAAAAGAAAAGGAAATGCCAAAAGTCGAGAGAAGGACTGGGCGACTAGGTCTATCCACCCCTTGTCCTGGTCGTTACGGAATGCGGGGAAAGGCGGGGAAATTCGGTGAGACAGACGAATTGAGCACGACAAGCAAGCCTGCAAACGATCTGTTCGCGTTTTCCATCCAAATTGCCCCTCGCTTCACATACCCACTGAAGCTGAACCTCGAAGCGGGGGCGTCCAGCTCTTCCTCCCCTGTTCAACAAAGAGCTCCGCCCACTTTTTGACGAGGTTCTCCGCGATGAGGAAGTCTATTGAGTAACGCGCGACACGCTCGCGGAGTGTCCACATGGGGTGCGCTTACAAGCCCTAAATATTTCAGCTTCGATGCGTTCGACGAGGAGTAGGTAGACGTGTGAGACAGCAGAGGGGCGTCTGTGTGGTGCAGTATTTCTTGGCAATGAAGGCAGAGAAGTAGGCCATGAAGGTTGAGGCGGACTCTGTTTTCGATGCCGAGGTTTTCATACAGCCAGATGGACCAGCTGAGGCGGTCCTGAATGTCAGGTGAGGGTAATTTGAGTTGACAGGGAGTGGTTGGAATAAATGTACCTTCTTGTAGATCTCCAATCGATCTTTGAGAACCCTAAACCTCGTCTGGTTGACCGCATCCGTAGCGTTCTCTTCATACCGCCGTCTCGCGTAGACAGAGCCCCACTCGTCGTTCCCATCTCATCCATCTACTCGTGCTTCTTCTAATAGCTCCGCCTCAACCTCTTCTGCGCATTGCTCTCCACGTACTCTTACGCCAGGAAACTGAAGACAGAAGCAATCATGGATGTTCTGCCTCTTATTCGCGTCCTGGACTGTGAAAAGTCGGATCCAAAGGCGTTCCCGTTGAGAAAATCGCGTGGTGTGTGTGTGCGAGGCGCGGATGGTGACGTGCACGACGTCGTAGAATAAGAGAAGGCGGGTGTCGGTGTCGGTGGCATCGGTGAGTTCGTTGAGCGGGTTATGTCGCGCGATCCACTTGCGGGTGTTGTGGTGTCTCGTTGGCTTTCTTGAGAGCCAAAGGACACGGTCTTGGAAGTTTGTGGCTCCAGGCTATATAATAGCAAAGATGAGATTAGAACGACAATAAAGACGAGCCAGTAGAAAATCAAGAACAGACACGTACAATTGGCAATATGGCCTTCGTGGTCAGAATAGCAGTCGAAGTTCTGCCTGGTGGGTAAGGTGTGGCGGTGGTTGAAGGAGGTGGATATACCGTGCTAGGGGCAGAGGTCGAAACACAAGGCTTTTGAAGAAGGCTCCACCTTCATCCTACAAGAAATATTGGAGAAACTAAAGCCGATGGTCAGAAACGATTGGTCTAAGAGCGAGGGAAGAAGGCACCTTGTTGTAGAAGTCAGACTTTTCTGGACCGAGGGCTTCAAGAGGGCTTCGCGAATTTGGACCACATGCAGGAAGGTCTGCAAGGCTTTGGCGATACATCCAGGAAAACCGACTTCATCCATCCTCAGAGCCTGGTTTCCCGAAGGGTGACCTCGTTGCCTTGTTCGTCGACAACCTTAGTGCCAGAGATGCTTAAAAAAGACATGATACGAGGCGGGATCTTCAGCTAAGGCTTCTCGAAGAACTAAAGACTGCAGGGGGCTTTGGCGGTACGCCCAACGAAGAACTGGTGTTGTCTAACATGAGATAAAGCTTTCTATGCTAATGAGAGTTCAGCTCAATCGAATCGAGAAGACAAAGGCAGGAGAACGCACTTTGTCTATCCTCCACCGCCGGCGCCGCGAAGGATGAGCTCATTGCCCAGCTCGGCGACGATCGAAGACGAAACAGTGCGTTTTTACCATGAGTATTGAGTACTATATTGAGTGGCTACCAAGAATTTGCCGTTAGGAAAGCACTTGACCGTTGACACGAAGTGGAGGAGGAGGAGAAAAGCCAAACATCCGCATTTGGACATGGAGGTCAAATCCATAACTTGTCCACAACCGTCATTGGTCCGTCAATCATGATTGACCTCGTAGACGCGCCTTTCCCGTCGTCGAATCCCATTCAGGTCTCTTCTTTTCTCTCTCTATTTTGAATGATTCTTACATAGTTTACAGGCATATTTACCGTCAACTTGGTATCCCTAGCTCCGACAACCACATCTAGACCTTTGAGTTTTAGGCGACCCCGCCGCCAAGTTCGTCTAATTCGCGAAGTAGCTGAGCGATGATGCATGTGCGACGCTTGCGATTCTGGATCTGTTGATATGAGCGAGGAGCTGAGAAGCGACGTTGCTGGTGGTAAGTTTGCTAGATTTTATTCATAGCTTTACTAATTATGGTTTTCGTCTACTTAGATGCGCGGGTTGGCTGTGACCAACTCACCAGTCAAGAGCACAACAAACTACTCTCGGTGCTCGAGTACGTTCCCCTCTCCTCTCTACCTTTTGCCCATTTAATCCCGTTCTCTCGTCAGACCTCCCGACACTCGCGTCTCTCTAAATATCGTCACCCTCGAAGTCTAGAAGCGTAGAAAGGGGCGGACGCCAACCTGCCTCCCTCGCGAGGTGTTATAATGACCAAGAGCCCCAAAGCGTCAGGCAAGGAAGACTAGGAGGAAAGGGAGGACGGAAAAGGAGAGAAATGACGAGGACGCGGCGGGAAAGGAGGAGAAGGAAGATTAGAATGAGAACGAGAACGACGAAGAAACGTACGAATCCATAGGCTACGCCCCGCATACAGCAAAGTCTGGGAGCTCGACAGGCTCAAGTCAGGTTCACTGGAGGTCGGCGAGCTGCTTTCTCCCTCTCCTTCTCCCTCTGCTCCCAACCCAACTGCCGCCTCCGCATTATCATCATCAATCCACCCCCTCCCAAACCCACCATTGAACTCCACTCCTGGACCGACGTCGTCTCCTTCGCGTGAAGGTGGAGAAATATGGCGGTTCTGGCTTAACTACATCTCGCTGCAGCCGTCTCGCCTTTGTCGATGATTTCTACTGTGGCACGACCGACGAGTTGGAGTGTTTGAAGCGCGATTGGTTAGCTTTGGAAAGTACGATGCAAGCAATACTCAAGCACTCGAACAAGAAGATAACGAAAACGAAAACGCGATACAGGAGGAGTGGGTACTACCTCCACATCTCGCTTTGACCGCGGCTAATCAGTGTTTTAGCCGCATTTATGGACTCCATTTTCCATTGCGAGTGCGGTTCCTCAAATTGTAGATCCACTCAAGACCGAGGACGACGACGTTCGTAAGGCTGCTCGAGATTCGCTTTTATAACTCTCGAAGCAAGGTGGAACGCCTTGTTCTCGTTCGGATCCATTGAATTAAGCCTTCTTTTCAAGCCAAAATTCGAGATTCAATTGAGAGTGGTACTCCCCAGATTGTGACAATGCTTAGCAACTGGTGCAATGGTGGTCGCAAGATTAGTGCAGATTTGGTAGCAAGATTGTCAGAGCAAGGTAGGTCAGGAAGGCGGTAAATTGTCTGGTCTGAATTTCATTGACAAGTTTTCCAGGAGCGCCTCAAGGACCCGTTGTCTACATTGTTTCCCTCCTATGCGCAAAAGACAAGAATGTTTGGTAGGCAGGTATAGACTCGTCAGCAAAACTACCAGAACAACGTAAATACCACCTCTCGTGCTTGGCTGAAGGTCTCTGATGAGGGTCTTAGCAGAGCTTCTAGAGACCATCCTCAATGATGCCCACTATCATTCACTGCCCAACTTCTTCGAGCATTATTGAGCAGTGATATTTTTTTCTGTTGTTATTTAAAATAAAACCTAGAGTATAGTAAACACGATTGATATCTGCAAATTCCTATGATAAACCATCGAAGCTAAAGAAAATCCACGTACAGGTAGACTACTACATTTACTTTGAGGTTGGGACCAAGTTGGGACAAGAAATGACGCCTTTAGAGTTGAACTGATTCCGAATTTGGAACAGAGGTGGGACTCTTTTTTATTACAACTGTGACCTTCAACCGACCTCAACCAACAGCGAGTCCTCGGTCACCATCCATGGCTCATAAGAGCACATTCGAGTTGTCTTTTCTGGTATCATATCTCCCCTGACATCAAGGTCGTCGACGAGCAGGGCAATAAAGTCGTCCTTTGCGGCGACGACCTTGCCCGATGTTCAAGTCAAAATCAAGTGAGGTCTTTCTTTTCTCGATCCTTTGTAACAGAATAAGCTGATCTCCCTCTAGTATTTATTTCAGATCGGACGGAATACCGCCTCCATTGAACACTTATCGCTGGATACGAGTTCTAGATCTGCAAAGCTCGAGTTGAAGCCAACAATGATCAGTCGAGAAAGCCAGATTCGTCTTCGGCATTCCATACGAAGATGCCGCGTCCTTCAAAAGCTCCGGACTGTACTCCATACTTGCTTTTCAACCACCGTCACATCGAAGATACCCATCTTATCCCACTCTTCCGGTTCCTCTACCGATGCCCAAGGAAAGCCGACCTATAGTATTCGAAGACGACATGAAACGACGCGTCCTCGAAGTGTCCACCTCGACCACCCCATTGGGGTCTGTGTCAAAACGCGGCATATACTCCACCCTCGACCTCTGGACTGCACCCAGCGGGCAAAACAACCACGGCGGGCAGATAATCAATGCCTCCCCACCTCAGTTCCACGAATACGCCTTCCAAGATGAAGATTCCGCATTCTTCAAAAGCTTTGGGGTAAATTCCATCAGCCTGCTTTTCAACTATCGTCACTTTGAAGATACATCCCATCCCTACTCTTCCAGTTCCCCTGCCGTTGCCCAAGGATGGGTGCCCCATTCGCAGAAAGCATGAATTGACGCGTCCTCAAACAAACACATCTCATATATACTTCATTTTCGACCTTCATATCGCACCCAGCCGGCGGGCAGGACAACCACGACGGGCAGATAGCGAACTGTATGTCTTCTCCTACCTCCTATCTATCCTGTATAATACCTAACCTGTTAGTATTTCTCTTATTAGTCTGGAACTACAACGTCGCGACCTTGGACAAGCTTATGAAGATTCCAAGCACCGAAAATTGGCCAGAGGGTCGCCGCGCACACCACTATCCCCGTCGTGGACCCACACGACACGATCTTTATGTTGAGGACGAGCTATGAGAGAAGACTCAAAAGAGCTACAATTGGATGGATGAGAGGGGCTGGTGTGTGTGAAATGGCAAGTGAGGAGGGCATGTGTACGCGCGACTTACCCTCGCCCGACACACAGGACCGCCTTAGCTGGTCCATCTAGCTATACGACCCACTTCGCCCTCTAAAGACACCTCGTGATCGACGCATGGGACGCCAAACCCTCTGCTGTCTTGCACATCTGCACCCCTCATCGAACATTTCCAAGCTGAAGTCGCAGAAGGCTTTCAGAACTTGTACCCGCCGCAGACGCATCCCCAAATTATCAAAAGG
Organism: Galerina sulciceps; assembly: GCA_023014345.1. Classification (NCBI taxonomy): domain Eukaryota; kingdom Fungi; phylum Basidiomycota; class Agaricomycetes; order Agaricales; family Galerinaceae; genus Galerina; species Galerina sulciceps. Next base: position 2,621,204 of record JAEDXJ010000001.1, read on the forward strand.
AATACTAGTGGCGGAGTATTGGGTGAAAGAGCGGGCAGAGCTGTTTGTTGGGTTGGGGGAGGAGGAGCTGGATAAAGCTCAGGAGGGAGCTTGCTTCAAGTTTGCGGGGCGGGTGGAGCGGGAGGAGCTGAAGTCGATTTTGACGAAGAACTCGGTGGGCTCGGAGTGAGGTTCATTCTGGTACTTGGCCTTGCGCTGCTGTGGCACTCTGTGTTCGTTTGCAGGCTTGCTTGTCGTGATCGTGTTCAATTCGTCCCTTCGAGTCTCCCTGCCTTTCCCCGCATTCCGTAACGACCAGGACACGCGGCAAACGTCTATTCCTCCTCTCGATCTCTTGCACATATCCTTTCCTTTCCTCTCGCTCTTCAAGTCCTCCAATACACCCACTAGCTGCCTGCGCTGGTCAATCTCCCCCAGCTCCAACACAACTGGAAGGCTTATAAATTAAAGTCTCAAGCTGCAAACAAGTATTCTGTATGCATGTAACCGTAACAGAAGCGGATATGATATTTATTTGATGTTCAACAGTGAATCCGAATGAACGTCAAGCCTGTCAACGCCAGCATACTTCATGCATTCGTCGACCCCGAAATCTCTCGCTCGCCTGGAGAGGCGTACTCCCAATTTAAGAAAGGCTTACTGGGAGGCGGTTGTGATGGACAAGATACAATGCAGCGGATCGGAGCAGATCGAGACTCGAGGCAAGGTCGAGCGGGCGGTGGGGCGTGCCCCGGCCATTCACTTGCGTAATGCAAATTCATGATCAGGGAGAGTGATCGAACTGTCAGGACCGCCAGTGGGTAGCCATGGGAGAGAGGCTAGACGGTTTCGCGTTTCATCCCACCCACGTATCCTCATCCTGCATATCCTTCCAAGAAATTTCAAGTTGCTTAATTCAGAAGATTCGCGCTGTCCACTGTGAATTTCCACCTAGCCTCGCCACTACCAAGACAAGGCTGTAGTACGGTTATTGCCTACATGCTATCCACTCTATATATGGAGTGTCCTGTGTCGGGAAACCTGCAGCTGGGAAAGTGAATGGTCTGAAAATATCCAAGTACGTTACAACACTTTGGGACATTGCATGACAAAGCACAGTTGACATCGGGACTGCTATAATTTGAGTCTTGTCGTTATCGTTGATCACTAAACACCTCGTCCAGTTCTAGTACCCCTCGATGGCTTCAAAAAATGATACCAGTGTACCTTTGAATGACGAATCTTTGGACCAGAATGATCCATCTTTCAGCCACGAGCCCTCGGACGAGGATGACTTGGAGTTCTGGAAGATACGAGAATTGAGATTCCGGGTCCTTATCTTAGGCCGCGCAAATGCAGGAAAGACAACGATACTCGAGAGACTTGCAGGCGCTTCCATAAACGAGGCTGAAGTCTGGCGCGAGGGAAAGTTAGTGACCAACCATGTACGTCACATTTGGATACACCCATTCCTTCGCTCTGATCAAGTCGATCCTCTGTAGGCAATTGAAGGCCAGCCTGATGTGCGTTTCTCACAAGGTGGTTTCTGCTGACTGCTGACTTGTCCGCCTAACTGTAGCGCGGTGTGCACAACATAGACAATGAAATCCGGTTTCGCTCCCTGCCTGGCTTTGTCTTTCACGACTCACGTGGTTTTGAAGCTGGCTCCTTGGACGAGCTTTCCACAGTACAGAAATTTGTGGGGGATCGTTTATTTGAAGTCAATCATGTTAAGAAGCAGCTGCATGCTATATGGTATAGATATTGCCTTGCTGTGTCCAAGTTTAGCAATCTGAGGCAGTACTCAGGCTGTGTCTCCCACTTGATGAATCTCGTGTGCTCCTTGAGACTGAAAGAGGATTTTTAGGCTCCTTGAAGGGTGATGGTAAGTGATGTACTCTGTAAGTAGCTTTGATTTTGATGATTGCATAGCTCCACTGGTTGTCATCTTTACAAAGCTAGATGGAGCAATTGGAAAGGCCACACGATCAATTCTAGACCAGCTAAGTTTAACAGGTAGCAATATCAACCGAACAATGAAGAAAGATGCACGTGTCAAGGCAGAAATCCAAGTTGGACAATATGTACAGCAAAGTGAGGAGGAACTGAAACTGCTGAGTAGGAATAACTCTTATATTGAGTTTCTTACAACTGCTGGTATGGTTGTCAGTTTACCAGAGATATCTTTGCAGATGATCAGACTACATTCAGATATGAATCAGTCCACAGCTCAGTCAATGGAAAGTTGCATGAAGTTGATTGAGGCAACAGAGAAGAGCTTAACAGGACCAAGAATGAAAACACTACTTTCTGTTGTATGGGGCCGTAATCTTTCAAGGACAGAATATTGGTGCTTTTATTGGTGAGTAAAATTCCATCTAAAAAAATTCTAAACAACATTCAAGCTATATATAGGATACTTAAAAATAATAGTGGTAATCAGTGATGATAACAGATATAATGTCAAAAATTTGATTTTGAGCATATCCAGACAAAAAAAGCAAATTGGGTATAAACACACCTAATGTAGATTATATGATAAACATGGTGTTTGCATACATAGTGAGTGAAAGCCATCTGAATATAATATGGTGTTTTTGAATTTTATTTTTTAGACTGTGAGTATCAGTAAATTTACTTACACACTTGGGAGTTATACTTACTTGGTCTGTTCTTGTTCTGCAGGAAGTGAGTCTGAAAGTTATTTGTCTAAATTGTCCCACTGCTGACTTTGCCTGGTTCTTGTTCTGCAGCTTGTGAGTCTGCAAATAATTTGCCTGAATTGTCCCACTGCTGAATTTGCCTGGTTCTTGTTCTGCAGGGTGTGAGTCTGCAAGTTATTTGTCTGAATTGTCCCACTGCTGACTTTGCCTGGTTCTTATTCTGCAGTTTGTGAGTCTGCAAGTTATTTGTCTGAATTGTCTGACTGCTGACTTTGCCTGGTTCCTGCTCTGCAGTATGTGAGTTTGCAAGTTATTGGCCTGAAATGTTTCACTGCTGACTTTGCCTGGTTCTTGTTCTGCAGCTTGTGAGTCTGCAAGTTATTTGCCTCAATTGTCTCACTGCTGACTTTGCCTGGTTCTTATTTTGCAGGATGTGAGTCTGCAAGTTATTTGCCTGAATTGTCCCACTGCTGACTTTTCCTGGTTCTTGTTCTGCAGGGTGTGAGTCTGCAAGTTATTTGCCTGAATTGTCTGACTGCTGACTTTGCCTGGTTCCTGCTCTGCAGTATGTGAGTTTGCAAGTTATTGGCCTGAATTGTTTCACTGCTGACTTTGCCTGGTTCTTGTTCTGCAGCTTGTGAGTCTGCAAGTTATTTGCCTCAATTGTCTCACTGCTGACTTTGCCTGGTTCTTATTTTGCAGGATGTGAGTCTGCAAGTTATTTGCCTGAATTGTCCCACTGCTGACTTTGCCTGGTTCTCATTCTGCAGCTTGTGAGTCTGCAAGTTATTTGCCTGAATTGTCTGACTGCTGACTTTGCCTGGTTCCTGCTCTGCAGTATGTGAGTTTGCAAGTTATTGGCCTGAATTGTTTCACTGCTGACTTTGCCTGGTTCTTGTTCTGCAGCTTGTGAGTCTGCAAGTTATTTGCCTCAATTGTCTCACTGCTGACTTTGCCTGGTTCTTATTTTGCAGGATGTGAGTCTGCAAGTTATTTGCCTGAATTGTCCCACTGCTGACTTTGCCTGGTTCTTGTTCTGCAGGGTGTGAGTCTGCAAGTTATTTGTCTGAATTGTCCCACTGCTGACTTTGCCTGGTTCTTGTTCTGCAGGGTGTGAGTCTGCAAGTTATTTGCCTGAATTGTCTGACTGCTGACTTTGCCTGGTTCCTGCTCTGCAGTATGTGAGTTTGCAAGTTATTTGCCTGAATTGTTTCACTGCTGACTTTGCCTGGTTCTTGTTCTGCAGCGTGTGAGTCTGCAAGTTATTTTAACTTATTTGCCTCAATTGTCTCACTGCTGACTTTGCCTGGTTCTTGTTCTGCAGGATGTGAGTCTGCAAGTTTTTTGCCTGAATTATCTCACTGCTGACTTTGCCTGGTTCTTGTTCTGCAGGATGTGAGTCTGCAAGTTTTTTGCCTGAATTATCTCACTGCTGACTTTGCCTGGTTCTTGTTCTGCAGCTTGTGAGTCTGAAAGTTATTTGCCAGAATTGTCTGACTGCTGACTTTGCCTGGCTCTTGTTCTGCAGGATGTGAGTCTGCAAGTTATTTGCCTGAATTGTCTCACTGCCAACTTTGCCTGGTTCTTGTTCTGCAGGATGTGAGTCTGCAAGTTATTTGCCTGAATTGTCTCACTGCTGACTTTGCCTGCTTCTTGTTCTGCAGGGTGTGAGTCTGCATACTATTTATCTGACTTGTCTGTCTGCTGATTTGTCTGCTTCCTGTTTTGCAGTTTGTCAGTCTGGATATTGTTTGCTTGTCTTGCCCATCTGCTGACTTTGCCTTTTTCTTCTTCTGGAGCATGTGAGTCTGCATGTGTTTTACTTGTCTTGTTTATTTGTTCACTTCTTGGTTTTTGCTCTTGTTTGGTAGAAACCCATTTCTGATCCTCTAAAAACTGCTCTTGCTTCACTTTTCAAAATATATCCACTGGTATTAATATTTTTTTATTCAATTTCATGCATCCAATCCAATCATCTTTTATAGGTTTTAACTGATGTAGAAGCTTTATCCTTCATCATCTGCATGTACTCCTGCCTTTCAATCCTCTGCATCAGCTTATTTTTATTTGCAGCAATTATGTTAATAATGCATGCTGTTCAGAAGCAAGCTATTACCTCTTTATATGCAACAAGTGAAACATGGATCAGACTCATTTCTTCATTTCTTGAACATGAAAACCACCTTCTAAAGGAGAAAACACCCTCTCTTATCCTACAGGTGGCTGGAATTGTCCAAGATATAAACAAAAAGCAGAAGACTTTGGTCAAGGTTCTAAATGAAACATGGTCTTTTTCTGATAAAAAAGCAGATAAATTTGCAACAAAACTTATGCAATGTGTCCATGATAATTTGCTATAGTTGTTATATTTTGAATTATATCTCATTTCCAGATTATTGGACAACAATTGATGCTAGACCACCCTCAACAAAGCATGCTAAAATCACCAAATGTTCCAATATAAAAGGAGCCAAGGAAGAGCAAGGACATGTGCAAGGAGATTGATCATCTAGTTTATGCTCATGTCTTAGTCATTACAGAATGCAGGGAAAGGTGAGAAAATTTGGAGTGATGAATTGAACAAGGAAGCAACACAAACCTAGTACTAAGGTGCCAACCCTTCAACTGAGCCTCACACCAGGCCCACTGCGTTTGTGTTCTCCATCAAAATCACATTCAACTCATCCTGCTTTATACACCCTGTAAATATGAAGCTGGCGTCCAGCTCATCCAGCTTGTTGTTCCCAGCCCAACCAACATCTCCGCCCACAGTTTGACGAGGTCTTTCACAATGAGGATGATCCTCGATAACCCGGGGACGCGTCTGGTGGCGTCTGGTAGAGGGGTGCGGGTACAAGTTCTGAGACTTTTTGAAGACTTCGAGTTGGATGTGTTCAACGAGAGGTTGGCAACTCACGTACAAGACGGCGGAGGGGTCGGCGCTGCATGTGTCGATGACGAGGCGGCGTTTCTTTGTGGGAAAGGTGGAGAAGTGGCGGCGTTGAAGTGAGAGGTGGACCATGCCTTGGAGGCCAATGTTTTTGTACGACCGGACGGACCAGCTGAGGCGGTCCTGCTATGCAAGGGTTAGCGAGGTGGATAGATAGAGGAATAAGACCGAATAGCTGTAGCTGTACCTTCTTTTAGATCTCCTTGAGAACCCTAAACCTCGTCTGGTTAATCACGTCCTTTGCATCTCCTTCATACCGCCGTCTTGCATATACAGGTCCACAACTCGCCGTTCCACAAACACCACCCCTCTCATCCATCACTCCCTTGTCTCTTAGGTCCTCCTCGACCTCCTTCTGCCTGACCTATTCCTACGTCATTGCAACCAAAAACCCGAAAGACGAATAGTGATGAGTAGAACGGCTTTGTCCCACCTATCTCCTACGTGTGTCTTCTGAGGTGCGAAAAGTCGGAATTGGAGGTGTTTCCATCCAAGAAAAGCACGTCGTGCAGTTCGGCAACGCAGATGGTGTGCACGGCGTCGTAGATGGCGATGACGTGTGTTTGTTCGGCGTTGGTGGGTTTGTTGAAAGAATTGTACCCTGCTATCCACTTGCAGGTCGTGTAGTGCCAAGCGAGCTCACTCCAGAGCCAAAGGCCGCAGTCTTGGACGAATTGGTGGCTCCAGCCTATGACAAGAAGATAAGATTAGGACAAAATTTAAACTAGACATGAAAAGGGGCAAGTACAGTTGGAAATATGTGCCCTCGGTGATCAAAGTACCAGTCGGTATCTACCCCCCGAGAGTGCGGTGTGGAGGTCGAAGATAGTGTATATCTCATGCAAAGGCGCCGAACTGTTTGGACGCGGGGATTCATGTCGTCTGTGAATAGGAAGAGGCGTGGGTTAGCTATCTGCAGTGCTGGAAGAGGCAGACGAACCAAGAAACAGGTGTTGCCATCGTGGCAGTTGATGGGCCGGCGGATGCAGATCAACCTGAAGTCCATGAAGAACACTGCATCTTCGTCTTGGAAGAAACATCCGAGGACCTTAGGAAGCAATGCTTAGAAACGGCAGGTCTGAGAGATGTAAAGGGAGGTAGGTACCCTTTCGAAAAAGACGTTAGACTTTTCATGACCGATGGCATCGTGAATCTGTAACTCAAGTCCAGGAAAGCTTGCGTAGAGCTTAAGCGATATATTCAATGAATGCAACAATCTATCTGACCTGAGGCAAAAGGAGATCATCTCAGATTGACAAGAAAAAAGCAAGAAAACCGACTTCATCCATCCTACCAGCCTGGCTGCGCGACGTGTTGACCTCGTTGTTCTGCTCGTCGACGATCTTGGTGCCAGAGAATTTGAGGACCATTGTGCAGGAGCAAACGAGATGGATACGCCTTCAAGTCTGACTTCGGCGCATCAACGATGGAACCTCGACATGGAGATGCTGCGATTCTGCGAATGACCTGGCAGGCCTACCCAGGCCGTATGCGCAAAGGCGCGGAAGTGGTGCAAAGGGTAAGGCAAATGCGCAACTTAAACAGCACTTTCAGTTTCGAGCCGTTCATTCGCGAGTACCTTAAGCAGGCACTGGGCATCGCAACGTGCTGCTGGACCGGGGGAGGAAGGGAGGAAAGGCGGCATCGAAAGCGCGGGTGTAGGCGGAGGAGGGCCCAGTGCTTTTCGAGTATGAGCAGCGTGCGGCTGGCCGTCAGTGTTGAGGTAGACGAGGAGATGATCGATGATCACTTGATTCAGGTCCGATGGAAATTTGCATCGTTAAGGTGCTCAATGGAACCAGCAGCGAGCATCGAGGTCTATGGCGTTACTGATAAAGCTAAGCTGTGAGCAGGCGGGTTTTCAGCTGGGCGTGTTTTCTCAACGTTAAGCGGTATATTGGCGGATAACCTCACAGATGACGAAGGGTAGATTGCTGTAGTCGAAAAGGTGGGCGTGGAGGAGATCAATGGGTATTCAGGGTTATTTCAAACGTAGGGTTGTGGTTGATGGTGAGGAGCCCAGATACTTTGCGGAGGTCGCAGTCTGCGGATGCCGACGACAGGGAGTTAGAGAAGAGAAGAGCTGCTAGGGATTTAGCAGAAGACACTTACCCAGTGCGAGATAAGCGACTCGAGGTCTGCAACTCCCACTTTCTCGATAATACCCTTGCGCGACTTGTCTGTTCCTATGCATACATCAGTAACAAGCATAGTTCCAAGAAATGCATGCTAACCCACCTGGTTGACACAAAATAAACGGGCCCAACTCACTCAACGTTCTTTGGCTTGCAATCGGTGCATCAATTTGGCGTAGATTTGGTTAGCGAGTGTGGGGACTCTGGGGAGGTCCTAGGGGGTGCATACTACTGTGGGGTAATGTCGGTTGGGAAGAGAGAACAAGTGCAAAGAGGGCGTACGAGAGGAGACGCGATCTCAAGCTCCAAATGCGAATTTCAATGTGCCCTGTCCTTCCCATTCGTGATGACATAGTTGACGAGACGTGGGATGAAGAGGAATACAACTCGCACTCGCACTCGCACTCGCAGAAGCACTCGCACTCGCAGAAGCGGAACGCGGGACGAAGCTCGGGAACAGCGGGGTGTTGTACGGCCAGCCCTCATCGGTCTAGCTTCGAGTTGCGGTGTTCTTGGCAGAAGCAATGAGACTGAGGGAGGATCCACTACAAGCTTAGCTGAGTCGCTCAGACTGACGTCCGATACCGCACGCTGACCTTTGGAGGGTCATAAAGGTGGGTCCGATATTTATGCGGACCAAAATGGCAAAAATATCACCGTACCTAAACGCCGAAAAATGGCGATTTTGTATCGGACATCTGACAGCATAGAGTGGGGTCCTAGTAGACATGAATGGGATTCGACGATGGGAAAGGTGCGCCTACGAGGTCAATTGAGGGACATGGACAAGTTGTGGATTGACCTCCATCATGTCCAAATGCGGATGTTAGACTTTCCTCTTCCACTTCGCGTCAAGTGCTTTCGTGCTTTCCTAACGGCGAGTCTTTGGTCATCATAAAAACGCACTGTCTCGCTCGTCATCTCCTCCAATATATTTCTCTACAAGATCTCATGTCCTAAGATCGTCGACGAGCTGGGAAACGAGCTCATCCTTCGCGGCGCTTGCGGTGGGGAATGGATAAAGTGCGTGCTTTTGCCTTTGTCTTGTCGATTCGATTGAGCTGATCTCTCCTTAGCATAAATTTTTTTATCTTATGTTAGACAACACCAATTATTCGTTGAACGTGCCGTCAAAACCCTGCAGGCTTTAGTTCTAAACTCGAGAAGTCTTAGCTGAAGATTCCTCCCCGTATCATGTCTTTTCTAAGCCTTTCTGGCACTAAGATCGCCAATGAACCAGGAAACGAGGTCATTTTTCCCGGAACCAGACTCGGAGGAAGGGTGAAGTCGGTTTTCCTGCACGTAGCGCCAAAGCCTCGCTGGCCTTCCTGGATGCGATTCCAAATTCGCCCTCTTGAAGCCACCGGTCCAGAAAAGTCTGGCTTCTTTAACAAGGTGCCTTCTTCCCTCGCTCTTAGACCATTTTTTTCTGACCTCCGCATTTAGCTCCTCCAATATTTCTTCGAGGACGAAGACGGAGCTTTCTTCAAAAGCCTCGGCTTAAACTACATCCACCTTCTCTTAATTATCGCGACTTCGAGAAGGTACACCTCTTCCTGGTTTCTCTATCGTTCTTCTAGCACTACAGATAGCTAACCAACGCCACTTTTATTCACAGACGGCATGAACCCACGCGCCCTCAAACAGTCCGGCTTCAAGCATCTCGACCCCACCATCGACATCTGCGCCGAGCACGGGATATACACCATTTTCGACCTCCACACCGCACTCGGCGGGCAGAACACTGACGAGCACTCTGCCTATTGCGGACACGCCGCTAACTGTATGTCTTCTCCCACCTCATGTCTATTTTCTTCCTAACCTTTATTTTCTTTTTCATTATAGTTCGCAACTACAAACTTCCAAGAACGCATCCTTCGGCAATACAAGCTCCACAAGCAAATTGTCGGGCGTAACCCGTTCAATGAACCCACCAACGCCACACCTGCCTTTGCCTCCTCGTTTTCTATGACGCCGTGCACATCACCATCCCCGCCTCGGACGCACGCCATGGGTCTTTTGTGATGGCAACACCTTCGCACTCGACTTTTTCACACTTCAGGAGACGCACATAAGAGTTGGATGGGACAACGCCGCTCTATCCATGATTATTCGTCCTTCGAATTTTTGGTTGCAAAAGCGCAGCAGTATGTCGAGAGCTAGAAGCAGAAGAGGCAATTGAGGAGGAGGAGCTCCGAGCAGACGAGGTGGTGCCTGGATAAGAGGGAATGTGTGTAGAACGATGAGTACGGGCGAGACGGCGCACCTGGCTGGCAGAACGCCGACTCCCTCTCTGACCATGGAGGCACATCGCCAACTGTACTTGCCCCTTCTAATCTCTATTCCAAATTTCGTCCTGATTTTATCTTCTTTTCTTGTTATAGTTTGGAGCCACAAAAACGTCTAAGACTGTGTTCTTTAAATTTAGGGCAAGCTCGAGCACTGCAAACGGATCACAGGGTACAACTAGCTCAATGAACTCACTCACTCACAACACACCCGCCTCTTTGCATTCCACGACGCCGTGCACGGCACCATCCGCACTGCCGAATTGCACGACGTGATCTTCGACAGGAACATCTTTGCGTCGCCTATAGGAGATGGATGGGACAACGCTGCTCCATCCCTGATTATTCGTCTTCCTGATCTTTGGGTGCAAATACGTGGGAAGCGAGGCGCAGAGACGGTTGATGAGGTTCGAAGAGAAGAAGAGCGAGTGGATAGCAGTGGGGCTGGTGTCTGGAACGACGCGCAGTGCTTGTAACCAGACAAGGTCTATGTGGTACTTAAAACAAAGATCAGTTGAATATTTACTAAACGGTACATCTATCCAGTCTTATTCCTCTATCCATCCACCTCACTGGCCCTTGCACAGCAGGACCGCCTCAGCTGATCAATATGGCTGTTCAAAGATGTAGTCCATCTTCTTCAACGTCGTAAACGACCCACTTCGCCACCTTTCCCTCCAAAGAAACACTGCCTCGCAAATCCTTAATAGATGGTCAATCTCTTGTATATTTCCTCTCTTTTCGCTGTCCAATTCCTTCGACTAACGGACCGCACCAGCGAATCTCCTTCAAGCTCGAAAGCACATAAATTAGCCTCAAGTCTCAAGTCTAGACGGAGTTGCAGATGCAAGTATGGATGCATGAGATGAATGTATATATGTAACGTCAAGGAATCGGATAGATATTTATTCGATGCTCAATACTTAGCATGCCAGACATTGAGTTAATGGACGTCGATGTTGTCCAAGAATCAAGTTGCCTGTGTCAAGTTCAGCATAAATGATTTCACATCGACATTAACATATCAATCTACCCCAAACTCTCGCCCTCGCAGGTCCTAAATTCGAAAAGACCTCCAGGCAGTATGGCTCACTGACTGGTTGGCCTGAGGTGTGGTTAACGAAACATGGCACGAATGTAATGCAGCGGAGCCAGGAGGCCGTTTCTTGTTATGTGGGCAGGTATTAGACTTTCCTGTTCATCAGAACAGTGCCATGGATCCCTACAAACAAGCCAGCTCCCAAATTGACTGCAGAATGTTTCCAAAATCGATTCAAATACAAGCCACACATAAAAAAAAAACATCCATATCCACACCCTACGTCCTCACCCCCTCTGGCTGCCTTAGCACATCCACAGATATCCAAGTCTCATCTGCCACCTCATCGCGCATCTCCCACTGCTCTGGCTTCACGCTATACTCTTCAATCACCTCTGCAATCTTATTGATCATCTCATCTGCATCCAGATGCGCAAACACACTCCAACCATCTGCCCATGCACGGATGCTCGCATGCACAGGTGCCTTGCGTGCTTTGTAGACCTGCAAAGCTCGATTGACGAGCCCAATTTTCATGGGTTTTTGGCCAGCGGCAAGGACGAGGTAAAAGAGCGTGTCCATGGTAAGGGTGAGGTCAACGATGAAGCCCATCATGCACCGGACAGAGCTTTTCCTGCAGTCAATAGATATGAGAGTTTTGTTAGAATGACAGTAGGGGGAGTACTGACGTCTTTCCATATGTCCCGCGCACCCATTCGGCGAACAGGACGATCACTGCTGTCGGCCCTGCAATAACAATGGAGGCTGGGTTTTCGATGACGGCTTTCACGGCCATCTGGGTTAGTTGGTAGTTGTTTCTGACCATGACATAAGTTCAAACCGGCTCAGTGGGGTGCAATTCGTGACGCGTACCGGTTCTCGTCGGATAGGTCCTCCACCAGCACTGAGAGCAGCGCAATGAACTCTGGGCTTTTGAGGTGCTACAGTTCAGCAAGGTGTGAGGGGTGAGGTGGAATTCGGATTCTGGAAGGGTTACGTACCTTTTCGGGATCCAACATGTTCCACACGTTTACGATGTCTTCCCGGAGAACGTCCAGCAACCTCCTCATCGTGACGCCCAAAAAGATGTCGGAAACGAGGCCCCGCCAATACTCTGGTCAAAAATTTTAAACCTCAGAATAACGATCGGAACAAATTATTGGAGTCCTACTTTTCCTCCCAATGCTAGTCGTGAAGCAGAACATGTAAGAAACCTACAGAGCAGGAAAAGATAGATCTAAGGGGGCTGAACTCACCGAATGGACGCCTTGATGGACTCTTTGGCGTTGGATCGCTGTGCGATGGCCATCCCGATCCAGACCTTCTCGATATCGGCCTCCTTGAGCGCGAGCTCAACCAGCTCCTTGATCGTCTTCTTGAACCGTGGGTGGCGTCCAACTAATCAATAACATATCAGAAACCGAGTTTTGAGAGCCAAAGTGTGCACCCACTTGACGTCGCGATCCATGGGTACGCCGCGCGACCAGGAGGGGTAAGCACCTGCAAGGGCTCGATACAGAGTCGCTGCAGAGCCTCATCGACAGCCGTGTCAATCCGCGCCTCGAATTCGTCGTCGTCCAGGTCTTCATGTTGCCGTTCGAGTTCATTCTCGAGCTTATTATCCTCCATCACGCGCAGGAGGTCGATTTTGGTGAACACCACAATGACCGGGACTGGAGAAGTGGAGTTAGGTGAGAAATAAAGTGCTTCGAGGAGGAAGGAGAGGAGACGCACTGTTCCCCTGGGATTCTTGCAGAATTCGTTCCACGCCTTTCTCAAACGTTCGTGCGCCGGCGAATGGTATTTCAGCACAGACCCTAGTGGAACAATACAGTTAGAGGCAGAACGGTGGGGATATAGTGCTTAATCTGACCAGATCGCATGTAATCGGTCGCTAAGCGCCGGCATCCGGGATCGGCGGTCGATGAAGTCGAAGACTTTCTGCAGGTTCTTTGCTTCGCCTGCTTCGAATCCTTTGGAGTCATGTATGACGATACGGTCGTTCTCGGGGAAGATGAGGGGTTTGTCGATGTCGTGCTCTCCAGGGGTTTTGTGGGAAACGGGCTTGGTGGGAGGTGTGGATTAGGATGGAGACGAAAGTAAAGGATAAGGACAGCGATCACCGTTGCATCGACACCGAACACGGCGTTAATTAGAGCAGATTTTCCTGCTCCAGACTTGGGATTTCCGTCAATGATGACCTGGAAATATTGAATGCACATCACGTACTTTGCCCACAACTAAAATGCGAAGGCTTTACGTTCATTTAAAGCCAAAATAAGATAGTGAGATAGAAGACAGGGATAAGAGCTTACGGAGGGCATTCTTGGCTCAGGATGTCGGTATAGGGTATGAGTACGTCTTCACCCGACATCGTTGTTGGTAAGTGGAAGATAGGTTGACAGGATCATGTCGGTTGTGGACTTGACATATAAATATCGATGATCCCTGAGCCAGATAAGAGTTGTACTCTGGAGAGGCGGTGGTCGAGGGAACATTATCGAGTCCTGCTGTAAAACGAATCTCCTTGCGAGCGACATGAGTGGGCTGGTGTGGAATAAAAGGCGGGTGGAATAGAAAATAGAAGGCTAGCGTTGCGTATAAAAGTCCGGAGGGTGCATGTAACTAGGTAATATACATTTTCGGTTTTCGGCCGGTGTAAATTACCAAATATGTACTGTAAAATACGTTTTTGGAACATGCACGTGACCATAATTTTGGCCGTCTCGGCAGCTTTGAGCACCGTGAGTGAGCGACGAGGAGCGACGAACAACGACCAAGCCCACCATGACCAGCTCAAAGTCCCCAACCTCCTGGCCGCGACGCCATGCAGTTAAGAATTTTTTGTCACTCCGTGCTTTGGTAAGGTACTCAACAAGATAGTGGATGAAAAAAAGCATGGCATTCAAACTTCAGCTTCATGAATCACCCAATCATTGGTGACTCTTCTTGAAGGTGCACATGGAATGAAAAGTCGTAAGGACGCCGGGATCGACACACGCGGCGGCAGTTGGAATATGGTTCAAGTTTGCAGTGCGACGTTCTTGTCAAAAATAGTCTTATCTTATCTGGTCCTGGACTCCTGGGTCCGTAGTTCAAACATACTAACATGAACCCGTACATCGGACAGCACCCCTCAGTCGGTCAGTCACACACCGTAACGGTCCCAATTAGGTAACATTTGAAACTCCGCGCTGCAACTCCTTTATCCTTATCGCGTCCATCTCACTTTCTCGCCATCTCTCTTCATAAGCTGTATTCAGAGCCGCAGTAACTATTATATATGGCTATTCTAAATTCTATGTAAATACTGACTACATTTATGGAGCAAAAGGTATGTGAATATGGATACATCAGGATGAAGTTCACTAAAATTATAGTTAGATCTAAGTCGTTATAAGGCTCTACGAATTTCTAGAATTATTGGTGGTGATATCGATATTGGCTCTCGGTAGACTGGTGACTAGTCTGAGCCCCTGTAGTGTATATTCACCAGACGCGACCTTGTTGAGCGTGTCTTGAACGTGATTGTCGTAGTATGGATTATTCAGGCGCCTGTCCCGGTGTCGTGTTGAGGATCGACGCGTACCACGGTCAACGGGCATGGAAAGATGCTGAACGAGACACGATCGAAGCGCGACAAAAGCGCGACAGAACGTGTTCGCTTAGCCTTGCCGTTTCAAGCTCCGCTACGGCAGCCTTGATTTGGCGTGACAGACCCTACATTTTGCATCTCATTTGTCTGCTTTCCTCTGAGCAAAAAAATACCATCAATGTGTTTAATGAGTGAATAAGAGTGTATGTACGAGTTTTGGTAAGAAAACATTGAGTGTGGAAGGAGATAAACGCTTTGACCGAATGAGGGGTACTGTCCGATGTACGGGTTCATGTTAGTAACTTAAATACATTATATACATGGCCTCCACGTGGCAGGACAAATGTATGTAACTAGTAATTTACTGTAAATTACCTGTGTAAATTACAGTTGGTATAAAAGCCTCCACTTAAATACGCAACGCTATAGAAGGCGGGTGTTGCCTTTTCGAACTCCTGCGCCCCAAGCCACGTGATCGTCAATGGCAGTACCCACCACCGTGACTTTTGACGCGATTTCTCCTGGCCATCTTCTGATTTCATTTCTCATTCTAATAAAACAACACTGAAAAAACCTTCGCGCTAATTATTATCCTATGTTCTTTCTCCATCAAGCGTCACCACATATGAAGCCAATCACCCCTCTGGATCTTCGTCTGTGGAGTTATCCACCAATACACCGCTCAACTTCGAGAGAACACGACCTGCTGAAAACCCGCCTGCCCACAGCTTAGCTTCATCAGCAACGCTATAGACCTCGATGATCGCAGCTAGTTCCACTGAACACCTCCACAATGCAAACTTCCATCAGACCTGAAACAACTTGAAGTGACCATCGATCACGATACAACCACATCAACCTCAACATCAACGTTGCAATCAACGGCCACCAGCCGCACACTGCTCACACTCGAGAAGCACTGGATATCTCCTGCGTCTACATCCGCGCCTTCGATGTCGACTTTCCTCCCTTTCTCCCCCGGTTCGTTGAGCTGCCCATCCTGGTGTGCCTACTTAAGGTACTTGCGTATGAACCACTCGAAATTGAAAGTGCTGTTTACGTTGCACATTCGCCTTATCCTTCGCCCAACTCGTCTTCCGTGCATTCGCACGTACTACCTGGGTCATTCGCATCTCCATGTCGAGGCTCCATCCTTTGTGCGTCGAAGTCAGACTTGAAGGCATGATCATCTCGTCTCCTCCTGTACAATGTTCCTCAAATTCTCTGGCACCAAGATCGTCGACGAGCACAGCAACTAGGTCAACACGTCGCGCCGCCAGGCTGGTAGGGTGGATGAAGTCGGTTTTCCTGCTTTTTTCTTGTCAATCCTAGCTGATCTCCTTTTGCCTCAGGTCAGATAGATTGTTGCAGTGGTTGAACCTATCGCCACTGAACAAAATTCAGGCTTTGGTGGATGCGAGTCCCAAACCTGCAAAGCCCTAACTGAAGCTATCGGCCAGGAAAGGTCGGACTTCTTCGACAAGGTGCTTCCTCCTTCTAGATCTCTCAAACTAATCGTTATTAAGCATCTCCTTCAGTTCTTTGAATACTTCTTCCAAGACGAGGACGCCGCATTCTTCGAATCCTTGGGTTAAACTTCGTCCACCTACCCAGCAACTACCGCCACTTCGAAGGTAACACCCTTTTCCTGTTTCTCTGCTGTTCTTCCAGTACTACATAGAGCTAACCTAATACCCATTCCTATTCTCAGCTAGGACGAGTCCACACGTCCTCAAAGAGTTCGACTTCAAAGGCATACGACATTTGCACCAAGCTCTGCATATATGTCATCGTCGACCTTCACACCGCACTCTCGGCGGTTTAATACCGAATGGCACTCTGACCCCGAAGGGTATATCGCTGACTGTCAGTTTTACTGCGCATCTCGTTTTTATATACCGTCTAAACCTATCTTTCTTAATGTAGTCTTGAACCACAAGGACTTCCAACACCGCGTCCTCTGGCTTCATGGGCGAGCTCGCGAAACACTACAAAATCTGGAAGTGGATGGCAGGGTACAACCCTCTCAACGAATCCAACTACGCCATCCACACCCACCTCAGCCTCTTCCTTTTACAGAGCCGTGCATACACCATCCCCATTGCCAAACCTCACGACGTGATCTCCTTGGACGGGAACATCCTCGCTTCCGACTTTTCACGCTTCGGAAGACGTGCGTAGGAAGTGGGTGGGACAACGCCGTTCTATCCACGATTACGGATTTTTGGTTACAGAGAGTCTGTTGGTACTTCAACGCAAAAGAGGAAGTCAAGGCGAAGCTATGAAAAGTGGATCGATCAGAGGGGATTAGAGGGGATGTGTGTGTGCGTGCGTGTAACAAGGCTAGTTGAGGCCTGTCTGCGCGGGGAGATGCGATAGATACGATTGAAGGGACGAGGAATAGGGTGCTCAAGGATCAATTGGAGATTAACAAGGTACATCTATTCCATCCACTTACTATCCACCCAACTCACCTTCGCTCGACGTACAGGTCCGTCTCAGCTGGTCCACTTGGCTGTAAAACAATAGCGGCTTCCAAGGCACCTATCCCCTTTAACGCACTACAACGGCCCTCTTCGCCTCCTTCGCACATCTTGCGATAGATGCATGCAGCTCCGCCATGTCGCGCATCTAACATGCCAACCTCTCGTTGAACACATCCAAGTTGAAGTCTTCAAAAAGTCTCTGAACCTATACCCGCACCCCGTGTACGCCCTCCCCAGGCGCGTCGCCAGATTATTAACGAGCATCTTCATCGCGGAGTATCTCGTTAAAAAGTGGGCGGAGCTGTTGGTCGGGCTGGAGACAAGCTTGACGTGCTCACCACAAGCTTCAAGTTTGGGGGTGTATGAAGTGAGGAGCTGTGTGAGATTTTGATGAAGAATGTGAAGGCAGTGGGCCTGGTGTGAGGCCCAGTTGAAGGGTTGGCAGCCTCAGTACTAGGTCTGTGCTGCTGCATTAATCAATTCATCAATCCAAATTTTCTCACCTTTCCCTGAATTCTGTTATAACCAGGACATGCAGTGAGCATGCGCTGAATAGTTGATTCTTGCATATCTCCTTTCTCTTCCTTGGCTCCTCCAAAGACCTGATTCAAGGCTGTTGAGCTCTCAGACTTTGCTGTATATGAGGATATAGCATACTCCTCAATCTTGTTCTTATTCCAGTTCATTTTCACCTCTTTGATATCATTGCTTTTCTGCCTTTTTTCCCCCTTTCCTCTTGCTTTTTCCTTGCCTTTCATTTTGAAACATCTGGTAAATATGTCTAAGAATATAGCATTCAGGAAAAGTAATAGAATACAGCAACTATAGCAAATTATCATTGACACATTGGGCAAGTTTTTTTGCAAATATATCTGCTTCTTTATGAGTAAATTGCCATGTATGATTTAGAACCTTGGTGAATATGGTCCTATGCTTCTTTATCTCTTGGACAATTTCAGCCACCTGTGGGATAAGGGTGCGTGTTTTCTCTTTTAGAAGGTCCCTTTTATGTTCAAGAAATGAAGAAATGAGTCTTGTCCATGCTTTACTGAATGCAGGGAAGGATGCAATAGCTTGGTTCTGAACAGCATGCATTATTAACATAATTGCTGCAAATAAAGATAAGCTGATGCTAAGGATTGAAAAGCAAGAATACATGCAGATGATGAAGGATAAAGCTTCAGCATCATTTAAAACCTGAAAAAAAAAAATATTAGATTGGATGCATGAAATTGAATAAAAATAGTAATACCAGTGGATATATGTTAAAAAGTGAAGCAAGAGCAGTTCTTAGATGTTTGGGAATAGGTTTCTAGCAAACAAGAGCAAAAACCAAAGAAAATAAACAAATAAACAAGACAAATCAATCATATACAAACTCACATTCTCCAGAACAAAAAACAAAGAAAGTCAGCAAATAGGCAAGGCAGACAAATAATGGGAAGACTTACATACTGCAGAATGAGAACCAGGAAAAGTCAGAATAGAAACAAGGCAGACAATGATATGCAGATTCACATCCTGCAGAACAAGGATCAGGCCAAGTCAGCCAACAAACAAGCAGACAAATAATATGCAGACTCACATGCTGCAAAACAAAAACCAGTCAAAGTCAGTAGATAGACAAGGCAGACAGATAATATGCAGACTCACATCCTGCAGAACAAGAACCAGGCAAAGTCAGCAGATAAACAAGGTAGACAGATAATGTGTAGACTCACCTCCTGCAAAACAAAAACCAGGCAAAGTCAGCCAATAAACAAGGCAGACAAATAATATGCCAACTCACAAACTGCAGAACAAAAACAAAGGTCAGCAGATAAACAGGTAATATTTGGATAATATTCAGACTCACATCCTGCAGAACAAGAATCAGGCAAAGTCAGCAGTAAACAAGCAGACAAATAATATGCAGACTCACATCCTGCAGAACAAGAACCAGTCAAAGTCAGTAGATAGACAAGGCAAACAGATAATATGCAGACTCACCTCCTGCAGAACAAAATCAGGCAAAATCAGCCAATCAGCAAGCCAGACAAATAGTATGCAGACTCACATCCTGCAGAACAAGAACCAGTCAAAGTCCACAGATAAACAAGACAGAAAAATAATATGCAGACTCACATCCTGCAGAACAGGAACCAGGCAAAGTCAGCCAATAAATAAGGCAGACAAATAATATGCAAACTGACAGCCTGCAGAATAAGAAACAGGAAAAGTCAGCTAATAAACAAGGCAGATGGATGATATGCAAACTTACAAACTGTAAAATAGGAACCAGGCAAACTCAGCCAATAAACAAGGCAGACAAACAATATACAGACTCACACGCTGCAAAACAAGAACCAGGCAAAGTCAGCAGATAAACAAGGCAGACAAATGATATGCAGACTCACTTCCTACAGAACAAGAACCAGACAAAGTCAGCCAGTCAACAAGGTAGACAAATAATATGTAAACTTGCATCCTGCAGAACAAGAACCAAGCAAAGTCAGCCAATAAAAAATGCAGGCCAATAAACAGGGTAGACAAATAACATGCAGACTTACATCCTGCCAAACAAGAACCAGGCAAAGTCAGCCAATAAACTAGACAGACAAATAATATGCAAACTTACAGCCTGCAGAACCAGGCAAACTCAGCCAATAAAAAAAGCAGATAGATGGTATGCAGACTCACAAACTGCAAAACAGGAACCAAGTAAAGTCAGTCAATAAACAAGGCAGACAAATAATATGCAGACTCACACGCTGCAGAACAAGAACCAGGCAAAGTCAGCAGATAAACAAGGCAGACAGATAATATGCAAATTTACACCCTGCAAAACAAAAACCAGGCAGAGTCAGCCAATAAACAACATAGAAAAATAATATGCAAACTTACACCCTGCAGGATAAGAACCAGGCAAAGTCAGTCAATAAACAAAGCAGACAGAAGATATTGAGACTCACAAACTGCAAAACAAGAATCAGACAGGGTCAGCCAATTAACAATGTGGATAAATAATATTCAGACTCACAAACTGCAGAACAAGAACAAGGCAAAGTCAGCAAATAAATAACACAGACAGATAATATGCAAACTTACAAACTGCAGAACAGGAACCAAACAAAGTCAGCCAATAAACAAGGCAGACAAATAATATGCAGACTCACACGCTGCAAAACAAGAACCAGGCAAAGTCAGTAGATTGGCAAGGTGGACATATAATATGCAGGCTCACATCCTGCAGAAAAACAGCCAGACAAAGTAAGAATAAGCCCCTAGTGTAAGTAAGCTTACTGATACTACTCTACTTACAATCTAAACAGGTAATTTTAAAAACTCCACATTATACTCAGATGACATTCACTCACCATGTATCCATACACCATGTTTATCATATAATCTACATTAGGTGTGTTTGTACCCAACTTGCTTCTTTTGTCTGAATATGCTCAAAATCAGTTTTTTTGACATAGTATCTCATCACTATTTACCACTATTATTTTTTAATATCCTATATATGGTTTAAATGTTGTTCAAAAATTTTAGATGGAATTTCACTCACTGATAAAAACACCAATATTCTGTCCTTGAAAGATTATGGCCCCATACAACAGAAAGCAATGATTTCATTCTTGGTCCTGTTAAGCTCCTCTCTGTTGCCTCAATCAACTTCATGCAGGTTTCCATTGACTGAGCTGTGGACTGATGCATATCTGAATGTAGTCAGAATCTGCAGAGACACCTCAGATAAACTGACAACTATACCAGCAGTTGTAAGAAACTCAATATGAGAGTTATGCCTGCTCAGCAGTTTCAGTTCCTTCTCACTTTGCTTTACATATTGTCCAACTTGGATCTCTGCCTCAACATGTGCACCCTTCTTCATTTTTCGGCTGTTGCTACCTGTTGAACTTAGCTGGTCTAGAATTGATTGTGTGGCCTTTCCAATTGCTCCATCCTTCTTTGTGAAGATAACAACCAATGGAGCTGTACAACTGTCAAAACCAAAACTACTTACAAGACACAACACTTACCATCACCCTTCAAGGAGCCTAAAAATCCCTTTTCAGTCTCAAGGAGCATACGGGATTCATCAAGTGGGAGGCACAGCCTGCATAGTGCATCAGAAACTTGCTAACAGGAAGCAATATCCATACCATATAGCATGGAGCTGCTTTTCCACACTCTTAACTTTAAATAAGCTATCCTCCACAAATTTTTGCACTGTGGAAAGCTCGTCCAAGGAGCCAGCTTCAAAACCACGCGAGTCATGGAAGACAAAGCCAGGCAGGGAGCGAAAGTAGATCTCATCATCTATGTTGTGCATACCACGCTACAAGTTATGCAGACAAATGAGCAGTCAGCGAAAAACGACCTCGCAAGAAACGCACATCAGGCTGGCCTTCAATTGCCTACAGAGTATTGACTTGATCAAAGCAAAGGATTGCACGTATCCAAATATGACGTACATGGTTGGCCACTAACTTTCCCTTGTGCCAGACTTCAGCCTCGTTTATGGAAGCGCCGGCAAGTCTCTCGAGGATTGTTGTCTTTCCTGCATTTGCACGGCCCAAGATAAGGATCCGGAACCTCAATTTTCGTATCTTCCAGAGCTCCAAATCATCCTTGTCCAAGGGCTCGTGGCTGAAAGATGGGCCATTCTGGTCCAGAGATTCGTCGCTTAACGATACACTGGTCTCACTTTTGGAAGTCATTGAGGGACTACAACTGGACGAGGTGTTTAGTGATCAACGATAACGACAATCGTAGCAGTCCCGATGTCAACAGTGCTTTGTCATACAATATCCCAAAGTAATGTACTTAAGACGATTCACTTTCCCAGCTGCAGGCTTCCCGGCCCAGGACACTCCATATATAGAGAGTGGACAGCGTGTAGGCAATAAGTGTACTAAGGCCTAGTCTTGGTGGTGGCGAGGCTAGGTGGAGATTCGGAGTGGACAGCGGGAATCTTCAGAATCAAGCAACTTGAAATTTCTTGGATTGGATATGCAGGAAGAAGATGGGTGGGTGGGATGAAACGCGAAACCGTCTGGAGTCCTCTCTCCCATGGCCACCCACTGGCGTTCCCAGGTTTGTGCATCGCGATGGTTCGATCACTCTCTGACCGTGAATTTGCATTTACGCATATGAATGGCTCGAACTTGGCGCTAGTCTCGATGTTTGAGCTGCATTGCATTGCATTCTGAGTATCACGTTCATTAGTTTCGGTATCAAGAGACTAAGTCATTCAGAATCCAGATCCAACCAACCAGCCTCCCAGCCAGCCTTTTAGGTAGGAACTGCTGAGGTCGACGTGAGGTTGTGAATTATGCTTGATTGGACAGAAGCAACTTGATTCTTGCATGGCACTGACTTTCATTCAGCGATCCACTGTATATCTTCAGCATCGAATAAATTTCGGTCGCATTACATAAATACAGAATACATACTTATTTGCAGCTTGAGACACGCGTTTAATTTACGAACTCTTGCGGTCTGGAGGAGATTGGCCGGCGCAGTTAGCTAGTCGGAATGTTGAAGGAACCGAGGAGCGAGGAAGAAACGAAAGGAAATGTGCAAGAAAGAGATCGAGGAGAGGAATTGGCGTTCGCCGCGTGTCCTGGAAGGGACGAATTGAACACGATCATGACAAGCAAACCTGCAAACGAATACAGGGTGCCGCAGCAGTCCAAGCCCACCGAGTTCTTCGTCAGAATTGTCCTCAGCTCCTCCCACTCCTCCCGCCCCGCAAACTTGAAGCAACCTCCCGAGCTTATCCTCCCCTTCCCCCAACACAAAAACAGCTCTGCCCGCTCTTTCACCCAATACTCCGCCACTAGAACTTTTTTTTGATAATCTGGGGGGTCCGGACGGAGTGTGGGTACAAGTTCTGAAAGCCTTCCGCGATTTCAGCTTGGAGGTGTTCGATGAAGGGCTGGCAGATGTGTGAGACGGCGGAGGGCTTGGCGCCCCATGCGTCGATCACGAGGCGTCTTTTGAGGGTAAAGTGAGTTGTACCAGCCAGATGGACCAGCTAAGGCGGTCCTACATGTCGGGCGAGGATAGGTCGCGCGTGCGCAGACCCTCACTTGCCATTCCACACACAACAGCCCCTTTCATCCATCCATTCCTGCCTCTTCTCTCATAGCTTGTCCTCAGCATCAAAGGTCACTTGGTGTGGTCCGCGACACGGATAGTGGTATGCACGGCGACCCGGCGGTCGTGAGATTGACCAACTTCCAAGAGCCAAAGGACGCGATGTTTTTCATCTCAGACTCAAAAAGAGAAATACCAGTAGGTTAGGTATTGCACTACACGAAATAGACACAAGGTGGAACAAGACACACAGTTGATGATCTGCCCGCCGTGGTTGTTTTGCCCGCCAGGTGCAGTCCGGAGGTCGAGGGTGAATTATATGCCGCGTTTTGGCGCAGATCTCAATGGCGCGGTCGAGGTGGACTCTTCGAGGGCGCGTCGGTTCATGTCGTCTTCGAATACTCTAGGTCAGCTTTCCTTGGGCAACGGTAGAGGAACCGGAAGAGTGAGATAAGATAGGTAGTAGTAGTAATAACCGACATGGTGCAATGGCTGAACGCCGGGTTTCCGAGAGTATTACATCATTAGAATGAGAAATGAAATGAGAAGATGGGCAAGGAGAACTGCGATTGAAATTGACGATCACGTGGATTTTGGCGCAGGAGTTCGAAAAGGCAACACCGCCGTTTGTTCCACACCAGCCCACTCATGTCGCTCACAAGGAGATTCGTTTCACAGCAGGACTCGTTGATGTTCCTTGGATCACCGCCTCTCCAGATCTAACGAGTTCCCGAGTACAACACATATCTGGCTCAGGGTTCATTGATATTTATATGTCGTGTCCATAACCGACGTGATGCCTTCCTCTGTCAACCCATCTTTCCACAACCATGTCGACTGAAGACGTGCTCATACCTTATACCGATATCCTGAGCCAAGAATGCCCCCCGTAAGTCCTTATCTACACTTACTATCTAATTTTCGCTCTGAACAAATGTAAAGCCTTCGTATTTTGGTTGTGGGCAAAGTATGTGATGTGCCTTCGAGCTTTCCTAGCTATCGCTAATCAAAACTGTAAGTCTGGCGCAGGAAAATCTGCTTTGATCAACGCCGTGTTCGGTGTCGATGCAACGGTGAGCGCTGTCCTTATCCTTTGCCTTCTTCTCTATCCTCATTCTCATATCCCACCAAGCCCGTATCCCACAAAACACCCGGAGAGCACGATATCGACAAACCCCTCATCTTCCCCGAGAACGACCGTATCGTCATTCACGACTCCAAAGGATTCGAAGCAGGAGAGGCAAAGAACCTACAGAAAGTCTTCGACTTCATCGACCGCCGATCCCGGATGCCGGCGCTTAGTGACCGATTACACGCGATCTGGTAAGATCAAACACTTCGTCCCCGCCGTTCTGCTTCTAACCGTATTGTTCCACCAGGGTCTGCGCCGAAATACCATTCGCCGGCGCGCGAACGTTTGAGAAGGGCGTGGAACGAATTTTGAAAGAATCCCAGGAAAATAGTGCGTCTCTTGCAAGTCCTGTCTTCCTTTCTCATCCAACACTACGTCGCCAGTCCCGATCATAGTAGTGTTCACCAAAATCGATATCCTGTGCGAGATCGAGGAGAAAAAGCTCGAGAAGGAACTCGACCAGGAAGACGAAGACCTAGACGACGACGAGTTCGACGAACGGATCGACACTGCAGTCAATGAGGCTCTGCAGCGGCTCTGCATCGAGCCTTTGCAGGCGCTAATGCCTCCCGGGCGCGCAGTATACCCATGGATCGCGACGTCAAGTAGGTGCACCCTTTACTCTCAAAACTCGGTTTCTGACATATACTATCGATTAGACGGACGCGAGCCACGGTTCAAGAAGACAATCGAAGAGCTGGTCGAGCTTGCGCTCAAGCTGGCCGAGATCGAGAAGGTCTGGATCGGGATGGCCATCGCACAGCGGTCCAACGCCAAAGAGTCGATCAAGGCGTCCATTCGGTGAGTTCAGCCCTCTCATTCTTATCTATATCTTCCTGCCTTCTAGGGGTCCTTACGCGTTCTGATTCACAATTATTAGCATCGGAAGGAAAAGTAGGACTCTAAAGAGTCTATTCCGAAAGTTATTCTGAGCTTTTGCTTTGGAATTGAACAGAGTATTGGCGCGGCCTCGTCTCCGACATCTTTCTGAACGTCACCATGCGGAAACTGCTGGATGTCCTCCAAAAGGACATCGTCAACGTGTGGAACATGGAAGATCCCAAAGGGGTGCGTAGATCCATCTCCATATCCCTGGCACAAAAAACTCCTCCTCACAATCGCCCTCGCGAAATTGCAGCACCTCAAAAGCCCAGAGTTTAGTGCACTGCTGTCGGTGCTGGTGGAGGATCTATCTGACGACAACCCGTATGTGTCGTTCGTTGCATCTCCATGCTCATTTGATCCCGCTGACCCAGTTTACGCTTTGTTGTGCTCAGGAACAACTATCCTCTAACCCAATTGGCCGTGAAAGCTGTCATCGAGAACCCAACCTCTATCGTCATCGCCGGGCCGACAGCAGTAATCGTCCTGTTCGCCGAATGGGTGCGCGGGACGTACAGGAAGACGTCAGTTCTCACTCCTCCCCACTGCTAATCTACCACAAACCCCATACTCATTAACAACAGGAAAAGCTCCATCCGATGCCTCATGGGCTTCCTCGTCGACCTCACCCTAACCATGGACACGCTCTTCTACCTCGTCCTCGCGGCGGGCCAAAAACCCATGCAAATCGCACTCGTCAACCGCGCTTTACGGATATACAAAGCGCGCAAGGCGCCCGTCCACGCGAGCATCCGCGCGTGGGCGGATGGTTGGAGCGTTTTCGCGCATTTGGGGGCGGACGAGGTGATCAATAAGATCGCAGAGGTGATTGAGGAGTATAGTGTGAAGCCGGAGCAGTGGGAGATGCGCGATGAGGTGGTGGATGAGACGTGGATGGCTGTGGATGTGTTGAGGGAGCCGGAGGGGGTGAGGATGTAGGGGTTGTTGTGGATGTTTTGTTGTATGTATGTGTGGTTTGTATTTGAATTGCTTTAGGAAACCTTATGTAGTTGACTCTACATCATGACAGTGCAATCCGTCTTGAATGGCATTGACTGTTACTCACTCACTGGAGCCTGAATCTGGCAGGCTAAGTGTTAAGCAGTGGATAAATATCATATCTCATTCCGTGACATTACATTCTATGGATTCATGTTGTCAGCTCGTCCAGACTTGACTTGAGTTTATTTAAATTATTTTATGTGCTTTCAAGGTTGTGTCGAGGCGGCCCTTAGCCAGTCAGGATTTTGAAGGAATTGAGGAGCGAAGGAGAAAGAAAAGGAAAAGCCAGAAGTCGAGAGGAGGACTGGGTGACTAGGTGTTCACCGATCACCCCTTGCCTTGGTCGTTACAGAATGTAGAAAAGACAGGGAAATTGGAAGCGATGAATTGAATATAATCAGGACAAGGAACCCCGCGATCGCAGCGCCGTGTTCGCATTTCCGTCAAAATCGCCGACCGCTTCAAATACCCGCTAAACCTGAAGCTTGCAGGCGTCCAGCTCGTCTTCCTTGGCCCTACAAACAGCTCTGCCCACTCATTGAGGCATTCCACCGCCAGAACATTTTTTCGACATTCTGGCAACGCGTCGGGTGAGGGTTCACACGGGATGCAGGTACAAGACCTCAAGATTTCGGCTTCGATGTGTTCGATGTGAGGTCAGCGCCGTATGCGTCCATTGCGAGGCGGTGTTTTCTTACAAGGAAAGGGGCGAAGTGGGTCACGTAGGTATTGAAAGGAAGACGTGTACCATGTTTTGGTAGCCGATGTCTTCGTATAGCCGCATGGACTAGCTGAGCCGGCCTTGTTGTGCAAGGGTCAGGGAAGTGGAAAGGTAAAAGAATAAGAGTACCTTTTGTAAATATCCAACTAATTTTTAAGCATCATATAGGCCTGGTCTGGTCAGTCGCGTCGGTTGCGTCGCATTGTGCTGCGAGCCCCACTGATCCATCCACTCGCGCTTCTTCTCTCAGATCCTCTTGGACTGTCTCTTCTGCTCCTCGATCCCGACGTCCTCCTGCCCAGACGCACTCAGGAACCTGGAATAATCATTAATGGATCGACATTGCCCCATCCATTTCCTATGTGGGTCTCCTCAAGTGGAAAAAGTCGAGTACGAAGGTATTGCCATCACAAATGACCCTTGGTGTGAGTCCGAGACGGGATGGTGGTGTGCACGGCGCCGTAGAAACCGAGGAGGAGGAGGCAGGTATGGGCGTTGGTGGGTTCATTGAACGGGTTACAGCCAACTATCCACTTGTGGAGCTTGTATTGCCGAAGAACGCGTTCTTGGAAGTTTTTGTGGATGCAAACTATAATGAAAAAAGAAAAGCAAGGTTAGGAGGAAAATAGACATGAGGTGGGAGAAAGCATACAGTTAGCGACGTGTCCGCCATAGGCAGAGTGCTCGTCAGTGTTCTGCCCGCCGAGTGCCGTGTGGAGGCTGAAAATGGTGTATATCCCGTGCTCAGCGCAGATGTCGATGGTGGGGTTTAGATGCTTGAAGCCGGACTGTTTGAGGATGCGTAGCTTCATGCCGTCTGTGAATAAAAGTGGCGTGGGTCAGCTATCTGTAGTACTGGAAGGACGACAGAGAAACAAGAAAGAGGTTTACCTTCTCGAAGTCACGATTTTTGAAGAAAAGGTGGATGTAGTTTAACCCGAGGCTGTTGAAGAAAGCTCCGTCTTCGTCCTAGACGAAGTATTGGAGGAACTAAAGCCGATGATCAGAAATGATTAGTCTAAGAGCTAGGGAAGAAGGCACCTTGTGAAAGATGTCAGACCTTTCTGGACCGATGGTTTCAATGAAGGCCTCGCGAATTTGGAATCGCATCCAGGCAGGCCAGCGAGGCTTTGGCGATACGTGCAAAAAAACCAACTTCACCCTTCCTCCGAGTCTGGTTTCGCAAAAATGACCTCATTTCCTTGTTCGTTGACGATCTTAGTCTTAGAAAAGACATGATACGGGGAGAAATCTTCAGCTAAGGCTTCTTGAAGAACTGAAGCCTGCAGGGGGTTTTGGCGGTAAGTTCAACGAACAACTGGTGTTTTCTAACATAAGATAAAGCTTTCTATGCTAGAGAGAGATCAGTTCAATGGAATCGACAAGACAAAGGCAGGTGCATGCACTTTCCATCCTCCACCGCCTGCACTGCGAAGGATGAGCTCATTGCCCAGCTCGTCGACGATCTTTAGGCCTGAGATTTTGTGGAGAGAAATCTTGGAGAAGACGAGACAGTGCGCTTTTATAAGCCATGAGTACTGAGTGGCGACCAAGAATTCGCCGTTAGGAAGGCATTTGACCGTCGACGCGAAGTGGAGGGAAGGAAGAAAGCCCAACATCCGCATTTGGACATGGAGGTCAAATCCATAACCGTCATTGGTCCGTCAATTGACCTCGTAGGCGCGCCTTTCCCGTCGTCGAATCCCATTCAGGTTTTTTTCTTTTCTATCTCTATTTTGAATGATTCTTACAAAGCATACAGGCGTATTTACCGTCGACTTGGCATCCCTGGCCACGAGCTCGTCGAGATCTCCGACATTGACCTCCAGACTCGGACTTAGACCCAGCTGGCAAGTTCGTCTAGTTCGCGTACCAGCTAAGCGATGGTGCATGTGCGACGCTTGCGATTCTGAAGCTGTTGATCTGAACGAGGAGCTGAGAGTAGACGAAGAAGATGTTGCGGGTGGTAAGCTTGGTAGATTTATTCAGAGGTCAACTAATCATGGTTTTTCGTTCATTTAGATGAGCGGGTTGGCTATAACCCGCTCACCAAAAGAATGCGTTGCAGGAGGACTGGGCCAAGTTAGAATAAATATTCGTATGTTGGTTACTTGGACGCTTGCTTATAATTACGCCCACGTTACAGGACGCCCTAATATCCCATGGCCAGCTAGAACTATGTACATAATAGCCATGTCGTTCGCCTCAAGATATTCAACGTACGGCTCCCCGCGGCCACCGGGTCCAATCTCGTTCGCGCGTATGCACCCGCCAATCGGACGCTTGACTTTGAATGATCATGATCAGAGTTTCCATTCTCCCCCTGTCATCTGTTCTCAACAGACAATAAGGATGACTCTCCTTCTTTCCACGTCAGCTATACCAAGCTACGAATACGTTGCAGCAGCCGGAGAATCTGTTCTTCCTGATCACGAAAATGCAAATTACACTTTCTCGAGAAAGGGGGCGGAACAAGAACCAAGGATTTGACATGCAGACAACAATATCTGGAGGGATGCCTTACGGAACTGAAGTGTGTGTATTTTTTGAACTTTATTGTGCATTCTTCAGCATTTTCGCTTAATTTCTTTTGTTCTAGCAATAGTGAGAAAAGTATATTAATGCTGAGGGCGAGTCGAAACCTCATCAGCCTGCCTTCCACCGAAGGCTTCATCATATCATTTTGGCAATGCCTACAATTCCAAGATTACCGGGTGATTCTCGACCCCGGCATGTAGTAAGACGCCAACGGCTTGGCCTCTCGCACACCGCCCCCCCACTGGCAAGTTCGGGTTGGAGATCACTGTGGCCATTCTCCTCCTTTACTGATTCGACAAGTTCTCGCCAAATAACACCTCCTCTACCAAATAGCTCCTTCTTCTCATACCCTGATTCAACAACACCACCTCGCCCAACAATCACTAGTCAACCAGATCACTCCTCCTCCTCCTCCTCCTCCTCCTCCTCATGCTCTTATACAACATATCCTCGTCCAATAACCACCAGACCTGATGGGTTGTACACATTTCTTCAAAGCAAGCCACCTCATGTGGAAAAGGCACATGGACATAACATGTCCACTGTTACCCGGGAGACGAACTTTTTCGATATGCATCTTCACTCAGAGTTACGCCTAAAACGCGTTGTCTTTCTCGACGACCTCCCTGAAACCCTGTCTAAATTCTGCGATAACCTTTCCCAGAACCGCTCCAAACTGCCTCAGGCCGCACCCGGCACATTCGATGTTGATTATCCAATAAACGAGGGCATCATCGACGAGAAGACACTACAAGACCACTGGTTGACAGTCAGTAGATGTTATTGTCCCGTAGCTTCGGGGCTTTGCTTCAAAGACTCTTGGGAGCCTCGTTTCCAGATCAACGTTGTTCCATCTGGTCCTCGCCGAGATTTTGGGGTAGCAGACGGATACCTCTCACCATGCAATCCAGATTCGCTATCGAAAGAGCAGCGAAACGACTTGGACCTTCTTAAAAAACATGGCCTATCAAATTTCCTCATCTGGGAGTTTAAAAGTCTTGCTTCTGGGCCGCACATCCTCCAGAACTTGCAGGACCTCATCGAAGGTGATTTTACTTGGATAGGTTGCCAGGAACGGTCTGTCAACGATGTGCCTTCTCTCGGTTGTGGCCAAAGCCACAGGGTTGGAGGAAGATTGTCTGTCACTGGTAGACGAACAGGTCCCGATTCAACCACTATACATGAGTTTATTCAAACATTCATCGACTCCGACGCCCAGCAGGTACATGCTGGTCAAAAGCGTCCGTCATCCGAAGTCGACGTCGAATCCCACAAACGCCAGAAAGTATCTAAGAATATGACGAACAAGGCTACTGTATGCGCTGACCAGAAAGCCTTCGACCGACAAGACGCCAAGAGAGTGATCCAGCAGGTAATTGTTGGATAATACGAATCTCTTATACCGTTTACTGATTCAGATATCACAACAGACATGGACAGAAGCAGTCGTCGAGGACGTGACCTTTTTTATCATCAGCGCCGGGAACGAGGAGTATATTTGTATTCGACATGAGAGACCCAGACTCTGTATATCTCTCGTCTGATCAGGCCAAGCAAAGATACCGCTCCTGCCCACGCCAAACTTCAGGTTGCCGTTTTCATTGCCGCCTTTCAAGATGCTGTGAACCGTGCAAAACAGCTGGAAGTGATTACATCTATGAATGTTCCGCTAGAATTCCCGTCTCGGTTTTTGGTATACCTCGACAAATATCCTCCTCCCTGGGAAGTAATGGATAAGTTGCTATCAAAGCGCATGCTTCCCACTGACGACCCTCCAGAGCAATTAGACCTAACGGTGAGTGCTGTAAATCATTTTCTGTGCTTCTGTCTCAATTGGTTTTCGACCAGACCTTCTTAGAGCACATAACAAATTCGTCTTCAGTTTCAATTCGTTTTCACACACGGCCAAAGGGGCACAGAACGCCTGTCACGAACCCGTCCAGTCCTCATACTTGGATCTTGGACCGTCTGTCAGCTATTGCAACAACGCCCACCTTTGCATCCGGCTTTACTCTGTTCCTCGATTATGAGGATGAACTCGCCCTAGGCACCAAAGTGCATCAAGTTTACGTCGGCCTCCTTGATAGCTCGAACCGTCCTCGATACTACACCAAGCGCCTGGTTATCAAGATAGCATGCAATCTACATGAGAAGACTCAGTTACAGAAAGAATACGAAATTTACAGTCTGCTTTCCAGCAGTGAAACCGCGCCAGTTGTCCAAGCCTATGGCCTCTTCTCATGCTATCCCATAACTGGTGGGCAGGAACACACCTTCCTCCTTCTGGAAGACGGCGGCAAGTGCATCAAGGAGCGACCAGCAGCACAAATAAAGGGACATGTTAGTCGTTATGGGTGAGTCCTATCAAGTTGTTTAGCCCTTTCGACCCAAACACTAGCTGACTATTTGTTGGTGATAAAGGTCAAAATACACGGAGGCTCTAACAACCCTTCATGGAATGGGCTTTGTCCACAAAAACATTAACAACAC
Source organism: Galerina sulciceps (assembly GCA_023014345.1). Lineage (NCBI taxonomy): Eukaryota > Fungi > Basidiomycota > Agaricomycetes > Agaricales > Galerinaceae > Galerina > Galerina sulciceps. The sequence continues at coordinate 2,653,188 of JAEDXJ010000001.1, forward strand.
ACATGTTTTGTTAGACCTCGGCGGGAGCAAGAAAGTGCCCAAGCTCATTAGCCTCGCAGGATGCAAGAAATCCAAGTCTCAAAAAGATAAAACGGATGATATCCACTCTCTGAACGACGCTTTGGGTCGATCCTTTCAGGCGGTACGACAAGCAGTTCAGAATCCACTTATGGAACATATTCTAGGAACGGAAGATTTCCTGTAAATAGTAAAGCGTTTCAAGTTTCGTTACTGTAGTCTTTGTCTAGGTTTAAAATTCAAGCGAAGACGAAACCCTGGTCGTGAAAGCATACAGAACTCCGAACTTTTGCCTTTCAACGTGTCTGATCGATATCTCAACCTCAGCTCATCTCTGTCGAAGAGAGGTTTGTTGTACAATCAGTGCCTGGACTCTCGTTGTGAGCTCAGTCAGAATGTCATTAAAAATCAATACACAAGTACTTAGGGCATGTCCAAAATAAAGAGGCCAACGAACAATTTGACCTGTCTAGATTCATGGGTAATAATTTTTTTGTTGATATCGTGCTTCGAGAACAGCATTCATGCACACAATCTCCTGCTCCTTCTTCTCATCATAGACATTGTTATCGGCACAGTCAAAGTCAATGAAAAAACCTGATCGTCAGAGTTAACGAGCAGGTTTTCAGCTCTAATGTCGTGATGCCTGACACCGGCGCGGTGTATGCTATTTAAGGCCCGTAAAAAAGACTCCCTGAGAAATGAGCCACTTCAGAAACAGCAAGTGAGAGGAAATAGAAAAATTAACTGTACCTCTCTTCACTGGTAGTCACCACTTGAACAGCATCTCCGCTGCGCTCCATCTCGCGACGACGGAGCGACACACCGCCGTCGGACATGAGCATAGCCAAAGCCGAGGATTCCCGGTCTTTGAAAAGCCCATGTACGGTTACAATGCCCTCGACGCCTTCCTGCTTTGAGAGGTGCTGGTAAATCTGGAATTCGTGATACAATTTTTCCATTTGTTCGAGAGAAAACGCGAGCTTAAAAGTAAGGTTCTGTGTCAAGATTTCACCCGATTCCAGAACCATCTCCAACGTGGCAGGATGAACAACGCCAACGGCGCCGCGGCCTAGCGGTTCTTTTAGGGTGAGGGAGAAATATTCGTGGGCACGATATTTGGCTTTCACCTTGGGATTTTCCACTTCATTTGCTAGACCAGGAGCACACGATGGCGCAACGCGGTTGAACGACGAGGGAACATAAGAGCAAAAAGCCCCATATTCCAAGCTGACCAATGCGAGATGGCGTCTCGCGAGCTCATCCGAGATCTTCAAAATCTATGATTTGAAAATGGCGCAGGGCAAGCACAGATCACATACTCGATGGGCCTCCTCGAGTTTAGATTGAGGGCTTTTCTTCCGCCGTTTGGATTCTGGTATTTCTTTTCCTTCTAGGTGTTCTGACGAGCGCTTCAGGCTTACATTTTGTGCATTGATGATTTCTTGACGTTCCAATGCGTCCTTCACAATCGCGATATAGAGACCAAGGTGAAGCTTCCGATAATGAGGCTCTTGGATATTGATTGTGTCGATAAGTCCAGATAGGTACAGGGTTTGCGATTCTCTGTGGCGAATGCCAATCCTCTCAAAGCGTCCACAGTTCAAGATGATGTATGTCGAGTCATGCATCGCAGCGTTTGCCCATGCCTGCTAGCAATGTCAACTAGCGGCCGATAATATTATTGGATGCACACACCGATTGAAGGAAGTGTCGAAAGTCTGGTCGATATCGATTCCTCTTCGTAGTGAACTTTGTGGGCGTGACCAGCTTTGCCTTCACTGTACGGTTTGTAGGCGGTAACGGCTGCCGTGGTTTTGTTCTTTTCGGGGTCTTCAGAGTTAGAAACAACATAGTGTGCTTGGAATCTGGTGGAGGTGGCTTGTGGGATACGTTTTGGGCACCCATTGTATGAGAATATTGCCAGGTAAAAGCTGTGTCCTCCTTCATCGTTTGAAACATGCCTATAGCAGCGTCTGTCATTGCGAACATATGCCATGTTGCCAGTCTATCAAATGTTCGGGACAAGTCCAGGATCTTGGATTTCGTTGCGTCCGGAAGACCATTTTCAAGATCGTCGTGGAGTGAGGGGGATCCGTCCTGTCGTCTTGTCGTTACTTCAAGCCAGGATTGGGTCGTAAAATCGAAATGATGACCTGTAGGTCTCTCAGTGAACCTGAACACCGACTTCCAAGTGTCGCATTGCGGATGAAGGCAGACCTTGGATGCAAATGCATGGCAAATACGCGCTATGTATTCACCGTAATAGAAGCTGACTGAATGGGCGTCCCGAAACTCTTTCGATCTCGTGTTGCGGGAAAAAACATAGCCATTGCTGGATAGCTTGTGACCATCTTGGAGGAAACCCCGAATCGCGGTGTCGTATGCCTTTGAAAGCGACTGCGTAATGGACGGCAGATATACCACGCTCTGTAGAACAAGACTGGGCATGATATGCCGGTCATAGAAGATTTGAGGAGGCCTGGGGGACGTTGGCACACCTTCTAGACGTTCCGTGTCCAGGATAATCCCTGGATCATAGTTTGCTTCGAGAATCTCCTTTAGACGAGGGTAAAACGGGTCAGATATCGGTAGCATCGGGGCATAATCTCAGCAAATAGCTGGAGAGCTTTGTGCCAGTCTTCAACGGAAGAACAAAGGGTGAGGTTTGTTGCAATTGTCAACGTCCGCATTTGGACGTGATGGCGGTCCCGCGATCCCGGGTCAGATTTCAATCCACAACCATCAACCAAGCTCGTGGGCAAGCGCCGCCACGAGCCGTTCGCTGCCATCGAATCCGATCCTGGTCACTCTTTTAATGTAAAGCTTCTGACTATGAACAGGCATATTGACCTCGGTTACCCAAAGACTCGGCATCCATGACCTCGAGCTCGTCGGAATGTACGACATCGACTGGCCGACTTTGACAACCGCGCTGCCGAGTGCGTCTAGTTCGCAAACCAATTGAGCATTCAGGGCTAAGATCTGGCCCATCTGGGCGAAAAGCTGAGAAGGGAGACGAAGAAGATGTGGTATGTGGTAAGTCTGCTAGATTTCATCCATAGCTCTACCAATTATAAGATGGGTTTTGTCTGCTAAGATGCGCCGGTTGGCTGTGGCCAACTCACTAATTACGTATCCGCACTCTGCGGGGGCGCTCGCTTCGCCATCCTAGCACACAACTCTCTCGCTCGGTACTCAAGTACGCTCTTTTTTCCTCTCTCCTTCTTGCCCGTCTAATCTCGATCTCTTGCCAGACCTCTCGACATTCGCGTTTCTCTATATAACGTTACTGTCACCACCCTCGACGTCGAGAAGCGGAGAAGGCGGGCGCAACCTGCCACCCACGAAGTGTTATCGCCACCAAGAGCCCAAAAGCGACAGTCAGGGAAAACTAGGAGGAAAGGGAGGAAGGAGAAGGATGTTTAGAATGAGAACGAAAACGACGAAAGAACGTATGCCCCGCATATAGCAAAATCTGGGAGCTCGACAGGCTCAAGTCAGGTCCACTGGAGGTTGACGAGCTGCCTTCTATCTCTCCGGCTCCCTCTACTCCCAACCCAACCGCCTCTCTGCATCATCATCAAGCCACTCTTGAACGCCATTCCTTCACAGACGTCGTCTGCTCCGTCCTCCACGTGAAGATGAAGAAATATGGCGGCTCCAGCTTGACTAAATCCAACAACGCCCTCCAGCCTTCTCGTCATCGTCGATGATTTCTACCGCGGCGCGAGCGACGTGTTGGAGTATTTGAAGTGCGAGCGGTTGGCTTTGGAGAGGAGAACGCAGGCACCACTCAAGCAAGAAGAGAACGAAAACGAAAACGCGATACAGACGGAGTGAGTCCACCTCCACCTTTCGTTTTGACCGCGGCTAATCGGTGTTTTAGCCGCATTTATGGACTCCATTTTCCATTGCGAGTGCAGTTCCTCAAATCGTCGAACTCCTCCCGACGAAGACGACGTTTGTAAGGCGGCTCGAGATTCGCTGTTAAAACTCTCAGGCAATGTAAACAATTCGGTTTTTTTCGCTTGGACCCCTTATATTAACCCTTCTTTTCTAGCCGAAGTTTGACATCAATTGGGAGTGGTACTCCCCATATTGTGGCATTGCTTGGCAACTTGAGCAACGGTGTTCGTAGAATTGGTGCAGATGTAGTGCGAGATTGTCAGAGCAAGGTAAGGAGGACAATTGGCTTCGTGGCCTGATCTTCATTGACGATTTTTCAGGAGTGCTTCGAGGACCCGTTCCTCACATCGTTCGCCTCGTATTAGGCGCAAAAGACAAGGATGTTCGTCACGCAAGCATAAACTCGTTGACAAAACTATCGGAACAACGTAAATCCACTTCTCTTGCTCGACTGAACTTCTCTGTCGACCGTCTTAGCGAATCTTCGAGACATCAATCTCAGTGCCATTCCTGAGGTCATCAACCTTCTCTGCGACAAGGATAACAACGTTCGCCAGGCGGCTGCAGATGTCTTATTGACACTGTCAAAATACGGCTCCAGAGTCCATTGGAAGTCCGGTTTCCGTTATCGTCGCGCTCCTTAGCCAGGACAACAACCATACTCGTCAACTTGGACCGGCTCGTTGGCAAGACTGTCGGAGTATGGTGTGTAGAATGCCATTTTCTCTTTGAATATCGCTGATGACCCCGCAGCTGACTTCCGAGATTTGATCGTACTTGCCCTACCTCAGATTATGGACTCACTAGAAAATGACGACCCCGGTGTTCCCAAACTGGCACCGGGTCGTTGGCAAGATTATCAAAGCATCCATGGTACACGATTATCTTTTCCACCGCTAATGTGACTTATAATATTTCTAGTTGGAGCTATTATCCAGCCTTAAATCCCTTGTCATTGCGACCACCGGCGAGCGCGGCCCTCTTAGTGCAATTAGCAATGAATTGCCCTTCTTTGCATTATCTACTTCGCCTACTCGCGGCATCTCTTGGGGCCTGTTCTTCGTCGACGAAACTGAGCTTCCTATAAGCACCCCTTATATTGCCAAGGAAAGTGGCCTTTCCACTGACGAAAGTGGTGTAATTGAGCAAACGTTGTACGTTGTAATTATTACTGTTCTTGAGAAAATCTGACTTCCCTACCCTGTTTAGACACGAAGCTCCAGTAATGCGCCAAAATGGACACAATCTTTCAACCTCCAAGGTTCAAGATCCTGCTCCGGAGTAAGCACGACTTACGCCACTCAACGTTGCTGGCCTTCCGGAAGCCCGTAGTAATCCTTTGGCGTCGAACAAGGCTGACGAGTCGACAACAGTGCTAGCAGGAGAGATGCCGCCGAACAAGGAAGACCAGGTTGATAAACCTCTCGAGCACCAAGAACAGGAGACTCAATTGCCAATCGTGACATCAAACCCCCATAGAACGCTACCGATGAAATTTGATGTTAAAAGGGAAGAAAATGAGAGGACAGTGGTCGAGAAGGAACAAGTGGTCCAGGGACCACCGGCGGAAGAAGAAAAACTTCAAGTACTTGCGACAGTGAAGACGAAAAGGGCAAGAAGCAATGGGGCAAGGAGTCCCCGGAATCGCAGCAACCATCTCCATCGCCGACTGCTGAAGATGCAGGGACAGATTACGTCGCTGGAACGGATTTCAGTCAAGCAATGAAAAAGCCTTCTCAACCTCCGCTGTCCCTTCCATTATCGCGTTCAGCTTCCTCGACTCCTTCTCTGCATGTCAAATGCGATACCCGCCAACACTTGCTACATAACACCAATAAATTGGTAAGCACTTCATGTTGGTTTAATAATTGCTCGAGCTAACTACCGCTCTCTGTTCTTTCAGATTCTAGAGAAGACATAATACTCTACTCCCTATTTGCTCGTGTGCTCAGGTGTAGATAATCATCGACACCAATCAACCCCTTCGAGTTCGAAAAAAACCCTCATGTTTGTTGACTTTCATTTTGAATTTCCGCTCTGCGACACTCGTGAGTTCCTTTCTTTTCTGCTCAACCTCGTAGGTCTGACGTCCCATTTTTTCAACGTGGCACAGAGCTCAAGCTGGACCAAGTGCCCCGTCTACCAGTAGTCTCGTTAATCGGTGGCAAATTATTATTCGGAGGGGTGGAAAGTCGGCGTGCTCATTATCATTTACTGTCCAACTTCTAGGAGCATTATGGAGGAGTGATGTTTTTTCCGTTGTTAAAATAAAACCTAGAATATAGTAAACACGATTGATATCTGCAGATGCCTATGATAACGGATCGAAGCTAAAGAAAATCTTCGTACAGGTAGACTACTACATTTACTTTGAGGTTGGGACAAGAAATGGCCCCGCCTTTTGAGTTGATCTAATGCCAAATTTGGAACGGAGGTGCAACTCTTTTTATTACTACGAGCTTCAACCAACAGCGAGTCCTCGGTCACCATCTATGGCTCATAGAGCACACTCGAATCTTCTTTTCTTGCATCGCATCTCCCCTGGCACCAAGATCGTCGACGAGCAGGGCAATAAAGTCATCCTTCGCAGCGTGGGCCTTCGAGGATGGGTCAAGTCAGTTCTTTCTTTTCCTTTGTAGCAGTCTGAACTGATCTCTCTTAAGTATCTATCTCAAGTCGGACAGGACAGGATTCCCCCTTCATTGAACTTATCGACGAATCGAGCATATGCCGGTAATCCTGGAACTCGATGCAAAGCTCGAGGCGAAGCCATCGGTTAAGAAAAGCCTGAGGCTGGCGTCTTCGTCGACATGGTGCCTCCCACTCTCTGGTTCCTTAAATATGCCTTCCAGGACGAAGATGCCGCCTCGTTCAAGAGCTTGAAAATATATTCCATCTACCTGCTTTTCAACTACCGCGACTTCGAAGATACTATTCCTATCTCACTCTTCCGGCTCCTCAACCGCTGCCCAAGGATAGAGGACCTATTCGCGGACGACATGAACTGACGCGTCCTCAAGCACTCCGCCTTCAAGCACCTCAACCGCGTCATTGAGATACGTCTTCAGATCTGCGCCAAGCATGGCATATACTCCATCCTTGACCTCCAGACTACACCTGGCGGGCAAACTATAGCCCAGTCGGTAAGTTACTTACTACCTTTCTTGTGTTTTTATTTAGAGCCTAATCTTGTCTTTCTTAATGTAGTCTCGAACCGCAGAGACTTCCAAGACCGCGTCCTTTGACTCTTGGGCAAGTCGTGAAGCATTACAAACACTTCAAATGGATTGTGGGATCCAACCCGCTCATCGAGCCCATCGACGCCACGCACACTCGCCTCCATCTTCTCGCCTTCTACGACGCCGTGCACACCACCATCCGTACCGTGGAGTCACAGCACGCGATCGTTGACATTGAACAGGAGCTCTGAGAGAAGAAGCGCGAGTGGATGGACGAGAGGGGCTGGTACTGTGTACGCGCGACTTACCCTCGCCCGACACACAGGACCGCATTAGCTGGTCCATCTGGCTGTACGGCCCACTTCGCCCCTTCATGATCGACACATGGGGCGCCAAACCCTCCGCCGTCTCGCACATCTGCCAACCCCTCATCGAACACCTCCAAGCTGAAGTCGCGGAAGGCCTTTAGAACTTGCACGCGCGCGGAGTGCGGACCCTCCCCGGACGCATCCCCAGATTATCAAAAAAAATTCTGGTGGCAGAGTATTGGGTGAAAGAGCAGGCAGATCTGTTTGTTGGGTTGGGGAGGAGGAGCTGGATAAAGCTCAGGAGGGAGCTTGCTTCAAGTTTGCGGGGCGGGTGGAGCGGGAGGAGCTGAAGACAATTTTGACGAAGAACTCGGTGGGCTTGGAGTGAGGTTCAGTCTGATACTTGGGCTTGGGTTACTGTGGCACTTTGTATTCGTTTGCAGGCTTGCTTGTCATGATCGTGTTCAATCCGTCCCTTCGAGTCTCCCTGCCTTTCCCTACATTCCGTAACGACCAGAACAGGCGGCGAACACCTATTCCTTTCCTCGATCTCTTGCACATTTCCTTTCCTTTCCTCTCGCTCTTCAAGGCCTTTAACATTCCCACTACCTGCTGCGCCGGCCAATCTCCTCCAGCTCCAACACAACCTCGAAAGCATGTAACTTAAATCCAACTCTCGAGCTGCAAACAAGTATTTTGTATGTATGTAACCGTAACAGACACGGATATGATATTTATTGGATGTTCGACAGTGACTTCGAATAAACATCAAGCATGTCAACGCAGCGTCATTCACTGTCAATTCACAATTTCACATCGACCTTCAGCATACTCCATACATTCGTCTACCCCGAAATCTCGCGCTCGCCTGGAAAATCAGGTCCTCAATTTAAGAGAGGCATACTGGGAGGCAGTTGGTTGGATTTGAATGGCCTTTCGGCACCGAGATCATACTAAAATGTGATTAGTGAACAAGATGCAAAGCAGCGGGATCGGAATTCGTGATCAATCAAACCGTAGCGACCCACAGCCCGGGAACGCCAGTGGGGTGGTTATGGGGAAGAGGGGGCTAGACGGTTTCACAATTCATCCATTCTCGTCCTTTGGTTATCCTGCGGATCCAATCCAAGAAAACTCAAGTTGCTTGAAGATTCGTCAGAATTTCCGCCTAACCTCGCCACCACCAAGACAGGGCTGTAGTACACTTATTGCCTACTCGCTGTCCACTTTCTCGAAACTCTCTAAAAATGGAGTGCCCTGGCCCGGGAAGCCTGCGCTGGGAAAGTGAATGTCTGAAAATACCCAAGTACGTTACACTTTGGGACATGCATGACAAAGCACTGTTGATCGGGACTGCTCGATTTGAGGCTTGTCGTTATCGTTGATCACTAAACACCTCGTCCAGTTCTAGTACCCCTCGATGGCTCCCAAAAATGAGACCAGTGTACCTTTAAGTGATGAATCTTTGGACCAGAATGATCCGTCTTTTAGCCACGAGCCCTCAGACGAGGATGACTTGGAGTTCTGGAAGATACGAAGATTAAGGTTCCGGATCCTTATCTTGGGCCGTGCAAATGCAGGAAAGACAACGATCCTCGAGAGACTCGCCGGTGCTTCCATAAACGAGGCTGAGGTCTGGCGCGAGGGAAAGTTAGTGGCCGACCATGTACGTCACATTTGGATATGTGCATTCCTTCGCTCTGAGCCAGTTGATACTCTGTAGGCAATTGAAGGCCAGCCTGATGTGCGTTTCTTGCGAGGTCGTTTTTTGCCGACTGCTCATTCGTCTGCATAACTTGTAGCGTGGTATGCACAACATAGATGACGAAATCCGCTTTCGCTCCTTGCCTGGCTTTGTCTTTCACGACTCGCGTGGTTTCGAAGCTGGCTCCTTGGAAGAGCTTTCCACAGTGCAGAAATTTGTGGAGGATCGCCTATTTGAAGTCAATCATGTTCAGGAGCAGCTGCATGCTGTATGGTATAGATGATGCTTTGCTGTGTCCAAGTTTAGCACTCTAAGGCATTACTCAGGCTGTGTCTTGCACTTGATGAATCTCGTGTGGTCCTTGAGACTGAAAGGGGATTTTTAAGCTCTTTGAGGGTAATGGTAAGTGATATGTTTTAAGTACTCCTGGTTTTGATGATTGCATAGCTCCACTGGTTGTCATCTTTACAAAGCTAGATGGAGCAGTTGGGAAGGCCACACGATCAATTCTAGACCAGCTGAGTTTAACAGGTAGCAATATTAGCCGAAAAATGAAGAAGGATGCACGTGCCAAGGCAGAAATCCAAGTTGGACAATATGTACAGCAAAGTGAGGAGGAACTGAAACTGCTGAGTAGGAATAACTCTCATATTGAGTTTCTTACAACTGCTGGTATGGTTGTCAGTTTATCTGAGATGTCTTTGCAGATGATCTGACTACATTCAGATATGCATCAGTCCACAACTCAGTCAATGGAAACCTGCAAGAAGTTGATTGAGGCAACAGAGAAGAGCTTGACAGGACCAAGAATGAAAACGTTGCTTTCTGTTGTATGGGGCCATAATCTTTCAAAGATAGAATATTGGTACTTTTATTGGTGAGTAAAATTCCATCTAAAATTTTTAAAACAACATTCAAGCCATATATAGGATATTTAAAAATAATAGTGGTAATTAGAGATGAGAGAAACAATGTCAAAAAAACTGATTTTGAGCATATCCAGACAAAAAAAGCAAGTTGGGTATAAAACACCTAATGTAGATTATATGATAAACATGGTGTATGCATACATGGTGAGTGAAAGTTATCTGAATATAATGTGATTTTTTGAAATTAATTTTTTAGACTGTGGGTACCAGTAAATTTACTGACACACTTGGGGCTTACACTTACTTTGTCTGGTTTTTGTTCTGCAGGGTGTGAGTTTGTATGTTATTTGTCTGACTCATCTATCTGCTGAATTTGCCTGGTCCTTGTTCTTCAGGGTGTGAGTTTGCATACTATTTGTCTGACTTGTCTGACTGCTGACTTTGCCTGGTTCTTATTCTGCAGGATGTGACTCTGCAAATTATTTGCCTGACTTGTCTGACTGCTGACTTTCCCTGGTTCTTGTTCTACAGCATGTGAGCCTGCAAGTTGTTTGCCTGAATTGTCTGACTGCTGACTCTTTAAATTTGCCTGGTTGTTGTTCTGCAGTTTGTGAGTCTGCAAGTTGTTTGTCTAAATTGTCTGACTGCAGACTTTGCCTGGTTCTTGTTCTGCAGGTTGTGAGTCTGTAAGTTGTTTGTCTAAATTATCTCATTGCTGACTTTGCCTGGTTCTTGTTCTGCAGGATGTGAGTCTGCAAGTTCTTTGCCTCAATTGTCTCACTGCTGACTTTGCCTGGTTCTTGTTCTGCAGTATGTGAGTCTGCAAGTTATTTGCCTGAATTGCCTTACTGCTGACTCTGCCTTTTTCTTGTTCTGCAGTATGTGAGTCTGCAAGTTTTTGTCTAAATTGTCTCACTGCTGACTTTGCCTTTTTCTTGTTCTGCAGTATGTGAGTCTGCAAGTTATTTGCCTGAATTGTCTCATTGCTGACTTTGCCTGGTTCTTGTTCTGCAGCATGTGAGTCTGCAAGTTGTCTGTCTAAATTATCTCACTGCTGACTTTGCCTGGTTCTTGTTCTGCAGGTTGTGAGTCTGCAATTATCTGCCTGAATTGTCTCACTGCTGACTTTGCCTGGTTCTTGTTCTGCAGAATGTGAATCTGCAAGTTATTTGCCTGACTTGTCTCACTGCTGACTTTGCCTGGTTCTTATTCTGCAGGGTGTGAGTCTGCAAGTTATTTGCATGAATTGTCTCACTGCTGACTTTACCTGGTTCTTGTTCTGCAGTATGTGAGTCTGCAAGTTATTTGCTTGAATTGGCTCACTGCTGACTTTGCCTGGTTCTTGTTCTGCAGGATGTGAGTCTGCAAGTTGTTTGTCTAAATTGTCTCACTGCTGACTTTGCCTGGTTCTTATTCTGTAGGGTGTGAGTCTGCAAGTTATTTGCATGAATTGTCTCACTGCTGACTTTACCTGGTTCTTGTTCTGCAGTATGTGAGTCTGCAAGTTATTTGCTTGAATTGGCTCACTGCTGACTTTGCCTGGTTCTTGTTCTGCAGGATGTGAGTCTGCAAGTTCTTTGTCTAAATTGTCTCACTGCTGACTTTGCCTGGTTCTTGTTCTGCAGGATGTGAGTCTGCAAGTTCTTTGCCTGAATTATCTCCCTGTTGAATTTGTCTGGTTCTTGTTCTGCAGTATGTGAGTCTGCAAGTTATTTGTCTGAATTGTCTCATTGCTGACTTTGCCTGCTTCTTGTTCTGCAGCATGTGTGTCTGCAAGTTTTTTGCCTGAATTATCTCACTGCTGAATTTGCCTGGTTCTTGTTCTGCAGGTTGTGAGTCTGCAAGTTATTTGCCTGAATTGTCTCACTACTGACTTTGCCTGGTTCTTGTTCTGCAGAATGTGAGTCTGCAAGTTGTTTGTCTAAAATGTCTGACTGCTGACTTTACCTGGTTCTTGTTCTGCAGTATGTGAGTCTGCAAGTTCTTTGCCTGAATTATCTCACTGCTGACTTTGCCTGGTTCTTGTTCTGCAGGTTGTGAGTCTGCAAGTTGTTTGTCTAAATTGTCTCACTGCTGACTTCACCTGGTTCTTGTTCTGCAGGATGTGAATTTGCATAATATTTATCTGACTTGCATATCTGCTGATTTGTTTGCTTCTTGTTCTGCAGTTTGTCAGTCTGGATATTGTTTGCCTGTCTTTCCCATTTGCTGACTTTGTCTTTTTCTTCTTCTGGAGCATGTGAGTCTGCATATGTTTTACTTGTCTTGTTTACTTGTTTACTTCTTGGTTTTTGCTCTTGTTTGGTAGAAACCTATTCCTGATCCTCTAAAAACTGCTCTTGCTCCACTTTTCAACATATATCCACTGGTATTAATATTTTTTATTCTATTTCATACATCCAATCCAATCACCTTTTTTAGGTTTTAAATGATGTAGAGGCTTTATCCTTCATCATCTGCATGTAGTCTTGACTTTCAATCATCTGCATCAGCTTATTTTTATTTGCAGCAATTATGTTAATGATGCATGCTGTTCAGAGGCATGCATTTGTTTCTTTACAAGCAACAGATGAAGCATGGATCAGACTCATTTCTTCATTTCTTGAACATGAAAAGGACCTTCTAAAGGAGAAAACACACACTCTCATCCCACAGGTGGCTGAAATTGTCCAAGATATAAACAAAAATCAGATGACTTTGATCAAGGTTCTAATTGATAAATGGTATTTTTCTCATAAAAAAGCAGATACATTTGCAACAAAACTTGTCCAATGTGTCCATGATAATTTGCTATTGTTGTAGTATTTTGAATTATATCTCATTTCCAGATTATTGGACAACAATTGATGCTAAACCACCCTCAGCAAAGCATGCTAAAATTGCCAAACATTCCAATATAAAAGGAGCCAAGAAAGAGCAAGGACATTTGCAAGGAGATCAACCATCTAGTGTATGCTCATGACATGTCCTGGTCATTACAGAATGCAGCAAAAGGTGAGAGAATTTCTGAAAATGTAGAGGGACAAATTGAGTAGGGCAGCTGCCCAGACCTAGTACCAAGGCTGCCAGCTGTTCAACTGAGCTCACACCAAGCCCACCACATTTGCAATCTCTGTCAAAATCACATTCAGCTCATCCTGCTTAATTCACCTCACAAACATGAAGCTCACAGCGAGCTTGTCCAGCTCATCTTTCCCAGCCCAACCAACAGCTCTGTCCACTCTTTGACAGGGTTCTTCATTACGAAGATGCTCATCAATATTCCGACAATGTGTCTGGGAGAGGGCCAACAAGGGGTGCAGGCACAAGTTCAGAAACTTTTTGAAGACTTCTTGGATGTGTTCAACGAGAGATTGGCAACTTAGACACGCGAGACGGCGAGCTGCATGCGTCGATTGCAAGGCGGGTTTTTTTTGCGAAGAAAGGGGCGAAGTGAACCATTGTAGTGTGTTGAAGGGGAGAGGTGGAATATATCTTGAAAGACGATGTTTGTGTAGCCAAGTGGAACAGCTGAGGCAGTCCTGCTGTGCAAGAGTCAGTGAGGTGGATAGATAGGGGAATAAGAGTGAATAGATTTACCTTCTTTCAGGTTTCCCATTCATCGCTGAGCAACCTAAACCTTTTAATCAGATCCTTCGCATCTCCTTCATACCCCCATCTTGCGTGTACAGGCCCCCACCTTCCGTTCCACACACACCATCCTTTTCATCCATCACTCCCTCGTCGTCTCTTAGATCCTCCTCGACCTCCAGCGTCTCGCTCCCGACCCACTTCTGCGTCATTGCAACCAAAAACCCGAAAGACGAATAGTCATGGGTAGAACAGCGTTGTCCACGTCTTTTGAGGTGTGAAAAGACGGCATTGAACGAGTTCCCGTCGAAGAAGATCACGTCGTGCGGTTCAGCAACATGGACGGTGTGTGCACAGCGATGACGTGGGCTTGTTGGGAGTCGGTGGGTTGGTTAAGAGGGTTGTACACTGCAATCGTAGTATGTAGTGCCTCGCAAGCTCACCCTCCTAGGGTCAAAGGACGTCACGGTGGTCTTGAACGTGTTTGTGCCTCCAGACTACATTAAGAAAGGTAGGTTTAGACCTTAAATATAAATACGAGAAGGGGAATAAGTGACTTACAGCTGGCGACAGGCCCTCTGTGGTCGGAGTGCCAGTCGGTATCCGCCCGCTGGATACGATGTGGAGGTCGAGGATAGTGTATATCTCATGCAAAGGCGCAGATAGCCTTGACGCGGTTGAGTTGCTTGAAGCCGAACTGTTTGAGGACGCGAAGATTCACATCGTCTGTGAATAGTTAGCCATCTGTAGTGCTGGAAGAACGGCAGAGAAATAGGGAAAGGTGTATTACCTTCTGTAAGGCTGGTGCCCAGTGCCGGAAGGTCTAGCCAACAGCCAGATCTTAAAATCGCCTTTTGACTGGAACGGTTGAGCGCCGGCACTCTTGATCGTCTTCCACCTTCGTAGTGGCGGCAGTGAAAGGGCAGGTGGATGCAGTTCAACCCGAAACCCATGATGAACGCTGCGTTTCTCTTGGAAGAAACATCCGAGGACCTTAGGAGGCAATGGTAGAAGCGGCAGGTCTGGGAGATGTAAGGGAAGTAGGTACCTTGTTGAAGAAGAGAACAAATTTTCAATGGCCGATGGCCTCAGCTAAGGCTTCGCGAATCTAAAATTGCGACCAGGAAACCTTGCGTAGAGCTTCAGCGATTCGTTCAATGAATGCAGCAATCTACCTGACCCGAAATAAAAGGAGATACAGTAAACTCAGATTATTAAGTCAATAGCAGGAAAACTGACTTCATCTGCTTCTATCCTACAGACCCGGCGGCGCGAATTGTTGACCTCGTTGTTCTGCTCGTCAACGATCTTGGTGCCAGAGATTTTGAGGAAAAAAATTGTGGAGGAGAAGACGAGATGGTTACGCCTTTGACTTCGGCGCTCAGTGACACTGGATGATACTGGACATGGAGAGGCTGTGCAGGACCCACTCCCAATCTCAATGCCATGGGAGGGCGTGAAGGAGGCGGCGCGCGCAAGGCACGGGAGGGGAGTTGGGCAGGGGAAAAAGGCTGATACGCGACGTAAACCGTACTTTCGATTTCGAGTCGAGTAACGCCAGCAGGCACTCCATAAGGGGCAACTCAAAGTGCTGCTTGACCGGATGGCGGTCGGAGGAAGGGACGGGGGGGCGCAAGTCGGCATCGCAGGTGCAGGCGCAGGGGAGGCGCAGTGCTTGTCGAGAATGGTGGCCATCAATGGTAGAGATAGTCATTCATTTCATGTCCCATTGATGAAAGTTTGCATCGTTGAGGTGTTCAGTGGAATCAATACCAAGCATCGAGATCTATCACTGACGAAGTTAAGCTGTTGGTATCGCGAATAGCACATTTTCCAAGTTCTCCGGAAGTTGAGCGATGTATGGTCTCGATGGAGAAATAATAACTGGCGCGAAGGTTCTTCCTACGTCGTAGAAATGAAATCAGAAGAGGGGCAAAGAAAAGACGCGTCGTGGGTACTTTCGTCACTTTGATCATCAGCCCAAAATAGCGGCCTCCGTTCCCAACATTTTTTCAATGGCAACCCTTTCGACCCTTGTTGCCCAGAATCAGCCGGTTCTCCACCAGCATTGACGTTTAGGCCGACGGATTGCTGCTATCCATGGCGTCTTCACCCGCTCTGAGTCTCAGCGCAGCCAACCCCGGGCGTGCAGACGGGTTGAACCAAGGTCAGCTACTCTAATTCGCTTCTCTGCACGTCATTGACGGTCAGCAGCCGAATTTCAAGATTCCATTGGCAATGGTATTCCTCAGATAATCGCGCTCCTCAGTGATGGCAACCCAGCAGTTCGCAAGGCAGCAGCGGAGTCACTCGCTCAACTTTCGGAGCAAGGTATGCACGACATCTATCATCTGGCTTCATGGCGAGTCGCTAATGTGCATGAACCATCGTAGCTGATTTTCGACGGTCTATCTGGCTTGCTATTCCCCAGCTTATCGCGCTCCTCAACGACAAGGACAAGGAGGTTCGACACGCTAGTTCTCGTTCGTTGGTGAAGTTGTCGAGACATAGTATGTATAGTACTTTGCTTCTTATCTCAATATAGCTTATGAGTTTCCCATTCAGCCGAGTTCTTCGAACCTATCCGGGTTGCCATGCCTCAGATTGTCGAACTCCTCAGCAGCAGTGATAAAAGCACTCGTACGGCGGGTGCAAGTTTGGTGGTGAACTTGTCGAAGCAAGGTAGGAGCGACACATTTTCTTGTTCTCTGCAAGCTCCACTGACTAACCAGTATATATCTCAGCCGACCTCCGAGCCTCAATCGCAAACACCAGCGCTGTCTCCAAGATTGTTTCCCTCCTCGGCGACACCAACAAGAGCCTCCGTCAAGCTGGTACCGAATCGTTAGCGAAATTGTCCGTGCAACGTATGTCTTAATTTTTTCTTCCACACTTCCTGCCTGACATCATTAATATTCCAGCCGAGATGCAAAAGGCCATTCAAGCTGCTATTCCTCAAATTGTTAAGCTCCTCAGCCACAGCAACAGGGATGTTCGTACTGCGGGTGCACATACGTTAGCTGACCTATCGAAGCAAGGTGAAATATTCATGTAGCTTTCGAGCATGGTTGTTCTTCGCTGACAATAAGGATCATAGCCGTTTTGGGAGAGTCAGTTGGGAATGCCGTTCCCAAAATTGTTGCACTCCTCAATTCCAGGATCAACGGTGTTTCTCAGACAGCTGCAGATCTACTGGCAGCACTCTCCGAGCCAGGTATGGATTTTGTTTGACTGTTTTCGTCTTCCAAGTAGGATTTGCTAATCGGAAGATTGTAGACGCTATTCCAGTCTCCATTCCAACCTCCATGCCCCAAATTACCGCCCTCCTCGACGACATGGACACGGACGTTCGCAAGACAGTGGCTAGATTGTTAGTCAAACTCGCAGAAGACAGTAAGATACCCAACATTCGTACTCGCATCACGGCTAACTTGCTTAGCAGTCAAGTTGCAGGAATCAATGGGCCCTGCTATTCCGAGGTTCGTTGGGCTTCCTGAGTGACAAGGACAAGGAGTTTCGTCAGACCGGTGCACATCTTTTAATGAAACTTTCGGAATGCGGTAATTAACAGAACTTCGATTCTTGGTTGAATTTTGCTGATTACCTTTCATCGGTCTATAGCCAAATTCGAAGATCCCATTGGGCCCATCATTCCTCAGATTGCTGCTTTACTGGGCGACATGGCCTGGTCCGTTCGTCAGGCCGGAGCACTTGCACTGCTGAAGATCTCAGAGAGACGTCAGTCTATCTGACTTCCTGTCCGCTTTTCATTTCATTGACGATTCTCCAGCCGAATTTCAAGCGCATATACGAGCCACCATCCCCCAGATCATCGACCTGATCGATAACTCGGAGAACGGTGTTCGTCTCGCAGCTGCTGAGTCGTTGGTACAACTATCCGAACTTGGTACGATACCTATCCATTCTCAAATCTGAGCCTCGATGACCAAGACATGTTCTAGCTGAGTTCCGAGATTCCGTGCAACCCGCCATGTCAATGATCGTCGTACTGCTCAGCAGCAGCTCGTGGTTCGCTCGTCCAGGGAAGGAGGGGTCTGTATCAAAACTGTTGCATCAAGGTAAAATACATTCAAGTGTCTGCTACGCAAACCACTCATCGACTCCGCCTCCAGCCGATTTTCAAGGCTCCATTCAGGGTGCCATTCCTCAGATCATTGCCCTCCTCGATGAAAAAGACAAAGACGTGCGTCAAGGAGGCGCAGAGTCGTTGGCGAAACTTTCGGAATATGGTGAGTTGTCCGAGGCTTCTCATCTGGACATTACTGATCGGCATCGCATTGATATTCTAGTCGCCTTCCGGACGTCTATTGCTCCTGGCGTTCCTCAAGTCGTTGCTCTGCTCGGCGATAGTGTATCCTCTGTTCGTCAGGCTGGTGCACTCGCTTTCGAGAAATTTGCAGCCCAAGGCAAGCACATACATCCTTTTTTAGTCTCAATACTTTAC
The DNA here is from genome assembly GCA_023014345.1 of Galerina sulciceps. Lineage (NCBI taxonomy): Eukaryota > Fungi > Basidiomycota > Agaricomycetes > Agaricales > Galerinaceae > Galerina > Galerina sulciceps. Next base: position 2,671,211 of record JAEDXJ010000001.1, read on the forward strand.
CGAGGATCTTTGTACTTGTAGCCGAGTTCCAGGAGCCCATTCGAGGCACAATTCCGCAGCTCGTCGCTCTTCTCAGCAACGCAGCCGATGATGTTCGTCAAGCTGGTGTGAATTCGTTGGTGGTGCTCTCGGAGCGTGGTAAGCCGGCCAAGCCAGTTGTTTTCTGGTGGGAGCGTCGCTGATAGGCACAATAGTGGAGTTCCGACAACCAATCAAGCCCGTCATCGCAGAGATCGCCGACCTCCTGAGCAAAAAGGACAAGGACGTTCGTCAAAGTGCTGCTGAGTTATTGGCGAGGCTATCCGAGCATGGTAAGTTCTTCGATCTTCTAGTCTGAATCCGAGCTTAAGTTTCTCTTAGCGGAGTTTCGAGAACCCATCAAGCTCTCCATTCCAAGCCTGATCTCTCTCCTGAACGACCGAGATTGGTTCGTATGCAAGACCGGCGCAGCTTCGTTGGCAAAACTTGCAGAACAAGGTATGACCCACTTTTTCTTAATCTTTTCTGCTCTAATGCAAACTCCAATTCCCAGCCGAACTTCGAGGACCCATCGCACAATCCGTCCCTCAAATCGTCGCCCTCCTCTCCAACAGCACCAGCATCCTCCGCAGGGCGGGTGCAGAGTCGGTCGCAAAGTTGTCGGAGCATGGTGGGTCATCTACTTCTTGAGCTCGGATCTTGCTGATGATGGTTCTTGTACGGCAGCTGAGTTCCGAAGAGCTATTGCGCTCTCCGTGCCCGGTGTTGTCGGCTCTTCACGCCACAGATGATCCTCTAGCCGAATTTCAAGAGCATATACAAAACACCATCCCCCAAATCATCGACTTCCTCGATAACTTGGAGAACGGCGTTCGCCTGGCAGCTGCGGAATCCTTGGTACAACTATCCGAACTTGGTACGATACCTGGCCATTCTTAAATCTGATTCTCGATGACCGATACACCTTCTAGCTGAGTTCCGAGAATCCGTGCAACCCGCCATGTCGAAGATCGTCGTCCTGCTCAGCAGCAGTTCTTGGTTCGCTCGTCAAGGGAATGAAAGTTCGGTATCAAGGCTATTGCATCAAGGTAAAAAATATCAAACTCTGCTACGAAAACCACTCATCGACTCTCCGCCTCTAGCCCAATTTCATCAAGCCATCCAGGGTGCTATTCCAGATATAATCGCACTCTTCGGTGATAAGGACAAAGACGTGCGTCAAGGTGGCGCAGAGTCGTTAGCGAAACTTTCGGAACATTGTGGGTTGCCCAAGACTTCTTAATCGACACTCACAAATCATGGTACGATCTTTAATCTTTGGAACTAAAAAGTCGCCGATGAGCCTTGTCTAGTCGAGTTCCGAGAGTCTATTGAGAATGCGATTCCTGCTATCGTCGTAATTCTAGGAATATACTGGTAGCAGTCTATTTGGCGAAGGAGTGGGCGGAGCTGTTCGTTGGGCTGGGGGAGGACGAGCTGCATCGGCTCGCGGGGAGCTTCAAGTTTGAGGGGTGTGTGAAGCGGGAGGAGTTGAATGCGATTTTGACGGAGAGTGCGAGAGAGGCGGGCTTGGTCTAGGGGGTGGCGAGCTTGGTGCTTGGTAATATATTGGGGCTGCTGCTTGGGCACGCTGCGATTGTGTGCAGCCTTGCTTAGCCTTGTCATGTTCATGTTCCTTCATATTCATTTCCTCCCTTTGAATTTCCCTGCCTTTCCCCGCATTCCGTAACGACCAAGACATGCTCCTAACACTCGCACCAAGTCCTCCCCCGAGTCTCGATCTCTTGCACATCTCCTTCAACATTACGTCGCCTGCGCCGGCCAACCTCCTCCAGACAGACCAAAAGAGCTCGTACATAAATTAAACCCACCCGAAGTCTCAAGCTGCAACCCAAGTATGTCTTCTTTCTATATACATCCATGTATGTAAGCGCCACGGAATCGGATATGATATTTTTTCGATGATATGCAACAGTGAATTCGAATTCGAATGAACCTCAGTCAAAGCTTGTCAACGCCAACGCCAGTGCCATGGTGCCATTCATTATTGTCAATCGTCAATTCACAACTTCACGTCCAACCTCAGCATCACATCGAATCTCAGCATCATGTCGAGACTCAGCATGCGTTCATATCTCATCTACCCCGAAATCTCGCGCTCGCCTGGAAAGGCAGGTCCTATATTTGAAAAAGGCTTGCTGGGAGGCTGGCTGGCTGGCCGGTCGGTTGGATCTGGATGGCATTTCACCTTTTGGTACCGAGTTCGAGATCGTGCTGAGATGTGATTAATGAACGAAATGCAATGCAACTCGATTGTCGAATGCAATTTATCGTTGATCACTAAACACATCTTCCAGTTCTTTTTTGCACTCAATGGCTTCTGAAAATGCAATCAGTGTACCTTTCGGCGACGAATCCTCGGATCAGAAAGACCCATTTTTCAGGGACGCGCTCTCAGACGACGATGACATGGAGTTTTGGAAGATACGAGGGTTTGTGTAGCCACCCCAGTCATTTCAGTCTGAAAGATGAGTCACTTGCTGTCCCAGACGAAAAACTGAAGTCAAATTAGCATCAGGAGCACCATGGGTACTTGGCAGGCAGAAAAAAAGGGAAGGAACTTGAAGATAGGAAGAAAAGAAAGCAAAGGAAAGGAAAGAAGTAAATTAATGCTCACATGTTGTGCAATTATATTCACCATAGGCCCAGTGACTATCCTGCTGCCTGGCGTCAACACCTGTCCCTTTCTCTGAGCCTATGTCTCGTTCGGGTCCAGTGCACCGCTCTGGAAGATGCGCTGCTCTCTGATGGAACACATCCACGCTAAGCTGCAGCGACCTGTGACGCTCCGTCAGCCTTGCACCCGCTACGATCGTCAGCCACCTCAGCGCTGCAGGGAACGCCATTGCCATTGTGGTTCCGATTCTCGTGCTGGGGGTGGTGGTGGTTGATCCAGTCAATCCATAGAGGTCAAGCAGCCTACATAAATGCGGCCCCAGTACATGTGAAAACTGTGCCGACGCGTCGAGCGGAACGGACACAGGAAGAATGTCGAAGATCATCATGTGTACCGGCGAGAGGTACGTATGGAAGCCTAACTTCGCCCGGTGGAGGAGGGTGTAGGAGGGGAAGGAGAGCACTGTGGAGGGGGTGAGGAAATGGAGTTCGTCCTAGGTGGTTGTTGGCGAACGTGAGCACAGAAGGAAGAGGAAATGAAGAGGAAGGGAAGCATACCTTGACGTCACAGTCGGCGTCCCTGATATTCATGCCCCCGCGCGCATGAGTGTGATGTCCAGCTGGTTGATGATCGTTAACCTCGGGAAAGAAGGAGCCCATTGGTGATGTTGACGAAGGACATGAGGTACGAGGCCACCTTGGACTATAGGGTACGTGATCAGATTGGCACGCGAATAGAAGGGGGTAGGAGTGGGGGTTGGCCAACGGAACACGGACTGTGTCGCAAAAAAAGAGCGGTACGACTGGTAACTGTCGAGGCGGATGGGGTAATCGGAGGCGGACGTGGACGAGGTACTTCTGTATTCATGGTTGTGTTAGATGTAAGTTTGTGGTTGACAATGAGGGGACCAAGTACCTTGCGTAGGTCAAATCTGCGGACTCTGACTACAAGTGGTTAGAACCGAGAAGAGATTCGAGGCGAATGAGGCTGAACGTGGTCGAAATATTTCTGTATTCATGGTTGTTTTAGATGTAAGTTTGTGGTTGGTAATGAGGGGACCGAGTATCTTGCGCAGGTCAATGTCTGCGGATTCTGAGTACAAACAGTTAGAATCGAGAATAGGTGTTGGTGGTTAAGAGACAGAAGACACTTACTAGAATGCAAAATAAGACCCTCCAATTTCACAACCTTCGCTCTCTCAATCGGCAGCTTGACGAGCAGAAAGAGCCCTTGGGCGACTTGACCGTTCCTATTAAAAGCAATGCTTTAGTAAATGACAAGCCTAGTCCCATGAAACACAAGCATAGTCCCAGGAATCGCATGTCTCTTCAAACCAGGAAACGCCCAGTTCGTCAGACTTGAACTTAAACTCAAATGCACCTAGTCACCCCAAAAATGAACAGGCCTAACTCACTTGACGTTCCTTGGCTTGCAATCTCTGTATCGATTTGGTGTAAGGCCTCGTTGGAGTTTGGTTTCATGGCGAAGGAAAGGTGTGTGTGGGGTGACTGGGTTCGTGTCGGGTTGGGAGAAGAGAACAAGAAAAAAGGAAACGTACGAGAAAAGGAGACGTGATCCAAGCTCCAGATGCGAAGTGCCATCGCCGAAAGAGGTTCCAACACCCCAGCTACTAAAGAACGCCTCGGATAAGCTGCGTACTTGTTGAGGTGAAATTTTTAAAGCGTGGACTGACCTCCAGCGAAATAAGCAAGCCTGATGGCAGCTCCACGTCCTTCTCACTTGTGAGGCTCATAGTTGACGATTTGCTGGTAAGAAGCAGAATACGACTCCCTGGACCTCGCACTCGCACTCGCAGAAGAGGAAGGCACGAGCAGCGGCGTGTTGTACGGCTGGCCTTTCGCGGTGTGCAGGAACATCAGGTGGATCTTGCTCTAGGTGGTGGCGTTCTTGGCGGAAGCGGTAAAACCGAGACGGTAAACCTCAGACAAGAGCGGCTCTTTCATTCCAAGAATGATAGAGGAGTCGTGAGGGTAGGTGCAATGGACCATGGCATGCGAATTGGTTACATTTGGTTGGTTGGACCACGGGCGTTGACCAGGTTGCGTGGGGTAGGGTGTCGTCTGTCGAAGTTGTACAATAATCGAGCATATCTGGGGAAAGAGGTGCACATCTTCTTGGGGTTTTCACCTCTAGAGGTTGGGTTTGATCGTGTCAATACATATGTATGAGGCAAGAAGTATCGTCGGACAACGCACTTGGCACTGACGAGCCCTGCGATAAAAATACAGCCCATTTCGTATAGAGGTCATGTTCGGTCTATCGCACTGGTATTGAATAGGGCCCGTGCTTGAGAATGAGACTGAATACAGTTGCCAAAGAAGAGATGACGCGTAGAAAGACGTGGAGAAGAACTGAACCGTCATGCACGTTGTGATCGTGTTGACTTGTATTAGATTTCCGCTCTGCAACACTTGTGAGTTCCTTTGTTTTCAGCTCAACATTACTTATCGGTCTGATGAACAGCGAGTCCCCAGTCACATTCCATGGCTCATAAGAGCACATTCGAGTCGTATTTTCTCGTCTTATATCTCCCCTGGCATCCAGGTCGTCGACGAGAAGGGCAATAAAGTCATGCTTCAATGCCTGGGCCTTGGAGGATGTCTCAAGTCGGTTCTTTCTTTTCCTCTGTAGCAGGCTGAGCTGATCTCCCTTTAGTATCTATCCCAAGTCGGACAGAATGCCACCTTCATCGAACTTATCGCCGAAGCACTCACAGGTTGTCCTGCGAGTTCCAGTTCTGCAAAGCTCGAGTTGAAGCCATCGATCAAGAAAAGTCTGGTTTCTTCTTCGACAAGGTGCCTCCCTACCTCCAGTTTCAGAATACGTCTTTTAAGATGAAGATTCCGCATTCTTCAAAAGCTTTGGGTTAAGCTCCATCAGCCTACTGTTCAATACACTTTGAAGATACACACCCCATCCCTACTCTTCCGGTTCCCCTGCCGTTGCCCAAGAATAGATGACCTATTCGCAGAAAGCATGAATTGACGCGTCCTCAAACAAAGACAGCATATATACTTCATGTTCGACCTTCATATCGCACCCAGCGGGCAGGACAACCACGACGGGCAGATGGCCAACTGTATGTCTTCTCCCACCTCCTATCAATCCTGTATAACGCCTAACCTGCTAGTATTTCTCTTATTAGTCTGGAACTACAAACGTCGCGATCTTTGGCAAGCCCATGAAGACTCCAAGCACACCACTATCCCCATCGTGGACGCATACCACGCGATCTTTAATGTCGAGGACGAGCTACGAGAGAAGAGGCACGAATGGATGGATGAGAGGGGCTGGTGTGTGTGGTCATTCACTGTCAATTCACCTCGAAATCTCGCGCTCGCCTGGAGAGGCCGGTCCTAAATTTGAAAAAGTCTCGTTCGGCGGCAGGCTGTTGTACTTGGATGGTCTTTCGGTACCGAGATCATACTAAGATGTGATTGATGTACAAGGTGCAATGCAGCGGATCGAGACTCGCGCCAAGTTCGACAGAGCAGTGGGTAATTCATATGCGCAATGCAATTCGAGATCAGTTATCAAACCATAGCCATGCACAGCCCGGGAACGCCAGTGGGTGGCAATGGGGAAGAGGGGGCTAGACGGTTTCACATTGCATCCATCCTCGTCCTTTGCTAATATTGTGGATCGAATCCAAGTTGCTCGAAGATTCGTGCTGTTCTCTCGGATTTCCGCCTAACCTCGCCACCACCAAGACGAGGCTGTAGTACACTTATTGCCTTCACGCTGTCCACTTTCTCGAAACTCTCTATATATGGAGTGTCCTGGGCCGGGAAGCCTGCAGCTGGGAAAATGAATCGTCTGAAAATACCCCCAAGTACGTTGAACACTTTGGGACATTGCATGACAAAGCACTGTTGACATCGGGATGGCTACGATTTGAGGCTTGTCGTTATCGTTGATCACTAAACACCTCGTCCTGTTCTTCTACCATCGATGGCTTCTGAAAATGAGATCAGCGTGCCTTTAACCGATGAATCTTTGGACCAGGATGATCCGCCTTTCAGCGACGAGCCCTTGGATGAGGACGACTTGGAGTTCTGGAAGATACGAGAATTGAGATTCCGGGTCCTTATCTTAGGCCGCGCAAATGCAGGAAAGACAACGATCCTCGAGAGACTTGCCGGTGCTTCCATAAACGAGGCTGAAGTCTGGCGCATGGGCGAGTTATTGACCAACTATGTACGTCACATTCGGATATGTCCATTCCTTCGCTCTGATCAAGTTGATACTCTGTAGGCAGTTGAAGGCCAGCCTGATGTGCGTTTCTTGCAAGGTCATTTTCGCCGACTGCTCATTTGTCTGCATAACTTGTAGCGTGGTATGCACTACATAAATGATGAGATCCGCTTTCGCTCCCTGCCTGGCTTTGTCTTTCATGACTCACGTGGTTTCGAAGCTGGCTCCTTGGATGAGCTTTCCACAGTAAAGAAATTTGTGGAGGATCGCTTATTTAAAGTTGAGAATCTTAAGGAGCAGCTCCATGCTATATGGTATGAATATTGCTTCCTGTTACCAAGTCTCTGAGGCATTATGCAGGCTGTGCCTACCCCTTGATGAATCCCGTGTGCTTTTTGAGACTGAAAAAGGATTTTTAGGCTCTTTGAAGGGTGATGGTAAGTGATGTGTTTTGTAGGTGGCCTTAGTTTTGACAGCTGTACAGCTCCACTGGTTGTTATCTTTACAAAGAAGGATGGAGCAATTGGGATGGCTACACGATCAATTCTAGACCAGCTAAGTTCAACAGGTAGCAATATCAGTCGAACAATGAAGAAGGAGGCACGTGTCACAGCAGAGATCCGAGTTGGACAACATGTGAAGCAGAGTGAGGAGGAACTGAGACTGCTGAGCAGAAGAAACACTTATATTGAGTTTCTTACAACTGCTGGTATGGTTGTCAGTTTATCTGAGATGTCTTTTCAAACGACATCAGGAAAAACACTTTTGTCCCAAGTGTCTCCTAGGACAGCCTAGGGCTGATAGGATGGTCAGGTTAGTCAGACCTCCCCGAGGTGCTTGAGACGTCACCCTCCGGTGTAGCTTTGCTTTAGGACAGTCTCAGGACTACCTAGGACATGCCAGGACAGTCCTTAGGACATTCCAGGACAGTCTTTAGGGCATGCTGGAGGCATCCCAGTTATCACTTAGAATTACAATTAAATCTAGTCAGGTTGACCTGGGGTGACTTAGGTTTGGCTTAAAACATTATAAGTCATCCTAGGATTTAATATTTTCATTGTAGGATCTCTTGGGTTTCCTATACCAACACACATGTAATATTTGTGCAGAAATAAATTTTATTCACGTATAATTCTACAATAATCTATGTATAGCTAAATGACTAAATAAGACATAGACAGTGGAAGAGCCTATGTCGCTACCAGATGCCGATTACTCACATATGCAAGGACAGGAAGGGGGTGGAAAGGCAGAGCGAGCATGTTCTCGCAGCTGTAAAGAAAAAAAGTGATGTTAGTCTTCAGTTTCAAAAAGGGGAAATGGGGACAAACCTGGTTTGGGGGAGTCTATACAGGAACAGGGAAGGAGGACAATGTGTCCTTGTTGCTTTTGTAACCTCGCACGAGTTCAGGTTGCAGGGTAATGGATGTTCATTCGAGAGGCATTAGAGGGAGTCGATGGGCGGGGCGAGTGTGTCGCAACCTAGAAGAAGATAAACAAAATGTTAGTTATCTGATCAAAACGAGGGGGATGGGGAATACCGACCTAAGAACCAAGGCGGGGTCTACGTCCCAGCAGGCGGTGGAACAGCAGGCGGCGTTTGTGTCGTCGCCAGGGTGCGGGAGGCTGGGTCAGGTGTGACAGCAGAGGCTGGACGGGCAAGTCGCAACACCCACAAAAGACCTGTAATTCTGTTCTAAAGGTCAGCAGGCGGTATGGAGCGCTGACGCGGTGGCTTACCTTGCCCCATGTCACTTTTCGTCCGCTCTCCTTCCCTATTCCGTCCTTGTTGTCGTCGCCACGTAGGCTGAGGGTAGTGTGGGGTGGTTTTCTTGCACTGTGGGAGGAAAGGGCAAGGGCGAAGTAGCAGAGGGTGTGGGTGGATGAGTCGACGAGCGGTGCAAGCGTGTCTCCATAGGCTGCAAATAAGAAATAAAAGATAATGTTAGTTTGTACGAATAAATGAAGGAGGGATGGGGTACATACAGGGTTTGCGCATCGAAGCGGTCGAACCAGGCGAAAGGGATCGGATGAGCAGTGGTGCTCGCCCTGTCGTTGCGATCAGCCTCGCGACAGGTTTTGGGAGCTGCACGGCGGCCAGCGAGGTTGCGGCTTTCGAGCAGCGGCTGCCGCAACGGGCAACGAGGAGGTGCGGAAGGGATGGGCAAGCCCTGCCAGCGACCCGAAATCCTGTTCTAAGAGGTTAGCATGGCAGTGGAAGCGATGACGTGGCAGCTTACCTTGCCCCGTGTCGCTCCTTGTCCCCTCTACCTCTCCATTCCCTCCTCGTTGTAGTCGCAACGTAGACCACCAGTCGTTTGCGAGGTGCTTCTTATATGGCAGGGGGAAAGGGCGAGGGCGAGTGCGGCAGCAGTTAAGGGGTGCCGGAATGAACGGCAGGGAGCGGAGGAGGCGGTGAGGGGAGTGGGTACCCGTTGAGAGGCGGTGAGAAGGACACCGGGCCCATCCCGTACGATGGAAGGGCACGGAGGCCCAGGGGGAAGGTGGTGGTTTGAGGGGAGGAACGAAGTTGAACTTTGCTGCATCAAAGTTCAACATGTCATGTGATCGATGAAGTCAGCTGACAGATCACGATCACCAAGCATCGCGTCGCGTTCGCGTCGTGCTTGTTGACCACCCCATCCTGCGAAATCAGTTTCAAAAAACTGATTTCTGAGGACGTTCTCACCTTGCCAGCCCTGTCCCAGCAGCCTCGCAGTGCGACTGGAGCCGACCGCGCCTTTATCCACCATCAACGTCGTGACATGTCACGCGTTGACTCTTCTCTCTTGCCACCACCTCCACCTCTCACCACACCTTCCTGCCCTTCATCCATCGCCGCCCACGTCACCATGGTCGGGCGGCTCCCGCGGCTCCTGCAGCTCCCACCCATCCGACCGACGCGAACCCCTGACCGACGACCATGATAACAAGCGCAGCAATGCGAATCGGCGCCAGCGCGTACCACAGCTCGCGTAGGGGCGAGGAAACAGCGACACGAGGTCTGGGAACAGCAACAAGGGGCGAGGAAACGCAGCAGGTAAGCCCACCCACCGAATGTCCCCACCCCCCATTCACATTCCACCAACAGGCCACCCCCTGCTGCCTATACCACCACGTCGATGAACAACAGGTAGCGGGCTTCCTACCCCGCCCGTTTCGCGCCCAACGACATCCGTCTGGACGCCACGCCCGCGGCCCCCTCGTTTTGTTCCCCACCATCCCCCACCGTTCATCTCTCGACACCCACCACCACCGTTTCACCACCTCCTTCACCCTCCAACTCTGCCTCCGACGCCTTGGACGCAGCCCACTGCCTACGTCATGCCACCACGATAGCAGGTCGCCGGCTGCTCCCCCGCCGTTTAGCCCTCTGACCGACCCAAACAGCTCACGAAGACCACCGCGACGAGGACGGTATCAGCGCGAACTGGTGCCGATATGCATGCCACGTCAGGCGATCGGGACAAGGGAAACGGCAGCGTGGCGGGGGAGAAACGTCACCAGGAGGCGGGGAAAGCTGCAGCAGGCGAGTACACCGCCCACATCTCCCCACCTCCACTTTGCTAACCCAGCGACAGGCCCCGCTGTCCCTCGTTCCTGCAACGTCAACGTCGAGGGTTAACGAGCAGCTGAACCCATCGCTTCGTTACAGCAAGGACGCGGGTGGTGCATCCCCGTCACCGCTCTGTCCATGAGATTACGCCGCAACCGCCCAGCTACCCGCGCCCTCGCCGAAACCGAGCGGCGCTGCATCGCGAGACGACGGGCTAGGGCCACTGCTGCCCGTTCTCGTCAACGTGGCAGGAATTAGCAGCGCGAGCCGTCCACGCCGTCTCGCCTGCCACCATGCTGCCAGGAGCCTGCGACCACCCCTCGCCGCCCTCCTAGCCTCGTACGGCGACCATGTAGTCGTCGATGCCCGCTGATGCCCGTTATTTCACGGGGTAGGTCCCTCCCCCTGCCACATCCCTGTGACACACCGAGGGGGGGAACTCCAGCCACGCCGACTCGCGATCGCCAGGACAAACCCCACCGATTCAGTCGTTTTGCGGACCGGCCCCCCTGCGACGTCGCAACGAACCGCTTGGCTTTCGAGACGAGCCGAGGGAGTGGAGGTGGGGTGGGGGTTCGAGGGCGGGAATGTCGAGGTCGCTGTCACTTCACGGACAGCGGTCTCGACTATTTCTAGTCGTCGTCGCCGTCGTTCGTGGAATGGTGTGATGTGGCGTGAGCATCGGATCGCAGGAAGGGGAATGGAGGAAGGAGGGGCTGCAGATGGGAGTCAAGGGGGAGGGGGAAGGTGCAGGCATCAAATGACCACGACGATGCGGACGGTCTCAACGCAAACAGGTGCTCCTATGTCTTTGCGCTGCAGAGACTGCACCTGCTCCTACCCCCCTCTTCCGTCGTGTAACCTAATAAGTAGTGTAACCTAATAAGTAGTCATTATATACGGTAAACTAGCTACAGTAGCAATGTCATTCAATGGTAATAGTGTTTTGTACCTTACCAACTGAACAAAATCTTAACAGAGGCATTTTTAAAATTTCCTCTGTTAATGAAAGCTTCACTTGTAATGCCTAATAAGTGGTGGGTTTGAGCTTGGTGCCTGACAGTGACTTAGGCTACCCTTGGATGCCCTGGAATTGATATTGACAGACATAAATATCTGCGGAGGCCTAGACCCGCCCAGGAATTGTATAAGGGACTCATGGGAATGCCTGTGAATGTCCTGAGGTTGTCCTCGACACCCCAAGTTGCCCTAAGACACCCTAAGACACTACAGGAGCTCCCAGTTGTGACCAAATTTACTTGGGACAACTTGGGGCAAAAGTCTTTTTCCTGATGGATCTAACTACATTTAGAGATGCATCAGTCTACAACTCAGTCAATGGAAACCTGCAAGAAATTGATTGAGGCAACAGAGAAGAACTTAACAGGACCAAGATTGAAAACATTGCTCTCTGTTGTATGGGGTCATAATCTTTCAGGGAAAGAATATTGGTACTTTTATTGGTGAGTAAAATTCCACCCAGAAAATTTCTAAACAACACTCAAGCCATATATAGGATATTGAAAAATAACAGTGGTAATTGGAGATAAGAGATTCAATGTCAAAAAACTGATTTTGAGCATATCCAGACAAAAAAAGCAAGTTGGGAATAAACACACCTAATGTAGATTATATGATAAACATGGTGTTTGCATACACGGTGAGTGAAAACCATTTGAATATATTGTAATGCTTTTAAAATTAATTTTTTAGACTGTGAGTATGAGTAAATTTACTTGCATACTTGGGGCATACACTTACATTGTCTGGTTCTTGTTCTGCAGTTTGTGAGTTTGCAAGTCATTTGACTGACTTGTCTCACTGACTTTGCCTGGTTCTTGTTCTGCAGTCAGTGAGTCTGCATGTTATTTGACTGACTTGTCTCACTGCTGACTTTGCCTGGTTCTTGGTCTGCAGGATGTGAGTCTTCAAGTTATTTTCCTGAATTGTCTCACTGCTGACTTTGCCTGGTTCTTGTTCTGCAGTACGTAAGTCTGCAAGTTGTTTGTCTAAATTGTTTCATTGCTGACTTTGCCTGGTTCTTTTTCTGCAGGATGTGAGTCTGCAAGTTATTTGCCTGAATTGTCTCACTGCTGACTTTGCCTGGTTCTTGTTCTGCAGTATGTGAGTCTGCAAGTTATTTGCCTGAATCATTTCACTGCTGACTTTGGCTGAATTGTCTCACTGCTGACTTTGCCTGGTTCTTATTCTGCAGTATGTGAGTGTGCAAGTTGTTTGACTAAATTATCTCACTGCTGACTTTGGCTGGTTCATATTTTTCAGGATGTGAGTCTGCAAGGTATTTGCCTGAATTGTCTCACTGCTGACCTTGCCTGGTTTTTGTTCTGCAGAGTGTGAGTCTGCCAGTTATTTGCCTGGATAGTTTCACTGCTGACTTTGCCTGGTTCTTGTTCTGCAGCCTGTGAGTCTGCAAGTTGTTTGCCTGAATTGTCTCATTGCTGACTTTGCCTGGTTCTTGTTCTGGAGGACGTAAGTCTGCAAGTTATTTACCTGAGTCATTTCACTGCTGACTTTGCCTGGTTCTTATTCTGCAGTATGTGAGTGTACAAGTTGTTTGACTAAATTATCTCTCTGCTGACTTTGGCTGGTTCTTATTTTGCAGGATGTGAGTCTGCAGGTTATTTGCCTGAATTGTCTCACTGCTGACTTTGCCTGGTTCTTGTTTTGCAGTATGTAAGTCTGCAAGTTATTTGTGTGAATTGTCTCACTGCTGACTTTGCCTGGTTCTTGTTTTTCAGTATGTGAGTCTGCAAGTTCTTTGCCTGAATTGTCTCACTGCTGACTTTGCCTGGTTCTTGTTCTGCAGAGTGTGAGTCTGCCAGTTATTTGCCTGGATAGTTTCACTGCTGACTTTGCCTGGTTCTTGTTCTGCAGCCTGTGAGTCTGCAAGTTGTTTGCCTGAATTGTCTCATTGCTGACTTTGCCTGGTTCTTGTGCTGCAGCCTGTGAGTCTGCAAGTTGTTAGCCTGAATTGTCTCATTGCTGACTTTGCCTGGTTCCTGTTCTGAAGGCTGTGAGTCTGCAAGTTATTTGTCTAAATTGTCTCACTGCTGACTTTGCCTGGCTCTTGTTCTGCAGAGTGTAAGTCTGCTAGTTATTAGCCTGGATAGTTTCACTGCTGACTTTGCCTGGTTCTTGTTCTGCAGGATGTGAGTCTGCAAGTTGTTTGTCTAAATTGTCTCATTGCTGACTCTGCCTGGTTCTTGTTCTACAGGATGTGAGTCTGCAAGTTGTTTGTCTAAATTGTCTCATTGCTGACTCTGCCTGGTTCTTGTTCTACAGGAAGTGAGTCTGCAAGTTGTTTGTCTAAATTGTCTCATTGCTGACTTTGCCTGGTTCTTGTTCTGCAGGATGTAAGTCTGCAAGTTGTTTGTCTGAATTGTCTCATTGCTGACTTTGCCTGGCTCTTGTTCTGCAGCCTGTGAGTCTGCAAGTTGTTTGTCTGAATTGTCTCATTGCTGACTTTGCCTGGTTCTTGTTCTGCAGGATGTGAGTCTGCAAGTTGTTTGTCAAAATTGTCTCATTGCTGACTTTGCCTGGTTCTTGTTCTGCAGCCTGTGAGTCTGCAAGTTGTTTGTCAAAATTGTCTCATTGCTGACTTTGCCTGGTTCTTGTTCTGCAGAGTGTGAGTCTGCCAGTTATTTTCCTGGATAGTTTCACTGCTGACTTTGCCTGGTTCTTGTTCTGCAGCCTGTGAGTCTGCAAGTTGTTTGCCTGAATTGTCACATTGCTGACTTTGCCTGGTTCTTGTTCTGCAGGATGTAAGTCTGCAAGTTGTTTGTCTAAATTGTCTCATTGCTGACTTTGCTTGGTTCTTGTTCTGCAGGATGTGAGTCTGCAAGTTGTTTGACTAAATCATCTCACTGCTGACTTTGTCTGGTTCTTATTCTGCAGGAAGTGAGCCTGCAAGTTGTTTGTCTGAGTCATCTCACTGCTGACTTTGCCTGGTTCTTATTCTGCAGCATGTGAGTTTGCATACTATATTACTATTTATCTGATTTTTCTATATGCTGATCTGTCTGCTTCTTGTTCTGCAGTTTGTCAGTCTGGATATTGTTTGCCTGTATTGCCCATTTGCTGACTTTGCCTTTTTCTTCTTCTGGAGCATGTGAGTCTGCATACGTTTTACTTGTCTTGTTTATTTGTTCACCTCTTAGTTTTTGCTTTTGTTTGGTAGAAATCTATTCCTGATCATCTAAAAACTGCTCTTGCTTCACTTTTCAACATATATCCACTGGTATTAATATTTTTTATTCAATTTCATGTATCTAATCCAATCATTTTTTTTAGGTTTTAAATGATGTAGAAGCTTTATCCTTCATCATCTGCATGTATTTCTGTCTTTCAATCTTCTGTATCAGCTTATTTTTATTTGCAGCAATTTTGTTAATAATGCGTGCTGTTCAGAAGCAAGTTATTGCCTCTTTCCATGCATCAAGTGAAACATGGATCAGACACATTTCTTCATTTCTTGATCATGAAATGAACCTTCTAAAGGAGAAAACACCCTCTCTTATCCTACAGGTGGCTGGAATTGTCCAAGATATAAACAAAAAGCAGAAGACTTTGGTCAAGGTTCTAAATAATACATGGTATTTTTCTGATAAAAAAGCGGGTACATTTGCAAAAAAACTTTACCAATGTGTCCATGATAATTTGCTATAGTTATTGTATTCTGAATTACATCACATTTTCCACATGCCAGATTATTAGACAATGATTGATGCTAAACCACCCTCAGCAAAGCACCACCAAATGTTCCAATATAAAAGGAGCCAAGAAAGAGAAAGGATATGTGCAAGGAGATCAACCATAAGACTACATTAAGAAAGATAGGTTTAGGCTGTATCAACCCATCGAGAGTGTGATGTGAAGGTTGAGGATGGTACATATGCAGAGCTTGGCGCAAATGTCAATAGGGCAGTCGATGCATTTGGAGGTGAACTCTTGAGGACATGTGGACTCATCCTATCTGAGAATAGGAATAAGTATTAGGTTAGCTCTATGTAGTACTGGAAGAACGGCAGAGAAACAGGGAATGGGTGTTACCTTCGAAGTGGCGGTAGTTGCAGGGTATGTGAATGAAGTTTCAACCGAGGATTTGAAGAATGTGGCGTCCTCGTCTTGGAAAAAGTATCTGAAAGATCAAGAGGGAGAAGGCACCTTGTCGAAGAAGCCCGACCTTTCCTGGCCGATAGTTTCAGATAGGGTTTTGCAGGTTTGGGACTGGTGCCCACCAAAGCCTGAGTTTTGTTAGCGGCGATACGGTCAATGACTGCAACAATTTATCTGACCTGAGGCAAAAGGAGATCAGCCCAGATTGTTAAGAGAAAGATATGAAAACTGACTTCATTCATCTGACACACCCTGAGACACGAGATATGACCTCATTGTTCTGCTCGTCGACGATCTCAGTAGTGCCAGAGACTTTGAGGAAGGAAACTGTGCAAGAGAAAACGAGATGGTTAGCCTTCAAGTCTGACTCCGGCGCATCAACGATGGACCCTTGACATGGAGATGCTGCGATTCTGCGAATGACCCAGGCGGTACGCGCGAAGACACGAAAGACCAGTTGGGCAAGAGGTAAGGCCGATGCGCAACGTAAACCGTACTTTCAATTTCGAGCCGCTCATCCGCGAGTAACCTTAAGCAGGCACACCGAAAGGGGCAGCTCAACGTGCTGATGGGGGGTGAGGAAGGGGGGAAAGTCGGCATCGAAGGCGAGGTTGTAGGCGGAGGAGAGGCCCAGTGCTTCTCTAGTATGAGCAGTGTGCGACTGGTGGCCGTCGATATTGAGGTAGATGTGGATGTATCGGAGATGATCGATGGTCACTTTTTTCAGGTCCGATGGAAGTTTGCATCGCTAAGGTGCTCAATGGAACCAGCAGCGAGCATCGAGGTCTATGGCGTTACTGAAAAAGCTAAGCTGTGGGCAGGCGGGTTTTCAGCAGGTCGTGTTCTCTCGACGTTCAAGTTGAGCGGTGTATTGGCGGATAACCCCACAGAAGAATATAGGATAATAATTGGTGTGAAGGTTTTTCCAGTGTTGTTTCATTAGAGAAGATGGGCAAGGAGAAGTGACAGAAGTCGCGTCAAAAGTCGCGTCGTTACTGCCATTGCCATTGACGATCACGTGGATTTTGGCGCAGGAGTTCAAAAAGGCAACACCGCCGTTTGTTCCACACCAGCCCACTCAGGTCGCTCACAAGGAGATTCGTTTCACAGCAGGACTCGTTGATGTTCCCTGGATCACCGCCTCTCCAGATCTAACGAGTTCCCGAGTACAACATATATCTGGCTCAGGGTTCATTGATATTTATATGTCGTGTCCATAACCGACATGATGCCTTCCTCTGTCAACCCATCTTTCCACAACCATGTCGACTGAAGACGTGCTCATACCCTATACCGATATCCTGAGCCAAGAATGCCCCCCGTGAGTTCTTATGCATGTCTTTCATCTCATTATCCTGATATTTTGCTCTTTGAAGCCTTCGTATTTTGGTTGTGGGCAAAGTACGTGATGTGCATTCAACATTTCCAGGTCATCATTGACGGAAATCGCAAGTCGGGGGCAGGAAAATCCGCTCTGATCAACGCCGTGTTCGGTGTCGATGCAACGGTGAGCGTTGTCCTCATCCTTTGCCTTCTTCTCCATCCTAATTCTTATCTTCCACCAAGCCCGTATCCCACAAAACGCCCGGAGAGCACGACATCGACAAACCCCTCACCTTCCCAGAGAACGATCGTATCGTCATCCACGACTCCAAAGGATTCGAAGCAGGCGAAGCAAAGAACCTACAAAAAGTCTTCGACTTCATCGACCGCCGATCCCGGATGCCGGCGCTTAGTGACCGATTACACGCGATCTGGTCAGATCAAGCACCGTGTCCCCGTCTTTCTGCTTCTAACTATATTGTTGCACTAGGGTCTGTGCCGAAATACCATTCGCCGGCGCGCGAACGTTTGAGAAGGGCGTGGAACGAATTCTGCAAGAATCTCAGGAAAACAGTGCGTCTCCTCTCTTTACTCCTTCGAGTTCTTTCTTTCTCATCCAACTCCACCTCTTCAGTCCCGATCATAGTGGTGTTCACCAAAATCGACATCCTTCGTGAGATTGAGGAGAAAAAGCTCGAGAAGGAACTCGATCAAGAAGACGAGGAGATATCCGACGACGAGTTCGATGAAAGGATCGACACTGCAGTCAATGAGGCTCTGCAGCGGCTCTGCATCGAGCCTTTGCAGGCGCTGATGCCTCCCGGGCGTGCAGTATACCCATGGATCGCGACGTCAAGTAAGTGCATCCTTTGCCTCTCAGAACTTGGTTTCTGATACACCCTTGATTAGACGGACGCGAACCACGGTTCAAGAAGACCATCGAGGAGCTGGTCGAGCTCGCGCTCAAACTGGCCGAGATAGAGAAGGTTTGGATCGGGATGGCCATCGCACAGCGGTCCAACGCCAAAGAGTCCATCAAGGCGTCCATTCGGTGAGTTCAGCCCCTCTTACCTATCTTTTCCTGCATTGTTGGGGTACTTACGCCTTCTGATTCACGATTATTAGTATCGGGAGGAAAAGTAGGACTCTAAAGAGTCTATTCCGAAAATTGTTCTAAGCTTTTGCTTTGGAATTGAACAGAGTACTGGCGCGGCCTTGTCTCCGACATCTTTCTCAACGTCACCATGCGGAAACTGCTGGATGTTCTCCAAAAGGACATCGTCAACGTATGGAACATGGAAGATCCCAAAGAGGTGCGTAGATCCGTCTCCCGCCTGGCTTAAAAAACACCACAGCTGACGATTACCCTCGCCGAATCGTAGCACCTCAAAAGCCCAGAGTTCAGCGCGCTGCTATCAGTGCTAGTGGAGGACCTATCCGACGACAACCCGTATGTGTCGCTCGTTGCACCTCCATGCTTATATGACCCCGCTGAGCCAGTTCACACTTTGTTGTGCTCAGGAACAACTACCCGCTAACCCAATTGGCTGTGAAAGCCGTCATCGAGAACCCAACGTCCATCGTCATCGCTGGGCCGACAGCAGTAATCGTCCTGTTCGCGGAATGGGTGCGCGGGACGTACAGGAAGACGTCAGTCCTAGTCCTCCCACTGCTAATCTAACCCAACCCTCACACTTATCTCCCCCAGAAAAAGCTCCATCCGATGCCTAATGGGCTTCCTCGTCGACCTCACCCTAACCATGGACACCCTCTTCTACCTCGTCCTCGCCGCCGGGCAGAAGCCCATGCAAATCGCACTCGTCAACCGCGCTCTGCGGATATACAAAGCGCGCAAGGCGCCCGTGCACGCGAGCATCCGCGCGTGGGCGGATGGCTGGAGCGTTTTCGCGCATCTGGGGGCGGACGAGGTTATTAATAAGATTGCAGAGGTGATTGAGGAGTATAGTGTGAAGCCGGAGCAGTGGGAGATGCGCGATGAGGTGGTGGATGAGACGTGGATGGCTGTGGATGTGTTGAGGGAGCCGGAGGGGGTGAGGACATAAGATATCGATATTGGATTTTTTTTGTATGTATGACTTGTATTTGAATCACTTTTGAAAATCTTCCGTAGTCGAGTCGGGAGCCGGCTTGTTGTAGGAATCTATGGCACTGTTCTAATGACCTGGAATGTCCGCTACCTACCCACATATGGCCTCCCAGCCTCCACTGCATTCCATTTGAGTTACATTTCATTAACAGCATCTCAGGCCAACCTGCGAGAGCGAGAGTTCGGGGTAGATAAATATGCTAATGTCAATGTGGAATCGTGAATTATGCTAGACTTGACACAGGCAACTTGATTCTTGGACGACATCGACGTCATTCACTCATAGGAGCCTGAGTCTGGCGGACTAATTGTCGAGCATTGAACGATATCCGTCTGATTCCTTGACGTTACATATATACATTCATGCCAAGTACCCATATTTGCATCTACAACTCCATCTAGACCTGAGACTTGAGACTAATTCATGTGCTTTCGAGGTTGTGTTGTTGGAATTGACAGTCGTTTCCTGGCGCAGTCTGAAGGAGCTGGAGATCGAAGAGAAAGAAGATGTGCAAAAGATTGAACATCTAGAGGGTGTTCACCGTTTGTCCTGGTCGTGCAAGTACTTGGACCTCCGACAGCCTCGATGAGCGTCTTCAAGCCACCGAGAGATATCAGACGAGTCGTCTCTTAAAGCTTTTCGAATAGCATCATCCGAAATTTCGTGTGATACCCAAACAGCAGCTCGGGTTGTCAGAAAACCTCACGGATACGCTAGGTCCGCTCTCCTGATTGCTTTGTAAACAACACTCGACAATGGCCGGCGAGAAGAAATTTGAGGCTGGCTCCTTCTCGCTGTCCTCGGAGTATTGGCGGTAGCAGCCACTAAACCTGCAGCTCGCAGCGAGGGCGTGTAGCTCGAGGGACAGTTTCGTAGTGTTTCTTTGCGAGGAAGTGAGCCATGTAGGATGTTGAGGGGGAGAGGTGGACCTTGTTTTGATGCCGAGGTTTTTCGTACAGCCAGATGGACCAGCTGAGCAAGTCCTGTCGTGCAAGAGTCAGTGAGGCGGAAGGGTAGAAAAATAAGAGTGGATAGATGCACCATTTTGTAAATATCCGACTGATCTTTTTAGCATCATATGGGCCTGGTCTGGTTAATCGCGTCGGTCGCGGCGCCATCGTACTACCGTCTCGCGTTGACAGGCCGCTCCACACACACCAGCAACTCTCATCTAACCACTTCCTCTTCTTCTCATAGCCTTCCTGGACTGTCTCATCTCCTCTTCACTCCTGGCATACTCCTTCGCCTATGTAATCAAAGACCCGAAAATGAATGGAGCGGCACTGTCCCACTCATGCCCTATGTGCGTCTCCTGAATTATGAAAATTCGGACGCGAAGGTGTTGTCGTTGCAGGAGACCCCTGGGTGGGTCCGAGGCGAGGATGATGGTGTGCATGGCGTCGTAGGAGGATGCAGCTTTGAGTGCCGGTGGCGTCGGCGGGTTCGTTGAGCGGGTTGTACCCGACTATCCACTTGTGGTGCTTTTACTGCCTCGCGAGCTTGCCCTAGACCAAAGGACACGGTCTTGGAAGTTTGTGACTCCAGACTATATAATAGGAAAAATGAGATTAGAACGGCAATAAAGACGAGCTGGAGGGAGATCAAAAACAGACACGTACAATTGGCGATATAGCCTCCGTGATCAGAAAACCAGTCGAAGTTCTGCCTGGTGGGTAAGGTGTGGAGGTCGAAGGAGGTGGATATGCCGTGCTAGGCGCAGAGGTCGAAACCTGAGGCTTTTGAAGAAGGATTCATCTTCGTCCTAGAGGAGATATTGAAGGAAATAAAGGCGATGATCAGAAAAGTTTGGTCTAAGAGCTGGGAAGAAGGCACCTTGTTGAAGAAGAAATCAGGCTTTTCTGGACCAACGGTTTCAGAGAGGGCTTCGCGAATTTGGAACCACATCCAGGAAGGCCTGCGGGGCTTTGGCGATACGTGTAGGAACTCCATCCATCCTCCGAGTCTGGTGTCGCGAAGAATGTCCTTATTGCCTTGTTCGTCGACGATCTTAGTGACAGAGGTGTTTAGAAAAGACATGATACGGGGAGAGATCTTCAACTAAGGCTTCTCGAGTTTAGGACTAAAGCTTGCAGAGGTTTTTGGCGGTACGTTCGACGAACAACTGGTGTTGCCTAACATGAAATGAAGCTTTCTATGCTAAGGAGAGATTAGCTCAATCGAATCGACAAGGCAAAGGTAGGAGCATGCACTTTATCCATCCTCCAACGCCGGCGCCGCAAAGGATGAGCTCGTTTCCCAGCTCGTCGACGATCTCAGGACCTGATGCATGAGTGGTGAGCAAGGATTCGCCGTTAGGAAAATAGTTGACAGATGAGAGTCGAGGAAAAAGAAAGTCAAACGTCCGCATTTGGATATGATGGCAGTCAATCCACAACTTGTCCACCACCGTCATTGGTCAGTCGATTGACCTCGTATGCGCGCCTTTCTCGTCGTCGAATCCCATTCAGGTCTTTTCTTCTCTTTCTATTTTGAATGATTCTTACCTAGTTTACAGGCATATTTACCGTCAACTTGGCATCACTGGCTTCGAGGCATCCGACATTGACCTCCAGACTTAGACGATCCCGCTGCCAAGCTCGTCTAGTTCGTGAACTAGCTGAGCGATGATGCATGTGCGACGCTTGCGATTCTGAATCTGTCGATCTGAACGAGGAGCTGAGAGGAGACGAAGAGGATGTTGCTTGTAGTAAGTTTGCTAGGTTTCATTCACAGCTCTACTAATTATTTTTTTGTCGACTTAGATGCGCGGGTTGGCTGTGACCAACTCACCAATCAAGAGCACAATACACTACTCTCGGTGCTTGAGTGCGGTTTTTTCTCCTTTCTCCCTTGCCCATCTAATCTCGCTCTCTCGCCAGACCACCTGACATCCGCTTCTCTCTAAATAACATCACCATCACCACCCTCGACGTCGAGAAGCAGAGAAAAAGGCGGACGCCAACCTGCCGTTATGACCACCAAGAGCCTCAAAGCGACAGGCGAAGAACGAGAACGAGAACAACGAAGGAACGTACGAATTCATAGGCTACGCCTCGCATACAGCAAAGTCTGGGAGCTCGACAGGCTCAAGTCAGGTTCACTGGAGGTCCGCGAGCTGCCTTTTCCCTCCTCTGCTCGCAACCCAACCGCCTCCTCCGCATCATTATCATCAGTCCAGCCCCCCAACCCACCATTGGACTCCACTCCTGGACGGACGTCGTCTGCCTTTGCGTGAAGGTGCAGAAATATGGCGGCTCTGGCTTGACTACATCTCGCTCCAGCCTTCTCGCCTTTGACGCAAGCAATACTCAAGCACTCAAACAAGAAGGTAACGAAAACGAAGACACGATACAGGAGAAGTGAGTATCACCTCCACCTTTCGTTTTGAGCGTGGCTAATCAGTGTTTTAGCCATATTTCAGCGAGTGCAGTTCCCCAAATTATAGAACCCCTCCAGACCGACGTTCGTAAAGCGGCTCGAAAATCGCTGTTAAAACTCTCAGACCAAGGTGGAACGTCTTGTTTCTCACTTGAATCCCTAGCCGATGTTCAATATTCGATTGGGAGTGTTACTCCCCAGATTGTGAACTTGCTTAGCAACTGGTGCAATTGTGGTCATAAGATTGGTGCAGTTTTTGGTAGCGAGATTGTAAGAGCAATGTAAGTAAGCAGTTGACTTTGTGGCCTGAACTTCATTGACGATTTTCTAGGAGTGCTTCGAGGAACCGTTCTTTGCCTACGTTGCTGCCCTCCTATGCTCAAAAGACCAATATGTTCGTCAGGCAGATCATAACAACGTAAATACCATTTCATGCTTGGCTGAACGTCTCTGACACGTGACTTAGTGAAGCTTCAAAATTAAACTACGTCCGCCAGGCCACTGCAGATTCCTTATCGACACTGTTAAAACATGGTGCGAAGTTTCCGAGCGAGAACACTCAGAACATCGCTGACGAGTGTTCTCCAGCCGAGTTTTGAGAGTTCATTGTGCGATCCTCGCTATCGTCGCGTTTCTTAGCCAGGACAACAATCTCGCTTGTAAACTTGGAGCAGGCTCATTGACAAGACAGTCGGAGTATCGTTTGTAAAATGTCATTTTCTCCTTTGAATATCGCTGATGACCACGCAGCTGACTTCCGAGATTCGATCGTACTTGCCCTACCTCAGATTATGCACTCATTAGGAAATGACGACCCCGGTGTTCGCGAAACTGATTCGTTGGCTAGATTGTCAAAGCACAGTACGCGGTTATCTTTTCCGCCGTCATTGTGACTTACAACATTTCTAGCTGGAGCTATTACCTAGCCTTAAATCCCTCGTCAATGCGACCAGTGGCGAGCTCGGCCCTCTCAGTGCAGCCAGCGACGAATTCCCCTTTTTCGCATCCCCTACTTCGCCTACTGGTATCATCTCTTGGGGCCATTTCTTCGTCAACAAACCTGAGCTTCCTATAAGCAGTCAACGTATTGTCGAGAATCGTAACCCTATCGTCGGTGACAGCTGTGTCAACGAGCAAGTGTTGTACGTTGTAGTTGTCATTGTCTTCCTCGAGCAATCCTGACTTTCCTGCCTTGTTTAGATATGAAACTCCAGTTACGGATCTGAACGGCTACGATCTTTCAACCTACAAAGTCCAGGCTCCTGCTCCGGAGGAGCAAATATTGACTTGCCTAAGTTATTGGTCAACGTTGCTGGTCGTTCGAAAGCTTGGGGTGATACTCTGGCGTTGAAAATGGCTGACCAGTCCACAACAGGGCTGGCAGGAGAATGGCCGCCGAACAAGGAAGAACAGCTCGATAACGATGATAAACCTGTCAAACACCAAGAGCAGGAGGAGCAGTTGCCAATGATGATCGCAAAGCCGCATAGGACGGTGCCAATGAAGGCTGATATCGAGAGGGAAGAAGATGAGAGGTCAGCGGTCGAAAAGGAAGAAGTGGTCCACTGGCAAATGAAGAAATACTTCAACTACCTGCGACAGTGAAGGCAAGACCGGCAGGAAGCAATGGCGCAAGGAGTCTCCAAATATTACCACAGTCATCTCCATCGCCGATTGTTGAAGATGCGGAGACAGATTACTTCACCAGAACGGATTTCAGTTCGACGACGAAAGAGCCTTCTCAACCTCCTCCAGCACTTGAATCATCGCGTTCAGCTCCTCAACTCCTTCTCTGCATGTCAAATGCGATACCCGCCAACACTTGCTACATAAATAAATTGGTAATCACCTCATGTTGGTTTAATAATTGCTCGAGCTAACTACCGCTCTTTGTTCTTTCAGATTCTGAAGAAGACATAATACTCTACTCCCTATTTACCCGTATGCTCAGGTGTAGATAATCACCGATACCCGCGTCACCCTTTTGGCTCTGAAAATCTATTCCGACCCCTTAGGTTTGTTGACTTTCGTTTTGAATTTCCTCTCTGCGACACTCATGAGTTCTTTTGTTTTCAGCTCAACCTCGTTGGTCCAACGTTCGATTTTTTAAACGTGGCAGCAGACCTCAAGCTGGAACAAGTGCCTCGTCTGCTAGTAATGTCGTTGACTGGGCAGATTATTATTCGGAGGGGTGGAAAGTTAGCGTACCCACTATCGTTCACTGCACAAGAATTATTGAGGGGGGATGTTTTCTCTGTTGTTGAAATAAAACGTAGAGCATGGAGACTACTACAGTTACTCTGAGGTTGGAAAAAGAAAGGGTCCTCTGCCGAGTCTGCCCTTTGAATTGATCTAATTCCGAATTTGGAACTGAGAGTCGCACTCTTTTTATTACTGAGCTTCAACCAACAGCGAGTCCTCTGCCGCCATCCCCTGTCATCAAGATCGTCGACGAGCAGGGCAATAAAGTTATCCTTTGTGGCGCCGGCCTTTGGCGATGAACTAACTCACTCATCCGGCTCCTCTGTAGTTGCCCAAGGATAGATGTCCTATTCGCAGACGGCATGAACTGACGCGTCCGCCTTCAAGCACCTCAACTGCGTCATTGAGATCTGCGTCTTCAAGCATGGCATATACTCCATCCTTGACCTCCAGACTGCACCCGGCGGGCAAAACTAAAGCCTAGTCTGTAAGTTACTTACTCCCTTTCTCGTGTTCCTATTTAGCGTCTAATCTTGTCTTTCTTAATGTAGTCTTGAACCACAGAGACTTCCAAGATCGTCCTTTGACTCTTGGGCAAGCTCATGGAGCAATACAAGCACCACAAATGGATTGTAGGGTCCAACCCGCTGAACGAGCCCACCGACGCCACGCGCAGCCATCTCCACCTTCTTGTCTTCTACGGCGCCGTGCACACCACCATCCGTACTGTGGAGTCACAACACGCGATCTTTGACATTGACATTGAGGAGGAGCTATGAGAGAAGAGGCGCGAGTGGATGGACGGGAGGGGCTGGTATGTGTGGAATGGCGAGTGAGGGCCTGTGTACGCGACGGCATTATGAGGGGAGGCCATGGACGCGATCAACACGGTGTCCTGTAGTGTGGTCAAGGATTAATTGAATATCGATAAGAGGGTACACCTATCCTATCCGCTTCCCATTCACCCGACTTACCTTTGCCAGTATATAGGACCGCCTCAGATAATACATCTGGCTGTACAATAACACCGGCTTCAGAGCCCCTCAACCCTCTACATGACCCACATCGCGGCTTTCGCTCGCCTCCTGTCTTTCTAAAAAAAAAACACCGGTTGGAGATCGACGCATGGCGCGTCGATCCTTCGTGGAAGCCAAAACCTCGCCGGGACTTTTTGATTTTCTTTGTAGAGGTGAGGTGAAAAGGAAAGAGCAGAATGCGATATTAACGGAGGGCGTGGCTCAGTCTAAGGGGGTGTAGGCCTTGGTACTTGGTCTTTGGCTGCTGTGGCACTCTATGTTCGTTTGCAGGCGTGCCTGTCATGATCGTATTCAATTCGCCCTTCGAATCTCCCTGCCTTTCCCCACATTCCGTAACGACCAGGACCGGCGGCGAACACCTATTCCTTTCCTCGATCTCTTGCACATTTCCTCTCCTTTCCTCTCGCTCTTCAAGTCCTTCAACATTCCCACTAGCTGCCTGCGCTGGTCAATCTCCCCCAGCTCCAACACAACTCGAAAGCATATAAATTAAAGTCTCAAGCTGCAAACAAGTATTCTGTATGCATGTAACCGTAACAGAAGCGGATATGATATTTATTTGATGTTCGACAGTGAATCCGAATGAACGTCAAGCCTGTCAACGCCAGTGTTATTAATTGTCAATTCACAACTTCACATCGACCTTCAGCATACTTCATGCATTCGTCGACCCCGAAATCTCTCGCTCGCCTGGAGAGGCGTACTCTCAATTTAAGAAAGGCTCACTGGGAGGCGGTTGTGATGGGCAAGATACAATGCAGCGGATCGGAGCAGATAGAGACTCGAGGCAAGGTTGAGCGGGCGGTGGGGCTTACCCCGGCCATTCATTTGCGTAATGCAAAGTCATGATCAGGGAGAGTGATCGAACTGTCGCGACGCCCAGTCCGGGCACGCCAGTGGGTAGCCATGGGAGAGAGGCTAAACGGTTTCGCTTTTCATCCCACCCACGTATCCTCATCCTGCATATCCAATCCAAGAAATTTCAAGTTACATAACTCAGAAGATTCGCGCTGTCCACTCCGAATCTCCACCTAGCCTCGCCACTAACAAGACTAGGTGTAGTACACTTATTGCCTACACGCTGTCCACTCTCTATATATGAAGTTGGGCCGGGAAGCCTGCAGTTAGGAAATTGAACCGTCTGAAAATACCCAAGTACGTTACAACACTTTGGGACATTGCATGACAAAGCACTATTGACAGCGGGATTGTTATGATTTGAGCCTTGTCGTTATCGTTGTTCGCTAACACCTCGTCCAGTTCTAGTACCCGTCGATGGCTTCCGAAAATGAGACCAATGTACCTTTAAGCGACGAATCTTTGGACCAGAATGACCCATCCTTCAGCGACGAGCCCTCGGACGAGGATGACTTGGAGTTCTGGAAGATACGAAAATTGAGGTTCCGGATCCTCATCTTGGGTCGCGCAAATGCAGGAAAGACCACGATCCTCGAGAGACTTGCCGGCGCTTCCGTAAGCGAGGCTGAGGTCCGGCGCAATGGCGAATTATTGACCAACCATGTATGTCAGTTTGAATATGTGCAATTGTTCACTCTGATCAAATTGATTCTCTGTAGGCAATTGAAGGCCAGCCTGATGTGCGTTTCTCACAAGGTGGTTTCTGCTGACTGCTGACTCGTCCGCCTAACTGCAGCGCGGTATGCACGACATAGATGATGAGATCTGCTTCCGGTCCCTGCCTGGCTTTGTCTTTCATGACTCGCGTGGTTTTGAAGCTGGATCCTTGGAGGAGCTTTCCACTGTACAGAAATTTGTGGAGGATCGCCTATTTGAAGTTAAGAGTCTCAAGAAGCAGCTCCATGCTATATGGTATAGATATTGCTTGCCATGTCCAGGTTTAGCACTCTAAGGCCCTACTCAGGCTATGTCTCCCACTTGATGAACCACGTGTCCTCCTGGAGACTGAAAAGGGATTTTTAGGCTCCTTGAAGGGTGATGGTAAGTAAAATAATATTCTGTAACCAGTCTTGATTTTGACAATTACATAGCTCCACTGGTTGTCATATTTACAAAGTGGGATGGAGCAATTGGGATGGCTACACGATCAATTCTAGACCAGCTAAGTTCAACAGGTAGCAATATCAGCCGAACAATGAAGAAGGATGCACGTGTCAAGGCAGAGATTCAAGTTGGACAACATGTAAAGCAAACTGAGGAGGAACTGAAACTGCTGAGTAGGAATAACTCTTATATTGAGTTTCTTACAACTGCTGGTATGGTTGTCAGTTTATCTGAGATGTCTTTGCAGATGATCTGACTACATTCAGATATGCAGTTGTCCACAGCTCAGTCAATGGAAAGCTGCATGAAGTTGATTGAGGCAACAGAGAAGAGCTTAACAGGACCAAGAATGAAAACATTGCTATCTGTTGTATGGGGCCATAATCTTTCAAGGATAGAATATTGGTCCTTTTATTGGTGAGTAAAATTCCATCTAAAAAAATATAAACAACATTCAAGCCATATATAGGATATTTAGAAATAATAGTGGTAATTAGACATGAGAGATACAAGGTCAAAGAAACTGATTTTGAGCATATCCAGACAAAAGAAGCAAGTTGGGTATAAACACACCTAATGTAGGTTATATGATAAACATGGTGTATGCATACATGGTGAGTGAAAGCCATCTGAATATAATGTAATGTTTTTAAAATTAATGTTTTAGACTGTCAGTCCCAGTAAATTTACTTACACACTTGGGGCTTACACTTACTTTGTCTGTTTTTGTTTTGCAGAAAGTGGGTATGCATGTTACTTGTCTGTGTTGTCCATCTGCTGACAATGCCTGGTTCTTGTTCTGCAGCCTGTGAGTCTGCAAGTTTTTGTCTGACTTGTGTATCTGCTGACTTTGCCTGGTTCTTGTTCTGCAGGATGTGAGTCTGCATATTATTTATCTGAATTGTCTCACTACTGACTTTCCCTGGTTCTTGTTCTGCAGGATGTGAGTCTGCATATTATTTGTCTGACTTGTCGGACTGCTGACTTTGCCTGGTTCTTGTTCTGCAGAAAGTAAGTCTGCAAGTTATTTGTCTGACTTGTCTGACTGCTGACTTTGCCTTGTTCTTGTTCTGCAGATTGTGAGTCTGCAAGTTATTTGTCTAGATTGTCTCACTGCTGACTTTGCCTGGTTCTTGTTCTGCAGAATGTGAGTTTGCATATCATTTGCCTGACTGGTCTATCTGCTATCTTTTCCTGGTTCTTGTTCTGCAGAATGTGAGTTTGCATATCATTTGTCTGACTGGTCTATCTGCTAACTTTGCCTGGTTCTTGTTCTGCAGCATGTAAGTCTGCATATGATTTGCTTGTCTTGTTTATTTGTTCAATTCTTAATTTTGCTCTTGCTTGGTAGGAACCTATTCCTGATTCTCTAAAAACTGCTCTTGCTTCACTTTTTAACATATATCCACTGGTATTTATATTTTTTATCAATTTCATGCATCTAATTTAATCATCTTTTTTCAGGTTTTAAATGATGTAGAAGCTTTATCCTTCATCATCTGCATGTACTTTTACTTTCAATTCTTTGCAGCAGCTTATCTTTATTTTCAGCAATTTTGTTAATAATGCATGCTATTCAGAGTCAAGTTATTTCATCTTTCATTCCATTTAGTGGAGCATGGCCAAGACTCATTTCTTCATTTCTTGAACATGAAAAGGACCTTCTAAAAGAGAAAACACACACTCTTATCCCACAGGTGGCTCAAATTGTCCAAGAGATAAAGGAACATAGGACAATTTTCACCAAGGTTCTAAATCATACATGGCAATTTACTCATAAAGAAGCAGATATATTTGCAAAAAAACTTGTCCAATGTGTCAATAATAATCTGCTATAGTTGCTGTGTTTTAAATTCCATCACTTTTCCCAATCCCAATTTTTTAGATAAATTCATGACATGTTCCAAAATGAAAGGTAAGGGGGAGGCAAGAGGAAAGGGAGAAAAAAGGTAGAAAAGCAAAGATAACAATGGGATGGAAGTGAACAGGAATAAGGATGAGATTGAGGAAGAAATATATTACTTCATTGACTATGTCCTCATACACAGCAAACTTAGAACTCAATGGCCTTGAATCAGGTCTCTAGGAGGAGCCAAGAAAGAGAAAAGAGATGTGCAAGAGACCAATCAGCTAGTGTATGCTCACTGCATGTCTCAGTTGTCACAGAATGCAGGTAAATGTAGGGAAATTCAGAGGGATGATTGAGTTAAGCCAGCAGCCCAGACAACATACTGGGGCTGCTGCCCATTTGACCGAACCTCACACCAGGCCCACCGCGTTCACGTTCTCCGTAAAAATCGTATTCAGCTCGTCCTGCTTCATACACCCTGCAATTTGGC
Source organism: Galerina sulciceps (assembly GCA_023014345.1). Lineage (NCBI taxonomy): Eukaryota > Fungi > Basidiomycota > Agaricomycetes > Agaricales > Galerinaceae > Galerina > Galerina sulciceps. Next base: position 2,701,183 of record JAEDXJ010000001.1, read on the forward strand.
AAACATGAAGCTCATGGCGAGTTCGTCCAATAACTCCGCCCACTCTTTGACGAGGTCATTCGTGACGAAGATGCTCATTGATAATCCAGCGATGCGGATGGGAGAGGGTCAACGAGGGGTGCAGGCACAAGTTCAGAGACTTTTTGAAGACTCCGATTTGGATGTGCTCAACGAGAGGTCAGCAACTTAGACGTGCGGGACGACGGCGCTGCGTGCGTAGATCGCAAGGCAGGGTTTCTTTGCGAAGGAGGCGAAGTGGGTCGTAGTGTGTTAATGGGGAGAGGTGCCTTGGAAGCCGGTGTTGTTTTACAGCCAAGTGGACCAGCTGAGACGGACCTGTACGTCGAGCGAGGGTGAGTTGGGTGGATGGTGAGTGGATGGAATAGATGTACCTTGTCGATATCCAATTGATCCTTGAGCTCCCTATACCTCGTCCGTTTAATCGTATCTATTGCATCTCCTCGCGCAGATAGGCCACAAATGGCCATGTTACTCGCACACACGCATTCTCTCTGATCATAGATCCATCTTCACTTCCTCTTTTGCGTTTAGGTTCCAACATACTCTCTGCGCTTAACCAAAAACCTGTAATCATGGATAAAGCGGTGTTGTCCCACTTATCTCTTATGCGTGTCTTCTGAAGTGCGAAAAGTTGGAACCGAAGCGATTCCCATCGCAGACGATCGCGAGGTGCGGGTCCAAAGCGAGGATGATGGTGTGCACGGCGTCGCAGAAGGCAACGACGAGTATGTTGAGCGTCGGTGAGTTCGTTGAGAGGGTTGTACCCTGCCATCCACTCGCAGGTCGTGTAGGGCCAAGCGAGCTCACTCCAGAGCCAAAGGCCGCAGTCTAGGAAGAATTTGTGGCTCCAGTCTATGACAAGAAGATAAGATCAGGAAGAAATTTAAACTAGACATGAAAAAGAGGCAAGTACAGTTAGAAATATGTGCCCTCCGTGATCAAAGTACCAGTCGGTATCTACCCGCCGAGAGGGCGGTGTGGAGGTCGAAGGTGATGTTGATCCCATGCTTGGCGTATATATCAATGATGTGATCGAAGTGCTTAAAGCTGGATCGTTTGAAGCCGTGTAGGTTCGTGTCGTCTGAATAGGAAGGGGTGCGGGTTAGCTGTCTGCAGTGCTGGAAGAGTGGCAGACGAACCAAGAAAGGTGTTACCATCGTGGTAGTTGATGGGCCGGCGGATGCAATTCAATCCGAAGCCTGTGAAGAACTCTGCGTTTGTCGTGGAAGAAACATCCGAGGACCTTAGGAGGCAATGGTTAGAATCGGCAAGTCTGAGAAATGTAAAGAGAGGTAGGTACCCTGTCGAAAAAGACCTCAAGCTTTTCATGGTCGATGGCTTCATGAATCTGAAACTCAAGTCCAGGAAGACTTGCGTAGAGCTTCAGCGATACAGTCAATGAATGCAGCAATCTATCTGACCTAAAATAACAGGAGATCAGCCCACATTAATAAGACAAAAGCTGAAAAAACCGGCTTCATCTGCATCCATCCCACAAACCTCGCTGCGACAAGGATGACCTAGTTGCTCTGCTCGTCGACAATCATGGTGCCAGAGATTTTGAGGAACATTGTGCAGGAGCAGACGAGATAGTTATCCCTTCAAGTTTGACTTTGGTGGCCACAAGGGATGGAACCTCGACTTGGAGATGCGAATGTCGAGCCGTTCATCCGCGAGTACCTTCAGAAGGCACTGGGATGGGCATCTCAACGTGCTGCTGGGCCAGGGAGGAAGAAAAGGGGGGAAAGTCGGCATCGCAGGCGCAGGTGAAGAAGAGGCGCAGTGTTTCTCGAGTGTATGGCTGGTGGTCGTCGATGTCGAGGTAGAGGTAGGTGTATCGGAGGTGATCGACCGTCATTTATTTCAGGTCCCTTCGATGAAAGTTTGCATTTTTGAGGTGCTCAGTGGAACTAGCAGCGAGCATCGAGGTCCATGCCATTATTGATGAAGTTGAGCTGTATCGCGACAAGGCGGGTTATCGGCAGATCGTGTTCTCGCGACATTAAGCGATGAAATGGCGAATAACTTCGCAGATGAAGAAGGGTAGATTGCTATTCATAATTTCATATGGGTGGCGCTTGATGGAGAAATAATAAGTAGCGTGAAGGCTCTTCCAGCGTTGTTGTTTTAGAGAGAGATGAAATCAGAAGAGGGGCAATGAAAAGTCGCGTCAAAAGTCGCGTCGTGGGTACTTTCGTCACTTTGATCATCAGCCCAAAATAGCGGCCTCCGTTCCCAACATTTTTTCAATGGCAACCCTTTCGACCCTTGTTGCCCAGAATCAGCTGGTTCTCCACCAGCATTGAAGTTTAGGCCGACGGATTGCTGCTATCTATGGCGCCTTCACCTGTCCTGGGTCTCAGCGCAGTCAAAACCCAACCAACAGGGCGTGCAGACGAGTTGAACCAAGGTCAGCTACTCTAATTCGCTTCTCTGCACATTATTGACGGTCAGCAGCCGAATTTCAAGATTCAATTGGCAGTGGCATTCCTCAGATAATCGCGCTCCTCAGTGATAGCAACGCAGTAGTTCGCAAGGCAGCAGCGGATTCACTCGCTCAACTTTCGGAGCAAGGCATGCACGACGTCTATCCTTTGGCTTCATGGCGAGTCGCTAATGAGCATGAACCCTTGTAGCTGATTTTCGACGTTCTATCCGGCTTGCCATTACTCAGCTTATCGCCCTCCTCAACGACAAGGACAAGGAGGTTCGACACGCTAGTTCTCGGTCGTTGGTGAAGCTGTCGAGACATGGTGTGTAAAGTACATTGCTCCCTATCTCAACACAGCTGACGAACTCTCCATTCAGCCGAGTTCTTCGAACCTATCCGGGTTGCCATGCCTCAAATTGTCGAGCTCCTTAGTAGCAGTGAGAAAAGCACTCGTACGGCGGGTGCAAGTTTGGTGGTGAACCTGTCGAAGCAAGGTAAGAGTGACATATTCCCTACTTCAATGCAACGTCCACTGACTAACGAGTATCTCAGCGGATCTCCGAGCCTCGATTGGGAGCACCAACGCTATCCCCAAGATTGTTGCCCTTCTCGGCGACACCAACAAGAGCCTCCGTCAAGCTGGTACTGAATCGTTAGCGAAATTATCTGGCCACCGTATGCCTTAATTTTCCATCCCACTTCCTGCCTGACAATCGTTGGTATTCCAGCCGAGCTTCGAGATCCTATTCAGAATGCTATTCCTCAAATTGTCGAGCTTCTCAGCCATAGCAACAGGGATGTTCGTATTGCAGGTGCACATACGTTGGCTGACCTATCGAAGCAAGGTGGGATATTCACTTAGCTTTCGAGTATCGTTATTCTTCGCTGACTTTACGGATCGCAGCCAGCTTGAAGGAGCCAATTGGGAATATCATCCCCCAGATCGTTGCTCTCCTCAATTCCAGAACCAATGGTGTTTCTCAGACAGCTGCAGATCTACTGGCAGCACTCTCCGAGCCGGGTATGGAATTTATTCAATTGTTTGTCTTCCAAGTGACGGTTACTGATCAGGGAATTGTAGACGCGATTCCAACTTCCCTTCCAGGCTCCATGCCGCAAATCATCGCCTTCCTCGACGATATGGACACGGACGTTCGCAAGACTGTGGCTAGACTGTTAATCAAACTCGCAGAAGAGGGTAAGACACTCAACATTCTTACTCGCATCACCGCTAACGTGCTTGACAGTCAAGTTACAGGAATCAATGGGCCCCGCTATTCCGAGGTTCGTTGGGTTCCTGAGTGATAAGGAGAAAGAGTTTCGTCAGACTGGTGCACATCTGTTAATGAAGCTCTCGGAATGCGGTGATTCTAAAAGCTCCAATTTTTCGAAGAATTATCCTAATCATCATTCATCTGTTTACAGACAATTTCCAAGAGTCCATTGGGCCCATCATTTCTCAGATTGCTGCTTTACCGGGCGACATGGCCTGGTCCGTTCGTCAGGCCGGAGCTGTTGCATTGGTGAAGATCTCAGAGAGACGTCAGTCCATTTTGAGTTCCTTTCCGCTTTTCACTTCATTGACGAGACTCCAGCCGAATTTCAAGAGCATATACGAAGCACCATCCCTCAAATCATCAGTTTCTTCAATAATTCAGAGAACGGTGTTCGTCTCGCAGCTGCGGAATCCTTGGTACAACTATCCGAACTTGGTACGATACCTGACCACTTTCATGTCTGAACCTTGATGACCAATTTACATTCTAGATGAGTTCAGAGACTCCGTACAACCTGCCATGTCGAAGATCGTCGTCCTGCTCAGCAGCAGCTCTTGGTTCGCTCGACAAGGGAACGAAGGCTCGGTATCAAAGCTGTTGCATCAAGGTAAAATATCAAAACCTCTACTACGGTTATCACTCATCGACTCTCCGCCTCTAGCCCAATTTCACGAGTCCATCCGGGGTGCTATTCCAGATATAATCGCACTCCTCGGTGATAAGGACAAAGACGTACGACAAGGAGGCGCAGAGTCGTTGGCGAAACTTTCGGAACATGGTGGGTTTTCCGAGGCTTCTCATCTGGACATTGCCAAGTACCATTGCATGTTATAGTCGCCTTCCGAACCTCTATCGTACCTGGTGTCCCTCAAATCGTCGCTCTGCTCGGAGATACCATATCGTCTGTTCGTCAGGCTGGTGCACTCGTTTTCGAGATATTCGCCCAGCAAGGTACTTAAGTGCATCCTCTTTTTGGTGTGACTACCTTACTGAGGAACTTCGTTTTTGTAGCCGAGTTCCGAGAAGCTATTCTCGGCACCATTCACCAGCTCGTCGCTCTCCTCAGCAATGCCGTCGATGATGTTCGTCAAGCTGGTGCGAATTCGTTGGTGATGTTGTCGGAGCGTGGTAAGTCGGCCAAGTCAGTTGTTTTCTAGTATAATCGTCGCTGATATGCACAACAGTGGAATTCCGACAACCAATGAAGCCTATCATCGCAGAGATCGCCGCGCTCCTGAGCAACAAGGAAAAGGACGTTCGTCAAAGTGCTGCCGAGCTATTGGCGAGGCTATCTGAGCACGGTATGTTCTTCGATCTTTAAAAGTGTGCACTACAGCTCATAGTTCTCTCCTCTCAGCCGAGTTTCGAGAGCCCATAAAGCTTGCCATTCCAAGCCTGATCTCTCTCCTGAATGATAGAGATTGGTTCGTTTGCAAAACTGGTGCAGCTTCATTGGCAAAACTTGCAGAACAAGGTATGACTTCCTTCTTTTCACCTCCATTGTCTGAAGGTGACTGACATCAACGACACCTCGCAGCCGAACTTCGAGGACCCATCGCCCAAGCCATCCCTCAAATCGTCGCCTTACTCTCCAACAGCACCAGCATCCTCCGCAAGGCGGGTGCAGAGTCGGTCACAAAACTATCAGAGCATGGTAGGACACCTACTTCTCGAGCTCGGATCTCGCTGATGATGATTCTTGTTGTATGCAGCCGAGTACCGAAGAGCTATCGCGCTCTCCGTTCCTGGTGTTGTTGGTCTCCTCAAGGACAGTGTCAAGGATGTTCGGCAGGCTGGTGTGGATGCGTTGCGGAGGTTGTCTGAGCATGGTAAGGTGTTTAACAACTCGGTGTTGATGTCTGCAGCTGAGTGTCGTTTCAGCTGAATTCCGAGCACCCATTCAAAAATCCATTCCTCAAATTCTCCCTCTCCTCGAGAAAAACGACAAGGACATTCGTACGCTTGGTGTCAATTCGTTGGTGATGTTGTCGGAACAAGGTACGTTATTCGATTTTTCGGAAGAACGTCGTTGATCAGTCATCGATATCTAGCTGGGCTTCGAGACTCCATGCGTGTTGCCGTTCCTCAAATCGTAGTGCTCCTCAAAGACAAGGACGGCGATGGTCGCAAGGTGGCAGCAGAGTCATTGCTGAAACTCTCAGAGCATGGTATATTTTGTCTTTCATTTTTCTGTTTGAATAATTCTTATGAGCATTACAGTGGAGTTCCAGAACTCCATCAAGCTTGCCATTCCTCAACTCATAGCTTTGCTTGGCAATGGCACCTGCGCAATTCGAGAGGCTGGTGTATATTCGCTTGCAAAACTATCCGAGAATGGTACAACCTTTCCCCTTTGTTCTGAACTCCGCTAATCAACGTTCTAGCCGTATTTCAGGACGCCATTGCTAGTTCCATTCCTCAAATCGTTGAACTCCTCCAGACTGAGGACGACGACGTTCGTAAGGCGGCTCGAGATTCGCTGTTTAAACTCTCAGAACAAGGTGAATCAATTTGGTTTTCTCGTTCTGATCTCTTCACTTATTGAGCCTACTTTTATAGCCGAAGTCAGGGATTCGATTGAGAGTCTTACTCCGCAGATTGTGACATTGCTCAGCAACTGGAGCAATGGTGTTCGTAAGATTGGTGCAGAGTTGGTAGCGAGATTGTCAGAGCAAGGTGAGGAATGCATTTAGTTGTGTGACCTGAACTTTGTTGACGATTCAATTTTTCCAGGCGTGCTTCGAGGACCCATTCGTCACGTCATCGCTCTCCTAGGTGCAAAAGACAAGGAGGTTCGTCAGGCTGGTTTAGACTCGTTGGCAAAACTATCGGAACAACGTAAATGTCACTTATATCTCATGCTTGACCAAAAATTTCTGACGAGCATCTTAGCGAAGCTTCGAGATAACATTCTTAGTGCCATTCCTGAGATCGTTGACCTTCTCAACGACAAGGACAACAGTGTTCGCCAGGCTGCTGTGGATTCCTTATTGACACTGTCAAAACATGGTATGATCTCTGATATTTCGAAATGAAAGGTCGCTAATGAATTTTTTTTCTAGTCGAATTCCACGTGGCCATTAAGAGTGCGATCCCAGCTCTCATCGCGCTCCTCAGCCAGGACAACAAGCATACTCGTAAACTCGGAGCGGTCTCTTTGGCAAGACTGTCGGAGCATCGTAAGTGAAATGTCATTTTTTCCTTTGAATATCGCTGATAACCCCTCAGCTGACTTCCGAGACTCGATCGCACCCGCCGTGCCTCAGATCGTGGCCTTCCTGGAAAATGGAGACCCTGACGTCCGTGAAGCTGGCGCTGAGTCATTGGCTAGACTGTCAAAACACGGTACGAGCCCATCTTTCTACGTTCAATATTGATATGACTTATAATATCTTTAGCTGGAGTTACTACTACTGTACACACTGACACCCATAAACCCCTTGGTATCGCGACCAGCGGCGAGCTCAGCCCTCTCAGTCCGGTCACCGACGAATTCCTCTTCGTCGCATCGCCTACGTCGCCTACTGGCAGCTTCTCTTGGGGCCAGTTCTTCGTCGGCGAACCTGAGCTTGCTGCGAGCAGTCCGCGTATTGTTGAGGATTCTAGTCCTATCGTGGACACAGCTGTAAATGAGCAAGCGTTGTACGTTGTATTTATCATTATCTTCCTTGAGTAAACCTGACTTTCTGCCTTGTTTAGCCATGAAGCTCCAGTTACAGAACAGAACGGCCACAATCTTTCAACTTCCAAAGCTCAGGCTCCTGCACCGAAGGAAGCAAAGATCGATTTACCTAAATTATCAGTCGACATTGCTGGCCGTTCGGAAGCTCGTGGTAATACTCTGGCGTTGAAAATGGCTGACCAGTCAACAACTGGGCTGGCAGGAGAAAGGTCGCCGAACAAGGAAGAACAGCCTGACAACGATGATAAACCTGTCAAGCACCGAGAACAGAAGAAGGAATTGCGAATGATGACCACAAACCTCCGTAGAACGCTGCCGATGAAGTCCAATGTTGAAAGTGAAGAGGATGAGAAGACAGCCGTTGAGAAGGAAGAAGTGGTACAAGGACCACCAGCAGAAGAGGAAAGGCTACAAGTACCTTCGACAGTGAAGACGAAAAAGGCGGGAAGTGATGAGGCAAGGAGTCTCCAGACATTGCCACAACCATCTCCATCGCCGACTGCTAAGGACGCAGAGACAGATTACTTTGCCGGAATGGATTTCAGTCTATCGACGAAGGAGTCTTCTCCGAGTCAACCTCCGCCAGCACTTCAATCTTCGCATTCAGCTTCCTCGACTCCTGCTCTGCATGTCAAATGCGATACCCCGCCAACACTTGCTACATCTCCCAAGATGGAATACCCCACGGCTGGATCTGGATACCCTGATAATCATACCTCCGATACATTTGTAAAAAGCACACCTACATCCCATGCTGGCGATGATTACAGTGAAAAATACGTTACTGGTGAGCTACTCCTTACTTTAATCTTTGCTCTAGCTAATTGTTGTTCTGCGCTCTTTCAGATTCTCAAGAAGACGTGATACCCGAGTCCCTATTTGCTCGTGTGCTCAAATGGGTGACATGTAGATAGCCATCGATACCAACGCCACTCCTTTGACTTCGATAATTACTGATTATAACTCGACCGACTCTCCTTATATTTGTTACTCTTTATTTTTAATTTACGCTCTGCAGATGCACAATTATACGCAACGCTCACAGAATGGGTTTGTTTTGCTCAACCACCTAGACCTGACATCCACTTTATTAAGGAGTGAATAGTGGTGACTCCTATTCTCTATCGTCAAAATAATATTGCAAACACGTTGAAACTAGAGAAAATCTTTGTACAGATATTTCAAGGCACTTGTTTCCACTGAGTTTGGAAGCCGAAATGGATCCTTTGCCTTTTGAGTGAGAAATTGACAACGTGTCGTACCCCAATGTCCAATAGGCCCTGAAATGGTGCTATAATATCGTGTTGCCTCCAGATAGACACTCTGAGCATCTGTAATTTGGTCCATTTTCGCCCAGGTTCGCCCTATCATTTCCAGAGTTTGAGCGATGTCTGTAGGACGGCCATATGACTTGCAAATGGGAAGAGCTTCTACCAGTCTCTGGAGAGCAAGAGAATAATTGCCTAACATGAAAAGTGTTCTGCCAAGAAGCTGGATGGCAAGGCCAGAATATTGCCAAATGTCTTGAAATTCTCTGATCGCAGCCTCGCCGAATTCTACAGCTTTGTCAAAGTTCATGGTCCAGTAATGAACCCACTGGAGCTCGTAGGTGCATTTGGCCTGATTTAGTCGATCTCCGAGATTTTGAAACATCTCCCGTGCGTCAGTAAGGTATTGAATGCCCAATGAATCTCCCTTCTGCCCGTAAATGACTCCTAGGAAATACAAGCTGAGAGCCACACCTTCAGTGTCGTTGAGCCTCTCGAAGACAGATTTAGCATCCATCACCAGTGGGAGCTCTTTTTCGAAATCGCGGTCACTCCTTGCCCTGTATAGTTCAACCAGATTCAGCCAGCAGTGAGCGGCACGTTTTTCATCGGCAATCGAGAGAAAAATTTGTCTTGCTTCGACAAAGTACTTCTCTGCAGGTTCATACCGGTCAAGGTGTAGAAGGATCCTGCCATAACAGATCAAGACCTCGCCGAGAAGTGACTGTTGACCATCTGACACGCGTGCAAGTTTCAAGGCATACCGAATAACCTCGAGTCGGGGTCGGGTTGACAGTTGATATGCTGCCAAAATCAGGAAAGCTTCAATCAAACCCGGGTCGGCGACTTCAGCTTTGAGAAGGACAGCCTGTAGATTCCCTTCCCCTTCAGAAAGCGCGTCGGAGTGATCTTTGAAGGAAACATCTCCCGGCGACGACACGTGGTCTGCAAGAAATTTGCATGCAGACTTGATCATTCGAGTGCGAACATGGTTGGGAAATCGGGAATTGTCGAGGGTATATGACTGAATAACCGGGAGAACAGAGTAGTGGTCACCTCGAAGCTGCACGAGGGCAGTTTCGCAAAGAACTTCCAGAGCGCCAGTAAGATCACCCAGGTTGCTCGCCCACCACTTCTTGAGTCCGATGTACGTGGTGCCAACAGGCAACATAGAGAGGATTGAAAGAAGCTCAAATGCTTCGCTGTGAGCCTTCATGGGTGGACTGTCTATCGAAAGGCCAATGCTAACATTGACGCTATGCCTTGCATCCCCTCCTCGTCCGAGCATCGTCGTCCCAACACGTTCATACTCCTCCAAGAGTTCTTCAGCTCCCAACTTGGTTGTCCCTGCCCTTCTGGCTGTTAACGTGATAGCAAGAGGCATATATCCAAGGACTTGAAGGAGTGCCGAAAGCTTAGAATCGTCGCTACTCGCAGGGCAGATGTCGAGGTAAATTTGGCGGGCCGCAGCATCGTCCACTGCTTCGATTTCGAAGGGCAGCCATTGCTTTCCGGTGCAGGGAGGAATGGACGACCTCATCGTGATAAATAAACTGACATGGGGGATTTGGTCGAGTTCATTCAGGAGCTGCTCTGTATCTGATCTGGATTCCGCCAAGTTCCACGGAGTCTCGAAATTGTCAAGTAAAAGGATGAGAGGCTTCTTCGACGAACGAACTCCAGAAAGGATGTCTTGGAGAGTGTCGCCTGTATTCTGAGTAGTCCCTAATGAGTTGTAAAGGGTGTCGAGTAGAAGTGAATATGATGTTGCTTTGACACACGGAACCCAGACACGGTTCTGCTCGGCGAAGTGGTTTTTCAAGCTTGGATCTGCCATGACTGCTAGCGCGGTGGAGGTCTTGCCCATCCCACCTGGGCCGAGCAGACAGATGTGAGACCGCTCCTGGCCATCTAGATTCGCAACTAAAATCTGAACAAGTTGGGCTACAAGAGCGTCACGACCACGCAGGATCGCACCCTTGGCAGGAATCGCGGCACGTGGACGTCGACGGCAAGTGGGGGATCTCGACAGCCGTTCATGGTTTTCGTCCAGTATAATTTTGACATCATCCATAGTTGTCTGGAGGTGGTCGACCTTGCGACTCATGTCATCTAACGACTTCTGATGGGTATTGTGAAATGCCAGTATTTCTTGTTCCAATACGTGGAGAAATTTTGCATCGTTGATCTGACGGGCGAGCTGCAGAACTGAGGTTAGCTTGCATACAATTCACATTGAGAAGAAAGGCATTACCCCGAAGTTCGTCAACGAATTATCTAGACGCCCCATGCACTTCTTGACCTTTTCTTCATTCAACCCTTTGAAAAGAATCAAAAGAAGAGCATTCTGAGAAGAAATCTCGTTAATCTTCCCCTGGATATATTCCAGATCCCTGGAGAATAGATTTAGCATTAGCAAGGTTTTTCCATAGAGATTCAGAGGTTATACTTTGACAACGATTGGATGTCGGCCTCGAGCTCAGCCTGAATTCTTTCACCTTTCTTCTTTTCCTTCAATTCGTTGACCAAAACAGTCATAAGCGTCCTTATGCGTTGCTTCAGTTCCTCTGCGCGCTCAAGCGTAGCGTGGCTATCCTGTAACAGATGAAGTCTGCAAAGGTCGGCGTCATTCTAAGCGTTTACTCACATCACATGCGTGTATGATGTTTTTCGCGACCTTTACGATGGTGGCGACTCCAGGTAGAGGAATTTGATCGGCAACAGCCTCCAGGGCGTCCAGAAACTCTTTTGCTGCCTCGCCAGCATACTCTGTCGAAGTAGGTTTGGTGAGGCTGCTGTCTTGTTCTGCTTGATTGACAACAATAGGGTTCGACGAAACCTAACGATGAAGTAGCACAATTAGTGTGGTTTCCCTTCCCTATATTCATAAGCAATGCTCACAGATTGGTTATTTGGATGGGAAGCGACTTTAGAGCCTCTGAAAAAAGACGGCAAACGAAACCAGGGCATCGCTGGTGTTACGGAGGGAAAGAAGGGACGAAGTTGTTATATTATACTTGTAGACATCGCGTGGCATGCCTCAAGGAGACTTCAAGGCTGATGTATGAGCCAAGAATAACAACAGACTCGAAAAACTTAATGGATATTCCAATCAGTAAGATCTCCAGTTGCAAGAAAATGTGGACACAAAAAAGCACGACTGACCTGCAGATATCAGACCAACTTCGAATATCCTTGAGTGCAACGAAAGGGTAAACACAGAGGTATAATTGTTGACATCAACGATCGGTTACAATGTGGACTGCCACGCAGACAAATGTTATGGGTTCAACATAACTCTATTACTCTAAACTATCTATTCCATTGAACGACAAATAAGAAAACGATCTGCTTGTAGAGAAAGACAAACATACAGGCATTCTGAAAAATATTGACTTGCTAAGCTCACTTGGAGCGAATGAAATTAAGCAGCTTAGAACCTGGGTCCTTCCTGGGAGTGAAATGCTGTTGGTTCAAGGTTGGTTTCAAAATTCATGGTCGTCAATCAAGTCTGAATTGACAAGGCAATTATTATCCTTTGTGTGGCTGTGTGTGGCAACGACTTCCTCTGAGTCTGCGCTCACTGGGCCTCTCCTTTGCTCCTCTCCCAATAATTAGTGACTTAATTTTTCAATCGTAACAGCCCATCTTCGAGTCAACTTCTTTCCTCTTTGCAGCAATGCGGGCGAGATCAATTGGCTACGCGGTTATCCTTACGTTCGAGACACGGTGATGTGCCTGTAGTACCTCGGCCATGCGGAGGTCATCTCAATGCCAAAAGACGATTTCTAACCCTGTTTCTTGCTTCGACTTGCCAAGTACTCGTCAATTGGGAACCCCACTCAGCACTCAGAACCAAATGACTCGGTCAGCTATTTTGACGCCACGGATTTAAGCAATAGAAGGTTAGATTGAGTTGTGGCTGTAGTCATTGTCCGCTTGTGCCCCATTTCAGCCACCTCGCGTTCAAGGGCGAGTCTACTTGGATGGGCGCTTATCGATAGCAGGTGCTTATAAGGGTTGGTGGGTTGAGATTGTGGTGTTCCAGTACCCTTTACTTACCAAGCCCTCGACTCTTAACATGCAAAGGCCTCCTGAGTACGGTTTTGTCTCTTATGGGGTCGATGGATCGCCGACATATCTTCCTCTGGTATCAATATCCGCTAAGGTGTACATCCTCGATGGTAAGCACCCTCCACGTTTAATCGATGATGGCTTTACTCAAGTTTCTTGACATCAGTATCTGCACGCGTTCTACTAAAGCAGTTATACCTCAATGACCGTGACAACGACCGGTCTTCGAGTTCTCAGTTTGCCTTTCCCGTGCCTGCAAACGGTGCGGTCTGTGCATTTAAATTGCAAGCCAGTGGTGGTCAGGTCGTTACAGGGATCGTCAAAGAGCGATCAAAGGCGATGAATGAATATGAAATTGCGATATCCAACAACCAATGGGCGGGATTATTGTACGAAGCCACTCCGGATGGTAATTCTTCATCGTACATGGTGCTTACCCTTTGACAATTTCTACTCAGTGTTTGTAATCTCAATTGGAGCGATTCCTCGCGGGCAAGACATCGAGGTTACAATCATTGTAAGCAACTCAGGCCTGAAACTGCTTCATGTTGCTGAATGAGACCTCCCAGTATGTTGTCGAGCTCTCTGATGGAGACCTTCCAGGGTACGATCAAGTCGAATTCAATCTCCCAACCCAAATTGCGAAGCGACACGGCACGGCACCCGTAGAATTGACTGCCCCGTCATCATCGTCTAAAGGCACAACATTTGACATCGCTGTCGACATTCAGATGACATCAGAGATTTTATCTGTTACATCCGCATCTCATGCCATAAGAGTCGAAGATTCAAATTGGAAGGTCTCCAAAACTTCGAAGTACACCTCTTCAGTAAAACTCGACTCCAAGGTCCGTCCATCGAGGTTAGACAGTGACTTCGTCCTTGCTATACGTGCGTCGAAACTAGGACAACCACGATGTGTCGCCGAGAGGTGCCCTGCTGACCAGACTATCGCAATGTCCCTGACATTCGTCCCTCGTTTTCGCCTTGAACCACTACCTACCCAGGAATACATTTTCCTCATTGACAGAAGCAGCAGCATGAAACATCATGACAGGATAGGATATGCCAAGGAAGCATTGACGCTATTCTTGAAGAATTTGCCCACCAAAGGAACCTCATTCAACGTTTTCAGCTATGGTGCATCTTATTCGTCGCTTTGGCAGTCTAGTCGACAATATGATGCATCTACAATTAGAACTGCGGTATGTAAACTCGTGTCTTGTTTGTTGCATCGCTGACCTTTTTCGTAGCTCAACCACGTCAGCTCTATAGGCGCGGATATGGGTCCAGGTACAGAAGTTAAAATCGGTCTCGAAAACGCCCTCAAATCCCGAAATCTTTCGGTTCCAACATCTCTGTTTCTGTTGACAGATGGTCAGGTCAGTAGGATGGCATTTTCGTTGGGCTTTCGTTGTATTGACGCAATCTGGTTAGGCGTGGAACCTTGACGATATATTCTCACTTGTGGACAGGGAGATCGCCAGAGGCGGCAACGCTGCAAGCGGGTCATATCTTCGTATATTTACCCTAGGAATTGGAAATGCTGCATCCACGGCTCTTTGCGAGGGGGTTGCGCGCAGAGGCAATGGACTCTGTCTCATGACATCCCACAGCGCAGACATCTCTCAAAAGGTGGCGCGACTTCAATTGGCAAGCAGGACTTCACCCCTCGGTAACATGGGGAACATCGAGATCGACTGGGGCTATAAACCAACCCGCGGTGGTGGCATGAGCAAGAAAGCAGCCTACGACAAAGGAAAAATCACTTCTTTATTCGACGAGGACTACGACCCTCTCGGAGACATGATGTCACAAGTTCAAATCAGCCTACCTGATCCACCAAAGGTGCAGCAAGCACCTACCAAAGTGCCAGATTTATATCCGGCGAACAGGTTTACTGTCTGTGTTATACTCTCAGACATCACCGAGGTACCCAATTCGATCACTCTTCGTGGGACGCTGCCCGACGGTTCGAAGCTCGACCTCGAGCCAATCAAAGTACACCAAGCACCAGAAAGCGACCACGGTTTCCCGCCTCTGATCCACACTCTCGCTGCCCACCGCCTTATTCTGGAGCTGGAAGACGGTGACACGTCATCTCAAGGGTCCTTCGATAGGACGAATAAAAACATGCGTGACGCCGTGATCAAAGCAGCAACGTTGCGTTTTAGTGAGACGTACCAGCTTGCCAGCCAGTTTGCCTCTTTTGTCGCCGTCGACGAGGGAAGGAACAATCAGCAGAACAGACTGTCCATCTGTGACTCACGATTTGAACCTCATGACGAATTGCAGGATGGCTTGAAGGACGCTTCATCTTCGGATGATGACTGGGACCACACAGCCAGTGATCTCGATGACGACCTTGGGCCTTCTACTCCTGCAGAGGACTCCTTCCTCCAGCACCAAGGGCTTGTTCGGGAATCTTGCTTGACCGAATCCACGATGGAGGTCAGGGCTGGCAGCCTGGAATGGGAGCCAGGTCGGGGAAGTGCAGCAATCTCCAAGAGGTCCTCCATTCCTCCTGTCCCTTCTTCTGCCTACAGTGCAGCCATACCCCCAGCTCCTGCTTCCAGAAATGCCCACAAACCTTCTGCACCTACTTCGAGGCGGTCTACTAACTTGTCATCCAGGCCGCTTTCATTGTTGGTATCGGATGCCATGAAGACCGCTTCTTGGCCAGTTTTGAAGGACTACTCTAATGTGATCCTTGACTTGAAGAAGAGGGAAGGCATCAGTCAATCCTCTCCACCGACTACGAATGTCATCTGGGCTCCTACTAGCGTTCGACCAAAGAAAAAAGCTACTCCGCCTACCAAACGAACGTCGGGAGGTCCCACCGTCGCCGCCGCACGGTTGCAAGATTTTGACGGCTCTTTTAAACTAGACGATAAACTCAGCTCCCTCCTTGGCAAGCAGCTTTCGCCAGTCCGACTCAAGTCCATCATGCCTCCGAGGATCCAGGGCGCCCAAGACGCAGAAAAAATCTGGGCAACGGTCCTTGCTGCTGCTTATATGAAAGTATGCCTAGCCGACGACAAAGAGGTATGGATTGGACTTTGGCAGAAGGCTGCTGCCTACGTCAACTCGATGCTGGGAAGTGAGAGTTCATTTTCCTTCCTGGTCGATGAAGCCTGTAGTTTCATGTAAAAGCTTCGCAGGGTAATCGTACCTTGCCCTTTTTTTGTCGATATTTGTGCTTGTACTTACATAGGCTCCATTGATTTGTGTTCTCAATCTGTCTTTATTGCAGAGCAAGTCCATCGTGAAGTTTTGAATTCGATGCATTTCGGAAACAGGTCAATGTGCGAACATCCAACACTCGACGCCTTACTCACTCCAATAATCATATGCGAAGCCGCTCCTAATGCCGCTATATTTCAACGGAAGGAAAACCCCACGACTGGATCCAGATATCCAGAGGGAATAGCGTCTCTGTCATCCCATGCTGTGCACATTTGCAGTGAAAATAAGACTAAGTGAGCGATCCCGTCTTTCAATTTCTGCTCAAGCTGGCTAATGCTCCGTCCAGGTTCAGAAGACTTAAGTCAGTACCCACTGGCATTATAATGCTAGGAAACCACTATCTTTGTTCCACTTTGACCTCAAACGCGTGTTAAACATTGACTTACAGCATCAGGGTTTGACGTGTGCCGACCACGAGAACAAGAGACAAAATCTCATGTACTTTGTGACTCGTCATCAATCATACTTGATTGGTGGTTTGTGGGCGACTGATAGAGCGGAGAAGGTAAAGAATTTTATTCTTCTGACAATAATAGACCAGATTGTGGGCGACTACGAGTAAGTTGGAAGCTGATCGTGGGAATCGGGGACAGCATGAGTCGGTTTGTGGGCGTTTAGATTCAATTGTCAATCAGACTGTTACCTTCACATGTGTGCTCAGCTTCTCATTCGTTTCGTCTCTTGATGTACAATAAGATCCTTATCTGGCCACAACAATATTGGATCATGAGAATGTGGCCTCTTGACAGAAGACTCGTTATTTTCTTGACAGTTCGGCTGTCTGCACACTTGCTCGCGATCAACACTGGGTCCAGTGGAGGAACAAGGCTGTGATAGGACGACAAAAACCTTCGTAGACTAAGCAACGCGCTGCTCTTTTGAAGCTTATTGTAAACCTAGTTCTCGAGCATTGTGACAAAGCTGACCTTTTTTGTGTTCTATTAAGGCTGGCTGAGTTGTTGCGATATAAAGCCCTTCTCTGTTATTGAGGAGCGACATCAATTACCATACTACTTTCACCCTTGGCCATCTACTTCATATACTTTGTCGTATCCCCTTCGTCATGATTCCAGTTCGGCATCACGATGATCAAGCGCAGGCGATTCCGATAAATGTTCAAACTCCCCAATCGCCTTACGATCCCAGTGGGAATCAGTCATCCGCATCCCTTCCACAAACCCGTGCCCATTTGCACGACTTTTTCCAAAATCGACCTCCTTCTCTAACGATGGGCAAAACACACACAGGGTCAACCAGTACGAGGGCTACGACTTTCTTCGATATGCACCTTCACAAAAATTTACGCCTCAAACATGTTGTGTTTTGCGACGATCTCCTCGAGAACTTGTCGGACTTCTGCGATGAACTCATTTTGAACTCTTCCGAACTTCCACCCGTCACGGGCACATCTTTGGCATGCAAGTATCCAGATCCCAACACTATGGTCGACGAGGAAAGTCTTCAGGCACATTGCATGGAAGTCAGCTCGTGTTATCTGGAGGTGGCGACTGGCATTCGCTTCAAGACGCCTTGGGACGTATCCGCCTTGAAAATCGGGGAATCTCCAATAGATTTTCGCCGAAAATTTGCATCAGCTGACGGATACCTCTTTCTCGAATCCAAACAGAAATTATTATCAGAAGATCAAAGGTCAGACTTCGAGCTTCTTGAAACATTTGGTTTAGGCCATTTTGTGATTTGGGAATATAAGAACCTTGGTTGCGGGCCGAAAATATTCGAAAACCTTCGCGAACTGGAAGGGGAATTTTCCTGGACCGTTTGTCAGGAGAGGTCGAAGGAAGATGAAGCGTCTGGAAGTTGCCGCTATAATGCGGACCAACATAGGACCAAGGGGAGACCAAAGGTGACTGGGAGGCGAACGGGTCCTGATTCAAGGATAATACAGAAGCTTCTGCAGCCGAGAGACTCGCGTCCGCCATCACCAGCAGACTCGCATCCACCAGCAGGTTCATCCACGGGTTCGCATCTATCAACAAGTCGGCAACCAACGCGTGGTTCAAAACGACCAATAGATAGTCATGATTCTGGACCGTTGCCAAAACGTCGTCGAGTATCAGCGAAGGTTTCCAAAGGCAAAGGCGCATCCAAAGATTCAAAAGGCACACCAAAAGCCCTGCTTCTTCAACAAGTAAGTTCTCCTTTGAAATTTTCCTTCCGATTTAATTTCTTTAATAGGCATGGGCAGAGGCAGTCAGTGAGGACGCCACCTTCGTTATCATTAGCGCCGGAAATTACGAGTACCTTGCTATTCGCATCAGAGAGACTCAGACCTTCATTCTGTCACCAATGATCAAACCAAGTGAGGACACGGGCCCAGCCCATTCCAAACTCCAGGTCGCTATTTTCATTGCAGCTTTTGATGACGCTATCGATCGCGCTAGACAATTGCAAACCATCGTTGCTACGAGCACTCTATCGCAGCGTATTCCGGATCTCTTTTTGTTACAGCTGGACGAAGTGCCTGAGGCATCAAAAGTACTTCAGAAGTTCGTACCATCGGACGTACAATCGAACGATGCTCCATCGTCTGGATGGAATGACGAGGTGAGGTGTTCAGTTCAAAACTTTAGTTCATGTGACATTGAAGTTCGTCCTGGTCTATGATTTAGAAAATCTTGGCAAAGTTGAGGTCGAATAACCGTAGCATTTCTCTTCGCAACCACGGAAAAAAACCAGACCTCATGCCACAGCCTTTGCTCAACACCTGGGTCTTGAACCCTGTATCAACATCCACAAGCGACCCAGACGTTTCAGGAACGACTCTATTTCTTGATCTCGAAGGCGTTCTCCCCAACACTAGCAGAGTTTCCCGGGTATATTTAGGCGTCCAGGACCAAACTTCAACGGTTCCTTACTACTATTCAAAGCAGTTGGTTTTGAAAGTAGCCATCTCTCCCCAAGAGAAGCAGCGCTTAGCACAGGAAGCTTCAAATTATCAGCTCTTACACGCCGCGACAGTTGGGTCTGTCGTTCAACAGTATGGACACTATTCCTGCGAACAGGGCAATGGTGTGAACTATCACTTCCTTCTCCTGGAAGATGGTGGACAATCTCTCAAAACTCGGACCGCTATCCAACTGAATCAACATCTTGGAAAACACAGGTGCTTCCCTTTCTCCTTAAGCTTGACGCGGGTTTGACGTTAATGCGTTATTAGTGATATTTACAAGACTGCTTTGACTGCCTTCCATGAGAAGGGCTTCGTTCACGAGAACTTGAGCAGTGACCATATCCTGATGGGCACTGACAACACCAGAGCAGCTAATTTAATTAGCTTATCTGGTTGCGTAAGACCTGCTGAGGACCTTGCAGATGCATGTTCGAAGGACCTCAACGTTATGAAGAATATTTTGGTTGCACTCCAGGGTCACCGTCGGAGCTCTTGATCATTTCGTTATCAAGTTTACGTAACGACCCCGTGTGAAAGTATTTTTGATCATGTGTGTTGTTTACTGCACCCGTGAGAACCCCTTTGACTTTCTTAAATTGTATATCGTTGTCGTTTGGTTCAAATGCGCATCCTTTCTTCAACTTGCACTTTTACAGGATCAGTGGTAGATGATACCAGCCAGCGACCCATTTCACTCTTTACTGAAGAGAATCTTGGACGCGAACTACAATCCAGGAATCACTTTGGACTTGGATAGTCTGACCGATGTACCAACTTCGCCACAGTCACCATACACCTTCTACGATCGACACCTCATTCCCTCCTACGTTTTGAAAAAGGTCATATACACTCCTTCAATCACCCACGCACTTTCCAAGGCTTGCGACACTGCAATTCAGGATTTCGTCAATGGCAAACACAAGTTTACCGACAATGGATTTCAATTCTCTCCGGAAATGGGTATCAGGTCGTTCCGAGACGCACATGCAGTTAGCGCCTACTATGCGGTTAACATAAGCCGCCTATGCTATCGCTTTGCGTTCAAATTTTGTCTTCAACCAGACTGTGACAGCTGGCAGCCAGCCTTGGTGTTTTCCCAAAAACCAACAGGTAATCGATTCGATTTTATGACTGAATCTTCACTTCAAATGAAGGTGGACAGCGCCACAGAGTCTCTTGATATCGACAAAGACCTCGAGAGCTGCCTCTCTGACGTGACCAAGAACAAAATGTTGGCCATCTGGAAAAAGTTCCCCCGGTTGGCCACTTGGCACATGTTTGCTATGACAGATCCGGCTCTTGCGATGTTGCAAACCGTGAAACAGAACCTCACTTTTGAATGGGAATTTTCTCATACCACAGGTGTAAAAACGTCGTCGTACAGACATCCTCCTCCAGATGCCCCGAGAAGCTTCTCGTATATATCGTCAAAGTCATCCAAAAGATCGAATGCACGACAAGCGCATCGAAATGAAAAACGTGTAACAAGGACATCAAAAAGTATCCGGCCACCGAAGGCACCAATAAAAAAGACGAGCTATCGACCGGATCTTCGACACTTTATTCAACGTGTATGTCTATCTGTTTTTCTCTTCATGATTGTATTGTAGACTCAATAAGTATGACAGGCCTGGACGAAAGCCTGTTTGTACGACTCTTCGTTCATTATTCTGAACTGTGGACGTTACGAACGTATTGGCATCCGTCACCGAGCATCGCAAACGCTCTATCTGTCCGGTGTGATAGACCCTATCAATATCCGTGATCCTCGATACTTAAAATTGCATCTTGGCCTTCACATTGCCATTGTCAAGGACGCAATCGAACGGCAAGAGCTGGCTGACCCTCCATTCAAGAACTCAGGTCAGAAACGTTCAGCAGAACATATTGAAGAGAAGGAGGTCTCCGATTCAAAGCGACAGAAAAGTAACCCGCCGGAATCAACAGACTTGTCGAAGGTAAGTAACATGTTCTTTGTATTCGTCGTACTCAAAGTCGCAAAAATTTCAGATTTCTGAAGAGCTTGCTAAACGAAAACTGGCTTTAGTTAGTCTCGACTATGGTGCATTTTGCTCGGTTTCGCCATCTTCATTCTTTCGGGTTGGACCCTCTTGTTATCCCGGTCTACCTAACCCTTCAAATGACCATAAGGACAAGCCCAAGTCTAGTTATAAGCTGGGTGAATGTTTCCTACTGACATTGAAAGCGCCGCGGGGAGAAGGCGCCATCGGTGTTGTTCATCCTGCTGTTCTGGAGATAACTTTGGAAAACGGTGTAGTTTTGACAGAGAACTTGATTGTGAAGCTTGCATTTTCAGCCAAACAAGCAGAGGGGCTACAACGCGAATTCGACATTTACCGCCACCTATCGGAACGAGGGGTGGTCGAGGGTATTCTAACCGTCCATGGCCTGTTTCAGGATCCCGAATCTTCAACCATGGCGATGCTTATGTCGGATGGCGGGCAATCCCTTCGTCGACGTGAGCTGGATCTCAATGGGGACACCGAACAGGTGACGACTAGTGAGGAAGAGAAGTACGTCTAGGCCTTTTTATCTGCAATGTTTTATTGAGCTCTCTCGATCTAGGGAAGCATTCCTCCGGATTTTGAATAGCTTACATGAAGCCTCTATTTGGCATCATGACATCCGGGCTGAAAACCTACTTGTCAACTCCGATAACAAGGTGTACATTATTGATTTTGACCGTGCTGAACTCCATCCCCGAGATGATGAGGTCGAGCTCGAGCTCGAGTGTATGAATGATCTGCTCGAAAAGGAATATGAATACGATATGTATTATTAATTTGTGTACTTGATGCCCATGTTGTACAGTATAATCTATAAATTAGTATAATATTCGTTTGCATTGCGGTAACGACGTGGCCACCACACGGCTGGCTGCCCTCTAAGGCCAAATCGCTTTGAATTTCGTGCCTGCCAGTTCGAGTCATCCCTCAGCACACACTGACAGGGATCCATGATGAATATCAAGTTGAATGGGGACGACTGGAAAGCCAGATCTTGGTCAAAGGGATCAGTAACTCAGTGAGCAAGGAAGAACGACACACACACCGATAACCATGAACCTGCCCTCTCAATTGCAGTCCTTTGAGGTGGAAGAAAGATAGATGCACGACTTTTGCGAAGCAGAAAAGAGCAGAAACCAAACCAAAGCTCATTAGCTTTCCCACACACCTCTCACTCTGCTACCACAACCTTGACCCATCGCTAATAGGCTAAACAGGCTTTCCTACTGGGAATTGTTATTTCTAAGGCCAAGAACACCAGCAAAGCCCTCCAAAAGTTCTAAACTCGACCAAGTACGGATGGAGGATTTTGAGTATTCTGGAGACTGGTCCTCGCATCAACGACTTTTTCGATTTTATAATTCTCTAGGAACTCGGGAACAATTTTTGTCCTGGTTGGACTCGGATGTCGTTTAAACCGGGTCCCATGTCCATTGTCCGGGAAATAAGCTCCACCAAAGTGGTTGATAGTATTTGTTTTGCAGAATGATCCTAGGATTCCAGGATCGACCGCTTGTTGTTTGCACCCGTGATAATCCCTTTCACGTCCTTAAATTGTATGTCTTTGTGGGTCAATTCCTACCCACCTTTCTTCACCTGGCCGTACTTAAACTTCCAGGTCATTCCTGAATCAGCGGCAAGGGTTCAGATGTTGCCGATAAACGACCCATTTTACTCATTGCTCAAGCGCATATTGGACGCGAACTACGACCCTGGAATCTCCTTGGACAAGGAAAGGCTGGCTAATGTGCCAACTACGCCACAGTTACCATATACTTTCTACGATCGACATATTGGGCCCTCTTTCGCTTTGAAGAATGTCATATACACTCCTACAATCACCCACGCACTTTCCAAAACGTTCGACACTGTCATTCAGGATTTCGTCGACGCTGGACACAACTTCACAAGCAATGGATTGACATTCAGTCCGCATATGGGTTTTGGGTTATTCCGGGATGCACATGCAGTCAGTGCCTACTATGCAGATCACGTCAGCCGCGTCTGCCATCGCTTTGCATTTAGATTCTGCCTACAGCCGGGAAGTGCCACCTGGAAATCAGCCTTCTGGTTTGCTGAAAGAACAACAGGAAATCAATTCGACTTCATGACCGAATCCTGGCTAGAAGTCGAGGCGCATGGCGTCACAGAGTCTCTTGATCTCGACGAAGAACTCGAGAGTTCTCTCTCTGATGCAACCAAAGACAAAATGTTGGACCTCTGGAAAAAGTTCCCCCGGTTGGCCACTTGGCACATGTTTGCTATGACAGATCCGGCTCTTGCGATGTTGCAAACCATGAAGCAGAACCTCACTTTTGAATGGGAATGTTCTCATACCACAGGTGTAAAAACGGTTTCGTACAGACATCCTCCTTCAGATGCCCCGAGAAGCTTCTCGTATATATCGCCAAATTTGTCTAAAAGATCGAATGCACGACAAGCGCATCGTAATGAAAAACGAGTAACAAGGACATCAAAAAGCATCCGTCCCCCAAAAGTTCCAGTGAAAAAGACGAGCTACCGACCGGATCTTCGCCACTTTATTCAACGTGTATGTCTAACTGTTTTTCACTTCGTAATCGTATCGTATACTCAATAGGTATAACAGGCCTGGACGAAAGCTTGTTTATACGACTCTACGTTCATTATTCTGAACTGTGGACGCTACGAACGTATTGGCATCCGTCACCGAGCATCGCAAACACTTTACCTGTCCGGTGTCATAGACCCTATCAACATCCGTGATCCTCGTTACCGCAAATTACATCTCGGCCTTCACATTGCCATTGTCAAGGACGCGATCGAACGGCAAGAGCTCGCTGACGCTCTAGTCAAGAAGTCTAGCCAGAAACGTTCCGCAGAACACATTGAAGAGAAGGAGGTCTCCGATTCAAAGCGACGGAAAAGTAACCCGCCCGAATCAACGGACCCTTCGAAGGTAGGTGACACATTCTGTGTATTCGTCGTACTCAATGTTGCAACCATTTCAGATTTCTGAAGAGCTTGCTAAGCGAAAACTAGCTTTAGTTAGCCTTGACTATGGCCCATTTTGCTCGGTTTCACCATCTTCGTTCTTTCGGGTTGGGCCCTCTTGTTATCCCGGTCTTCCTAACCCTTCAAATGATCGTAAGGACAAGGCCAAGTTTGGTTATAAGCAGGGTGAATGTTTCCTACTGACATTGAAGGCCCAGCGGGGAGAAGGCGCCGTCGGCGTAGTTCATCCTGCTATTCTGGAACTAACTATGGAAAATGGTGAAGTTCTGACAGAGAACTTGATTGTGAAGCTGGTATTTTTAGCCGAACATGCAGAGGCTCTGCAACGCGAATTTGAAATTTACCGCCACCTATCGGAACGAGGGGTGGTCGAGGGTATTCTAACCGTCCATGGCCTGTTTCAGGATCCCGAATCCTCCACCATGGCGATGCTTATGTCGGATGGCGGGCAATCCCTTCGTCGACGTGAGCTCGATCTCAATGGGGACACCGAACAGGTGACGACTAGTGAGGAAGAGAAGTACGTCTAAGGCTTTTTATCTGTAACGTTATTATTCAGCTCTCTCTTGATCTAGGGAAGCGTTCCTCCGTATTTTGAATAGCTTACATGAAGCCTCTATTTGGCATCATGACATTCGGGCTGAAAATCTACTCGTCAATTCAGATAATAAGGTGTATATCATCGATTTTGATCGTGCTGAACTCCATCCTCGAGATGATGAGGTTGAGCTCGAGCTCGAGTGTATGAATGATCTACTCGAAAAGGAATATGAATACGATACGTATTATTAATTTTTGTACTTGATGCCCATGTTGTATGTACAGTAATACTTTAGACTCGGCCATGTACAGATTGAGAGTTTTGAGTGATTATGCTCCTCGCATCAACGATTTTTTCAACACTATAATCTTCCAGACTTCTGATCTTGGTGGACTCGGATGTCGTTTAAACTTGGCCGTATGCTCTGGAAATAAACGTCCCAAAAATGGTGGATTATTCCTGTTTTGCAAAACGATCCTGGGGATAAATTGAGGATTCCAGGTTTCTTGCATTTTCCTCACTCAAAATCTCAGCCGACATCTCTTATCCGATCTTACAGGTATTCGTATATGATGATCGGATAGTAATCGTCAGCATAGTTTTCCTCGACATCAGAGTATGATTGAGGAAATGATGTTGCCAGCCTGCCCAATCCCACCGTCTTGCTTCGCCATGCCCTTTACTGCGAACTTGCCAATGGAGCCTAAACGGAGTAAATAAGAACCAATATCGCCTCATAGATCTCCAGGCAGGATACGGTACTTACCGACGGGGTCAAGGACATAGTCTATGCCATTGCTAACTTCTCCGAATTTGCCACTCATGTCCGCATGGATTTGGCTCGAACCAATCTTGGCACCCAATGCTACGCCCTTAAGCGCCATCGACAAAGGCTGTCCGACGCCGGGAATGTATTTGACGATTCTTGCAGCGGTAGATGCATATGCGGCGTAAAGTTTAAGACCCACTTTCGCAATTTTAGCACCATTTTTCTTCAGGAACTGGCCCGCTGTCTTGAAGCCCGTGTTAAGCACCCTGGTTGCTCGATTAAATCCTGCTTTGACGGTCCGGAGACCACTGGTAACCTTTCCGCCAATTTTTTGAAAGCCCCCATTGACTTTCCCGCCAAAGTTTTGGAAGCCAGACTTGATTGTTCCACCGAGCTTCCGGAAAGGAGCGTTGACCTTTCTACCCAATGTCTGGAACCCGGCTTGGGTTTTCCTCCCGAACGACTGGAAACCGCCGCGGACCTTGCTGCCGAATGACTGAAAACTACTGTTCATTTTTCTCCCCAAGTTCTGAAAACGTATATCAGCCCTTCTTCTGAGACGCATTTAAAAGGATCACACACCCTGAAACCTTCTCTCATCTTATCGAAGATATTACGACTATACAGCACGGTGGACTCGGCCGCAAAGCTATCGCACTGCGTACCCAGCGTTATTGTTTTTTCTGGATGTATAGCCAGCGCAAGTTCCACTTACCTTGGAGTATTTATGATCTAATCCATCGAACTCCCTGTCGTCAAGGATAGACGAAAACTGGCGCTGTATCCATTTTTTAAATTTCAAGTCAATTTGGAGGTGTGAGGGAGCACTTAGGAAATTTGTACCTTGAAGGACTCGTCATATTCGATATCCATATAACTGAAGAAATCCGGCTGAGCGCGAAGCGACAGTGTAGGCAATGGGGTACCAGAGTTGTACTCCAGTGGTGCCAAACTAGGGGCAGATGTTAAAGATTCAGAGTTGTATCGTGGTCGCATCAAGTTGTTTAAATTGTCACATACCTCGAAAGACGTTTGTCGAGAGGCGCGGAAGCCACGCAGCTGATGCAGACGGAGAAGAGAAAGAAATAGACGAGGCCAGCTCGTAGCATGGGAGACTATACGACGGCGACTGACGTTGCCTATGGAGTTGGGGGTGAAGAAGGCCTGCTTCAAAGGACGACAAACTCCTTCCGACCTCTATTTTAAATATAAGTCGGTAGATATAATGCGCACATCTTGACATTGAGTGGTATGCGGTCCAGCGATAGGTCGTTTTGATCGAACGCGTATCATTAGCATTGCTTGAATCATTTTTCATTTGGGCGGGGATGGTGTTACTTTGAATTATGGAAGACCCGAGTATGATTTCTTTTTGACATCTGACCCGGACGCTGAGGGTTATTTTCGTCGCCCTTCTGTGTTTCGGATTTTCTGAAGGTTCAAGGTGATCGTGGAAGCACAGCCACGCGGATCCCGAACGTCGGGCAATGATTAGGGCCGTGGGCTAAAAATAGAATCTATGAAGACCTACAATAGTGCGTATCATAGCAGGGGCTTCATATTTGTAACAAAAGTCTAACAAAAAGTTGTATTCCAATGGGTTGTCATCTTCAATTTTGGAGGTGACCCTTTCGAGCCACGATAAAAGGTAAGTATGTACGTGTAAAATTGTCTCAAGCCAATAATAAAATTGAGCTTCCCCATTGGGCTCAGCAGGGGGTACTGTAGTAACAAGAATTTGTTAAGAATTTCCAAAAAGCGGAGAAGAGAGGGGATGGACAGCAGATTCGTCAAAAGACTGGGCGAGAGCCATAACATTATTAGAGCGGGAGCTTTGATTCTTCCTTCTCGCCCTTCAGGCTCTCCTGCTCAGATTCCTTATTAAATCAGTCATAAAAATAAAGAATTCTCGGTACCCACCTCCGACATTGTAATATCGCTCCGTGACTTGGGAGGGAAGGTTGTTTCTTCTCGGGTAATCACCACTGAAACTCCACCGCGGTGGTTGCCTCGACTAAGCTCAACATCGAAATCCACGTCTGTGCCCATTGGACCCATTTCCACGTTCCGCATCCTAGAAACTTGAGATAAAGGAATCGAAATTGCAGTACCCGAACTCGCGTTGGAGGGTGATATGGTTATGCGACTGTTAAAGGCGACCATCATCGAGTTCGAATACATTTTTGCAAGTGCACTACAGCTTGCTTGATAATAGGTGACATAGGTCGGATGGCCGGGTAGGAAGACCAGAATTAAAGAGAGGACTGCGACTGCAGCTGCTCCGAGTTGTACAAGCCGTTAAATTGGAGCACATAATAAGCTTTAAACCAGATCCCACCTGACATTGTACCGGTTTCAATAGTCAAACGGATAAGCCGTGCCAGGAGAATCCTTGTTTGCTTCATTCCTGTGTCTCGACGTTTTAGCTGCATGATATATCATCAGTTTATAGCCTAGTAATAGGATCGCTTAAGTTGAAAAAAGGAGGTGCCCACATAATAAATCATTGAAACCGCAATAACGACATCGCAAACCGCGCTTCCTGCTTCCCAGAGCTGCATAATAAGTTAGTGTGGCCAATCTTGACAGTAGAAAAGTGTGAACTCACAGCCGCAGTAACGTACACCTCAGTCGTTAAGAAGCTACTCCAAAAATGTGCGTTCTTCGCTTGCGCGCCAGTTGCAATCGCTCCAGCGAGTTGAACCAATGCGAGCTATGTTATATTTTAAGGTTCAGAAAAAAGCCTAATTGGATCGGTAAACTTTCCAGAAGACGAATGATACTGACCAACATTATGACTCCGCCTAGATACTTCGTCTGAGCGAGGACAGTAACACGATATGCATAAAATGCCTGGGTAAGAAAGGCAACTGTTCCATAAGTTAGCTCAAAGCAACATATGTTCCGAAAATAATACGAACCCAACCCAGTTAGAACTGGAACAGAGAACCACAGAATGTCGATTCGATCCATAACCTCGATGTCACCGAACCCCGTGACGAAAGTCTGGAAGGCGCTGTACCCAAAAAACACAGTTTGCATGGTTTCCAATACATAACTGCCGTATACCAGCGCCTTGTATTCAAGTCGATCATTGGGAAATGCTAAGTGGAACAGGTCTGGAAAATAGGAAATTAGCTGGCATTGCAATCCGATTCACTGGGCTGTCTTTACTTACACACTTGAACCGATAGCACTCCAAAAAGCGTCCAATTGATGAGGTATCCGATGAGCTTTTTACAATCAAAATGAGTGTCGACTGAAGACGCCTTGTAAGTGTTGGTTCAAGCATACCAGTGGACCTGCGCTGTAAAGAACTACCATCAGTGCATGACGTCGATTTGAGTCTATAATACATGACTCACATTCGCCCAAGCTCGGAAGAGGGGAGGGAAGACATTGGATAGAGCCTAAAGAGTGAATCCGACAGGCCAAGGTTGAAAACGTGGACGGAGAGTTCCCGACAAAGGCAACTTAAGGTAAACCTGGGGGAATTTTAACGCACAGAGGTTGTCTCTTTATTCGATATTTGCGTCCACATGGCCATTCAAAATTTTGAGTTCAGAAAGGCTCATCTTCAGCGCGTTTACCTTCCCTGAAGAAATTAAGCGAAATTCGGGCAAGGCGCAGGCGGCGGGGGCCTAGTTGAATTCGATTAAGGTTTCTACTGACCAATTTTCTACGGTCGCAAGCCTTGGTCGTGGTCTTTGCCTGATCTGGTGTGAATTCATTCATCCAACGCCAGGAATCAGCGGCCAAAGACGCGATACGTAGCCGAGGCCGACTCAGGGAGCTTTTGTGGGCCGCGTTGGCTAAACACACACCGGTAATTCGTATGCTGGCCGGACATTTTTTCCCTGTTATCCCTTCTTGATTTCCTATTATTGTTGGGCCGTCAGGCTCTCTATTTATCAACACAGGGGATGGTATCAGTAGTCACATTCCATCAATATATTCATACATACGAACTCGCAGGTTGAATGAAAAGCAAATTGAAACGGCGTTGGGCATGAACATGGCCATTCATGAGGGTTACCAGTTACAGACAAGCCTTTGGAGTTGTGGGCGCCTCGGTTGGATATAAAGTGCCGGTGGTCAACGGTACAGGCTCCGAATCTGAAAAAGACCTCTTCTGGAATCTTTGGAGTGTGTATATTGAAAATTGGCACCCACTTCGCTTATAGCATCGTCAAGAGAACGGCTATCCCTGGTTGTTGTATTGGAGCATGAGCTTTCTGACGACTGAAATTCCCCACACTGAAACTAAATGAGTGTGCCGAGTTTGACGGTCAATAGATTATGGGCCATACGTGTAGGTCATCCTCCGAATGAAACGGCTGTGCCTGTTGCGGAAATTTCAGCGAAATTCGGAATCTGAAGTGCACATGGACGGTGATCAAGAACAAAGGAAAAGGTCGAGTCTTCGAGAAGAAATGACCCACCTTTTGTTGTGCAGGTGGAAGTGGACATACCGTGAACTGCTGTAAAAGCGCTGAGATTACATGGTCGACATTGCGACGTATACTAATAGAGATCTCATTGGCGGCGAATACTAGGAGCTGGATAAGCTTTGGCGGTAGTGAGGACGATGACTCATGTCGGACTGTCACTGGGATATACGAGTACCGATAGTTCGCGACTGTGGATGGCTATTGCAATCTTACAAGTGCCATGTAGTCAGGCGAACTAAGGAGACATAAGCAGTGGTCTTACTGCGTCGTAAGTCCTGTCATGCCCTCTAGAATGGTTGCCCTCGCTTTGGTGTTCCTTGCCCCTTGTTTGAGAGACACCTCAGCAAACCGCCAACGCAAGGTTTCCTTTGGCAATTCCGAGTTATCTGCATTAAATGACGACCAAATTTATACAGGAACAGAGAACCGCTTTCCGGAGTCCATTGCGAACGCGTTGTGGTGGTGGTAGCGGAGAAGAATTAGTCATCAGTTTCGAACGGGAATCGGCCCGTCCTTCCATGTTCGGCGCATGCTTTCACACATGTCACCGTCTTTTTAGCTACCTGAATGGACACCTAATCGCCTCAGAATAAAATGAGTAGAATCCTGTAAAATCTCGCATTCTTTGTGATAATTTATCAGTAGACTCCTATTCGAATTTTGACCTTTAAAATACAAAGAAGCTTATGGTTTTCACTGTAGACCGCTTCGATTCGACGTGACTACGTAATCCCTGAAAGACAGGTATTTCTATTTCACCATAGTCGGATCCAGAACTTCAGAAAAAGGAAAGGTTTATGCGGGCACCGACCCACTGGGGACGTGGAACATGCATCAGGAATGCGGGCATAAGTGTCATTGCTTAAAACATCCACTGCTATTTATCATTTTGATATTCCAGACTCAGGCGCAAAGGACAAGGATTGTGATACGTAAACGAGGCTCAGCCTACCCGCTGCAGGATATGTGATTGATATCTTTTCAGATGTCAGTTCAGTATAGTTAATATCTCAATGCCCTCACATAACCAGTTATCCAATCCCAAGATACCACACAGTGAACGATTTAGAATGCAGCCGCAGGTGTAATTATCGTAACGGTGTAAAAATATGATAGCCAGGTAATTCAGAAGATAAAGGTAACACCGGGGGTGGATAGATATTAGTAGCGATCAATATCGCCATGTTAGAGTGACTCGACGTCTCGCAAATGAGAAAAAAATCAAAGGATGCACGCCTACCTCATATTCGACTGTAAAGGAGGGAAAGGCATTAGCTAGCGGGTCCTTTCTATCCTATAATCAGGTGTCCCAGCCAGGACTGACTAAGAGAGTCTGGACCGATGAATTTTCTTACAGCAAGGAAGGCATCAATGTCGAGAATTCTAAGCCGGCTTGAAAACAAATATCGCGAATAGCTGCTTGAAAATCAGGAAAGCGATTGGCATGAACAGAGAAAACAGGGGCCGTCGATTGTAGCCACGAATCCACGATCACTGGCAGGTCTGACGAAGATTTTTTTTAATGAAATCAAGCAAAAAAGACAGAAATGGAATAATTAAAAGAACAGTAGTAAGAGCTCCTAAGCACTCCTAAGCACAGAATACGTAAGTAGTCGATTGTGCAGTGATGGTAGAAAGAAACTCGGTATCTCTCGCATGCAGTGATGCAGCTCACTGAATATCTATATCGCCCGAAATAGCACTGGAGTTCAAACGAAGCAACAACGAGATAACACACGGCTACACCTCAAGAAGGTGGTTTAAGTAGCGCCTTAGGTTGAAATTTCTTGCACCGGCTCGAGACGATTTGTGCATAAACGATGCGGAGAGTGACTGGCGGATGGATCGCGTCAAGATCTGTGATCCGCCTAATTTGGTTCTTCCAATTTGCCGGATCACGAGTTACGTCAACTTTGATGACTGCCCTCCGCTCTGTGGCAAAGGCGATTCCTGCTGTCCAGGTCGCATGGTGTAGCCTGTGGAGAGTAATTAACACGGCCTCTAATCTATTCGATAGTATCATAATACACACGAGTTTTCTCAGCAAAACTTTTTATTATCAAGGCCGGCGACGAGGTCCGGGATCTTTCAAAATCGGATTATCCCTCTCGATGGTTCCTTCCGGGTCAAATCATTTTGAACAATATCTCCCTTTGAAATTATTTCCTTTCATACATCAGAGCTTACCTCCTGTTTGGAAAATGTCCCAGTATAAGTTTTCGTCACGGGGAATTCGGGCGCCGTTACCTTGCCTCTTTAATGATTTATCTTCCACGCGAGAGCATAACCAATGACACAAAATGAACGACTGCTGTCAGTCAGGAGGTGCAATACGAGAATTGAAAAAAAAGAAAGCGCTTTGGTTCCAATTTATGCGCTATGGCTATCACAAAGAAGTAGAGTTGAAGACGAATTGCCCTACATG
Source organism: Galerina sulciceps (assembly GCA_023014345.1). Lineage (NCBI taxonomy): Eukaryota > Fungi > Basidiomycota > Agaricomycetes > Agaricales > Galerinaceae > Galerina > Galerina sulciceps. The sequence goes on from JAEDXJ010000001.1 coordinate 2,733,300, forward strand.
ATGCGCGGTCGAATCCGACCAAGGATGAAAGACTAGATAAGCGTCGAGATAAACACTTGTGACTTCAACTCCGGAGAACCGGATCAAATCCACAAGTAATTTGATAGTAAGTTTTTAGGACGCGTGCCTAGCTTTTGGGTTTTCGGTGCCTAATAAATTTGTTATGGCGACTGAGATTTATGCCCTTTCGTAATTATAGCCGGCATGGCTCCTCTGGCTCCTCTTTTGACTTGAGGCTTTTGGATCCAGGATGCGTATGATAACTTAAAGGCGGGTCATTAGCAATACCTTTGCGTGTACGCCTGGATTCCACAACGAGGGACCCACAAATGCGAAGAAACATCGATTTGCGGGCTTTTTTTTAGTGTGGTGCCTAGGCGGTCTGTAAAACTCCACTTGCCCGGTACCGCAGAGGCCGTATTTTGGGCCTCAATTATATAGAGGGGTGTGGGCTTGGCTCCTGATCGATCAGCGACGGTGAGATTTAAACCCATGGCCTATTAATAGTCGGATAAATATTCCACCTCGAAAATTGGATTTGCGCTCCCCGCTCTTTCAAGCCACCACGGTCGTGCTGCCAGTGAACCGCGTCCAATGGCTTCATTCTCTGCAGAGGCGTTCCTCGTGATTTTGTCAGGCATCAAAACCACCCGCTATGTTCGACGTGCGTATCGTCTTCTTTGGCCACGACTGAGAAGCTGACGTTGTGAACATAGTTTCGTCGAACGTTGTCATTTTCTACGACCAGCGTAAGATGCTCTGCTTATTCCCCATCTTTCTAACGTGCTTAAATCGCGCTTGTTCGCCCAGTTATTACCTTTGACCGCGAGGTGGGTCGTCAGATGATGCTTCGGCTTCTTTGGAAGGCTTGGATTGACCGACTGATGTCTTCGATCAGGTAAATTCGATTTGGGTGAGTGGTTATTTTTTTAAATTTCCTAGTCCTTCTGCTCACGGTCGAGGTAGAAAAGCAGATGGACGTTTGCCAAATGCCTGTTTCTTGTGGTATGTCGCGGCTATAGCTTCAACCTCGATCGCCGGTCTTTACCTTCGTAATCAGAATCGCTACTATGGGTTGGCCTCGGCTATGTGAGTATCCATAATCTCTATTCGACTTTACCTCGCTGACGATATCCTCAGGTTCAACACCTACGGTAACGCCTCTCCACCGATAGTCTGGACTAAGAACTGACTAATTTATGCAGCGTTTTTCTACCCAAATCTTACCGATAGGGTGAGTATCATTCCCCATGTTCCAAACTAGACAATAACCCTTTTCGTTTGTAGACGTGAGTTCTTTTTCATCAGGAATAGTTGCATTCGTATGTCTAGACTGACAACCCGCTCGCTCTGTTCTGCGTCGCAACAGTTGTAAGCCCACTCCCAGTCTATCTCCCCATGTCCCTCACCGACAATTTTCTAGGCAACGGGTACTATAACTGGGAGGGATGGACAAATCTAATCGGTTGCGTTCTCGCAGACAGTACGTCCGCCCATCCTCACCCGATCAAAACGAAAATTAACCAACTTGAATCGGCAGTCATACTTCAGATGCGCATTTACGCTCTGTATTCGAAGAACAAGCCCGTCACCGGTCTAATCGGGGCTTCCTTCTTCCTCTGCGTGGCAGCTTCCATAGGGGTGATGACATACAGTACGAGAGGCTTAGTCGGTAAGCGCCAGCATCGCCAGGCTTCTTGCCGTTCCGCTGACAGAAATACGGAAATATAGCCACTGCGGTTGACATCCTCGACGGCACCAAGTTTTGCTTGACCCCACTTGTTCCGCCCCACTACTACCTCGTATGGTTGCCGATGCTGGCGTTCGAGTCCCTCCTCTGCGTCCTTGCGGTGGTGCGAGCGTATCGGTCTTACTCCAACAGCGGGGCGAGGTTTACTGGACAAGGTCTCTTCGACATCCTCATTCGCGATTCCTTGCTGTATTTCTTGGCGTAAGTCGCAAAACTGTTCTGGTATCCTATTGAACCCTGACCGTCATCCGATTGATAACATAGAATTGGAGCCACGTATTTGACCTGCTTTTTGGTTTGGAGGTTGGAGCAGGTAAGGATCTCGACGATGTCCCTCTTGAAATTCCGTCTCATCAATTCTTAGAACATCCTCGTCGAAGCGCCGAACGGCTTTTCCCTGGCGATTTCATGCACTCTGGGCAATCGTATGATCCTCAACCTCCGCGATGCGAACAAGCAAGAGGAGGAGACTGGCGTCCACATACGCTTGAAGGCCGTGTCGCACGGGCGCTGAACACACTCATTAAATTACAATGTATCGTGATTTAGTCTGAAAATATTTAAGGCTTGGTTATACCCGAATGGATACTGTCGTAGTAGATGACAGCGAGAGAAATGCGTGCATGGTGAGTTAGCGAGAAAACACCCTCAATATGAGTTGATGTGGCCAGAATGGGGAAGGGAAGCCCGCCTACTCGAGCGTCATTTGATGTGCATCCGGGTGTCACAGCGAGTTAACCAGGTCTATAAGAACTGCGACCACTTGACTAGTGAATGCGAAGACCAGCGGTTGGACTGCGCTAAGTTCCGGGAGCCTGAAATGCTTCAGGTCTGAAAGTTGTGCGAATCTTTCATCGCACCTGAGCGCCTGTCATATAGTACCCGTTTTTCAAGCAGTATTTCCCTGCTTGCTTACAACTTTACTGGAAGGTGTATGTCACTTCCCACTAATTAGCCAACAAATGAAATCAGTAGAACAAGGAGAAGTGATCGTTGGAGATGATAAAATACCTCCTGATAAGTGAATCCGCTTTACTTAGCCCAATGCCCAACATTCATATATATGAGGAATCTACGCCTGAAGAGAAGGACTCCAAAATGAGGAAAAAGGGTGAAAGGCTCGTTCATCTCGTCCAAAGCATCATGGATGAGCCACATTGTGAAGCTTGCCTGAAGCTAACCTACCAGAACACCAAGAAAAAACTAGGTGATCAGTGACGAGGTTGGCTGGAACAGACCACACGCGGGCGACATCCAGGCCACTCCAGAGTCGTCTTGAGCGAGCTCAGAAAACGGGAGGTGGATATTGGAACTGTTGACAAATGCAACATTGGTCGTGAAGTCAGAATGGATGTAACTTGAGTGACTTGTTCCTTGTAAACGACCCGACTGCTATTCGGAACGGCAATGAATGACACGGGTTACATCCAATCTCATTCATGACCGTTCTGCATCGTCATCCACTAAGGTCCACTGCGGACTTGCGATAGACAAGTTGAAAGTTGAAACCAGATGAGGCGGTTTGATAAAGGTGAAGCTTAATCAAATCTACGGATCACCCGAGGCAGAAAGGAACGAAGGCCGCAGTCGGAGTTTTCAGCCTTTCTTCAGTTGGTAGAATTAGACATCCAGTAGGACCTTAAATTTAGGAAATCGCAGACCGACCGACACTGATGCATCGAAGTGCGATGACACAGAGGATGGGTGATCGTGAAATGCTACAGGAGATGTCCAATTACTGCCGAATCTGGCCAAGAGAGAGGAGTTGTTGGCGGAAAGCGAGATGATAAGTGAAGGAAGAACGGGACCGGGACTGACCGTGAGCGCTTGAGCTTGTAAGACAGCCCGACGGGAGATTAGCGAGGTTGTAAGAACTACCCCAACAAAGGTTGCAGTAAGAGGCTCGTACCGGAAAGGTCATCGAAGATGACGATCTCACTCCTGCACCCCATCCGTTGTTTTCAGCCGGCAATTCTTTACTCGCCGAAGTGGCTTTGACTTTCGATAACAAAGAGCTTGAGACAGTCCGGTGTAACAAACGATTCTGCCAGTGAACCGATTTGACCGATAACAGCAGCACAAAGAAACGAGGGAACGACTCAGAAGCAATGAACGATAACAATCAAAACAGACTTGGAGTCCAGCTAAAAGAACTTTGAGGGGATAACGCACTGAGTACGAGGTGGGAGGTGGGAAGAGAGGAAGGTCGCTGAGTCAACACAAATGTCCAGACTCCCACGTTGCAACTTCCTCTTCGCGAATTCGCTTCGCTTCTTGTCCGCCCAACCTCCTTTTCCTGCTAGCCAACGCGTCCTTCTGTGGCAGAATCTGTGCTCATGCCCACTTTCTCGAGCACAGTTTCGCGTATTGGATCACGAGCGCCTCTGTCAATTCTTGTACAGAATTAATTAATCGATTGCTCACGATGCAATCCATATCAACCCCCAGGGGAAACACCACCTCTGTGTCCTTTGACTATATCCAAGGAATTGAATATTCTCCTACACATCGGAGTGTCAGTGCCGATGTGCGACGAAAATTTAGGTGCACATATCACAATATATAAGCAGACATTCCCAGACCTATTAGAAAGTCGAAAAGCGGGTATAGTAAGGCACTCTGAGCAACAATATCCGCCAAAAACAACGGCATCCAGTTGAGGCATGTTGAAGTATCAGATGTCCAGCACATTAAATTGTCCAAAACATTCGACTGCAAATTAGACTAGAGCAATGGGGAGTGCCAGTGAAACCGAGCTGGGATGGATGTAACTGTTGACGGGCACCCAATGTAAGCCGACGATTGTCGGAGCGCCGACTACGACTCGGCGTCCTTCCTCCCCAATTGAAGAGCCGGCTGAAGTGACCCAGATTTCAAAGCAGTCGCATCCAATCCCGTTGACGATTTCAGCTCCAACGTTCCAAATGTGCAAAATGCAAGAAAGCGATCATGGAGGCCTGCCGTAGTCATGATCATGGGCATCGTGTGTGGATGTGCTCGTTCGAGTTCCCGGCTTGAAGCCAGCCACAAACTGGGTAATGCAATGCTGAAGCAACCTGTTTCGAGGCTGGATTTAGAGAGAACGAAGGACACATCCAGTGTGATTTTTAACCAGACAGACTGTGAGGGAAGCGGACGTGTTGAGAGAATGGTAGGAAAAGGGGGAAAGGGTGATAAGAAAGAGGAATAATGTCTATGGGTGGGCAAGTTAGGAAGCGGAATACGGTGGTAGATGAGCCGCACCTGGAACATTTTCCTTTCCTATCAATATCAATGCTCCTCCTGTATAGTGACATCGGGTATGGATTCCAGGAAGTCAAATACCAAAGCACCTAGGACCGCACGAAGAGGCACTTGACACCAGCCTCGTCCAGGGCGACAAGGGTCTCGAACGGCCAATGCACGCGCGATCGTCATAAGCAATAGACAGAGAATTAAAAAAGAATGCTGATGCCAGGTAAGAATGGATGTAACTGCCTAATTGTCTTGATGACTGAGCTGACCCATGTTGGACCTGTAGCACAACTCCACTTTCCTTAGGGTCAGTATGGATTGCTTGGCAGGCAGTCACATCTAATTGGACTAGCCGTTCATATCCTCATGCCTGAAATACAATTGGAGGACTCTGTTCATCATGAGTAGCTTGTGTGGATGTACCGACACTCTACTCACTTCAAAAGCCGACTACAAACCCGGCTCTGATGGAATACTCCAAGGCCCAGTTAGGTGCTCGGCTTAGAGTGATAACGCTGCGCACATCTAGTTAACGCTGGTTTGACGACGACAGAGATTAGAAGGGCGGATATGGGCGGCGTGGATCTGCACCACAACGAGACAGCGGCCAGAAAGCAGGGGAAGACAAAGTAGATCGAGGAGATCGTCTGATCGATGATACCTTGGTGCAAATTAATCGCGAAAAGAGGTGGGTAAAGAAGGAAGCTCAGTGCCACTTTTGTCGGCGTGTTGAATATCTGGAATTGAGTGCGCGGAATCGCACCAAAGGAAAGGGCGCAGAAAGAATCGCCATGGGCCAGCGCCTCCATTAAGGGTCAATGAACTCGAAGACCAAACTAGACGGGTAATGCAGGCGAAAAAACCGATGTCGAGGTCGAGTGAAAGTGGACAACCATGATGGTTCGGACGCATGGATGAAAGTTCGATTCTGGGATGACGAGTGGCTGACAGATCAAAACCACGTGAGCTTGCCTCTCCCCAGAAGAATCCCCACCTCTCTGAGACTTCAAGCCCATCTCTGCTTGTATATTACTGCTCTTCTCCAACTCGTGTAAATTATAATCGGTCAGTTGTTTGCACACAGTACACCGACTGTAGAAACAACGCCTCCGTTCGCATCTCATTCTAAGATCAAGTTAAGTAAAACGACCATATATCATCTGTCCACGAAAACGTTGCGAAACTGTCGTTCACAATCAAATCAGAGGAGTAAAAAATGGATGAATATAGGCAACCGAACAGCAGCCAGCCAGCACCGGACCCCCGAGGACCCAAGCGGAGGGCAAGAGGAGACGGGTGGTCGCGAGAGTGGCTGGCAATTAGTTGATGTCACATTCATCCAATTTGACTCGAGCGAACGGCGCAGAAATTGAGCGGACAGAAATTAACCCCTTTGCGGATGGATATAGGTCGAAAAAATAAGAAAGCAAGAGGTCAAGCCTGAGATAGAAGAAGCGGAGGCTCAAAACCCAATTGCGAGTGATACGCCCATGTCAATGCGATAGGAAGATGTATACTGTTAACAGCAGCAAAAATGAGATTTGCCAGCTGAAAAGACAAATGGACGTCAATGATTTGCGCAACGCACATCTGAGGGCGCTATGCACATACCATAAAAGGTGGGCGGAAATTCCTGGAAGGTCAAGTAGCGGGTGAGGTATACCCTGAACACAAAGGATTGACAAGAATAGGCGTAATTGACACTCGCGACATTTTTTTTCGTGAGTTGGACGGCGTCAGATGTCCAATGCAATCTTCAGAACGAACGGACAGCTAATCAAAAGATAGTAGTGCGATTTAAAACCGCGAGACCGAGCATGAATGGATGTAATCAGCCAGAATCGACGTACGGCCAATGGTAAGCCGATCAGTGTTAGAACGCCAAGGACGGCTCGGCATTCTCAAGGGTCAGCTAGGGTTTGGTAGCGAGGCGGTTACATCCAATCTGAGTAACGATCGCGGCTGCATGCTTGAAGTATGAGGCCATGGAGAGCTCCCATCATCGTAAGGGACGTGTGCGGATGAAGTTCTACATACCCCGTCGCATAGCAGACAACTGATAAGATACTGCAGCACCCCGTTAAGAGGTCGGCTTTGACGAGTAAAACTAGCCGGCAAGAGAAGGCGATCGGAGACTGGATGGGACGAAGACGAGTCTACGGAATAGCAGGTCAGGAAGTACATTACGGCAAAAGAAAGAGTAAATGAGCCGCACCTGGACCGATTTCCCATCAATCCCCATAGTATCCCAGTAGCTGTGTAGGACTTGACTTACCTTTTATTCAAAGCAGAATGCTGATGCGACATGGGAATGGATGTAACTGGCAACTACGAGCAGAGTTTTTCTCGTAGCCAGTGTCGGAGCTCCGAGTACAACTCGGTGCCCTTTCAGAGTCGGCGAGGGGTTGATGGCATGGCCAGCCACATCCAATCCGATTATCGATCGCAGTTTCATGCTTAAGGACAAGAAGGTGAAACGTTCTGGTAGTTGTGAGTAGTGCATGGATGTGCCACACGCCAGGACTTTGAAAAGCCGATCACAAATCAGGCGCGATAGAATAGTTTTGCACTTGTTAAGTGGTCGGCGTGAAAGGAAACACTGGGCACATCCAGTTCGAAGCTCGATCAAACACCGAGGGCTGTCATTCGAGAAGGTGTCGAGAACATAGGCGAGAGAAGGGCGAAAGGGAGAAGGGCGAAAGGAGATCTATACTTGTAAGGGATGGTAAATAAGCACTCAATACTGTAGTACTCGAGTATATATGAAGCGTACCGCTTCCATATTAGATTTGAACGTCTGGAAATTGCAGCCCGAGTGGCCGAGCTAGTGGCAAGGGTTGCTAGGGAATTGTTACACAGCGACTCGGAAAAGGACAGCGCGGAAGATCAACGCAAACGATAAACCTGATGTCGAGGAAAGAGAGTGAGAGTTGACTAAGATCATCACTCGTGGTGGTGGTAGACTGTAGGAGAAGCAGAGACTCTGAGAGAGAAGCTCGATCACGAGTTAATATCCACGTGACATCTATCTCGTGATCGCAAATCGCAAATTCGCAATTGCGACCTCCACCTCCTCCTCTTCGCTCGTTCCTCTAGCTCGCTTTATCATCACACCTCCGGAAATAGGCATGGATATTCCACCTACAGCCGGTGCACAGCAGATGACGACGTATTTGAGGAGTTATTATGGGGCGGCTGCACTGCCATGAGATTAGGATATTGCTCTTGCATCCCTTTCCCATCGTCTCGGATACATTAAATTTTCCTCGAGTAATGTAAGATCCATTCACGAAGGTCCTCTGGATTCTGGAAATACAATATGCCTGCGATGTTTCTATTCCACGTCCAAACACGTAGCATATGTGCCGCTAACTATCTGCATTTCACGGACCAGGAATTCGACTTCGAAGGAGGGGAGCCGGCCTGAGGTCTGAACAGATAAGGCTAAGAGATATGAGTGTATGAAATACTGTGAAGACATTGCAAGAGTGCCGTTCATAATCGAGGAGTAACAAATGGATGAGGTGGCACCTTGATATCCGTTTTTCCTGACAGCCAGCCAGCACTGGGTTCTTAAAGAAGGGGAAGAAGTAACGAGGATGGCTGAGAAGCTGATGTCACCTTCATCCAATTTAACTCCAAGAGTGAACGGCGTAGATTGGTGAGCCTCTACAGGCGAGTAATTCCAAAAACAAAAGAAACAAGAAGCAGAGGTAAAAGAGGGGAAGGCTTCAAATCCAATTATGAGTGCCAAGCCGACGTTGACGCGATAAGAAAATGCAGACTGTCACCAACATACCGCAGATTATGATGCAGGAGATCGGATCCAGCTGAAAAGACAAGTCGGCGTCAAATAACAATTGCAAAACGCGAGTTTGAGGAAACATACCTTCGGGATACACTTCAAGCGCATAGGACCGCCAATAATGAACGTACTTGACACCAGCGACGACTACTTTTTGTGAGTGGAAGGGCGTCAGGCTCAGAATCCCGATGCAACTACCAAAAACCAACGGACTGCCAGAGCAAATCAACTCAAAATTCAAAGAAAAAAAGTGATGGATGCGATTCGATGACGCGAAACGGAGCTCGATCACGAATGGATGTAACCAGCCAGAATATAGCACTTGGAGATAGCCGACCAGTGTTGGAGCGCCAAGTAGTACGACTCGGCGGTCCTGAAAGGTCAGCGAGGGATTGGTAGCGAGGCGGTTACATCCAATCTCAATAACGATCGCAGATGCACGCTCTGAGTACAAAATGAAGAGTACCCTCGTATCTTTAATTGAAAAACAAAATGCGAATACGATGTAGGAATGGATGTATCTATCCGACTTATTATTTTTTACGCTGCGGCCAGTGTTAGACCGCCGAGTTGTACTCAGCGTCCCTTCACAGTCGGCGAGGGGTTGATAGCAAGACAGACACATCCAATCCGATCAACGAGCGCAGCTTCATGCTTGAAACTTAAAGTACGAAGAGGTGGGAAGTTCTCGTCGTCGTGGATGGCGTGCGTGGATGTGCCCCAAGAAAGTCAAGCCGTCCGCCGACCAAAAACCAATAGGATGCTTTAGCACCCAGTTGAGTGGTCGGCGTGAAGGATCACGCTGGCACATCCAGTTCAACGCTTGATCAGACAGCGAGAACTGATGTGTCAAGAGTCTCTGAATCGGCGAGAAAGGGGGAAGGGCGACAGGAGAAAAGAGATAAGAGACAAACTGATGTGGAGGAAAGCGAGCGAGCGAGAATTGAGGGGGATTACCCATGGTGGTGGTGGTAAATGTAAAAGAAGGATGAAAAGCTCGACCGTCTGTGACGACAGGCACGTGAGCCTCGATTCTTCACCACCCTCACACCTCTAGCCCAGTCCACTTCATACCGCTGGATCCATGGACGAAGATATGAATTTAGGATGTTATCCCTAGAATAGTTTCGCTTTTATGGACTTCCCGTGTGAATTCCTATCAACATAAGTACCGGATTATAATCAAGGATCATACTGGAGTTATTCAAGCCCTCGACTGCGAGTTGTAGTAATATAATTCCTCGATATTACAACAACAAGATTTATTCCCCCCTGCTTTCTCGCCGTCAGATCTCAGACTCGAATGCAGCCACCAGAAGCAGCGGACTGTAAATCAGAAAAAAAAAAAAAAAAAAAAAAAATGGTAATGCCACTCGATGAGAGAAAACCGAGCACGATTATGAATGGGTGTAAGTGGGCATAATGTTACAAGAGTAACTCAGAACCGACTGTGGCTGCACATTTGGAGTACGAGATGAAGAGCTCCCATCGCCGTAAGGAGCAAGCGTGGGTGTGCTACATAGCATCCAACTAGATAGCCGATCACAAATGGGGCACCAAGAGAATGCCTCTGTACCGTGGTAGGTGGTCTGCGTGTAGAGAAGAGGACTAAAGGAGACAAGGAGAAAAGGTCGTCTGTGGAAGAGCAGATCAGGAAGTAGTGGCAGACAAAAAGTGCAATAAATGAACCGCACCTCGACAGATTGCCTATCAATACTTATTCAACCTAAGCCCTCTCGGAGAAGGATTAATAAAGCGCGATAAGGGTGTCGGATATACAGCCCACGCGCAATCGTCAAATAAAAAAAAACCGTTGAGGTAAAGCTGAACTGAATGCGACATGGGAATAGGGGTAGCCACCGTTACATCGAGGAGAGCCGACCAGTGTTGGAGCGCTGAGCAAACTCGGCGTCCCTTCACAGTTGGCGAGAGATGAGCAGCCACACCCAATCCGATTATCGATCGCAGCTTCATGCCTTGGAAGGGAAAGAGATGAAGGGCTCTTATTCAACTCGAGCAGTGTGCATGGATGTGCTAGACAAAGTACCTCACTGGTAAGCCGCCTACAAACAAGGCATCCAGGAGTGCCTGTTAAGTGATCGGCTTTGAGGTGACTCACTGAGCACATCCAGTTTAACACTTGGCCTGACAGTGAGAAAGGGTCTGTTGATGGAATGGCGAGAGAAGAGGACGATAGGAGTCGGAACCAGGGAGGGAAAAGGACCTCTGCAGGGTGGCAAGTCAGGAAGCAAATCAAGAAAAAAAAAGATGTAAATAAAGCGCACCTGAATCGATTTCCTATCAACGTTTGCTACCCCAGCAGCCGCGTCGAACATATCTTTAATTGAAAACAGAATGATGATGCGACGTAAGTAGGAATGGATGTAATCGCAACACCAAGTTCACGCGACCAGTGTTGGAGCGCAGAGCATAACTCAGCGTCCTTCGAGAGTTGGCGAGGGATTGGATACCAAGGCAGCCACATCCAATCTGATTACCGATCACAACTTCATGTTTGGAGTGCGAGCTCTAGTTTAATGTGAGCAATATATGTGGATGTGCGAGTAGTGGATGGACCACAAACCGGGCACCTACAGAATGCATCAGCACCCTGATAAGTGATCGGCGTGAAGGTGACACTGAGCACATCCAGTTCCACACTCCATCAAACACCCAGAGCCGCCGATCGATGATGTGTCAAGGGGATTGGCGGGAGAGTGGGGAATGGGCGATGATAGGGCACAGAGGGCAGGACAGGGAGGTAGTTTAAGGCTGTGGATATGACATCTACAAAACGGTAAATCAGGAAGCAGGTATTAGGAAAAGAGGTCGACGTTGATGACCATGACTCAGAGTCGCACCATTTCCTATCAATAAAGTATTCTCATCCGTTCTGCGCTCGAGGCCGGGAATCTAGAGAAGTCCATCGACCGTGGCCGATCTGGATCACGACAGACATCTTCCTATGAGGTGTAGATTGTGAACGATGCAGGGAACATAATAGTAGGACATCGTCGTGGTCAAGAAATAAAACGACAACTTCAACTTCAACTTGAACGAACAGGAATTAAATCACGTGAACTTTCCCATCAGACTCTTCTCCTCCTCGCTCCGTAGTATACTGTAGCACTTTATTCAATTCGTACGTCACGCGTCCCACCCGATTTTTTCTGAACCCGGATTTAATTGATTCTCGATTTTTCCGAATTTTTGAGATTTTTCGAAAGTAGAAAATTCCAACATTTTGTACGAATTGATCGAAATACTACAGTAGCCCAGTCCACTTCACACCCTGCACGAAGCTGCGGATATTCCTGAAGTAAAAATGAACCAGATGCAATATTGTTCGTTACGATAACCCTGCAGTAGTAAATCTATCCCTGGGTAAATAGGGGGTAGAGCAGGATTGTGAATGTGTGTAACTCAAGTGTACTTAAATGGCAAAATATACCTGTACCCGATTGAAGCCTGCCGATGTTGGAGTGCCAAGTATAACTCAGCATTCTTCAAGGGTCTGTTAGGGGCTAGTAGTAAGGCCAGTTACATCGTTAATATGCGCAGCTTCGTGCTTGGACCGGAGTGCGAGGAGACGAAGAAGAGCTTTCGACTTGCTCTCGACCAAAGTGTGCGGATATTTTCGCTTTCAAGCTTTCTGACAACCGCAAACAGAGTGGTGACCGAATACTTGAAAATGTTTGACCACTCGGTTATGAGGTGTGATTTGAGATGAACAGCCGAGCGCATCCAGTACGATGCTCGACCAAACAGGGAGTGATGATGCGTTGGAAAAGTGGCAAGAGAAAAAGACGGAGATGGGAGACTGGATGGAAAGACATCAAACATAATTTTTAATCGCAAACAGAATGCTGAAGCGGCATAGGAATGGATGCAACCATACTAGTAAAATGCCCACACCACACGGGCAGTGTTAAAACGCGAAGCATAACTCCGCGTCCCTTCACAGCCCGCCAGAGATTGGGTAGAAAGACAGGTACATCCAATCCAATTACCGTTCGCAGCCTCATGCATCATGGTTAAAGGGGTAGGAGATGGAGAGCTCTCTTCAGCGCGCATGGATGTGCTGCCTCGATTGAGCGCACAAGCCGACCACAACCAGATACCAGGCTGAACGGCACCCTGTGAAGAGGTCGGCGCAAAACGTAAGAAGCACTGGGCACATCCAGTCCAACGATGAATCAGACACCGAGAGAGCTGTGACTATATGAGGTGTCAGGAAAGAAGAGAAGGGGGAGGAAAACGGGGGGAAGGGGGAAAGAGAGAAGAGATATGTAAGAGACGCATTGGGACGCAGGAGGCGAGCAACGCGGGCGACAAAAACGCGGGTGACAAAACCGACATCATTATCAAGGAAAGAAAGCGAGAGTCGATAAGGATGATAGTGAAGAAGGATGGGAAGCCTGGGAAGCCCGCTCCCAACTCCCAAAACAACAACCACTTCACGTGAACCTCGCTTCTCTAAGCAAATCAGATTATTATAAATAGTAATACCTTCATATTATAAGAACCCGACCATTTCATGTTCGTAGTAAATATATTTAATTTACTTGAGATGTTTCCGTGTCGCTTCTGAAGAGAAAAAGACGTCTGTGGAAGAGCAGGCCAGGAACCAGCCTAGGAAGTCCAATAAATAAACCGCAACTGGACCAAAATCGCCTATCAATATCAATTCAACCAAAGCCCGCACGGAGAAGATAAGGGTGTCGGCTATCCAATATGCACATTGTCAAAAAGAAAAAAAAGAACCGAACGGAGAACGAAACTGAATATGACATAGGATGGATGTAGCCCCCATTACACTCTGGAAAGCCGACCAGTGTTGGTGCACTGAGTACGACTCGTCGTCCCTTCGGAGTTGGCAAGCACATCTAATCGAAATATCGACCTCAGTTCATGCTTGAAGCACAATGAGATAAAGAGCTCTCATCCACCGTGAGCAGTGTGCATGGATGTGCCGTTTCGATCCACTCAAACCAACCGTCCAGAAACCGGGCACTGAAAAAAAAAACTTCAGCACAAGTTAAGTGGTCGGGGGGGAATGTAGCACGAGCACATCCAGTACGATGCTAATCCAGGTAGAGATGGGGTGCCGTCAAAGCAGGAAAACAAGGCGATAAAAAACAGGAAGGAAAGGCACCTCTACAGAATGACAAGTCAGGAATCAAATCGCAACGAGAGAGGCCGTTGATAATAAACTGCACCTCCAACGATTTCCTATTGACATCCACTATCCCAGTAGCTGCGTCGAACATGTCTTTTAAAAAAACAGAATGCTGATGCGACGTAAAGAGGAATGGATGTACTCCCTTTCAATGCCAAGCTTACACAGGCAGTGTTAGAGCGCCGAGTACGACTCCGCGTCCTTTCACAGTCAGCGAGAGGTTGATACCAAGGCAGGTACATCCAATCCGATTATCGATTGCAGCTGCATGCTTGAAGCTCGAAACGGGAGGAGATGAAGGACTCTCATCTGATGAGCAGCGTATGTGGATGTGCCGCAATGCGTCAGGTTTTAGCCAACAAGCGGGGCACCAGCAGAATACATCAGCGCCTGGTTAAGTGGTCAGCTTTGAGGTGACTTACTGAACATATCCAGTTCAACGCTTGGTTTGACGGTCCGAGAAGGTGTATTGATGGGATGACGAGAGAAGACGACGATAGGAAACTGGAAGGGATGAGACATCCACGGAAAGGCATGTCAGGAATCAAATCTCGACGAAAAGGCCGTAAATAAACCGCACCTCGACCTAACATTCACTATTCTAGTAGCCAAGTGGACATATCATTAATTGATAGCAGAATGACGATGCGACGTAGGAATGGATGTACACATCAAATTTCCAGACCACACAGGCAGTGTTAGACCGCCGAGTACGACTCGGCGTCCCTTTACAGTCGGCGAGGAATTGATACCAAGGCAGGTACATCCAATCCGATCAATGAGCGCAGCGTCATGCTTAAAGCTTGGAGGGGGGGAGATGAAGGGCTCTCATCACAAGTGGGCAGTCTGTATGGATGTGCCTTTACCTGAGAATCAAACAAGCCAACCACAACCCGCGGCTCTGAATACAAGACGCCGGCGACTGTTAAGTGGCTGGCGGGAAAAGTAGCACGGGCACATCCAGTACGATGGTTGCTCAAACAGGGAAGGATGAGGTTCAGGAGAGCAGGAAGAAATGGCGATATAAAACAGGAAGGAAAGACACCTCTACAGAATAACAAGTCAGGAATCACATCACAACGAGAGAAGCCATTAATAAACCGCACCTGGACCGCTTTCCCATCAATTAATTTAAACCAGAATGACGATACGACGTAGGAATGGATGCGATGTCATCTATATCAGGCCCACACAGCCAGTGTTAGAGCGCCGAGTACGATTCAGTGTTCTCCCAGAGTCGGTGAGAAGTAGATTGAGAGGCTGGCAAAGTGGCTGTGGATCAATAACGTTGGAGAGCTAGAGCGAGTCAGGAAGGAGGAAAGACAAAACAAGCGCAGATGAGACGCACCACATTCCTATCGGTATGCCAGTTCCACCTTCGTTGTGTGCATTTCCCTCGTATGCATTTGAGTGGGGCATTTGAGTGGTCAGAGTTAGAGTCAGAGGAAAGGAAGGCGAGTGGGAGTTTGTTGATTATCGACGGATAATCGGAAGTTTGATCCGGAACCACGTGAGCAATGTCTCTTCTTTGAAAAAGAAAGCGACGAAATCAAAAATACGAATGGGTGTAACTCGACGCTCCTCAGTTCAAGCCGATCCATGTCAGAGTGCTGAGTACGACTCGGCGTTTATCGGTCAGCTAGAAATTGGGGCTGAAGCAAGTTACATCCAATCATCTTATCCATCATTCAAAATTAAACGTCAACGAGGTGTATGACTCCCGTCGTCGTCGTGAGCAGTGCCTGTGCATGTACCCAATGCCCATCCAGCAAATTAGCGGGCCATCCACCGGGCACTGATAAAGTATTTCAGCACCCAATGATGTGAGTGGTCGGCTCGTACAGGTGAGGCTGGGTACATCCAGTTTTGAGCTCGGACCGGGGATAAATTAGAGACCGAGATTTGAAGCTTGAGGTGTGGAGTGAATGGGCAAGGGCTAGCGTTTCTCCGAGTCTATACACCTGCGTTTACGGGATGGCAGAGAATCAGGAAGGGAAGTAGATCACGATAAAAAAAAGAGTTGGGATTGTGACGCACCTCGACCGCGTTTCCATCCGTGGCTAAGATATCATGAAAAGCAACAAAGTAGATGAAAACAGAACGCTGAAGCGCCATGCAAAGGAATGGATGGAGCTGGAGCTGTGAAGTGAATGTCTAACCATCACGCCGACCGATGTTGGACCACCGAACACGACTCGGTGTCCTTTAACGGGCTCGGCGAGTTGGTCGCAGACAGCTACATCCAATCCGAATAGCGTTGGTGGCTTCGTCGTCGTCGTGCTCCAGGTCGAAGTGCCAGTAGGGGTAGGTCGAGGTGGAGGATTTTCGCGAGTCGCCGTCGTGAGCAGCGTGTGTGGATGTGCCAGTATGAGGCATTGGAACAAGCCAACCACAAACAGGGAACTGAATAAACGGCTTCGGCACCCCGCTCAGTGTTTGGATTTGAGAGCACCACTGCGCACATCCAGGGTTACGCTAGCTCAGATGGGTGACGAGAGATTAATATTGATGGAGGTGAGGGATTTAATGCGAGGTGGGAGACGAGGAAAAATTTTGAAACTTGAAAAACTACGTCTATGGGATGGGGAAGTTAGGAAGCCGTTTTATAACGGAGGATGCTGTAAAGGAGGCTCACCTGATTCATTTATGAGGTTCGTGTCACATCATAATCCCTGGCCATGTTGCCGACAGAGTGAGGATGCACCTTAGGACGGATGTAGCTGACCCCAGACAATATAATGGAGCCAACCTTCGTTGGAACCCGAGAACAACTCTGGGCTCGTCTAATGGTCGGCGAGATTGTGCCAAGGCAAGCTACATCCAAGCCTGTTAGCGATCGCGGCTTCGTCGACGTCGTTGTCGTGATCAGAGTCAAAGTGCAAGGAACTGAAGTATTAGAAGTTCTCGTCGTCCTTGTGAATACCACGTGTGGATGGGCCTGTAGTCCGGCATTGCATTCGAGAAATAAGCCAGATAAGCCAACCAACTGGGCACTGAAAGCAGACGTCAGCGCCCTGTTGAAAGATCGACTTAGACAGGAAAAACTGGACACATCCAGAGGCGGATTCAGAGAGCGAGAGCAGAGTTGGAAGTGGGAAGGTTGATGCATCTGATCATAGAAAACAACGAGCTGCGAGATTGAATGGAATGCCGATGCGACGAGGTAACTGGCAGCTCAGGATCATCAATACACAAGCTGACATTGACCGATGTCAGAGCGCTGATCATAGCTCGACGTTCGTCTAGATTTAGGGTCAGCAAGAGATTGGTCTGTCAACTTTTGAGGTCCATGCCAGGCACCCCAATCGTTGTGTATGCTGTAAGGCGTCTGTCCAAACGCTTAGAGTGTCACTACGTCACACGTCGCATGTATCTACGTAGTTCTAACTCCGCCCGACTCCGCCGGCGCGTCCCGGTGGTGAGTGAACTTTCGTCACACCCCCTCACGAACCACCAAGCGCCCTAATTAACATCCCAATAAATTACTTTTCACCTCACCTAACCCAGGACCCTCCTGCCCAAGAATCTACCTGCAAACGAACCGAACTTGAATAGCCAGATGACTCGACCGCCATCGCCTCGAAGCTGAACGTGAACCAGACAATCCTGAACATCCTCTCACCTCCCAAGCACCCCCTCGAACCAATATCCATACCATGGCTCAACCGCCATGACTCTCCTCAGACCTCCTCCTGGACCCCATGGTTGTACCGGTGACCTGACCGTCGCCTAAACCTGGACCTGCAACCAAACCGCTCCAAACCAAACCTCTCCGAGACTTCATGGCTTTACCGGCAAATCGACCATGCCTAGGCCTCGCCCCCTCCACCAGTGACTTGACCGCCACAAAACCACACTCCTCCGGGACTTCATGGTTTGACCAGCGACGACCGCGCCTAGACCTAGCCCCCCAACCAGTGACTTGACCGCCACTAAACCTCAACCCACAGAGGACTTGACCATCCCCTGGAACCCTAACCTGAGAGAAACCCTCCCCCAGCCTAAGACGAACAGGCAAACCATGCCACTTCAGGTACCAAGCTCCCCAGCTCTTAGTTGTAGCCCCTAGTAGACCTTCCTAGTGCCAACCGAATAGACCAGGTGTGATAAGACCAATCCCCACCCTTGAGAATGAACCAGTGCCCAAAGACCAGAGCACAAAGATGATGAGCTGGCAGCTAGACCACTGCCAAGAACGATACAGACACAGGACTCAACCATCCTGGAAGCAAGCCAATCAAAGCATAAGCGTTTGTGTCAACTTTTGAGGTCCATGCCAGGCACCCCAATCGTTGTGTATGCTGTAAGGCGTCTGTCCAAACGCTTAGAGTGTCACTACGTCACACGTCGCATGTATCTACGTAGTTCTAACTCCGCCCGACTCCGCCGGCGCGTCCCGGTGGTGAGTGAACTTTCGTCATGGTCCAGACGCCAGTTACACCCAATCGGACAGACGATCGCGGCATCATGTTGGAAGTATAGTGCAAGAGGACAGTAAAAGGCGAGTGGTGCGTGTGGATGTGCTGGCTATGCTTTTCCAACACACTCAAGCCGACCACAGACAGGGCATCATCAGCAAATCCTGATTTCGGTCAAACCAAGTTATAGCAAAACAAAAATCGGCATACCCTCACATAGCAAATCAAATATCGGCATACCGGGCTAATATAGCATGTGAGTGCTCTGTACTATTTATAGTGTATGTACTGATCGCTCTGTAGTCTCCCACAGACGCTCTGTAGCAAACCCCTCCTTAGTCTATAGCACTCTGTAACGTGCCATAGCAATCGGGCCCTCGCCCACCTTTCCCTCACATTTGGTGCGTCAATTTCAAAACCTCTAAGTTCAGTTTGCTTGCCCTAAACAGTTCCCATACAGTTCAACATTCCAAAACGGTAATTTTTTGACCTCTAACCTCCGCCACCACCATCGCTTCCACCACCACCACCATTCACCTGCCGTGCCCCTCCGCTTCAACGATGTGGGCTGGCACACTTTACCGCCGCCGGAGGGTGGGAGGCTAGGAACAAGTTCCGATGATGCCTAGTGACAGCAGAGCGACATGCTGGTGCCGACCCCTACTGCGCTCCCCAATTCTGCCAGCATGCAGGTGGCTGCAGTCCACCTGGAGCCCGCGGGCTGAAGCAGCAAGACTGTCCGCAGGATGCCGACAACGACGCTGACGCCATGGATGAATCCACTGCGCCTCAAAAACCAAAACGTTGCGAAGGCTGGCGGCAGAGGTGCTACGACGAAAGGAGCGAATGGAGGAAAGGGAAGGACAGGTATGTTGCGAGCCCCTTTGCCTTAGCTAACTCCCACCCTCAACCCCAACAGAATGTGCACGCCAATCTAGACAAGGACGCCATTGCGAATGCAAAAGGCCCTCCCCGAATTCGACTCCGTAAGCCTCTGCCCTCTCTAAACCCAGCTCATCACATTTTTATAGCGTTCTATATGTTTTGAATGCGAAGAGTACGTCGGTTGCACCTCCTCCATGAGACCGGCTAGCGTCAATTGCAAGCCCGACGTATTTTCTAGGGATACAAGGGATGGAGACGAGGAAGCAGCAGTGGTGAAAACCGAGCCCGAGCAAGATGGAGGGTACGACCGCGGCAAGGATAAAGATGACGTGACCACTACGAACCGCCGCCTGCGGCTGTTGAGGCGAATTGTCTTTGCGCCATGGTATGTTCTTCCCAACGTTTCCATTTGCTATATGTCTGACGCCTCGTTGACACCACAGCGGCTACCCCTCGTTCAACCGCGGCGTATGTAAGTTCGCATGATTTCCTTATACTTAACCGCCACTGACCTCTTAACCAGGACCGCGGCTGTTGATTTGGCCCCCGTATACGCCATTTTTCCGCCCACCAACCTATCAAACATTCGACAGCGAGCAGCGCCGCCACGTTTCCCCACTATCTTTCGCTTTTGGTTGATATCTGTTTCCAGGACCCTCTATTTTTTCATATAACCTCAGTCTGATACTTGTAGTATTTATGTAGTCTCTAATATATGGATTTTCCGCTTTCTTTTCAAGTTTACTCTGAGTATGGAAATAAAAAGTTACCGTAAAAGGTAAAAATGATCTGACTCCTCTTTTCGTTGGTGGTAGGGAATGCTCTATAGCAGTCCCCAGGTACTCTGTAGCACTCCATAGCAGTCCCCAGGTGCTCTATAGCACTCCATAGCGTCACGGCATCACTACAGAGCGTTATGTAATTGATGGCGTGGCGCTATAAACCGGGTACCCTGTGCTATGGCACTATGGCGCTATAGAGCGCTCCGTAGTGGTCCATAGCGTACACAGGATTTGCTGATGATGCAGGAGTAGTTGATAGGATACTGCGAGGCCCTGTTAAGAGGTCGGCGTTGGAATAGAGTAGTTAGCACGCCCACATCCAGTCGGACACTTCATCAGCTGTCTGAGATGAGAGGTCGAGAGATGGAGAAAGAAGGGAAGGTGCTGTGGATACTTGCTATTGGAGAGCTAGAGCGAGTCAGGGAGCAGAACAGACAAGACGAGATGCAGATAATTAGACACACCATCTTCCTATTACACCGCCATTTGGGCGACATATTTTCGCCACATGAAGTTCACACGACATTGATGTATTTTTTGGAAGATTGTGTCAATGTGAGCGTGACGTTGTAGACAGATCTCTAACTGGATTTGGACACCGTGTCAACAGTTGCCGACGTTCCTATGAAAATTCCCAGCTGACTAGAATGTAGTAAACTTTGTTGCATATACCTTGTTCGACCTATTGCTACACGCTATCTAAGGGGATCACTCAAATCTTACTCAACAGAGGACCGTTACCTGTCACTTGGTATGGTGTCCATGAATTCAGACCGCCTTGCTTGGCCTAGAGAACAGCATGGAGCCTAGCTTGTTCAATTCCTAGGTGTGCACGGCTTGTCCACATCGTTTGCATCTTACTCACCGCATCGCCAATGCCTTAGCA